>OX403616.1:38865532-40111782 GCA_948107695.1 Meliscaeva auricollis | reverse complement strand
GATGATGGAGATGAATGCTGTTCTATATAATAACAACTACAGTTATGGTTTGGTTTTCTTGTAATAATTTTCAAAAAAAAAAAATATCAATTTGAGTGCAGAAATAGGAAAAAATGTAGCAATCGAATCGACAGAATGCCCTTATACACATTTTTGTGAGCCCTCTTGATTTAATTTCTAATGAATTTTTGGTTACAGGCGATGATACTCAACCGATTGAAGTAATGATGATTATTATGTATTAAACAAGAAATGACTGAACAATAAGCATAAATAAAATATCAAGAAGTAGGTATTATCGAACATTGTACAATGTACAAAGCTTATATGTATGTCCCTACCTCAGTACATCTCGATATACATTTTATAAAGGCAGATTATGCACAGATTACACCATCCTTGCACCTGCATAATTAATTTGTCGATTAATATGAAAAAAAAAATCCTTTTTTTATTAACCAAATATTAAATGTATTCCTGATTGTATTATTCTTTTCAATGGCATGACAATAAAACCACTATTTAAAGTTACACATTCATTCGTACCAAATAAAAATAAATACATAATGTACTTACATAAATAAAAGAACAAATCAATTTTAACTGTAATGTTATAAATAAACATACTTACATACATGATTGATGGTTTAATGATTCCCATTTGCCAGTTCATTAGCCTGAAAATGACCAACGCAAATCGGAAGCCATTCAAATTGATAGTGTGGGCAATAACTTAATACTCAGTTTTAAACATTGCCATTTCACATACTACTTTCGATTGTAATTGCACGATTGTCCATTGCTTCTTTGTTTGGCTTGTTTTTTTTGTTTATATTGCAAACAGATACATAAATTATTATAATTAACACAGTAAATAAAAATTATGTACATATGTAATGTGTGAGCAAAAAACTAAAAATAATTCTTTTTTTGTTTGAGCTAAATCAAATTGAAGTATTGATTAATTTAAATCTGCTTTTGCTCTTTACTATCAGAGTGATAACTATGGGCCAGTCCGCTGAGGTTTTTTTGTTTTTGGAAAATTGATTTGCTACAACTTTTTACGGAAATTGATAAGTGGGCTATCCCTGAGTACATATACCACAAAAAATTGTGGGACTGTGAGTGGCCTGCTTCAGCCACCATACTCAAAAACGCATTTTAATCTACATATATCTCGAGGTGGACTTGTCTACCTACATAATTTTCTGTTTTTGGATTTATACTTTACGAGTGACTCTTATGATTTATTCCTATCTTATGTACTTAGATATGTATAATGTGAAGCGTTTCATATATAATATGTATAAAGTGTCTACTGTGCTTGTATGATCCTTATTTAAATAAACTACCTCTTAAATTGTTAGAAGCTCCAAACTAAGTATGCCATTTGATTTGATTAAGAAAGATACATTTTTGGAGAAAATAAAATGCCCGACTGGGTCGCACGTACTTGCTCTTATAGATAAAATTACTATTTATGATTAGCCTTTTTAATTAAAAATTTTTAAATGCTGTTTTAAAAAAACAATTAAAAAAGAATAAAATTTAATTTTCAAATGAATAAAACAGCTTCTTAAATGAATTTAACCTCAAAACAAAGTATGCAATTTGATTTTTTCTATAATGATACATTTTTGGAAAAAAAATTTTGAAAATCTTTAGAGCCGTTTTCTAAAAAAACTATTTTTTCTATATAAAATTTTGCAAGGACTTTTATAAAAAAAAAAATGGTACGCCATTTTTAAGATATTATTTATCAACATCTAAAAACTAAATTTTGAAAAAAAATATTTTCGAAAAAATGATTTTTCAAAAAAAAAAAATTCAAACTTTTGTTAAAAATCCAAAAAAAATAATTTTCGAATTTTTTTTACTAAATATTACTACGGCAACTTGAAAGCATCCATGTAAAAAAAATGGTTGAAATTGATTGAGCCATGAAGGAGAAAATCAGAATTGAAAAAAACGGTTCTATGGCAGGTACCGTTTATAACTGTTTTTGAAAAAAATGGTTCTCATTTAAAGATAGACCTTACCCAAAGAAATGACCATGATTTTTTTAATCAAAATCGTAGGCACCGTTTTTTAGAAAAAATGAGTTTTTCTAAAACCAGTTTATGACAGGTACCGTTATTTGGGGTCAAAAAAAAATTCCAAAAAACATCTGGGGATATTCTCAAAAAAACGCCACATACCAAGTTTGAAGTAAATCGACCCATCCGTTTAGGCTGTGGTCTCTGATACATACAGACACACAGACAGACAGACAGAATTGTCGGACCCACTTTTTTCTCATTCTCTATCATCCTAATGTCATGTTTGATTGATATCTCAACTTTTTTTTTGTACGAATGCATAACTTGATATATGGTACCCATATCGCATCTAGTCATATTCGCAAACTTCAAATTGCCCAAAATAAGGTTCTGAAAATGATTCTAAATCTTCCATGGTCTTTCTCAACATCCGAACTTCACAAAATTTCTAACATAGAACTAGTATCTATGAGACTTACAAATATTTTTGAACGGTATGCTATATCTTGCGAATTATCGGAAAATAGACTGATTTCAAACCTTGCTTTATAGTTATATAATATTTCTTAAGAAAAAAAAAAAAAAACTGTGATATATTTATTAACCATTTATCTATTTACATATTTCTTTATTTATTATTTATTTGTATATTTATTTATTTATTTATTTATTTATTTATTTATTTATTTATTTACTTATTTACTTATTTATTTATTTATTTATTTATTTATTTATTTATTTATTTATTTATTTATTTATTGATTGATTGACTTATTTATTTATTTATTTGCTTTGTTCTTTGTCGTTTTTTTTTTTTTTTTTTTTAGTTCCTTCATGTTAATTTATTAAAAAAAAAAACAAAAAAAAAAAAAAAAATTCTATTCTATTCTTTTTGTTTGTTTATTATACATATTTAAATCCATTTTTCAAATGTTGTATTTCATTATGTTTATATCTTAAAACAACATATAAAATTCATATAAATGTAAAACTTAAAGCTTGGTTTGATAATTACGCTTCGCCACCTTCCCTTTTCCTATCTGATAGGTACTTTATTTCCATTTTTTTATGAAGGTTTTTAAGTAGCTTTTCCTTCAAGTCGTTTATTTATTTTGTTCTTCTTGTTTTGCTATAAAAATCAAAATTATTTTCAGTAGTAAGGTAGATTTATACCAAAACTCTGTAAATTGTGCAATATAGTTTAAGAAAAGATAAATGTAAAAAATATTTTGCTACAATAAAATACAATACAAATATCGCAAGTAAGATTTTTCAAAAAAAAAAAAGATTTTTTAAGAAGAATGGAGGTTTAATAATACAAATTCTATATATGCACTGAATAAATTAGCCAAGTAGAAGATTTAGCACTATTTAAGTGGATTTTTTAAATTATTGATTTAATATAGCTTCTAATGGCCTTTTTTCCAAACAAAATATTTAGCGATTCGTCTCGGTGGGGCTCACTTAGACTCATCAGTTTTACTAATCGTGAGGCAAACTTTTCCAATTTTAATGATTAAAAAATTTAATCTTGTTGGATATGATTCACATTGGAATTTTCCTAAAAGGTTTATGTAAGCTGAATTGAACACTTATTCAAAAATTGCATTTGACAAGGTGCCTCACGATAAGTCGCACATGCCGTGACGCACTGTCGCACTTTGGTTTGGGCAAGCCTTTAAGATCGTAAAAAACTATATTAATTCAATGATTTTTTAAGAAGCCAAAAATTATTTTTTTGAAACTTTTGATACAAAATATAAGAAATTCATCAAAGTTGTTTCAGTCGTTCAAGAGTAAGTGTTGTGGTTGTTTGTATGCCACCATACCAAAATCGACATTCAAAAACTGGTATCTCTTTTTTTTGGGGGCAGTGATTTATTTATTTTCTCTTACAATTTCATGTTGTTTAAAGTAAAACCTTATTTTAATATTAATAATTATAATAATATAAAGGTTTGTTGTTTTGGAATGTAAAATAATTCCATAAAAATAAGGTTTGCATGGAAGTAAACAAATAAGTGATATTAGTCGCATCGATGGCACTGGGTACTGGGTTTTCCAATATATAGAACCCTTGAATGCATTTCCTTTTTTTCTTCTCAAAATGAGAATAGGCATCATTGTGTTTGACATAATGCAAACAAAGTCTGTTTTATTTTCAAAAATTGAAATTTAATAAAAGTTGACACATAATATTCTTTAAAAAAAACGAAAAAATGCAACGAACAAGAAAACTATTTTTTTTTTTTTTTTCAAATGCTACATTCAGCTAACTTTGCAAAAACGCAACGTTGTGTTTTCATTTCACCTTTTGGGATATCAACTTATACAAATTGCTTCAAATTTATTTCAAAACATATTTTGGATTTTCCTTTATCTGGTAGACGACATATGTATTTTTGAAAAATTATAATTTTGATGACAAAATTTTCAAATTTGCGTTATTTCAAGGTTTACTAAAAAACGTGAAGCAGTTATAAAAATATTAACCAAAATCGTTAGAACCGTGTTTTAAAAAAAGTTAACTTTTTAGTAATTGTTATATGGCAGGATCGTAAGTATTGGTTCCAAAAATTTCAATTTCCCCCCTAGGTAAAGTTTCACCACCAAGTTTCAAGAAAATCGGTTAAGCGGCTTAGGCTGTAGTTCGATGTATGCACAGACAGACAGAAAGACAGACAGACGGACAGACAGAATAGCGAGACCCTTTTTTCACATTCTCTATCGTCGTAATGACATGTCTGATTGTTATGACTTGCAAGCTTGGAAATATCATTTGTTTTTGGGTCACTTCTTATCGCATTTTCTTATGAATTCTGCAGAATGTTTTTTTTATTTTTTGATGCATGGTATTAGAAAGAGCTTTCATCCATCAACGTTTTACTTGCGACAGTAGGTACAGTTAAAGAATGTCATTAAGTTAAGCAATTTTTATTAAAAAAAAGACTTTATGCATTGCCAATATCGGCTTTGATCGCACGAAGCGAAAGAAATTAGAAAGAATTTGATATCAAAATACTTCTTCAAGTTAGTTTTAGCTCAGTCTGTCAATTAATCGTGATTAAAAACGAATGCATGTGAAAAATTAAATATTTTGCAATTAAACAGTTATAAAAACTAATATGCTTTCTTTTGAGTAGCAAAAGACACCCGCACGGTTAAAAACTTTGTATTACTTTTTAATAAAGTATATGCAATACATTGAATATTACTTTTTAATATTCCGTAAACATTAGAATTTTTTTTTTAACTATTTTGTATTACATTCTAATAATTCTGCATTAAAATTGATTTTCTCGATACGAAAAGGACTAGAATGTAATCCAAAGGTTTAAAATGTAATCCAAAAGCTTAAAATTTAATACTCTAATATTGCATTATATTTTTGTAATACTAAAAGTATGCAATTTTAATTATAATGGGTTAAAAACTGTTGCCTACTTTTTAATACAGCCTTTGTAATACAAAGCCGTATCATACGGCAAATATTACTTTCTAATATTCTGTAAATATTAGATTTTTTTAAACTACTATGTATTACATTTTAATAATTCTGCATTAAAATTGATTTTCTCGATACGAAAAGGACTAGAATGTAATCCAAAGGTTTAAAATGTAATCCAAAAGCTTAAAATTTAATACTCTAATATTGCATTATATTTTTGTAATACTAAAAGTATGCAATTTTAATTATAATGGGTTAAAAACTGTTGCCTACTTTTTAATACAGCCTTTGTAATACAAAGCCGTATCATACGGCAAATATTACTTTCTAATATTCTGTAAATATTAGATTTTTTTAAACTACTATGTATTACATTTTAATAGTTTTGCATTAAAATTGATATTTTCAATACGAAAAAGATTAGAATGTAATCCAAATAAAATGTAATCCAAAGGATTAAAATTTAATACTTTAATATTACATTTTAATGTAAGGAAATTAAATTTTAACCAAACTGTATTAAAAGAGTAAGCCAAACGTAGACGATAACAGAAGCCATTTTTAAAAAAGTCTCATGTATGGTTTCAGGTACCCTTTACTTGATAAAATTTTAAGAACTAATGATCTAAATTTGAACTATACTGAAGTCGCTTTGGCTTTTTTCAAAGTAAAATGTATGAATTACTTGTAAAATTTAAATAGCCATAAGATTTGACTTCACATAATTTGCGAAAAAAAATAATAAAAATACTAATATCACCATTTTAAAACAACAAAATAATTGGCTTCGTTTAAAAGAATTTATAGAGAAGATAGAATAATAAAGAGAGAAAAGGAAAGAATAATATTTAAAAAAAAAAAACTTTTAATAAAACTTTTATTGAAAAGTAATACAATTGAATTATAAAATATCCTTCCATTGTATTAAATTTTAATACATTTTGTATTAACTCAAAAATTTTAATGTTTGTCATGTATTGAATTTCAATACATTTCTGGTGTGGACCTATATGCAACCCAAAAAATACTAAAAAGTACCCCAAAATTATATGTCTCAACTCATCGAAACAAACATTAACAACACATTACTCATGATTTTGTCAAAATACATTACTCATAGTTTTGTCAAAATACTTTTTCCAACCATTGTAATATCAAAAATATCATATAAATTCGATTTCGAAAAATCAGTGGAAATTATCAAAAATGCACGTAAACAAAATTGCTTAAAACTCTAGATAAACTGAACCCAAATCTTTAAATTTGACGTATCATTGAAAAATGAAAATGTTGAAACACCAAAAATGTTGTCTCATTAGATTGTTATTAATTAAGTATTAAGTGTAAAAATATAGGCTCAAGAAGGCATCCACTTATAACGAGAGCCTGGAACTCTGAGTGCTTCCCGATGGAGTGGAAAAGGGGAATGATCGTTAAGCTCCCGAAGAAAGGAGGTTTGATGCAGTGTGAAAACTGGCGAGGGATTTGCGTTGGGCCTGCGGTTACCAAGATAGCAGCAAAAATTATATTAGAGCGAATAAAAGAACATCTAGAAGACACATTCGACGCCGAACAAGCAGGTTTCCGCACTGGTTCATCCTGTGTTGACCACATTAACACATTGCGGATCATTATTGAACAGTGCGTCGAATATCGATCACCACCTCACCTGCTCTTCATTGATTTTGAAAAAGCGTTAACAGAGAATTTATTTGGATTGCCTTACGCAGGAGAGGCATTCCAGATAAGTCAATCGCTATTATTAAAGCAACCTACGATGGATGCAAATGTCACGTTTTACATAGAGGAAGGTTGTCGGATGAATTCGAAGTCCATTGTGGAGTCAGACAGGGTTGCATACTGTCGCCAATACTTTTCCTGTTAGTGATAAGTGATGTGCTGCGTGCAGCCCTGTTAAACGGAAATAGTGGAATTCTATGGAGTCTGACATCCCAACTAAAACATCTGGGCTACGCGGACGAGGTATGCTTACTCTCTCATAGGATCATGGATCTCCATCAAATGACAACAAGGGTGGAGGGAGAAGCAGAAATCGTGGGGCTGAAAATTAACACGGCAAAAACAAAAATGATCAGCCTTGGAAGTAACTCATCCGTTCAAGTCAATATTTCTGGACAACCGGTAGAGAAAGTAGAAGACTTTCAATATCTTTTGAGTTTTGTCTCTACCAAAGGGGGAACAGAACAAGATGTCGACAGCCGTATCAAAAAGGCAAAGGCTGCTTTCGGAATGCTGTCCAAAATATGGAGAAACAACGCTATAAGCTTAAAGACCAAGCTGAGACTGTTCCGCTCCAATGTTGAATCCGTGCTTCTGTATGGGTGCAGCACTTGGAAAATCTTAACAACTGTCACAAGCAAGCTGCAATCGTTCGTGAATAGGTGTCTACGAAACATCTTAAGGATTTTTTGGCCCAACTGTATTTCTAATGAAGAACTTCATAGAAGAACGGGTCAAGAATCCATTGACAGTACTATTCGCAGACGTAGGTGGCAGTGAATTGGTCATACGCTTCGAAAAGGCAACGATTGCGTTGCTGGCCAAGCGATGCAATGGAACCCACTCACACAGGCAGGTAGAGGGTCGGGTCGGCCGGGAAGCACATGGCGCAGGACAGTCGAAAGTGAATCTGCACAGCTGGGGAAGAGTTGGAGAGAACTACGTTATATTTCCAGAAACCGTACACGATGGCGCGTAGGAGTAGTGGAGGCCCTATGACCCTTAAGGGGATCACAACGGACTTTTTAAGGTCTGAGGACCTAAGTAAAAAAGTAAGAAGGCAAAAGGAATAAATGCTCTAATTATTTAAACTCACTGAATAACAAACGATCATTTTGACATATCAAACATTAATGTGTGTCAACAAGCTTTATTTAAGACCATTTGAAGAACGCCGAATGCAAAATTTTATTAAATTACAGGTTTGGTAAGTAAAATTTAATTTCAGTATCGTATCCAAATTATTTTTAATTATTAATTATTTCTTTGTGACTGTAATTTAAACGTGGTATTATAAGGAGCATCGTTCTAACAGTGTTTCATGACACTCATCCTATTTTTTTTTTTTTTGTTCTATAGGATTATAATAAACTCTTCAACTATATTCAAAATGTAAAACAGAAATCTGTTTCAAATCCCCTCTGATTCAATTGAATAAGTAAACACTAACACGTGTTCGTCTTAAAAATAAACAAAAAAAAAAAAAATCATGATTATCTTTTCCTCCTCAAGAGATCATCAGAAATATAGAAAAACTTTTAATTCGTTCAAAAGCAGTTTTAATAAAATTTAAAAGCACACTTAAAAGCTTAAACTAATGTACAAAAAAAAAAATATTTCTTTTCAATTTAAATGGACCAAAAAAAAAAAATACGTACCTACATTAAAGCGAATTCAATGTAAAAGTGCAAATGAAAAAATGAAACATTTTAAACAGCCATTTCCAGCATAAACCTCCAGGTAAACAAATAAAAAGAATATTTAAATCCTTTATACCAATGTTCTTTTAACAGAAAAAAACCACATACATATTTCACATCTAAGTAAAACGAAATGGAGCTTAATGATTAAAATAATTAATTTTATGGAAACAAATTTGTTTTTAATTTAACATTGATCCAAGAAATTAAGGTAAGCTTAAGAGAGTATAGAAAAGTCTTTAAAGAAGAAAAATAATAATTTTTATTTGCAGCGCACAACCCTTAAATTGGGTCATTGAGATGAAGAATTATCAAAGTTTTGAAGAAAGACAATTTATTTTAAGGGTCGTCTCTTGGCTTTGTCTTGTGATGTTAAACGGAAGTTCGTGGTAAAAAATGCCTATAGACTCAAAAATATTTGGAGGTATTTGCTCATAATAGTTGTGGATAGCTACGAATTTTGTTACTGTATTTTAATCAATTTCATGATTATTGCAGTATTTTAATTTGTTTTTAGAAAATACTATTAATGGTATGTATAAAAACTAAGATATATTTTTTCACTTTTATACTCTGTCTGCATTGTATAAGGAACCACAGCCTAAACCAATGATGGGTCGATAAAATTCTGAAAAGAGAAGTTTTTTGAACTCTTTTGTTTTTTGCCAAAACGTAAGGTACCTACCCTATTGCACTTTGAGCCGAATAGTGTCGCAACACAAAAATGTAATCTTTTTTTTTCATGAGAAAAAAAATGTCAGCATACTTTTAAGGCTTTTAGGGCATCATTTTATGCCCCTAATTTCCACGCTCAGCCTGAGATTGCCTATCTTAGTCCTATTTGGTAATTTTTACTTGCGATATGGGTACCATATATCAAGTTATGCATTCGTACAAAAAAAAAAGTTGAGATAACAAGCAAACATGACATTACGATGATAGAGAATGAGAAAAAAGTGGGTCCGACAATTCTGTCTGTCTGTCTGTCTGTATGTATCAGAGACCACAGCCTAAACGGATGGGTCGATTTACTTCAAACTTGGTATGTGGCGTTTTTTTGAGAATATCCCCAGAGGTTTTTTTGAATTTTTTTTTTTGGACCCCAAATAACGGTACCTGTCATATACCGGTTTTAGAAAAACTCATTTTTCTAAAAAACGGTGCCTACGATTTTGATTAAAAAAATCATTATCATTTCTTTGGGTAAGGTCTATCTATAAATAAGAACCATTTTTTTCAAAAACCGTTATTAACGGTACCTGCCATGGAACCGTTTTTTTTAATTCTGATTTTGTCCTGCAGGGCTCAATCAATTTCAACCACTTTTTTATTACATGGATGTTTTTAAGTTGCCGTAATAATATTTAGTAAAAAACTTTTGAAAATAATTTTTTTGGATTTTTAAAAAAGCTTGAAATTTTTTTTTTGAAAAATCATTTTTTCAAAAACTATTCAATATTTTTTTTCAAATTTTAGTTTTTAGATGTTGATAAATAATATCTTAACAATGGTGTGCCAATTTTTTTTTTATAAAAGTCCTTGCTAAATTTTATATTTAAAAAAAAAGTTTTTTAAAAAAAAAACGGCTCTAACGATTTTTAAAAGAGTTTTTCTAAAAATGAATCATTATAGAAAAAATAGCATACTTTGTTTTGAGGTTAAATTCATTTAAGAAGCTGTTTTAGTCATTTGAAAATTGAATTTTATGCTTTTTTAATTTTTTTTTCTAAAACTGCATTTACAAATTTTTAATTAAAAAGGCTTAGCATAAATAGTAACTTTATCTATAATATCAAGTACGTGCGACCCAGTCGTGCATTTTATTAGTCTAGTTTGTGTTTCCAACTGACAAGTTTGTGCGTTTTTTCGAAAAAGAGAGCTCCAAGTAATTTTTTCTGTCAGAAATGTGTTCTTTCAAATTTTCAAATGATAGGTTGACATAGTCTAGGTGGTCAAAAACAACACAAAACGAAAGCAAAAACTGAATCATTGAAAAAAAAAATTAGTTTGAATGTTCACAGTTAAACATATAAAACAAGAAGCTGGTCTTTTCGGTTCTTATTTGTTGTGACAGCACTTGTGCTGTTTTGATCTCTTTTTAGATTTTCTACAATAAGCCCACCGATAATGATCTTAGTAAGACTAAGAATGCCCAAAAATGTATGGAAGAATAAAAAAGTGAAATTAGTTTCTTTAAGAAACCATCACCACGACTGGCTTTGGCCATATTTTATATTGAACAGCAAAGTGTTTTTCATTGTAAACAAACAAATTATACTTTTTTTTTAAGATCATTCGAAAACACCAGAAAATCATTTGTCATAAGCTTGGATAGATTTTCAAACAAAGCTGGGTTATTGTCGGCAATAATTGCAATTGTCACATATAAATGAAGGCAAGGAGCAAACAACAATTTTTAGGAGCGAGTGATAGCATACAAAGATTGGTATATTTGGAAAGGTATTCGAATTGTATGTATGAAATGTGAAATTCTTGCAGATCATATTGGTGGCAATTGGAGTGGCTTGCACAAAGGTAGACCTTACTTGTCTAACACTAAAATTTTTGCTTATGAAAGTTTACATTAATACATCTGCCCCAATATACTATCAAAGTATGACTTTTTAAGTGCATCTAGTGTTCAGAAGACAAGAAATTAATCATCTTCAAATAAACTTTTTGGTATCAGAGAATGAAGATCTATCTTAGTGCCACCAATTTCATTTGGTAAGGTTATTATTTAATAAACTGCATTTTTGTTGATCTATAACTGTGTTTGTAGTATGTATCAGTGCAGTTTTGCTTTGACCCAGAAGCATTATTTTCGATTAGAAATTTGTTGAAAATTTTCACAACAGTGCCACTCATGCATGGCCCAGCATTTAAAAAAAAAACTGCCATATCACTCTTTAGCTATATCTTGGTAAGTATAAATATGCTGTTTTAGGTGCTGGATCTAATAAAGCCAATAGCAAGAACAAATTCCGTAAAACTCTTATTTTCGTTTTTCTATTTAGGGCCTGTTTCACAAAGTACAAATAAAGTTCTGAGTAGTTACCCACAAGTTAAATTACCTCCCAGTTAAATCTTCCCGTTAGCGAACAGTGCGTTTCACATCCATCTTTCTGATAAATTTATGTATTGGGTAACTAACTGCTAGTTATTCCAGTTTTCCAGTTAAACAAGCGGAAATTAAGAAAAAAAAGTGCAAAAAATCTTTTATTCCGCCATTGTTTTTGTTAATAATTTTCTTAGTTTTATATTTTAGGTACGTTTAATAAAAAATGGCGGACACAACAAAACAAATGTAATGTTTTCACGAGATAAAACAGATCATCTGGTTATCTTGTGTTAAGGCTTAACTGCAACGGCCACTTTTTGGAAAACGTTTACTTGACTTTTTAACTTCGGAAAAAATGGTGTCAAAAAAACAAGTCTTCCACCCTATAAGTTACCAGACACTTTAACCTTTGCACAGATTAACCCGGATATTGTGAAACACTGAAGTGAATGTTATCTACTGATTAAGTTCCAAGTAGCTTAACTGGAACTTTACTTGTACACTGTGAAACAGGCCCTTAGACTTTTAAACAAGTAGAACAGGTAAAATAATAACAGAGAAATCTTTTTGAAAACAGTGGTACGTCCAACATTTTTTGAAGAACCTTTAAATTTTAGATTTGTATGACAAATTTAACATTCATGTTGAATTTCATAACTGTACCATTATTTGTTAAGATGTTTAAAAGATATTTCTGTATTATTTTGCTTGTAGTACTGAAATTATTGTTATATGCATAAGAATGACTTAAGGTCTGCTGTTTTGATAGCCGCTTTGTCTTAATTTTTGTTTTATTATAATAAACAGTTATAACACATTAGTTTGACATCAGAACAGCATCTTTCATACAATGACTTACTAAGTTTAAGCTGAATGCGAAAAATACAAGATGGCGGCGGATTTATCGAGGTGGTACACTTCACATTGGGGATGTTTATTGTTACTTTGCAGAAATCAATAAAGGCATTAAGGTGAATATTTTCTAAAATGATTGTGGGTCAAAATGAAACCACACTGAAGTATATCAATACATACTCCTCAATATTTTAGAGGCCTCAGAAATTGATTAGGAGCATTTTTGAAACTATTGTTACGAATGTAGGAGTGAACACACCCAGACAAAAATGACATATGTAGGTCTTTGGGTTTGATGAATGACTAAAGCTCTGAACGCTTTCATCCAAACTTCGAACTTTCAAACTTCGAACGGAACGAAATGGAAATGAACGAAATCTGTCTATATCTGTCTCTATTTGTCTGTGTGTATTTGTCTCTTCTGCTTAACGAAACTGGAGATCTCTGGATCCTTCGAGAAGAAATGAGAGGAGTATAGATACAAGGTCGGAGAAGGAGATCGAGACAGTTTAATTTTGACAGTGATAAAGATAAGTGAATGTGAAAGTGTTAATTCTTCTAAATTGTAAAGAGTAATAGTAAAACAGTTTGTTAAAGATAAAAGTGTTTGTTAATTTGAGAATAAATAAAAGTGTATAGTAAAAAGTGAAAATAAGTTTTATTTTGAGCCCAGAAAAACATTACACTATAATGACTACGTTGACAATTTTAGGTTCAAATGTAAGCTAATCCAGTTGTCTTCAGTACGTAGGTACAAAGTAGTTACCAAAAACTAATCTTTCAGAGTAAAATTTTCCAAAACCTGCAAAATTGTTGAAAATTTCGCGTTTTTTTGCATTTTTGACCATGTTTTGTCACAAAATTTTGTTGGCAAACAACAAGCAAAGGGCTAAGAATACAATACGTTTTTTTACAAAATTGTATTTGTAGCCTCTGTTCTTAGGGAAATATCCTAGCACCATAAAAGATTTGTTACAATATGCCTTAAACAAGCTCACAAGCTGGGCCGATCGATGTGGACTTGATGTCAACCCGCACAAAACGGATCTTGTCCTCTTTTCTCGGATATACAAAATTCCCCATATAGACCCCCCTTCCATTAAAGGTATTCCACTAACATTCTCCGACGAAGCAAAATATTTGGGTCTTATTTTAGATAAGAAGTTAAGCTGGAAACCTAACATTCAAGAAAGAGTGAAAAAGTCCACAGTGGCTCTCTTCTCATGTAAAAAAGCCATTGGAAGCAAATGGGGGCTACAACCCCGTATAAACTTATTGGCTATATTATGTACCTCCGTAATCAGACCGATCCTAACATACGGCGTGTCTGTATGGTGGACTGCACTGGACAGAAACCTTAATTTAGAAAAACTAAATAAGGTCCAAAGTTCAGCTTGTATGTGCATAAGCGGAACACTTCGCACCACCCCCTCCGCGGCACTTAACACTCTGCTCCATCTTACACCCCTAGGAACTTTTGGCAAACAAACGGCTGCAAGCACAGCTTTTCGGCTCAAAGCCTCCTCACAGTGGATAAACAATGATATTAGCCACTCCATCATTCTGAACTCATTCAGATCTATTCCATGTAACATAGATTATACCATCCCATGGATGCAGTTTAAGAAAAATTTTCAGGTTACCATCCCTCCTTGATCATTATGGGAGGATATGAAATTCCTGGAATGCGATTAAATCGAATTCAACACCGATGGATCGAAAACTGATGATGGGGTTGGGGGAGGGGTTTACTCAGATAAACTTAATTTAAGTTCTCCTTTCGTCTTCCTTAGCACTGTATCGTGTTCCAGGCGGAATTTTTGGCGATAAAAGAAGTCCTGTCTTGGCTAAAAGAAAACGTGATATCAAACCAAGATATTCGTATTTTCTAGGACAGCCAAGCAGCTATAAAATCTCTGGATTCTGTCTTTACCAATTCAATAACAGCCTTTAACCCTCTACTGCATGAATTATTGTTTAAAGAGTAAAAAATAAAAAACCTTTAAAATAACTTCTTTGAGATGTTTTAAGACATCTTTTGTTAAAGAACAAAAAAAAAAAGATTTGTTTAAACAATAAGATTAAAAGCCATATTTGGCTGCGTATGCATCAAGGGTGTGAAAACTAAAGCATTTTTTATTCGAAATTAGGTAATAAATATATGGAAAAGCAACAAAATTAAATGAAAAAAATGAGTAATAAACAAAACAGGAGAAATTCGTTTAAGAAATAAATGCTTTACATTTTTGGCAAAACGTAAATGATCGGTAAATTACGTTCATTTTGGAATTTTCGGGATATGACTCACGTAATCAAATTGAAATGATAACAACGCAGAATCTTAATGTCTTTCAGAGCGCTTTCTCTTTGACTTTTATAATGTTTCCGGTACTTATTACAAAATTTCCTGAACGATAATGGCTCTTACTTACTACTGGATTCATTTCAACAAAAGATGACAATAATCGCCTGCATCCTACAGTTCCTAATAGCAAAAGCCCATTTGCTGCAATTTTCAACTGTTATACCATTTGTCGAAGAACATCTTGTTTTGAACATTTTTTTGAACTGTTGACTTGAGCTTTGTGATAACGTTACCACTCTCCCCCAGATCTTTCGCTCCTTCAGGTTGCTTTGAAAATAAAGCCAAATCATAACTAAAACCAGAAATTTTACTTAGAACTTGGTTTTTATAGCCCCTTTTATGTGGTTTAGCTGGGTTATATTGTTTTAGTTCATAACGGCATTTCGCATTGAACAAAATATGCTCACCACAACAAGACACAACTTAAGAAAATGTGTTGATTTTCAATCCCTTGTTGCATACGAAGCCAAATATGGTTTGTGCAGTTTTACCTCTCAAAAGAGCAAGATAATGTATGTTTTTTAACAAAAATTTATTCGTGGCAAAGACAATCAAATATTTGATAGCAAATTATTTTTTATGGCCACCTCACTTATCTTACAACAAAGTTATAATTTTTTGAAAATAGAAATTTTTTTTGAGATTTCTTTTCAATGACGACAAGCAAAACACTGACCAACAAGTAGGAATATCTTCCTTATTGCTTGTCTCACTTGCACAAAAACTACCGCTATGTGGCCTCAGAAGTGCAAAGAAAAGAATTATGTTGTGTAAGGAATTTGTTTTTTGTTAGAATAAGGAGAAAATGGGACATAAAAGTGAAAAACCATATTTGGCTTCGTATGCGGTAGAGGGTTAACTGTCGATCATCTCTGATGGAGATGGCGCAGCAGTTCAATATTCACCTATGTTGGGTGCCGGGCCATAGGGACATTTTCGGAAATGGTAGAGCTGATGAACTCGCCAAAAGTGGAACACTAATACCTTTATTACCAGATAAGGTAAATATAGGTATTCCCATCGCTACGTGTAAACTACTGCTCAAATGTGATGCTATACATAAAACAAACCTCAGGTGGAATAACATCACTACCTGCCTAGCAACAAAACAGATCTGGCCAGTGCTGGATCTGAAACGCTCTAAACCTTGAACAGATCGCAAATCGGCTCCGTAATAGGTGTTATAACTGGACACTGTCTAATAGGCAGGCACGCGACACGTCTTGGAGTTCTCTCAAATGATTTCTGCAGAAGCTGCATGGATGAAGAGGAGGAGGAACCGATTCCCCACTTTCTCTGTACATGCCCTGCTCCATCGCAAAGACGAAGACTCTTTTTAGGAGATTCTACTATAACGACCCCAGTGATCTTTCAAATAGTGTAAGCTAGCCTTTATTGAAAAAACTTCAAAAAAATCAAACAAAAAATGTCGGAATTCACAGTTAATTTTGGCCAAGTTGGATGGTTCTTAATTAATTTTGAATTGATGTTTTTAATTCTCCACTAAAAATTTTGATAATCAAAAAGCTTATTCCGACACATACTGGTACAAATTTGTCTATCTGCTTGATAAGTACACAACGACTGCTACGCCCGTTAATAGATTAAATCAGGGTTTAACAAAATCCTGTGTAAAAGATATCTTTAAAGTAAAGCTAATCTTTAATTACTCAAATTGATAATCCCCATGAAATGTGATCCCTTTCCTAAAACAACCCACTAAGCACTCTGCAACTTTCCGTAGGCAAATTGAAAAATTAAATCGAAATCATGTTTGCAAACCGCACAACATAAACATTCCACAATTCTCTCAAGATGAATGCCAAAGAAGTGCTGATAGAATATAAGCAAAAGGAGTAAATACAATTTCGTTTGGACTTTGTCATCAAGTCTGAACCCACGTCGTCGTTTTCATATTCTTCATCATTGTCATCGTGATCAAAATGATTTAGTCCATGTTCACACAAATTTCATGCAGAAAATGTGTGTGTCATATTTTGTCCCGCAGGGTTAATCAAATAGACGGTTCAACCACATGGCTCTTCTTGCATAAAGAAACAATATCCTTTTTCGTATATGGGGAAAATTGTTTACTGCCGCGCCAACCCAAAGAGGCGACCTCAAACAAAGGACCTTTTTTGGCATCAATTTTCCGTGGTGAGCCGTAAACCTTGAACCGCTACTGCTACTACAAGAAGGTGGTTGCTTAGGGTTTCCCTTGTAATTTTCGTGTTTCTTTTCTCAATTGAGATGATGATGATGATGAGGATGATAATGACGGCGCGTTGATGAGTTTCTTTTTCCTAAGTGGTTTCAATTTACCCTCCTTTAGTATAGCAGCAAAAATGTGTGTTGTTTTAAGGGAAGAAGAAGTCTTTTGTGTCCGCAGTATGTATTCTACATTACAGTGTATACATTGTATGTTAAAAGGGTGGTTTGTTTTTGTTTTGTTTTTCCCTAAGTGCGTTGAATTGATGTCCAGCTGGACAATTTAGCAAAGCAAAATTATGAAGATTAGGTAATTAGTATTTATACAATACATAGTCGGTTAATAGGATTTGTTGTCAAACTGTTCAAGTTTTGCTTGAGTACTTTAATCGAAATGTGATTTGAAGTTATGGTTGTATGTACAATATGGGCTATGGTGGTTGTCTTTTGGGAGCTTTGCAAAAATCAAGATTAAAACCTTTAAGTCGGGCAACATGTCTAGAAACTTTTTTTCATTAAAGCATTAGTGTCGAAGTTGGTGTACTGTACAAAGATAATATCTATTATTTGTGGTTATGTCTATTCGACTGCTTTGTTTTGTCAATAGGAGTATATACCTGCTTAGGTGTCACGGATTTAAATTCTCTGTAATTTTTCATACGCTTCGTGCACAAATTGTCTTGGTGAAATAATATCATAATGCTTTAGTAGCTGTTGTGCTTGAATCATAGGTTGGTATAACGCATCTCGCGTTTCTCTATAATATTGAGTTGCCCTTTTAAAATAGAAGATTAACTCCGATAAAATCACGGAACTTAATCAACTTTCTTAAGCCTTAAGGCGAAATTAATATAGTCTTTACTCAAGTCGAGAAGAACAGTTGGTTAAACAATCAAGGTAGCGGAGCACGAATTTGAAGTGGTGCAGTCCTTTAAATACCTTGGGTTAACAGTAACAGCCGATGACAACATAGAAGAAGAAATACGCGGGTGGCTTCTCAAATCCAACAGAGCCTACTACAGTCTGTCCAAGCTATTCAAATCCAGAAATCTAACCATAACTTCAAAACTGCTGCTGTACAGGACCATGGTCCTGCCAGTACTCATGGCACTGTGACCTCTTAGCCGCGATCGAGAGAAAAGTCTAAGGGGAATTTGTTGGCCCCATATGTGAGGAAGGACGAATCCGGACACGGTACAATCATAAGTTGCACGCAATCTACCTTGAAGCAGACATAGTGACAAAAATTAAGCTCGGTAGACTCCGGTGGGCAGGGCACCTAGCTCGTATGAGCGAAGAGAAACCTGCTCGGAAAGTCTTTTGTGGTACATTCTATGGTAGACGGCATCAAGGTGACAACAAAATTCTTGGCCCTGATTTTCGAGTTGACTGTCAAGTGAAAACTATAATTTTTTATTATGTTTACCTGAAAAAATGTATTCTAAACTACATATAATAAATATTTTATGGTCCTCCGGTCGTTTTATGGCTAGGTAATATTTTTAATGATTATTCAGGTAGTTTTCGTGAATTGTAAAAATCTACTCATTTTTATAACAGATCGATCAAGTACCTGTTGTGTAATCCTGTTTATTTAATGCAATAAGAAAAATATCCCGTAAAGCAACTTACACCTACTCTTCATAAAATTTTGGCTTATGTCCAAAGTATAATCGAGTATCAGTCGTTACCAATCGGAGAACTGTCAGAAAAGGCCTAAGAATCGAAAAATAAAGACCACAAAAAATATAGGTACCAAAATACGTGCAAGGTTTCAAGGATGCGACAGAATGAAGACCTATTTAACATGCTTTCAGCCTCAACGGACCCTCTTATTTCTTCGTTAATTCATGTCAGAACTGAAAAACACCTCAAAGCTCGATACTCTCCAGAAATGATAAGTTTATTAGAAATTACATCGGACTTTGACGAAAGTTTCCAAGAAATTTAGTTTTTTGTTTTTTTTTTTATATACAGGGTGATTTGCATAAGGTGTGACAAAAAGATAGGGTGTGTAGGTTGGACTTAGACAAGCAAAAAATCGTATGGGAGGGGGGGTCCATTTTCCCCCGTTTAGGCGGTAGGGGCAATTTAAGAAAAAAATCACTTAAAACGGAAAAAATATTATTTAAAAATAACGGTTATACCTACAGAGTTGTGCTATTGCATTTTGAAAAGTAAAAAACCTATACATTAATTTAAATTTTAAAATAAGTTGTTCAAATGAATAGTTTTTGAAATATTAATTTTAAAAGTCAAGATTTTGAGAAAAAAACATAATTTTTTTTATTTATTTTCAGAAAAAAATTATTTGTTTACGAGCTATGATTTTTGAAACCAAAAAAGTCAATAAGCGCCACTGTGCGTCGTATGTAATGTCAAATTTCAAACTGTCGTTTTTTGTGCCGTTATGTATATATATTATTTTCCTTTGATTAAACATTTTTGAGATTTGACGTTGTTGCAGTAAATGATTGATACCTATGTTTTATGTCAACTAATCTCGTCCGTAGTCAGCATATTTTTGTTCCGAATCGGATACCATGACCCAAATAAAACTTCCGATTGGAACTTATCTCCGATTTGAGACTTCTCCGAACGAATACGATGATTAGCAGGCAGTATGTGTCTATTTTTCATTGCATGAAAAGTGAGAAAACCGAAAATATTCCCGCAAAAATCAACTATTTCTTTTCATTTTTCTTTCTTGTTTGCCTGTTTATTGTAGTCGCAAGTAAACAAACAAAATTTAAAGTAGTTCCCTATGTTTTTTTTTTTAGCTGTAAATGTTGTATATATTAGGAGTATTTATTTCAAAAAAAAACCAAAAATAATTCTGAAATGTAACGGCTTGTGCTAACTCTAAGATATTTTATGTAAATTGGGAACACGTTTCGCACATTCTGTTACAATTTTTTTTTATACGTTTTATTTTTTCATACAAAACCTTCGATATTACATTGAAAAATCCCACAAATCATTTAGGCAACACAAAAAAGGCAATTGGAATGCAAGAAACTCGCGCCTCGCCCTCTCATAAACAAAACAAAATTATTTTAACATTCATGTGTATGTATGGGTTGGGTATGTACTTGCCTTTATTTTAAATATGCTCGTATCTCTTCCAAAGATCTAAAGAATACGCCCTTACAAAGCTGCAAAAAGGAATAAATAAAAAATGCGCATTTTTTCTGATATAATTTTTTTTTTCAACCGGATTCGGGGATTTTATTACGTACCCTGTGATTAAAAATAATACAAAATAAAACAAGACAACACAACTCAAGTGTGTTTCCCCTATAAGAATTTAAATAAATAAAACCTACAAAACTGATGTTTTTGTTTCTTATATACAAACCTCTGTTTTTTTTTTTTTTTTTTTATTTTTGGAATTATAAAAGAAGAAATATAAAATTTTAAATAATTTACTAGCTTTATTTTATTTTATATACAATATTTTCGAATTAATTTTTTATGATTTTTTTTTTTTCATTTTTATTTTCATACAAATGTGCTTCGAATTAAACTATTTTGTTTTTGTTTGTTTTTAAATAAATTTGTTTTGAATATAAATATTTTTTTTTCTCTTAATTTCAATATTTAATTGATAACATTAGTTTAAAATACAATATTATTTATATATTTTAAATAAATACACTAGATTATCTAAAGATATTTTTTTTACATTTTAGTTTTTAGTTCTTTTTGTTTTTATTTAACAACTGTACATTGTTTTTTTTATATATAGTATTATTTATAAGATTTTAATATATATATGCAATTTATTTTTGTTAATGTAAACTTATTTATCTATAAACAGTTTTTGTAACAATTTATCTTGAAAGTTATGAATCAAAGAATTTGGGAAATTTATGCGTAAGGAAAACAAAAAAATTATGGATCCTGATGAGAAGTGCGATCCTGATTTTGCGAAAGAAATTTTACTATAATAAAGTACTCCTAGTAATCAAAACTACAACAAATTTGAAAAAAATGATAATTGAGAAAGAATAATTAAAAAAACATGCAAAAGAGAGATTTTTCGACCCCAAAAAGCAAACCCATCCCCTTGTCACTTTTTGTACTTTTAGCAGTAATTAGCATTTGAGCTATGAAGGGCTAGTTTTTGACTATAAACTGTGTTTTATAGTTTCACCCCTATAAAATTGCCTTTAATTTGAGAACAATACCATTTCATACCTGGGGATTCAACCAGTTTCCAAAATACAGCTTTTTAAAATATAGCAATAAAAAACGTATTACCGAAAGAAGTAGAAGTTAAAAGTAGGTATAGTATATTAAGAGATTATAAATGTTTCCCATAACATAATTCAACCAAATAGAATGTATTTTTAGGTAAAAAAAATGGAAACAATTTTGAAGGATGAGGTGTCTATATCCCCTCGTTCATCCAGGAGGGGCAATGAAAAAGGATACAAAATGGCTTCACATGAAAAACAACTATTCAAAGACAACGTTAACACCTATGTTGTATCTTAGAGCCAGAAAACTATCCTTGAATTTTTTTTTGGATAAAGTTATTTTAGCCAATAGTTTGAAAACAACTTTTTTCCAAAATCGGCATTTTGCAAAAAATATTATTTTTTTTCGGTTTCAACTTTTATATACAAAAATTTAACATCATTTTTATCTTAAGTTTTAAATATTCGAACCAATCAATTTGTAGTCAAATACTGATAACAAGAGACGAAAAAGTCTTTTAGTTTTCGAGAAAACAGAAAATAACGAGATCTAGATCACTGCTTTTTTTCATATTTGTTTTGCGTTTTAATACTTCACAGGCTTGACAACAAAATAGCGGTTTTAAAAAAAATTTACAAAAGGTATTAGCGAAATATCAGAATTAGGTAAAAATAAAATGCACGTATAGGTCGCACGTACTTCCTCTTATAGATAAAATTAGTTTTAGAAAAAATAAAAAAGCATAAAATTCGATTTTCAAATGACTAAAACAGATTCTTGAATTTCATATTTTTCGAAAAATTCAAATTTTTTTTTAAATCCAAAAAACTAATTTTCGAAATTTGTTTTACGTAATATTATTACGGCAACTTAAAAGCATTGATGTAAAAAAAAATGACTATGATTTTTTTAATCAAAATCGTAGGAACCGTTTTTGAGAAAATTAGTTTTTCTAAAACCGGTATATGACAAGTACCTACCGTTATTTTTGGTCCAAGAAAAAAAATTCAAAAAACCTCTGGGGACAGTCTCCAAAAAAACCATATACCAAGTTTGAAGTAAATCGACTCATCCGTTTAGGCTGTGGTCTCTGATACATACAGACAGACAGACAGACAGATGGAAAGAATTGTCGGACCCACTTTTTTCTCATTCTCTATCATCGTAATGTCATGTTTGATTGTTATCTCAACTTATTTTCTGTGTACGAATGCATAACTTGATATCATATAGTATACCTACATCACCAGTAAAAATATTAATACAAAATTTGAATTTTGCTCGATGATTTTCTAGCTAAAAACATTTAATAAGACTTTTTTGTGACATGTGTTTTTGGGCAAATTTTTCGTATTTCTCGAAACATTGTCAGAAGGCCTCTTAAGTGCTAAGTGGAAAAATGTATGAAAATACTGTTAAAATTTAAATAAGATTTTCTTCATGAAATTCAGAAGGGTCTCTATGGTAATATCTTATTATTAATTAATTTTAATAAGATAAGCCTTAGTAAAAGAATTCAACGAGGGAATCGTTTTGTATTAGTAAATCAAAAAACCAAATAGGTATGATGACTCTGGCAACTCTATTAATCCAATTATGCTCCTGCTAATCTGGTTTCTTATCACAGGCGTCTTGAAACAACTTATTTCATTCGCCATTAAAAAGAAACAAAATTCTCATTTCATCTAAAATACTTGGCGTTACACATGAAAACCAATACAGTTCCCTGCATTCTCAAGTTCACACTAAACTAGTGCCCTGTGTTGTTACCGAAATACACAAATTTGAAAACAAAGTGAATTATAGTAGCACTCAGAATCTGTAAAATTTTGTTGTTTCCTATTTTTTCCTTCACAAAACTAGTAGTATCAACTTACAATCATTACTGACGAAGTGTTCGGTGAAGACAGTGAAGAAGTATTGGAAGTCTAATATTTTGAGGTGCGCCATAATGTCCGAATTTACCCTATGGATGTATGTTTTACTGTTTCCGATTACATCCTCAATGGCTTAATAGGCTATATGCTCTTTTAATTTATGTTAGTAACAATTTGTTACTGTTTATTAATATTTTAATAATTAAAAATTAACAAATAAATAAATTAAAAAAAAAAATCTTCAGGTATTTTCTTATAGTTTCAGAAATAGTTTAAAAAAATCAAGCAAAAAATTTCATCTTCAATACTTATTCCTTCCATATGATACCCAAATACTAATCTGTTTAATCTCAAGAACTAAGGATTTGTTGCTATTTTTGATAATAAAATATATTAATATATCACAAAACTAATTAAGAACAAAACAAAAAAACAGAAAATAATTTAAATTTGCACTAATATTTCCGAAACCCTTTGATTACAAAACTAACCATTATTTTTTTTTTATAAATATAAATATTAGAGAGTCTAAGATCAGAAAAGTCATCACTTAAACCTAATTTAATAACATTATTTATAATCTTAATTAATTTATATAATTTATATTTAATTCATAAAAAAAAACTAGTTCATTCTAAATTCGAG
This sequence comes from Meliscaeva auricollis, assembly GCA_948107695.1. Taxonomy (NCBI): domain Eukaryota; kingdom Metazoa; phylum Arthropoda; class Insecta; order Diptera; family Syrphidae; genus Meliscaeva; species Meliscaeva auricollis. Next base: position 40,087,641 of record OX403616.1, on the reverse strand, counting down.
TGCAAAGTCTATTTTAGCCGAGCGATAAACGTTTAAAACGCTTGACGAAGTTGTCATTAAATTTATGTTAGTGTGTTTTTGTTTTAATATTTTTTTTCATTTTATTATAACTTTGTTTTTTTTATTAATTTTTGGGGTTTATATCCTTGGTAAGGCAAGTTTACACATCTCACTCTCACATACACACTGATTACAAAAAATTACCGATTTGAAAAATTGGTTCACTATCACTCAGGGGTGTCTGTTTTTTTTTTTTTGAGTTTTTTTTTTTAATTCATTTTCTATAAACTATTTGTATTTACAAAAACACAAGGTCATCATCGCCTGACAACACTTGTAAGGGGCTACCGACAATCGATAATTTTGAATCAATGTATAAGATCCTGTTCTAGAAACAGTAAGTCCTTCCCGTCGCACACATTTGCACTGCACTATTTACCGATGATGGTTGTTGTCCCGGCTGTTGTTGTGGGGATTGCTGTTGCTGCTGCTGGTGCTGCAGGTGTTGATGTTGTTGTTGTTGTTGTTGTTGTTGTTGTTGTTGTTGCTGTTGACTTATAGAAGTTTGTTCCTGCGCCTGGCTCCGGGGGATTTTTAACGCGTGTTGTTGATTTACTAAGGCTAAAGGTGACGGTGAACTCGACGATGACGACGATGAGGTCACTGTTATCGCAGGTATGTCTGACATTTGATTGCAGGTGGATCCGGTTGGTGTACCTGCTCGACTGCCATTAGGATTATAACCGCCGATGGTACCTGGTGGTGGCATTGGCAGGAGGCTTATACCAGCAGGTGGACGCACCGCAATCGCCATAGGCAATGAAGCTTTTCGATTCAATGAGTGTCATCCATAGAAATATTGATTTTCGGCAGACATACCGCGATTGAGATTTCGAGGAATGGTACTATCATAATAGATGTTTCCACCTCCCATCCCGGGTGGAGGTGATGGATTGCTCATCATACCCATACTAGTAGGTATCATGGTGCGTCTTAGGGTGCCATGTGCATGAGGGCCAGACATAAGCATCGAACCAGGAATGTACGTTTGCCCCGCTGATGTGTGATGTGATACAGAACTTATTGCCGAGGGCATCATGTGTGGTCCTAGAAAAAGAAAAGTGTAAAATCAATCAATAAAGTGTTCATTCAAACACACAAAATTAATCATTGTATGTAGACATTTAAAATGAAATGAAAATCTGATTAGATGGGAGCCAGGAACGTCTTAAAAGTTGCAATCCAACGTGAAGTAGTTCCGAAAGGGTCAAAAATTGCATATAAGTTTTTTTTTTTTATTTCTTAATGCAAATCTATCCTTTTTGAAATATTTTAAAATTAAAGTTATGAATCACAAAAACTTTTTTATCAAAAACAACAAAATGATAAACGTTAAACCTTCACTGGCTCTTAGACTAATTGAGATGGTTTCTTTATAATGTATGAAATGGAAAATCATTAGAATGAGAGTTTAACATTTTAAGACTGCTAATGAACTTGTGTTTGTGAATTTATTTTTTTTTACAGTCTTGTATATGAATGAAAACATCATTAAAAAGCTATTACTTAGTATGCCTAAAAGGATGATAGGGTTAGTAGTTGAATCCAGTGACGAAGTCAGACGAAACGACACATAAAAAAAACAGATATTGGATTTCTTAACAGACTTACCAATTTTTGTACAAATAATTTTGAATTATAAACTTGAATGCTTAAGCTATGGGTAAGATGTCAACGTTGGTGATGTAATATTGGGATATTTTATATGAAAATTCATATTAAAAATGAGTGACTTTGGTGGTTCCTTAAAAAATAAAATAAATAAAATTGTTAATGTTAACAAAAATCAATGAAAATCATATAGCTAAACTAACGAATCAAAGCTCTCTTCATCGCCACTAGAGTTATTTTCTAAACTGTTACAGATACGAAAAAATGTAAAGTGTCAAGATAAATGTAAAAAACTTGAAAAACTGCATGTTTCTTCTACCTGCTGCTAGAGCTTACGTCGGATTCTTTGGGACTTTTTTTTATGTAATAAGCAGGCATCCCTTAATAAGTGTGCCAAGTTTCAAAACTGTTGGATTTTTTTTGAGGTGGAAGAATTTTTTTTGATTCGTTGAATGGACTACCCACACAAGATTTTGGGTGTGAATGGTAAAGCATGGTGGCGTCGAATGCGAGAAGAACAGTTGGTCAAACAATCCAGGTAGCGGAGCACGAATTTGAAGTGGTGCAATCCTTTAAATACCTTGGTTCAACAGTAGCAGCCGATAAGAACACAGAAGAAGAAATACGAGGGCGGCTTCTCAAATCCAACAGAGCCTACTACAGTCTGTCAAAGCTATTCAAATCCAGAAATCTAACCATAACTTCAAAACTGATGCTGTACAGGACCATGGTCCTGCCAGTACTCAAGTATGGATCCGAGACTTGGGTGCTTAGCAGAAGGCACTGTGACCTCTTAGCCGCGTTCGAGAGAAAAGTCTTACGGAGAATTGTTGGTCCCATATCTGAGGAAGGACGATTCCGGAGACGGTACAATCATGAGTTGTACGCAATCTACCTTGAAGCAGACATAGTGACAAAAATTAAGCTCGGTAGACTCGGGTGGGCAGGGTACCTAGCTCGTATGAGCGAAGAGGAACCTGCTCGGAAAGTCTTTTGTGGTACATTCTATGGTAGACGGCAGCGTGGTTGACCATGCTTGCGCTGGAGAGATGGGGTAGACCAGGACGCCCGAAGCCTTGGGGTGAGCAACTGGATGGCGTGAGCTCGAGACCGGGATAGGTGGAGAGACTTGTTGAAAGAGGCCAGGACCGGACCCCGGTTGTCGAGCCGATGATGATGATGATGGTACAGCATAAAATTATTTGTATTTTTAGAATGGTCTTTTGATTGTATGTATGAGATGTCGAGTTCTTGCAGTCCGTAGTTGGAGCGTTTGGAAGTGATGAAGCAATAAAATTGCAGTTCTGAAATGATTACAAAACCAAAAAAAACTATTGCCACTAAGACACATCTTTCTCGCATGTTGCCGAAAAAGGAATAAAACTAACGGAACCCAACAGGCAACCATTTAATAAAAGTTAAGTTTTCTCAAAAACGACTATAACGATTTTAATAGAAATTGCTTTGCCTCCTTTTGTTAATAAGATCATAACGGGTGATTTTTTAGCTGGTTTGGTTTTGGCAACACTGGTTTTGACAGCTGACGTGTGTTTAGTACCTTGTGTCACTGTCAAACAGCTTCAGTTTGGTTTGCAATTTAACCATGGATTGTCTTACAAATGAACAGCGCTTGCAAATTATTGAATTTTACTATCAAAATTCGTGCTCGGTTCGAAATGTTCATCGCGCGCTGCTTCCATTTTATGGTCGGCATTCTCGACCTTCTGAGCAGTCTATTCGGAAGATTGTGACCAAATTTCGCACCAAATTTACTTTGTTGGACATTAAACCACCAATACGTTTACGTACTGGCGTAGTGATTAGCTAGTGTGACAGAAGACCGCGAAATGTCGATTCGGCGCCGTTCCCAGCTGTTAGGCCTTTGTTACAGCACTACGTGGAAAATTTGGGCGTAAAAAGTGGAGGATTTGGGCGTAAAGCCTTTTAAGATACAGCTGGTGCAAGAACTAAAGCCAGCCGACCTACCACAAAGCCGAATTTTTGGTGAATGGGCTCTTGGAAAGCTGGCCGAGGATCCGCTTTTTTATCGAAAAATTGTGTTCAGCGATGAGGCTCTTTTTTGGTTGAATGAGTACGTAAATAAGCAAAATTGAAACAAAATGCATCCCGAAAAAGCCACTGTTTGGTGCGGTTTATGGACCGGCGGCATTATTGGGCCATATTTCTTCAAAGATGATGCGAATCGCAGCGTTACTGTCAATGGTGAACGCTACCGAGCGATGATAACAAACTTTTTTTGCCCGAAATGGAAGTTCTTGACTTGCATGATATGTGGTTTTAACAAGACGGTGCCACATGCCCACACAGCACGCGAAACAATGGCGCAATTGCGAGGCGAGTTTGGTGAACAGTTAATTTCACGTTTCGGGCCGGTCAATTGGCCGCCTAGATCGTGCGATTTGACACCATTAGATTATTTTTTGTGAAGGTATGTCAAGGCTAATGTCTATAGGGACAAGCCCGCTTCGATTGACGCACTGGAAGCCAACATCCATGCATTCATTCGTGAGATACCGGCCGATATGTGTGAAAGAGTATGCCAAAATTGGACTCAGCGGATGGGCTACCTGAGACGCAGCCGCGGTCAACATTTGCATGAAATTATCTTTAAACATTAAATTGCAAGGTTCAAACTATCGATTCAAATAAATATTTCATTCGTTTTTTCGAAGTTTTTGTGTTTTTTTTTTTAAAGTTCTAAACCTCTTAAAAAATCACCCTTTACTTTCGACGTTTAATATTTAATAGAACATCTAAATTCAGTTATTAAATAACTTTAATGACCCTAAATTTATACATTTATTCTGAAATCGATGCCTGCAAATTAATGAGTGCAGCAAATTTATTACCAGCAATTTGATCTTATATCTATAACTTTAAACCATGCAGTGACAACATTGACACAAACGTTCATAAACAGAAATGTAGGTAATTGTCATTACTTTCTATGTCATATTATTTCCATTAATTGGCACCCGTGATAAAAAAAAAATAAAAATTCGGTTTTCTTATATAATTCAAGTCCTTAATGTTACTTACATAGATTAAAAAATAGGAATGTAATGGTAGTTTTGAAAAAAAAAATTGTTTTTGTCTTTTGATTTGTTCAAAGTTTTATGTAACTAAGAAATCTAGGTTGCCTTGTCAGTTGCCAGTAAAAAAAATTTATTTTTATTTTTTCAATTCCTACCTAGAAAGTATTGTTTTTGAATTTACATATATACTGGCTGAAAACCATTTAAGCATCTGATTTTTAGATTTTGAATAAGTGCATTAAGTATTAAAATCCAAAAATATACCTCCTTAAAAACAAAGATCAGTTTAAAAAGGAAAATTCGATTTTTTATCTTTTTCAATCATGCCTATTATGGAATTCGCAATTCTTTACCCCTGCGGAGTCAGCGTAATTCGCAGTGTTTACATACGCATTTAAGGCAATTATGAACATGCCGGGTGAACTACATTATCACTACGAAGAACTACCTTACCATTTCCACTAAATCACCTGCGAGTTCTACAAGAGAAAATATGGTTGAAATAAGTGCGAATCCCGCCCCAACGCATTCTTCGGTATTTTGATTTTTATTATTTTTTCCAAAATTATTGGCTAAAGCAACTGGCTTCAGAAAAAATTATGTATGTATCGAAAATTCAGTTCAAGTATATACTATTCAAAGCTTTAGTCAAAAAAAAACAAAAAAAAAACATAAAATATTATATGTAGTGTTGGTATATTAATGGATTTCACCATTTTAAAAATATAAAACTCTAGTTTTGATACCAATCTTTTGTTCACATTATGTTTTACAGTTTGGAAAATTAATTTTGTTAAGGACAAAACAGAGAAATGTTCCGGATAAACAGATCCGAATTCGGTATTCAGTTCCAGTTTAAATTTTTATTGCATCAGATCATGTTACAACGTCGTGGTTTGAAAAATGTCAAAAACTAGTGTTTCTCATTGTTTTTTTTTTTTTTCTTTCTAGAAAAAAAGCTATTGAATTAATAGTTTCCTTATCAAACCATTACAAAAAACAAGGTGGCATTTTAATGTCGGAAGAGGCATCCCGCTATCTTATTTTTTCCTTAACAACCAAAAAAACACTTTAATCTTTATTTCTTTCACGTCTCATAAAATTTAATTTCAAACTTTAAATTATAACTCAAATAGAGAAAATATCTCAACTCAACATAAAAATATCTATCTCTTATTAAAAGAATCAATATAGTTCCTTTCTTATCTCTTTGGGACTTTGAGTTTTGATTTGAAGTTGCAAAAAACCATAAAATTCTTTATGTACCTAACTAATGTTGGGTCAAACTTTTTCATCATACAATGAATATTATCTTAGTCATCTTCAGCTTTTTATAGCCCTAAAACTTTAACCATTATCGAACATAAGCAATGTTGAAGAAAAGCCAAAAGTGTCTTGTCTAACGAAATTGTTACATTTTTTATTTATCCTAATCTATGAACTTTCTTCAGGATAATAAGGGCTGACCTGTGACCAGTGGTGTATGGAGGGTTTTTTTGTTTTTATAAATCTTCAACTAGAATTACATTTAATCTTTCTTTTCTTATATCTATACCTACTGTTGTTTTTATATACTCCTATCAGGGACCTTTTAATGTGTAAAACAACAACTCGAATATTATATAACTAAACATAGTCAATATAAATATTTTAGGTCATGTTCTCAATATGCGCATTGGAAATCCTTTTAATTGAGGGAACCGAACTTACAAACTCTTCGACCGACACGATTGAACGTTATTTATTCACGATGAAAACTTCACGTTGTTAGATCCTTGAAATTCCATTTCAACTATATACATATCTACTGGACTTTTGTATATTTCATTCCACAAACAGGACCAAATGGTGAAAATACTTCGAAACACTAAATTGAGTATGAATATACCTTTCACTTGAACTTTTTTGATTGATTGGAACACGGTTGGTTGGTGGTTTTGGTTTATATTAACAAGGAAGTACCAATATACCAACTTTCACAGAAAAGGACTCACACAAAAGAAGTCAAAACGCAGATTCGACGTGCGATAGAATTGGAAATTGCAAACTAAAAAGGGGAAATTAAATTCTTCATAAAATGAATTTAATGAGAAAATTACCTTTCTACTTTCACTTTGGTTGTATTGACTTTAACAATGGTATTTGACTAATCAACATTATAGCCCAATTGAAATTTATGTAAAGGGTGATTTTTTAAGAGGTTTAGAACTTAAAAAAAAAACACAAAAAATCGAAAAAATGAATGAAATATTTATTTGAATCGATAGTTTGAACCTTGCAATTTAATGTTTAAAGATAATTTCATGCAAATGTTGACCGCGGCTGCGTCTCAGGTAGCCCATCCGCTGAGTCCAATTTTGGCATACTCTTTCACACATATCGGCCGGTATCTCACGAATGAATGCATGGATGTTGGCTTCCAGTGCGTCAATCGAAGCGGGCTTGTCCCTATAGACATTAGCCTTGACATACCCCCACAAAAAATAATCTAATGGTGTCAAATCGCAAGATCTAGGCGGCCAATTCACCAAACTCACCTCGCAATTGCGCCATTGTTTTGCGTGCTGTGTGGCATGTGGCACCGTCTTGTTGAAACCACATATCATGCATGTCAAGAACTTCCATTTCAGGCAAAAAAAAGTTTGTTATCATCGCTCGGTAGCGTTCACCATTGACAGTAACGTTGCGATTCGCATCATCTTTGAAGAAATATGGCCCAATAATGCCGCCGGCCCATAAACCGCACCAAACAGTGGATTTTTCGGGATGCATTGGTAGCTGTTGCAATGCTTCTGGCTGATCTTCACTCCAAATGTGTCAATTTTGCTTATTTACCTACCCATTCAACCAAAAATGAGCCTCATCGCTGAACACAATTTTTCGATAAAAAAGCGGATCCTCGGCCAGCTTTCCAAGAGCCCATTCACCAAAAATCCGGCGTTGTGGTAGGTCGGCTGGCTTTAGTTCTTGCACCAGCTGTATCTTAAAAGGCTTTACGCCAAATCCTTCCGCAAAATTTTCCACGTAGTGCTGTAACAAAGGCCTAACTGCTGGGAATGGCGCCAAATCGACATTTCGCGGTCTTCTGTCACACTAGCTGATACGGCCGCAATATATTCTTCACTACGCACAGTACGTAAACGTGTTGGTGGTTTAATGCCAACAAAGTAAATTTTTATTGAATAATCCTGGCCCACTATCCTTTGATGTGCAGATGCAACACTATTATAGTCATTATCATGCCCCAGCGTAGTTGGCCATCTGCCATCGATGGCCGCTGTGGCTGTGGGTAATTGGGTCACATCTACACCATAACCCATTCATGATCGGAGGGATCGCAGTAAGAATAATGTTAAACATTTCCTTGGTAGGTTATTTTTGTTTTATTGAAAAAAAAAATAAAACTATTGAGCGAAAAACTTGCTACGTTGCGTAAATTAAGATTCATACCAAAAGAAAATTCATGGTTATTGATTGGCTCTGTCTGTAAGAAGGCTATAAAAGAGTTAGAGAAGTAAGCGAGGAAAACGAGAAAAAATTTAAACAAGACCATATTCCATATTCGACGAACCAAATTTTAGCATGATTAAGAAATTAGTCTACAACAAAATATACAAGAAAAATTCGGAATATCACTTCGATTTCGTTTCCAACACTCGTCTTCAATAACACTCCTTTTGTTATCCTTCTCCAAAAAATTTAGACAGTTTCCATCCAACTCTACGCTCCTTCAAGAATAGGAGTCACTCTCATATGTACTTGAGATGATTCCATTGGACGAATCTTCTCTTGCAATCGTAAAGTGACAAAGGTTCTGACTTATCTTGACAAACACAAATGTGCTTGCCCAAAAAGCATACATCCAATAGTTTTGGAGAAATGTTCTTCCACGCAGGCTAAACCACTGCGTAAGCTGGTTTTCCATTAGGGTGCAGCGTTTTTAGCGTTTTATTTCAAATCACTGCGTGCAACTCATGTTTTATGTGTTTAGGTTTTCTGAACAAGTTCTGATTCTTCTATTGTATTCGCCTGTGGGGAAAAAGAATCGGAAAGCGATCAAATAAAGCAGATTTTTCACCAAAAGTGATATTTTTCGAGTTCGGAAAACCCCAACTGGCAAATTTTTTTTTCAATTCACTCCGGTAACTCTTGGTTTGTTCTTACTGGTCTCCTTAATAAATTCTGATAATTTATTTTGAGTCACCTTTGGGCGGAAAAAATCGGGAAGCCACCGAAGAATGCACATTTTTCCAAACGCAGTGATTTAAAAGAAAATTTCAAAACGCTCAACAATTATTAAAACAAATTTAAATTGCAAATTTTGTTAGTCTTGCGTTTTCCGATAGCAATTTTCTACCTGATGTTAACTATTTCTCGAATAAAAATGTAACCTATCGTCATTGGTTTCAATTAACATAAATGTTGATGATGTGGTCAAAAAGATTGATAAACTAAGAGACGACTTCTTATCGGGTACAGATGGTTTACCTGCAATTGTATTAAATAAATATATAGCTAATTTGGTTCAGCTCTTAGCGACTCTGTTATAAAAATCTATTTCTCAAGGATTTTTTCCATCAATGTGAAAATATTCTAACATAATTCTGATTCACAAAAACGATGCTAAAGCAGATGTTGCTAACTCTGGGCCAATTGCCAAATTATCATGCATTCCAAAGCTATTCAAAAGTATTATCTACGAAACTATGTACTTTCATTGCAAATCAGTATTTTCAACTAAACAACATGGGTTTCTGCAAGGTAAATCAACAACCACAAATTTAACTGAATTTGTTTCGTATACTTTAAAATCAATTGAAAATAGAAATGAAGTCGATGTTTTTGTGGCGGATTTTGGAAAGGCGTTTGATAAAATATCACATAAAATTATCTCGTTCAAATTAAATGCTCTTGGATTTACTCCAGGTTTAATTCAGTGGTTGGAGTCATCATTATGTGACCGAAAGTATCAAGTCTAATCCTTTCATTGCGAAATCGGGTGTTTCATAGGGCAGTCATCTAGGCCCTATTATTTTTATCTTGACTATCAATATCGAAGAATCTGTGCTTGAGCATTCGGAAGTTTCTACGTGCGCAGATGACATGAAAATCTTTAGAAGAACTTCTTCACCTTACGATGCATTGCCTTTACAAACGGATTTAAATAAATTTTTTAATTGGTGTCAAAAAAACAATTTAGAACTTAATGTTCTTAAATGCCAAACAATCACAGATTCCCGTAAACGTTCCCGCCCACCATCACTGGACTATTACCTATATCAACGGATCCATCGGAGAGTGAGCCTAATTTCAGGTCCCACTACGACAATGTAGTAGCCAGGGGTAATTCTGCTTTAGGTTTCGTCAAACGCTGGTCTAAGGAATTCTCGGATCCTTATGTTACGAAATCCGTCTATACCATTTTTGTTCGGCCTCTACTTGAATATGCTAGTCTCCTTATCATCAAGTACACATTAAGAGAATTGAAGCAGTTCAGTGTAGATTCCTCCGCATTGCCCTAAGGGGACTAACTTGGGTTGACATCTTATTCAACGTACCCGTTTTTTACCATTTTTTTTCAAAAACCGTTATTGACGGTACCTGCCTTCATGACTCAATCATTTTTTTATATGAATGCTTTTAAGTTGCCGTAATAATATTTATTAAAAAAATTTCGAAAATTATTTTTTTTGGATTAAAAACAAAAATTGATATTTTTTTTTGAAAAATCATTTTATCGAAAACTGTTTAATATTTTTTTTCAAAATTTAGTTTTTAGATGTTAAAAATGGCATACCAATTTTTTTTTTTAAAGTCCTTGCCGAATTTTATATGGAAAATATAGTTTTTTTTTTTAAACGGTTCTAACGGTTTTCAAAATTTGTTTTCTAAAAATGTATCATTGTAGAAGAAATCAGATTGCATAATTCGTTTTAAGTTGAAATTCATTTAAGAAGCTGTTTTTGTCATTTGAAAATCGAATTTTATGCTTTTTTTAATTTTTTTTCTAAGACTGCAATTACAAATTTTTAATTAATGTTGAAATTTGAGATATTGTACTTTGTACATATATACTTTATATGTTTATGTATTGCTTATATCGAGTTGTTTTTACTTAAAACGTTTTTGTAAAAATATTAACTTTAATAGTAGCATAAATAGTAACTTTTGCTATAAGATCAAGGTACGTGCCACCCAGTCGTGCATTTTATTTTTTTGTTTTTCTTCATCTTCTTGTTTTTTGCCCGCTAAAAAAAAATCTTAGTGGATGGTACTCAAAATATTATTTCTTTTGAATTTTTTGCCATCACATTACAATTACAAAGTTAAGCCCCTATCAGTGATGTTGGCCCAAGAGAGATTTTACTGTAATCATAAATATTCAAAGGATAGAAGAGGCGATATCAACACACGCAGAACCATACACTACACAGACCAAGTTTTTTGGTTCTGTAACGTTAAAGACCTTATGGAGGTTGGGTTCTGGGATTCAAGTCAATTTGTCTTTATCGTATCCACACTCTTCCAGCAATGTTTACACTTCGACGGACATCTCTTATGGGAAGGATAACGCACGATGACTATACGAAGATGTTTTACGGTTCTGTTGGTAAAGGCATACATAACATTATAGCAAGCTACATCATCTAAAACCTAGTCCTGGGCCACGTATGGGAGATACCATAGTATAATATTATTCCAGTATCTACCTATATCGTTAGATGATATTGATTTAATTGTCCTGGTTCCTCCATTAGAAGGAAGATAATTGAAAAGGTGGTCACGCACCGGCAGAATCCATTTGGCTAATATCGTAAACAAAAATTAGTTGGATACCTAACCTTTCTACTCTCTGTTAACAAATTTGGACATGAAATGGCTCGAGGCGATTTAATTAAAAATCAATGTAAGTTATAGGTAAGGTAATTTTATATTTTAATTTTTTATGGATAAATTTATTTGTTTGGCTTGAATATTTTGTTTTTTTTTTTTCTCATGAAGCATAACGAAGTCCGATATTACATAAATAAAATCCTAGATTGCAAGTACTTGCTGGCGAAAAAAAAACCATTTAACAAGAAAAAAAATGGCGACACCACGAAATTGATTTTCAAAAACGGTTTTCGGTGAAAAGAAAAAAGAACCCAAATTTAGTTTTCTTTCGCTTTGAAAATGGTAAGTACGTCAAATTTTTACAAAGTTTTCAAAACTTCCAAACACCTATTAGTGGAGTATGAATTGAATGAATTATTATTAGGGGAATTGCACCTATAGGTCTATTGTACCCCCTTCTGAGTTGAAGGAGATTTTCCTTTACAACTCTGCCTTCAAATTAATTCTTTTAAGGAATTTAAGAATTTGGAGTACGTCGAGAGATGGGAATTCCCTCTCTGTAATCTAGTGTTGTCCCAGATATTTGTGGCGTTGGTGCATGAGTGCCCCACAGTTACCGAGTATGTGATCCGGTGTTTCGGCATGTTCGTTGCAGAATCTGCAGGTGGCACTGTTTGACAGTCCAATGTTGTTGAGGTGTATTCTTAATTTACAGTGGCCTGTAAGGAAGCCAGTTAGTATTCTAAGATTGTTTTTGCCCAAACTAATGCAAGCTTTGAAACGCTTTTGGTTGTAATTCCCAAGTAGCATTTTTGCCTGCCTTATATTTCAAGAGTACCTATCTTCCCAGATTTTGTTTCTATTGGCTTCCTCTTATTTCTTGATCCTGTTTTTGATCATGTTTTCTCCTATGCCGCAGTAGGGCTCAGGCCTATAAGGGGTGCTGAGGCTCCTGCTTTTGCTAGAGAGTCTGCCTCTTCGTTTCCTTGTACACCAACGTGTCCAGGAACCCAGTATAGTGTTACTATATTCTTTTTACCCAGTTCATTAAGCCTATCCACGGAATCCCATACTAACCTAGAGTTAATGGTGTAGGAGTTTATTGCCTTTAACGCGGCTTGGCTCTCTGACATGATGGCAATGTTTAAGTTTTTATATTTTCTTTCGAGATTTCGTTCTGCACACTTGCCTATAGCGTTTATCTCCGCTTGGAATATGCTAGGGGACTTCCCCATCGGAATGGAAATTTTGGTTCTTGGCCCAAAAATTCTTGCCCCAGTCCCGTCGGAAGTTTTCGATCCTTCAGTGTACCACTTGATGGCGTTTGCATTGAGAGTGTAATTCGTAGATTCTCCTACCCACTCTGCCTTGCTACTAAACTTTGTTTGGAAGTTTTTCCCGAAATTGTATTTCTTGATCATGCAATCTCTAGGTATGTCTTTAATTGTGGAGTTGGAAAGTGCGTCCCTCTCTCTGAGGTTAATGCATTTACTAGTCCCAATTCCCTCCTTGGCGAACCTCATAATTGATCCTTTAGCTGCACTTTGTATGACCACGTGTAGTGGTGTCATGTGGAGAATGACCTCCATTGCAGCTGTAGGACAAGTTCTCATTGCACCAGTGATGCTTAGTGGAGTAGCTAAAGCTCAAATTAAAGCATTATCTGGAACTGGACACAAAACTACTCCGATTTGAATGATTTTTTCTCAAATGTGGGTATTCAAAAATAAGTTAACAGTTACCGTTTACAAATTGCCACTCTTATCGGATTTAATCTAAACAATAAGTTTTTTTGTGAACAAACATTTTTTTTATCAAAAGTTTTTCTCAAAAGTTGACTCAAATCAGAAAAAAAAAATATTGAAATACAACGAAGTTAAATACAATATCAAATAATAGGTTTTTTGATAGCCACATCTTCTTTTAATAATATTTTAAATAAAGCCAATCCAATTAATAGTTTAAGAAAAAATGATTTTTAAACTCAGAATTTTGAAATAAATGTTTAAATCAAAATTTTAACTGATTTTCTTTCAAAACTTCATGTTACAAAAATTATTTTTTCTTTCAAAATTCAATGGCATTATTTAAAGTCAACTGACTAAAGAAAAGTAAATTGGATATTTTTTGTTCTTTTTGGAAAACTGTAAAAAAAATCAAACTGATTTAATAACTTTTTGAGGTTAATTTTTCTAAAGAAACTTAATGGTTTTATTTTATTTTAGTTGAATAAAAAAAAAGTTTATGTTAATATGTCTTCTAGTTTTGAAGAAATAAAAAAATAAAAAAACGAATGTTATTTTTTTTTTTAATTTTTACTTAAAAATTTTGAATGAGAACTTTGTTTTAAAAAATTAACAAAAAAAAGATTTTCTGGCTATCAAAAAATATTAAATCTTATCTTGTATTTGACTTCGTTGTATTTGAATAATTTTTTGTATGCTTTAAGTCAACTTTTGAGAAAATTCCTTCGCCCATCTGAATGGTTGAAAATATACCCCAATTTTTTTGAATATCAACATTTGAAAAAAAAAAAATCATCCAAATCGGAGAAAAATACCTCAGTGATATGGAAACTTTGGATGACAACATAATTTCAATAGAGACAACGAGAAAGCAGTTTCCATTTCCTTCCATCCTGATGCAAGAGTCATCCTTTCACGATGACAAAAAACCCTAACCCAATCCCAACCATCAGTCTAAATATTGAAGTACCGAAAATCCAAGCAGTTCTTTGTACCAGCCAGTATATGAAGTTATCATTGATTTTATGCTTGAGTTTTTTTTACTTACCCATGGACATTGAGCCGCTTACTGGTGGCGGGCCTGACACTAGCCCACTATACATGTTTGGTGGTGGCGTGGATTGTTGTCTATTACCCACTGGTCCATTTGGTCCACCTCCGCCTAGCATCCCACTGTGATGACTTTGTGGCATGAGCATCGTGGTGGCACTTGATGTTGGTGGTGGAGGCATACCACCGCCATATCCTGTCGGAGCATATGCTATGTAGGTCTTCATAATATGCAAAATTCAACCAGTACATGGAGCAGAAAAAATATTAACATGATGCCAAAAACATAAGGAGAAGAAAACAAATATAAAAAAACTGGAGTTATTTTTTTGTTGATATTATTTATGTGTGTGTAGTAGATGGCATAAAACTTCAACATATCTTTTATGAAGATAAAAAAAAAAATCGACTAGATACCGCAAATTTTGTTTCATACCTCGCTTCGGGATGATAAGTTCGGTACTGGCAAGGCACTTGTCAGATCGATATCACCATCGATGTCAGAGATGTCATCACCAAACGAGTTAGGAATTTGCGTTTCTCCGGTTGTTGATTGTTGGAATTTCCCGTCACAGTTTTTGCCACTGTTGCTGCCACTGGAATTGCTATTTTTTCTACTATGACGTCGTTTTTGCATTGCCAATCGACCTATGACTAAAGTTAGGCATAACAGCACACCAGCAGCAACCGAAATTATGAGGTAGAGATAAAACTGCTCCTGATTTTCTGCAATAAATTAATAAAAGACAATAAATTATGATTAGGTCAGTTTAATAAAATGTTCGTTACAAATGTTTGTGGTGATAATATTTAATAATTAAAAGAAAAAATGGGTTTTCAAAGTGTGTCAGTCTGTTTAACTGGTAACTGGTTCTTTCACCATTGCGGATTACAAATAACAGTCAGAATATACTTCTAAACAACTTTAATAATAAAGCGCATAGACCATTGTCGAGTGATATTTGGTAGATATAGTGTGCATCGATGGAGAATGGAAAAGACGATGCAACCTTACAGCGATATCGACATTGTCAAAAAGCTGATAATACAGCGATTAAGATGGCTAGGTCATGTGAATTATAAGCGCCATCAAGTAAGTAAGTACACCAGGTATGAATTTGCCGGAAACTCTTTCATAGTTAATTAAGCTTTGAAGTAAGCTTCTTTATTTAAACTTTATTCGCATGAAGATTAGAGAAGCTTACCGTATCTAGCGACGACTTACAGTGGCTTATATTGACTTTTTTGGTTGCAAAAATCATATTCATATTCTGCTGAAATACGACTTTCTCCCAATAGGAAATGCACTTAATATTTTACCTCAAAAAGTGTCAATAGTAAGTAACTGAAGTAAGAGCAGGGTGCCTTAAAGTCAAATAAAGTCACAATGGTGCATAAAAGTAAACAAACAATAATTTTTTTTAAATATTTCTGCATGTGTATCAAAAGCCTTTTTATATTATTTTTACTTCGGTGGTACATTTTTAGTCAAGGTATAGAGGTAGTGTGTTAAGTGGTATAAAATAATAAAATTTAAGGAAAATGCCTTACAGGGAGTTCCATAACTTCATTAAAAAAAAAAAAAAAAAAATGTATCCAAAAAGGTAAAATTAATGTTTGCAGTATTTGCAGAGTATCAAAAAACTAGTTCTATTGAAAGAATAGAGAAAAAAAGAACCATTTAAATTTTGTTTGTGTTGAAAAAAGTTTTGTTTATTTTGTGGCACATCAACATATCAAATTATTGCAATAATATGTTTCAAGTTTAACAGAGTGGAGAATAAATGAATAAATAAGTTATAATATATATAAAAAAAAAAAAAAAAAATTTCTTGAAAACTTTCGTCAAAGTCCGATGTAATTTCTAATAAACTTATCATTTCTGGAGAGTATCGAGCTTTGAGGTCTTTTTCAGTTCTGACATGAATTAACGAACAAATAAGAGGATCCGTTGAGGCTGAAAGCATGTTAAATAGGTCATCATTCTGTCGCATCCTTGAAACCTTGCACGTATATTGGTACCTATATTTTTTGTAGTCTTTATTTTTCGATTCTTGGGCCTCTTCTGACAGTTCTCCGATTGGTAACTACTGATACTCGATTATACTTTGGCCATGAGCCAAAATTTTATAAAGAGTGGGTGTAAGTTGCTTTTTGGGATATTTTTCTTATTGCATTAAATAAAAAGGATTACACAAGAGGTACTTGATCGATCTGTCATAAAAATGAGTAGATTTTTACAATTCACGAAAAATAACTGACTTATCATTAAAAAAAAATTACCTAGCCATAAAATGACCGGAGGACCATAAAATATTTATTATATGTAGTTTAGAATACATTTTTTCAGGTAAACATAATGTTTTTATGCGCACTTGCATTTTTAAGGATGTAATAAAAAAAATCTTATTTCATCCATAAATTAATAAAAATAACCAACTTTAATAAAATCTCTCTAAGCCGCAAATAGACAAAAACTTTCAGCTGATTTTCCTAGTAAGTATTTTAGAAATATTTAAAGATTTAATTTCCGTTGAATTTAGACCAAGGACTTTTAAGGGTTTTTTTATAACTCAACTTAAAGTCAAAAAAATGAGTAAAAAAAACAGTTTTCGGAAAAATCTTAAAATTTTGCAATAATAAAAAAAAAATTGCATCATATTTGTAATATAAAAGGTCCTTTTTAAAAGCACAAATAAAAAAAAAATAATTTAAAAACTAAGTTTTTAGATAGTAACGCCGAATCTTTGAAAATTTTCATAAAAAAATATTTTTTCTTTGATTTTCAAAATAAGGAAACTTTGACTACTTGTATCATCCGAATCCTTCGACCGATTTTAAAATTTCTTTCGGATTTTGAAGCTTCCAATATTCCCTAATCCAGAAAATAAGTTAGTTTTGGATTTTAAGCACACACGAAAATTGAACTTTGCAAGCACTTTTGCAAAAAGGCGTCACAGTGCGACGCAACGTGACAAAAGTAACTACATCAACGTATTAGCTGAATAAGCAGAAAATGCCGCAAGTCGGTACGACAGAAGAATTGTTAATAGAATCACTATGGATTTCACAAGTGTACAAATAACACCCGGTAAAAAATGAAGATAGAATAACACTTCGCTTCGATCTTAAACCGTGTGTTGCCAAGATAACAGCAAACATTATTTAAGACCTAATAAAAGAACTCCCAGAAGACACTGAATAAGTAGGGGTATCCATGCTGGACCATCCTGTGATGACCAAATTAACACCTTGTGGATCAATATTGAACAGTGCTTCGAATATCGATCACCGCTTTACCTGCTATTAGTTGATTTTTAAAAAGGATTTTCTGGCCAACTGTATATTTTAAATAAAGAACTTCATAGGGGAACGGGTAAATAATAATCTATAGACAATATTATACGAAGACGTAAGTGGTAGTAGATTGGCGAAAAGGCAACGATTGCATTGCAACTGCAAGACAAGCGATGCAGTGGAACACATTCTCGCATTCAGGTAGGGAATTAGACCGGCCGAGAACAGGACAGTTGAAAAGGAATCGGCACAGCTAAAGAAGAGTTGGTGGAGCGTAGTAGGTAGTAGTAAGTAATCGATGATTTTAAACGGGATGACTCTGTACTTAAACTATCATTCTAAAGGTTTCTTTTACTTTTAAGCACTTTTTAGGTGGAAAATAATTAGAAAAAAAAACTTTTTATAATTCATTAACAAATAAATAAATGTATCTACAAAATAAATAAAACTGAAAAGTAAGTCATTTTTAAGAGATTTCATTATTTCAATAAGTTATTCACCTATACCGTAAGTTAAAAAATTAACTAAGCTTTCCAATACCAACTTCCATTAACCATACAAAAAACAAAAGCCAAATCCTTTGGCATTATGTAAATAGTTTCCATTAACCAATTTGTTCTATGTTTCAATCTCTCTCTCTCTCTCTCCCTCTCCACCGTATTCAAACAGCTGATAATGAAAAGAACAAAAGATACTCGTACATTCTGGCAAAAATACAATTTATTAAAAAAAAAAAAATAACTAAATAACTAAATAACCTCTAATCAGAACCCGAGGGAAATGCAACTATACACAGGTTCCGCTAGTCTTCACAAAAAGAACCATAGAACTATGCGATTCAAATAATTCAACCTAAATTTGGGGTGTCTGTAGCTCCGGGCAAAAACATCATACAAGCATTAAAAAAAAAAAAAAAAAAAAATTAAAAACAAACACATCGCAATTTTGAATTTGCAATCAACCTGAAACTGAAACATTCCCTCCGTGTTTTTGTTTTGGTTTAGTTTTTTTTTTTTTTTAATTTTATTTTTGGTGGATTAACCCGATTGAGTAGGGTTAAAAGACTAGAACGAAAAAAAAAAATAAAACAAAAATTAACGGATACTCCGTTGTGCTCCATTTTGTTTTCCTCATTTTATATGTGCATAGGTACAAATATACAAAAAAAAGGCTCCGAGCGGAGGCATGCATTTGAAAAGCATATTTGGTTCAGCATCATCATCATCATCAGAAGTACTTGCAGAAGTGGCATTTTACGATTACCTAACCTACCCAACCCAATCTATTTCATCATCATCGTCATCATAATCTTCAGCATCATTAAGTCAGGATGCGAGGGGTTAATTTTAGCTCGCGCGCCATTTACAATTTTACAAAATTTACAATTAAACAAGGATTTGCTGCCACTACACCTGAGGGTAGAAACAGGAATAGGGACTAAAGTAATGCATATTGCTTCCTCTCCTGTTCTCACAACAACTACTCACAAGCACAACTGATTGCCACTTCAGGGAGAATTTTAATTTAGTCAGCGAAACTTCGTGGAGCGTCGCGGCGCGGCGGCGGCGGCCAGCGTGCAGACTAGTACGTTGTAATTACTCTTCTTATTAAAGTTTTCTGAGCCTCTGTTTTTTTTTTTTTTTTTTTTGTTGCTTTATTTCCCCCAATATAGGGATGACTGAATGACTTTCGGTGAGTTTAAAACCAAAAACCAGATTCAGGAGCGGAGCAGCCTGAAGACAAACACGTGAAATGTGAAAGAATAACGTACAATCAAAGTTGTATATAAAATTGAATCAAAGTTATTATTGTTATTATTGTACTATTCGTACTAGAATGTCAGCTTATTAGACTTGACCATTCTTTATTCCGTCAATTGCATTGAATGTTTGAACAACAACAACAGCTTAAAAGCGCTAACACTCTTGTTTGGCTGGAGCTATTTCGTGCTTTGCCACTTATGCACTCATCAGTCTCCTTTTTGAGGTGCTGAGCTTTAATCCAATTTAATTATGAAAAACTTTCTATGCACACCATGGGAATCGAACCCACGCATATCAGATTTTTGCTCAGTCTTAGAAGTCAAAAGTTCTTCAGCTTTGAATCAAAAGTAACAGCGAAAAAAAAAATTCCCAACAACCGTGATTTGAACCTGCGTTGTTTGACTTACCAGCCGAAAAAGATCCCCCAGACGCCAATGAATTCAGAAGGTTTTCCGAAAGTCATATTTATAAACAATACCTACGCTTTTGTGTCTCAAGAAAATAAGATTCATAAAAAAAACACTCTTAAAAAAATTGATCAAATCATACACATGATTCGAAAGTTCCGATCGAACCGTGTTTTCAAGAATAGTTGTGATACACTGAGAAAACAAATCGATTGCGGCAAACAAAAAAAAAATGCCCAAACTACTTTTTCGTTTTTACTGGACAATATTTCTGTTTCGTTTGCTGCAAATTGGTAAATTCGTTTGGGCAATTCGCGCAACACCTGTGTTTGACCCGGTGCACAGTGGTGCTTTCTATGAGTTTTAGCGACAAAATTCATTTTCCGAATTCATTATTAATTTTTTTAGGACTTGTTTTGCATTTATTTTGCCAAAATTAAAACTGAGAGATTGGTTTGTTTTCAGTTTAACGTTTTCATTGCTTGTTCCCCGGCCGCCATATTGGAGGCGCCATTTTGTAAATAAAAGAGTTGGCAGACTTTTTGTATTCTTGATAGTGAAATCTCTAAGTGGATCAAATTTCATCAATTTTTGGCAAGAAATGGCCACGGAAATGAATTGTATCGCTGAAACTCAAAAAAAGCACCACTGTGCGGCAGCGACCTCTCGCTTACGAATTGAGTATCTTGTCATTCTGCCACGGACTGTATAATTTATGATTGGCGTAGAATGCATACACACAAAATGAGAGAACGAATCGTTTGCGTCGAACGACTTTTCGATTGTGTGATAGTAATTTTTCGACTTCAACTTCGTTTGCAGCATACTCTTAAATTTGTTTCGGTAAAACAATTTATGCGATCGAATACATAAAAAAAATTCAGCTAAAAAGCGGCGATTGAACCTGTAACCTCTCGATTTTAAAGAAAGGCTGTTGCTATTGTACCACGAATTTAATGACTTTCGTGTAGTATAGAACGCATATGAACACCACAAACATAGAATCAATTATTAAGAAAATTTGTTTCCTGCAGTCAGTTGCTGTAAATGTGTTGTATATTTACTTCAAAAGTGAAGTTCTTTGCAAAAAACTATTTTTTGAAGAGATTTTTCACAAACTATTAATTCCTTTGCTGCACGCGATAGAATTTTGTAGTAAACGAAAAGGTTTTTAGAAGTCAGAAGCATTTTTGTTTGCAGCAATTAACTCATAAAAATGAGCTCCAAACGTTTGCGTTGTTTTGCATTACAATTTGTGTCAAATGTAATACAGTTGCAAGGAAGGAAAAACTTTTGCGGGGATTGTATTAACCTTCCAGCTAATTATTTTCATTCAAAGGATTTATTTATTAGTTTTTTTTTTCTAAAAATGCAGGTATCTTTCTAAACCAAATGAAAAAGCGTACCTACTTAGTTTGCAGCGCAAAACAAATTAAGAAGTTGTTTAATTAATTTTAATGATAAGTTGTATTTTTTTTTGAATATTCCTTATAAAAATATTTAGTTTTAAAACTTCTATAGAAGTCTTTAACGTCCACAGTAACTTTGATCGTAAAAGCAAGTATAAGTGCATTTTCGTCGTTTTATACTTTTTTCTATCAAAACCTTTAACTTATATATAAAACTATTTCCACACCAAATTCAATTGCAAAAGTGAAATTAACTTAATGTGTTTTCAAGTAAAACTGCTTTGGGCCTTATTTGTTTGTAAGGTGTAAGTATACAAACACACAACATAACACCTAAACCGAAAAGTCTGGGAAATTGGGAATGGGAGCAAGTTGAACATCACCCAAAGCCGCAACTCACGTTTGATAAAACTGTACGTTTGCATCCAATTAACCAAAAATCCAATTACTTCAACGCGTTCTATGTCCGAACAATTTGCCATGACTTCTGCACCAACTTCCTCTTGTGTAGTTTCAGGATATATGCATTTACGCCTTTGAAAAAAGTTTTTCTCTGGTGCATTAGATGAAATGATGGCTTCATCTTCTTCATTTCTTCGTCCAAAGATATCTACATTGGGTGCTTGTGGAATAAGGAAATCTTCGTCGTATCCAGGATCACTTGTTGTTGTTGCAGCTAAAATGAGGGTTTACATTTTGTTTCTAGAATACCTTAGCCCAAAAGTCAAATAGGTTGCATAGTTGGTTTTTGGTTGGGAAGTTGCAAAACAAACCAAACTTGTAAGTATGTGAAAAAAAAAAAACAAACTAACAAGGACATGGAGTGTGTTAATGTATTCACACAAAAAAAAAAAGAATCTCAAGCGAGACATATCATTAAAAAGATCTCCTGTGGAGCAATGACTTTATTATGGCCTCCTAGGACGAGGTATAGGGAGGCATCAAATGCATCGACAGAAGGCCAGGACAATGTTATATTTGAAAGTTAGAAGGATGATGTTTGATGATATGAATACCTAAGTCAGATGGGATGAAAAAGAATAAGAGAAATCTGCCTTCTGTGTTGGGGCGCCATCAGAATTTCAGTAAACAACTTTTTTTCTTTTTATATGCAAATAAGGAGGCGTAGTAGGTATCCTTGTATAGCATAGTTGTACCACACCAGGGGGGGTGGCGATAATATTCGTACCAGGCAAAATAAAAACCCTGCTGGCTGACTGTTCAAGGAGACATTATTCAAATTGAATTCTTTTGGCATGTTAAGATGATCGTAATGTAGATGGCAGCAGTAGTGATGATAATGGTGTTGAGAAGTGGGTGTTCATCATGGAAGGTCATGAACTATTGCAGTGGTGAACTGAATGGGAAGAGGTTTTCTCAAGAGGGACAGTAGACGAGGGGGATTTATACCCTTAACCAAAACACCCACTAGAACATGCAAATTAATTTTTTTTGTAGATTAGACAAGGTTATTGACTTAAAATTAAAACAAAAAAAAAAAAAGAAAACTAAGTAGGTTTGGGATGTGGTTTTAGGGGGTGAAGTTAACTTCGATGAAATTATAACATAAAAAGACTGATAGTGTTAGGGAATGGTATTGGTAAAATTATGCATTCAAGCCAAGTCAATTTAATGTTGTAACTAATG
Source organism: Meliscaeva auricollis (assembly GCA_948107695.1). NCBI lineage: Eukaryota > Metazoa > Arthropoda > Insecta > Diptera > Syrphidae > Meliscaeva > Meliscaeva auricollis. Next base: position 40,064,762 of record OX403616.1, on the reverse strand, counting down.
ATAAAATCTGGATATGATGGCGTTAAGGTCCTAAAGTTGTTTTTATTTAGCAATTATCTTCTAGTACCTTCTTGTAAGTAAATTTGTACAAATGTTTTGAACGTCACATTTAGATTTGGAAGAGTGTAAGGTTTTTTTCGGAGAAGGAAATGGAAGCTTGTTTTACAGTCTGGACCTGTGGCACTTTATTTTTTGAGGGTAAGTCTCATGAAAGGTAAAACAAACAAAATCTATCAATCATAGGTATATTTTGAAAGAAAGTACCCGTTTTTGTGTAGCTTTTTTAATGTATCTTCAGTGTAATAGGCAACATATTCATACCTACTCTTCCAAAATAATGGTACAAGAATACATTTTATTACAAGTGTATTCTTTTTCTACAAAATCAAAATATTTATGATAAGTGCCCTTAAAAGTATCTAAGGTGAAAACTGAAATTTGATTAAAACCTTAAAATCAATTAAAGAGTCTACAAAAATTCATAGAATGGCGAGGTTATTTGTCGGAGGAAATGTAATGTTTTACAACGGGTGTAACTTTTTCGTTGTCAAGACACTTCTTAGCCCCAAATTTTTTATAATAGTGGTATTTTTCTCGTTTTTTGATGTATCCCTCAATAATATATATCGCTCATAGGTATGTGACATTAGACCTATGCTGATCTCAGTAATAGTTGCTAATTAAATGCTAATTTGCTGAGAAAACCAAAAATTTGTAGCTCGCATGGTTTTTGAGTTATTGAATTTTCTGCTAAAATAAGCGGACAAAATCCTTAATAATTAAAAAAAAATACTTTTGGTTGGCACCCAAATTTGTAGCTTTTTAAATGCTTTTGAGTAGCATAAACTTCGATTTAGCAGCAACAATTGTTTTTTAGTTAGTTAAAATTCCGCTAAAATAAGACTGAAGTTAGCGGCCGAATGTAAAAAAATTATTATTTTTTTGATGTCTAAAAATGTAGCTTTTTAAATGCAAATTTTGTATTGAATTTTCCGCTAAAATAAGTCTGAAGGCAGCGCACAAAATCTTTAATAATTAAAAAAAAAAAAAAATAATTTTGGTTGGCACCCAAATTTGTAGCTTTTTAAATGCTTTTAAGTAGCATAAACTTCGTTTTTGTAGCAACAATAGTTTTTTAGTTATTTAAAATTCCGCTAAAATAAGACTGAAGTTCGCGACCGAAAGTAAAAAAATTATTATTTTTTTGATATCCAAAATTGTAGCTTTTTAAATGCTAATTTTTTTGCGCAAAAATTAATTTTGTAGCTCCCATGGGTCTATTTCTATTCTTATTTTCAATTTTAAAACGGTACTTCCGTTCCGCTAAGGAAAATTTAAATAAATGGCTGTTTAGATTCTTTTTTGCCAGTAATTGTAGCTTTTTAAATCAAAATTTGTTGGGCAAACCTCATTTTTGTAGCAGTTTTTGAAATATTCAAGTTTTTGCTGAAAAACATTAGCTCAAAAGAGACATTTCAAGATCTAAAAAATGACAAATTCAAAAAAACAAAACAATTTTGGCTGAAACAGATTCCAATTATCACTATTCTAACAAGTGTTATCTTGTTTAAAAATTTCCAACGTCAATGACAACTGCGGCGCACGCACATAATAATGTCTCGAAAACGTGCTTTCTATACGTTTAATGGTGTTTTACGACGAAATAGACTAATTCTGGAAAAAAAAATTGTGTGCCAATCGCTATACTTATCCTTTGCACTACTTTTACGGAAAAATAATAGACAGCTACCTAAATTGTCACTTTAAAAAAAAAAAAAAACGTTTCTTCAAAATAATACAGTACCTATATTTGTGATCAAAAAGGTTCCTAAATGGAAAGTTTTGGGGTAGTTTTGAATTCTTCCTTCAGTGCTATGCAAAAATTCAAGTTAAGTTTTCTTCCATGGATAAATAAAAAAGAAAAAAATGGATAAAAATTACAGGGAGGTGAACAAATGAAAATATTTTAGGAAACAGTTGTACGAAGTTTGTATATCAGATTGCGTTTTCAGTTTTTGGAATTTCCAAGGTTAGGCTACCACCTGCATGCTTTATTGTAGTGCATAAGTTTTAAATAATTAATTAAAATAAGAAAAAAAAAAAATGAAAATGCAAAAGTTAGTAAAATTAATGATCATTGTGAAAATGTAAAACGATGGGACATTTATCGACTTTTTTTGGAATTTTTTTTTTTAATTTCTGTGTAAGAAATTACTGGGAAGGTGAAGAAATGAAAATATTTTTGAACACAATTGTAAAAACGATTATAATAGATGGAGTTTTCAGTTTTTGGAATTTCCAAGGTCAGGTGGCCACCTGCACACTTTATGCAGTGCATTAAAGAAATGAAAATGCAAAAGTTAGTAGGTACCATGGATGACCATTATGGAAAATGTACAAACGATAAGACATTTTCCGATTTTTTTTTAGATAATTAAAAAAAGAAAATGTTTAAGTGTAAAACAATTCTGGGAGTTGAAGAAAAGAAAATATTTTGGAACACAATTCTACAAACGATTATATATCAGAAAGTGTTTTCAGTTGTTGAAAGTTCCGAGGTCGGACGGCTAACTGCCACTTTATTTTTTGAAGTGACTATATTTAAAAAACGGTGAGTGTAGAAATAAACCTAAAAGTTATACAAACGTGTACAAAAGATTGCAATTACCACTTTTGCTAAACTCGAAAGTCGGGGGGCTACCTGCATGCAAGCTTGTTAATTTCAAGTTAAAAAAATGTTAAAATAAAAAATTAAAAAATAAAATATCATTGGAAACGGTCATAAAACTTGGACTGAAAAAATTTGTGTTTATTGTTATTCATTAAAAAAATGTTTAAAAAATCAAATTTCTTCACATAAGCAATATGAACGTATAGACAACACGTAAATCCAAAAGCTATTTTGACAAAATATTTGTACTGTTATTTAATGATTTTATAAACTTTTTTTTAAAAAACGTATGTGTTTTTAAATCTCAAAAAAACATTCGGAGCATTTTAAATATAATCCGTTTTTCTTTTCGCTATTTATCACTGTGTATAGTGAGTTTCTCAATTAAACGTCCGTGTCCCCAGCCCAGCAATTTTGCAAAATCAATCAAAAAAAATGTATAGTTTTGTACAGTTTCGTACAGCCAAAGCCGAGTCTTTTACAATCTAAGATTTCAAGCTGAAGCTTATTGAATATCCCAAATGAAACCAATTTAAATGCAGATCTGATCCACGATTTTTTGCACAGTTTTGTACTAATTTTGACAAAGTTAATTGTTTAAACAATTAAGGCCCAAAATGTCCCCAGCCCGGGCACTCAGCCCAGCAATTTGGTCATTTTCGTTATAACCTAAATATAGATAAACTGAGACTTAACGTTTTTATAAAAAGTTATTGAAAATGCAAATCGTACTAAAACACAAATAAATTAATATCAATCTAAAGATAGAAACCTCGGTAATCAGACCGATCCTAACATACGGCGTGTCTATCTGTATGGTGGACCGCACTGGACAGAAACAATAATTTAGAAAAACTAAATAAAGTCCAAAGATCAGCTTGTATGTGCATAAGCGGAGCACTTCGCAATACCCCCTCCGCGGCACTTAACACTCTGCTCCATCTAACACCCCTAGACACTTTCGGCAAACAAACGGCTGCAAGCACAGCTATTCGGCTCAAAGCCTCCTCACAGTGGATAAACAATGGTATTGGCCACTCCATCATTCTGAACTCATTCAGATCAATTCCATGTAACATAGATTATACCATCCCATATCATTCCTAGATCATTCTGGGAGGATATGGAATTCCTGGAATGCGATTCAATCGATTTCTACACCGATGGATCAAAAACTGATGATGGGGTTGGTGGAGGTGTTTACTCAGATAAACTTAATTTAAGTCTCTCCTTTCGTCTTCATAATCACTGTAGCGTGTTCCAGGCGGAACTTTTGGCGATAAAAGAAGTCATGTCTTGGCTAAAAGAAAACGTGATATCAAACCAAGATATTCGTATTTTCTCGGACAGCCTAGCAGCTATAAGATCTCTGGATTCTGTCTTTACCAATTCAATAACAGCCTTTAACTGTCGATCATCTTTAATGGAGATTGCGCAGCAGTTCAATATTCACCTATGTTGGGTGCCGGGCCATAGGGACATTTTCGGAAATTGTAGAGCTGACGAACTCGTCAAAAGTGAAACATTAATACCTTTATTACCAGATAAGGTAAATATATATCGCTACGTGTAAACTACTGCTCAAATATGATGCTATACATAAAACAAACCTCAGGTGGAATAACATCACTACCTGCTTAGCGACAAAACAGATCTGACCAGTACTGGATGTAAAACGCTCTAAACGTTTAATATCCTTGAACAGATCGCAAATCAGCTCCGAAATAGGTGTTATAACTGAACACTGTCTAATAGGCAGGCACGCAACACGGCTTGGAGTTCTCTCAAATGATTTCTGCAGAAGCTGCATGGACGAAGAGGAAGAGGAATCGATTCCCCACTTTCTCTGTACATGCCCTGCTCTATCGCAAAGACGAAGACTCTTTTTAGGAGACTTCTACTATAACGACCCGCAGTGTTCTATCAAATACAGATATAGGTTATCTAGCTCGCTTCATGAGAAGCTCAAAGTGGTTCAACGATTAAGAGGAAAGTTATTATTAGATTCAATGTGGTACCAAACTTTGGTCTAAGTGTATCGGCACTCCTGCCGGTAGCCACGTCAACGTAACCTAAAGATAGAAACCAATCGGCTTACACCACCCATCGGTTTGAACTCGGATCATGTTAACTCCTGCACCTTAATTTATATCTTAATGTAACATCCAGTTCGCAATCTTTCTTATCAATATAAATTCCCTACAAAAATACGCTGTTATTCAAATTAAGTTAAAATCATCTGTTTAACTATTTGATCTTCAAAACGTGTTTTTTTTAATATTGCGGAGTTGAAATTAGTAGGACTTGAGTTATCATAATTAGACATGGTAATTTGTATTATCAATTAATTGTAGAAAACTAGTCTTGTGTGGTAAAACAGTTACAAGGACAAATAAGGGTTTAAAAACACACACATAAATATAATTTTCAAAATCTGATACAGAAAATAAAAATAACTTACCTTCCAAACTATTATCATTTCTAGACAACAAGGGTGGCATCAACGTACTAGTCGGCATCATGTCACCCGAAAAATCGAATGGAAATGCCGGATTCGGTATTGCTCCCTGGAGCTTTGGTGCTGGTGGTATGGCTTCAGACTCCTTATAGAATTGGTCCTCGTCGTACAGTTCGTCCTGGTCCAAATCGAGTTCTGTCTGTTGTGGCTCATCAGATTCGGGCGCTGTTTCGTATCTATCCTTGAGAACTTTTCGCGGTACTGTAGAATAGAAAAACATGTTAATTTACAATCCTCCGAACACTGCGTCGCAACGTTTTTCTGTAGAACAACTTACTGCAGGTGTATACAACTTTCAAATACATTTTGGCCTCGCCTTTACATGGTCGACCGAATGTTCCGGCATCGGCTGTGATTGAACATCTTCTCCGGCCGTGGCAGATCTGCATCACTGTCTCCGTTGCGTACGAGACCAGACAAGCTGGAGGAAATTAAAGGACAAAAAAAAAAAAAAGAAGCAGCAAAAGAAGACAAACCCGCCATGAAAATGAAAATTCAAGCATTCAACATTACTGTGTATGGCCATTAATTGCCAACTTACTCTGTTTGCTGCTGGCGTCCTCGACGGGATGATCAGATCCATTGCTGCACTGAACACTTTCGCGTTCTGTACGTCCGAAGCTTGCACTATATATCGCTATCCGGGAATAAGGATTACACACCAGTGGCATGTTGTCATTCTCGCATGCCATTTTGCTTCGGAACTCATCTGAAAAGAGGATACGGAAGTAGTCAGTTTTTCTGTACAAAACTCTTAGTATAGATTTGTATGTATGTATGTTTGCATGTGCGGGGGAGAGAAGAAGCGGCTTCCTCTTTTTTTTTTTTAAATTATTTACAACTGCCAATACGCTGGACGTCGTCGTCGAGATAATTCGATTTCAATGGCAGCAGAACATTTCTGCCAATAAACCGATTTGTGGGGGGAAATTGCACGGTTGCACAGGACATTATATCCTTGGCTTACACAAAAGGGCCCAACAGTTCATCCAAACCAATTTGATCCCCGATTGAGAGTAGGGACATGGTAAAAATGCAGTATGGCAGCAACGTCGTCGTGTCGCCATCGTGGTCCTCGTACCGTCTCAGGCCCGACAACGTTTTTACAGCGGATCATAAAAGTTTATTGAGTTTTGCATTCAAATGGCGCGACATAGTCCTTCCGTCGACAACGACAACGACGACGATGGTGAAGAAGAATTCATGGCAGGGTATACGCATATATACAGGAGTGTAAGATGAATATACAACATGGCTATGCATGCTGCATATTGCTCGATTGGTTGAGTAGGTGGCCCACAAAAGTTGGCTATTTTATAGTGAATGCATGTCTAAAATATATGCATATGTATATGTTTTCAGGAAATTGGCAATTTGGAGAGTTTCGCAATAATTTTTCGCATTAACAACATAATCGGGTGGAGTGCTGTGGAAAGATATAATAGGCAATGATGGTGGATAAAGAGGGTTCTTCATTTATGCATAGCAAAAGCGTTCCAGGCTCAAGTTTAGTCAGTTCAATAATAACGGAGACGTGGCATTATGGTTTTTCTCCTCTTTGCAACTTTAATAAGGAAATTGACTATAATGGGACAGACATGCATGCATGCACTATATAAAAGAGTATCGGTACTTGGATAGGATAATAATATGATGATGTGGGTCGCAGCAAATTGAAAATATAAACTTTAAATTTTTCACCTATAGGCAAGTATTTTTTAAGGTTAGCCATCTTCATTTAACAACATTTTAAAAAGTTTTCGTTGTTGAGTTATTTCAAAAAAGGTCAGTTTGCTGGGAAAAAAGTTTACAATAAAGGATTTAAATAAGAGATTTCAAAACTTTTAATCTAATTCATCCAGAATGCTGGAATCTTTTTTGTATGAATTCGGCAGCTTAAGGTAAGCCTATGTTCAAAAGTGATTTAAATCTATGACTTGGGTCATAGATGGCTTTTCAGTTTTGGCACCAGTGATCCTATGATTCCTTGGAAAAGTTATTTCTTGAGCAAGTTGCCAAAATCTTAAACATAGAAATCACAATTGATCAAAAATGTTCAAAGCCAGCTACACAAAGCTGCTTATTGTGCATCTTTATTTTTACTTTAATCAAAAAACAAACATTTAAAGAAAGAAAATCAATCAATATGATCAAACTATACTTTTTAGTAAAGAGGTGTTATTTTGAATAGCCCGCTATTTCGGTAGCTGTCACTTTTGAAGCTGTCATTTTTTGACATTTGACAAGTAGAAACTACGCTATTAATAAAAATGGAACGATACACTCTTCAACAACGCATTGAAATTATTAAAATTCACTATAAAAATGGTGAAAATTTGGCAGAGACGGTTCGTAAAACTAAGCACCTTGTCGGACCGCAATACAGAAATTGGTGGACAAATTCGAGCTGTTGGGACAAGTTAGTGATGTGAAGAATAAAACCCGTGCACGTCGCTCAAGAAAAACTGAGAATATTGCTGTTGTAGCCCAAAGTGTTGAAGAAAACCCAGGTTTGTCCATTCCTCGTCGTTCTTTGGAATTAGGCATTCCACAAACGTCATTACACCGTATTTTGCATAAAGACTTGGGTCTTAAGGCTTATAAAGTTCAGTTAACACAAGAACTCAAGCCGGCTGATCATCAACAACGTCGTGTCTTTGCTGATTGGGTCCTTGAAATGCATGAAAATGAACCGGAATTTCATCGAAAAATCACCTTGACTGATGAGGGCCATTTCCACCTCGGAGGCTACGTCAACAAGCAAAACTGTTGCCTTTGGGGCTCGCAAAACCCAAGAGTTATTGTTGAAAAGCCTCTCCATCCTCAACGCGTGACTGTTTGGTGCGGTTTATGGTCCCGCGGGGTCATTGGACCTTACTTTTTCGAAAATGAGACTGGAGCAACAGTTACGGTCAATGGGTTGCGCTATCGAGAGATGATTAATGATTTTTTATGGCCTGAATTGGATTGTATTTATCTGGACAACGTTTATTTCAACAAGACGGCGCTACGTGCCACACAAGCAATGAAACCATCGATCTTTTACGGGAAAAGTTTCCGGACCGTGTTATCTCTCGAAGAGGTGATCACAATTGGCCACCGAGATCTTGTGATTTAACACCTTGCGACTTCTTCCTTTGGGGCCACGTGAAAGATAAGGTCTACGCCAACAGCCCAGCGTCGATTGAAGACCTCAAAGATGAAATTCGTGAGGCTATCGAGGACATAGGGCAGCCACTTTGCGATTTGGTTATGGAAAATTTCATGAAAAGGATATGGTCCTGTAAGCGTGGTCTTGGCGGCCATTTGGCTGATGTTGTGTTCCATTATTAACGGCATACCTTCTTCTTTATAATGAAATAAACATCCGATCATTTATCTCCAAAAATGCCATTTTTCTTTGAATATCAAAATAACACCTCTTATTGGAAAACCCTTTATAACAAGTACGTAAAACACATCTCATTTTTATTATTGTCATTCTTGTTTTTTAACCAAGGTACTTTCCTTTTTCTTATTCATCCATAAATTTATTAAGAATTCATTTACTTTCGCAAAAGGTACTGTCAATAAGGCAATTTCATTCACAAATAAAATATTTTCGTTTTCAATCAAACAATTCCATCGAAGTTGAGGATTGAGTTTATTATTTTGGGGTAAATTCTTACTAAAGGTTCTAACATCTTCTTTTAACACTGAGAGCTATTCCAGTCTAAAGCTTGGAAGTTATGTCACGAAACCTGATTTTAGTTATGAAATGAATAACACCGCGGGTTCTTTGCTTTTTACTTGCAATATAGGTAGGGAGAGTGGGTACAAAGTAACAATTTGTATATTTTGTGCCATAACTTTAAAACCAAAATTCATAGCCAAACAAAACAACGCGTATATTGATGAGTGGACATTTGGCTATAGTTAAATACTAATTTGTCTTTTGACTTTCTATGTTCTACGAAACCATGCTATGTAAAAGATGTGAAAGTCGAATGTTACAATCGTCCTTTCCGATGTACCAATTGTAACACGATGAAAGGGCGGTTGTAACACCATATAAATGTAATAGGATAAACGAGAAATATTGGTTTAACTTCACATTTACTGTACAAATCCAAAATTAAAAATGTTTTACTAGGTGTTCCATTAGGTTAATGAACTCCGACTGCATCCATTTTGATTTATTAGCAGCTTCAATACTGACGTTGGATCCTCCTTTTGTATTTCCGGATAAATGGCTCGGAATTGATTTTTTTACGATTTTTGTAATGATTTTTATTGGTTTATAGACAGTAGTTGTAAGACCCGTTTAATCGATGCTAAATATATCTTGTGACTGAAATTCACTGACCCCGCTGATGCAGTTTTCGTTACAAACGTCCACTCAAAAAATGTTACAAACGTCCACATCCCTTGTTTTTATATAAAAAAATCGATTAAAAAAAAACTATTGAGTCGATAATAGGAAGATTTACTCCATTAAGTTCAGGACAAAATCAACTTTAGTTAGACCGCTACCACTTTATTAAAAAATAATTGTTTGACAAAAATTAATTGCAAAACTCGCAAAAAAAAAATTAACTTTTTTATACAAATTTTATATTTTAAACGTTATGTGGCACAATTCAGTACTTTGACATTTGAATTTTTGTGGATGCATTCACGACTAAATTGAAAAGAATTCTACATTTAAAAATGAACGCCTACGTTCCCAGGTTTTTGTTAAAACTCAATGTTACAACCGTTCCGCGTTACTTTCGTACCCACTCTCCCCTACTTATATCAAGTTATGCATTCGTACAAAAAAAGTTGAGAGTCTGTCTGTCAAAACTTGGTATGTGGCGTTTTTTGGAGAATATCCCCAGACATTTTTTTGATTTTTTTTTTGGACCCCAAATAACGGTACCTGTCATATACCGGTTTTAGAAAAACTCATTTTTCTCAAAAACGGTGCCTACGATTTTGATTAAAAAAATCATGGTCAGTTTTTTGGATAAGGTCAATCTTCAAATTAAAACCAATTTTTTCAAAAACCGTTACTAACGGTACCTGCCATAGAACCGTTTTTTTTTAGATCTGATTTTCTCCTTCATGACTCAATAAATTTCAACTATTTTTTTTTTACATGAATGCTTTTAAGTTGCTGTAATAATATTTAGTAAACAAAATTTCGATAATTATTTTTTAGGGTTTTTTTGAAAAAAATTGAAATTTTATTTTTGAAAAATCATTTTTTCGAAAACTATTCAATATTTTTTTTTCAAAATTTAGTTTTTAGATGTTGTTAAATAATATGTTAAAACTGGCGTACCAGTTTTTTTAAAAAACGGGTCTAACGATTTTGAAATTTTTTTTTCTAAAAATGTAACTTAATCAAATCAAATGGCATACTTAGTTTACAGCTCAAAACAATTTAAGAAGTTGTTTATGTCATTTAAGTGATGAATTATTTATATATTTTTTTTTTATGTCTTATTAAATTATATATTTTTAAAAACTTTATATAAGAAGCTATAATGTCCACAGCAACCCAGTCGTGCATTTTATTTTATAATTAACATGAAAATGCTAAACTCACGCGATTTCTTGCGGCTATTCTGATACTCTCTAATGTTTTGCAGCACCATCAGTATTATGGCTTTTCAATATAAGCACCCTTGCGGGACAATTTTAAATTCGAAGTTCTGCAGGATACAATTTAAGTATTTTTTGTACAGTTTGGGGTAATGTTTTACTGTCTAAAATAAGGTTCAATATGAAAATTAAAAATTGGGGAATCATTTCATTTTTCCAAATAAAAGTCACATTAAGTTGGAGCATGGTTTCATTTATTTTTGGGGGATTTTTTAATTTCGGTGGGGCATAATTTCATTACGAAAAAATACCCTAATTTGGGGATTTATTTCATTTTTTCTGTACGGGCCTTATTTCCTCTGGCCTAATTTCGCGAAGTCATTTAACTTTAGGCAGTTATCCTTGGGTCAGCTTATTCTATTTTATTTTGATGCAAAGAGCCATAAGTGAGTAAATGACTATAAGTGGTTAGTAGGGTAAAGTCAATTTTGTATACTTTTTCAATATCCGAATCTTAATGTCATACTTATTATAGTAAGAAAAATAATTGTAAGTTTGTTTTACTTTTCCGTGATCGAACATTTATTTTTTGTTCATAATAAGTCTATTTCATCATGAAACATCATGAAACGTAAAGAAAACACGTTTTCGAAACATTTTTATGTGCCAGTGCCGTTGTCGGCGTTATCGTCGTCTTTGTTTGTGCTGGAAATTTGTAAACACGCTAACTTTTGATGAAATCAAGATAATTTGAAACTGTAAACGCCAAATGTTGAGGATTACCTTAACTTAGTAGAAGTTTGAAATTCCACCATTTTGAAACAAAACCTTCTTGTACTTTTTATTCAAAAACCTTCCAAAAAATTCACTTTTTCTTAATTGTTCCATATAACAATGGTACTGATTTTTAAAATAATGGAGGTGTCCAAAAACTCAAAAACTGAAATACTCATGATTGTACCGTGTCTGGAATCGTCCTTCCTCACATATGGGGCCAACAATTCTCAGTAAGACTTTTCTCTCGAACGCGGCTAAGAGGTCACAGTGCCTTTTGCAAAGCACCCAAGTCTCGGATCCATACATGAGTACTGGCAGGACCATGGTCCTGTACAGCAGCAGTTTTGAAGTTATGGTTAGATTTCTGGATTTGAATAGCTTTGACAGACTGTAGTAGGCTCTGTTGGATTTCAGAAGCCGCCCGCGTATTTCTTCTTCTTTGTTGTTATCGGCTGCTACTGTTGACCCAAGGTATTTAAAGGATTGCACCACTTCAAATTCGTGCTCCGCTACCTTGATTGTTTGACAAACTGTTCTTCTGTTCTGTTCTGTTCGACGCCACCATGTACTTTGTTTTATCTTCACTAATGTGCAGCCCCAGATTTTGTGCCGCCTGCTCGATCTGGATGAAGGAATCGTGTACAGCTTGTTCGGTTCTTCCGATGATGTCGATGTCGTCTGCGTAAGCCAGTATCTGGCTGGACCTGTTGACGATGGTCCCTCTTGTTGCCGTGCCAGAGTCACGGATTGCTTTCTCCAACGCCAGGTTGAAGAGGAGGCAGGCCAAGCCATCCCCTTGTCGGAGTCCATTAAAGATGTTGATTGGTCTGGATAGCAATCCGGCTATTTTAACTTGGCTTGTTACGTTGGTCATGGTCAACCTACAAAGTCGTGTCAATTTATTTGGGATGCCGAATTCTCTCATGGCTTTGTAAAGTTCTACCCTGGCTATGCTATCATAGGCGGCTTTAAAGTCTATAAACAGATGGTATGTTGGGATGTTAAGTTCTAGACATTTTTTCATCTGCCTGCCTGCCTAAGGGTAAAAATCTGATTTGTTGTTGATTTGCCTGGAATGAAACCACACTGATAGTGTCCGATGATGGTTTTAGCGTATGGGGTTATCCGGTCTTGTAGGATAGAGGAGAGTATCTTATAGGCGGTACTCAACAACGTGATACCTCTATAATTGCTGCACGTTGTGACATCTCCCTTCTTATGTATGGGGCATATGATACCTTTTCTCCAGTCTTCTGGCATTTCTTCATGCTCCCATACGTGCACTATGATATCATGAATTGCTTGACGTAAGGCTGGCCCGCCGTGGTGGAATAATTCGGCTGGTATGCCATCGGCTCCCGGGGCTTTGTTTTTCTTGAGCCGTATTATAGCCTTCTCAACGTCTTCTATGCTTAATAATTCTCAAAAGCTTTGGTAAAAATCAATGTTTTACCCTTTTTTTGTAAAAACGGCAGTGTTTATCTTCTTAACCAAATTACTGTATTTTTTTTTTTCAAAATATTTGTGAAGAAAAAATTTCTGAAACTGTCGAAATAATAAGTGATCGTGGCCAATGGGAGGCAAAAATAATAAAAAAACCATGCTTTAGAGATCCAAAGCCGTCAGATTCTTTGTTAATGAAAATCTTCATTAAATTCGCCACGAATGAATACAAAGAAGATTTCTAAAGGTTTTTCTAAGAAATAAATTCTTAACCGCTTTTACTGTTTACAACCAAAATTGAAAAAATACTTGACTTTGACTATGTGTGCAGCTTATCGCCCTTTGTTATACATATAGGCTTGCAAGGTTGAATAAAAAAAAATGTTCATGAGTAAATAGACAAATAAAATTATTACGTTGTCGGTACCTCCCTGTCCCTACCCTTATCTTTGAAGCTGTAAGCTAATTTGAAAAAAAAAAAAATATCTTGGGTCACTGATTCTTGAATCTTATTCAACCAAAAACAAGAAAGAATATTACTTACACAACCGTAAAAATAATGTTTCAAAAATATAAATAAGAAAAAAAAAAAAAACAAAACAAGAAACAGAATAAATTCAAAGCTAATGTAGGTATGTAGTGTTCGATGGGATGGTGACCTGTAATTCGTAAACTTTGATGACGGGTATACTATACAATGTATACCTAATATGGATGGATAGAATGTGGATGCTTATTCATTACATTTTCCAAATTCCTATACAAATAATATAATATCATCAAAGAATACGACACATACATAGATATTGACCCAAAAACAAATTATGTTACAGAAAAACAAAGCAACACATTCGATAGAGATGACAAGCAAACAAAAAAAAAAAAAAAGTGAAAACGGGAAGAAAGGAAGAAAGGAAATGACAATCGGTCCATTCAATTGTCCGGAAAATTATTCTTATAGGCTATACCTACTCTTGATAACATTACATTACCTATATAAGGAAAGTACCTTACCCAGAGAACTTTTTCTATAATACACTCCACATCATTAAACTGAACTTGTTGACTTATAGCTCTATGTAGTACACGAGTATTTTTTTTTTCTATTTGGTTTTAATTCTTATACCTATGCAATAGTTATGGAGAACATTTTTTTATAAATCTATTTGACTTATATCGCTGAAAATTTCTGAAATTAATACATAAAATTCAAACAAGTCTCAAAAGATTTCATTGTGAATGAAGACCGTGGTGCTTAAGACTAACCTCCGTCTAATATGACCTTAAGGTCGCTGTAGCTGACCATTTTCCAAAAAAAAAACGTTCTCAACATTTTTTTTTTTAATTTCCAGTTCATATTTTTAGTGAATATAATTTCAGTTCTTCCACAACATAATGCGGGCCTTACTCTACCCAATATTATTGCGCAATATTAAACACTGTACAATAATATTGACCGTGTAATGCTGTATTTTCTGCTTACATACAGTGTGATGCTTTTTATCAAAGGCTGAGGTAAGCTCGCCGGTTTCCAGGATCCTTCCCAAAGAAGCAACAAACTTGGGCTTGAAGGACAAAGTCTCCGATAAATGTAAACACTTGTTGGTTTCAAAGTTTTGATTTTCAATTTCAGCTTTTATTCACTTTTCTTAGTTCTATAATTTTTACACTTTTTGACAATGTTTCGGTTTAAAAAGAATAATAAAGTATTTCATATACTTGTCCAAAGAGCCCCTTGAAGAGGAACCCCGAGGAACGGCCTTTGGGGATCGTTGCGGAAACCCTTAATGTCTCTGGACAATACCCAGAGAAGAACCTTTCGGAACTCACAGATGTCCAAAGAGACCTCGAAGAGGAACTCTGAGGAAAGTTTTTTGGGAATCTTGGCGAAACCCTGAATGTCTCTGACAAAATCCAGAGAAGAACCTTTCGGAACTCACCTTAAGTGTCCTCGGCACACAAACCAGAGGAAGAACCTTGCGGAACTCACAGATGTCCAATGAGACCTCGAAGAGGAACTCAAAGGAAAGTTCTTTGGGAATCTGAAAGAAACCCTGAATGTCTCTGGAGAACCAAAGAAGAACCTTGCGGAACTCACACTTGTGTCCAAAGATCACCTCGGAAGGCAGTCTAAGGAAAGTTCTTTGGGAATCTGAAAGAAACCCTGAATGTTAGTTATATTAAATATAAGGCTTACAATACCTAATAATACGGTCTACTATATATTTTCTATTTTAAATATAAACTACTACTATCATTTCAAAAAAAGTTCAGAATAGCTACTTTTCTAGAGCAGACTCTTAAAGCTTGCTTTGTTCTGGGCCAATGATTGTCGGTACTCGAGACGGAATCAAAAGACAATTTCATCACACTTTTTGCCTCCTCTTATGCATTTGTGAGACAACACTGCATGTGAACTGAGTCGAACAAATGTTAAAGTTACAAAACAAATACCCCAGACAAGAGATCATGTGTATCTGGCATGACGTAAGCTGTTGTGTGTGTTGTTTGTTTTTCTTTTTCCTTTTCTGTTTTGATGTTGTTCGTTCGGCTCGCTATGCTACCATCTAGTCGTATGCGGCTGCGGATAATTATATTAAATTTTTATTTTTTATAGGAAATAATGAGAAAGTGTGACACTTCGTCACAACAGAATAAACAAAAACATACAAAAAATATTGCGCAGTAAAATTAAACAACTCTTTTTAACTCAATATTTTTTTACAATATTATTGCGCAATAATATTGTATCGTCTAAGTCCTGCATAAAAGCAACCTCAATCTAAAGTCATAGAGTGTATAGGTATATAATAGTGTATACATAGGTAAAAGTCAAATAAACATTTTTGTCATCTTTGTACTTATCCTGGGTTTATTTCGTTGTTTTTTTTTTTTTGTGTAAAAGTATTTGTAAATACCGTTATTATTCTTTTGTTTGTCTTCCCTTGCCCTTTTGCAAGGACACAACAATCAAAAGGTTTAACGCTTGAGCAGAGAAAGCACAAAAATCTTTCAGCCGATCGGTTGAGGTCGGTCGCGGTCCGTTTTTTTTTTTTTTTATTTTTTCAAAGGAAAAGCCCGCTTAAGAAAATGTTGGCTTTTTATTTAAAAAAAAAAAAAAAAAAAAAGTATAAAAAGAAGAATTTTTATTTAGTACTTCATAACACTTTGTTGTTTGTTTTTGTATTTATTTATTTTTTACCCAAAAAAAGGGACCCGGAAAAAGACAAAAAGATATGAGGAAGAAGGCAGAAGAGTATAGAGATGATTTATAAAGTGCGGCAATAGCGTTGTTAAAAAAAAGGACCAAAAAACGTTTATTATGAAGTGAAGAGCAGACAAATTGAAAAGATAAATCAGGACGAAGTCTGGAAAGTGAAAAAGTTTCTCATTCAAGACATGTTTTACGTGAATGAAATTTATGATGGCATCATTTTTATTTTTTTTTTTACTTTTTCGTGTGTAATTTTGTTGTTATATTTTGTTTGTCGAATATTATAATTCAACTAAGGAGGTGATTGTTTATTTTAAGTACTTAATATTATTTTTTTGAATAGCCCAGAAAAAAAATGGCTGGAGATGATAAATCCAAAAATAGAAAGTTATTATCAAAAATGTATCTTCTGAATTAGGATTTGAAAAAGGTTTTCGGCGTTACCACAAAAAGTAGATAAGATAGCGCCGGATAAGATACTTATAGAATTATTTTTAAAATTGTAATTACATAAAATTCGAATGCATTGTTTAATTCTGCTAAGCCAAAACTATTTAATTTTCTGAATTTTCACTAGACGTATTCGCAACTTCAAAGCTTTCATGTAAACAAAATGGATTGATTAAGTCATGAAGGAGAAAATCAGAATTTAAAAAAACGCTTCTATGGCAGGTACCGTTAATAATGGTTTTTGAAAAAAATGGTTCTCATTTAAAGATAGACCTTACATAAAAAAATGACCATAATTTTTTTTAATCAAAATCGTAGGCACCGTTTTCGAGAAAAATGAGTTTTTCTAAAACTGGTATATGACAGGTACCGTTATTTGGGGTCCAAAAAAATTCAAAAAAACGTCTGGGGATATTCTCCAAAAAACGCCACATACCAAGTTTGAAGTAAATCGAACCATCCGTTCAGGCTGTGGTCTCTCATACATACAGACAGACAGACAGACAGACAGACAGAATTGTCAGACCCACTTTTTTCTCATTCTCTATCATCGTAATGTCATGTTTGATTGTTTTCTCGAGTTCTATTTTTTTTACGAATCCTAAACTTGCCTTATAGTACCTATATTGCAAGTAAAAAAAAATGCTCTATAAAAAAGTACGCATACGCCATAGTGTACACATTTCCTTTGAAACAACACAACATTTTTGTATGCCATAAAGAATAATTTTTTGAACATACAACATAAAACTATAATTACTTGTAATAATTATTACTACAAGCAAATCTTTTCACTATCGTATTTGTACAAAATTGTGTAAGTTTGCTTGAAATACAAATATTTGTTGTTCTATGAAAAAAAAAAAACATTTTGTATAAAAATGAGAGATTTTTTTATCATTTGCATCTAATTTTCTCGTTTTATCTTGTGCACAAAAACTAGGCCTAGTACGGATTATGTATAAAATGCTCCATAACGGTTTTTTGAGCTTTGAAAAACACAAACGTTTTTGAAAGTTTATGTGGGTGGTTAGATTGATTTTAAATATCAGGGGAATAACGAGAAAAATATTTCGTCCAAAAGACTATAGGATTTTTAATTATTAAAAAAAAAAGATTTTCAGTGAAGTTTTCTGACCGTTTCCAACAGTATTTTTTTTAATCTTTTATATTTACATTTATAAACTTTAAATTTATTTTTTTTATACCAAATTTCACAATTCACACTTACAAACTTGAAAAGCGTTTTATCGAAATTCATCAAAATTGTCTGCTTTGTTTGTCGGAACTCGAAAAGCCACCAGTGGAGAATAGAGTACCGTTGGCTCACAAACGGATTCGAGATAAATATAAAATTTGTCACAAAATTGTTTTTTTTGTCGGATTTTAAGGATTGAGGTGATAACATTTTGCTGAAATATCAGGCTACAACTTAGTTATTTTTTTTTTATATAAACACAAAAAAAAAAAAATAAAAAGTTGATTTAAATGGATATTAAAATCGGCAACCTTGCTTTTAGTCGCACAGATTTTATTCAACAGATTCTTTTCAATAAAATGTTGAACTATAATTCTGCATACAAATATTGGACCATTATTTTATTAAACATTGCAACAGTTAAGTTAGAATATGTTATTGATAAATGATTTTTATGATGAAATTTATTAATTAAATGAAAACCAAACATTTTAAATGATATATTACAGAAAAAAACACTGAACAAAATGCACTTTTTATGCTCCTTTGACCAACTGTACCATTCATAACATCTGACTATGTCTACTTAAAAAAATTCTAAATTTCTATAAAGCTACACCTTAAATGTCAACAATTATTTTGAATACAATTTGTTTCAATAAGACTGAGTGTCTTATTGAAACAAGCTTCGCAATATCATTAAATAATATCAAAAAGAGTCCCCCAAATCTGTTAAGAAATTCAAAATATGCTTTTAACGTAAACAAAATAGATTTTAACGTTAGTAAAAGTCAACCGTTTTAAAGTTGAGGTATCAATGGAAAAATTCGAAAAAAACCTTTACAATTGTTTATTGTATTGTGTAAATAAAGGCTCCACAAGGTAAAAATGATCAATTTTCACATTTGGTCGATAAAATATCAATTATATGAAATATTTTAATTAATTTCACAAAAAAAACATGTTAGGCTTCTTTGAAAAAAATTGCTTTCTAGAATTTTTCACTACATAATCTTAAATAATTTTACATATATAAATAAAAACTATACCGGTGGTGAAAGAATAGTCGGTCGGGCACAAGGAAGAAATAGTGCTTGGCTATTCGCAGAAACCTGGGAAAAGATCGACGAAAGAAAACAACTGCGAGCTCGCATCGCAACTACTCAAGCAGCAGAGAGAAGCGAGCTAGAATCCACGTATCGCATGAAGATGAGAGATGTTAACCGTAGCGTGAGACGTGACAAGCGTAACTACATCAACGCATTAGCTGAAGAAGCAGAAGAGGCAGCAAATCGGTGTGACAGCAGAACTGTTTATAGAATCACCAAGGAGCTTTCTGGAGTACAATGCTCCAAACAACACCTGGTGAAAGATATAGATGGTTCCCTGCTCCATTCGGATGAGGGCCAGCTCAGAAGGTGGAAGGAACACTGCGCTTTGGTTTTAAACCGTGTGTTCGCCAGCGATGCGCATCCAATACCTGATGACCCGTCCGAAGCAACAAATGCCCAAATCCGCACCACACCTCCCAGTAGAGAAGTGATAATTGCCGCAATTTGCGTTCTGCCAGCGGTTGCCAAGATAGCAGCAAAAATTATATTAGAGCGAATTAAAGAACATCTAGAAGACACACTCGACGCCGAACAAGCAGGTTTCCGCACTGGTTCATCCTGTGTTGACCACATTAACACATTGCGGATCATTATTGAACAGTGCGTCGAATATCGATCACCACTTCACCTGCTCTTCATTGATTTTGAAAAAGCGTTTGATAGTGTTAACAGAGAATTTATCTGGATTGTGGAGTCAGACAGGGTTGCATACTGTCGCCAATACTTTTCCTGTTAGTGATAAGTGATGTGCTACGTGCAGCCCTGTTAAACGGAAATAGTGGAATTCAATGGAGCCTGACCTCCCAACTCAAACATCTGGACTACGCGGACGACGTATCCTTACTCTCTCATAGGATCATGGATCTCCATCAAATGACAACAAGGGTGGAGGCAAAAACAAAAATGATCAACCTCGGAAGTAACTCATCCGTTCAAGTCAATATTTCTGGACAACCTGTAGAGAAAGTAGAAGACTTTCAATATCTTGGGAGTTTTGTCTCTACCAAAGGCGGAACCGAACAAGATGTTGACTGTCGTATCAAAAAAGCAAAGGCTGCTTTCGGATTGCTGTCCAAAATATGGAGAAACAACGCTATAAGCTTAAAGACCAAGCTGAGACTGTTCCGCTCCAATGTTGAATCCGTGCTTCTGTATGGGTGCAGCACTTGGAAAATCTTAACAACTGTCACAAGCAAGCTGCAATCGTTCGTGAATAAGTGTCTACGAAACATCTTAAGGATTTTTTGGCCCAACCGTATTTCCAATGAAGAACTTTATAGAAGAACGGGTCAAAAATCCATTGATAGTACTATTCGCAGTCGTAAGTGGCAGTGGATTGGTCATACACTTCGAAAAGGCAACGACTGCATTGCTGGCCAAGCGATGCAATGGAACCCACTTACACAGGCAGGTAGAGGGTCGGGTCGGCCGAGAAGCACATGGCGCAGGACAGTCGAAAGTGAATCTGCACAGCTGGGGAAGAGTTGGAGAGAACTATGTTATATTTCCAGAAACCTTACATGATGGCGCGTAGGGGTAGTGGAGGCCCTATGCCCCTTAAGGGGATCACAACGGACTTTTTAAGGTCTGAGGACCTAAGTAAGTAAGTAAGTAAGTAAATAAAAACTATCCAAAAATAATAATTAATGATATGTGATTATGTGATGTGGAAGTATAACTTCTTACTAGCGTACATGAGTACAAAAATATTTTTTCTTTTCTTTTTGTAAGGCTCTTAGCACACTTCTTTCCTTTTAATGCGCAATCCCGGCAGCAACGGTATTGGCACTGGCTGTGCATCTAGAGCCCAGAGAACATTTGCGTCATTTAACACGTTGTGCCGCAGTTGCACTGACTTTGTTTCTTTCAGTTGTAAGTACTAAGAAATAAATTAATTTAATAAAATTTTTAGTGCACCATATCCTGTAAGTTACTTTCTATATTTTTATACCATAGCTATCAGTGGCTACTTTTCAAAACTCTCGTTAACAATGCTTCTCGACCACTTATGACGATATGAGAGCTACAGAGTGTAAGCACATGATACCTAGATACTAATCTATGAGATTCGGCCCCAGTTCAGTTATAGAAAGGGTGATTTTTTAAGAGGTTTAGAACTTTAAAAAAAAAACACAAAAAATTCAAAAAAATTAATGAAATATTTATTTGAATCGATAGTTTGAACCTTGCAATTTAATGTTTAAAGATAATTTCATGCAAATGTTGACCGCGACTGCGTCTCAGGTAGCCCATCCGCTGAGTCCAATTTTGGCATACTCTTTCACACATATCGGCCGATATCTCACGAATGAATGCATGGATGTTGGCTTCCAGTGCGTCAATCGAAGCGGGTTTGTCCCTATAGACATTAACCTTGACATACCCCCACAAAAAATAATCTAATGGTGTCAAATCGCACGATCTAGGCGGCCAATTGACCGGCCCGAAACGTGAAATTAACTGTTCACCAAACTCGCCTCGCAATTGCGCCATTGTTTCGCGTGCTGTGTGGCATGTGGCACCGTCTTGTTGAAACCACATATCATGCAAGTCAAGAACTTCCATTTCGGGCAAAAAAAAGTTTGTTATCATCGCTCGGTAGCGTTCACCATTGACAGTAACGCTGCGATTCGCATCATCTTTGAAGAAATATGGCCCAATAATGCCGCCGGCCCATAAACCGCACCAAACAGTGGCTTTTTCGGGATGCATTGGTAGCTGTTGCAATGCTTCTGGCTGATCTTCACTCCAAATGCGGCAATTTTACTTATTTACGTACCCATTCAACCAAAAATGAGCCTCATCGCTGAACACAATTTTTCGATAAAAAAGCGGATCCTCGGCCAGCTTTCCAAGGGCCCATTCACCAAAAATTCGGCGTTGTGGTAGGTCGGCTGGCTTTAGTTCTTGCACCAGCTGTATCTTAAAAGGCTTTACGCCCAAATCCTTCCTCAAAATTTTCCATGCAGTGCTGTAACAAAGGCCTAACTGCTGGGAACGGCGCCGAATCGACATTTCGCGGTCTTCTGTCACACTAGCTGATACGGCCGCAATATTTTCTTCACTACGCACAGTACGTAAACGTGTTGGTGGTTTAATGTCCAACAAAGTAAATTTGGTGCGAAATTTGGTCACAATCTTCCGAATAGACTGCTCAGAAGGTCGAGAATGCCGACCATAAAATGGAAGCAGCGCGCGATGAACATTTCGAACCGAGCACGAATTTTGATAGTAAAATTCAATAATTTGCAAGCGCTGTTTATTTGTAAGACGATCCATGGTTAAATTGCAAACCAAACTGAAGCTGTTTGACAGTGACACAAGGTACTAAACACACGTCAGCTGTCAAAACCAGTGTTGCCAAAACCAAACCAGCTAAAAAATCACCCGTTACTTTGATTAGCACTTCCTATAAACCCCCAACTTTTAAAATATTTAGTATTTCTCTTGATTATTTCTCAAAATTAAATTTCTACCCAAAAGGTATGTCGTATGCAAATTTGTTTCTATCATCACCATCTCACTCGATATATACTTTAATTACCCCGACATAAGAGTAAATTAATAACAAATTCTTTTGAACTCCAATTTAAAGTATATGTCTGGATAAATTTTGTTCACATAATTATTCAATCACTTTCTTGGTGTCTACACAAATATTCTGTTTAGTCCTATATTTTATATCTGTCATGGTATTTTTTTCGTTTAATAATTAAAAACTTTAGTTAAACCTCCACCTTCTTTTCTCACTCTATTTGTTATGAATTACATTTTTTTCTTCACTCAAAACAAAAAAAAACTCTTTTTTTTTTGTCCTCACCCATCCATTTAAACACAAGTTCGTACCTTATAATCTTATACTCTAAATACTTAACACCTCCTATAGTATAAGATGCGTGTCTTATTTTGTATACGAATTTGAGAGGCCCTTACCCTTTTCAGAAGCCCTTATTTTAATCACACTGCCATTCTCAAAATCTAGGTTACTGCCTATTTAAACCAACCTCGTTTTTTTTTTTCTCACTGCTGCTCCAACATCATCATCGTCATCAGGAAAGGCGCTCCATTTCATATGTAAATACGTCACCTTCCATATTCCTTCAACTTGATGATGATTTATAAAGCCAGATGCTCCCTTCATCACAACATGTGTGTCATCGCACACATCCCATTCCAACCCCCTTAAACTTTTCCATAAATAGGTCAAAGTGCCACTTCAACCGAGAATTCTGTCTCTGTATTTCATTTCATCTCTATATCGTTTTAAGTTTTAAACCTTTCCCACATTAGAATACCAAAAATATGAGCTCGGAGGTTGCTTTACGCATCCTTGATCATAGTTCTTACTTAACATTATATACATATGTATGCAAGTTTGTACATATGGTAGGTTTTTGGTAGCCTTGTCTTAACCAGTGATGTAATATGTATTTCTCAAAGGACGAAAGAAGAAACAGCGTATTAATTTTACTAAGTGTTTTCAATAGTATCGGGATTATCTCTTACGCTAGGTTTATAAAAAAATATCTATTTATATACAGGATGTTGAAGGATTAAAAAAAAATCCTATTTAAGGGTTTTAAAAGTTGCTAACGAAACATAAACTCACCCTGAATTCTGATGTGAATAGAATACACTTTGATAATGTGAATTTTGTTTTTGTAATAATCTTGACAGTTGAAAGTTTGCTGAATACTTTTTGTTTAAATGTTTTCGATTATGAAGTAAAACTTTTATTTACACAAGGGATTTGTGTGCACTTAAGACAATAACTGAAAGACATTTTATCGAAATATAAAGAAAGCTACTTCCAAACGAATACATAAATACAGATGTTTTTCAAAATCGTTGGAGCCGTTTTCGAGGTAATAACCAATTCTTTAACAATAACTTAGCACGGTTTAAAGAATTATTAAGGAAATATTTGCAAAATTGTGTCGTATTTCTATAAAATGCTAAGTTAAGTAAGTATCCTTACAATAATCTGTATAATATCCGTTTATTACGAAACCTTCATATTAGTATCTATGTTTTGGCACTTGTTGCACAAATTTTAACTTCAGAAAAAATGGACCAAATAAAGAAATAAAATGCATGACTTGATCGCATGAACTTGCTCATGTAGTCCAAAGCTATTATTATGTATTAACGAACTTGAAAATTTTAGCTCTAATGTGTGTATGTATTGAGAGATGAGAGATCTACACAAGTAAGCAAAAATAAATATTTGTTTTTGAACGGAAACACCTTTTTATTTTTTTTTTTAGTGAATTTTTTTCAAAATTTAATTTTTAGATAATGATAAATAATATCTTAAAAATGGCATACCATTTTTTTTTTAAGTAGTTTGAAAAATTTTGAATAAAAATATATTTAAAAAAAAACGACTCGATAGATTTTTCAAAAAAAAAATTCTAAAAATTTATCATTATCAAAAACAAAAAAATTAACTTTCGAAATAACATAAAAATCATCTCTACTAAATTTGATGACAATCACGCATTTGGGCAGTGGAAATGTGTACAGATGGACGCACGGACGCACAGACGCATAGACGGACGCATGGACGGCATGAAACAAAAAAACATTAAAACACTTTTAGTCTCTTCCATCATCGTAATGCTGGTTTTGATTAAAACCTCAAAATTTTTTTTGCACGAAACCAATACTTGCCCTTTAAAGAAAGTAAAAAATAAAATACACGACTGGGTCGCACGTACTTGCTCTTATAGATAAAGTTACTATTTATGCTAAACTTTTTACTTGCGATATGGTTATGCTTTTTTAATTGTTTTTTTTTTTTTTTACTGCATTTACAAATTTTTAATAAAAAAAGGCTTGGCATCAATAGGAACTTTATCAATAAGAGCAAGTACGTGCGACCCAGTCGTGCATTTTATTTAATTAAAAATTTGTAAATGCAGTTTCGGAAAAAAATCGATTTTCAAATGACTAAAACAGCTTTTTAAATGAATTTAACCTGAAAACGAAGTATGCAATTTAATTTTCCCTTTAATGATGCATTTTTAGAAAAAAAAAAAATTAAAAATCGTTAGAGCCGTTTTTTTTAAAAACTATTTTTCCATATAAAATTTTATGCAAGGACTTTTATAAGAAAAAATTGTTAGTTTTTGAAAAAAATAATTTTCACCTCCTCTTAAAAACTTTACAGTTTTTATATACATTCCCGTTCTGTGAAGTTGTGAAATGCTAAGTTTTAAACCTCTTTTATGCCTCATTCAATAGTCACTTGTTTCATCTTTAAGACACGTTAGATCCCACAAAGAACTTAAAAAAAGCTACTGTCCAGAGCTGATTAGTCTATTAAATATTAAAAGTGATGATAATGGCAGTGAACTTTTTACTGAAAATTTATAATTATTGTTTAAGATATTTTATGTATATATTTTTAAATTATATATTTATACCTATACATATGTTTTTCATTATACTTGATTTTTTTTTAATTTTTTGGTCCGTTTATTTTTTCCCTTTACTGTTTCACATAAAATATGTCACTTAAAAATGTATAACCCATTATTATTGACCGCTTAAAGCAAAAAAAAAAGTTTCTTTGCCAAATTTTAGCATCCACTGTTGTGATGAATTTTATTTTAGAACACCCTATAAACACTAAGGGGGTCATCATTTTGTTTTTACCAAAATTTGCAAAACTAAAGACAATTTTTAAAGTTTTACTTCAATTGTTTTTTCTGTAAATTCCGTTTTTTAAGAAAATCTGTTTTCGGCCGATGATTCCGAAACACCCTGTGAAATAATTTTATTGAAATTCATTGGTATAACAGCCCTAGAAATTTCCTTCAAATTAAAAAAAAAATTGTACCGCTAACTCAATCCGTTCAAAAGTTATGATTTTTGCAACGAGATAAGTCATTTTGGACAACCGTGCGTCGTCGGTCGGTCTGTTCGCCTGTACAGAGAGCTGGGTTGACGGATCTGCATAAAATTTGGTACAGATTACTTTTTTATAATTTCCAAGGTTATTTTTTTTTTTTTTTGTTTTTGAATATCTCAATAAGAACGAATAACTCCCATATAACGATTTCGAGTTATTTGATTTTTCTTGAAAACTGCTCTAACGATTTCGATTAAACATTTTCCAAACTGATCAAATAAATGGGAATAAAAACTTTTGATAGATATGGCAAAATCAGACATAAAACAATTGTTAAATTACAGTGAGTTACATTTACTCAATTTAAAGTCGCTAACAAATTTTTGTTTTATCATTTTGAATAAATTTTTACTTAAAAATGAATGCCGGAACACACCTTTTTAGCTATGGTCCAAATACAATAGTTTTAACGACAGCGCTATGTTAATAAATGAGTTATGGAAAACAAAGTTTTAATCTTCCAAACGATATTTTCCAGTCCAGCGGTGGAATCGGTTAAGGTGATTGTTGATTGTCACATTTGTAGAAATCAAAAATGATCAAATAAAATGTTCGGTCTGCGTAAGGTGATCATCAAAAATGTTTGAATAATTGGCATCACTTTGAAAAATACACAA
Organism: Meliscaeva auricollis; assembly: GCA_948107695.1. Taxonomy (NCBI): domain Eukaryota; kingdom Metazoa; phylum Arthropoda; class Insecta; order Diptera; family Syrphidae; genus Meliscaeva; species Meliscaeva auricollis. Next base: position 40,038,278 of record OX403616.1, on the reverse strand, counting down.
AAAATCGAATCTAGCATTTATACCTAGAATGTCACCGATTTATTTTTTATTTCGGTAGCCCAGAGGTAAGCTGCTTCACAGCTAACCTCGTCGCTCAGGTTTAATTCCCGGCTATGAACTGACTTATTATTTTTTTATTGGCTGCTTTTTCTCTTTTGGACAAAATATTGCAATTTCATATGAAAATGGAAGCAAAATATGAAGGTGTCAACAGAAAAAGTCACAAAAATATGATACTCAAATATGACAATCATCGTACACAGACCAATTTTCTTGACCCCAGACGTTAATGGTTTTCAGAGATACGTAAATCAAGACCATCGAAACGATATCGTTTGGTGATAGCCGAATTAGGGATTATAGCACTGTTCCGTCGGTCTGTGCGTCTTGTGGTGGGACATAAGTCCATAATAGACTTGTATCCCTGCGCCGTCACTACTGTTCACGAAACCTTAATGCCCCATTAAGGGTATGTTTAGTAAATAGTCAACAATTTCAGCATTTTTCTTTACAAAATTATTTATTTTGAAAAAAAATAAAAGTGACATAAGACCAAATGGGCGTTTTGACGTTTTCCGAAAGCGACACGTTAAAATTTAGTCTTATGTCACTATTTCAAAGAGTCATGAGGCCAAATACCAAAATTTGAACTTATGTCCCGGCACCAATTATTGTTTGTTTTTAAATATCTCGCTTAGAACTAGTAAGTACCTCACATATATACACCCGGTTTTGAGTTATTGAATTTTTTTCTCGAAAACTGCGCTTTTAATTTCGATAAAACTTGATGTGAGTGATGTTAACACTTAAAATCACTCACATCAAGTTTGTTGCAACAAAACCCCATTCTTGTTTTTCTCAAAAAAAAAAAAAAACATCGCACAATTTTTGCTTAAATTGCTAGGTCTAATGGAAAATCAATTTTTTGAATTGTAGGTACTCTAGTGTCTGAAAATTTGACCGAAATGTAGGAAATTGTATTGAAAGCTATTTTTTTTCGAAAAAAAAACAGAACTCAACATTATTATGATTTCAAAAGCTGTATTAAGAAAAGCAGCTCGAGCAAAAGAAAAGTTAAGAGTGTGTAATCCATAAAAAAATATGTAGTTCTAAAAAGAATGGACACATACATATATGTTCATTTAAGTTCAATCTACGAGCTCTGAAGGATTTAGATTTTCGTTTTGAATGTATGCGTTCAAAATACTACTGTTTAAGTCAAATTCATGAGAGCATGAGTTCTTTATTAAGTTCGTTGTTTTTATTAAAGCCGAGCAAGCTTTGACTTCGTTTCGATATTTTTTGACGTCAGAAGTGTTTGGTATACAAAAATTCTTTCCATATTTGCTGAGGGCTATGGTACAGAAAAAAACCTTGTGCAATTTTCTAGATACATCCAAACAAGTTAAACTTTTTTCAGTCCAAAAATCTGAAATAGATTAAATTTTGACAAGCCGAATTTGGCCACAGCCTAAACGGATGGGTCGATTTACTTCAAACTTGGTATGTGGCGTTTTTTGGAGAATATCCCCAGACGTTTTTTTGAATTTTTTTTTAGACCCCAAATAACGGTACCTGTCATATACCGCTTTTAGAAAAACTCATTTTTTTCAAAAACGGTGCCTACGATCTTAATTAAAAAATCATGGTCATTTCTTTGGGTAAGGTATATCTTTAAATGAGAACCATTTTTTTCAAAAACAGTTATTAACGGTACCTGCCATAGAACCGTTTTTTTTAAATTCTGATTTTCTCCTTCATGACTCAATCAATTTCAACCATTTTTTTTACATGGATGCTTTTAAGTTGCCGTAATAATATTAAGTAAAAAAATGATTTTTTTTGGATTTTTAAAAAAAGTTTGAATTTTTTTTTTGAAAAATCATTTTTTCGAAAACTATTCAATATTTTTTTTCAAATTTTAGTTTTAAGATGTTGATAAATAATATCTTACAAATGGCGTACCAATTTTTTTTATAAAAGTCCTTGCAAAATTTTATATGGAAAAATAGTTTTTTTAAAAAACGGCTCTAACGATTTTCAATTTTTTTTTTCTAAAAATGTATCATTATAGAAGAAATCAAATTGCATGCTTTGTTTTGAGGTTAAATTCATTTAAGAAGCTATTTTAGTCATGAAAATTTAATTTTATGCTTTTTTAATTTTTTTTTTCTAAAACTGCTTTTACAAATTTTTAATTAAAAGGGCTTCGCATAAATAGTAACTTTATCTTCAAGAGCAAGTACGTGCGACCCAGTCGTGTATCGAATTAAGGTAAAATACTCAAGGAAACTCATATGTATTGAATTTGACGCAATTGGATCGACTTTTCCATGTCTGGCGTCTATTGTTTAGTTATTTCCAAAAATCTCATTAGTCGCCACATCGATTTCACTCAAAATATGTCAAAAGGTTTAACATAACATTTCAAAAAGTACGTAGGTATTGAATTACATTTTTCAACAAAAAAAGTTTCGGAAAAAAAAATCAAATCATCAACATAAAGAACTGCATTCTACAATGCATTGCAAATGTATTGTTATTTTTAGCTACAAGAACAAGTTCATGCGGATCAGTCGTGATTTTTTTTCTTTTGACGACAAATAGGTATTCGAGAAATTTTCACAGAATTTGCTGCTTTTTCTCCAAACTATGCCAGAGCACATTAAACTAATGCAATTGCATTTTATACAGCCCTTAGCCCATCAGTTGTTAATTTTCAAAAAAAGGAAATTGGCACAGGAATTTCTCTATATTATGCATGTTATGTAGGTACCTTCCACCTTTTTATTTTTTTTTTTTTGGAAATTCGAGCCCGTATATTTGCACTTGCATTGCAAGTTGCAACACTGCCAGTATGGAAGATTCTCAGGACCACTCATATATATGATATTACGAATATTTCAACGACAACGGTGGGAGTGGGAGTTTTAAGAATGAGGTTCTTTGTTAAAAAGAGGTAGGTAATAGTCAGAACATCACTCATTGTAAACTCTCAACCTCCACTCTCACCTGTTGTCGTTTGTTTAAACAAACCAGCGGTATAGTCTTTCTGTGTTGCAAAGTGGCTCAAAGAATTAGTTCAAAACAAACGACACAAGGACGATGTACATATGTACATTTCTACATAATATATGACACACACATGATAGAGGACAAAGAATAAGAAGAATTTCCTTAATTACGTCAAAACGGGTTGTATAGGTATATGCTGCACAGGTTTGAAGCAAAGTTTAAATTTTGTATTTCTTTTGCCTCTCATCAGGACATCTGCAGTGGGACTTTCAAAAGAACACAAAAGAAATTCATCTTCCCTTTTGAAACTACTTTTATACATACTTTGATGAAGGCACTCTTCTCTGCATTGCTTTGGCTTAGAGGGGTCACTGGACGGACATGATTGTTGTATATGCCATAGGACCCCCACGTCCAGGTCTGTTTCTTGTGAGTCGAGCGCCTGCCATGGCCGTGCGCCCGCCGGTGATGTGTGTGTGTGTGTGTGTCCAAAGTTCAGTGAACAAAATAATAATTTTATTGAAAGTCGACGGATTTTAGTTCTGTTCGAGAGAAGCCATGTCAATGTCCTCGGATTCTTTTTTTTTTAAACTCTTCGTCTAGTATATAATGTAGGTATGTTGCTGTAGGTACTTCTAATGACAATTAATACTAAGCTCTGTGATGGACATTGAAGCAAGTGGTGGGTTCTTTTCAAAATGGTGCAGCAACGATGTGGATGCAGAGTTTTTTTTATGCTAGTTCATACATATATACGGATATGGGCAACCTTTCAGGTGGCAAGGAAATCAGCTCCTGCTGTTGCGGAGCCCCTAGATTTACCCGTTTGTCATTCATTCGTGTAGGTCCTGCCTACTCAAGCGTAAAACAGGATGAAAAGGGATTTCAGTGTACGATGGATGGAAGGATTTTAGATGGAATCAATCTATGGAATGGGAATTTATATCGTTGGGTGATTGGTTCTGGTGTTGAAATTTTATTAAAAAAAATAGAAAAAAAAAGATAAGCCAAACCCCAGATTTTGTGTTTACATAGTCCGAAGAGGAAGGACTTGTATGTGTAAGACAAACAGGACCCAAGGAGAATTTTCCTAAATTATTTCTTGTTTCACACAAGATAAGAGGGTATAATGTATTAATGTTAGTATATATTCTTACTACACATATACATATACCTACATTATGTATCTATGCTGGTGCTTTTTTTTTATTTACATTTTATGAAATATATTTTTTTTTCGGGGGGGGGGGGGGGATTTTTGTAATGTAGGAAAATGAGGGAATAGGTATTTAGATTTTTAAGGGAATATGTTTACTTTACATGTTATAACTAAAAAGCATTCAAGTTGAAAATGAAAGAAAAATATTATGCTAAATCGATATAAAAGAATTATGTACACATTACATAATTAATTTTTAAAGGAAATTAAACATTAAATAAATAAGTTGACAATTTACATAATATTATGTTTTCATGCCATTAAAAATGAATTTCTAAAGTTTAAAATCAGATCAGGTTTTCAAACATACATAAATTGCTGTCGGTAAAATGTCAATAGATTCTTCATTTATGATTGGAAAAAATTATAAACCTAGATTTTTTTTGGTTTTCCGGGAATTTTAATTTCCACCAAGACAATAAAAGCTAACAAAATTTCATGGCAACTGTATCAAATCGATAACTTTCTTTCTGATTGGATTCTGTGTCCACATTAAATTCAGATTTAAAATTTACAAATATTACATAACTTAAATAAAATTTAGAGTAAGTAAGTAAGTGCAGCAGGTTCTTATAATAGAAGATAGCTTATAACAAAGTTTTAGAGTTTGAAGCTTAAAATAAGTACTAAATACACTGTAAATTTCATATTTCTATCTCATGTCAAACATAGTGAAATAATAGCCTTAAGTAGGGGTTCTTTTATCTGTTTAGGTTTTTTGGTGTTTTTTTAAATAAGTCATTTACTTAGAAGATATGAAAAACACTAAAACTTTTATTTTGAGAATTGATAGTTAAAGACCCAACCAAAATACACTGTAAGTTTCATATTTCTAGCTCATGTCAAAAGTAGTGAAATCATAGCCTGAAGTAGGGGTTCTTTTGTCTGTTTAGCAGTTTTGCTGTTTTTTAAACAAGCAATTCACTTAGAAGATATGAAAAACACACAACTTTTATTTTAAGAATTAATAGTTGAAGACTAATAAAAAAATACACTGTAAGTTTCATGTTCCTATCTTTAGTCAAACCTAGTGAAATCATAGCATTAAAAATGTGTTTTTTCAAAAACTCAAAAGTTTGAGCTTAAAATTTTTGTAGAAGGAGTACACCCATCGAATTAATTTAAGGTTTATTTTATTAAATTAAATGTATATTCAATATTTAGTGAATATTAGCCACGTACACACAATAGTCGAGGTTCTGGAGTCCGTCAAAAACAACAAAAAATCAACAAAATTACCGTATTTTCAAAAATTGTTTTTAATTCAGGGTTAATTGATACCTGATTTCTTATTCTTTAGTCAAAAACTACTATTTATAAGCTTTAAAATGCCGTTTCAAACAAAAAAATATCTTTAATAGAAAAGTTTTTAGAAGCAAAACTAAAATAACATAAAAATGACGTTTTCCAAAAGTTCGCAAGGGGGTAGCGGGGAAGCAACGCAACTTAAAATTAAATCATAATGGATTTACTTCCTTATTGTCCTAGACAACATCCTCACAAAGTTTCAGCAAAATCTAAAATAATACAGCAACGATTTTTCCTGTTTTTAGACGTTTTCATATGGAATGAATGCAATAAAAATAGCTAGTAGGTACCTACATTTCATAAGAAAAACAACCAATCTTCAAATTTAAGACTTTTGATATGGGTGCTATTGTCATAACTGGAATTCAAATTTGATCCGCATTTAACTCTGTCAAATTTGGTGGATTTTGACTGAAAAACGATAACCCGTAAACAAATAAGTATTATTTTTTTTTTATGACAACTCTGTTTTTATTATCCGAAATTTTAGGAAAACCTAAAAATGGAGTATTGTTGCAATTTTCTTGAGCTTGACACAAAAATTATATTCAAAATCGTTAGAGTCGTCTTTAAAAAAAAATTTGAATAACACAAAAATTGTGTTTGGGAAGTACTTCACCGAGATTAAAAAAAAACTTTCGAAATTATGTGTTAATCGGACCAGAAACCATAGAGTAACAGCAGCTCAAAATGTACAAAAACATGATTTTTCGACCTTTTAGGAAAATTATTTGAAAAATCATGATCCTTAACTTGATCTCTACACTGATGCCATTGTGTGATGTAATGGTGTATCATGATAAACAAAGTCTTTGACTACGTTGAAGTTATAACTGCTCATGGTGACATTTTGACCCAGTCGACGACGGTGTTGGGTCTCTATGTTCGATGACAGATTATACTTTGTTTTCGTCTCATTAACAGCCGAATCCATCTTTACCGCCTCCGTTTGAATACTTGCAAATGCTCCATTGACAGCTCGTTTCGTTCTTCCAATGATATCAATGTCATCAGCATAAACCAAGAGTTGAACGGACGTTTGAAAAAGTATGCCTCTGGTGTTGACTTCTGACTTGCGCACATTGCTTCAAGCACACGATGTTAAAAAGGTTGCATGATAGCGCATCACCCTGTCTCCAACCTTTCTTGACATCAAAGGGGTCGGTGATGTTCTTTCCGACTTTGACGGAGCAAAGATATTCCTCCATTGTCATCCCGCACAAACGACCAAGTTTGGCAGGGATGTCGAGATGTAACATGGCTCTGTATAGCTCGTCATTATTAACACTATCATAGGCGACTTTAAAGTCGATAAAGAGATGGTGTGTATCGATTTCCATTCGGACACACAAAATAGCAGACAGAATTTTATATGCGATGTTGAGGAGACTAATACTTCTGTATAGTTGGAACAGTCCAGAGCATCGCCTTTCTTGTAGATTGGGAACACTATGCCAAGTTTCTAGAAATAAGTTGATGTATGCTCCTGATCTGCTCATCTCCCGCTGCCTTAAATAGTTCGGCTCCAGCAGTATGCCAGTAATAGTTCGGCTCCAGCACTGTTCTAACTTCTGCTTGGTCGAAAAGACGGATATTCAGGTCATTATCGTCCACTGTGAATGAGTTGTTCTGCAGAACAGTGGAATGTTGGCTGTCTTCGCTGTTAAGCAGTTTGGAAATGTGTTCTTTCCAGATCCTTAAAATCGATTGCTTGTCTCCTACGGTATTTCCATTTTCATCACAATAGGCTTCTATTTTGGGCTGATATCCTTGGGTAGATCGTTTCACCCTCTGATATAACTTTCGAATATTCCCCCTGCTGTAACATCCTTCAATAGATTCGACCCCTTGCTTTTCGTGTTCCCTCTTCTTCCTTCTAAGAAGTTGGTGTTCCTCTCTTCTTTTTTGCACATAGACTTGGCGTGCTTATCCCTTACCAGTTCTGGTTCAGCCGGCAGAATCGACTTTTATGCCTCGTCCTTGGCTGCATGTATCTGGAAGCACTCCTCATCTTTTCAAAACATCCGATATGCCAGTAAATGGTACAGCAAATTAAATTTGGCAAGAACAGAACGTCGCGTCGTCGCTTTGGAACATCTCATTTGCAATGACAACCAAGACCAAAAAGATTGTTTTTTTTTAAGGGGCAAAGAACAGTGTGCAAAAATCCTCTCGAATTTATTATTGTCATTTTCGTTTCACTAAAAATAATAACTTTGTTGCAAGGTGGTAAGAGATAAAGAGTCATGGTTTTCTAATAACAAGTTTTCAAAAAACATTAATTTAATGATAGAAATTATGTAAAGGGTTTTCCAATAAGAGTTGTTATTTTGATATTCAAAGAAAAATGGCATTTTTGGAGATAAATGATCGGATGTTTATTTCATTATAAAGAAGAAGGTATGCCATTAATAATGGAACACAACATCAGCCAAATGGCCGCCAAGACCACGCTTACAGGACCATATCCTTTTCATGAAATTTTCCATAACCAAATCGCAAAGTGGCTGCCCTATGTCCTCGATAGCCTCACGAATTTCATCTTTGAGGTCTTCAATCGACGCTGGGCTGTTGGCGTAGAACTTATCTTTCAGGTGGCTCCAAAGGAAGAAGTCGCAAGGTGTTAAATCACAAGATCTCGGTGGCCAATTGTGATCACCTCTTCGAGAGATAACACGGTCCGGAAACTTTTCCCGTAAAAGATCGATGGTTTCATTGCTTGTGTGGCACGTAGCGCCGTCTTGTTGAAAGTAAACGTTGTCCAGATCAATACCATCCAATTCAGGCCATAAAAAATCATTAATCATCTCTCGATAGCGCAATCCATTGACCGTAACTGTTGCTCCAGCCTCATTTTCGAAAAAGTAAGGTCCAATGACCCCGCGGGACCATAAACCGCACCAAACAGTCACGCGTTGAGGATGGAGAGGCTTTTCAACAATAACTCTTGGGTTTTCCGAGCTCCAGATGCGACAGTTTTGCTTGTTGACGTAGCCTCCGAGGTGGAAATGGGCCTCATCAGTCAAGATGATTTTTCGATGAAATTCCGGTTCATTTTCATGCATTTCAAGGACCCAATCAGCAAAGACACGACGTTGTTGATGATCAGCCGGCTTGAGTTCTTGTGTTAACTGAACTTTATAAGCCTTAAGACCCTTTTGCATATTTTATGCAAAATACGGTGTAATGACGCTTGTGGAATGCCTAATTCCAAAGAACGACGAGGAAAGGATAAACCTGGGTTTTCTTCAACACTTTGGGCTACAACAGCAATATTCTCAGTTGTTGTTGAGCGACGTGCACGGGTTTTATTCTTCACATCACTAACTTGTCCCAACAGCTTGAATTTGTCCACCAATTTCTGTATTGCGGTCCGACAAGGTGCTTCACGACGACCCAAAAATGTTTTAGTTTTACGAACCGTCTCTGCCAAATTTTCACCATTTTTATAGTGAATTTTCATAATTTCAATGCGTTGTTGAAGCGTGTATCGTTCCATTTTTATTAATAGCGTAGTTTCTACTTGTCAAATGTCAAAAAATGACAGCTTCAAAAGTGACAGCTACCGAAATAGCGGGCTATTCAAAATAACACCTCTTATTGGAAAACCGTTTACCTTGCCTTAAACCTTAATATTGATGCAGATTTTTCAAGATGATGACCAAACCCCAAATAGGATTCGTTGATACATTCAGGATATGAGTAAGGACATTGCTGCCAATAATTTTCACGTATAAAATTGCTGTAAAGTATTTTTTCCGGGTCAAAACATAATTTTTCTAACCCTTAGCTTTTTGTATTTATTAAACTTAGAACGCTATATTTTCAGACCGAAGAATTTTTGTTTTTAAATTTACTATATAAATTATAGTTTAATTAAATTCTCGATAACGCATTCGCATTCCACATTAGAAGAATATTAAATAAATTTGAGTAATGTATTCACTTTAAGCTCAATTACTGCATGTAAGTAGGTATACATACATTATTTATCTTATTTTAAATTACTTAAATTTTGTTCTTATACTGATTTAAATCTTCAACTCTCTTCTTTTTGAAGAGATTGTTATTTTTCAATTAAGATGTATTATAGAAATGTTATAAGATTTCTCAAAATCCAATAAACTCATATAATATAGCAAAAAAGGATAAACACGAAAGAATGTACCTTTTGTAAGAAATTGCACACACTGACACGACTAAATGGGAAAAAGAAAATACCATTTTGTTATGTAAGAAAAAAAAAGGAAAAAAAGAGTCCAAGGGATTATACTCACACAGCTATCTAGAACTTTGCCAAGAGTTTTATTAAGAAAGATCCTTGGCAAAGTGAATTTGCTTGTCTTATCTCATGTGTGCCATTGACGCGCACTTACAAGCAAAACACCCATTGAATATGATGTTTGCATACATACAAATAGAATGTCCTCTTCAAGGACATGAAACTCATATATATACATGTATGTATGTAATGTTCAAAAAATATAACATCAGCTTTCATCCCATCAACATATGGATAATGTAAGCTACACTCAAACGCCCAACGTAAAATGTGCAAACATAAATTGAGCTACAATGTTTCCTTTCATTTATCTTTATGCAAATATCCTGTCTGCCACAAGGATAATAAATAAAAAATAAACAAAAAGACACACAATATTAAATAGAAACAAACAAACAAAAAAAAAAAAACAAAATCTCGGAAATACCGCTTACTCCTTTAAGCACACACTTAAAAATATAAAACATATATATGAAGTTATACTTACACGGACGACATTTGTAAGCAATTTCTACAAACTTTCGAATACCAGAACAAGGATCCCCGGAAAGTGATTTGGCGGAAGCAGCAAACTTGCAGTGGCGTTTCTTTTGGCACGCATCAACCACTGTCTGCAGAAGGATGTACTGTAATAATAATAAAATTACTCATTCAGTAAAGTTAAATGATTTCAAAAATTGGAAAGTTAAAAATGTCAAATATTAATAGGTAGGTTTACATAACATACTGGTGTATGTATGTATGTGTATACTTCACATAACATTTTGTTTGAAACATTACATTTATTGATTACATTCATTTTTTTTTCGACATTCAAGTATTAACTACACAATTTTAACTCAAACAGTTTTTTAAATTTGTATTTAAAAATGAAATAATTGAAGTTGTATACCGAGGAGACACTTACTTCCAATTTAATTTTCAATTTGCTTTGGTGATATTTTTCGTATATTTTTTTTTTAAAGAAGGGTCAATAGTGTTGTAGTGTTTTTCAGCAAATTAAAGTATCTGCTGAAAAACACTATACAACACTATTGAACCCGTCTTTAAAAAGGGCTTAAAAATCATGGAAGTGGACATTTTCCAATGTTCGATTTATTTAACATTAAACTTTGTTTTATGATGAAATATGTTGTTCGAATGTAGATTTGAGTTATATCATGAATCAGTTTATAACTTGGCCGAGGACATAATAGTTTATTAATTCAGTCCTATTGTGAGTTTAAAGTGAATATAAAATTCCACCCGAAAAACTTCAACTTCAATTTTCCCCTATTTTGAATTCCGGTCGAAAATTTGTTTAGTTTTGAAGAACTCCACTTATTTTAAACTATTTTTACTTGCGATATGGGTACCATACATCAAGTTATGCATTCGTACAAAAAAAAAGTTGAGATAACAATCAAACATGACATTACGATGATAGAAAATGAGAAAAAAGTGGGTCCGACAATTCTGTCTGTCTGTCTGTATGTATCAGAGACCACAGCCTAAACGGAGTGGTCGATTTACTTCAAACTTGGTATGTGGCGTTTTTTTGGAGAATATCCCCAGACATTTTTTGATTTTTTTTTTTTACCAAAAATAACGTTACCTGTCATATACCGGTTTTAGAAAAACTCATTTTTCTCAAAAACGGTGAATACGATTTTGATTAAAAAAATCATGGTCATTTCATTGGGTTAGGTCTATCTTTAAATGAGAACCATTTTGTCAAAAACCGTTATTAACGGTACTTGCCACAGAACCATTTTTTTTAATTCTGATTTTCTTCTTCATGACTCAATCAATTTCAGCCATTTTTTTACATGGATGCTTTCAAGTTGCCGTAATAATATTTAGTAAAATAAATTTCGAAAATGATTTTTTCGGATTTAAAAAAAAAAAATTTAACTATTCAATATTTTTTGTTCAAATTTTAGTTTTAAGATGTTGATCAAAAATATCTTAAAAATGGCGTACCAATTTTTTTTTATGAAAGTCCTTGCATAGTCCTTATATGGGAAAAATATTTTTTTTTAGAAAACGGTTCTAACGATTTTCAAATCTTTTTTTCTAAAAATGTATCATTATAGAAGAAATTAAATTGCGTACTTTGTTTTGAGGTTAAATTCATTTAAGAAGCTGTTTTAGTCATTTAAATACCGAATTTCATACTTTTTTTAATTGTTTTTTTTTTCTAAAACAACATTTACAAATTTTTAATTAAAAGGGCTTAGCATAAATAGTATCTTTATTTGAAATGGAAACAATTATTGTAAGCTCTTTTTTCACCTAAGCTTTGGAGACGGACAAAAAAACAGTTTGGTGGAAAATGTTACTTTCATGAAGGCTTTTATCTGTTTTGTAACTCCAGAACCCATTTTCATATTGAATCTATTTAGTTAAAAAATTACAATTACAAAAAATAGAAAATAAAAAAAAAAACAAATTCCTTGTTTACAATTTTTTTTTTTTTAATTTGTTCATAAGAAGTTTTTTGATTTTAATATTCAATGCAATTATCAACTCTCATACAAACATTAAAAGCAGAAAACAATTGAACAATTATAATTAATTTTTTTTTTTTTGAAAAATAAATAGATTTTGTTTGTTGTTTAACGATTTTGACTCTTGTTTATGGACCGGGGTTCGCGCAAACCCCATAATACTTCTACCAACCTTAAAATTAGCATTTTTTATCACAAAAATTGTTAACAAGGTTTTCTCTGCACTTTATTGATTCTTGAAGTCTAATAAAAATGGAGTATTCCCCTCCCCAGCGCTTCCTTCCGATTTCAAAACCTTAATTTTTCTAATCGATGTTTTTCAATTCCTGTTCGTCAGAGAGGAAAAGTTTGTAAGAAACCAAAATTTATCTTGATATTTTGAACGTTTAATGTCTGAACTTCTAATGTTAGAGCAAAAAAAAGGTCGCTGGGGGAGGGACTTAAAAGGACAATAAAACACAAGGAAAACCCTTCTAATAATTTTTGTAATGTGAACCCTATATTTTGTTTAATTTGATTGTAGTACCAGAGCAAGTTTGAAAACTTATAACTTATTTTAAATTCATATTCTTTCTTCAACTAGGATAAGAACTCATTGAATAAAATTCATTTTTTTACGTGCTCTGCCTTTTCACCACCACAGGGATTTTAGACAATGTTACCCTTTTGATATTTTCGAAAAGTAGAAAAAAGACTGCCACTCGAGAAAAAGGTGGCACCTAAAAATAATAATGAATGAACACCATATTTTTAAGAAAATTTACTTTAGTGAACAAAAATTTTACACAAATCTCACCAAATTCATAAGAATTAAAAGATTTTTGGACCTTGAAAGTAGCAGACAAACAAAATTTGAGGCAAGGGATATCTCTAAAACAAGTAAAGAAACTTAATTTTTTTTAAATGTGGAATTATTAGCGGTTTAATATTGCCAATTTGTAATTTTTTTAATTTATAGATTATATGTAAGGCTATTTTATAGAATTAATATAAAATTTTGGCAAGCTCTCTTGGGTTCCTAGATTCACCTTAAATTAGTGTACCTACTTGTTTTTCAATACTCTAACGGCTTATTTCTTGACAAAGTTCTAGATCTTAAAACTCGGTTTATAAAAAAATTAAAACTCAAATTGTTTCATTTTTCTTTTTTTTTCTTAATAAAACTGAGAGCTAAAAATAAAAGTTTCAAACTGATTTTAGAACTTTGTCAAGAAATTGGCCGTAAATATGGTATCTGTCAGTTTTTCTATTTTTGCGTTAGTTTCTTCGTGATTTTAACAAAGTTTGAACTTTTAGATTTTTTTGATTTTTTTACATAAAAATAGCTTATCCTTAAAAAGTTTTAAAATGGGTGTTAAGAAGATACAACGGTTCAAATGCCGAAGAGCTGCTTTTTTTTTTTTTTTTATAATGAGCGCGCACTAAAGGGGTTTTGGGTACCCTTAATATGTATATATACACAGTACGAGCTTTAGGAAAGGAGGAAGGGATGTAAAAGGAGATACCGATGCACATTGATTTTAAAGTTCTGAACATTAAAATGGGAGGGAAAAACTGAGGCGGGTAATGCATTCCACATTCTAGTAGTACGACTAAAGAAAGAATCTCTGTATTTGACGGTACGTCCGAAGTTGGGCTCAAGTTAGTGTAAACTGATGGGCAATCCTTGAAGTACGAGTATTACGGTTGAATTGTTTAAGGGGAGGAATGCAGCTAGCTATTTAATTAGAACATTTTTTAAAAAAGTACCTATAAAAAAAGGTCAGGCATGATACATTCCGGCGGTGCTCAAGAGGTGGGATTGTATCAGTAATGGACCTATCACCTATCATTTTAAAAGCTCTATTTTGAATTCTATCCAAATAACTCAAGTGGGTCTTAGGAGCACCTGCCCAGATATGGGAATTATACTCGAGCTTTGGACGAATATATGCTTTATAGATTATAGCCAGATCAGAAGGGGTGAAATATTTCTTACATCTTCGGAGGAAACCTAAGCATTTCGCAGAGTTTTTGGCTACATCGAATATGTGCTCATTCCACAAAAGGTGGTTTGTAATGGACATACCTAGAATCGAAAGCTGATCAGTTTCCTCGGTGCAAGTACCACTCATGGATAGTGGCAAAGGATGAAGGTTTCGTTTTAATGATAGTAAGCAGCATTGTGTTTTAGAAGCATTAAATTCTACGCGGTTTCTTATTCCATATTGGACAATGCATTTGAGATCAGAATTTAATGAGCTTATCATATTTTGCCGTTGGAGCTCCACATCCGAAGGACATGGGTGTGAATCTTCAAACGAATATGAAAAGCTGAGAAAAGCTTTAAAAACATTAATACACGCTTTGGTATTGTAAACGTTGTAACTTCTAAACGACTCCTAAACGAAACTTGGCAAGGATTATCATTCCAACAAATAAGCTATTATCATGTAAAAAAATAATAAAAAAGGTCAAACTTTGTGCAAATCACGAATAGGTAACAATTTATATGCATAACTTTTCAATAAAAAAAGATTCAAAAATAAGGACAATAAGGTCATTCATTACTGTATTTATTCTTACGATTTTTATCTATCTTTGAAGTTTCAATTAAAATAGACCATAAAAATAAGCTTCACGTAGTTACTTTTACACACCTTAAGTTACTATTATTCCCCTCCTGACTTAAATAATGAAGTGTGCTTATAGCCCATGCAAATAAAACTTTTGGTTTCTCGACTAAGAGAAACAAAAAAAAAAAAAAAAAAACAACAAACAAACAGAAAGGAAACTCAACTAACCTCAATATTTTCACAATTTTACGCCAAATTGCCTATCCTACCGCATTGATTGAATACAAATTTAAATTCAATTTAGAAAATTAATGCATTTTCGACCATTATCCACATTCAGTTGCATTTTATTTTCATACAACTTTGGTTTGCTGAGCTCCGAATAAACTTGGTTGAATTGGTGGTTTGAAGTGTGTCAATAATAAAGTTCAATTGTATTGTCACGTTTAGCTGGGGTTGGGTAATTTCACATAAATATTTTCAGAATAAAACATAAACAAAAAAAAAAATTATAAATTAAATATAAACCAATCGAAATCATTATATTCACTTGAATGCAATATTAATCGGATTTTTGACAGTTAAAAAAAAGGGGTTTTGTTTGTACAATGTACCTATACAGGGTGTCCAACAGTCACCGTCGCTGTCCAATTTGTTTGAATTTTTAAAAATATTTTTTAATCAAAAATTTATAGTTCTTTAACTTTGACTTATAAGTTTTCTTGTGCAGATAACGGTTTTCCACAATAATTTATCAAATCTAAATTTAATTGTATTATAAGCTGTTTTCCTACTTTGATATCATTTTATTCAAAAAACACGTAGTAATTATTACTACTTATTATTAAAGCCTAGTTTATTTTTATATAATAACATACAGTTTATTGCACAAAAAGATCAATAATATTTTTAATTAACATAAAAGAGAAACTCAGTAAAATTAAAAATAAATTGATTAAATTAAATAAAAAATTAATAAGAACTAATAAAAATAAATAAAAAACAACTTTTTAACTAGTGTGGGTAAAAAAATGTCCCAGCTTAGCAATTTATTTTTATATATCAATCAGTTTGATTTTTATGTAACCTTTTTTATGATATTTTTTATGCAATAAAATTAATGTTGCGTTAAGAAAATAAGCTTTCATAATAATTTGTAAAAATGACTACTTATAAACGTTTTTTTAAATAAAATGATATCAAAGTGAGAAACTGGCTTAAAAAACTGCTATTTGCACCAATAAATTGTAGATCAAAATAAATTCTTAATAGAATTTAAGAATCTTACAAATCGGTCGTCGTCGTTGGGCAAAGATGAGACCAATTATACAAAAATAGAGACAAAATAATAAAAATCGTCGAAAACGAAGCGAAAACGAGAAAATTACCTCTTTAGTTTTGGCTTTAGAATGACCTCATCAACCAAAAGTTTTCGTTTGCGGCAGTGACTATGGGGCACCCTGTATACATTAATGCTCAATGTGCTTTTATAAAAGTTCGAATCAACCGAATATAATTGAAGCGGTTATGCGAAACAACTGGCATTTAATTTGGATAAATGAAATGTTGATTACTAAAGATCAGATAATGAAAAATAATATTATATACTTGGGATTATATACATATTTTTTTTTTAAATATTCAATTTAAAATCGAAATATGTATATTTAAATTAATAACATTCAGATTTTAAAAATGCATTACTCATTAACTTATTCTATTTTTGTCTTCTGTTGGTATTAATTTTAATGAGTTTTAATTTCATTTAACAATTATTTGAACTGATGGAAACAATTTTGAAATGCAAACATAAAAGTATGTAATGGGAAAGTAAAATAATAATTAATGTTTTTAGTTGAAAGTGTTGAACTGTAGATAGAAGTTTTCTAAATAAACTATTTACTTAACTAAATTAACTATTTGCAGAGCAATTTTTTTTTTTTTTTTTATTTTATTGCTTATTTAGGACATTAAATTGAAATTTGTAATCAAACATTTAGGTAAATACTGGAGGCAGATACATTAATAATATAGTAATGATGGTTTGTTTAGTGTATGTTAGCTTGAATATAGCTTGATAGGTACTTTTATGGTGAGAAGATGAGGACCAACATCGTTGACACCACAGCTAAAGAGATGTATAGTTGTAATGTAAATAAAAATTGTTTTTACTACTGCACTTTGCTTGTGTTACAAGACTTATGAAATATGTTAATGAAATAAATTCTTCCCAAAACTTATCATCAAAGTATTCAAGTTGTGCTCAACGTTAAAAGCATATAACTGGACTCAAAACTAATATTCTAAATGGAATCAAAAATTAAATATTAAAAATATCGAATTTTCGATGAACAACACCGTGAAGTCTATAGTAAATTATTATTAACTATGTAGTCAACGCCTTATTGACTTCACCAATTTAAATGATGTACTTTAACTTTAATAAAATAAAAAATCAAAACACATCAATTTTAATATGCATTTCGGCATGATAAATGCCATCATCAGCAACTCTTTAATGACTAAAAACATACATATTGGTTACTTCTTAACAAAAATACAAACATAGCTTTGATTTAACTTTACGAGAAATATGAAACAGACATCAGTTAGTCTCTTCTTACATTTTAACATTTAAACAAAAATTACATTAAGTAAGAACATTAAAAAGAGATGACTTAATTGGAGCTTCCATCGTATTCATCATTATGTTTTTGTTTTTATGCATATAAATGCTTTCGTACGCGTCTAGGTACCTCTCTTCCCTCACATGCTTGATAAGCTTCAAATTTTCTTTTGTTGTGTTATGATTGTTCTCAATAGCAAATATAAAGTTCAACAGGCCGAACAAGTCAGCTGTAGCCTTACATATGATTGAGAACAATCATAACACAACAAAAGAAAATTTGAAGCTTATCAAGCATGTGAGGGAAGAGAGGTACCTAGACGCGTACGAAAGCATTTATATGCATAAAAACAAAAACATAATGATGAATACGATGGAAGCTCCAATTAAGTCATCTCTTTTTAATGTTCTTACTTAATGTAATTTTTGTTTAAATGTTAAAATGTAAGAAGAGACTAACTGATGTCTGTTTCATATTTCTCGTAAAGTTAAATCAAAGCTATGTTTGTATTTTTGTTAAGAAGTAACCAATATGTATGTTTTTAGTCATTAAAGAGTTGCTGATGATGGCATTTATCATGCCGAAATGCATATTAAAATTGATGTGTTTTGATTTTTTATTTTATTAAAGTTAAAGTACATCATTTAAATTGGTGAAGTCAATAAGGCGTTGACTACATAGTTAATAATAATTCAAAACTAATATTTGAAAAAAAACTATCGAACTTCTGTTGGATACCAATAGAAAAAAAAACTAGAAATCGCTCGTTCTTTGTTAAAAAATCTTGAAAGATATCAACGTAAAAATTTAAAATTTGGATAAGAAAAACACTTAATGCACAATATTGAACCTCTGTCAAATTGGTAGAAATCCTTCATTCATTATTTATCATGCAAAAGGATTTAAAAGAAATTAACCAAATTTGTGTTCAACTTTAGGTTTTATTAACACTAAACTCTTGATATACAGATTTCAATCACCTCTTTTTTAAAGATTCTCAACATTTTGAGATAGGAACATTTATGGTGTTTAAAATTAGGCTTTAATGATATAATAGACTATTCTCCAATTTGTTGGTTAATTTTTCATATCCACAATGTGAATACGATATAGGTCATCATCAGGATATATGTAAGTCAGTTTAACTTCAAATATCTTCCTTTCTATACCTACAGGCCTTATTATTTAAAATTGTACCACGTAAGCACTTAATGTGCATTTGTTTTTAAATTGTTTGTATTATAAGAAAAAATATATACAAGAAAGAAAAAATGAGTTAATAATTAATAATGAATATAAAATATCTCAAAGACTATTTTTATTTGAGAAGAGTGTCACGACCGTTAAATTTTGAGTTTAAAAGAAAAAACTGATCTTATCGATTATATTTTTTTAAAAATTTGTTTGTTAAGTAAGATTGGGTAATTTGGAGTAGGTACCCTTATTGTTTTTGGCAATATTTTATAAACTTGAAGTGGTAAAATTGTTGACTCGTATATTGAAATGTAAGCAACAGTAGGACAAACTACAGTAGCGAGCAAAAAAATCCAAACAAAATGCTATGGTCTTGCCTCAATTTAGAACTTAGCTATTTTAAGTGGTAATGGCTCAAAATTTTTAAACAACCTAATGTTAAGGGCTCAGCATGTTACTTGTTAGCGGTTTGCTAAAATTTTAGTAAATTACTAGCTCTTCGAAAAATTTAATCCTTTTCTTTCCTTTTAAAGCTGGCCGAGGATCCGCTTTTTTATCGAAAAATTGTGTTCAGCGATGAGCCTCATTTTTGGTTGAATGGGTACGTAAATAAGCAAAATTGCCGCATTTGGAGTGAAGGTCAGCCAGAAGCATTGCAACAGCTACCAATGCATCCCGAAAAAGCCACTGTTTGGTGTGGTTTATGGGCCGGCGGCATTATTGGGCCATATTTCTTCAAAGATGATGCTAATCGCAGCGTTACTGTCAATGGTGAACGCTACCGAGCGATGATAACAAACATTTTTTTGCCCGAAATGGAAGTTCTTGACTTGCATGATATGTGGTTTCAACAAGACGGTGCCACATGCCACCCAGCACGCGAAACAATGGCGCAATTGCGAGGCGAGTTTGGTGAACAGTTAATTTCACGTTTCGGGCCGGTCAATTGGCCGCCTAGATCGTGCGATTTGACACCATTAGATTATTTTTTGTGGGGGTATGTCAAGGGTAATGTCTTTCTACAGGGACAAGCCCGCTTCGATTGAGATACCGGCCGATATGTGTGAAAGAGTATGCCAAAATTGGACTCAGCGGATGGGCTACCTGAGACGCAGCCGCGGTCAACATTTGCATGAAATTATCTTTAAACATTAAATTGCAAGGTTCAAACTATCGATTCAAATAAATATTTCATTAATTTTTTTGAATTTTTTGTGTTTTTTTTTTTTAAGTTCTAAACCTTTTAAAAAATCACCCTTTACTAACTAGTAAAATACTAGTTCCCTTTTATTAAAATGGTGCATCTGAACACATCTAATTAATGACAGTTCGTAAAAAACACAGAGCAAACGATCCTTAATTTGGGAATTGTCAAATCTCAGCAAAAGTTGAACCAGTTAAATAAACCAATAAGTAAATAATTGTTTAAAAAGAAAATAAGATATTTATACCTCCTTTATTAATTAAAACAAAAACAAAATAGTGGCTACCACCTCCAGTATGACTTTATTATAATATTATAATTAATGGTACTAACATTTTTCAAAAAAATGGTCGTTTAAAAAGGAAATAACTACAAGTCCAACATTTTGCTGTAAGGTCAAGCTGAAAGATAAGAAAGATCTAACGAATGTGCAACAAATGTTTTAAGAGTTTTTTATATTTTTGTATTTTCTTCGAATGCAAATATTATTTTTGATACTTTTTTGTTTGTTTGTTATTTAAATGGATGTGGTAGTCCCTTATTTTTAATTTACAAATGAAAGTATTAAATTCCTTTTTTATTTTTACAATTGTTTACCTATTTGTCTTTATTTAATTTTTTTTCGAGGAAAATGACAGATTTCATATGGATTTAGCAAGTTACCATTTTGTTATTTTAACATTAGTTAAGATAGTAAGATGTTACAATCGTTTAAATTTAGCAAAGTCTTCTTTTTAGCTTAGTAACTTACTAAAACGGCTTAAGCATTTCACTAAATCGTTTAAAATTTAGCGCCAATGACTTGAAATTTTGCATACATTTGTGTAATTTATTGTATTTATTTAAACCGAGTCGATTTTTACCGTTCCTATTCGAAAAAATTAATAATATTAAAATTAGTATAAAAGGTAAGTTTAAACCCGAGCAAAAAAAAATGCAAACACGTGAAAAACTTTAAAAATCAACGGATAATTTCATTTTTTTGAACAAAATATTGTATTTTATCATATTAATGTTTAGTTAGGAGCAATTTACTAGCAATAACGCCAATTACAGACACGAATCAATTTGCAGAAATTTGGTGATATTCTTTCCCTATTTGTTCCATCAGCTTAGTAATTTCAAAGTTTCAGCTTACTAATCTCCCGCCTTACAAGCTTCCATTCAATTTCTACACAAAGCAGGTCAAAAGATTGCATTAGCCACTCTTAAAATGGAGAATATCCTCTTCTAGAAGTTTCCTACCAGCCATCTGTTGTCTTCTGAGTCAAGTCATGTCATTACCACTCAAAATAGCTAAGTTCGAAACTAATACAAGACCATACCATTTTGTTTGCATTTTGTTCCCTCTCTACTGTATATTGCTTGATATTTTGCAAACGAATTTAATATTTGCAAAAGTTTCAAAAAGTTACAAAACTGACGTGATGCAAAAGTGTCAGGTAATGTGGGCCCATGATGCGGTTAATTTGGAATACTGCTTTTCGTTATTTTTGTTGGCAATAAGTGCCTTTTCCATGGCAGTAGGGTCACACTTTCTTACTTGCATTAACTTTTTCGACATTTTTCATAAAAATCTCTAAATGTATGCATAAGATAAAACAGATCTTACGTACATAAAAATTAATATTTAACAAAGAAACACTTATAATAAGTCTTTATTTGTTGAGTTATAAACATTTACCGGGGAGCAAAAAAAAAACATCGAGCAGACACCGCTCACACCAACAAATTATCATCGATTGAGCGAAGTCTTTAACTCTTGAACACATCACAATAAACGATTTACCCCTTTGCTTAAAAGAACTTTTGTATACATTGGCAATAACAGTTCCCTCACTATCCCAGGAAACTGAGAAATGCAGGAGTCTACATTATCCGCCTACTCCACATTACCCGACTCTCTATTGTTTTTTTTTAGTTAGACAAGCAAGATGCAAAAATACCGGTTTAACTGGAGAACAATACTTACTTACTGCTTAGGTCCTCAGACCTTAAAAAGTCCGTTTTGATCCCCTTAAGGGGCATAGGGCCTCCACTACTCCTACGCGCCATCGTGTACGATTTCTGGAAATATAATGTAGTTCTCTCCAACTCTTGCCCAGCTATGTAGAATCACTTTCGACTGTCCTGCGCCATGTGCTTCTCGGCCGAGAAGTGAGTGGGTTCCAGTGAGTGAGTGGGTTCCATTGCATCGCTTGGCCAGCAATGCAATCGTTGCCTTTTCGAAGCGTATGACCAATCCAATGCCACTTACGTCTGCTAATAGTACTGTCAATGGATTTTTGACCCGTTCTTCTATGAAGTTCTTCATTGAAAATACGGTTGGGCCAAAAAATCCTTAAGATGTTTCGTAGACACTTATTCACGAACGATTGCAGCTTGCTTGTGACAGTTGCTAAGATTTTCCAAGTGCTGCACCCAAACAGAAGCACGGATTCAATATTGGACCGGAACAGTCTCAGCTTGGTCTTTAAGCTTATAGCATTGTTTCTCCATATTTTGGACAGCATTCCGAAAGCAGCCTTTGCTTTTTTGATACGGCTGTCGACATCTTGTTCGGTTCCGCCTTTGGTAGAGACAAAACTCCCAAGATATTGAAAGTCTTCTACTTTCTCTACCGGTTGTCCAGAAATATTGACTTGAACAGCCCCACGATTTCTGCTTCTCCCTCCATCCTTGTTGTCATTTGATGGAGATCCATGATCCTATGAGAGAGTAAGTATACGTCGTCTGCGTAGTCCAGATGTTTTAGTTGGGATGTCAGGCTCCATTGAAATCCACTATTTCCGTTTAACAGAGCTGCACGTAGCACATCACTTATCACTAACAGGAAAAGTATTGGCGACAGTATGCAACCCTGTCTGACTTCACAATGGACTTGGAATTTATCCGACTGAAGAACAATGAAGAAAATTAATCCAAGCAAAACTATAATTTCGAAAAACCAACCATTTTTTTAGCACTTTATTATGAATTCATTAATCCATTACATTGATTCTTACTCAGATTCCGATGTTTATTTAGAATTTGTATCACTAAATAACATGAAAATGTAATGAAATGTTATTTTAATTACCCACCCAATCCCAAGGGTTTACGTGTGAAATTTTGGAGTCTGGCTTCTATAAGTTTTGCAAGTCGATTGATAGACATTTGAAACGTCGACGTTTCAAATTTTCAGGAGGACATTTTCTTGAACAATTTTCAACTGGTCTAAATTTATTTCTCGGTCAGGCGTGACTTTTCTGTAATTTGAATGAATATTATATTAAGTGATCCCTTGAATTATTATAGCAATGCAAATATCTTAACTTTAATTATTTTTTGTATTGTGTCAAAGTTGGTGATGTAATAAAATTAAAAAAATGATGAAAACAGAATACTGAATACCTACATTAAAAAAAAAAAAAAAAAAAATATATGCTTGGGAAGAACTTTAACACATAATTTGACTCAATAAGTGGTTCGTGTTGAAGTTGTCCTATATTAAGCTTTTTCTACATTTGGACCTTTCAAATGTTTGTCATGGAATAAATTTGCTATTCGTGATAATAAATACATTTTTTTCGAACTAACATTCAGATTCAATGCTGACATATCCTGCGCCTATTCGAAACTCAACCGCTGGTTGCGAAATAATATACAATGACAAAATTGGCACTATATGTACCAATACCTAGCCTACTATAAAATATACCACACACATGAAATTTGCATTTTTTGTTCAATATTCCTACATTTTATTTTTTGTTGTCTCTATTCATGCATTGATTTGTTGGACAAAAAATTATCATGTCCTGAAATAATAGTAGAGTTTTTGGTCAAATGGACATTCAAACAATACGATTTATGAGAGGTGATTTTTATGTATGGAAAAATAGCAAAATGTGTAGTTAGCAGGTAAATTACGCGAAAAATGTCATGTTCAATGATTGAAATGAATTTTTCTGTTGAATTATTATTATTTTTTTTTTTTTTTTTTTAATGTAGATATATGCTATGCATATTTATTTACTCTGTATATATCAACATTTATAAATGTAAATATTTTTTGAATGAATTTTTTGCAGAGTATTGTTTATTTTTAAATTTTATTCGTTAAAAAAGCTGTAAAAAAAGAAAACAAAAACACGTTTGGAATACAGTGAGGTTTTTATTAAATGTTTGTTTTTTTTTTTTTTTTGGGTAACGAGTCAGTTGTTAAACTAGTAGATAAAGTAATATTATATTTTTTATTTTTTTTAAAAACGTTGAAATAGTGAAATTTGAGCTTAAATCATGGAACATTTATGAATGCATTAATAAAAATTAAATAAGGTATAGTTGGATAGGAGCGAGTTTTGGTTGATGATTGTTTTTAAAAGATTTAAATGCGGTGTTTTTGGACTAGAAAAAAAAACATGGTATCCAACGATGAAAAATCAATATTCAAAGGAGAATGTGCACTTTTGTATGCCCCGTAGCCAGGATCTCATTTCGGGGGGTGGCTTTCTTCAATTTTTTTTCGAGTAATTCATTTAACAAAAAATACAAAACCATACCTGGAAAAATTAATGTTTATACCCATTATCGATTCTATAGATGAAGACCATGAAAAATTCTAGTCAAATGAAGCTTTTCTTCTCAGTTTTAGAGTTTTGAAAGCGACATTTTCAGAAATTTTCAGGCTTTTAGTAATTTTAAACAAAAACCCTATAGTTTAAAAAAAGGGATGTTTAAGTCAAATAATTTTTTACATATTCAGCCAGGGAATGTCTTCGTGAAGCGAGTAGTTTAAAAAAAAAAAATATTACTTTTCAAAATTGCTAATTTCATTGGATTCAAATATTTTTTTTTAAGTTGTTTAAGCATTTGCCCTTTAATTTTCCAGTCCACGAAATAATTCGATACAAAAATTAATTTTAAAGCTAAAATGAATTTGTTTCAATATTTTTCTAAAAGAAAATTAAAAATTAAGTTTTTGTGTCCCTCATATAATTTTTTAAATTATGTAAGATTGGAATTTTTTGGATCTAAATCTGGTTTCAGAAAAAATCTATCTCGTAAATTTTTTTTTTATTGATTTTAATTTTTGATTATTCAATGTATAGTCACATTTTAAACTGTAATGTAAAAAAAATCACCATAAATTTCAAAATTCCGTACTTTTTGGGATGTACACTGCATCCTATTTCTAAACTCTTGATACTGGCCAAGTTAATTATGGTGTAAAGAAGGCAGTAATCAGAGAAAACCCAATAAAAAAGGATATTTTGTGCTTTTCAGAAGGACTGATTTCTATGGATTTTTCAAAATTATTTTTGAAGAATCCAGAAGTCATAAAAGAAATTGGTCAAGACATAAATTTGGTAATTTTGTCTTAATTTGTTTTACATTAACGGTTTTAGCGTTTATATGTTGGCATATGCACCAAAAACAATAAAAAAAACTATTTTTTGTAAGTTATTTAATGATTTCTCATGTTTTGTTGGGTAACTTCAAGTTTATACTCAACATCCCAAAAAAACATAAAGTTAGCTATAAAAAGTATTACTTGAGAATTTTCCACCTCTAAGAACGCTTGAATTGGACTACAGAGAGTATTTTGGACAAATCCTAAATTTTAATTTGCAATATCTGCATCGAAAGTGAATTTTTGAATGATTTCATTCCCATCCCATTAATAGTTTTGTAACAAAGTATTTACCAGCAAAGACATTTGAAGTTAAATGTACGAGTTTTTAACATCTTCATATTATTTTCAGATTCGTGTTCAGCGGTACAAAATCCTTTAGAAAAGTATACTTTAGTTTGGAGGCAATTTTCGTTGCAGACCAGTGTAATCTATAGTATACTTTTCTATGTGTTACTGTTGTCTTTGAATTGTTATTTTTTGTGTGAAATAATTTTTTTTAATTCTCCCCCTGCCTAAATGTTTATGACAGTTTTATTCATTTTTTTGGCACAATAACACGTTCTACTAGTTTGAATCATCTAATGAGAAGCATTCTAAATTTCTTTATTCAATGTTAATTTCTACTCCTTGTTGTTATATACATTTTTCTTATTGCTTTTTGAAATGCTGTATCTTGGAAACTGTTGGCTCTTCAAAAATGAAACTGAAGTCAAATTAACAAAAAGCGAAACCATACAATAATAAATTCAAAGTAAAAAACTAGTCCTTCATTGCTAAAAATGTCAATTACTAAAAAAGCGCACAAATTTCTTTTTTTGGATTTTTAAAAATTTGGCGTTCGGCACTAGAGCTAAAGAATAAGTAGGTATACTCGAAAACACACTAAAATAAACTTAAGCAGATGATGTTTCTAGATTTTAGGTGTGTTTTTTTGTATGCCCGGGATAAGTTGGAAGAAAAAACGCCTCGGGGCTTAACGAAAACACTTGGCAGCATTGCGATGGAAATGAAAAAAATGTTTCCAATATACAAAATGAAATAAACATAAAATTAATAACAAAAATCTTTTTCAATAACATGTTTACATAGAAATTTCAGAGCATTAAATGCACACACTTTAAAATTTAAATGAAATAATTTGTAAGAGTTAAGAAAAATAAACAATTTAATTTTTTTTTCTGCACCAAACGCCATCTTTGTGTTTTTATGTTCATACAATTAATCGATAATTTTGGTGTTTTCATACAATTTATAGATGATTTAACAGAAAGTGAGTTGGTAGCACAGATTTTAACCCCTTCGAAGAGTTTAGCCCCGATAATTCTCCGGGCTTAGTTCCTTAGCTCAAGGGGCTAAGTATGTTGTTGTATTTAACATGTTAAAGGCTTAGCCACGAAAGCGTTTTTTTGGTTCAATTTAGCCCGGGTGTGCAAAAAAACATACCTTTTATTTCAATTTGAAATATGTTCTCGCCAAGACGACACAAGATTCAAAATCATTTCTGAAAAAAATAAAGCATTTTCTATAATATTCTCAAAGGAGCCTATTATATATAAAAATCATTTGAGGGGGGGGCTTCAGCATGTTGGCAGTAATATTAAAGTTTGAGTATGTTTTTTTTGGCGTTAAGTGGGGGCCTACATTTCGAATCCAAAATAAAATGGAGAATATTATTTTGCATTATGTTGAGAAAGTATGTCCATTTTGGAGGGCCTTTAAACAGGAAAACAATCTAAAACATACGCAAACGTTTCAAACAATATTTTCCGGACTAATAAAATTCCTCTTTTGTGTTGACCAGCGCAGTCACTGGATTAAAATCCAATTGGAAATCTTTGGAAGATTGTTAAGGATTGAATTTGTTAACCAAAAACTTATAAATCAAGACATATTATGGGAAAACATCCAGAAAATATGGGAAACAATACCAATAGAATCATGTCATAATCAAATTGTGTCAATGCCTTGCAGATGCAAAGATGTTCTGGAAAAAGTGGGTCTCGCAATTCTGTCTGTCTGTCTGTGTATACTTCGAACTACAGCGATTTTTTTTTTTTTTTTATTTGGTGGTTAAGGGTTTTTGGTGATTCCATAGAGGGAAATTGAAACTTTTTTGTTTAGGTCCAAAATTAACGGTACCTGCCATATAATGAATATGGAAATGGAAAAGTTGAATTTTCTCAAAAATGGTCCCAATGATTTTGATAAAAAAAATCTATTTATTTTCTTAGTAAGGCCAAACTTTTTGAGTGAAAAATTTTTTTTTTAGAAATGTTAATAACTGTACCTACCATAGAACCGTTTATTTCATTTTTGAGTTTCTCTTAAACGACTTAACCAATTTTTTATACGGAAGCTTCTCAATAATTTTGAAATCATATTTGATATCAAAAATTCCAAAAAAAATAATTTTTGAATTTAAAAAAACAAAAATCAATTTTTTTTTTATTGAAAAATCAATTTTTCCGAAAAAGGGTCACTTTATTTTTTTGAAATTTTGGTTTTAGATGTGCATTAATATTTTCTTAAAAATCGTATACCAATTTTTTTTAAACAAGTTTTGAGAATTTTTATATATATAAAATTGATTATTTAAGAACGGTTGCAACGATTTTCAAATTTTGTTTTTTTTTTTTTAAATGTGTCTTTCTTGTTCACATCAAATGGCATACTTGGTTTGGAGCGCAAAACAATTTAAGATGAAGCTTAAGTCATTTTAGTAATGGATTTTATTTTTTCTCACATTTTTTACTCTATGGGGCAAATACCTATTGGTTTCAAAGCCAACATTACGAAGATTAAAAAAGTGGATTTCGTCATGCCGTCCATCGGTCTGTGCGTCTGTGCGTCTGTGCATCCATGCGTCTTTTTGAACACAGTTACACTGCCCCAACGCATGAAAGATTGTCTTCGAATTTGGTAGTGATGATTTTTATGCAACTTCGAGACTTTGTTTATTTTTAACTTGCGATATGGGTACCATATATGTATCAAGTTATGCATTCGTACAAAAAAAAAAGTTGAGATAACAATCAAGCATGACATTACGATGATAGCGAATGAGAAAAAAGTGGGTCCGACAATTCTGTCTGTCTGTCTGTATCAGAGACCACAGCCTAAACGGATGGGTCGATTTACTTCAAACTTGGTATGTGGCGTTTTTTGGAGAATATCCCCAGGCGTTTTTTAAAATTTTTTTTTTGACCCCAAATAACAGTACCTGTCATATACCGGTTTTAGAAAAACTCATTTTTCTCAAAAACAGGGCCTACGATTTTGATTAAAAAAACCATGGTCATTTTTTTGGATAAGGTCTATCTTTAAATGAAAACCATTTTTTTTCAAAAACCACTATTAACGGTACCTGCCATAGAACCGTTTTTTTTTAAATTCTGATTATCTCCTTCACGACACAATCAATTTCAATCATTTTTTTTACATGAAAGCTTCTAAGTTGCTGTAATAGTTTTCAGCAAAAAAATTTCGAAAATTATTTTTTTGGATTTTTAAAAAATAGTTGAAATTTTTTTTGAAAAATCATTTTTTCAAAAACTACTCAATATTGTTTTTTTTTTTTTAATTTAATTTGTAGATGTTGATTAATAATTTCTTAAAAATGGCGTACCAATTTTTTCTTATAAAAGTCCTTGCAAGTCCGTGCATTTCATTTTTTTTGTTTTTGAATATCTCATATTCATCTGTATCTATAAGTACTCGTATATTTGATAATGAAATAGCATTCAAAACATACCTACAAGTACACACTCATAACTGTCCAAAAAATTCTCTTTAAATATTAAAAATTCATTCATCTGTCTGATGTTTATATGTATCTACCAATCATTTTCACTCGTTGTTATAATATGGCTAAGAGTATGTGTGATGTTTATTTGTTCACTTTTATTTTAAAAGTATATTATGAGCTTACAAATACACACACATACACATTTTTATATTCAATTGTCAATATTCTACAAAATCAAGAAATAATAATGAAATTTGAACCCACATACACATCAGAGCCACCCAAGGCAATTAAAATACAAAAACCTACACAAGACGGAATATAATGACTTTTCGTTTAATTAAAGTTTTCCCCATTCCTCCAATCATTCACACCTACAAGGCCACTTCTATAAATCACGGTTAAATGCAAGTGCTTAATCAAATCGACCACATTAATTAGCACTGAGTGCAAATTTACGTTTAGTCCATGAGGCCAAACCTTCTCTCGCTGCATAATGCTTATCGACTTAAATGTGATCTATTGAATTTAAAGGAAAAGGAAAATGGTAAAATGTTCTTGTTCTGTTCGTGTTTGTGCCAAAAAAAAAGTGAATAATGTTAATTTGAAGTCTTGATACGTGAAGTTTCCAATTTTTACTTGCTCTCTATAGGGCAAGGATTGGTTTCGTGTTAAAAAAAAATCGAGATTTTTATATCAAAACCAACATCACGAAGATGGAGAAGTCCAAAAAAGTGATTTTCGTCATGCCGTCTGTCGGTCTGTGTGGCTGTGCGCCCATCTGTAAACATTACCACTGCCCAAAGGCGTGGACGGATTTTCTTCAAATTTGGTGCAGATGTTTTTTGCGTAATTTCGAAAATTGTTTTTGAATATCTAATCTAATCTAGAACCAATACCTCCCATATATCGGTTTTGAGTTATTGGCTTTTACTCGAAAACTGCTCTTACAATTTTCTTCAAATTTGGTACAGATAGTTTTTACGTAATTTCGATTTTTTTTTTGAATGTCTCATCTAGAACGAGTATCTTTCATACAACATTTTTCAGTTATTCGAATTTTGTCGAAAACATCATCATCATCATCGGCTCGACAACCGGGGTCCGGTCCTGGCCTCTTTCAACAAGTCTCTCCAACTATCCCGGTCTCGAGCCGACGCGACGCACAGTGCGTCGATTGTATGGAGATGATGGAAAAAAATCAATTTTCAAAAACTAAGCTGAGTTTGCATAAAAAATTTATTGCAAATGTAATAACAACAAGTTTTACAAAGTTTAACAAAATTTTCACGCCCCCTGCCACGCCCACTTCTGAATATGATTATTTATATCTAGAAAACGGTATGCACGATTTGAATAAAACTGAAGAAATTTGATGATCGAGCTCAAAAATATAAAATGGTGTCGTTCATATCCGCCCCCTGCCACGCCTACTTTTGTATAAATGATTCAATTCAGGAACTTGTAATTATGGGAATTCGAAAAAAAATAAAAAAACGATATTTCCCGGTGACAAAAACTTTCTCTTTCTCTGAATTTGAATTAGTGCTTGAATTTAATGCTGCTTGATCTGTAGCATACTTTAATTCCTCGAGCGATCTTGTCCTTACCAAATCATGAACTTTTTGTTTTTTAGATTTTGTGCAACACTCAACAAATTCTTTTTGCGGTCTCCCACGCTTATTACTAAGGTCTTGGCTTGTCGATGCACTCATTAGAGTTTGGATGTTTTGGGGAAAGGAGTGAAAATTGTCGAGCCAGTCTTTATTCTTTTTTAAAAAGCTATCACGTTTTCTGTGGCAACTTTGCCAACGTTTATTTATTTCCGAGCAAATCGTTGATGCGTGTTTTGCTAAGATTTCTTGATCTTCAGGCTCTAAATTTGATTGTATATTTAATTTTAACTCCATAAACTCCAAAACATCACGCACTCGGGCTGTTGAGTTGGAAAATCAAACATCAAAAAGCTCCCTATTTGAACACATTCTGTAAAAAATACTTGTAAAAAAACACTTGTTGCAAGAGAAAGAGCAGGCTTCTGCAAAAAAAAATTTACTTTTTTTAAAAGGTATAATTGTTTACACGTCGCGACGCCATCCAGTTGAGCACCCAAAGGCTTCGTGCGTCCTGGTCTACGCCATCTCTACAGCGCAAGCATGGTCTACCACGCTGCCATTCGCTCATACGAGCTAGGTGCCCTGCCCACCGGAGTCTACCGAGCTTAATTTTTGTCACTATGTCTGCTTCAAGGTAGATTGCGTACAACTCATGATTGTACCGTCTCCGGAATCGTCCTTCCTCACATATGGGGCCAACAATTCTCCGTAAGACTTTTCTCTCGAACGCGGCTAAGAGGTCACAGTGCCTTTCGTTAAGCACCCAAGTCTCGGATCCATACATGAGTACTGGCAGGACCATGGTCCTGTACAGCAGCAGTTTCGTGTACAGAATCGTGTACAGCTTGTTCGGTTCTTCCGATGATGTCGATGTCGTCTGCGTAAGCCAGTATCTGGCTGGACCTGTTGACGATGGTCCCTCTTGTTGCCGTGCCAGAGTCACGGATTGCTTTCTCCAACGCCAGGTTGAAGAGGAGGCAGGCCAAACCATCCCTTTGTCGGAGTCCATTAAAGATGTTGATTGGTCTGGATAGCAATCCGGCTATTTTAACTTGGCTTGCTACGTTGGTCATGGTCAACCTACATAGTCGTGTCAATTTATTTGGGATGCCAAATTCTCTGATGGCTTTGTAAAGTACTACCCTGGCTATGCTATAATAGGCGGCTTTAAAGTCTATAAACAGATGGTATGTTGGGATATTAAACATCTAGACATTTTTCCATCGCCTGCTTAAGCGTAAAAATCTGTCGAAAACGGCTCTAACGATTTTGATTAAACTTTTTGATATGATCTCTTTTATAAAAATAAATTTAAATGTTTTTTTTAAATCTACTGAGCCGTTTTTTTTTAATATTTTCTTATTAAAAATATTTCAAACGATTTTTCACAAAAAAATTGGGTGTGCCATTTTTAAAATATTATTTATCAACATCTAGTACCTACAAAAAAAAAATTCACTGACCCCTAATCGAAAAATATAATTTTTCATAAATTAAACAAAAGCCAAAATTTGAAATCTAAGTTAATACATAATAGCCTTGGACTAAATGAACAAGTTCGTGCGACTATAAATTGACTATAATTTCCGTAGGTTTTTTTTTTTTTTACAAAATATTAATAAAATGTTCAATTCATATCAGACCAAAAGCGATCGACAAAGCATTTTCCAATGCCTTTACTGGCTACTGCATTAAATTGTGGTTTCAGCTCAGTATAGCATTTTTAAAAGGATACATCACGCACTCTAGACTACATATGTGCTTACAGCACATAAAAGATGAAAAGTATATTTCCTCACACTTCCTGCTGCCAGCAATGTTTTCATTTTTATTTTTAATTTGACATAAATAAAATTAACAATTTAAATTACACTCAAACTCAATGTTCAATGGTATTGTCGTCGCACACAGGATATAACGTATATAACATACCACCACTGCAGTTCCGGTGAAACGGAAATTGAGCCATCGCCACATTTGTTGTCGGTATAGTCAGTACTACTTGGTTTATTTTTTTCCTTGCCTTGCATTAAGAGAAAAAAGGTTTTGTCTAGCTACGAGTATATATCGAAAACCAAAGTGGGACAAGAGCCCTACCACAACGAGAATGAACCAACGTTATTGACAGTTTTGAATGGAGACACAAAGAGTGGCTTTAGGATCAGAGGGAGGAGTAGGTATTACTTTTTTTATGTATTTTTTTTTTTTTATTATTAAATCGTTCCTCCTCTGTAGGCTGTCATGGATGTCGGATTTAATAAAAATCGTTCTACACTGCTGGTTCGCTGGTTGATTTAACGTGCCTTGTTCTCAAGTCGTATTT
Source organism: Meliscaeva auricollis (assembly GCA_948107695.1). Taxonomy (NCBI): domain Eukaryota; kingdom Metazoa; phylum Arthropoda; class Insecta; order Diptera; family Syrphidae; genus Meliscaeva; species Meliscaeva auricollis. The sequence goes on along the minus strand of OX403616.1, from coordinate 40,005,303 downwards.
TTTGCTGCTCACTCAGTCAGTTGGTTTGTTCTTTCTGTGTTCTGTCAATGATCGGAGGGATACTTTTGATGACAGTTGGAAAAGGCCAAAAATTACTACAGTTCACAGCGGAAGGCGATGAATACCAGGCGTCTCCCGGAAATTGCGACAGAATTTTTGTGTTAGTAAAATAACGAGTGGATTTTTATCACAAGCAAATAAAATTTTAAATGATTATTATTAACACTCGCTAATTGAATCATCCAATCTAAACTATACAGTAGGATTAGTTTAACCGGTAATATCTAATTAAACATTCAGAATTCTAAAAAAATTATAAAATGATTTCAAACAGTTTTTAAGTATGTATGCAAGTACATTAGAGTGGGTAAACAAACTTTTTTTTTATTTAGGGATTCTAAAAGCGAAAATATGTTGTCAATTGGGACTGATAATACGTTTACAAATTTGAAATAATGAAGTATGGTCAAATTTTGACCTATGATCAGTAGATGAGTGTAGTAGTTTTTGTATGGGCAAAAGTCTGTGTCTCGGGCAGGTTGCATTTTATCGTTAAAAATGCCTGTAATGAAACTAAAACAAATAAGCATTTTTAATAAAAATTAAATTGACTGAAACACACTACGAAACTGAGTTGAAAATTCAATAATTGGACTATTCAATCACCGTTTTCATTTGCACTTTTGCACTTTTGTATCGGACATTGCTGTAACAGAATTTTCTGAATTTCAGGAGCAATCCGGAGGCAGAAGGTAATATCTGATTTGATATTAGACTTTCTAAACAAGTTTCTGTAACCTAACTTTGTGGCACATTTTAATTGGTATTAGTTAAAAAAAAAACTATATAAATATAATTTGATTTTAAAGAAAATCTTTTGATGGAAAGTTAACAAAATCCCCGCAAAAGAATTACATTTGCCACAAATTGTAATTCTAGAACAGCAAACATAATGCATAATAAATCATTCGTTTGGAGCAATTTTCTATGAGTTGATTGCGGCAAACGAAAATGCTTCCCACATCTAAACACCTTTTCGTTTACTAGAAAATTATATTATTTGCAGCAAACGAATAAACTATTTGTGAAGAACCTCTGCAGAAAGTAGTTTGTTGCTAAGAACTTCACTTTTGGTATAAATATACAATTCAGGAAATCGAAATTCTTTCTTTAGGACCAAAACTAACGGTACCTGCCATACAACAATTAAGGCAAAGTTAACTTTTTTTAATAACAGCTCTAACGATTTTGATTAAAATTTTTTTGTCTGCTTTTGTTATAAATGAAATGTTTGTATATATTCTACTAACGGTACCTCCCATAGAACCGTTTTCCTCATTTTTGACATTCACTTAAACGACAAAACCAATTTTGAGGATTTTTTTTTCATACGGAAGCTCTTTAGCATTTCAAAATTAATTGATATACAAATTTTCAAAAAAAATTATTTTTGGATTTCTAAAAAAACCTTTAATTTTTTTTTTTGAAAAATCAATTTTTCGAAAACGGGTCACTGCTTTTTTTTTTCAATTTTGATTTTAGATGTGCAATGATATTGTCTTGAAACTGGATTACCAACTTTATGTTTAAACAAGCTTTGAGAATTTCTTTATATACAAAATTAATTTTATTTAAGACCGCTTTAACGATTTTCAATTTTTTTTCTAAGAATGTATCTTTTTTTCTTCAAATCAAATGGCATGCTTAGTTGGAAGCACAAAACAATGAATTTAGTTTTTTATTTCTTTTAAAACTATTTATTTTTAAAAACTTTACATAAAAAGATTTAACGTCCACAGCAACATTGACCCTGCATTTTATTTTTATTTAGTCGTTCACATAAATTATTTCACCGAAACAAATTTAGGAGTTTGCTGCAAACGACGTTGGAGCCGAAAAATTCCTATCCAACAAATGAAAATTCGTTTGACGCAAACAATTCGTCCACTCATTTTGTTTACATATATGAATTGTTCGCTAATCAAGAATTATATACTAATGCAGCTTTTTGTAACTCATAAAATTGATCATACTTAACAATCCTGAAATGTGTGGAAGAGGATACACGTCATCCTTATTTACACTTTTAAGTTTGCGAAAATGGATGCACAGCCTATTTTTGCATAGCTTCTTGACCAGCACGATCGGAGAACTCCAAGGACTGTTGCTCTCTTGGATGATCCCTAAGTCAAGCATTCGGTCGATCTCCGCATAGATTTCGGCTTCTCGCGGAGGTGAAAGAGGATAGTGTTTCGACTTTATCGGGACTGCATCAGCTGTGTCGATGACGTGCTCTTCTAAATGTGTTTTAATTTAAGTAAAACTTGGTAAACTTGGTGTATAGAGAACACTATTTTTATGTGATGTTTAATCTTGGATTGCATGCTCTCAGGACTTTTGCAGTTGGCTATGACACTAAATAAAAAAAAAACTTCTTTACACATTTGAAGGAAAAAGCTTGGTTAAACTTACGTCAGACCTCCGTACCTAGTGGTCAGCAAAAGAAAAGAAATTTTGACCACTATCAGTCGCTTAGATAAGCTACAAGATGGACCAATCTCCGGTCAAGTAGGTGATTTCGAATGTGATCGTGTCATATAGTTCATGTTCGAAATATTTTAGGGTGATTATGGGGCTAATGTGGAATTCGACATGGAAGGTAGCTGCCGTCCGTAACAACAGTCCGTAGTGAAATGACAAGAAACTCGCTTCTTATGCGAGAGGTCGCCGCACCGACGCCGCCGGTTCAATCACAGGTGTTACGCTGAACTTTTTTTTTTTAAATTGGTCTCAGAAAGTGTTTGACCCAAACGAATTTACCAGTTTGCTGCAAACGAAGCCGAAAAATTGTCCAGCTAACGAAAATGTCGTTTGGGCAATTTTTTCGTTTGCCGCAATCGATTTGTAATCACACAGTGAGTTGTTCACCAACTACTAGTAGCGTCCGGGATGGATGACATGCAAATGCTAACAACCCTAGAAACCAATACTTGGACAAAGAATGTATTATAGTCATTCAGAAAGTGCAATGCGATAAAGAAGATTGCTGCAACATCTGCTCCGGTAAATGTGGTTATTTAGATGTGATTTTGTGTAAAAGGCAGACTAAGGGAAGAAGTCATATGTTTTAAAAATGTTAACGATCGTCTGCAATAAAAACCAAATTAAAAAACATTGCACCCCTCTGATAACTCAGTATACAATGCCTATCCACAAGAAGGTGACTTATTTGCGACGAGCAAAAGATGTATCAGTCACGTCAACATCGCATAGAAGATTTTGGCGTCTATTTTTGTGTGACCTTTTGCCAAAGACCAATGAAAGTCAACAAACTAACACACTTTCGTACTCAGATAGAACCTGGAAAAAAAACCCAAGAATACCAAATTCATACAAACCATCTCTCTTTTGATGTATTTGCTGGATGACAATAAAGGAGTTTAAATGCTGCTTCAGAGTTGGTCATGCACTATTACTTCGCACAACGACATAAGCGACGAGGTCCGATAAAAATCCTACCTACTCCCAAAAACAAATAAGTCCCTATATAAAACCATTCCCTCCCTGTCCTCTTGTTTTGGAGAGAGGCATATAGAAATTGCTAAGTAGATCGGATAAACACTTGCTGGGTGGCTTAGAGAAAAAGATTCTTCGAGTCATTTTTAGACCACTGTCATAATGTCAATATTTTTTGACAACCGGTAGAAAAAGTAGAAGACTTTCAATATCTTAGGAGTTTTGTCTCTACCAAAGGTGGAACCGAACAAGATGTCGACAGCCGTATCAAAAAGGCAAACGCTGCTTTCGGAATGCTGTCCAAAATGTGGAGAAACAACGCTATAAGCTTGAAGACCAAGCTGAGACTGTTCCACTCCAATATTGAATCCGTGCTTCTGTATGGGTGCAGCACTTGGAAAATCTTAACAACTGTCACAAGCAAGCTGCAATCGTTCGTGAATATGTGTCTACTAAACATCTTAAGGATTTTTTGGCCCAACCGTATTTCCAATGAAGAATTTCATAGAAGAACGGATCAAGAATCCATTGACAGTACTATTCGCAGACGTAAGTGGCAGTGGATTGGTCATACGCTTCGAAAAGGCAACGATTGCATTGCTGGCCAAGCGATGCAATGAAACCCACTCACACAAGCAGGTAGAGGGTCTGGTCAGCCGAGAAGCACATGGCGCAGGACAGTCGAAAGTGAATCGAAAGGAAGAGTTGGCGAGAACTACGTTATATTTTCAGAAACCGTACACGATGGCGCGTAGGAGTAGTGGAGGCCCTATGCCCCTTAAGAGGATCACAACTGACTTTTTAAGGTCTGAGGACCTAAGTAAGTAAGTAAGTACATAATATGCGTATAGATGGAGAGTGGAGGAGAAGATTCAACAAAGAGTATATCTACAGGTTTTAAGAGATATCAACCGGGCCAAAAAACTCGAATTTGCTTGAAATTTCAACAGTTTATTTCAGATACAAAGCAAATTTCTTTCCTTGCCTAACTATTTCTAAAAAAGAATGACTCCTTAGTTTCAAAACATTGTTTGATTGATATTTCTTGGAGATAACAACAAAATGTAGTTTCAATAAGGCCACAATTTGCCATCACCTGGGCTTGTACACGTATGATAAATTTTAGACTGAAGAGGTGCTTACTCATTTCCTTGAAAATTTCTCCCTGATGAGATATATTGAATGATGTTTTAAACAACACCACGTATTTATACATTACTTAACCACATAAGTTCTTTACATCGTTAAATCATGTTTTAATCATATTATTTATATAAAATCCTGCCACTGTGGAAATAATTTACACTCTTGAGCAGAACTCCGACAACCGGTAACCGGCAGTCGGTCTATCAAAAGCAATGATTTGTGGATTCAGAACCGTGTTCCGGTTAAAACCCAGAATTTCATTTCGTTTTTGTTGATTTCTTTTATTTTTCTCGTAAAAATATTTTCCTTTCTGGAATTCTTACATATATACACACTCTTCCATCCTACCTGTCTCTGTATACGACAATTGATGGTGGAGAGCAGGTTTTTATTTCCGCTTTCCTTTTTACCTGTCATCGTCGTCGGTAGGTATAGGAATTTACGACGACGTGCGAACATTTGTCTATAGATTTCCCCTTTCACCTGAACTCTCTTCCCTATGCCATCAATGTAACTGCAACAGAACCAGCATTTCATCAGGACCAGGTCAACATCCTTTTAGGGGAGGGTGAATGAAAAATTAATGAACTCAAACGAACTCACACACAAGAGAATCACTCTCACAGGATGATGACGGTCCTGGTGGACCGAGTAAGGCAGAGATCCTATATAAAGATGGATGGGCAGAATATTATATGGAAAAATAGGTAACCCATGGGGGTTGATGAGGTGGTGGTGTTGAATATTGGCCTTTTAATTTGATCCTGGTAAATTTGATTAAAAGCCAGCACAGCAGTGGCGTCAACAGCCGCCACAAAGGATATTTACAGATGTTTGTCAGGTGTTTCCTGTCTCTGCAGGCAGAGCATTTTTCAATTAGGTATTTGGTTAGGGCTGTAAGGGTAGGTAATTATTGTTACATTCAAAATTTATGGCACCGAAACGTTTGACTGAAGGAAAATCTTGATGAGAGAGAAAGAAAATTTTAATCCATCAATTTGGAGATTTATTTTTGCAAAAGGATTAAGCTGATGCCAAAAACTTTATAGAATGGAATTTGGTAGAACTTTAACGTTGAGTTTTGAGCAAAATTTAATTTTTGTTTTCTTTAGCTTTTATATTGGTCTTTCTGATTTATTGAAACTTTCAAGTGCAATTAAAAATATATTGATAGAATAACTCTTATTAATAAAACCGCTGGCATTATTATTATTTATTATTATTTATGGGTACCAGGAACGAATAATCACGTTAAAATGCTTTCTATATTGAATTTGGACGGGGATGTTTGTTTGGAACCATGGTAAAGATATTTCAATGGCATAGTGCTGCTTGATCAGCCTTGTTTTTTTGAAGTTATACTTCTTTATCGGCTTTTATAAAAAAAATTCAACCAGTAATAACGCATAGACTTTATCAGCCCATTATTGATGGATTTTTTCACACAGACACTATAAGTAGGTACAGAGTAACAACGTACTTCCATTTTATACTAGGCTTTTTTGTTTTTATTTTGCACACACAAAAAATTATTAAATTACAGAAGTCAGCCATTTTTATTTGATAATAATCGGACTGATTCATTTTCTACACTATAAGTGATAGAAACAAAATTAAGTGCACCAAAAGATAGGTGGTATGATTAAGGATTCCGATAAAATGGGATTTTGTTAAATTATACCAGGAAGTTAGGGTAAAGTGGGGTAAAAGACAAAAAAAAAGGTTTTACATCTCGAAAAGTATGAGGATTAGAATTATAACGGGTGATTTTTTAGCTGGTTTGGTTTTGGCAACACTGGTTTTGACAGCTGACGTGTGTTTAGTACCTTGTGTCACTGTCAAACAGCTTCAGTTTGGTTTGCAATTTAACCATGGATCGTCTTACAAATGAACAGCGCTTGCAAATTATTGAATTTTAATCAAAATTCGTGCTCGGTTCGAAATGTTCATCGCGCGCTGCTTCCATTTTATGGTCGGCATTCTCGACCTTCTGAGCAGTCTATTAGGAAGATGGTGACCAAATTTCGTACCAAATTTACTTTGTTAGACATTAAACCACCAACACGTTTACGTACTGTGCGTAGTGAAGAAAATATTGCGGCCGTATCAGCTAGTGTGACAGAAGACCGCGAAATGTCGATTCGGCGCCGTTCCCAGCAGTTAGGCCTTTGTTACAGCACTACGTGGAAAATTTTGCGGAAGGATTTGGGCGTAAAGCCTTTTAAGATACAGCTGGTGCAAGAACTAAAGCCAGCCGACCTACCACAACGCCGAATTTTTGGTGAATGGGCTCTTGGAAAGCTGGCCGAGGATCCGCTTTTTTATCGAAAAATTGTGTTCAGCGATGAGGCTCATTTTTGGTTGAATGGGTACGTAAATAAGCAAAATTGCCGCATTTGGAGTGAAGATCAGCCAGAAGCATTGCAACAGCTACCAATGCATCCCGAAAAAGCCACTGTTTGGTGCGGTTTATGGGCCGGCGGCATTATTGGGCCATATTTCTTCAAAGATGATGCGAATCGCAGCGTTACTGTCAATGGTGAACGCTACCGAGCGATGATAACAAACTTTTTTTTGCCCGAAATGGAAGTTCTTAACTTGCGTGATATGTGGTTTCAACAAGACGGTGCCACATGCCACACAGCACGCGAAACAATGGCGCAATTGCGAGGCGAGTTTGGTGAACAGTTAATTTCACGTTTCGGGCCGGTCAATTGGCCGCCTAGATCGTGCGATTTGACACCATTAGATTATTTTTTGTGGGGGTATGTCAAGGCGAATGTCTATAGGGACAAGCCCGCTTCGATTGACGTACTGGAAGCCAACATCCATGCATTCATTCGTGAGATACCGGCCGATTTGTGTGAAAGAGTATGCCAAAATTGGACTCAGCTGATGGGCTACCTGAGACGCAGCCGCGGTCAACATTTGCATGAAATTATCTTTAAACATTAAATTGCAAGGTTCAAACTATCGATTCAAATAAATATTTCATTCAGTTTTTTGAATTTTTTGTGTTTTTTATTTTTTTAATTCTAAACCTCTTAAAAAATCATCCTTTAAAATAAATTTTATTGAAAAGATAAATTAAATGCTTAGTTTTGAAAAGGGGTTTAGTCCATTTTAAATTTTTTTGCAGGCGAAAAGAAAGTGGATAGTATTTTGTTACTAAACTATAGTCATAGGATTTTTTTTTTTTATTAATTACATGTAGGATATAAGAACTTTAAATACCTCAACAAAAATCTGGTAAATATAATTAAGAAATAATATATGTACTAACTTTTTATTTCACCTGAAAAAAAAAATTAAAATCCCCTTTTCAAAATAAACCATTAAATCTGCATTTATACTAATAACGGAAATATGATGAACACGATTATCGGGAAATTTTTCATTTTTTTTAAGTTATTTCAGTATTATATCATTACTGGCTCAACTAATTTCGTCCTCTGCTGGACAAACTAGCTCCAAGTCCTGGAATGCTGAATAGGAACCCGACCTTTGGGCGATGGGACATCATACGTGCAAGGGATTTGCACATAGGGCTCTCCGTTAGGCAAACTCGTTTGGGCTCTAAGCCGCCTGCGTAACAGATCGTTACGCGACTACTACTCTATTGGGGGATGGTTGAACGTTTAGTTACTTTCCTGTCACTAGAAAAACCATTCCATTACCAATCCAACGCAGGGAACTAGCAGGTCATATATAAGGCAATAAGGCCACAGGTGAGTTAGTCTTTTCTTCAGTAATAGACTTGCACACATAATGGCTTCCCTGTTGGACGAACTCGTCTTCAGGCTCTGAGTTGCTGAATGTTCGTTGGAACCCAATATGGCGGTCGCCAGCATGACCGATCGATACATGCGGTGACTACTCTACTTGGCGATGGTGTAAACATTTATCAGCTTCATTGCCACTAGACTTACCTAACCACACTTAACCATAACCATTCCACAAACAATGTAGGCCATAAAAGTTATATTATGAAAATGGCGCTAATAATTGAGTTTTCTCAACAGTTGTTCTAGAAGCCACCATTTTTACCTACCTACCAATCTGGCCATCTGGACCGAGCAGATCAAACATAACTCGATATGACTACCCTGATTGAAGTTGGGTATACAATTTCTTTATAGGATGAATTATATTCTCTGTTCAATAAGTAAAATATTCGATCCATGCATATTTCGAGATTGTTATATTAACATGCGGACTGCGAAAAAGCACGTAAAAAATCATTTGGGTGGCTTAATGTGTTCAGAAAGTACAACCGTAATTTTTTCAGAAAGATGTACATTGAAGCAAACTCCGTGTTTAAACGGTTATGTAAGGAAAAGAAATCTTCATTTTTCGAAAAAGAATCGCTAAAACTTACGTGTTGCAGAGATTCTAAGGAATTCTGGAAGGGAGTCAATCAATTGAATGGACGAAAATTACAAATAAGTACGAAAATAAACATTGATTCACTACACGATCATTTCAAACAACTACTAAATCCAGAGTTTTTGGCATCGCCTACACATTACGCTAAACCAGCATATTCAAATGATGTATTGGATCATGAAATAAATATTGAGGAACTGTGTGGGGTGTTTAAAAAACTGAAAGATGGAAAGGCTGCAGGTGCAGATAGAATACCAATTGAATTTGTTAAGTACGGAACGGAAATGCTCAGTAATAGCTTAATTACTGTGTATAATTCAATTCTAGATACAGGGCAGGTACCGGATCAGTTCAAAAAGGGTATAATTTTTCCTATTCACAAGAAGGGCAACATATCAGATCCTGCCAATTATCGTGGAATCTCGTTTCTCAACGCTTTATACAAAATCTTCGCAACAATATTAAACGACCGTTTGACAAATTGGATTCAAAGCAACAAGTTAATAGGGGAATTTAAAGCTGGATTTAGGAGTGGTTATTCAACCGTCGACAATATTTTTGTTTTGCAAAGCATAGCAAATAACTTCATAGAGCAAAAAAGGAAACTATACGTCTTTTTTGTTGACTTCAAAGCAGCCTTTGATACAGTTGACCGCGAAGCTCTGTTTTTCAAATTGTATAATGTTGGAATGTCAGCAAAGTTTGGAAGAGTGTTGGAAAATATTTACAATGGCAATCTTTCAGCAGTTTGGAACGGAACTGAAATTTCTGGGTGGTTTGAGTCAAAAATGGGACTAAAAGAAGGATGTAGCCTTAGTCCAAGCCTATTCGCTTTATTTATTAACGATCTGATCGATTATTTACCCGGCGGAATCGAATTTTCAGGAATACTCATCAAAGCACTTTTATTTGCCGATGATGTAGTGTTATTCGCCTACTCACCTCAAACTCTGCAGCTGATGATTAATCGACTGGAAATGTACTGCAGATTATGGAATTTGAGGGTTAACTTAGACAAATCAAAGGTCATGATTTTCCGAAAAGGTCCTGGTCAAAATGCAAGAAATGAGAAGTGGAATTTCAACGGGGAATCCATCGAAGTCGCCAAAACTTATAAATATTTGGGTGTAATAATTTCTAGTAATCTCAGCATGGAATCACACCTCAAGGATAAGCTGGTGAAGGCAAAAAGTGCAATAAATGCCACATGGAAGAAATGCTTTTCAAACAGGTTAATAACACATGATGTAAAGTATAAGGTTTTTGCTGCAGTATCTGAATCTGTTCTGTTATATGCAGCACAAGCATGGGGATTTGAAAAATATGAAACGGTAGAGAAACTTCTAAGGTATTTCTTGAAAAGATGCTTTTGTCTACCCAAAACAACTCCTAACTACATGCTTACAATAGAAACAGGACTGCCGCCCCTCTTCATTAAAACTCTAAGCTATCATGTGGAATACATTGCAATAGTTCTTGATATGCCAGATTAAAGGCTCCCCAAAATTGTAGCACTGCAGACAATTAGAAAACAAAATTTCTGGTATGAGAAGCTGAAAGAACTTGGTAGTAGCTGCCAAACCAATTTCAGATTGTCAGATCAAAATGGATGTTACTGTAAAAAGGAACTTTTTGATCTCGTCTCTAAGGCAGATGAACAGCTAAGGTTGGACAATATAAATAAGGCTTTGTCTTCGGTACATAGATCAATATATACCCGTCTCAACCTCAATTTGTGTGAAGGAAATTATTTTCGAACCGAATATGACTTGGGACTTATTTCAGCAATATTTAAAATGAGAGGGGAGCTGATTAGTCTAAATTACAGACCCCATCGAGATGATCTGCCTATCTATTGCACCTTGTGTAATTTAAAAGAACGAGAGGATGTTATACATTTCATTGGAAAATGCCCTATTTTGTGCGAAATAAGACGGAACTTCTTAAGCACCAACTTTATATCAGAAGAAGAGGTACTGGCCTTACTCAACTGCGAATATAATACTATCGAACTCTACAAATATTATCAAACCGCAATATCTTATCGAAACCAAATTATAAACGAAGCTTTTTGAAATTAAAAAAAAAGAGAAAAAATAAAATATGTACCTATGTGTAATTTAAATTTTGTAATTATTAAAAAAAATCTATTAAATTGTAGTAAAAATAAAAAAAAAAAAATATCAGTAGTATACTATTTATTATAATAATGATGTTAATCGGGCAGACGGCGCATAGCCAAGCTTAAACGATTTTTGTAAACGAATTATTTTGTTAATTGTATATACCGATGTTTAATAATAAATCGAATTATCTATCTATCTATCTATCTTATATTAACATAAATTTTTCAGCTTCCTACTCCCTTCTTAAAATGCAGTTAAAATAAGACAGTAGTACGATTTTGGGGGCTTTGTCATACAAGGTGACATCCTTCGTCAAAAGCAGTTGTATATATAGGTACCTACAAATTCATGAATTATTTTTTTTCTACCCCAGACCATATCTTTTCTAAAGAAGGTTTTCTAATTGTTCCGGAATGGAACCAATTCACTCACACAACTGAACCACAAATAACTAAAAACGATTACTGTTGCCCAAAATATTCAATTTGTAAGCATAAATATTTGTACCTTGTTAAATTCCATAGATCCAATATTATTCTATCACAAACACACCCTCACACACATTTATAATGCATGTTTTTTTCACAAATCGGTTTGTTTCAGTTTATTCACTTTTGAACTCTTATCCAATGTGCTTGTATCGGATGACTTCTAAGGAGTCTACAAGGATGCACGCATTATCGTCAACATCATTTTTCAAAGCTATTCACATAATCTCATTCTTAGTTTCTTATACCTACCCAAGTAGTGTTATCATTGCTTTAAGATCTGCAGTATTGGAATTGGCAGAAAGGAGCTTGTAGAGTAAACGATGATGAAATTCATGCAAAAAGGATATAATAGTGATTTAAAATTCACATTAAGTCACGTTCGTTCCAAATCGTTTAACGGCAGTTGCTTGAACTACAACACACACACACACAAATAGCATTATAGTGACATAATGCAAGAGTTCCTTTTCAAATTTTGTTCAGTCTTTTTTTTTTTTTACTCAGATACTTGTGATATGTTAATCGACAAAAGAATATTAAAGGAGTAAAAACAGTTGCAGCAAAGATGAGTGTATTGTTTCCTAGATCGAAGACGGGTATGCAGAAATGACAACATATTGAAGTGATAGGAATAATAGAGTGCAAGGAACTTCCTCAAATGCATTAAAAACTTAAGTGGAGGTGGAATAGTATTTATAAGGGCCTAGGTGTGAACATTATCAATGAGAGTAATAAGAAATGAAATGTTAAGTCTATACAGTAAAGGCCCGTTTTTTGCCTTTAACCTATGCTGATCACCAGATGATCTCAAATATTTCGAAAACATTAATAAAACTACGCAATTTCACGAACTCCATTAGAGTTATCTTCTAGAAATAATTCCTGGATGCAGAATTCTGTGATTTCGTATGCAAACTGAGAGTGTATGATGCGATTGTAAAAATGTACAACCGTCTTTCATATTTCATGGGCCTGAATTGTATTACAATGTAAATGTCTTATACCTTATGTAAATTGGTAAAATACAAGATACATTAAGGCCGTGTGTCAATTGCGATAACATTTTTGTTAAATTTTATCCTTATTTTTAGGGGGTAGAAAAAATGTAAGCCTTTTTCTTCGTCCAATTTGGTTAAAAAGGAATTATTTTTCAAACCATGGTCTTTATTTAATTCCTCAAAAGAAAATTACTTTTTTTCTATTCTCAGCACTAGGTTAGGTTAAAGTGGCTGTCATTAAAGCTATCTGACACACTTAGACCAATAGAGGTCCATTGTGATCCCACGAACTATAGGGAACAAAAAGTTATCTACTAGTTAAAACCATTTAGAGCTTCTAATGAAGCGAGTGAGACTACTTATGTCTGTGTTTGAGAGATCGCTAGGTTCATTGTAGAAGTAGTCTCCTAAATGAAGTTTGCGTCTATAAGAGAGAGCAGGGCATGTACAGAGAAGAAGTGAAATTGTTTCTTCCTCTTCTTCGTCTAAACAGCTCCTGCAGAAATCATTTGATAGTACATCGAGTTGTGCCGCGTGTCTTCCAATAAGACAGTGTCCCGTTATGACACCTATTACGGAACTGATTTGAGATCTACTGAGGAACAGAAGGCAATTTGACCGTTTCAAAACTAGTTTGGGCCAGATTTGTTTGGTCGCTGTACACGAAGTAGTGTTAAGCCATCTTGTATTTGATTGTTCCAAAGCGATTCGTTTCAGCAGTAGTTTAATTGTAGCTATGGGAATACCTATATTTGCCTTGTTGGGCAGGATAGGCATTTCCGTTACAATTCTGGCGAGTTCATCGGCTTTACAATTCCCCGGAACCCAGATAAGTTGAATATCAAACTGTTTGGCCATCTCCGTTAGAGACGATCGACAGTCTTGGGCTGTGATGGAGTTTGAGGAGACTGATACAAGTTATTTCAAAGCAGCCTGACTATCAGAGAAGATGCGGATATCCGAACTGGATATCACTAAATAGCACTAAATGAAATAAAAATATTCTCATATTCTCAGCAGAGGGAATGAAATTTTTAATGATTGAAACCAAAAACAAATGCATATTTCTCTGCATCTCTTTTACTCCTTACAGCAATGATGAACGTCAAAAATTAGCTACTGGCTAAGATTTACACGAGCTCCATGACAGGATAAATTTTGACGTTTGTATTCACCTAAGTTATTTTAAAATTTAGCCATGTGATCAAATTTAGCATCATTTTAACACGCAATTGATACACGGCCTAAATATAATTCCGATAAATCCAGCAGTGCCTCAGACGAAAGTGTTAGAGAATTGAAAAGTATTAAAAACATAATGTATGTAACTTTGCACTCTTTTTATTTCTTTCTTTTAAATAGAGCTACCCGTCATGAAAACAATATTTCAAGACGAAACAAAAGAATATTGTGTTATGTGCTTCTATTATTCGTCCTCAATTTTAATAATAATATGCATTATCTTGAATTTGAGTCAATTCATTTAGAGGATTTCAAGAGGGGTAAGGTATGTGAACTTTTTTGTTGTTGAACACATTTTAAAAGCTCGTTTTTGAATGTTCTATATAGTCTCGAATATATGTTTAGATTGCACAAAATTGGAAATGTTTTCTTTTAACCGACTTCAAAAAAGCAAGAGGTTATCAATTCAACTGTATTGTTTTTTTTTGGTTTGTTAGCTCAGAACTTTTGATTTGTTTGAAAAAAAAGTTAAATGACCCTTGTTTTCAGGATATTTTTAAAATAAAAAGTAAAAAACAGTTCTTATTCAATTATGGAGGATCTGTGTGTAATGATGTGGAGCTAGCAATATTGCTACACTGAGAGAAAAAGTAGTTTGGGCAAACGAAAAAATTGCCCAAACGACTTTTTCGTTTACTGAAAATTTTTTTTACCTTGTTTGCAGCAATTTGGTAAATTCGTTTGTGTTAAAAACTTTTTGCTAACGAATAAAATAAAAATAAAATGCATGACTGGGTCGCACGTACTTGCTCTTATAGATAAAGTAACTATTTATGCTAAACCTTTTTAATTAAAAATTTGTAAATGCAGTTTAAAAAGAAAAAACAATTAAAAAAGCATAAACTTCGATCTTCAAATGACTAAAACAGCTTCTTAAATGAATTTAACCTCAAAACAAAGTATGCAATTTGATTTCTTCTACAATGTTTTTTTAAAAAACTATTTCTTCCATATAAAATTTAGCAAGGACTTTTATAAAAAAAAAAATTGGTAAGCAATTTTTAAGATATTATTTATCAACATCTAAGAACTAAAATTTGAAAAAAAAATATTGAATAGTTTTCGAAAAAATGATTTTTCAAAAAAAAAAACTTGATTTTTTTTTCAAATAAAAAAAAATAATTTTCGAAATTTTTTTAACTAAATATTATTACGGCAACTTGAAAGCATCCATGTAAAAAAAATGGTTGAAATTGATTGAGTCATGAAGGAGAAAATCAGAATTTAAAAAAACGGTTCTATGGCAGGTAGCGTTAATAACGGTTTTTGAAAAATATGGTTCTCATTCAAAGATACCCCTTACCTTAAGAAATGACCATGATTTTTTTAATCAAAATCGCAGGCACCGTTCTTGAGAAAAATGAGTTTTTCTAAAACTGGTATATGACAGGTACCGTTATTTGGGGTCAAAAAAAAATCAAAAAAACGTCTGGGGATATTCTCCAAAAAACGCCACATACCAAGTTTGAAGTAAATCGACCCATCCGTTTAGGCTGTGGTCTCTGATACATACAGACAGACAGACAGACAGACAGACTATCATCGTAATGTCATGTTATCTCAACTTTTTGTTTTTGTACGAATGCATAACTTGATTATATGGTACCCATATCGCAAGTAAAAATGATTAGCGTAATAACCGTGATCAAACCGGCGACCCCTCGTTTATTAGGCAAGTACCTTGTCATTCTGCAACGGACTGTATATTTTATGATTGGCGTAGAACGCATATAAGCAAAATGAGAGAATGAATCGCTTGCATCAAACGATTTTTCGTTTGTTGGAGAGTAATTTTGACACTTCAAATTTGTTTGCAGCAAACTCTTAAATTCGTTTCGGTGAAATTTATGCGAACAAATAAATAAAAAAAAGGGCACCGTAACACCGATGATTGATTAATTTAAAGTTTACTTTTTAAAAAATGTTTTTTTATTATTTTTATTTTTAAATACAAATCGAGTATGTTGCACTCAACAAAAACATAATTTATAACACTCACGTTCAACTTTATTAAAAAAAAAAAAAACATGTTCAAGCACATATTTCTGATTATCCTACCGATTCAATAGAAAAAATATGATAAACTTATCGATAGATAATAAAGGACAACATGTTTTTTTTGTTTAATTTTTTGTTGTCCTTCTTGAAATTGCTACTATAACATTGGCAGGTACCAACCATTTATCACATTGACAAATAATGGAATTTACGAAGTCGCTTTCTTTCGAAAGTTTTCAAAAACTTTTTACCTTATCTCCTTTTTTTTTCAAAATCGGGTTGATTTTATTACAAGAAAAACAAATATAAAAATAAACGTGATGTTAATCCTCCAACTTCTATATTTTCATCCAATAGAGACTAAGAAATTTATATAAAGTATCCTTCTTATTCATTTTCTTACATCTGCAGATTATCAAATCACGACCACTGACAATAATTCACAGAAGGTACATGATCCTGTGACTTCGAAGAGCACTCAATTCAACTTTATACTTTGTAGCTTCCAATATCCTGAATTTACTTGTCGTTGTGAGCCATCTGGCGAAAAGGCCTTAAATACTTTACTTCGCAGTGATAAGGCATCTCCAACTCCAATGATTTCAACCCACAAAAAAAAAATCGAATCAGTCAAAATCCTGAGATTGTGTGGCAATGATGGATACCTCCTAACCTGTACCACCTACACTAAAAGTCTTTCATTCGTAGCTACTTTTTCGTGTTTCTCAACAAAGTTTTGCACCAATGAATCTTTTAAAGTCGTTACAGAAATTATAACGTGACCGAGTGTCGTACGAACCTGATCATATTGTTTTTTTTTTTTTTTTATGAGTTGTAAAATTCATGAAAAATGCACGAAAATAGGAAATAGTCCAGTAAAATAAGGGTTCATGTCGGGAATTTATGCTAACGGGCCAACTTTTTTTTCAATATCTTCCTTTTGGTGTTCTATAACTTACCTCAAAAGTCACAATGAATCACATGAAGTTGAAATAAAATTAAAGAAACAAATGTGATTTTTTGAGACCTTCGAGCTAAGCTTAAGAATGCCAAAACAAAGGTATTGCCAGAAAAATTTGCCTGTTAGCATTCATTCCGAGGTCGTTAAATGACGTTTTTAGTACTCATTCCAGGATTTCTCCTTCCCAACAAAAAGCATTTAAATATATACCGCATAATGTAAGAGTATATTTTTATGGCTTACTTTTATTCTTGGTTCAGATGACTATTTAAATATTCGTGCCAAGTTTTATCACTTTACCACCACTATTAATTGGTTTTTGGTAATAAGTTAACTGTTGACTGATACAATAATACGATAAATGAAAAAAAGGCAATAACTTTCTTCATGGTAGTCGGATCATTTTCAAATTTCGTAGTACATCTGTTTTACACTACAGTCCATTGATATCGGGTCATACTAACATTTTGAGTACTTATTTACTTGGTCAAAAAAGTGACATTAAAAATGGTGCAGGTGTGTTTTGAATTCAATTTTTAGCAGTTTCATTTCAAAAAAAAAAAAAAAAATGCACGACTGGGTCGCATATATAAAGTTACTATATATGCTAATCCTTTTTAATTAAAAATTTGTAAAGTTTTAGAAAAAAAATGAAAAAAGAATAAAATTCGATTTTCAAATGACTAAAACAGCTTCTTTAATGAATTTTAATTCAAAACAAAGTATGCAATCTGATTTCTTCTACAATGCCGTTTTTTAAAAAAAATATTTTTTCTATATAAAATTTTGCAAGGACGTTTATAAAGTAAAGTAGTTTTCGAAAAATTAAATTTAAAAAAAAAAAATTTCAATTTTTAAAATCAAAAAAAATTTCAATTTTTTTTTTTTTAAATCCAAAAAAATTATTTTCGAAATTTTTATACTAAATATTACTACGGCAACTTAAAAGCATTCTTTTAAAAAAAATTGTTGAAATTGATTGAGTCATGAAGGAGAAAATCAGAATTAAAAAAAAAAATGGTTTCCATTCAAAGATAGACCTTATCTAAAAAACTGACCGTGATTTTTTTAATCAAAACCGTAGGAACCGTTTTTGAGAAAAATGAGTTTTCTAAAACCGGTATATGACAGGTACCGTTATTTGGGATCAAAAAAAAATTTAAATAAAACGTCTGGGGATATTTTCCAAAAAACGCCACATACCAAGTTTGAAGTAAATCGATTCATCCGTTTAGGCTGTGGTCTCTGATACATACAGACAGACAGACAGACAGAATTGTTGGACCCACTTTTTTCTCATTCTCTATCATCGTAATGTCATGTTTGATTGTTATCTCAACTTTTTTTTTGTACGAATGCATAACTTGATATAAATGGTACCCATATCGCAAGTAAAAATTGAAAAAAATTGGATTTTTTATCACGGCACTATGGAAGAATGTCACAGGGTGACCATTTTTTCGATTTTTTTTCGAATGCCTATACCTAACTCACAAAATAATGGCTACGATTTTTTTATTTTCTCTTATTTTCTGATATTATTATTGGTTTTTTTGTTTTGAAAAATTAAATTTTCGAAAACAGTAATTTTTTGTCCAAATTTTAATCATTAAATGTAAATCAATATTGGCATTAATATGTGGCACACCAAATTTCAAAAAATAAATCGAAAAGGAGAATTGGCATTTTGGATTTTCAGCGGCCATCATACTAAAATGTGTCAAATGAAAGATCTTTTACTTCAGATTAATTTTTACTGTGGGCATTTTATTGGTGAAAAAAGTTACAGTACAAAAACAATGCAGTAAGATAGATCTTCCTTCTAAATGTTTGTTTCAAAATGATTTTCTTGTATCCATCTGTCCGATATATGCACACAAAGTATGAGTTTTCGAGATATGAAAATTAATAAACTGTTTTGACACAAATTTTTTGGCAACATGCAAGGAAGATCTATTTTACTTCAAACAATATTATTGCCATCATCTATATTTTACAAAATGCATTGTTATTGAACTATAACTTTTAAACACCTTCACTCGAATCGGCAGGAATTCCACAGTCCACATCTCAATCAAAAGACCTATCCAAACATAAAAATCAATTGATTCTTACTCACGCCCAAATTCAACATGAAAGAAATAATGAGATTCATTCAACGTATAAGACATTCAAAAACATACTGCAAATGCTTGGAAATCTATATTTTCATTAGAATAATGCAACAATATTGCATGGTCATGTACGGTTTTGTACCTTCTTCTTATCTGTAAATTTAAAAGCCATATGATCCAAGTTGAGGTGTCTGATAAATGAAAAAAAATCTATCTTCTAATTTATTTTTTTTTTCACAAATCAGGAAGGCCTTGAAAAAAAACTGGTATCTTTATAATGATGTGATATACATGTAGCTTAATATCTTTAAAGATACCTACAGCAAAAAACTTTTGACAGGTGAACCTAAAACTTTGGTATGTGTATATACGTTATCGGTTGAATTTTCAAATTCAGTCACGTGTACGTAATTTACTACATCCGCTGGGGAATAATAATTACAAAAAAAAAAAAAAAATAACGAACCCTATTTCCAATATAATAAATGCTGGGCTGAAAGGGGGCTCAGCTTACCCATCATAACATTGCTGTGTCTCAGCATAATCGAAAGCAGTTTTTCTTCTTACATTTTTTATTTAGGTATTTTCTTTTTATTTTTGCTTTTTTTTTATTTAAAAAAAAAAAAAAAAAGTTTTATGAAGCTGATAAGGTAATGATTCTTTGGGAGGATAATTAGTTTTACATGGATGCATCCATTCGAATCCTAACGAGATTGTTTACAAGAATAATTAGTTGGAGAAATTCAAAGCTGTAATTAGCCTTGAATAATGGGTTAGAGAGGAGGAAGATTATTTGGGTCGGAAATTTTAAATGGAAAGAGTTTTCATTTTCGTGTATTTTATACACTCTTTGGAATTTAAGAAATCTTTATCATATTTTAGATTTTTGTTAAAACAATAAAACTCACATTCTACAAATAAAAACATTGTTGGAAAGTGCAGAAATATCGGTTACTTCTATGTTGTTTTTACTTGCGATGTAGGAACTTGGTAGGTACATATGTATCAAGTAATGCATTTATACAACAACAAAAAAAAGTTGAGATAACAATCAAACATGGCATTACGGTGATAGAGAATGAGAAAAAGTAGATCCGACAATATGGCCGCGAACACAGCCTTCCGTCTCAAAGCCGTCTCTCAATTGACCAATAACTCTATTTTGGCCACACCATAATTCTGAACTTGTTCGGAACATTCCCAAGTCACTCCGACTACATCACTCCTGTTCTAGCTTTCGACAAAAACTTCGAAGTCACCATTCCCACAAGGTCAGCTTGGGAGGAAGGGGGCCTTGTTATAAAATGAATCAATACATTTCTATACGGATGGATCGAAAACTGAAAATGGGGTGGGGGGTGAAGTGTACTCAGATAGATTAAATCTTAGTCTATCCTTCCGCCTACCAAACCATTTTAGCGTATTCCAAGAAATTCTGGCTATAAAAAAAGTCTTGTCCTGGCTTAAAGAAAACTTGATATCCAGTTCGGATATCCGCATCTTCTCTGATAGTCAGGCTGCTTTGAAATCCCTTGTATCAGTCTCCTCAAACTCCATCACAGCCCAAGACTGTCGATCGTCTCTAACGGAGATGGCCAAACAGTTTGATATTCACCTTATCTGGGTGCCGGGACACCGGGACATTCCGGGGAATTGTAAAGCCGATAAACTCGCCAGAATTGGAACGGAAATGCCTATCCTGCCCAACAAGGCAAATATAGGTATTCCCATAGCTACAATTAAACTACTGCTGAAACGAATCGCCTTGGAAAAATCAAATACAAGATGGCTTAACACTACTACGTGTACAGCGACCAAACAAATCTGGCCCAAACTAGATTTGAAACGGTCAAATTACCTTCTGTTCCTCAGTAGATCTCAAATCAGCTCCAAAATAGGTGTTATAACGGGACACTGTCTTATTGGAAGACACGCGGCACAACTCGATGTACTATCAAATGATTTCTGCAGGAGCTGTTTAGACGAAAAAGAGGAAGAAACAATTTCACATCTTTTCTGTACATACCCTGCTCTCTCCAATAGACGCAAACTTCATTTAGGAGACTACTTCTACAATGAACTTAGCGATCTCTCAAACACAGACATTAGTAGTCTCACTCGCTTCATTAGAAGCTCTAAATAGTTTTAACTAGTAGATAACTTTTTGTTCCATATAGTTCGTGGGATCACAATGGACCTCTTTTGGTCTAAGTGTGTCAGATAGCTTTAATGACAGCCATTTTAACCTAACCTAACCTAAGGTGCGACAATTTTGTCGGTTTTAAATTTTAGCTTCTATTAGAGTAACACTCTTATTATGGTTGTACTAAAATTCCACACCTTAAAACCCAACCAACAAATTTTTGACTAATGAAAATGATGCAGGTTGGTACGAGTTACAAAATTATATTAATAAAGAAAAATATTTTCAGGATTTTAGTAAATTATAGTTTAAAGTTCGAAATTTCAATATTTATTAATTTTTATCAATGATCAATTTGATATGTTGATAACTGTAATGGGAATGCCAGTTTGGAAAATATATTCCAGATAAAATAGATAGAAAAAGATGCAAACCCAAAATTTATTCGCATAGAGCTGAAAATTTGTACAGTGAAATTAAAACTGGATTTTATTGCATAATCAACACTTTTTTTCGACAGCATTGACCATTTGCTGAAAATAGGCAAGATAAAACGATATTTTAGACATATAGCTCTCTCTTAAGCGCACTGCATTTCAAATGATAACTATAACGAAAGCAGATCCTAAATTTTCTTATCTAAAATATTATAGTCTCTAGAATGTTATCAAAATATGTCTTAAAAATCTCAGGTTGTACGAGTTAAGCCCGTATGATACTCCTTTTTTTTCTTATTTTTAATACTTTAAATTAGCGTCGTATGAACAAGACAGGACGTTTTTTTAAACAAAACAAATACAGTCTGCTTACTTTCAAATATTAATTGTCAATCAATTAAAAAAAAAAAAAAAAACAAAACAAACAAATAAATTCTAAAATGTCGTCGAAAAACATTTTATTCAATTTGAAGAAATAAATAAAAGCTATTAAAAATAAGAATAAGTGCGAAAATTCGCTTTTTTTGGGTTTTCATCCAATTAAAAAAAAATGTTTTTTTTAACTTGCGATATGGGTACCATATATCAAGTTATGCATTCGTACAAATAAAAAGAGGTTGAGGTAACAATCAAACATGACATTACTATGATAGAGAATGAGAAAAAAGTGGGTCCGACAATTCTGTCTGTCTGTCTGTATGTATCAGAGACCATAGCCTAAACGAATGGGTCGATTTACTTCAAACTTGGTATGTGGTGTTTTCTAGAACATATCCCCAGACTTTTTTTGATTTTTTTTTTTGTACCCCAAATAACGGTACCTGTCATATACCGGTTTTAGAAAAACTCATTTTTCTCAAAAACGGTGCTTACGAATTTGATTTAAAAAATCATGGTTATTTCTTTGGGTAAGGTCTATCTTTAAATGAGAACCATTTTTTCAAAAACCGTTATTAACGGTACCTGCCACAGAACCGTTTTTTTAAATTTTGATTTTCTCCTTCATGACTCAAACAATTTCAACTTTTTTTTTTACATGGATGCTTTCAAGTTACCGTAATAATATTTAGTAAAAAAAATTTCGAAAATTATTTTTTTGGATTTTCAACAAAAGTTTAAAATTTTTTTTTTTTGAAAAATCATTTTTTCAAAAACTATTCAATATTTTTTTTCCAAAATTTAGTTTTTAGATGTTGATAAATAATATCTTAAAAATGGCGTACCAATTTTTTTTTATAAAAGTCCTTGCAAAATTTTATATAGAACAAACAGTTTTTTTTAGAAAACGGCTCTAACAGCTCTAACGATTTTCAATTTTTTTTCTTAAAATATATTATTATAGAAGAAATCAAATTACATACTTTGTTTTGAGGTTTAATTCATTTAAGAAGCTGTTTTAGTCATTTGAAAAACGAATTTTATGCTTTTTTAATTGTTTTTTTTTTTCTAAAACTGCATTTACAAATTTTTTATTAAAAGGGCTAAGCATAAAGAGTAACTTTATCTTCAAGAGCAAGTACATGCGACCCAGTCGTGCATTTTATTTTTCTAAGTGACAGATTTAAAAATAAAATGCATGAAAATGAAAAAAAAAAACACAAAACTTTCAAAATTACGTTAAAATCATCTGTACCAAATTTGAAGAAAATCCGTTCACGCGTATGGGCAGTGGATATGTGTAGAGACGGACAGACGCACAGACCGACGTTGCATGACGAAAACTTTTTTGGACATCTCCATCATCGTAATGTTGATTTTGATTAAAATATCAAATTATTTTTGACACGAAACCAATACTTGCCCTATAGAGCAAAAAAAATTGCTCGTAGGAAAAAAAAAAGTTGTCACATGTTTTAAGGGAATCAAAATACCTACAAGTCTCACACTTACAATATACAGTGCCGGTAAAAAAAATTTTCATTTAAATTTCTTCAAACTAGCGAATAGAAAAATATTTACAGCCTCTACTGTAATATATTATTGCTTGAACTGTCACCTCTTTCTTTCGTGTACCTCGGACATTAATATGATAACGGTTCTTTTTCTACGAGGCCATATTGGAAAAAATCATATTTTTTGTGCGGTAAAAATAATAGCACTGATTGCAAATTTCGTTACAAAAATCTTTTTTTGTTGTGCATATTTCAAGGTAAGGTGGTCAAGTGTTAGAATTTGCTTATGTTTAATTGGTTTCCTCATTTAAAAAACAAAATTTACAGTTTTTCAAAGGCAATGGGTCGTGGAAAGCATTGTACCAACGAAAAACGTGAAATTATCAAAAATATGATCTCGGAAGGTAAATCTTTTGCAGAAGTTCGACGCACGTTTTGTCGGCTGTTCAAACGAAAAACCGATACTCGTGGACGAAAACCGGTTATGACGACAACTCAAATCAGGCGCCTTGTTCGAGAAAGCCATACAAATCCGTTTAAGCCTGCAACTGAGCTCAAAAAAGACCTGAATATTACAGCTTGCGTGGAAACCGTTCGCAACAGATTAAGGGAAAATAATTTATCAGCTTGTAGTCCAAGAAAAGTGCTTCTTTTAACTGCAAAACATGCTAAAAAGCGTTTATTATTTGCGAGACAGCATTTGAATTGGCGAGCAGAGAAATGGAGTAACGTTCTATGAACTGATGGAAGTAAGATAGTATTGTTTGGCAGTAAAGGATCTCGTTCCTTCGTAAGAAGACCACCAAAAGCGGAATATAAGCCTAAATACACTACTAAAGTAGTTAAGCACGGAGGTTCAAGCATAATTTTGTGGGCCTGTTTTTCCTACTATGGAGTTGGGCCCATATATTGGATTAAGACCATCATGGATCAACACGTTTACGTTGATATACTGGAACTTGTTATGCTCCCTTATGCAGAGGAAGAGATGCCGCTTTTGTGGGTCTTCCAACAGGATAATGACCCCAAGCACACCAGTAAGAAGGCAAAGCAATGGTTTTCAGATCTCTCAATTAATGTGTTGGAATGGATAGCGCAATCACTTGACCTAAATCCAATTGAAAATCTGTGGGCTGACGATTAAAATTTTTTTTTTAGGACCAAAACTAACGGTACCTGTCAAATAAGAATTAAGGAAAAATTAATTTTTTTCCAAAACGGCTCTAACAATTTTGATTAAAATTTTTGTGTCTGTAGGGTCTTACTTCTGAAATAAAAGAAATGCTTCTAAAAATTTCTACTAACCTCCCATAGAACGTTTATTTTTCATTTTTTTGACTTTCTCTTAAACGACTAAACCAATTTTGATGATTTTTTTTTATACGAAAGCTCCTTAACAATTTCAAAATTATTTGATATTAAAATTTTCAAAAACGTAATTTTTTTGGATTTTTTAAAAATCTTTCAAATTTTTTTTTTGAAAAATCAATTTTTCGAAAACGGGTCACTGTATTTTTTTTGAAATTTTGATTTTTATTTTCACTTTGTTTTTAAGCAAGGTTTGAGAATTTTTATATAAAAAAAAATAATTTTTTTTTTCTAAAAATGGCATAGGTACTTTGTTTGCTGCTCAAAACAATAAAAGAAGTTGTTTATGTCAGTTTAGTAATGAATTTATTTTTTAATTTTTTCAAAAATTATTTATTTTTAAAAACTTTATATAAGAAGCTTTAACGTCCACAGCAACTTTGACCCTTTGAGCAAGAAATTTATAAAAGTCTTACTTCGCCTTGCAATTTTTTTTTTGCGCAATAGCAGTTTTTCTGCAATTTTCTACCAAACCCAATTTTTATTGTTTATTTTTTTTAAGCTGGTTTCTCATTTTATTAAAAACAAAAACCTATTAACTGTATCGTTGGTATAAAAATACTACTCGACATGAATGTTGTTATGAAATAAGTCCATTATTCAAGGGTGATTCTTTCTTTTTTTCAAATCACTCACTATTTAAACACCAAATTCACTATTCTTAGGAAGTTCTCAATTGTGGGGACTTCCTTCCATATTAAACATTCATAAATACTTATTACTTGAATACAAAACACTCTTTATACCTACATACATAAACTTGCATACATAATAATTGTATTTACGATTCAATTTTTTGTTTACTCACCTGTAATCCACTCACAGTACATATTTCTGCTGGTTTCACTTCAATTTCTGTTCCACTATGAACAACTCCATCTGAACGAGTAGTAGTGTCCTCCTCCGAAATTGGTGGACATAAACTATGGTCACTCAAATCTAAAATTGACAACAAAAATAAAAAAAAAAAAAACGTATAGTAAACAAAAATATAGAACATTTGAGGCTTTCCAAGGATACTAAAAAAAAAAAAATAAAAAACAATACTACTCACCTCCAGCACGGCCATACTGAGCCAGCTCAATTGATATGCTAGTACCTCTCGGACAGCTCAACGACAATTGTTCTGAATCACAACCAGCACGCTGATAGGTTCGTAATGTTGCCGCCAACAATGCTAAAATTGGTGAATTGGAATTTTACCAGATGCCGTTATTTTTGTTTTATTTATAGTTTAGGGTTCGTTGCCAAATTTTATATATTTTCACAGGTGGTGGCACAGAAAAAAATAGAGCGTCGTAACACAACCATGGTATAGATGATGATGATGTGTTGTCATCCAGAAACAAGAAATTCAGATTGATATCAAAAAAGAAACAAAAGATGGAAAATTTGTAAATGAAAAGAAAATATTTGTTTTTTTTTTTTTTTTTTTTGGTTGTGTCAAGTAGAATTCTTATTTCTATGCTTGCTTTGTATAAAAGGATAATTGTTTCAGTATATTTTTTTTTTGTTTTTAATTTTCATTGTCATTTTTAAGATAAACAAAAGGAAACTTAATTGATTTGTTTTTCAAAGCAAATACAAATATCCTTGCAATAAAAGGATTTGTTGGTTTTTTTTGTTAATGAAAAATAGATTAAAATTAAGTTTCACAAAATAGAGAGATTTTTGTTTGTATCATTTGTCCTTAACATAAATATTCTTTTCAGATTTTATTGCTCAAAGGATGAATGAAATTAAAAACAGAATTGTGTGTTTGTGGTTGATTAGTTTATAGTACACAAATTCAATCCTAAGGAGTTAAATTTTTGTTGCAATTAGGATAATTTTGTTTTTGCATTTCATGTACGATTAAGTTCATAGAAGGTACATAAATTATTTAAACTATTTTTTTCTCAGTTTCGATATTGATAGGTATAGCATATTTGTATGTTACAACGGTTTTGAGCAAATAAATAGGAACTTTCTTCGAGGATTTGCAGTAGGTAGGTATTTTGCATTAAAAAAAGGTCCTTTCTAACGTCATTTTTATGACCAACCACTTTGTTTTGTTGACATTTTAGTGCAACAGGAGACTAGAACTTGATACATGTGTGAAAAAAATTACTCTCTGATAAAATGAACGTTCAATTACACTTTAGTAAAAAAAAAAAAAACAACCTGATCATCGAATAAAATATTCATGTACAGGTTTTCGAGACATTATTTTTTGAGTGTTTTGTCAATTTTTTTCCAAAGAATCTTTAGTATCATATTTTGAATTATAATCTACGGAACTGATTACAAAAGAAACAGTATTTGAAAACTGAACAAATTTGCAATAAATTCTATTTTTCTTTTGTATATTAATGACGAAAATTTGGTGTAGTGTGTCAAAAAAACTTATAAAAAACTCTATTTTTTAAGGATAACTTACGACACAAAGGTACATAGTTAAAAATAAAAATCAATTTCGTAGGTGCAGGATTACTTTTTTTTTTTCTGCTTAAGGTTTTATTTCTTTTATTTCTGACAAAGAAAATTCATTCAAGAAATCTATGGATAGATATTTCAGTTACACACAACGGTTTTGTGATCTTTCTTAGTAAGTTTTCATTATTTTGTATACATATTACGGGAAAACTAAGCTGAATCTGAAAATTTAAATTTTTGTAGAAAATTAAGTTTCCTATCGAAATAAGTAGTTTTTTGAAAATTTGGCAAAAATAATTGTGCAAAAGAGGTTTACAAAAATAATTATGAAAACCCAACTACACATTTTGTAAAGTTTTTACTAAATTGTTCATAATTTTTTCTGAGTAATTATAGATATAGGAGGTATATGAGTAATATAAGAAAACGCTTTAAATTTTAACATTTAAATCAAAAAAATGTAAAAGTAGCTATAATTGGCCATATATATATTGAATGTGATATGGGTACCATAAATCAAGTTATGCATTCGTACAAAAAAAAAAAGTTGAGATAGCAATCAAACATGACATTACGATGATAGAGAATGAGAACAAAGTGGGTCTGACAATTCTGTCTGTCTGTCTGTCTGTCTGTATGTATCAGAGACAACAGCCTAAACGGATGGATCGATTTACTTCAAACTTGGTATGTGACGTTTTTTGGAGAATATCCCCAGACGTTTTTTTGAATTTTTTTTTTTTGACCCCAAATAACGGTACCTGTCAGATACCGGTTTTAGAAAAACTCATTTTTCTCAAAAACAGTGCCTACGATTTTGATTAAAAAAATCATGGTCATTTCTTTGGAACAGGTCTATCTTCAAATGGGAACCATTTTTTTCAAAAACCGTTATTAACGGTACCTGCCATAGAACCTTTTTTTTAATTCTGATTTTCACTTCATGACTCAATCAATTTCAACCATTTGTTTACATGGATGCTTTTGCCGTAATAATATTTAGTAAAAAAAATTTCGAAAATTATTTTTTTGGATTTTTAACAATCGTTTGAATTTTTTTTTTTTTTTGAAAAACCATTTTTTCGAAAACTATTCACTATTTTTTTTTTTTCAAATTTTAGTTTTTAGATGTTGATAAATAATATCTTAAAAATGGCGTACCAATTTTTTTTTCTTAAAAGTCCTTACAAAATTTTATATAGGAAAAATAGTTTTTTTAGAAAACGGCTATAATGATTTTCAAATCTTTTTTTCTAAAAATGTATCATTATAGAAGAAATTAAATTGCGTACTTTGTTTTGAGGTTAAATTCATTTAAGAAGCTTTTTTAGTCATTTGAAAACCGAATTTTATACTTTTTTAATTGTTTTTTTCTAAAACTGCATTTACAAATTTTTAATTTAAAGGGGTTAGCATAAATAGTAACTTTATCTTCAAGAGCAAGTACGTGCGACCCAGTCGTGCATTTTATTTTTTTAAGTTTAAATGCTCAGATTTTCAGATATCACTTAGGGTATTGTTAACATTTTCACAACAATTCAGATCTTAGGATCAAAACAATCACTTTGCTTGTACACTAAGCTACAAACATAGTTGTAGCCAAAAAATATCATTTCAGTGTATTTTTTTTCATTTTTGACAGTAAAATTTAAACAACATTGATGCCAAAAAGTACATTTAAGGCTACGCTGCCGAAGCGAAACGAAACAAATTTGTTTTTCTTTTCTTGGTGAAGACAAACGAAAAATTTCGTTTCGCATCAGAAACGTACTAGGCTTTACACAATAAATTGATAAAAAAATAATTTTTTTTAAAAACTGACAAGCTAAACTTGGAAAAAAAAGGTCAAGCAATTATGTCTATCTGTCTGTCTGTCTGTCTGTCTGTCTGTCTGTCAATCTGTATAAACCTCTAACTACAGTCAAAGCCGTTAAAAAGATTTCCTTTAAATTTGTTGGTTAAAATTCTCTGGTAATTTCCTAGATGGGAAATAAGGAAAAAATTATTTTAAAATTTTTGTTTTCATTTTTGTTAGCAAGGTCCAACTTTTGAAATAAAAGACATTTTTGCGCAAATTTTATTAACGGTATGTTTAAAAACCCGCTCTAATGATTTTCGATTTTTTTTTATAAAAATTATTTTTTCTAAGGGCCAGTTTTTCAATAGTCAGTTAAAACTTATTCAGCATATAGAGCAAAAATCTATTTTTCAAGAGTCAGATATTAGGTTTTCTTTTGCATAATTATTTCAATAGTCGAATAAACTTATCTGCTCACTTTAGAGCTTGTTAAAAAATATTCCTAGCAAAAATTATCTGTCATACTCGTTTACAACAGCTTTACTACAAATTAAAAAAAAAAAACAACAATCAAAAATTTATATGAAAATGACTTTTGAGTTCAAACATTTTCAATTTTGATTTTCAATTTTGCTATTTTATAGAATGAATAAATGAGTGATTGAAAAATTCGATATATGATTGCTTATGAGTCCAATAACTTTATTCATCCAGCATTTAACTGACTGTTTATTACAAGATTGAAAAATCGGCTCTAAATATTATAAAATGGCATACTTAATTAGGAGCTCCGAATCATTTAAGAAGTTATTCGAGTCATTTAATTATTGAAATCGCTCGTACTTGCGACCCAGTGGTGAATTATATTAAATTGGGTCATGGTGTAACAGCTGACATTAAAAGTGTGTGCCAGATTTGCCCACGAAAATCATTGGTTCTTCACATAAATTTAAGAATTTGTTCTACTTTTTTTTGTTCATTTTGCTGTCTTAAAATTTAATAACACTGCTATAAAATATTGCAAATGAATATCATATATACATATTATAGTACTTTGGTGTAGAAAAGTCCACATTCTTAAATTTTCTTTTACCAAATTAATGGCGCGTTGACAAAAAAAATCCAAAAACTGAGTATTTTATTGTCGTAACAAAAAAAAATAAATTGTCAAAACTACAGTTTTCACAAAACTTCTTCTACTTAGGATCACAAAAACAAATTATAGTATTTTCTTCAAGTGCATTATTTAAAACTCTATACTTCCCTTCTATAACATTTATTTTACGTTTTTTTTTTTTTTTGATAAAAAATTGTCGCCCCAAGAGACTCCGAGATAAAGATTAAGATTAAGAAGAAAACGACAGTACTTAGACGGAAGGATTCCTTTTTTTTATTTCCGGTGTTGTATTTTTTTTTTTTTTAATTCAGCAGTTCTTTTCCTCTAGATGTCATCCTGAGTGAAAATGTTGTGTAATTTTCGCGATTATTTTCCATCTTACTGATCTGCTTCTTCAACGAAAATGTGAACTGCAGATTTTAAGGATTACTGCAGTTTTGTTTCTTTGCTCAATGTTTTTGCTTTTTTTTCTTTTCTATATTTAATTCCATTATCCTAATGTTCCTGTCATTCTATTTGTGTGTTGGGTAAGTTTTCGTTTGCTTTCAATTAAACACTAACTTTTAGTTGAAGTACTTAAAGATACTTATTTTTTTTTTTTTGTAATAATAAACAACTAAAGTAATAAAAATAAATGATGTGCTGTATAAGAGAGAAAAATATACACAATACAAATTTATTTAAGAAATGTATTGTATACAAAAAGGAAGCAAGTAAGAAGATTATTATATTCAAGACTCAGCCTTTTTTTTAATCTATTTTTAATGTAGATATATAAGAGATTTTTTCCGTACACTCGGGCGTATACGTACTTTTAATCTTGTATGAATCTCAAAACTTTTTTCTGCAGTAAATATATTAATTGGGTTAACACTTTCCAAAAAAATATATTAAATATATTATATTTATAGTAATAAACATGAGTTATATTAAAACATAAGAAATAATAAGCATTTGAACGCATGAACTATCTAACTACTGTCAATTAAATGATAAAAAAGAAAACATAATTGGGTTACTCTCATAACCGAAGTACACTGCCGGTCACTTGAAGTGCTCAAGTGCTTTATGCAAGTGCTTTATGCAAATTCAATTTAGTTTTTCTTCGGATACAGTGTTTCGTACCAACAATACTCTTAAAATAGACTATTCAGCTTAATGCTTTAAAAAAATCAGACCCCTAGTTAACACTACCCAACTAATAATTTAGCTTCCATAAGGTCAAGTTTTTGATTTTCTTGAAGTCATCACTGCTTAAGTGCTTGCATTGAGCTTGTGAACCGAAATTAAATATTCAACAAGCTATGTGGCTTCTTTTAAGTTAATCAGAGGAATAATCTGAAGCTTAATACAGGCTACAATGTGTTAAACATCAATATTATTTCGATTAGGTTTTCTAATATTCTTTTGAAGAAGCACAGGAAGTCATAGCTAAGGTTAAGTTATCTGATACTTCGCATGGATAGCGTAAACCATCCTGTGAAACATTTTTTCCAGTAAGAATATGAGAATGAGGTGACCGCATGTACTGTTTTTTGGTTCATCGGGAAGTAATTACTGGAGTTAAAAAAAATGCAAATGTCTGCCGGAATTGTTTTTTTCTCTATTATGTTGTTACTTTAAAGGCATAGCCAACAACATTCAGCTCCACAAAGTTCAATGCTAAAATGAAGTCATTTAAATTATTCTCACAAAAATACAAAAGTGAATAAGTTTTGAAATGAAACGAATGAAACGTGTCAGGTGTTACAGGGAGAGCTGATCATTTGGGGAAATATAAACAACAAAAAAAAAAACATTCCAAACACACGTCAACTTTTTTGTCACAGGAAAACAAAGTTGTGTTAGGTTATTTTTTCTGATGGAAAAAAAAAAACACTTTGGAAGGCCGGTGGCTACAATTGTAATAATTACGATTATAACGTAGACACACCAATAAGATAATGTGCCTATCCATACCGACGCGACGGGTAGTGAAAAACTGCAGATTAAAGATCAAAATGTTTCCTTACTTGAGTTGCAAATGTTAAGGTTTGGTTGGTAGAGGATGACGCTCAAGATCTATGAGTCAGGAAAACCGCATTAAAATACCATGGACGAGCTAACGGATGTCATTAAAAACGCATGAAGTGACCTGACCTTTGACGTTACTCTTAACTAAGGTCGAAGTACTCATTATTCAAAATTATACAACAATTTAGTTAAAGGTTTATTTAAGTGTGCTTTATAACTTCTTTTTTTCATTTTTTTTTTGTATTCAATTCACATGATGGTAAATCAAATGCAATACTTTTACTTTAGTTTATTTATTAAAAGTTATAAAAAAGTAAAATTGAGTTTAATTCAAAGAGATTAATAATAATTAGGTTATGGTGATTGAGTGCGTAAAAGAAGAGTGGTCGTACGTTAAAGGATGATTGAAATTTTATATATCAACTTCCAATACTGTCGTTTAAAGGTATTGCGTTGGGGTCTGTTCCCAATACAATGATGTATTCTGATTAAAGGAGTGTTTTTTGATTTAATTGTAAAAGTGTTCTTGAAAATCAATGGTATATACAAGAAATCTTATTTTTATTTAATTTCAATTCAATTTTCAAATGATTTTATTTTGTAGTATAATTTACAAAGTTTTGGTTTCCATTCATTACATTCATTACATTATCTCATATAACATAAAATGAACATAAGTATTTTAAATTTATTTTAAAAAAGTTCCTCAATAATTCTATTTCTGTATAGCTAAGTGCTTATACAAAACATCTCAATCAGTCTCCCCATTAAGGATATTCACCATTTCAGCATCCCTCAGGTAACTCTTTCCAATTGTACGTCTTCTAGTTTCTACAAGAATTGGACATCTCTCCAGAAATTGAAATACATCCTCCTTCTCTCGAAGATTAAATAGCTCGCACGTATCTCGTAAGTCGCTTCTATGTGGCAAGTAGTTCAGAGGGTGTGTAACTCTTCTCGTGCTTTTAAAATGAGTGCAATGAGTTCGAATGAGTACTCCGACTCCGCTCTGAAGTAATTGTTAGCTGCCAAGTTGTAGTTAAGTTGCGAATATATGCACCTATGAACCGAGCTTTGTTTATTCGTGAATTTGGCCAAAATAGTGACAACATCTTCATTAGCACCAATCTGCCTCATTCCCTGTGCGGCGTTTATGTCTTGAATTTTGGATAGTTTAGTGGATATTTACAGTTGGTCAATTTCATCCTGAAGTAAATTGCATCGTTTGCAGTGTCTTTCAGTTTTCCATTCTCATTTCTAACCTAACTTAGTTCGCCGTGCAAATCTGATACGTCATCTTTAGTTGCAAAGTTTTTAAGATCATAAGAGAATAACCAATTCAATCAATTGTAATTTCGTATCTTCAAAAGGATTTCTGATTTTAAATAATATAAAAAAACTAGAAAAACATAGTGTTAAAGTTGGAGCTGTTTCTAAGGCCTTGCGAAAATCCTCTTTTGAAAAGTCAGTCTTCAATAAATTATTATTTAACGGTGTTACTTTTATAAGAAAATAAATAAAAAAATACATGTGTAAAGAAGAAGTACTTTAAGTAAATTGTTGTACTTAATAGTACTTTATAGTGTATTTTAATACCTAGAACCCGATTTGAAACATTCCTATTTAAAAAAAAAATAACTCAAAAACTGTAAATATTTTATTCATAATCAAATATTTTGCATTTAAGGTCGAGTTCGCGTAAAATTTTGCACAAAATTTTTCCATTAAACCACAAATGAGTCTAGATCGTTAAGTTTCGGTTGAATCAGTACAAAAATTGCATCAGATGGGAGTATTTTTCACTCTAAAAGATAGAAGTGTCAGTTTTTATTAAAACTTAACTAAAAGTAGAAAAACATTATTGGAAAACAACGCCAAGGTTTTTTGTTTTAAGTTAATCTTAGATATATAACTCAAAACTATAGTTTTGTGACTTAAACAGGATACCTACCGACAAAAAAAAAATACTGGACAATTTATTCTAATTAATATAAAAAACTTTCTACCAAATGTAGATGCCTATTATTTATATTATTTAACAATTTTGTACAGAATTATCATTTTTGTATACGAAGATTCAAACATGCCCACATATGGAGCGACATGAATAAAATTTCAAATTGCATTTTCAGTAGTTTGATGGAAATATTCCAAAACAATCGGAAATAATTATACTCTATAATCCTATCAAAATATTATTTTCTACTCTTTTGTTTTAATATTCAATTCATATGTACTAATCCAATTCTATTCTGTTAAAACATTTTTATTTGTATATAATCCATACATAAATTAGCTTTCGAATATTTTCTATTAATAAATATTTCTTCCTCACTGGCCTCCAAAACAACCTTAATACACATCAAAATACAAAATAACCACATTTTGTAAATAATTTTTTGTTTGTTTTTTGTTTATTTATGTTATTCACAATCGATTTGTTTACGCGTATTTTCCCTGAATTATCCTTGTGGAAAATTATCCTTACACAAGATTCACATCAAAATCCTTCCAACAAAATATAAATAAATAATAATAATATGTATACGATCTTCTTATCACTCACATACCCCCTTTCATCGCCATCTTCTCTTAAAAACACCAAAGTCACAAAGTAACAATAACAACAAAACAAATAAAATACCCATAGTAGGTACAGAATATGCTAACTAAACAAATACATATAAGTGTATACATCACTATACTATACAGTCCTTAGTCCTTACTGCGTAATTTGTTCTTCTTATTTTTTGTGTTGTTATTGTTCTCCCAAAAACAAATTGTTTCCAGTGTACAAAGAATAAACCAACAACAGTAGAAAATTATAAAATAAGGACAAAAAGGATTTAAAGCACAAAGAAAGCCAAACAAAAATAGGCTAATGAAAGGGAGTTTATACACACAAATCCGTGTGTCCTTGATTTTTATTATTTCTTCAACAACTTTATTTTGCTAGATTTTGTTTTTTTTTTTTAATTTTCGCGGAAGGAGCGAGAAGAATGGTGAATATTTATTTTGAAAATATATAAAAATATTCAACTACCTTGTAGAACACTGGGAAATAATTTGAGTTTAGAAATGAAGAACTAAAGAAGTGAAAACCAATGACTTATTTGTAATATACGGTAATCATTTTTTCCTGCCTTCTATCTAATATGTTGTGATAAATAAATGTAATTCGTCATTTCCTCATCGTTTTGAAAAGATGCTAGTCAAGTAATATTGACGCTCAAGTTCAATCCCTAGCAATGAACCATTTTTTTTATTTTTGGTAAGTTACTCTACATTTTTTAAAAAATCATTATTCTTTAATGTTTTCTTATCTAGAAGAAATGCCTGAGTTCTAAATATAAAGGGTTTTCCAATAAGAGGTTTTATTTTGAATAGCCCGCTATTTAGGTAGCTGTCACTTTTGAAGCTGTCATTTTTTGACATTTGACAAGTAGAAACTACGCTATTAATAAAAATGGAACGATACACGCTTCAACAACGCATTGAAATTATTAAAATTCACTATAAAAATGATGAACATTTGGCAGAGACGGTTCGTAAAATTAAAACATTTTTGGGTCGTCGTGAAGCACCTTGTCGGACCGCAATACAGAAATTGGTGGACAAATTCGAGCTGTTGGGACAAGTTAGTGATGTGAAGAATAAAACCCGTGCACGTCGCTCAAGAACAACTGAGAATATTGCTGTTGTAGCCCAAAGTGTTGAAGAAAACCCAGGTTTGTCCATTCCTCGTCGTTCTTTGGAATTAGGCATTCCACAAACGTCATTACACCGTATTTTGCATAAAGACTTGGGTCTTAAGGCTTATAAAGTTCAGTTAACACAAGAACTCAAGCCGGCTGATCATCAACAACGTCGTGTCTTTGCTGATTGGGTCCTTGAAATGCATGAAAATGAACCGGAATTTCATCGAAAAATCATCTTGACTGATGAGGCCCATTTCCACCTCGGAGGCTACGTCAACAAGCAAAACTGTCGCATCTGGGGCTCGCAAAACCCAAGAGTTATTGTTGAAAAGCCTCTCCATCCTCAACGCGTGACTGTTTGGTGCGGTTTATGGTCCCGCGGGGTCATTGGACCTTACTTTTTCGAAAATGAGGCTGGAGCAACAGTTACGGTCAATGGATTGCGCTATCGAGAGATGATTAATGATTTTTTATGGCCTGAATTGGATGGTATTGATCTGGACAACGTTTACTTTCAACAAGACGGCGCTACGTGCCACACAAGCAATGAAACCATCGATCTTTTACGGGAAAAGTTTCCGGACCGTGTTATCTCTCAAAGAGGTGATCACAATTGGCCACCGAGATCTTGTGATTTATCACCTTGCGACTTCTTCCTTTGGGGCCACGTGAAAGATAAGGTCTACGCCAACAGCCCAGCGTCGATTCAAGACCTCAAAGATGAAATTCGTGAGGCTATCGAGGACATAGGGCAGCCACTTTGCGATTTGGTTATGGAAAATTTCATGAAAAGGATATGGTCCTGTAAGCGTGGTCTTGGCGGCCATTTGGCTGATGTTGTGTTCCATTATTAACGGCATACCTTCTTCTTTATAATGAAAGAAACATCCAATCATTTATCTCCAAAAATGCCATTTTTCTTTGAATAAAATAACACCTCTTATTGGAAAGCCCTTTATTAAGTTTTAAGGAAATGTATGGTATCTGCAATACCTAATAAAATTTTTTTTTTTAACTACTTTGAACAATAAATTTAATTTTCAAACCCTCAAACTAGGGAAACCTCATTCTTAATATAAAGAAACGTACACCAAGATGAAATGAGTTTCGTATTCCTGATAGCAAAATCATGCAATTGTTTCCATGACAGGAGCCACAAGAAGGCAACCACATTATGAAACAGTTATAAGCTCACAAAATGGTATTATGCACTCAGAGAAATAGTTTAATTTTGTTCGTATGTGGCTACTGAATATCCTTTGAATTAATTGAAAATCAACTGCTGGAAAGTAAATACATAACCGAAAAAGTTGTTTGGGCAATTTGTTCTCTCATCAGTGTGCAGACAGTCGAGTTCATAAATAATAAAAGGCACGATTGGATCGCTCGAACTTGCTCTTATAGCTCCAAACTATAATAAACTAGGCAATCAAAAAAATGTTCTAAAACAAGCGTTTAAGCGCTAATCATATGCTCTAAGAAAGTTGTTATATGCTCTAAAACTATGTTTTAAAAACAAATAAAAATTCAAAAAAGAAAATTAGTAATAATAACATGTTTGCCAATAAGCAGTTTGAAACCATTTTCGAATTCGAATCGAGTTATATTTCTGTTTTGTTTGAAGTTTGATAATTCCATCTTCAAATAGACCTCGAACAAAATGGTAACATATATCAATATGTTTTGTTCTTGGATGATGAATTGGATTCTTCACAAGTTGTCGTGCTCTTAAGTTGTCATTCAAAATCAATGTTGAGTGTTGAACTAATTCACCAAAATTTAGCTCGGAGATTAAAGTCCTTAAATAAAGAACTACTTTACTGCATTGCGAAATTGCGATATATTCTGCTTCGGTACTGCTTAGAGCTACTGACGTTTGTTTTTTCGACTGACAAGTTATCGCTCCTGGAGCAAGAATAAAATTATATCCGGTTTACGACTTTGTATCATCTATATTGCTAGCCCAATCAGCATCAACATACGCAATTAGATCCTTAAAAGTTTTCTCATAATGTGATTTGGTTGAAATAGTGGTAGAAAGAAAGATCGAACTAAGTTCTTAAGTACACTCAAATGATCCATATTTGGATTTGAATTGAATTGTGCCAATCTACTCACCGAATGTGTTCTGTCTGGTCTGGTGGAAATGGACAAATACATCAAAGTCCCGATTAGTGATTGGTAAAGTTCAGCTTCATTCCAGGATCGAATGGTGTGTAACATCAACCAGCTCATCTCTCATGATGACATTACCTTCTGTATTTTGTATGAAGGCGTTTCGTCCAGAAAATTCCACCGTGTGATTCTTTGGAGTTATCTTGCTCACAGACAAAAAAAAATTCTTTCAATTCCGGAACAAAGAAAACATTTTGCAATTTTACACTTCCAGAGAATAAGAGAAATTTATCGTCATCAAAATGAATTCGTTGCTGAAAATCATTTTTAATTTCAGCAAACAATGTCCTCTCGGAACAAATATGGAAAGTTGCACCACTATCCAGGCACCATTCTCATAAGCTAACAAACAAACAGAAAGAAGAAGCTGTCTTTGGTCGTTCGCTTTGTTTTTCGGAGAATTTTGTGCCAAAATGGCCAGCTTTTCCACATGAAAAACATTTTAGAACTTTCTTACCCTTTGTCGGCTTGGAAGAACGTCTACTTTGTGCTACTTAACATTTTCAGAATCCTTTTCAAGTTTCCTTGCGTCCTCATAAAGCAATTTTGACTTAAGTACGGAAAGCAGGTGGCATACCAGCCGAATTATTCCACCACAGCGGGCCAGCCTTACGTCAAGCAATTCATGATATTATAGTGCACGTATGGGAGCATGAAGAAATGCCAGAAGACTGGCGAAAAGGTATCATATGCCCCATACATAAGAAGGGAAATGTCACAACGTGCAGCAATTATAGAGGTATTACGTTGTTGAGTACCGCCTATAAGATACTCTCCTCTATCCTACAAGACCGGATAACCCCATAGGCTAAAACCATCATCGGACACTATCAGTGTGGTTTCATTCCAGGCAAATCAACAACTGATCAGATTTTTACCCTTAGGCAGGCGATGGAAAAATGTCTAGAACTTAACATCCCAACATACCATCTGTTTATAGACTTTAAAGCCGCCTATGATAGCATAGCCAGGGTAGAACTGTACAAGGCCATGAGAGAATTCGGCATCCCAAATAAATTGACACGACTATGTAGGTTTACCATGACCAACGTAACAAGCCAAGTTAAAATAGCCGGATTGCTATCCAGACCAATCAACATCTTTAATGGACTCCGACAAGGGGATGGTTTGGCCTGCCTCCTCTTCAACCTGGCGTTGGAGAAAGCAATCCGTGACTCTGGCACGGCAACAAGAGGGACCATCGTCAACAGGTCCAGCCAGATACTGGCTTACGCAGACGACATCGACATCATCGGAAGAACCGAACAAGCTGTACACGATTCCTTCATCCAGATCGAGCAGGCGGCACAAAATCTGGGGCTGCACATTAGTGAAGGTAAAACAAAGTACATGGTGGCGTCGAATGCGAGAAGAACAGTTGGTCAAACAATCAAGGTAGCGGAGCACGAATTTGAAGTGGTGCAATCCTTTAAATACCTTGGGTCGACAGTAGCAGCCGATAACAACATAGAAGAAGAAATACGCGGGTGGCTTCTCAAATCCAACAGAGCCTACTACAGTCTGTCAAAGCTATTCAAATCCAGAAATCTAACCATAACTTCAGGACCATGGCCCTGCCAGTACTCATGTATGGATCCGAGACTTGGGTGCTTAGCAAAAGGCACTGTGACCTCTTAGCCGCGTTCGAGAGAAAAGTCTTACGGAGAATTGTTGGCCCCATATGTGAGGAAGGACGATTCCGGAGACGGTACAGTCATGAGTTGTACGCAATCTACCTTGAAGCAGACATAGTGACAAAAATTAAGCTCGGTAGACTCCGGTGGGCAGGGCACCTAGCTCGTATGAGCGAAGAGGAACCTGCTCGGAAAGTCTTTTGCGGTACATTCTATGTTAGACGGCAGCGTGGTAGACCATGCTTGCGCTGGAGAGATGGCGTGGACCAGGACGCCCAAAGCCTTGGGGTGCGCAACTGGATGGCGTCGGCTCGAGACCGGGATAGGTGGAGAGACTTGTTGAACAAGGCCAGGACCGGACCCCGGTTGTCGAGCCGATGAGGATGTTGATGACGAAAAGCAGGGGCATCTCGTTTCGACTCTTCATAGCAACCACAAAATATCAAAATTATCTGGTAAGCTACAAAGCAATATAATTGCTAAAAGTTCAACTGGAATTTCAACTTGAATTTCTCTTAGTTTTTCAGAAATGCTATAAATTTCATTTAAATAGCCCGACATCGATATAGTCCCGGTCATCTTACACGTCAGCAATTTCTTGAAAAGACTAATCTTGATCGCAGGTCCTGTTGGTTGACAAATTTCATATAGGCGAGTCCAAGCTTCTTTGAAGTTTTGCAATTCTTCACATGAATCAGTTCCGTCGACTTCATGTCCAAGACTTTTAATAGGTACATTAAATTTTTGAACATAAAATGCAACACTGCACTTTCCCTGCATTAGATACGGACTTGTAATTATACAAAAAAATAAAAAAATAATACACTCATCGAAACCTTTCATTTGATGTATATCTCAATGTGTAACACAAATAGGCTAAAATGCCCTTTATCTCCTTTATTTTATTCAACATAATTTAATCAAAAATAATTTTGTTGAATTGTAAGGTATAACATTTCATTGTCTAGTTAAATGTTAAATTAAAGTAAAACCTTAAAACTCACACTAATTAATGATGTAATACCCAAACTACCAAAAAAGGAAAAACTGAACTAATTTCCATTGTTATGAGCTTAATAAAAATCAATCCAATCAATTTGCTGAAACACTGTCGTTATACAGATGCTTTTATCATTACATAATTTTTCATTCAATGCCGCATTGCACAGTATTCCTTCTTTTTTTTTATTTAATTCATTTTTATGTTACTAATTGCCACGAGTTTCCTTCCATGAAGAACAAAAACAATGAAACAAAAAAAAAAAACGTTCAACAAAAAAGAACACTTAATCTCATTAAATTATTGGAAAGATGCATCTTCTCTTCTAATATGATGGGCCGACACCCGGCGACGGACGGTGGGCGGCGGGCGCAACATGGTAGCTGTGCACAGGTGTGGTGTTGGCAAAATGAGCAATCCCATATTCTTTGCACATCTATTGGCCAATTTGGCACATCTGGGAATTGTTTCCTCTCAACCTTTCTAACCGCAGCATCACTTTGATTTAATTTTCATTCCAAGTTCCAAGAAGATGAAAAACTGCCTCTGCATAGATCTCCCCAAAAACACTCTTCCATTTTCCTATTATAACCACAGAGCTGATGTTAGGACAAGGACATCACAAAAACTGGTCTGCCAATTCAAATTCCACGCCCGTCAAATGGAGCAATCAACCACTTTGAAGAGTTTCTCACCACCCATCAACCTCCCACTTGCTCCTATAATATTGTGGCAACATAATTTCTCCACAATAACTTTTTTTTTTTCATAAAGGAAAGAAAGAACCCCCCCCCCTTTCCCCCCCAAAAAAAAGAGCAAAACAAAAACGAAAGAATAATAAAATAGAAAATGAAGAAGAAATGAATTGCTAGCTGCTGTCCTGCTGGGTGTAATTACGTTTTTCCTCGTCCTCATATAATTTAAAACCAGGTCCAAGACTTGCACTAAAACAAAAACAAAGTGGAAAAAATGACAATGAAGAAGGTCTTCCTGCTACCACTGTATGCATAGGATATGCATGCAGGAGTAAGGTAGATATACTCTGTTGGAAGATTTTATTGTACTTGAACAATGACAGAGAGCATATAGCCAAGTCAAGGCGGATGGGTAGTCATTATGCTGCAGCGCAGCTTCTTCACCATAAATAAAGCAGGACCCAAAGCCCTTCAAAACAATTTTCTTTGACATTTAAGAAATCTTGTCCTGATGGCTTTTTGTCTTGAGGCGCTTCAAATACTTCCATCAAACAACTGCCATGCAACAGCCGCGCTTGCTTTGTTTCTCCGTATAGTTTGAAAATTAAAGTTGAAAGGTTTTTGGTTTTAAACTAGTGGCCAGTTGAAGATGAACTGCTCTAATTGCTCTTAGGGCCAAAGTTGCTGTGGAATCTTATCATTTAATTCATAAATTCTTTTTTAAATTATGTAAGATTGGACTTTTCTGAATCTAAATCTGGTTTCAAAAATAAATTATCATCATCCTCATCATCGACTCAACAACCGGGTTCCGGTCCTGGCCTCATTCAACAAGTCTCTCCACCTATCCCGGTCTCGAGCCGACGCCATCCAGTTGCGCACCCCAAGGCTTCGGGCGTCCTGGTCCACGCCATCTCTCCAGCGCAAGCATGGTCTACCACGCTGCCGTCTACCATAGAATGTACCACAAAAGACTTTCCGAGCAGGTTCCTCTTCGCTCATACGAGCTAGGTGCCCTGCCCACCGGAGTCTACCGATCTTAATTTTTGTCACTATGTCTGCTTCAAGGCAGATTGCGTACAACTCATGATTGTACCGTCCCCGGAATCGTCCTTCCTCACCAACAATTCTCCGTAAGACTTTTCTCTCGAACGCGGCTAAGAGGTCACAGTGCCTTTTGCTAAGCACCCAAGTCTCGGATGCATACTTGAGTACTGGCAGGACCATGATCCTGTACAGCAGCAGTTTTGAAGTTATGGTTAGATTTCTGGATTTGAATAGCTTTGACAGACTGTAGTAGGCTCTGTTGGATTTGAGAGGCCGCCCGCGTATTTCTTCTTCTATGTTGTTATCGGCTGCTACTGTTGGCCCAAGGTATTTAAAGGATTGCACCACTTCAAATTCGTGCTCCGCTACCTTGATTGTTTGACCAACTGTTCTTCTCGCGATGCCACCATGTACTTTGTTTCACCTTCACTAATGTGCAGCCCCAGATTTTGTGCCGCCTGCTCGATCTGGATGAAGGAATCGTGTGCAGCTTGTTCGGTTCTTCCGATGATGTCGATGTCGTCTGCGTAAGCCAGTATCTGGCTGGACCTGTTGACGATGGTCCCTCTTGTTGCCGTGCCAGAGTCACAGATTGCTTTCTCTAACGCCAGGTTGAAGAGGAGGCAGGCCAAACCATCCCCTTGTCGGAGTCCATTAAAGATGTTGATTGGTCTGGATAGCAATCCGACTAT
This sequence comes from Meliscaeva auricollis, assembly GCA_948107695.1. Lineage (NCBI taxonomy): Eukaryota > Metazoa > Arthropoda > Insecta > Diptera > Syrphidae > Meliscaeva > Meliscaeva auricollis. Next base: position 39,962,201 of record OX403616.1, on the reverse strand, counting down.
TTTAACTTGGCTTGTTACGTTGGGTCATGGTCAACCTACATAGTCCTGTCAATTTATTTGGGATGCTGAATTCTCTCATGGCTTTGTAAAGTTCTACCCTGGCTATGCTATCATAGGTGGCCTTAAAGTCTATAAACAGATGGTATGTTGGGATGTTAAATTCTAGACATTTTTCCATCGCCTGCCTAAGGGTAAAAATCTGATCAGTTGTTGATTTGCCTGGAATGAAACCACACTGATAGTGTCCGATGATTGTTTTAGTGTATGGGGTTATCCTATCTTGTAGGATAGAGAAGAGTATCTTATAGGCGGTACTCAACAACGTGATACCTCTATAATTGCTGCACGTTGTGACATCTCCCTTCTTATGTATGGGGCATATGATACCTTTTCGCCAGTCTTCTAGCCTTTCTTCATGCTCCCATACGTGCACTATGATATCATGAATTGCTTCACGTAAGGCTGGCCCGCCGTGGTGGAATAATTCGGCTGGTATGCCATCGGCTCTCGGGGATTTGTTTTTCTTGAGCCGTCCTATAGCCTTCTCAACGTCTTCTATGCTTGGTGGCGGTAGCATAGGGTGTTCATCTTGAAGTAGTGGAGCTTGCACTTCTGCTGTGAGCTGACCATTTAGCAATTTATTAAAGTACACTTCCCATCGCTCCAGTATAAATTATACCACCTAAATTTTTGTTTTAATTGATTTATAGAAAAATGTGATTATTTTATTTTGTAGACATAAATTCTCTTAGATTTGGTTGGCCTGGTATGTATTCAAAACTATTGAACCGATTTGGCTGAAATTTGAAGGACTTATTCTACATAAGCTAAAGACCTGAAACAATATTTTTATTTGTTTTCATTAATGTATAGTCACATTTTGAACCGTTATTTTTGTAATGTAGACTGCAAAAATATCTCTAATTTAAAGGATTGTATAGAATTATGTGAGCTGAGATAACGGCTCAACGCGGAGGCGCTTAACAACTATTTACCAAAGCACCATAAAATCATGATTGAACTTTATTGAGCATCACAATCAAATTACATTTAATTTGAAATATCAAATAGTACTGTACGTGTACATTAGGGTGGTCCACAATATCAATTTTGTGGTATTTCTTGGGCTTTTTTTTCAGATTTTTAAAATTATATTTAGAGGTTGGGAACATCGATTTTTTTTCGAGCATTAAATTGTTTAAAAATATAGAGTATAATGGCAGAAAGCTATCTCAACCCGACTCGACGAGAGACAATGTGCGTTTTATTTTTTGGGTTCTGAAAAATTTTGCTGAAGAATTGAAACTGATATTGACCACGCACGCCTTGTCAAAAATGTTTATCATGATGGACTTCTGCATCAAATTAATTAAACTTTTTGTTTAGAGTGAAGCAAATATTCCAAAAATAATTAAATTAAATAAATTTGAGAAAATAAATAAATTTAAGAAATTTCAAAAACTCATTAACAGTCTGTTTAACCACAAAATATTTATCAATTATAAAAGTTTAAATCACTTGCACTTAAATTACAACATTGCCTTTCTTACTATAATTTTGCTGGTGTATTTAATGAATTCAATTTATAAAACCTTCTTCTTCTTTTTTGACTTTATTTCCCTTCAAGTCTTAAAAGAAGCAATCCATTGTCGGTGGATCAAGAAGAAACAACGGAAGGTGGAAACGCTTAATGTCACAATTAAATATAAAAGAATCTGTTTTCCTTTTACATTGCGATTTGGAAATTGGAACTTTAATAAACAAAAGGACCCCATTGTAAGTCTCCTTTCTATATTGCCACTCTTCTTTGTTTCTACAAATTCAACTTCTAACCTTTTCTTTTTCTAAAGAAAATAACGGTTATAGCAATTATAAATATTTTAGCAGTAAAAATTATTGCCGGTCTTATTAATATAGCTTTTCCTTTTCAAAAACTCTGAAAAAGGTTATTTGCCATTTTGATGAGAATATTTGAAACAAGAAGTCAAGGTGGGTGTCGTTATTAGGTATTTTTATTTTACTTTTTAATTTTGTTGGAGGGAATAGAGTTGAATTAAAATGAAATCAACTTCAGCTAACAAGCAGCAGTAGTATGCAATTATTGCAAATAGGAAATATGTTTTCTTGAATAAATACCTCTTTTTTTAATTTAATAAGAATTAAGGAAACAAATGTTTTCCTAAAGACAAACCCTATTTTATAATCTAGAAGGCTTACGGTGACTAGTACAACGAAAGGGCTTCCCATGGTCGACAGGTCAAAGTGGAGTAGGATGTCAACACTAATTACTCCCCCCCCCCCCACTAATTTCCAAGGATTGTTTCCACCAAGGCACTTCCAACAGATTAGACGATATAGTGGAAAAATTCTCTCGATGGCATCAACGGTAGCGTCACTAGTTCCAGTCAGGATGAACTACTTGGTGAACACCTTACATTGGCTGCTCCGACTAAATTAGAGTATAGGCGTGTAAGGAGTGGACGATGATGACCAAAATATCCGTCCCCCCGACCTAGAAGAAGTAAGAGCAGCGATATCCATACTAAAATCGCATAAGGCTGCTGCATCGGATGGCCTAGCATTCGAACTATTTAAGGCAGATGGAGAGGACTTAATCAGGAGCATACATCAACTTATTTCTAGAATTTGGTCGGAGGAAAGTATGCCCAAAGAATGGAAACTTGGCATGGGGTACCCAATCTACAAGAAAGGCGATGCTCTGGACTGTTCCAACTACTGAGGTATTAATCTCCTCTGCCTGAAACCTTTTACCAACGATGATCGGACCCTACCAGTGTGGTTTTGGGTGAGGAAAATCAACCAACGATCAGATTTTCACACTTCGGCAGATCCTGGAAAAAAAAACCCAAGAATACCAAAGCGATACACACCATCTCTTTATCGACTTTAAGGTCGCCTATGATAGTGTGATAGGGATGAGCTATTCAGAGCCATGTTACATCTCGACATCCCTGCCAAACGTGTCCGTTTGTGCGGGATGACAATGGAGGAATCTCGTTGCTCCATCAAAGTCGGTAAGAACATCACCGACCCCTTTGATATAAAGAAAGGTTTGAGGTTTGAGGTTTGTCTGTCTGTCTGTCTGTCTGTCTGTATGTATCAGAGACCACAGCCTAAACGGATGGGTCGATTTACTTCAAACTTGGTATGTGGCGTTTTTTGGAAAACATCCCCAGTTTTTTTTTGAATTTTTTTTTTTGACCCCAAATAACGGTACGTGTGATATACCGGTTTTAGAAAAACTCATTTTTCTCAAAAACGGTGCCTACGATTTTGAATTAAAAAATCATGGTTATATCTTTGGGTAAAGTCTATCTTTAAATGAGAACCATTTTTTTTTCCAAAACCGTTATTAACTGTACTTGCCATAGAACCGTTTTTTCTATTCTGATTTTCTAATTCATGACTCAATCAATTTCAACCATTTTTTTTACATGGATGCTTTCAAGTTGCCGTAATAATATTTAGTAAAAAAAAATTCGAAAATTATTTTTTTTGGATTTTTAACAAAATTTTGAAATTTTTTTATTGAAAAATCATTTTTTCGAAAACTATTCAATATTTTTTTTTTTCAAAATTTAGTTTTTAGGTGTTGATAAATAATATCTTAAAAATGGCGTACCAATTTTTTTTTTTATAAAAGTCCTTGCAAAATTTTATATAGAAAAAATAGTTTTTCTAGAAAACGGATCTAACAATTTTCAATTTTTTTTTTCTAAAAATGTATCATTATAGAAGAAATCAAATTACATACTTTGTTTTGAGGTTAAATTCATTTAAGAAGCTGTTTTAGTCATTTGAAAATCGAATTTTATGCTTTTTTAATTGTTTTTTTCTAAATCTGCATTTACAAATTTTTAATTAAAAGGGCTTAGCATAAATAGTAAGTTTATCTTCAAGAACAAGTACGTGCGACCCAGTCGTGCATTTTATTTTATTCTTACCTTCATACTGTTCGAGATGTTACTATTTCTTTTACCCCATTTTACCCTAACTTCCCGATGGAATTTCAAAAAATCCTGTTTTATTGGAATCTTAAATTGTACCACCTATCTTTTGGTGTATTTAGTTTTTGTTTCTATCACTTATTGTGTAGAATCAGTCAGATAAAATCAATAAAAATGGCTGACTTCTGTAATTAAATAAATTTATTGTGAAAGCAAAATAAAAAAAAAACAATATAAAATGTAAGTGTGTTGTTACTCTTTACCTCCTAATAGTGTCTGTAAGAAAAACACCAGCAATAATCGGCTGAAAAAGGCCAGTTATCACTGGTTGAATATTTGAAAAATGCCATCCGTTAAAGAAGTACAACTTAAATAATAATAAAAATACTAAATATATTGAACAACAGAAGATTAAAAAGTTCAGCATTAAAAAATATATTAAATTCTATAAACTATTTCTTCTTGAATTAAATAGTACAGGTATTCAATTTGAGAAAAGGACATAATCGCCTTTTTCTATTTATAATAAGTAAAACTCACGTAATCTTCAGAATTTCATCCACAAAATTTCTTATTAAATTATTTCTTTTGAATAATTAAAATTGAAAAAGATAAACACGTCCAAGAGGCATCCTCTTTCATCATTCTCGTTCCGCAAAATTCATGAGTCCTCTTTTTGTATACTATATAATTTGCATTAATGTGAATACTCATTTTCTATTGTCCTATTCTTGTATACACCTGTATCTAGGACCATAACGTTTGTCTTTATTTTGGACAGAAGAAAAACAGTGTCAAAAAAAGGACTTTAAAAAAAAGGTGGTATGGCCCAGCTTGAGCGCACGAGAATAAATTAACTCGAACTCTACTTTGCAAGAACAACCAACAACCAAAAGCTTAGTAAACAAAAAAATAACAGCAGTAGGTACAACAAAATATAACACTAACGTGGACAAAATATAAAATGTGCTAAAGTTTTTCTTGTTGTTTTTGGTTTGTCCATTTGCTCGAAACTTAGTTTCGTGAAAGTTTTTTTTTTCAAATATAAACAAAAAAAAAATAAAAAAATAAAATAAGCAGGAACTTTTGCTATAATTAGAATCACCTGGGCTTTGAACTACGGTTCGAGCTTGAGACACATGCACCCAAAAACTATTAAAAATTCCACGAAAGGTCTGCGCTCACTATTCTTGTTTTCTCACTTAGAGTGCTTTCTATATAGTTGCTGCTTTTTTTTTCGTTTACTGAATACAATTTCAACATAATGCACTTTTGAACTGACCGTCCGTCACAGCCGCCGTAAGATAATGCAGCTGGGAGTTGATTTTTTCCCAGTTTTTTGTTTGAAAACATTTCCATTTTAGTGAGAGTGCATTTTTATTTTTGTGTGAAAGGTCACCGCAAAGAACAGTACACTGACCTCGATACAGAAAATAAAATGAGTTTTAATGAAAATCATTTTGAAAATACATACACACACACAGCTACTTGAATAGAATACCCAACCTTCTTTCATTTTGCATACATTAAACCCTTAAGTAAGGGGCATTCAATTAATATACAAGAGTTGGGTAAAATAAATTAGAGCAAAATAGAAACAAAAAAAAAAAAAAATACTTGAGCACAACACAATTAAGCAAAACTTCATTGTATTCGAATAGGAAAAGTTTTGTTTGCTAATGTTTTTGAAACAAAGAAGTTTTGAGAGAATGTGCCTAAGGTTATTATCTTAATTGTTTAACTTTCTACAATCAAAAGTTGCTATTCGGTTTTAAATTAGGCTTAATGTTTATGTGTGAACCTGTATAATTAATTTTAAACCTTTGGGGTCTTAAAAAAAAATAAAATTAAATGAATAACAAAAGACTATACATTTTGTGACTACAAATTTCAATTTGAATAAGATTTTATGCTTATGAATTTCAATCTATGTATGTGGTCTTAAAATATTTGAATACATTTTAAAAAGAAAACATGAAGTCAAAAATATCAATGTAAAACATTTAACTTTGCCTACAAAATTAAATGTACGACTGGGTGATTCGTACTTGCTCTTAGGGTCAAAGTTGCTGTGGACTTTAAATAAATTTAGATTTTCGATATTCGTTACCGCAAATTTTGGTCCAAAAAAATTTAATTTTTACCTTTAGGGGTCCCTAAGCCCTTAACTATCAAGTTTGAAGAAAATCGCTTCAGCGTTTTGGGCTGTTTAGGGAAACGATAGACAAAGAGACAGAAAGAATTGCCGGACCCACTTTTTTCTCTATATTATCGTAATGTCATGTTTTATTGTTCAGTTCAGTTTCTTTTAGGTACGAATCCAAAACTCGCCCTATATTACTTATGTATGTTTATGGGAAGTAAAATAAAATGCACGACTGGGTCGCACGTACTTGCTCTTGAAGATAAAGTTACTATTTATGCTAAGCCCTCTTAATTAAAAATTTGTAAATGTAGTTTTAGAAAAAAAAAAAATTAAAAAAAGCATAAAATTCAATTTTCAAATGAGTAAAACAGCTTCTTCAATTTGATTTCTTCTATAATGATACATTTTAAGAAAAACAAATTTTGAAAATCGTTAGAGCCGTTTTCTAGAAAAACTATTTTTTCTATATAAAATTTTGCAAGGACTTTTATAAAAAAAAATTGGTACGCCATTTTTAAGATATTATTCATCAACACCTAAAAACTAAATTTTGAAAAAAAAAATATTGAATAGGTTTCGAAAAAATGATTTTTCAAAAAAAAAATTTCAAACTTTTGTTAAGAATCCAAAAAAATAATTTTCGAAATTCAACAATAAAACAATAAGTAAAAATATCAACAAAAAAAACAGTTTCAGTAAAAATAAAATACATTTTTAACAAAATTTCAATTGTAAAATTTTTTTCGCAAAATATTCTTGTGGTCATTATTTGTCATCGATTTATGTTGTATTTGTGTTTTTTAACGAGTGAAAACCACATAAAAATCCATTAGAACATTTTTTCTAATTCGTTTTCCTGATCGCTATAAGCGTCCCCACAGGCTCATTTAGTTCGCGAGAACATGTACAAATTATTTTTGATTTTCATAAAAACTAAACCAACTTTTATTTATTTCCTTTGGAAGCATTAAAACTTCGATATTTTTATTCTAGTTCAAACCTCAGAAGAACATAGGAAATAATAAATAATCTCTAAAAACACTTTTTATGAAATATGTAATTTTACATAATTTAAATATTCTCGGATTAGCCGCGTTTTTTAACAAAGAAAGTACTTTTGTACTCACCCCGAACGTTTCGCTTCAAGTTTCATTGAGCGTGGTCACATTGAAAATTGAACTACAAATGGATTAAGACTTAACTTTTTTTTTGTTTATAATAAATAAATTATTTAGTTTTACTTTAAAAATGGTGTTTGTTTGTTTCAATTAAAACCAAAATTAGACTATGCTCTGTCCACCAAAAATTGTCAGTACAGAGAAGATAGGACGTTTACTTCTCACTCTGACTGCAGTGATATTTCTTTAACCTGTGGGTGAGCGCAAATATTGCAGGGCTACCATTGTGCACATTAAAGATTTCTCGAAAAAAGCTGTAATAAATATTTATAGAGTTACCAAGTAGATTTAAAAATTGAAAATGGGTTGATATCAAAATCCAGTTTAACAAAATTCTCAAGTTTTTTTAGGCACTGATTTATAGAACATCAAACAAATAAACACTTTTTTTGAAGAGTATTTTTTTTTTTGTATGAGCAAAAACACTATTTTGTATCCTGTATTAAAAATAGTTTTCATCTAAACTCAGTTAATAACGAAGTAAAATAAATTAACGTCACTTTTCAAGCCGCACCTCATCTAAAATTCGCACAAAGAAGTTTGTTTTCTTAATAAAAAAAAGCCAAAATCCTCCTTAGCGTTATTTTTTCCATACGATAAAAGAAAATTTAAAGCCACGAATACAGAAAAACAGCAAGCGACAACACCATTCCTATATTTGTTTTCACAAGATTTTAAAAAAGCATACATTCTGAAAGCTCTCAAGCACAATTCAAAGAAAAATCAAAGATGATACGATCGTCGAAACAAAATTATAACAGCAATTGAATGGTAAGTCAGTGGTTGCGTATATTTTTTTCAGTAGGTGATTTGGGAATACAACCACTAACTGGCACCTTTTGTAAAAAAAAAGAACTCCGATAAGACCTGTACTGACAATTTTTGTTGGACAGTATATAGCAGCTTTACTAGCAAGCTTTTTTTGACTGTGAGTTGGCTGCCAATTATTCTGTTAGTAATTTGAAGTTTTCGATTGTTTTCTCTCTCCTCACTAATTGAATATTCTTTGTTTTTATCATTTGAATGTTTTTTCTTTTGAAATGTTTTTGATTTGAAGTCAAAATAATTTCAAATTTAAACGTTGCTAGGTAATCTAAAGGGGTGTTATTTGAGGTGTTATTTTGATATTCAAAGAAAAATGACATTTTTGGAGATAAATGATCGGATGTTTATTTCGTTATAAAGAGGAAGGTATGCCGTTAATAATGAAACACAACATCAGCCAAATGGCCGCCAAGACCACGCTTACAGGACCATATCCTTTTCATGAAATTTTCCATAACCAAATCGCAAAGTGGCTGCCCTATGTCCTCGATAGCCTCACGAATTTCATCTTTGAGGTCTTGAATCGACGCTGGGCTGTTGGCGTAAACCTTATCTTTTACGTGGCCCCAAAGGAAGAAGTCGCAAGGTGTTAAATCACAAGATCTCGGTGGCCAATTGTGATCACCTCTTCGAGAGATAACACGGTCCGGAAACTTTTCCCGTAAAAGATCGATGGTTTCATTGCTTGTGTGGCACGTAGCGCCGTCTTGTTGAAAGTTAACGTTGTCCAGATCAATACCATCCAATTCAGGCCATAAAAAATCATTAATCATCTCTCGATAGCGCAATCCATTGACCGTAACTGTTGCTCCAGCCTCATTTTCGAAAAAGTAAGGTCCAATGACCCCGCGGGACCATAAACCGCACCAAACAGTCACGCGTTGAGGATGGAGAGGCTTTTCAACAATAACTCTTGGGTTTTCCGAGCCCCAGATGCGACAGTTTTGCTTGTTGACGTAGCCTCCGAGGTGGAAATGGGCCTCATCAGTCAAGATGATTTTTCGATGAAATTCCGGTTCATTTTCATGCATTTCAAGGACCCAATAAGCAAAGAAACGACGTTGTTGATGATCAGCCGGCTTAAGTTCTTGTGTTAACTGAACTTTATAAGCCTTAAGACCCAAGTCTTTATGCAAAATACGGTGTAATGACGTTTGTGGAATGCCTAATTCCAAAGAACGACGAGGAATGGACAAACCTGGGTTTTCTTCAACACTTTGGGCTACAACAGCAATATTCTCAGTTGTTCTTGAGCGACGTGCACGGGTTTTATTCTTCACATCACTAACTTGTCCCAACAGCTCGAATTTGTCCACCAATTTCTGTATTGCGGTCCGACAAGGTGCTTCACGACGACCCAAAAATGTTTTAGTTTTACGAACCGTCTCTGCCAAATTTTCACCATTTTTATAGTGAATTTTAATAATTTCAATGCGTTGTTGAAGCGTGTATCGTTCCATTTTTATTAATAGCGTAGTTTCTACTTGTCAAATGTCAAAAAATGACAGCTTCAAAAGTGACAGCTACCGAAATAGCGGGCTATTCAAAATCTTATTGGAAAACCCTTTATGTGGTGACGTGAAATAATACCAAACGAAATAAAGCCAAATTCCAAAAATTTGGCTTTATTTCAGTTTGAAAAACGAAATAAGCCCAAATTCTCAGTTTGGCTTTATTTCGCTTTAGAAAACGAAATAAAGCCAATTTGGTGTTATTTCGATCGAATTTTTCGATTCCTCAAATTGACCCTTTCGTAATGGCTTAATATTTTTTTCACTCCCCATATCTGATCGTCAGTTTGGATTTTTTTAGTTATTATCCTTTTACAAATTTGGCGTTATTTCCATTACTTTTTTGGCACTATTTCGTTTTGGTAATTGAAATAAAGCCAAATTGGTATTATTTCGTTTCGAAAAACGAAATAAGACCAAATTTCAGATTTGGTGTTATTTCATTTGGTATTATTTCACGTCACCCCTTTATGTGAACAAATTTTGAGAATTTTTATAGTTATTAAAAAAAAATTCATACTAGTTGATAAAAAGAGCAAAAAAACTAACACATTCATACAAATCTACTCGCCAGTCTAAAACCCTGAGTTATGGAGTATTTTTTCTGGTATTGCTCGATTCAACACGTTTTTCACATAAATTAACTTGGAAAACGGTCAAATTAATGTGAAAAGCAAATCGTCCTGTACATCGTAATTAAAATGAATAATCTCATCTATATGCAGTTGAGTAAAAATAATTTGATCTGGAAGTAAAAGTCAAACTCCAATATACACATACATACGTAATAATAAATATTAATTTGTTGACATTTGAATTTTTCATGATTAAATAGAATAGACCAACACAATATTTTATATGGTTGTGTATTTTTCATGTGCTGGTTATGGTTACATCTTGGAACGCTATAATAAATTAACTCACCATCGATTTTTTTTTATATCGCAATCAAGGGTAATTTTTATTGCTTGGGGCCTCGAAAAGCCTTAATTCGGTACCGAGATGCTGGCTTGGATATGAGATGCTTCTGTTTGGAATCAGATGAGCAAAGGGCGGAAGTTCATCCCCTGAATACCTACACACTCTCGTTTCCTTTGACAAAAGCTAAATTCTTTTACTTGTTTAATATTATAGCTCCCTCTGTGCTCATTCGTGTCAGCTAAATTTTTTTCTTCTTTTGTTAAATTTTTTTTTTTTTAATTTGTAACAGAATTTAATTGAAAATGTTTTTTTTTTTATGATAATATCTATTTTTCTTGGAATTTTTAGTAAACAAAATAAAGATAAAATGAACCTTTAAAAAAAAATAAATACAAAAAAAATTCTATAAGATAAACAATAATCCAAGCACATAGCGCATATCGTATGATTTGTGTCCCAAGGACAATAAAAAAGGAAAAGCATAACAAAAAAAAAAAAAAAAACAAACAAAAAATGGACATTTTGAAAAGCAGGACGGACACATAAGACATAACTTACAACATAAAAGCAATAAAAAGTTAGATTTTCTTCATCATGATAGATATCTATGTACATATATACAAACATAGAATAGCACCAGTAAATAAAAGTACGAAAAATGTTTCGGAAGTGCTAGTGAAGTGAATTGCAGAAGTTCCCTTTTTTCCATTCTTGGCTCAGAAAAGGACGTATCATAACAATGAAAATGCGAATCAAGGACTGTATACACAAATACATTCATTTACTTATATACTCGTACATAAAAGATATGCTTTCGTTGTCATCGCTGATAACAAGATGATTTTGTAATTTGTTTGTTTGGAAACATCTCTGTCAAAATATAGAAATGTAGCGACAAGAGTCAGTTTTCCAATCGAAATAAATTGACAATTGCAAATATTTCTGTTGCTGTCTTCATCATTTGAAGGACATAAGCAAGTGTGAAATATGCCGAAGAAAATGAATATGCGATGCTGCAATAAAGTACGCTATTAACGAGAAAGATTTGTCATTGACGTTGTAGGTACACCTAACCTACACCCATAAAAAAAAAACGAAGTTCAATCATCGTTTTAATATTTTTTTTAAATTTAATGAAAATTGATTTCAATGATACAAGATTTATGAGCACAAAGAACTGTCGTAAGTGCTGCATTTTTACCGTTATAACTTTAAAGTTGTTTGGTGTCAAAGGGGGAAATAGTCTATCTACTCTACTTTTCCGTATAATTGGCAGGAAATTTTCGAGGGATGCAAACAAAAATTACCATTTTTTCATTTATTGATTTTGTGTTGGGTTCTTATATGAATAAGAGAAGGTACAAGATAGTTTTATTTAAAATGGCTGAGATTTGATCCCGGAACTTAGTTTTACTAATCAATTTTTTTTATCGTTTTACAAATTTGTATCAAAGGGAGAATGCTTCCAAGAAACCGTGTTTTCTTTGCAAGATTTTTCTTTACAAAAAAGTGTAAAATAATGAATTTTTATCAAAACAATTGAGTATGGTACTACGGTTTTTTAATACCTCTATTATTTTGAAAATCAGCACCAAAATATTCATCGGAACATTGAGAATTGCAAATTTGTGGTACTGCCTATACAAAAATGACATTTTTGGAGGGCTTTTGTATGAAAAGTACAAGAAGGTTATTGAAAATGTTTGAATTTCGAACTTAACCTAAGTTAAGCTTATCCCCAACTTTTGGCGTTTAAACCTAAAGCTCGCATTATAATGAAGGTCACGTAAATCTACAATAGTAGATTTCAATTATCTGGATTTTAACAAAAGCTATGGTGTTTAGGTACAAATTTCTAACGACAACGACGATGACGCCGACACGACGACAACGTCACACGCACATAAAAATGTCTCGAAAACGTTTGTTATTTACGTTTCATGAAGTTTCATGATGAAATAGACTAATTCTAAGAAAAAATGTTTGTGCCAATCGCTATACTTATCTTTTACTCTACGTGTACGTAACAGTAATAAAAGCTTACCTGCTGCAGCGAACAAAAAAAAAGAAAACGAAACAGTATGGTCTAAGCAAGCATTGAAGACAAATCAAGTCTGCTAACTTTAAGAATGCAATTTTTTTTCAAAAATCTTACACTAAAAAGTGAAAAGCAGATGTGTTTGAGTTTTCAAATTATTAATACAGTAGACGCTCGATATAGTGAATCTCGGAAGAGTGAACTATCCAGTATAGTGAACACCCAAAATTTTACATGCACTACTCTAAGATGTTTTTGTTTTATGTTTTTTTTTTTTTAATATGAGTATGTATTATGAATTGCTTTTGTTTTTAGCTGTTTCAACTTGATTAAAACGTTTGTTTATCGATTAAATAAATATAATTATCTTCACACTGAACAATTGCGCATTTTTGATCAAATTTAACTCTGGAAAGCGTTTCTAGCCTCCCGTTCGAAATAGTGAACAATCTCAAAATAGTGAACATGGCTGGTTTTCATTAATTCACTATATCGAGCGTCTACTGTATTAACATATAAAATAAATTGAATGCAAACAAAATTAACAAAAGTCTAACAAAAAAGAAAAACAGTTACTTTTCTTTGAGTGTACCTTAATATAATATTGTCTTGAATTACTGTTTTCAAACGATGCTATTGATTGGTATAATATTTATGGCTGTTGAACGACTGAAGTTGTCATATAGTGTTTAAGATGATATATATAAGATACTTATTCCAAAATAGATTTACTTCTTCGAAAATAAAATAAGATGAGATTATATTACAAGGACATTGAGAGTTATCAATTAAAATTGAAAGGTTAAGCCTTAAGGATAATCGAATTGACATCACACATCTTTATTTACCTACATAATATTATTGAGATGGGAAATCAGTATATGTATAATATAGATTAATAGTAATGAACAAATATTTAAGTTATATAGATAATGTCGTGTCTATCAATTTTATAAAACAAATAGGTATCAAATAGAGCAAACAAATCTGAAATGTTTCGTTACAGAATCATTTAGTCTCTGTATAGATACTACTACTTTTAGTACAAGATCCGTAGAAGAAATATCTACCCTAATCTGATATTTGAAAATGACCAAAATTATATGAAAGGTAATTTTTACTGCCCTGGCCCTAATGTGGTAAAAAATATAAGTCAAGATTGCATATTTTGATAAATTACCCTCATCTGCTATTTACTCGGTTTTGGTTTTTAATGAAAGGGTATCCAATACTCAATGGGGTTTCCTCACCAAAAGTTGGCACGATCCGAGTTTGCCTGAGATGCTAACTTTGCAGTAAGTGAAGAATATAAACTACATCTTTTATTTAATCGATTTTGGTTTTAAATGAATTTACCGAAAACATCATAAGAATATCGCAAAGAATTTCTTCGATGATAGTTGAAATAGCAACACAGAAAAAAGTGTTTAATACCACAGAAGGAGTCGTGGAATACCGCGGAATACAACAGAAAAAGAATCGAGTATCTCGGAATTCAGCGAAAAAATAAGATCTTATAACCACGGGCAAAAGAGTGTATAATCTTCGTGGATGAAGTGTTAAAAGCTTGGAAAATATGCGAAATACAGTACACTGCCACGCCAACAAAAGGCGTACAACAAAAAAAAAACTTTAGAGCCTTAGCAATAAATGAATAAAAATAACTTTGTTAGCAAATGCTGTTTCAGAAATAGTCAAAGATTAAATATCAGTTGAGTCCGTGAATTTTCATGGGAAATTTTATAACTCAAACTCAAAGGCAAAAAATTGACTCAAAAATACTTTCCAAAAATCTTCAAGTTTTGCAATATTGAAAAAGCAAAAAAAAGGATTATAATCATTGAAATAAAAGTAGTTCTTTCTTCAAGGTCCAGTAAAAAAATATTTGAACTTTTTTAGATTTTTTTACACAAAAATTCTTAAAATGTTCATAAAAAAAATTCTTTCATTTTAAAAATAAGTCCTTCAACCGATTTCTTTCAGTTTTTGAAGCTTCCAATATACCATAACACAGTAAAAAAATTAGTTTTGGATTTAAAGCACACGTGAAATATTATGATCACTGTGGACCGCTGTATGCACTCCAGTAAGTAATAATCATCATCATCATCATCGGCTTGACAACCGGGGTCCGGTCCTGGCCTCTTTCAACAAGTCTCTCCACCTATCCCGGTCTCGAGCCGACGCCATCCAGTTGCGCACCCAAAGGCTTCGGGCGTCCTGGTCTACGCCATCTCTCCAGCGCAAGCATGGTCTACCACGCTGCCATCTACCATAGAATGAACCACAAAAGACTTTCCGAGCAGGTTCCACTTCGCTCATACGAGCTAGGTGCCCTGCCCACCGGAGTCTACCGAGCTTAATTTTTGTCACTATGTCTGCTTCAAGGTAGATTGCGTACAACTCATGATTCTACCGTCTCCGGAATCGTCCTTCCTCACATAAGGGGCCAAGAATTCTCCGTAAGACTTTTCTCTCGAACGCGGCTAAGAGGTCACAGTGCCTTTTGCTAAGCACCCAAGTCTCGGATCCATACATGAGTACTGGCAGGACCATGGTCCTGTACAGCAGCAGTTTTGAAGTTATGGTTAGATTTCTGGATTTGAATAGTAGTAATTGTGTAATAAGATACAAAAAATGTAGGTAACCAAAATCATTGCACACAGCAGGACAACGCTGGGCTGATAAAAAAAATTTATCGAAAAATGGAATTTGTTGGAAATTTTTGGCTTTGAGTTGCATAGCACTTGTCTTTAGATGTTTTAGAACATGATTTTCAAATCCTAGGAATTAACAGAAAGAAAAAAAAAACTATCACGGTACATAACGGACCGAACCAGTTTATTAAACTTTCTCCTTACCCCAAGAGAAGGAGAAATAACATAAAATCGACTTTGAAAAAATATCTATAAATTTTGTATCTGCATAAAAAATCCCAGCTTTCTCTTTTAAATCCTTTAAAACTAAATAATTTTAATTTATGCCACACCAAGAAATTACCAAAGGAATTATTATCCTGTTATACCTAATTCTTAGAAATGATAATAAACTAAAACTCCATTATCAAAGAACTAAATCGGCTTAAAAGATTCTAAATTATTGTGAACCATAGCCTAATTGTAGCTAATTACGTATACACAATTTTTGTTTCTTATTATAACCTTCTATTCTCATAATCTGACGTTAGTCAGCTAGCTTCCGACATTTCCTGTGAAAATCTAAGAAAAAAAACACAAACCTCCATAACTAATCCTTGCCATCCACTGCCAATTAAAACAGAAAATGTTATACATAGCATCGAAGAGCGCACTTCAAGGATCTAGGTACAAGAATAGTGAACAAAAAAAAATCCCCTTCTACAAGAATTATTATTAAGCTAATAAAATGTATCCATTGGTTGTTCCGGTACGTTGAAACATTAAGTTCTAAGCCTCTTAGCTAACGACCGTTCCTACAAGGACGTGTTCATTTTTCTATCCCGAGGATATTAACTTTGAAATTTTTTTAACTGCGATAATAACCGGAAGAAGTCAAATTTATAAAAAAAAAATTAAAGTCTACAAAAATCATACAATTTTTTTAAAAACTCAACATCTGGCAAAAATAATATAAGTACACCGTTCTGCATGTTTATGTACAGTACATACATAAAATCTATGTACCTACAATTTTAATAGAAAGATTATTATCGAGTGCAAATCCTTTTCCTAGGTCATCACAAATTCCTTCCTTTCTACTTCTATGTCCGTTGCACATTCTCGAGCGAAACCCCATTAAAGTTTAACATCCGCCCTCGGCATGACGTTCGAGCAGTATAACTAGTTATATTTTCGATACGTACCCATACTAACTGTAGTTTCACAGGAAAATGTGAAATATATAATAAAATGGTGAAAATCAGAAGTACCTCTGGGGTCCATACATGAAGAACCATCATCATACTCCAAATCAAGTAAAACCGGATGTGAAAAAGCATCAGAACACTTTTGGGTTGAAGTGCGGTGCTAAAATTCTCCTTGGCAAAAGTTCCACCGGAAATTGCTTCAAACTTCTTTCTTCTTTGAATGTCATAGAAACTAATGTGCCACAGCACACAACTTCTTCACGTTTTTTTTTTTTTTGGATGCACATACGACATTCGGGTCAAGTTGATTACATACCTAGTAGGTATGGAGAAGAGCATTTTGCAGAGCATAACATTTATGAGGCAATTACCATCAAGTTTTTTGGTGGACAACAAGGATACTTTAACGACTAAGATGAATTAAACCCATTTTAGTTTGCAAAACACAGGAATAAATCCATTAAAGTTTCGCTACTTGCAAAAGTGGAACTATGAAGTTATTATAGGAACGACGTGTACACTTTAGGTTTGTGTTTTCAATGTAGAACGACTAGGATTAATACAGGTTTAAATTAAAGAAAAAAGGACACAGATAAAACCGAAGTGGCATACGCCACTTGATGATTTTTTTTAATACGTAAGCTGTTTTAAAATTATTTGATATAAAAATTTTCAAAGAGATAATTTTTGGATTTAAAAAAATAAACTTTCAAATTTTTTTTGGAAAAATCAATTTTTCGAAAACGAGTCATTGTATTTTTTTGAAATTTTGCTTTCAGATGTGCAATAATATTATCTTAAAAATGGCATACCAAATTTATTTTTAAACAAGGTTTTAGAATTTTTATAAACACAAAATTAATTTTTTTTTTAAATTGCTCCAACGATTTTTAATTTTTTTTTCTAAAAAAGAACACCCTATGCTACCGCCACCAAGCATAGAAGACGTTGAGAAGGCTATAGGACGGCTCAAGAAAAACAAAGATCCGAGAGCCGATGGCATACCAGCCGAATTATTCCACCACGGCGGGCCAGCCTTACGTGAAGCAATTCATGATATCATAGTGCACGTATGGGAGCATGAAGAAATGCCAGAAGACTGGCGAAAAGGTATCATTTATCATATGCCACATACATAAGAAGGAAGATGTCACAACGTGCAGCAATTATAGAGGTATCATGTTGTTGAGTACCGCCTATAAGATACTCTAGTCTATCCTACAAGACCGGATAACCCCATACGCTAAAACCATCATCGGACACTATCAGTGTGGTTTCATTCCAGGCAAATCAACCATCTGTTTATAGACTTTAAAGCCGCCTACGATAGCATAGCCAGGGTAGAACTTTACAAAGCCATGAGAGAATTCGGCATCCCAAATAAATTGACACGACTTTGTAGGTTGACCATGACCAACGTAACAAGCCAAGTTAAAATAGCCGGATTGCTATCCAGACCAATCAACATCTTTAATGGATTCCGACAAGGGGATGGTTTGATCCGCCTCCTCTTCAACCTGGCGTTGGAGAAAGCAATTCGTGACTCTGGCACGGCAACAAGAGGGACCACCGTCAACAAGTCCAGCCAGATACTGGCTTACGCAGACGACATCGACATCATCGGAAGAACCGAACAAGCTGTACACGATTCCTTCATCCAGATCGAGCAGGCGGCACAAAATCTGGGGCTGCACATTAGTGAAGGTAAAACAAAGTACATGGTGGCGTCGAATGCGAGAAGAACAGTTGGTCAAACAATCAAGATAGCGGAGCACGAATTTGAAGTGGTGCAATCCTTTAAATACCTTGGGTCAACAGTAGCAGCCGATAACAACATAGAAGAAGAAATACGCGGGCGGCTTCTCAAATCCAACAGAGCCTACTACAGTCTATCAAAGCTGTTCAAATCCAGAAATCTAACGATAACTTCAAAACTGCTGCTGTACAGGACCATGGTCCTGCCAGTACTCATGTATGGATCCGAGACTTGGGTGCTTAGCAACAGGCACTGTGACCTCTTAGCCGCGTTCGAGAGAAAAGAATTGTCGGCCCCATATGTGAGGAAGGACGATTCCGGAGACGGTATAATCATGAGTTCTACGCAATCTACCTTGAAGCAGACATAGTGACAAAAATTAAGCTCGGTAGACTCCGGTGGGCAGGGCACCTAGCTCGTATGAGCGAAGAGGAACCTGCTCGGAAAGTCTTTTGTGGGACATTCTATGGTAGACGGCAGCATGGTAGACCATGCTTGCGCTGGAGAGATGGCGTAGACCAGGACGCCCTGAGCCTTGGGGTGCGCAACTGGATGGCGTCGGCTCGAGACCAGGATAGGTGGAGAGACTTGTTGAAAGAGGCCAGGACCGGACCCCGGTTGTCGAGCGGATGATGATGATGATGATATAGTAGATGGTAAAAGGATCTACTACTTTTGCTCGAATATTTTGGGAAAAATGTCAAAAACTATTTTTTTTATTTTTTTTGTATCTTTTACAAAAATAGTTAGATTTTAATGAAACTTGGTTTTAACACACATTGCTAGGTCGTTTACTTTTAACAATTTCGTTTTGCAGCAAGATATTAGTTTCATTACTTGACGAATTATTTTGAAAAAGTAGCCATTTGCAATCAAAGAAGTTAGCGAAAAAATTTTAGATTTTTTTAAATTTTTCAAATGGTTGCTTTTAGGTTATATTCTCTTTTTAAGATTATGTAAAAAAAAAGGTATTGTGAAAAACGTTGTCAAAAATTAAAAAAAAATAAATGCTTCATTAACATTGATTTTATTACTAGAAAAGCAAAGAGTAGAAGTGGCCATAGAAATCAAATCAAACTTTTGCAAAAGATTTTGACTCTCTAAATTTGAATCTAGTATCAGAATAACATTCTTTAACATGCAAAGTTTTTGAGATATTGAACTTCTCAAGAATACTGTACAGAATAAACATCAATAGCTTTGGTTCTCTTCTTTCTAAAAAACGTTAGGTATCATTACTAAAATGGATTTTAAGTTAAATTGCACAATATTTGACATAGTTAAAAGTTTAAATAGACATATGCGAGTAGAACTAGCAGGAGTACTGTGTTAGTTTTTTGAATGTAAGTGGGATAAGTTACTCTGTCTGTCTGTCTGTATGTATCAGAGACCACAGCCTAAACAGATGGGTCGATTTACTTCAAACTTGGTATGTGGCGTTTTTTGGAGAATATCCCCAGACGTTTTTTTGAATTTTTTCTTGGACCCCAAATAACGGTACCTGTCATATACCTGTTTTAGAAATACTCATTTTTCTCAAAAACGCTGCCTACGATTTTAATTGAAAAAATCATGGTCATTTCTTTTGGTAAGGTCTATCTTCAAATGAGAACCATTTTTTCAAAAACCGTTATTAACGGTACCTGCCATAGAACCGTCTTTTTTTAATTTTGATTTTCTCCTTCATGACTCAATCAATTTCAACCATTTTTTTTACATGGATGCCTTCAAGTTGCCGTAATAATATTAAGTAAAAAAAATTTCGAAAATTATTTTTTTGGATTTTTAAAAAAGTTTGAAATTTTTTTTTTCAAAAATCAAATCAAATGACAACAAGGGCGGAGTGAGAAGCAGAAATCGTGGGGCTGAAAATTAACACGGCAAAAACAAAAATGATCAGCCTCGGAAGTAACTCATCCGTTCAAGTCAATATTTCTGGACAACCGGTAGAGAAAGTAGAAGGCTTTCAATATCTTGGAAGTTTTTTCTCTACCAAAGGCGGAACCGAACAAGATGTCGACAGCCGTATCAAAAAAGCAAAGGCTGCTTTCGGAATGCTGTCCAAAATATGGAGAAACAACGCTTTAAGCTTAAAGACCAAGCTGAGACTGTTCCGCTCCAATGTTGAATCCGTGCTTCTGTATGGGTGCAGCACTTGGAAAATCTTAACAACTGTCACAAGCAAGCTGCAATCGTTCGTGAATAGGTGTCTACGAAACATCTTAAGGATTTTTTGGCCCAACCGTATTTCTAATGAAGAACTTTATAGAAGAACGGGTCAAGAATCCATTGACAGTACTATTCGCAGACGTAAGTGGCAGTGGATTGGTCATACGCTTCGAAAAGGCAACGATTGCATTGCTGGCCAAGCGATGCAATGGAACCCACTCACACAGGCAGGTAGAGGGTCGGGTCGGCCGAGAAGCACATGGCGCAGGACAGTCGAAAGTGAATCTGCACAGCTGGGGAAGAGTTGGAGAGAACTACGTTATATTTCCAGAAACCGTACACGATGGCGAGTAGGAGTAGTGGAGGCCCTATGCCCCTTAAGGGGATCACAACGGACTTTTTAAGGTCTGAGGACCTAAGTAAGTAAGTAAGTACGTGCGACCCAGTCGTGCATTTTATTTAATTCAATAAAGAGTTCCTTTTTAATCCCGGATTTTACTCACCAAATTCGTTTGGTTTACCCTGGTTTATAACCGGGATCAAATTTGAGTGAAAATCTAATTTGAGAGATTAATTCAGAGTTATTCCCAATACCAGGATGATCTAGGACTGAAAAAATGTACCAAAGTAACTCAATTGTTCTTGAAAAACTTCTAAGTAACGCATTTTTCATTTTTAAATGTGTTCCATTTGAAAAACATTTCAATCAGTAATTCTATTTTTTTTCTACTTCAAACTTTCTGAATTAATGATTTGTACCCAAATTATATTTCCACAACGCAGATACAATATACATACATACCCACATAATAACGCCATGAAGTCAAATTTTAAAGCGACCGACATAATGATAATGAGAAAAACACGAAAACTTCCTATAAATATATTTTTAAATAATAATCCAAACCTTTCAAAACCCAGATTCATATAATAATGTAAATAGGTCTCTCTCCTCTAAGTGTGGAAGTAAAACAACATTACGAGAAATATCATGCTTGTACCGTACCTACTACCTAATGTCATTGGAAAACCAGTAGGTAATATTTTTGCAGAATCGCATCATGTATTCTCATGAATGAAGTTTTCATCATGTGAAGTTTGAGGTGTGGCACATAATACTAAAACACCATGTTTAATGAAATATACTGGAGCAAACAACCTATATACATAGTGTAATTTGAAATTACACTATACCCTTTGCACTTGTATGTGCTCTTCTATAGTTTTATTCGAAGAGCCAAACCAGATGAAAATATTTTTCGTTATCCTTAGTAATCCTTACGCAAAGGTTTTAGTTATGGTGGTGATGGCATATTTGTTTGGTTATTCCAGTCACAAGCATTGGGAAACGGAAGAGGATGGTAGGAAAGTCCTATAGATGTAGGTTGGATAGAACGAAGATATTTGTAATGATGATGTGTAGAAACAGGGCTGGATGTTGATAAATCAAAGTGGGGCGGCTATAAGAAACACAAATAATGATCTTATAACTTTTTGCCATTCTTTGAACTGGTTTATACATCAACGAGAGAACAAATCGATTGTGGCAAACGAAAAAATTGCTCAAACGACTTTTTCGTTTGCTGGACAATTTCTCGGCTTCGTTTGCAGCAAATTGGTAAATTCGTTTGGGTTTATCACTTTCTGCAAAAGATTAAAAATGAAAGAAAAAAATTACCGTAACACCTGTGATTGAACTGGCCGGCGGCGGCGACCTCTTGCTTACGAAGCGAGTATATTGTCATTCCGCTACGGACTATATAATTTTATGATTGGCGTAGAATGCATATAAACAAAATTAGAGAAAAAATTATTTGCGTCAAAAGCCTTTTCGTTTGTTGGATATTAATTTTTCGACTTCAAATTCGTTTGCAGCAAATTCATAAATTTATTTCGGTACCTCTCGTAGCGAAAAAAGTTCAATGCAAAAGTTGTTAGTGGTAAAAAGATCTACAACTTTTGTGAAAATAATTTTTCTATTTAACCTTAAATTTATTGTGAAAAATTCTAAAAACTAATGGTTTTGTTTTTTATTTTTATCTTTTTCAAAATTATTAGATATTGATAAAACTAGGTTCTAGAGTACAATAATATATCCTTGACTTATACGCAGAAAAATATTATTTTTTGTGGTTTTGACGAATTTATTTAAAACAAGTATCGAATTTTGAACTTCCCAAACACACTGTTTTTGTGATGCTTTGAGTAAAGAGAGCTTTCATTTTCAGAAACAAGAACATATTTTTTGCAATGTTCCAGCCCGAACATCAGACTAGTTTTAAACCCATCTACAATTTTGCCAAAAATTTGGTCTTGTTTCTGAATATAAAATCTTTCTTTACCTAAAACATCACAAAAGCAGTGTTTTTGGGAAGTTCAAAGTTCGATATCTTAAAAAAAAACTTTGCAAAGAGTTTAATTTGGTTTCTACAACCACTCTTCGCTGACTGATTTTACTGTCATTTGCAGTAAAATCGATCTTAAAAATGCGTTTTTGTTTTCTCCAATTTTTGAAAAATGTTTTCTTACAATAACTGTGTTCTTTTTTTATTTAGTCTTAAAAAAGACGATTTAACCAAAAAGAATCCATCTTAACATTTTTTCATCAACTTTTTTGATTAAAAAATAGGCTATTTTTACTTGCTCTATAGGGCAAAAGTATTGGTTTCGTGTCAAAAAAAATTTGAGGTTTTAATCAAAACCAAAATTACGATGATGGAGAAGTCCGAAAAAGTGGTGCGTCTGTGCGTCCATCTGTACACTTCTGCACTGCCCAAACTCGTGGACAGATTTTCTTCAAATTTGGTACAGATGATTTTTACGTAATTTCGAAAGTGTTTTTTTTTTTTGTTTTTGAATATCTCATCTAGAACGAGTACCTCCCATACAACATTTTTGAGTTATTCGAATTTTATCGAAAAAAGATTTTGATTAAACTTTTTGATATGATTTCTTCAATAAAGATAAATTTTTAGATTTTTTTTCAACTCGAGTTAGGAATAAATCGATTTGGGTGTTGTTTAAAGCTTCCAGATATGCAATAATTTTTATTATAACAGTTTTTTGAAAATCCAAAAAATAATTTTCGAAATTTTTTTTACTAAAAACTATTACGGCAACTTAAATGCTTTTATGTAAAAAAAATTATTGAAATTGATTGATTTATGAGGGAGATAATCAGAATTTAAAAAAAACGGTTCTATGGCAGGTACCGTTAATAACGGTATTGGAAAAAAATGTTTCTCATTTGAAGATAGACCTTATTCAAAAAAATGACTATGATTTTTTTAATAAAAATCGTAGGCACCGTTTTTGAGAAAAGTGAGTTTTTCTAAAAACGGTATATGAGAGGTACCGTTATTTTATTTAAAAAAAAATTAAAAAAACGTCTGGGCATATTTTCCAAAAAACGCCATATACCAAGTTTGAAGTAAATCGACCCATTCGTTTAGGCTGTGGTCTCTGATACATACAGACAGACATACAGACAGACAGACAGACAAAATTGTCGGACCCACTTTTTTCTCATTCTCTATCATCGTAATGTCATGTTTGATTGTTATCTTAACTTGTTTTTTCTACGAATGCATAACTTGATATATGGTACCCATATCGCAAGTAAAAAACATTGACTTTGCCAGTTCGACCATTTAGAACATTGAAGGTCCTTTTCATTCCTGCCACTAACGTAACCGACACACACAAATTAGAGTGTATAAGTCACTAGAACATGATTCTTCACTAGCATTAGTATAAATTATAATCTGCTATTTAAAGTAGCCTTCTTTTTTCTTTTTAGTAAATCCGACTCTGGAATAGAAATGTTGTGGAAGCATATTATTTGAGGTGTATATGTGTTTCTCCCAAGATGAATAAATGTTTATACATGTTCTTGTTGCTAATGTTACTTTCTCTTTATGCGTTTGTCGTTTTCTAATATGAAAAGGAAATGTGAAAGTATATCCACATTTTCATGTAAAAAGGATATAATAATAAGGTTCAACCGAACAAAAAGAAAATAGGAAACAAAAATCCAAGTCTTATTCGGAAAAATGCGTAGTCATTCGAATTTGAAAGTTTGAGATACGAGTGTAATGCATGTATGTGTGTCTATCAATGGGGATGTGGTAAATTAGGTAAAATCTAATAAAATGACTTTATTTTTCGCAGCTGGTTTTGTTATGTAAAAGGAAAGACACATTCTTGAATGTTCATGTCAAGATTAATTTATAATGACAATAAAATAGAATCTGATTAAATTTGAATTTAAATTAATTTAGATATCTCTTAAACAAGGAAATTTTGGTATTAAATTTTCTGCTAACAAAATCGAATTTTTGATGGTTAATTTTAAGCTTACTTACAGGAATTTTCAAGTTTAATGCTTGGTACGGAATCCATGATGCGTATAATTGAGAAAACGATTTTTCATATGAGTGTGTAGAGGAGTACATACTTAAGATAATGGTTAAGTTAAGAGAGATACTCGAATTTTAAAAGCGTAGGTATAGGGCTCGTGTTAGTAAAGCAAGAGCTTTCAAATTGTTGCAGTAGGCAAAGGCAAATATGTAGATTAACCTAATAATTTAATTATAAATATATTTTAATTATTTGCGTTGGAAAAAAACATTATTCATATACTTTAATTAAAAGCATCTATGCATACGAGGGTGGTTTTAAGGATCTAACAACAACCAATTTTCATCATAGTTATGCTCGTTTAAATAAACGGAAAAATGCTGTGGATTTTTTTTTTTAGATTCTCTCCATTTTCTACACTCAGCGGTTTCAGTCAGAATTTATTGACCTGCACTAAACCACGGTTGCCACTTTGGTCATTTGTGACCAAATTTGGTCATTTTTGTTTCGCTTAGTCGCTTGGTCATTTCTTATTCCATTTGGTATTTTTTTTTTCAATATCAATGTTCATGTTCTCAAAAATTAATAGCCTAATGAAAAGAAACAAAAATGTGTCCTTAGAAAATTAATATTAGTTATGCACGACCATTGAATGTACGAACTCTGGACACATTAATTTCCTTCATTAGACAATTTATTGACAGATAACTGGTAAACTTAAATTATATGTTTTGAAGAAACCTCTAACATCGATTTCTCGACGTTCTTTTGTGCTACGTTACATGCGTTATAGGTAGAGGTACTAACGGGTGATTTTTTAGCTGGTTTGGCTTTGGCAACACTGGTTTTGACAGCTGACGTGTGTTTAGTACCTTGTGTCACTGTCAAACAGCTTCAGTTTGGTTTGCAATTTAACCATGGATCGTCTTACAAATGAACAGCGCTTGCAAATTATTGAATTTTACTATCAAAATTCGTGCTCGGTTCGAAATGTTCATCGCGCGCTGCTTCCATTTTATGGTCGGCATTCTCGACCTTCTGAGCAGTCTATTCGGAAGATTGTGACCAAATTTCGTACTGTGCGTAGTGAAGAAAATATTGCGGCCGTATCAGCTAGGTGGCAGAAGACCGCGAAATGTCGATTCGGTGCCGTTCCCAGCAGTTAGGCCTTTGTTACAGCACTACGTGGAAAATTTTGCGGAAGGATTTGGGCGTAAAGCCTTTTAAGATACAGCTGGTGCAAGAACTAAAGCCAGCCGACCTACCACAACGCCGAATTTTTGGTGAATGGGCTTTTGGAAAGCTGGCCGAGGATCCGCTTTTTTATCGAAAAATTGTGTTCAGCGATGAGGCTCATTTTTGGTTGAATGGGTACGTAAATAAGCAAAATTGCCGCATTTGGAGTGAAGATCAGCCAGAAGCATTGCAACAGGTACCAATGCATCCCGAAAAAGCCACTGTTTGGTGCGGCTTATGGGCCGGCGGCATTATTGGGCCATATTTCTTCAAAGATGATGCGAATCGCAGCGTTAATGTCAATGGTGAACGCTCCTGAGCGATGATAACAAACTTTTTTTGCCCGAAATGGAAGTTCTTGACTTGCATGATATGTGGTTTCAACAAGACGGTGCCACATGCCACACAGCACGCGAAACAATGGCGCAATTGCGAGGCGGGTTTGGTGAACAGTTAATTTCACGTTTCGGGCCGGTCAATTGGCCGCCTAGATCTTGCGATTTGACACCAATAGATTATTTTTTGTGGGGGTATGTCAAGGCTAATGTCTATAGGGACAAGCCCGCTTCGATTGACGCACTGGAAGCCAACATCCATGCATTCATTCGTGAGATACCGGCCGATATGTCAACATTTGCAAGAAATTATCTTTAAACATTAAATTGCAAGGTTCAAACTATCGATTCAAATAAATATTTCATTAATTTTTCGAATTTTTTGTGTTTTTTTTTTTTAAAGTTCTAAACCTCTTAAAAAATCACCCGTTACATATTGAAATTCATGTTGTATGTGCTGTTTTAATCAAATATCATACCGCTAACACACACTACACACACATACGTAATGTAGGTACAGTGTATACGCACCTTTATATCTATCGCAAAAATATATAGCTGCGATGGGAGTCATCTTCCATTCATTGACCTTCTCATGGGAATATTAACCAACTTAACACCTTGTGCGCATAAATTGTTTTTTTTTTTGGTCAATTATCGTCGAATTCGCACTCATATCATGTTACATTATTGCTACTTAGAGGCATGTTTACTCTATCGCATCAACTAAGCTCGACAAATAAATTTCCCTTTTTTGTCTATAAAACTCCAACCCTTGAACCGTTATATCCAATCGACCCATCGAAGCGCTCCTAACCACACTCCATACATATAGCAATCATGCACGATATTCAACTGTTTGTGAATGCAGCTCACACAGAGTAGAGTGAAAGGCCCTTTCCCATAAAAATGAAGCTTTTTTTAGGGCAACCTCCTACCAAATCCTAACTGCTGCGGGACGACCGACAGACGCGCCAATGATTACAACGAACTTAAGGGTCAAATGAGGAGATGGCGAGAGGGAATCTACTATACAGAGCGTAGAATGGTTCCATCGCCACAACTTAATTATAGGTTTCGCAAAGTGAGTGCAAGTATCTCTCCACACACTATAGAGATAGACAGACCAGACCAGACGCCCACTCTTATGTTATAAAAAGAAAAGTTTTATGCAGGAGTGCATTTGAAGCATCATCGCTCGTGTATGACTACTTTATTATGTGCAATCGCCGGACGAAACGGAACTATCTCCTTTCATTCCTGTATAACATTCCCCTTTTTCCAACAATAAACGACCTGTAAACAAACATGAACAGAAGCAAATAGTTGACAATGGGATTTAATGGCGAGCACGTAGTTTCGTTTAGAGCGAGCGTCCGAGAACGACCCATGTCCCTTTGGTGTACTTGTGTGCAATATTGGTATTGGAAGTGTTTTTCAATCCCAACCGCACACATAGCAAGAAAATATTGTATTTATGCCCAGAGTCATATTTTACATTCACCCAGGCAAGGATGTCCCCGATTGCCTCTTATCATTGAGCGATGGAAGTCTGTCGACGAGCTTAAAGCCAAAAACTATTCAACTCGAACTCAGCATCCGAGTCACCTACAACAGTTCTGGTTGTGCTGGCTCGAACTGAAAGTACTCGTATTTCGCCTATCCGTCCTCCTCATATTCTCATACTCATTCGCATCCTTGTGTTCCAGTTCAAGTGCTAAAACAATGACAATTGTGGTTGCACACTCTTCGCATAAATCATCCTTTATATTCAGTTCCAAGAGTTTCTGGAGTGGTGTACTGTGCGAACTCATTTTGGCACCAACACAATGCATCAGCCAGCAGCCCATTCGCTCCTCCAGCTCCCAGAGAGAGATAAATTGGAGTCCCACTTCTGCAGTTTAATTAAATTAGATTTTTAATGATACTTTGGAAGAACAAGTTTTCCTGTGCTTTTTTTTTTTTTTTTTTTTCTTATTATTTTTTAAGTTTTTCTTTTCTTGTTGTGCCCCTCCTTATTTTTGTGTTGATTGTGTTTGCACGCGGAAAACTTTCACAATTGGCAGTAGCAGCAGTTTCGAGGGGTGCAGTAAGAAGACATGTGGTAAGCAAGACTACGAATAAGTGTGATTGGTGAGTCTATAGAGTTTTTGGAAACGAATGCAATGTTGGTTTATTCTTTAATTGGGTTCAGAGTGTAGAGACTTTTCGGTAGATGTCAACGGGAATGGTGGCAGTGAAAGTTTTTTTTGGAATTACCAATACCTATACCCTGCCCGCATGTGCTTGTGGTTGGTAAGAGTCAATATGGGTTTATATGGGAGCTCTGGTATACAGAACGAAAATTTAAGTTATTTTATAATGCAAATGTGTGTTAAATTGGGTCGATTGGAGACTTATTTTGAAAACTTTTTATAAAGTTTTACTGTAATCATGGCTCATGAGTGAGTATGTATGTATGTAGATGCACCTACCTATTTCGACTCTACCATTTCGATTTTTTGTGTATAAAGTACATTATTATGATGTTAAAGTCGATTATACATTAATTTTTTAGTTTAATTTAAAAAAAAAGCAACATCATTTAAAATGCAAAGATCAAAATTTTGAGTTTTTTTCAATAATTGGCATTTTTAGCAATGAAGGTTTAGTTTTTGACTACAAACTATGTCCAACAGTTACACACTTAAGACATTTGGAGCTTGTTACCATTGCTATAGAGCCAACAGTTTCCAAAATATAGTTTTTAACATATACCAATGCAAAATGTATAACAGCAAGTATAGAAACAAGAAGTAAGATTTTGTTTTTATATGCTCCTTTAATTTTTTAGTCATTGATGTTTGTGTAAATGTCTTTAAGTTTTTGAGCAAACTGGAAATAACAAGATCTCAAACAATTTTTACAGGCCAATAACCTTGTAAGAAGATAGGTGGGTCCGACAATTCTGTCTGTCTGTCTGTTTGTATGTATCAGAGACCACAGGCTAAACAGATGGGTCGATTTACTTCCAACTTGGTATGTGGCGTTTTTTGGAGAATATCCCCAGACATTTTTTTAAATTTTTTTTTGGACCCCAAATAACGTTACCTGTCATATACTGGTTTTAGAAAAACTCATTTTTCTCAAAAACGGTGCCTACAATTTTGATTAAAAAAATCATGGTCATTTCTTTAAGTAAGGTCTATCTTTAAATGAGAACCATTTTTTTCAAAAACAGTTATTAACGGTACCTGCCATAGAACCGTTTTTTTTTAATTCTGATTTTCTACTTCATGACTCAATCAATTTCATCCACTTTTTTTTCATGGATGCTTTTAAGTTGCCGTAATAATATTTAGTAAAAAAAATTCTAAAATAATTTTATTGGATTTAAAAAAAAAATTTGAAATTTTTTTTTTGAAAAATCATTTTTTCGAAAACTATTCAATATATTTTTTCAAATTTTATTTTTTAGATGTTGATAAATTATATCTTAAAAGTGGAGTACCAATTTTTTTTTATAAAAGTCCTTACAAAATTTTATATGGAAAAAATAGTTTTTTTTTTGAAAACGGCTCTAACGATTTTCAAAATTTTTGTTCTAAAAATGTATCATTATAGAAGAAATCAAATTGCATATTTTGATTTGAGGTTGAATCCATTTAAGAAGCTGTTTTAGTCATTTGAAAATTGAATTTTATGCTTTTAAATTTTTTTTTTTCTAAAACTGCATTTACAAATTTTTAATAAAAAAGGCTTAGCATAAATAGTAACTTTATCTACAAGAGCAAGTACGTGCGACCCAGTCGTGCATTTTATTTTTACATGAAAGCTTTTAAGTTTCCGTAATAGTTTTTAGTAAAAAAAAATTCGAAAATTATTTTTTTGGATTTTTAAAAAATAGTTGAAATTTTTTTTTTTGAAAAATCATTTTTTCAAAAACTACTCAATATTTTGTTTTTTCAATATTTAATATTTAGATGTTGTTTAATAATGTCTTAAAAATGGCGTACCAATTTTTTCTTATAAAAGTCCTTGCAAAATTTTATATGGAAAAAATAGTTTTTTAAAAAAACCGCTCTAACGATTTTCAATTTGTTTTCTTCTAAAAATGCATCATTAAAGGGGAAATCAAATTACATACTTCGTTTTCAGGTTTAATTCATTTAAAAAGCTGTTTAGTCATTTGAAAATCGAATTTTTTTTCCAAAACTGCATTTACAAATTTTTAATTAAAAAAACTCAGCATAAATAGTAACTTTATCTATAAGAGCAAGTACGTGCGGCCATGTCGTGCATTTTTATTTAAAACGTGATTTGCGTTATTTCTTGGTGGGTTTTGAACGACTTTGTAATTAGTATTTCAAGTTCAGAGGATAGTCAACAAAGGTCAATAATTGGTGTCAATATTCGGCAATAGACATGACGCGTATTCAAATTCAAGAAACAGTTTGCATATGGGTTGACTGGCTAAAGTTCAATTTTAGGTTTTTTAAAAACTCGATGGCCACCTAATACTTCAGATCTAAGAGGGGTGTCACTCAAATATTTTATCAAGCATGCTGAGTACTAAATCAGTACATAGATTTTGACAAACAGAAGGGTTTATAGAACATTTGGAATGGAACTGGCAAACATCAAAAAGATTCACGCTATTAGGTGTTCTTCACAACTACTTCTCAACCTACAAAATAATTCATGTCTGGAAAATACACTTTTAGATAGAGAAACAGTTCATTCACTGGTACAACAAAGCTCTGAAAAGCTCCACTTAAAAAAAAAAAAAAAAACATCCTGTGAACAACTAATTATAGAGCAGTTATATTTTAGTATTGTTTGATGATAATATTCATGGGGATCATATTAGAGCCATTGAATAAGAAGAACACCAAAATTTTCTGAATAATGGCCGTATCTGTCAAAATGGTGCCCCCTACCTGTCAAAATAGTGCCCGGTCTGTCATTTTTCCGACCAAGTTTTTCAGGAGCGCATTAATTTTTGTTCGTGACGAGAATAAGGCGCTGAATTTTTTGATCACTTTAGCTGCAGTCGATTTTAATGTTTTGTGTAAAATTGTAAGTTTAGTATACAGTTTTATTAATTTATTTATCTGATAAAATAAATGTAAATCCATTTTGAAACAATCTTTTAATTTTTTTGAATGCTAAATAACATTTACGTTGGTACCCACCTATTTCTCATCGAACTGCACTCCGACCCGTCGCGTCGTCATATGCATAAATGTTTGTGCAACTCACACTAGTAGAAAGGTGCTTCACTTATTTTTGAGAAGACCCATTCCTGTACTTCTTATTTAAAGATTAGAGCACATGCCAGAAAAAATTACTGGACTAACTAACTAACCCGCATTGCTCAAACATATTGGGATAAAAACAACAAAAATTCTTTGATGAACGATCGCTTTTCTTAAAGCTGAGTAGAGTTTGTTTTTCGTAAAAAATTTCAAAAAATATCTCAAACTTTTCCGTACTGTTGCAAGAACTTTGTCTACAAAAAAGTGTAATATACATTAGACCGTTTCAAAAAAAAAAAACTGTCTCCGATTTTTCCGCAACCAGGCTCAAAAGTTTATGCTTGATAAGAAAATAGGTCTGTGAAAATTTGAGCTTTTAATAAAGGGTGATTTTTTAAGAGGCTTAGAACTTAAAAAAAAAAAAAACACAAAAAATTTGAAAAAATGAATGAAATATTTATTTGAATCGATAGTTTGAACCTTGCAATTTAGTGTTTTAATATAATTTCATGCAAATGTTGACCGCGGCTGCTGGGAACGGCGCCGAATCGACATTTCGCGGTCTTCTGTCACACTAGCTGATACAGCCGCAATATTTTCTTCACTACGCACAGTACGTAAACGTGTTGGTGGTTTAATATCCAACAAAGTAAATTTGGTGCGAAATTTGGTCACAATCTTCCGAATAGACTGCTCAGAAGGTCGAGAATGCCGACCATAAAATGGAAGCAGCGCGCGATGAACATTTCGAACCGAGCATAAATTTTGATAGTAAAATTCAATAATTTGCAAGCGCTGTTCATTTGTAAGACGATCCATGGTTAAATTGCAAACCAAACTGTAGTTGTTTGACAGTGACACAAGGTACTAAACACACGTCAGCTGTCAAAACCAGTATTGCCAAAACCAAACCAGCTAAAAAATCACCCGTTATTAACGTTTAGAGGTCGCTAAACGCAGTTTTCGGTTTTCCATCCGATTTGTATGGGACAAAACACATGTTTCTATTTGGAATTTTATAACTCAATAATAGAAAGTATTTAAATCATAGACATACATTTTTTTTTATAGAAAATTGAACGCTTTAAAAAAAAGGTCATAAGTCTAACCGTTTAAAAGTTATGGATTATGGAGCTTAACCCATAAAATTAACATTTATTAAATTATTTAAAAAAATAAGCATTTCTATTAGTCTTCTTAATATTGTGTTA
This sequence comes from Meliscaeva auricollis, assembly GCA_948107695.1. Taxonomy (NCBI): domain Eukaryota; kingdom Metazoa; phylum Arthropoda; class Insecta; order Diptera; family Syrphidae; genus Meliscaeva; species Meliscaeva auricollis. The sequence goes on along the minus strand of OX403616.1, from coordinate 39,929,467 downwards.
ACTAGTTTCTATTTTATAAAAACTAAAGGAGCAATTTTCCTATCGAACAGTATCCAACGATTATTTTTTACTCAAATCATTATTCAAAAATTCGCTTCGAAACGACTTTTCTAGTGAACCTAAACACAAAATTTAGTAATAATTAGAAAACAAATATAAATTTGATTTGCCGTGTGTTTTTTTGGAAAAAGATATCTCGACATGGCTCAGTAACGAAAGTTACTTAGTATGCTTAAAATATTTCGAAACATTGAAAGTTGTCAATGACGTTGCTGAACGGGGAAATGCGTTGATTGAAAATTATAACAAATTTTTGTTTTTTTTTTTTTTATGAAGAGTATACAAGAAGGTTTCATTCAAAATGGCTGAATTTTGAACTCAACCTTAGTTTAGGTACTCCTCAGCTCTTAGTGTTTACAGATTCAAAGTTATCTTAATTCTAACAAAAGTTATCGTGCTTACAAATTTCTAAATCCAAAGAAAACTACGATGCCGATGGCAACGGACGTACGCCGACGACAACGACAACGGCACACGCACATAAAAATGTCTTGAAAACGACAAAACGTGTTTTCTTTACGTTTCATAATGTTTCATTATGAAATACACAAATTCTGAAAAAAATCTGTACCAATTTGCTATACGTAACGTATCCTTTAACTACGTGTACGAAAAAGTAAATATAAAAAAAACAAGTTAAAGATATTCCTTATATTCCTAATATGTGTTTCACAAAAATTACAAAATATAAAATTAGTTCAAGTTCTAGAAAAGCTATTTAGGTCAACTTGCACTTTTTCCTGCTTCTATTGTTTAACGTAAACGTAAGGTTATGAACGTATTTTCCTTTTATGTGACACCCGCAAACAAAAACACTCAACTTTCTGTCAAGGTGAATGCGGCGTATACGGGGCAGGGCAGAGCACCATCACAAAAAAGTCTTGAAACTTTTTGTTTAGCTTAATAGCCTCTCTATTGTTTTACCCGCGTACATACAGCAATAAGCGATTTGCATTTTTATTATCATTTTATCTTACAAATCAAACAAAACAAAAAAACTTTCAATCTTTTAACTCCGACCCAGCATGAATTTGTTTTTTGTTTCCTTTTTCATATTTAAGGTATAACTTTTCATATTATTGGGATAACCGCACATAGCATTATATTCACCTAATTTGTTTTTGGATTATATGAAAGAAAACTTAAAAAAAAAAAATAAGCTGAAACTTTCAGCCTGAAAGTCGTCTTTGAGCAAATGCGGGCTTAATGGTTTATGAGTTAAAGTTGTCTTTTGTGTGATAGTATAGTCAACTATTCGATGATTTAAAACAAAGTTAAAAGAAAGTAAACTAACGACCTGATAAGCATTATGTATTGGAAGAACTAAATTATAAATAAAATGTAAAACTCATGAGAAATGTTTACTGATTCAAACATTTCTCTGTGTTTGGTTGCATAATGAGCAGATTAAAAACGTATTAAAGTACATTCCTATGGTAGGAGTATTCCTACCAAAACACTGCTACGGTCCCAACTTGCAACAGTAACAGATAAATAGTGACGGTAGTGTCACTTGTTGCTAATGTAAAGAACTGAAGTTATTGGTGGTAGACGTTAAAAGAGTGGTTATTCCGGTCATTACAGGACCTTGCAATTCATGTTGTTAAAGGTTTTTAACACTACATATTTCTCACGAACCAACAACAGCAATCTTCGGATATGGATATACTCAAAATATTGACAACTTTATTTAATTGGTTGTTTGATTAATTTTAGGGGTTTAGTAGTGCACTGCGACCTAAGTAGTCTATTTGGCTCACATTAGTTTCCATCTAAATTAAACATATTTTTGAGAAAAGAGCTCTTAACCGAAATATTGGCCTAATTTTGTTCCCTTTTCGTTTAAATTTCTTGCCTCTTTTGTTAAAAATGTAGTAAAAGCGAAAAGGGTGCGAGCACAGCAATTTTTTGATTGTGAGCCATTCTCGTAAAATATTTTCGAAACAATTTCCATTCGAAATAGGACTGTTTGTGTTATTAATGAAAAAATTAAAAATGTGGTTTCTATTGTTGCTTAAGCTGGCATATAGTCTCATCTTAGGTGTTCACTCATAATATTTTAAAGACTATTTATGGAATGATTCGATTGTGGTTTGAATTTCAAAAGGTGACATTTCCTTGGTGTTGGATCAAAAGGTGATACAAAACATTAAATTAAATATAACATCTATTTCAAAACTTACTGATAAACTAATAAATGCAATGAATAGAGGCTGCTTAAGTGCTGCATATAAGCAAAACAAAAATTTTAAAAATTACACAGGCATATCTGAATTTCTTTTTTCTCAATTTCTGAGAAAAATGGAAAAGTGTAAATGTAATCTTTTGTTCCTAGGATCCTCAATAATTGTCCTTTTTCGGGCTGGTCAAATTTCAGAATAACACATAAATGAGATATAAAAACAGATATTAAACAGGCAGAGTGAAGCCCAAAAATTATAGGAGAGCCTCAATAGGTATAAAACAGATAAAAGAACCATGATACTTGGGGGGGGGGGGGGGAGGGATGATGATGATTTCATCTATCTATTTCGCAAGTGCCTCAAGAAGCAGAAAGAAAGTTCGTTTATATTTGTAAAAAAAAAACTCATGTTCCTTACAAAAGTAAGCAAGCGTCTTGTCAAACTCCGCATAGTGACAAAATTCAAAAGCACCACGCCCTAATCAAGGAGAAAGATGATCCAACCAAGAACCAAGTAATTATTTAACAACCTTCTCCGGAAGACGTATGATAGATGTCCGAGTAACAATGTCAAGATTATTCTTACATCAAAAAGGACGACCAAGGGCATCTTTTGGTTCAACAATTGTAGAACACAGCCTTGAGGAAAAAAACCTCCCGAAACGGAAAAAAGAAAGGAATTAGAATGATTGACTTTGCAGTAGGATTAAATGTAATCAAATCAAGCACATTTCAATATTAAAAACTAGGTGCAAACGAGATCAACGAAATTGTTTATGTTGATATTCATACCTTATTCTATTGTGTGTGTCCTAAATTTTTGCTTTGAAAGCACTTAAGAAACCACCAGAATTGTGCCTTAGCAGTTGTTCCTCAATCCTGCGGAGCTCTCAACACTAGCACAAACTATAGAAGACGAGCGAAAAGATGGCCAAAAAGAAATTTGAAGTGCTGTTACCTGCCTGAGATGGTCTAGCTTTCATAGAGCAACTAAAAACGTGACTCGTGGCTGTTCAACTGATGTCTGCTGATGATATTAACATTGTCGCAGGAGACTAAACCGAGTGTCGAAAAATTCTAAGTGAAGTTTTTAAAATACAGTTTAAATTTATCTTCATTTTGTTCGAAGGAATGCACTTGAGAAATTGACTTAAGTTTTTTTTTCTTTTTTTTGGAAATTAAATTAACCTGGAAATTGGTTAAGCCAGTGAAGATAAATAAGAAGGTTGCTAAAAACAATGGCAAATATCGCAAAAAGCGTGTTCATCATATTTCCGTTACTGGATTTTTTTGAGAAAAACCAAAAATGCAATATTGTTACAATCACATATAGCATAAAACACACAAAAAGAAAAATCCAATAACTTAAAACCGTTATATGGGAAGTATTCGTTCAAATCCAAATTTTTAAGAACAAAACGAAATAAAAATAATCTTGGACATTACAAAAAAGCAACATATACTAAATTTTAAGCAAAAATGGACGCAAAGACGAACAGACGAACAGGCGAACAGACGAACAGATGAACAGACGCACATACTGATGAACGGCCTGAAGAAAACCACATTTTCTTGGCTGCTCTATCATCGTTATGTTGGTTTTGATTAAAATTTCCTGTTTTTTCACGAAACGAATACTTGCCCTATAGAGCAAGTAAAAATTTAAATTTTTAGTACTCCCCCATACAAAAGTTACATTTTTTTGCAATAATTACAAGAAAGTTTTATTCAACGTGGCTGAATTTCGAACTTAACCTAGGTTTAGCTTATCATCAACTTTTGTCGTTTACAGATTCCAATTATCTTGGTCCCAACGCCAAAAATCCATTTTTTGCTTCTTACTCAAAAGTTTTCAAAAAATTAATGTATAGATTATGATAAATATCACCAACAAAACAACCTAGACACTTTTTGACATATGAGCTGTCAATTACAAAATATTGGTACTTCAAGAAGGTGAACTGTCGAAAAATTGGAGATTTCGCATGCTATCTGCTCTTAAAGGGAAAATTGGATCAAATAGTTTTTTTTACACATTCTTGCCGTTTGAGACCCTTGATGAAAAGCTATTGACAATTTGTTTGTAATAGTTTTCATATAAAAGATAAAGTGGCCTCAAAAATTAGTTTAAATTCAAGTGGTTGATTTTGCGAAAAATTTTATATTCTCATTTTGTAGATAGTAATATTTTCCATATGAGAAGTCATGACCAATTTTTCGATATGAATGATCAGTTTTATTTGTAGAAAATCATATGACCTACCAGTTTTGCCTAAAATACTATGCGATAACTTGTACCGCTAAAAAGTTTAATATGCGAAAAACCGGTATTTTCGACATTTCATCCTCAATAACTTCTAAAAGCTATTTAGCTTCTTTGAAGGCTCTAAGCTCTACTTAAACCATCATCATCATCATCATCGGCTTGACAACCGGGGTCCGGTCCTGGCCTCTTTCAACAAGTCTCTCCACCTATCCCGGTCTCGAGCCGACGCCATCCAGTTGCGCACCCCAAGGCTTTGGGCGTCCTGGTCTACGCCATCTCTCCAGCGCAAACATGGTCTACCACGCTGCCGTCGAACGCGGCTAAGAGGTCACAGTGCCTTTTGCTAAGCACCCAAGTCTCGGATCCATACATGAGTACTGGCAGGACCATGGTCCTGTACAGCAGCAGTTTTGAAGTTATGGTTAGATTTCTGGATTGGAACAGCTTTGACAGACTGTAGTAGGCTCTGTTGGATTTGAGAAGCCGCCCGCGTATTTCTTCTTCTATGTTGTTATCGGCTGCTACTGCTGACCCAAGGTATTTAAAGGATTGCACCACTTCAAATTTGTGCTCCGCTATCTTGATTGTTTGACCAAGTGTTCTTCTCGCATTCGACGCCACCATGTACTTTGTTTTACCTTCACTAATGTGCAGCCCCAGATTTTGTGCCGCCTGCTCGATCTGGATGAAGGAATCGTGTACAGCTTGTTTGGTCCTTCCGATGATGTCGATGTCGTCTGCGTAAGCCAGTATCTGGCTGGACCTGTTGACGATGGTCCCTCTTGTTGCCGTGCCAGAGTCACGGATTGCTTTCTCCAACGCCAGGTTGAAGAAGAGGCAGGCCAAACCATCCCCTTGTCGGAGTCCATTAGAGATGTTGATTGGTCTGGATAGCAATTGGGCTATTTTAACTTGGCTTGTTACGTTGGTCATGGTCAACCTACATAGTCGTGTCAATTTATTGGGGATTTGTAAAGTTCTACCATGGCTATGCTATCATAGGCGGCTTTAAAGTCTATAAACAGATGGTATGTTGGGATGTTAAATTCTAGACATTTTTCCATCACCTGCCTAAGGCTAAAACCGCATTGATAAATTTACAACACCACCTCACTGACTATAAAATGTATGTCACAAAACTTTTTTCATGATTAAAGATAACAAAAGATTCGAAATGCCGAAATAAATATTCAATTTGAATGTTGTTGTGATTTTTATCTTCAAACGGGGAAATAGAGGCAACTTTTTTTAACTTTCCAACAACAACAAAAACAACATAAAGTCAAAGTATGATAGAAAAGCCGGGGAGGGGGTGAGTGTTTTGGGACGTTCGTTTGTACAATAACTGTTCCTTTTTGTTTTTGAATTTGTTGAGAGATTAAGTTTAATACTTGATGCAAACAAAGGTAAATGATCCGAATTTAAGAAAATTGTATCTTTTTTGCGTTCCCTTGGTGATATAGACTGATAGCAGGAAAGAGAGTTGTATAGGGTTGTATGCATTCGAACGATATTTTTCAGATGCTAAATTCCTAAGATGTTCAGGAAAGATTTGATGCGTAGCATCTGACAACCCGCGTTATTGTTAGTGATATGGTGATGGGTTTTTTTTTTGCAGGATTTTCGAATCCGTATAATATAGGATCAATTCGGTATAAGGTATACCGATACTTCCGTGGTTAATAGGATTCAACGTAACGTTTCGAGCATGTGGGCTCATGTAAGAAGCGACATGACATGGGTTTGTCATAAAAAATATTTCATAAGATTCCCGCATACATGCATACACACTCCCATACTTATACTCGACTTCTTTGCCAAGCTGTAAATATTTATTGTTCGTAAATTTGTTATTATCAACCAGAAATGTGCGAATTCTGTGGGTTCCATAAGATGACTTTTTAAGGAGGTTACAGATGATGAAGTATCTATGTAATATTATTTTGTAGCTCTATATGGAGATGTTTTAGCCCAAGGTGGGGGTTTTTTTTATCACATACATATTATATACCGAAAATGGAAATTGAGAACGGGTCGGATGTGTTTTGTGGGCTAGAGTGATTATATTCTGCGCTGGCGGAATAAGATACTCAGATTTAAATAAAATTGTGCGGGGAAAATTGTCAAAATTTTGATTAATGTCAGACAGATTCCTTGACATCTTCTTGAGGGAGGTTTAATTTTTTTTTTTATATATGTATTAATAAAATGAACTGTTACATTGTCGTTTTGCGTTGAAAAATGAATGTTAGAATGGTATTTTAAGAGGTTTATTAAAGCATTGATTATTCAATTCAGTTGATGAAAATACAACAACAACAAAAAAAATAACTATGTGTAAAAAGAAAATTCCTTCCTTGAGATTATAGGGTTGGTTGGTGTTTTTTATATTTATATATATATTTCCAGTACGATTTACGTGAAAATTTTTAAAAGGGTTTATTATATTAAAATTTGTATGTAAAGGATTCTGTTTTAAGCCTTTTATGAGTAAGTACCATGGTTTTCATGGGTTTCAATTAAAGAAAAGTCAGATACAAATACATATGCAATTTAATTAAAAAAACAATAAAACATAAATAGATCAGGTCTTATATTTATGTATTGTTTTGCGTTTTGGGTAGAATTTTTGAGCTAAATACTTTTATAAAAAAAAACCTTAGTAAATATGTTATTTAAGATGCAAACATTTTTGCGAAATATGAATGAAAAACTGTTTTATTTCTCTCTTCTAATGATTCATGTGTAACGAACTTCATTTCCTTAATATTTTTTGCAGAGTACCTACTTATTCAAGTATTGGTTTCGTGTCAGAAAAAAAATTTGAGGTTTTAATCAAAACTAACATTACGATGATGGAGAAGTCCGAAAAAGTGGTTTTTGTCATGCCGTCCCACGGTCTGTGCGTCCATCTGTACACTTCTACACTGTCCAAACGCGTGGACAGATTTTCTTCAAATTTGGTACAGATGATTTTTACGTAATTTCGAAAATTGTTTTTTTTTTGTTTTTGAATATCTAACGAGTACCTCCCATACAACATTTTTGAGTTATTCGAATTTTATCGAAAAAAGATTTTGATTAAACTTTTTGATATGATTTCTTCAATAACGATAAATTTTTAGAATTTTTTTCCAATCAAAATTTTTTATTAAAAAATTTTCAAACGATTTAAAAAAAAATTGGTATGCCATTTTGAAGATGGCTAATATTTATCAAAATCTAAAAATAAAATTTTGAAAAAAACACAAATCATTGACCCAATATGGAAAAAAAAATATTTTTCAAAAAAAAAAAGATCCAAAAAGTGTTCCCGTTTTAAAAATATTTTGCTTATTTGTGCATATCTCTCAATACCTACACCAAAAGCTAAAATTTTCAAGCTAAGTTAATACATAAAATAGCTTGGCACTACATGAGCAAGTTCGTGAGATCCAGTCGTGCATTTTATTTGAAAAAAAAATGTGTAAAAAAAGAACTTCATAGGTACTACTTAGGAATTGAAAACTGAAAAATTATTTAGTAGAAATAAATATAAGTACCAAATTATCCAATTTTTCTAGTTAAAGAAGTTTTTTTTTGAAATTTTAAGTACAAAAGTACTTGTTCCGCTGTAGCTACTTATGTTTGTATCTGTTATAGGCACCGATCCCCAAAAAGTGGACCAAAATAAATGATCAGAATTTGTTCAAGATTAAGCAACGACTAAACCATGAGTTACCTGCATGGAGTAAATTGAATAGCAATTAGTCATATCAGTTTATGGTTTTATTTTTTAATTCAAAAAATGTCACGTTTCGTAAAAAAAAAAACAGATGAATTGGAATTAAAAATTATTTCTTTGATCGTTTTCCGATTTTTCTTTCCCACAAGCGAATACAAAAAAATCATCAGACCTAAATTATTGCGCATAAAAAATAATTTACACCCAGGAATTTGATAAAAAATAAACTGCACAAGCTTCACCCGAATGAAAATTATTATTGTAAAAGTTCTCATAGCTATGAAAAAAAAAACGCTGTAGGCAATCTTTTCGCATCGAAAATTTCCTACTAAAAACGCAACTTTACTTTTCATATAAAATCAACCGTTTTTAAAATAATTCCATCGATAGTATGGGTCTTAATTGTTTCAATCAAAAATGTGCTCTCAGCTTTTCCTTACAGGTAAGTCTATGTAAATCTTTGATTTGATATGATACTGGGGATACTGGGTCGACAAAAATTTAGTTCAGGGAGTAGCACTTTTGAAGTTTTGATTTGGAATATTTCAAGAATCATCTGTGAAACAACTTTTCAAAAAAAAAAAAAATCATAAAATAGTGGACATTGAATTCTACCTACATTTTAATTTTTGTTATGATCACTCCATTTGGTACAAGGCTTAGGATTCGTAAAAAAATAGAACTCGAGATAACAATCAGACAGCCTAAGGCGATAAACTGATTTTCTTCAAATTTGTTGGATAAGGATCTTTGGTGATTTCCTAGAGGAGAAATAGCATTTTTTGTTTAGGACCAAACTAACGGTACCTGCAATATAACCATTAAGGAAGAGTTAACTTTTTTCAAAAACCCGCTCTAACGATTTTGATTAAAATTTTTGAATCTGCTTTGGTTAGTAGGGTCTACTTTTAAAATGAATGAAATGTTTATAAGAACTCTACTAACGGTTCCTCCCATAGAGCAGTTTTTTTTTATTTTTTGAATTTCACTTAAACGGCTGAACCAATTTTGATGATTTTTTTTCATACGGAAGCTCCTTAAGAATTTTAAAATTATTTAATACAAAATTTTCAAAAAATTATATTTTGATTTTTAAAATACTTTCAAATTTTGTTTTTGAAAAACGGGTTACAGTATTTTTTTTTTTTTTTAAATTTGGAGTTTTACCTTACTCTTACTTCAGACAAGAGAAACACGTTTACAAATTTTCAGAAGTGGACCTTAACCCAAAAAATTTTTGCCAAGGGACCAAAATGAACTGTAAAACACTAAAAGGATCGACTAAAACTTGCACAACTGCACTACGGATGGGAAATTGCGCAATGAAGTCGACTACGTCCTTGGATAAGTGCAAAATGTGTCCACATTGAAGCAATTATAGAGGAAGAGTAAACATACTTATGACCTTGTGAATGATTTTCACATTTTTTTTTTTTGTTGCCAAAATAATTGTTTGCATTTCAATTGAACTTGGTTTTGTGACTGGTTGCCGTGGAGGGGGAGATTTAACGAGGATCAGTATATTTCCTATATGCTGCTAGATCATGCCGTTCCACATGATGAATATACTGGCTGATATAATTACAATGCAAAGGATAACACTTGATGCTACTCTGCTCGAGCAACGGTAGAATTAATCAGGGATGCCGGTACTGCCACAATAGACTTCCCGGGTATAGGTTAGGTTAGGTTGACGTGGCTACCGGCAGCAGGGCCGATACACTTAGACCAAAGTTTGGTCCATTGTGATACCACATTGAATGTAATAAAAACTTTCCTCCTAATCGTTGAACCACTTCAAGCTTCTTATGAAGGGAACGAGATTGCCTATATCTTTATTTGATAGATCACTGGGATCGTTATAGTAGAAGTCTCCTAGATATAGGCTTCGTCTTTGCGATATAGCAGGGCATGTACGGAGAATGTGGGGAATCGATTCCTCTTCCTCTTCGTCCATGCAGCTACTGCAGAAATCGTTGGACAGAATTCCAAGCCGTATCGCGTGCCTGCCTATTAGACACTGTCCAGTTATAAGTTAATTCCTAAATCATATCAAGCATTAATGAGACGAACTTGAGAAATGTAATTTAATTATAATTATTTCACCATCCCCGATTGGATTTATTAATCTTTTTTTTTATTATTTTAAATAAATTAAATAGGATAAATAATGCCTTTGTCTTACATTGTACTATACTCGTGCTTAACTTTTTCATTTTCATTTAATTATTTTTCGCATTAATTTTTTCCTTTAAATATTCAACCAACTTAAATTTAAACATTTTATACTCACAATGGGTCATAATAATATATCTGTTGCTTACCTGAAAAAAAAATAAACAAATAAGTAAGCACATGTGACAATTGTGTATTAGGTTATATTATTTTTGGGTTTATGTATAAATAATAGAATAAAATCAAGTATAAAACTTTATGGTAGCAACTAGCGGTAATTTTATATTTTGCATTAAAAGATTGACGGAGCATTGTGGGCCATTTATTATTCCGCTGTGAACAATTCAGCGTACAAATTTAAAAAAAATGTGGTAGAAAAATTACTTATCGTCTCCCTCATGCCAGAAAGGTGAAGGTTTGTCGAGGTCGTAAAATTAGAGAGAATTTTGACATTCATGTGATTGTTATTATAAGAAAATACGGTTTCCTTGTTGTCTGTGTTAAATTTTAGTAAGCTAAAGATCATTTAAAGGGTAATCCAACCAATTAATAGCCGCGCTAGTGCCACAGACACGTATAATTATCTACATTTTTTAAGATTATGCGTTAGTCATCAGGTTTTTAGTAAAATTATGTAATTTTATATTGTAACTTAAAATTTTAGTACTTAATAATGTGGCTCTAGGGCGACACTATACACTCGGAATTCGAAAAATTTGCACGGTCATTCTTCTGGCCTGAGTGGGACCTTAATTTTTGGTCTGCGCTTATTTTTTAACTTTCTCGTTTTTTAATTTTGAGTTATAAGTTTCTCTTACACGGAATTTGCCTAAACTCCAAAATTTTTGTAATTTAAAATAGATTTTTCTGAATTATAGCCATTATTTATGCGTTTTTTAAGGGCTGCTATTAAAATCGAGTTAATTTTTTACTAACAATGTAGGTATAGGAGAGGTACTATTAAATAAATCCTTCTGGATGGATTGAATTCGTTCTAATATAATTCCTTATTGTCACCAAAGTATGCTTCAACCAAAAATGGTAATAATAAATCAATTGGTGCATTTATCAGAAAACAGGAACACTGGTCACTTTTCAAGTTTTTTTGAATTCATCTCGTAAAAAAAGCATTATCAAAAATGATACAAAGACACTTTTCAAAGAAAAAATCTAGCTTCTTCAAGTTTTCACCAAATTTGGATATTTCTACTGTATTGGAAAAAAGATATTTAGACCTTTTCAACAATGTAAGCAACATGGAGTTTGGTTAAAACCAAATGTTGCTTGTATCTAAACGTTCGAATTTCTGTATCTGGGTTGAAATCGTTTTTTTTTTTCTTAACCAATTTTCAACCGTTTTTTATAAAAAAAATGTTTTGTTTGATTTGGAAATAAACATCATTTTAGAAATATTTTTAAATCAGCATGTTGTTCTAAAAATATATAATATAGATGATTTTTATGTAATTTCGAAATGTTTTTTTTATTTTTGTACGACTTGTCAGAAAAATAAAATGCACAACTGGGTCGCACGTACTTGCTCTTATACATAAAGTTACTATATATGCTAAGCTTTTTTAATTACAAATTTGTAAATGCAGTTTAAAAAAAAATGAAAAAAAACCACAAAACTCGATTTTCAAATGACTAATACAGCTTCTTTAATGAATGTTAACTCAAAACGAAGTATGCAATCTGATTTCTTCTGCAATGATACATTTTTAGAAAAAAAAAGTGAAAATCGTTAGAGCCGTTTTCTATTCTATATAAAATTTTGCAAGGACTTTTATAAAAAAAAAATTGGTACGCCATTTTTAAGATATTATTTATGAACATCTAAAAACTAAATTTTGAAAAAAATATAGAGTAGTTTTCGAAAAAATGATTTTTCAAAAAATAAATTTCAAACTTTTTGTAAAAATCCAAAAAAATAATTTTCGATTTTTTTTACTAAATATAATTACGGCAACTTAAAAGCATTCATGTAATTTAAAAAAAACTGTTCTATGGCAGGTACCGTTAATAACGGTTTTTTTTGTAAATAATTTCCATTTAAAGATAGACCTTATTCAAAAAACTGACCATGATTTTTTTAATCAAAATCGTAGGCACCGTTTTTGAGAAAAATGAGTTTTTCTAAAACCGGTATATGACAGGTACCGTTATTTAGGGTCAAAAAAAAAAAAAATTCAAAAAAATGTCTGGGGATATTCTCCAAAAAACGCCACATATCAAGTTTGAAGTAAATCGATCCATCCGTTTAGGCTGTGGTCTCTGATACATACAGACAGACAGACAGAATTGTCGGACCCACTTTTTTCTCATTCTCTATCATGGTAATGTCATGTTTGATTGTTATCTCAACTGTTTTTTTTCGTACGAATGCATAACTTGATATATGGTACCCATATCGCAAGTAAAAATTAGTATGTCATTTTTAAGGTATTATAACATCTGAAAACAAAATTTTGAAAATATTTCACTGACCCAATACCCAAAAAAAAATTGTGAAAAAAATAAGAGCAAGTTCGTGCGATCCAGTCGTGCATTTTATTTTTTTTTTTTGGGTTTAAAGTTTTTGAGAACCTTTATATGGGTACTTTTGGTAACCTTTAAACTAAATCTTTCGTGCTGACTACTAATAAAATATCCTGGGATAAGGAAATATGTATATGAAACCTCATTCTGACCCCAAATATTTCTCAATGTTCGTTGTAGTTTGTAACCATACGAAAATGACTTGGCATGTATCGTACCTCTTGCCCATAACCTCATACACAATCCCCTTACATTCTTCTGTGGTAGAATCACAAGTGAAAATATAGAAATTTTTCCTTTTTTAATTATTTAATGAATAACCCATGTAATGCTTTCTATCCACTTTCTCATCTGCCCAAAAACCATTTATCTCAATTGTCGCTTTAAATAATACATTGGATATATTTCAGTCTCCTTGGGGTTGTTAATCTTCTTTGACCGCATTTTTAAACAATTCCTGATATTAAATTGAAACAGAAAAGACAAAAAAAAAAAAAATTATTTTCGCACAAAAGTTTCTAGAAAAAAATATCACTTCCTCTCGTCACGCATTCAAAAGCTGGCTCGACACCAGAATAAACCATGAAAATATTCTTTAGATAGACGTTTAAGAACTTTTTATCCTTATAGGTAATAGAGATCTCCTTAACATTCTACTTCAATTTTTGTTTGTTTTTTTATTTTCCTTTTTTTTCTTCTTTGAGTTGTCAGTTTTGTTTTTGGAAGTCGCATCATGATAGATTATGAGAAATAGCTTTTATCGGGAAACATTTTGTATGAATATTTGAGAACATCGACAATTTGATAACCACCTGTCGAAGTTTTTTTTTCTCAACATTTTTGATCGACTATGTGAGAAAGTTTGAAGACGAATTTAAGTACGGACATGAAGAACACTCTGCAGCACTTTTGCACATGGCAATGTTAACACACAGAATAAAATGCACGACTGGGTCGCACGTACTTGCTCTTAAAGATAAAGTTACTATTCAGCCCTTTTCATTAAAAATTTGTAAATGCAGTTTTAGAAAAAAACAATTAAAATAGCATAAAATTCGGTTTTCAAATGACTAAAACAGCTTCTTAAATGAATTTAACCTTAAAACAAAGTATGCAATTTGATTTTTTCTATAAAGATACATTTTTAGAAAAAAAATTTTGAAAATCGTTAGAGCCGTTTTCTAAAAAAACTATTTTTTCTATATTAAATTTTGCAATGACTTTTATAAAAAAAAAATTGGTACCACATTTTTAAGGTAATATTTATCAACATCTAAAAACTAAATTTTGAAAAAAAATATTGAATATTTTGAAAAAAATATTGAATATTTTTCGAAAAAATGATTTAAAAAAAAAACGGTTCTATGGCAGGTACCGTTAATAAAGGTTTTTGAAAAAAAGGAATGATAAAAAAGTGGGTCTGACAATTCTGTCTGTCTGTCTTTCTGTCTGTCTGGCTGTCTGTCTGTATGTATCAGAAACCACAGCCTAAACGGATGGGTCGATTTCCTTCAAACTTGGTATGTGGCGTTTTTTAGAGAATATCCCTAGACATTTTTTTGAATTTTTTTTTGGACCCCAAATAACGGTACCTGTCATATACCGGTTTTAGAAAAACTCATTTTTCTCAAAAATGGTGCCTACGATTTTTATTAAAAAAATCATGTATATTTCTTTGGGTAAGGTCTATCTTTAAATGAGAACCATTTTTTTCAAAAACCCTGCCATAGAACTGTTTTTTTTACTTCTGATTTTCTCCTTCATGACTCAATCAATTTCAAACATTTTTACATAGATTCTTTTAAGTTGCCGTAATAATATTTAGTAAAAAAAATTTTGAAAATTATTTTTTTGGATTTTTAAAAAGAGTTTGAGATTTTTTTTTTGAAAAATCATTTTTTCGAAAACTATTCAATATTTTTTTTTTTCAAATTTTAGTTTTTAGATGTTGATAAATAATATCTTAAAAATGGCGCACCAATTTTTTTTATAAAAGTCCTTGCAAAATTTTATATGGAAAAAATAGTTTTTTTTTTTAAACGGCTCTAACGATTTTCAAAAAAAATTTTCGAAAAATGTATCATTATAGAAGAAATCAAATTGCATACTTTGTTTTGAGGTTAAATTCATTTAAGAAGCTGTTTTAGTCATTTGAAAATTGAATTTTATGTTTTTTTAATTTTTTTTTTTTTAAACTGCATTTACAAATTTTTAATTAAAAGGGCTTATCATAAATAGTAACTTTATCTTCAAAAGCAAGTACGTGCGACCCAGTCGTGCATTTTTAGTGGCCTTTCAACACGAAAAATCACCGCGAAACGGTATGAAAGCAAAATCATAACTAAAAAATGTAGAATTATATTTATTTTTTGATGATTTTACATTTGTTTTTTTTCTGTGTGAATAATGTGATCTCGAAATAAGCTTTATTTTAGAATATTACTTGCGTTGGAATAGGGTAGAAAACAAATTTTATTAATTAAATTAATAAATCCAGGCTGCCAAAAATTACCTCCTCCACACCAAGATATTTTTGACTTTGGGGGTGGATTAGGATTCATAGCTGCGTAAAATTGGACTGGCTATTTTTGTAACAATTTTATGTGAAAGAGGGATTCGTATTGGTAAGAAGTTGCATGGTCATGGAAGGAGAATTTTAAAAAAAAGCTTAGTTTTTGTATATGTATATTCATGGTAAAAATAAAATAAATGCAAATTCATTTGGTATTTACTTTTCTCAGAATAAATGCTTAAGGGAAAACCGATTGTTTCGAATTCTGGAAAAAAGCAGTTAGGGTCACTGTCATCCTTTATCTGTTTTTTCCTTATGAGATGTAGGTAGGTACTACAGGATAAGTTAAGGATTCGTAAAATAAATCAAATTCGAGATAACAATCAAAAATGACATAACGATGATAGAGAAAACAAAATAAGTGGGTCTCGTAATTCTAGCCCGGGAGGCAGCGTTAATTTTCACGAAATCATTTTGTGATGCAAATAATAGTTCTCCAGGAGTCATTAAAGGATCTGCAAGTCAGCTGCTCGATTAGTAGTGGATTTGGCCGTGAGAGGGCTTCGAATTTGTATGAACAAAAAAATGAAAAAATGAAGTCATTTCGAGACGGTGCGCGGCGGCGCGGCGCAAACTTTTACAGCACGTTCCTTACATCCCACAGGTTTCAAAAACACCAGTCAGCTGTAAGGCCAGTGGTGGAATCGTCGTCAGCTGGGGCCTTAAAGAATGGGGCGGCCGAGAACTACATTGCGCAGAAAATTCGGTTTAAGAATTGTTGCGCTGTTATTTTGAAAAGATTTAAAACAAAAATAACATTATTTGCATATTGTTTCAATTTTAAAATATGCAAGTACTCTTCTAGATATTTGCTTTAGAAAAATGGATTTTGCTGCAAATATCATTTATAGAAGAAATCGGTTCTGATTGGATTTACGGTTAAAGTTTTAATTTAGACTGAAGCTTTAGTGTGCAAGCATGTCATAAAAGTTAATTGACAAACAAATCAAGTGGAAGCAGCTTCAAGGAAAGTTTATTTTCTTCCATAAGGACAACACTACGGCTGAAGTAAACAAACACTCTTCGCATAACATTCACACTCGAATGGACCTGAGCACATTTTATAGGTAAGTCCATTTATATGAACCTGGTTTACATGTATCATTGAATCTGTATAGCAGAAACGATAGGATAAATGTAACCATCATATTAAGAAAGCAGTAGTTTGACACAAAAATATCTACTACTTCTGTTACATTCATCTTATCATGCTCTTATGTCCTTATCGTTATTCTCAGTCTCAGTATAATGTTACTATATTCCCGTTCCCATATCCGAACCGTGCCTACATTTCTACCTACTACCTCTCGCATTTAAGTGTGCAATCAGTGGAAGATGAATCATTTCGACACATGTCACTGTTAGTTCATATCCGGAATCACTTTTTATTTCCGGATGTGCGCACTTAGAATGTGTGTGTGCCTGTGTGTGAGATTTTACTTTATTTCATCCTTGAAAGCCTCGATCATGAAAGACATGCAAATGCTTTTACGATTTGATTAAATCCATCCGAGCTTTCAATGTGTTTCTACATCAACTTAGAAAAAAAAAATTTAACTCCCTTCATGTTCTGCATTGTGTTAGTGCGAGAAATGGGTGGTATAGTTCATGGCACTAAAACCCTGACGATTTATATCCTGCGAGTAGATGCAACACATCGCACGTAATCATTCTCAAAATGTGAAGTCATTTTACATCCTCTAGCCCGCCCACCGTTTTCATTTATGTTTGCCTCAAGCAAAAGGCTTAACTCGTTGTTTTTGAACTTCTCTCCAAAACAGGGCGGTTCCGTCGGTATTATATTATATTTTTAGCACATAAAGCTTTGTCCTTGCTCATGAATCCACATCCCTACTTACACACATTCATTCGGAAGATTGATGAGCAAAGTGTGAATGAAGTTTATTCCCTTCGTATCTTGTGGATGAAACTAAAAATAGGTTATCATTTGTTTTCTTTCTTTTGATGTTTTGAATACAACCGTTGCGTTGGTTGGATGGGTTGGCATAGGATAAGGGGGGGTTACCTATCGACAATGATAAGGTGGTTAACACCTCAGTATACAAAAAAGGTGACCTAAAGCCTATAATGACAGAAATCAATTTGCATACCTATACAATCCTAAACATTATTACAAAAACAAAACCGGAATGTAGTTCTTTTCGCATAAAAGACTTTTATCCATCACACTGTGTCCTTTTTCCATCTGAAAGGACAAGACAGATTCCCTTGTGCGGGTGCGAGCATTTGTGAAATAAAAGAAGAAAAATCTAAGGAGTTAGTAAAAGCCGTTTGTTCTTAACAGAATACGATTAATCATCGAGATGAATATCATTGTCTGAGTATCATGGTGATCAAGAGAAGTTATTTCGTGTTTTTTTTTTGTTCTTCTTCTTCTTCTTTTTCTTCTTGGTATTTTCTGCAAGAAGTGTTGATAGGTGACATGAGCGAAAGCTGAAGGATATAGAAATAGTGCACCATTAAGTAATTGAAAAAGTTTTTGAGCGTTCCTAGAGTTATCTTACATGTGGATGTGGGTGTGTATAGAAGGTTCTTGAATTGACAAATAATAGTCTCTTTGAATAGAGAGCATAGATTAATTGACAAAGTAAATGACAACGAAAGAAGAATGCACGACAAAGTTGATAAGAAAAGCTATTTCATATGATGGAAAGAAGTTGTATGCTGCAGATTAACTTTCATTGAACTGAGTAGTGAGATAAGAGCCGGTAAACAATCAGGTGATTGTCGCATTTTTGTAGATTACATTTAGAAACTCTTGTCAGAAAAAATCACTGAAGCAAACCAGAAGATAACGGATATGAAAAATACTTAAACACTATTATACGAATATACGATTTCGATAATTTTTACTTGCGACATGGGTACCTTAGGGCAAGTTCGGCACCTGATATAAGACGAAAATGTGAAAAATATTTTTTTTTTTTTTCAAAAACGGCTTTAAAGATTTTGATTAAAAATTTTGTATGTACTGCAATCATAAAGTTCGTACTTTTGAAATAAAAAAAATACATTTTTTCATCGCTTGACAGTGGTACCTCACTTAGAGCCATTTCCAATTTTTCTAATTTTCTCGTAAGAAACTTACCATATTTTGATGCTATTTGTTACAAAAAATATTCTCATGTTTTTTTAAAATATCAGAGACCACAGCCTAAACGGATAGGTCGATTTACTTCAAACTTGGTATGTGGCGATTTTTGCAGAATATCCCCAGACGTTTTTTTGAATTTTTTTTTTGGACCCCAAATAACTATTTCTTACATGAAAGCTTTTAAGTTGCCGCAATAGTTTTTAGTAAAAAAAAATTCGAAAATTATTTTTTTGGATTTTTAAAAATATAGTTGAAATTCTTTTTTGAAAAATCATTTTTTCAAAAACTACTCAATATTTTTTTTCAAAATTTAATTTTTAGATGTTGATTAATAATGTCTTAAAAATGGCATACCAATTTTTTCTTATAAAAGTCCTTGCAAAATTTTATATGGAAAAAATAGTTTTTTAAAAAAACGGCTCTAACGATTTTCAAATTTTTTTTTTCTAAAAATGCATCATTAAAGGGGAAATCAAATTGCATACTTCGTTTTCAGGGTAAATTCATTTAGTCATTTGAAAATCGATTTTTTTTTTTTCCAAAACTGCATTTACAATTTTTTATTAAAAAAGCTTAGCATAAATAGTAACTGTATCTATAAGAGCAAGTACGTGCTACCCAATCGTGCATTTTATTGTAAAAATTTTAATTGTTATTCAAAATTTAATACTTCATAATTATAAGAACTAAGCCAAGTCTTCTCTTGATTGTAGAAAATATATTTAATTCGAAGTTGATCAAATATTCACAACTTTAATAGTCGAGTCTCCGTTTGAATATATTTATTTTTGTATTTTTTGTTTAAAATTGCCATTTTTCTCCCAAGAACACTTTCTATTTTTAAAATTTTAGTGAAGACTCAATTTTCAGCTCTATTCAGTTTAGATAAAGTATAGGGGTGATTATACAAGAGAAACAAAAAGAAAATATCTTATGACACACTTCAACTTTGAGAAGGAAAGACAACAAAAAAGACAGTAAAATAAAATATATCTACAAATCTTTTTGATGCTAAATTTCATTGCCAGTGTACCAAGTATAATATAAATACTATCGAACATTCCTCTGATGGTTACTTATCTTACGTACCCTATAGGTAAGTACAACTTTTTTTGTGATTCGTGCTCATCGTTAAGAAAATGACGACAAAATATAGGACCACAACATATAATTTCAATCTAACTACTTCATCTTAAGTTAAACAAAAAAAAAAAAAAACAATGGAAATTAATTCAGAATTGTCGTCGCTACTCCAGGTGCGTATACGATGAGGGGGGGAATAATACACCTCGGTGTATCTTGAAAAATCTTGTAAAACACAAAATTTTGTCTGCCAAACTGTACCTAAACGCAAATCTCTCTAAAAGGTTATGAAATAGTCAACCGGACAATACGATAAAACTTGTTCATTCATAAACGCTAAAAAGGAATCAGTAGTAACAAAGATCATTTGAAGCCAACCACAAGGGTTCTTTAGACGAGAGGCGTTCTTCTATTTAGGGGAATCGCACCTCAATAACCTACTAATAGATCCGCTCGTGCAATTCCATGCTATTTTTTTTGTTTGGCACTCGTCCAAAATTAAAATAAAATGAAGTACATACCTAATACCTACCAAAAAGAAATAGTCGCAACGAACTCGGGACAGGACATTGTCCTCGAGGAGTACACTTACACAGTATCATGGGACACCAGCTGTACGAATTTGATTATTATTTAAATTTGTTCTTGTTTCACCAAGCAGACGCAGAACAAACTCTGGGACTCCTCCAGGGGGTATACTTTAGATATATACTCATAGATAGAAGCGGTGGCACTGCGCGCTTAAATCAAATAAGATTTGAAAAAAAAAAAAAAATATTTTTCATTTTAGGGTAGGTATGAGTCCGAGAAAAGTGATTTTCTTTTTGGAAGAAACAACCTTGGATTACTTTGTGTTGTGCGTTTTTATTCAATTGAGTTTAATACTCGTATACATACCTAAGTATTGTATATACCACTTGACAAATTGCAAAAGAAAACTAGGGTTGCAAAATTGATAATGATGTTTAGAAGGACCATTTTTGTTTAAACTAAAAAAAAAAAGTTTGATGGGTAAAATATTGCGTATATACAAACTTCTTGCACATAAATTTATGGAAATTTTCAAAAGTGTTGCTATTAATGGATTATTCAATTGAATTATTATTCTATTTGCTTTTTTTAACATTTTTTTTTTTAGTTTGAGAGCATAAAATACTGCATGAAAGTTCTTTTATGTTTTGTTGTTGACATCAAAATTATTTTACAAGACAGTTTTTTTTTTTGTATTTACGATGATGTCAATCAATTTCAAACATTTTTGTTTTATGTTTTATACATTTTAGATTTTAATTCTCTTCCAGTTCTTCATTTATTTACAATTTAAAGTGAGATGTTTTACATCTTTTAATAGGATTTTATCAGAAACTATTTTGCTATGGACTCCCTTGGCTAAGTGCACGAGAACGAACTGGAGCCCTTCATATGAAACATGAAGGATCCAGACTTTAAGTATGGAAAGCAACCTCATTAAGAAGAGTAAGAAATGGCTTTTCAATAATTTGTGATAGCACAAATACTTTAAAGATAGAACTTTCCCTTTTGATAACGAATGTGAAGGTTCAAGATATCTTGGTCGTCAGTCTGCAAGACGCACTCAAGAATGCAAAAAAATCGATTATCTAAATAATTGTGATAGCATTAAATGTCTTCATTCTAATACTAGAGAAGTTCTAACTGAGAGGACAAACATCAAGGACGTTTGGCATGGGGTTTTATGCCTGCAAGATACACGGAAAGAATGCAAAAAAAAATCATATAATTTGTGATAGCAAGATAATACTTCATCCCAACGATGGGGGAGGTAACCAGAAGACCCCATGTTAAACATCTTGGATTACTGCTTTTAAAAATAAAATGAACGACTGGGTCGCACGTACTTGCTCTTATAGATAAAGTTACTAATTTATGCTAAGCCTTTTTAATTAAAAATTTATTAATACAGTTTAAAAAAAAAAAACAATTAAAAAAGCATAAAATTCGATTTTCAAATGACTAAAACAGCTTCTTAAATGAATTTAACCTCAAAACGAAGTATGCAATTTGATTTGTTCTCTAATTTTTAGAAAAAAAAATTTTGAAAATCGTTAGAGCCGTTTTAAAAAAAAACTAAAACTGCAAGGACATTGGTACGCTATTTTAAAGGTATTATTTGTCAACATCTAAAAAATAAATTTTGTAAAAAAATTTTGAATAGTTTTCGAAAAAATGATTTTTCAAAAAAAAAATTTTTAATATTTTTTAAAATCCAAAAAAATCATTTTCGAAATTTTTTTTCCTAAATATTATTACGGCAACTTAAAAGCGTTCATGTAAAAAAATGGTGGAAATTGATTGAGTTATAAAGGAGAAAATCAGAATTAAAAAAAAAAACGGTTCTATGGCAGGTACCGTTAATAACGGTTTTTGAAAAAAAAGATTCTCATTTTAATCAAAATCGTAGGCACCGCTTTTGAGAAAAATGAGTTTTTCTAAAACCGGTATATCACAGGTACTGTTATTTTTGGTTAAAAAAAAATCAAAAAACGTCTGAATAGTCTCCAAAAAACGCCACATACCAAGTTTGAAGTAAATCGACCGTTCCCTTCCGTTCCAGAAGATATACTTCCTTATCACATTTCGTTATTTATTTTTTGTATGTTTTTTTTTTTAAATCTAAAATTATTTAAGTAACATAGTCAAAAGTTTAGTTCAACAATATATATGGTGCAACATTGTATTAGAAAATTAATACATCTGCTTAAAAATAAATCAAATTTATTAAATTTTTCATCAAATTATGTACTTTTTATGCATTCATTAAATACATATTTTGTATAAAAGACCTATGTGGCAATGTTTAATAAAGTAATTGTCTAATTGTACTACGTTTTCATCTTATAAAATCTTTCTTAATCATAAAAATCCTGCAACTAAAAATAAAGTTACAAATCTTTATACGTTAAAAATCTAATATTCTTCAAATTTGGTTATTAAGGGTTGAGGCGATACTCCAGAGGGAAAATTAAAATTTTTTTAGGTTCAAAATGAACTTTAGAAAGGTATTTTAGAAATATGAAAAAGTTAAATTTTCTCAAAAACGGTTCTAATTTCATATTTTGATAAAAAAATTGTACATATTTACTTTTGTCAGTAAGACCGTACTTTTGAAATGAAAGAAATATATTTAAAAATGTTAATAACGGTACCTACCATAGAACAGTTTTATTAGTATTTGAGTTTCTATTAAACGACTCAACCGATTTTGATGAAGTTTTTGGATTAAAAAAAAAAAAAAACTTTAAAAATGTTTCACTCTATTATTTTAAAATTTCGGTTTGAGATGTTCATTAATATTTTCCTAAAAATGCCAAATCATTTTTTTTAAACACTGTTTGAAATTTTTTATATTTAAGAAATAATTTTATTTTAGACCACTCCAACGATTTTCAATTTTTTTTTGTCTAAAAATTCATGTGTTCTTTTCGACAAATGAAATATAGTCAACACCCTCGAAGTCGAACTCCCTCTAAGTAAAATTTCCCTCTAATTGGAACTTTTTCGACAAGTTTTTTATTCCTCTCAATTTTAAATAGCCTATTTTCAATCCCTCTAGCTTGAATTTTTCCTAAGCCCTCTAACTTGAACGAATTTTTCTATCTCGTGAAAGTTTAACTTAGAGTCGACTGTAGGTACCTACTGAGTTTGGAACTCAAAACAATTTAAAAAGTTGTTTAAGTCATTTTAATAATAAATTTTATGTTTTTTATTATTTATAATTTTTATTTATTATTCTTGCTAGATTTTGATCAAACTTATTCTAAGACTGTGAAACTTCATAGCCTGCGAATCATAATTTTATAAGGCTTGGGTAAAAAGTAATAACGTGCCCCATAAAAAAAAAAAACTCTTTCTTCTGTTATCTCCGCTCGCACACTACAAAAAGTTCTAAGATCTTGTACAAGAATACATTATTGTTGACAGCTCTGTGTAAATTTCAAGCTCTTTGCCAGTAAAAATCACAATTTCACCCTAAATATTTGAATAGACACCAGTCTTTTAGCTTAAAACTTATTTTATAAATGGATAAGTGTATTATTTTTATGTAAGTGGCTAACAAAAGTCAACTGGTTTTATTATTGAGTCAGCGATAAATGAGTTTAAACTAGTTTTAAAGGGTCACTATGACGTATGAGTAATTTTTTTAATTGAATTATCTTTACTGCTAATATAGATTTTTCTATTCTATTTCAGATCTAGTCACCAATCTCCGACCATTGAAATGGTGTAATGCAAAAAATATAAGGTTACCACACCTAAAGGGTGATTTTTTAAGAGGTTTAGAACTTTAAAAAAAAAACACAAAAAAATCGAAAAAATGAATGAAATATTTATTTGAATCGATAGTTTGAACCTTGCAATTTAATGTTTAAAGATAATTTTATGCAAATGTTGACCGCGGCTGCGTCTCAGGTAGCCCATCCGCTGAGTCCAATTTTGGCATACTCTTTCACACATATCGGCCGGTATCTCACGAATGAATGCATGGATGTTGGCTTCCAGTGCGTCAATCAAAGCGGGCTTGTCCCTATAGACATTAGCCTTGACATACCCCCACAAAAAATAATCTAATGGTGTCAAATCGCACGATCTAGGCGGCCAATTGACCGGCCCGAAACGTGAAATTAACTGTTCACCAAACTCGCCTCGCAATTGCACCATTGTTTCGCGTGCTGTGTGGCATGTGGCACCGTCTTGTTGAAACCACATATAATGCAAGTCAAGAACTTCCATTTCGGGCAAAAAAAAGTTTGTTATCATCGCTCGGTAGCGTTCACCATTGACAGTAACGCTGCGATTCGCATCATCTTTGAAGAAATATGGCCCAATAATGCCGCCGGCCCATAAACCGCACCAAACAGTGGCTTTTTCGGGATGCATTGGTAGCTGTTGCAATGCTTCTGGCTGATCTTCACTCCAAATGCGGCAATTTTGCTTATTTACGTACCCATTCAACCAAAAATGAGCCTCATCGCTGAACACAATTTTTCGATAAAAAAGCGGATCCTTGGCCAGCTTTCCAAGAGCCCATTCACCAAAAATTCGGCGTTGTGGTAGGTCGGCTGGCTTTAGTTCTTGCACCAGCTGTATCTTTAAATACTTTACGCCCAAATCCTTCCGCAAAATTTTCCACGTAGTGCTGTAACAAAGGCCTAACTGCTGGGAACGGCGCCGAATCGACATTTCGCGGTCTTCTGTCACACTAGCTGATACGGCCGCAATATTTTCTTCACTACGCACAGTACGTAAACGTGTTGGTGGTTTAATGTCCAACAAAGTAAATTTGGTGCGAAATTTGGTCACAATCTTCCGAATAGACTGCTCAGAAGGTCGAGAATGCCGACCATAAAATGGAAGCAGCGCGCGATTAATATTTCGAACCGAGCACGAATTTTGATAGTAAAATTCAATAATTTGCAAGCGCTGTTCATTTGTAAGACGATCCATGATTAAATTGCAAACCAAACTGAAGCTGTTTGACAGTGACACAAGGTACTAAACACACGTTAGCTGTCAAAACCAGTGTTGCCAAAACCAAACCAGCTAAAAAATCACCCGTTAGTAATCAAGAAAAATCAAGTTTCGAAAAAAGACCTTTGATCACAATGACTTTAAAATAACATAAAAAGTGTGTAAACACAATCAATTATTGACACAATTTTTGGTCAACCCATACGAAGCAGTTAAATATTTGAAAAAATTGAAGCCTTTGAATGCGTGGAGAACTAAATTTTTATACACAAGTAAAAAATGGCAGCATTTTTAAGAATACATATGATTACTGTTTTAGATTGTTTGGAAAACTGTTAAATTTTGCAATTTCTATTTTTTGCTATCAGGGCATTTCTTACTAATAAATGGTGAAAAGACTGGTTTGACGATCTTATATGTATAAGGACTAAAATCCAAAAAAAAATTAAGAGACGTATTATATTTTTATTTCCTAAAATATGGAATTATCAGCCCTATCATCGCATCCAATCGGAGCAAAAATTTCTCCGATTACTACGAATTGTAAGAATTTTAAATCATAGTAACTGTTCCGCCTGGTACGAGTATATCCGAAGAAAATATAAGCTTGCGTTGTAAATGTCAAAATGTCAGCAACGCGTCTCAAATTTATGCGATTTTGTCTCTCCAATTTATTTTCATATGCGATGTACCAATACGACGATTGGTCTACTGGCTTTAATAATAATTTTTGTATCTTTTATCTCTTGGATATAGGTACATTTTCAAAAGTGTATTTTAATGAAAATAAAAAAAAAAAAACGTTATTTTGTAAATTAATAAATAATAAATTTTGTAATTCAAAGTGCGATGAGTAAAACTATAATAAAATCGAATAGAAACAAAATTTTTAAATGAAGAAAAATAAACTAGAAGCATGCGAAGACACAGAAAGGAAACCATCACTGATACCAGAACATGTTTTTGTAAAATATCGTAAATAATTTATTTTTTATTAACACTAACCTTTAAGAACCTTTAAAAATAACAAAAAAAAAAAAATACTTTTAATCAGTTTTCTTATTCACATATTGTACCCTTTTAAGATTTAACATAAAGGTAGCCGGCATTAATGCGAATATTTAAAAGAACGTTGGGACGTAGTCAAATATGAACGCAGAAAACAAATCTCAGTAATTATTGTGTTTTTAAGAGGGTGAAGGGGCAGGGGGTGGTAAGGTTTAACACCCCTTCCTAATTTTACTCTTGAAATATGCAAGTTCCTCAGATTAAAAGCTACGCCAATGGCCTTACACCTACATTAACTGATTTGATTAAGAGCTTTGTATCTTCGTTTAATCAATTTTAAGAACACAAAAAAAGTTCAATTTGAGAGCGTAAGGCAATGTAAGAATCCACCATACAAACATTTTCTGAACATAATGTTTGCCTGAAATTATTTTCCTTATAGACTAGAAAAAATTGCGTCTGAGGTAAAACTAATAATTTATTATGAATACTACCAGCTTTAGAGATAAAGGGTTTTCTAATAAGAGGTGTCATTTTGAATAGCCCGCTATTTCGGTAGCTGTCACTTTTGAAGCTATCACTTTTTGACATTTGACAAGTAGAAACTACGCTATTAATAAAAATGGAACGATACACGCTTCAACAACGCATTGAAATTATTAAAATTCACTATAAAAATGGTGAAAATTTGGCAGAGACGGTTCGTAAAACTAAAACATTTTTGGGTCGTCGTGAAGCACCTTGTCGGACCGCAATACAGAAATTGGTGGACAAATTCGAGCTGTTGGGACAAGTTAGTGATGTGAAGAATAAAACCCGTGCACGTCGCTCAAGAAAAACTGAGAATATTGCTGTTGTAGCCCAAAGTGTTGAAGAAAACCTAGGTTTGTCCATTCCTCGTCGTTCATTGGAATTAGGCATTCCACAAACGTCATTACACCGTATTTTGCATATAGACTTGGGTCTTAAGGCTTATAAAGTTCAGTTAACACAAGAACTCAAGCCGGCTGATCATCAACAACGTCGTGTCTTTGCTGATTGGGTCCTTGAAATGCATGAAAATGAACCGGAATTTCATCGAAAAATCATCTTGACTGATGGGGCCCATTTCCACCTCGGAGGCTACGTCAACAAGCAAAACTGTCGCATCTGGGGCTCGGAAAACCCAAGAGTTATTGTTGAAAAGCCTCTCCATCCTCAACGCGTTACTGTTTGGTGCGGTTTATGGTCCCGCGTTGTCATTGGACCTTACTTTTTCGAAAATGAGGCTGGAGCAACAGTTACGGTCAATGGATTGCGCTATCGAGAGATGATTAATGATTTTTTATGGCCTGAATTGGATGGTATTGATCTGGACAACGTTTACTTTCAACAAGACGGCGCTACGTGCCACACAAGCAATGAAACCATCGATCTTTTACGGGAAAAGTTTCCGGACCGTGTTATCTCTCGAAGAGGTGATCACAATTGGCCACCGAGATCTTGTGATTTAACACCTTGCGACTTCTTCCTTTGGGGCCACGTGAAAGATAAGGTCTACGCCAACAGCCCAGCGTCGATTCAAGACCTCAAAGATGAAATTCGTGAGGCTATCGAGGACATAGGGCAGCCACTTTGCGATTTGGTTATGGAAAATTTCATGAAAAGGATATGGTCCTGTAAGCGTGGTCTTGGAGGCCATTTGGCTGATATTGTGTTTTATTATTAACGGCATACCTTCCTCTTTATAATGAAATAAACATCCGATCATTTATTTCAAAAAATGCCATTTTTCTTTGAATATCAAAATAACACCTCTTATTGGAAAACCCTTTAGGTGACATTCTGCGTCAATACCAATCAAAAAAATTCATAAATTAATTATTTTACCTTCTCCATAATAAATTTCATAGCTTTCCTTGTCTATTATTGTAATTCAAATATTAAATATGATAATTCTAGGATCATACTAGCTTCGAAATTAATTTTTAACATATTATATATTTTACAAAAACATATCTGAAAAGGGGTTGTAATTTAAAAATATCAATTTTGGTGAGCTCGGGAACTCAATGACAATTACCTAGAATATTTTCAATAAAGGTTTTTTTTTTTTTAATATAATATTAGATTCAATATTCTAAATTAACTTCAATGTATTCTAATTTAAGAATTCTTATAAACTTTTTTAATGAGACTAATTAATGAATTTATTTTTCATATTTTCTTCCTTCAGGATTACGATACTTTTTGACGATTACTGTTTTTTTTTTTTTTGTTTCTCTTCAAAAAAAACCCACATCTGATTTCCTATTCCGTCAACATTCTTTGAAAAAGAAAAAATAGAAAAAAATAAACTGTAGAGGTGTAGGTAGAGGTACCTATAATTTTACATTTTCCTTTATTCATTTCCCATTCTAACGAATACAAAAAATCCAAAAAGACGTTATTCGGTTAAAAGACTAATAGCTCTGCCATTCCTTTAACTCCTTTTCACTTTAACCGGATCTTAGCTGCTAAATGGGGAATAATTTCATTTTTGCTTAAAAAATAATTTCAACGTAGTATAGCGAGCGCATAGAAAATCATTACACACACAGAAAGACTGACACACTTCCTGTTTCTATCGCCCGCCCCAAACATAGATACATTTGACTTGACTATATAAGCAGAATAACATCAGACAAGGGAATAGGGATAATCCATGGACAAGGAGCAGCAGTTAGATAATTCGAACTCCAACACCGTTGTCGGTCGTCGTCGTCGGTCGTCATCGCAATCTTCTTTGCCGTAGTCATCGTCGTCGTCGTCGTCGTGTGCCTGCCTGTTCAGTTCAGGTCAACTTAATTAAAAATAATTTCCCGAGTCAGCTCTTGTTTCTTTTTCGTAAGTTAGTTCATTTGCCCTGGGGCTAGGCTGCTGCCACTCCCCATCACGAAACGAACAGGATACTTTTGTCTTAATTTCCTACTCTTCCTTGGTTTCTTCTTTTGCAACACTTTTATAATTTGTTATTATTTCATTCATCTGCTGCTATGTTTCTTTCTATACTCATTGCATTGGTGGGAGGTAAAAGGCAGGGAGGGGGTTGGTCCAAATGAATAGATGGATCAGGATGAAGCATTAGAATGACGATGAGGATGAGAGGGTATCTCATCATTTTCTTTCAATGCAGTCAAACAGAACAGGACGACGTAGCGGATCCGGATACATAATGCCAGGAGTTTTAGCTTTGTTCGGTTTAGGTTTATCCATCTTCCATCAATGGTCCATTTGGGAACGATATCCTGCTAACCTACATCCGACTTCATTATTCGACTGTTTTACTTTTTTCTTCATTTTTTTTTTTTTTTTTTATCTTTAGTAACCGCATTTTTGCAGTGATGGCATTTCTTTTTGCAAGCGAGCAAGCTAACCACGATGAAGAATTGTATCAAATGAAAAGAAGATCCTTTACTGTTGGTAACATAAAAAAAAAAAAAAAAAAATGCCACCCACATCCTTCCGATTAAAAGCATGAGGAAGAGTAACACCATATTCTAATGCAATTCTATAACACGAAAAACTGTATCTAAGCTGCTCCTTGAAAACAATATTCAAAATCTAATGACATGGGCTTTGAAATATTCAATACTAGTCATTTCTTTTATCTTATACAAGAGTAGAGTATATCAAATGATACAACAACAACACAAAAAAAAAAACGAAACAAGATATATTTACCTAATGGATCCACTCGGTAAATGACCTCCGGCAGTACAGGACTCAAGAGGCAAGTTAAAAGTAACCAAATTATGGACCATTGTGTGATTGAAATACGACTCCTTCGGGGTGTTGTAGGTGTTTCTTCGTAGAATCCTGTCATTTTATTATATGACTTTCTGTTGGCGTGTGTATATAGAATAGCACAAAGGATCTGAATATTTATTTCAATAAGCACTTGATGTGCGTTGGTCCTTTAACTATGGATCATAGTCGAACATTCTCAATGGTAGTTTTTAATTTGTTAAGATGCATTTACAATGGAATCTATAGATGTTTTTTGTTCCTCACTTTTATCAACATTATTTTGAAACGGTATATCTGGAAAGAAAAAAAATTAATTTTATTTTTATAATTTAAATAAGAAATAGTTCTTCTTTATATATACATAGTTTACCACCATTGACAATAAAATTTTCAAGAACATTAATTATAAAATTATTATATGAAAATATTTGTTTCTAATTTTGTTTACATAATTTCAAAAATATTCGAAATGCTTATAGGATTAAAAAAATTAAAAACAAGTACATATGTAGGTAAGGTAGGTACCTATTTTTACTGAAAATACAAATAATATATAGCTTGAGTAGAGTGTTACGGTACTTAGATTATGAAGACTATGACTGGTAATGTGTCAAATTTATTTATATTTGAAAAAGACTGAAATCACATTTTAAAACAATATCTGAAGCAATATATTTATTCAGTTTTTTGTAAGGAAAAATTTGGACTGCATTATTGCTATTCTTTTGTGTAAGTATTGACTTTGAACATGCCTCAGAGCAAATGGCAACAACAACAAAAATATATAATTTTTACTTGCGATATCGGTACCATAAATCAAGTTATGCATTCGTACAAAAAAAAGTGGGTCCGACAATTCTGTCTGTCTGTCTGTCTGTCTTTATCAGAGGCCACAGCCTAAACGGATGGGTCGATTTACTTCAAACTTGGTATGTGGAGTTTTTTGGTGACTATCCCCAGACGTTTTTTTAGTTTTTTTTTTTACCAAAAATAACGGTATCTGTCATATACCGTTTTTAGAAAATCTCATTTTTCTCAAAAATGATTTTGATTAAAAAAATCATGGTCATTTTCTTTAAATGAAAACCATTTTTTTCAAAATCCTATATTCATCATCATCGGCTCGACAACCGGGGTCCGGTCCTGGCCTCTTTCAACAAGTCTCTTCACCTATCCCGGTCTCGAGCCCACGCCATCCAGTTGCTCACCCCAAGGCTTCGGGCGTCCTGGTCTACGCCATCTCTCCAGCGCAAGCATGGTCTACCACGCTTCCATCTACCATAAAATGTACCACAAAAGACTTTCTGAGCAGGTTCCTCTTCGCTCATACGAGCTAGGTGCCCTGCCCACCGGAGTCTACCGAGCTTAATTTTTGTCACGATGTCTACTTCAAGGTACATTGCGTACAACTCATGATTGTACCGTCTCCGGAATCGTCCTTCCTCACATATGGGACCAACAATTCTCCGTAAGACCATACATGAGTACTGGCAGTACCATGGTCCTGTACAGCAACAGTTTTGAAGTTATGGTTAGATTTCTGGATTTGAATAGCTTTGACAGACTGTAGTAGGCTCTGTTGAGAAGCCGCCCGCGTATTTCTTCTTCTATGTTGTTATCGGCTGCTACTGTTGACCCAAGGTATTTAAAGGATTGCACCATTTCAAATTCGTGCTCCGCTACCTTGATTGTTTGACCAACTGTTCTTCTCGCATTCGACGCCACCAATGTACTTTGTTTTACCTTCACTAATGTGCAGCCCCAGATTTTGTGCCGCCTGCTCGATCTGGATGAAGGAATCGTGTACAGCTTGTTCGGTTCTTCCGATGATGTCGATGTCGTCTGCGTAAGCCAGTATCTGGCTGGACCTGTTGACGATGGTCCCTCTTGTTGCCGTGCCAGAGTCACGGATTGCTTTCTCCAACGCCAGGTTGAAGAGGAGGCAGGCCAAACCATCCCCTTGTCGGAGTCCATTAAAGATGTTGATTGGTCTGGATAGCAATCCGGCTATTTTAACTTGGCTTGCTACGTTGGTCATGGTCAACCTACATAGTCGTGTCAATTTATTTGGTATGCCAAATTCTCTCATGGCTTTGTAAAGTTCTACCCTGGCTATGCTATCATAGGCGGCCTTAAAGTCCATAAACAGATAGTATGTTGGGATGTTAAGTTCTAGACTTTTTTCCATCGCCTGCCTAAGGGTAAAAATCTGATCAGTTGTTGATTTGCCTGGAATGAAACCACACTGATAGTGTCCGATGATGGTTTTAGCGTATGGGGTTATCCAGTCTTGTAGGATAGAGGAGAGTACCTTATAGGCGGTACTCAACAACGAAAAACCGTTATTAGTTTTTTTTTTAATTCTGATTTTCTCCTCCATTACTCAATCAATTTCAGCCATTTTTTTTAAAATGAATTCTATTAAGTTGCCGTAATAACATTTTATAAAAAAAAATCGAAAATTGTTTTTTTTTGGATTTTTAAAAAAAGTTTTTAGATGTTGATAAATAATATCTTTTAAATGGCGTACTAATTTATTTGAGACAGCAGTCCTTGCTAAATTTTATATACCTAGAAAAAATGTTTTTTTTAGAAAACGGATCTAACGATTTTCAATTTTTTTTTCTAAAAATGTATCATTATAGAAGAAATCAGATTGCATACTTCGTTTGCAGGTTAAATACAGTTAAGAAGCTGTTTTAGTCATTTGAAAATCGAATTTTATGCTTTTATAATTTGTTTTTTTTTTCTAAAATTACAATTACAAAATTTTAATTAAAAATGCTTAGCATAAATAGTAACTTTAGTTATAAGAGCAAGTAAGTGACACCCAGTCGTGCATTTTATTTTCTTTAAATCTGCCCAGCAATAAAAATTATTGTCTTCGAATTTGAAAACAACCTTTTACAAAATATTTTATTTGAGAAAAAAAAGTTTTTAAATGTTTAATTTTAACATTACATACTTCCTGTTCCTATAAAATAAAAAAAATTAAAAATTTTTGTTGTGGTTTTGTACAAAAACAAAAACCCTTGCTTGGGAGTCATTTTGATGTGTGATTTTACTCAAATTGGGTACCTGACGTTCTTTTTAAGACTTTTTTAACAATACAGTCGGTCTATGATCGAACGGGACCCCAGCGAAAAGAG
The DNA here is from genome assembly GCA_948107695.1 of Meliscaeva auricollis. Classification (NCBI taxonomy): domain Eukaryota; kingdom Metazoa; phylum Arthropoda; class Insecta; order Diptera; family Syrphidae; genus Meliscaeva; species Meliscaeva auricollis. Next base: position 39,896,319 of record OX403616.1, on the reverse strand, counting down.
TTTTTGGTTAATTTTGATTTTTTTTTTTCATAGGTTCCATCCATTTTCAGGCTAGAAAGTCATTATAAATTGCAGAAGAGTTGAAAAACCTCAGTTTCATATTGAGCATCCCAAAAAAAAAAAATAAAAAAAAATTAAACAATTAAAAACAAAAAACGTAAATTTTTCTGGTTAAATTCAAACAGAACCTGTTTATCCACCAAAATGCAAAACAGTTTTTTCGTTCGGTTTTTCAAATTGAACCGTATTATAACTTTCGAAAGAAAAAAAACATCAATTTTAATTTTCTCATGGATGCCATTGTCAAAACTGAACCAAATTAAAATGGGACCCTATGAGAAAATCAGCTTTCAAATAAAAAAAGAATTATGGAAAACTTTTATTAGAGGTTTTTTTTCTATCAAAAACCAATTTTTCGAAAACGTTTTAATGATTTAAGTACGTAGCGTTTCTGGATATTATCCAGAGGCGTTTCTGAAACATTTTTTGTGTGACCAAAATAAACGGTACTATATGTATATTAGGATGGAGCGTCAAATTATTTTTTTTCGATTTTCCTATTAAAATAGCTTCAAACGGTTGCCTTATTAGATTATCTATAGGGGCATTATGGCGTAGTGGGCAATATGGCGCACCTCAAAAATATCAGACTTGCAATACATTGCAAAAGTTTTGTCTTCGCCGAACACTTCGTCAGTAATGATCGTAGGTCGACACCACTAGCTTTGTGAAGAGAAACTTAATGTTTTCGAATTTGTGTATCTCGGAACAATACAGCGCACTTGTTTGGTGTGAACTTGAGAATGCAGGTTACTGTTTTGGTTTTCATGTGTAACGCGAAGTATTTTCGAAGAAATGAGAATTTTGTTTGAACAGGTGTACTTTTTGTAATATATCGCAGATGCTGTGTGAGCATTATGGCGCTATTTCCCACATGCTTACTTGATAAGGGCATTATGGTGCGATTGCATCATAATGCCCTTATCGATTTTGTTCTTCCAACTTGTTTAGAAAACAATTGCCCCTGATATTTTAGAAATTACACGACAACAACAAATTATGGCGTCTGTCTGTCTTATCTTTAGAATAACGTGCCTTATCAATCAAAGTGAAAAGGTGTTACCAACAATTGCTGATTTTAATTGTCCAACACATATTTTTTGTGAGAAGTTAAAAAAATTATAGAAATAATTGGAAGCAGCCAGCTATAATTCAAATTTATGAGTATATTGACCTTTGAAATTGAAATTGATTGTATCCCTTCCTTCAGTGCCAATACGATGTGTTAGGCAGCTGGATGTAGGCTTGGTAACTGAAGCGAGTGTCTGAAACGTGATGGTTGAGAGTAGGTATAGTTCGTAGGGCCAGAAAACGACAAAGAGAAATTCTCCAATTTTTTTTTTTCTAAAAATGTGGAGCTCAAAAGAATTTTTAAGTTTTTTTATATAATAATTTTAATTTTAATAATAAATTTAATTGTTTTTACATTTCTTATGAAATTATTAATTTTAAAAAACTTTATACATTAGAAATCTTTAACGTCCGCGGTAACTTTGACCTTGAGTGCGTTCGAACCAGTTCTGCATCATATTTTTTCGGGGTTTCTCCCCTAAAAAACAAGATTTTTCAAACCTGATAATGTTTGAACAATTTTTTTTTTACAAAAGTGTTTAAGAAGCCTCAACTACATTAAAAAAAAAAAAACATTTTAAAATGAAAAAAATAGATTTTTAATCTGTTTTTGTTATTAAATTGAATTTTATATATTTTCCTAAAAGTTTAAGAAAATTTAATAAAAAATTTTAAGAATCAAAGCAAGTTTTCATATTATATCCTGCCGAAGGCAAGGCTTTTTTTTCCAACGTGAAAAGCAAGTGGGGTTGTTCATCACCCCACCACCTTTTATTGTAAATAAAACAAGTTTTTAATTGAAAATTGATTCTTATTCATTATAAGATCGAATGTTTACATTACATAATAGGAAACTAAAAAAAGTCTTTTTTTGAGATTTCTTAAAATCTAAGTACATAACTTTTTACATTAAATGCAGTTAAGGCAAATATCTCTGTGATGTTCAGAGCAAGTGGGATCTTTGTGGGATTGTTGTCCCGTTTTCTTGGACACAGTGCACACCTTGCCTGCTTCTCTAATTTCACCTGGGATAACATACAGAAGGTCCTTCTGTGATATTAAGAATATCTTGTAAAGTGCATCGTAATTCTGGCGACAAATCACAGTTTTTATATGAGGCTCTGCCAGTTGTAATGCCAAATTCTTCCAGTAATTGCTTTAAAACTTCTTGATCGGAGCATCCGAGCGTTTAATATCAACATAAAGCTCCTTCGAATTTACTCCCACTTTGATCAATCATGCCGTAGAAATAACGAAATGGCCAAAAATATACTACTATTATATAGAAAAGGGGGTTACCGTGAATAAAGTCCAGCCCTGGATCTTTAATGCTAGTCAAACAGAAAAAAAAATTGCAGCTAACGAGTTAAGATTATCATCTTAATCCTTAATGACATCTTTCAACATACCTTGCCTGCACAAAGAAAAAAACAAAAAGGAAAAAGCAGGCAAAGTTTGATAATGAAAGAACACGTGGATAAAGGATTATTTTATCCGATATTTCATCATCTTCTCTACATTAATAATATAATCTACTCTTTTGTTGTGCGATTTGGCCCATTAGCATAAAATTGCTTAGATTTTAGATTTTGTCTATATTTATGTTAGATATGCGTAAAAGAAAACGCAGAAAATGATGTTTCCTTAAATTAAAAGTGTCGCAGTGCATGTCAATGTTGAGCTAATTACTGTTTGGCAATATGACAAAAGTTCCTTATCATAGATTTAATTTACATAAATACACTGCTGATTAGGTACTTGCTTTGTATTTTGGTGCTGGATTAGCAAAATTACACATGAGATGGGAAAATACATTATGTATTTTGATGAACGGGTCTAGGTTAAGTAAACAAAAATTCTACGACTTTATCGACTTTTAGAATGCTAGAAGAGATAGGCACCTTTTACAGTCAACATCTTAAGTTACAAAATTCGCGTTACTATGAAGTTTTTTTATTTTGTGAAAATTGTTGTGTTATATAGCCCCATTTTTTCAGTGTTTAATGTTTCAACATATATTTAACTATTAAAAAGTACCTAAGTACCCCGTAGTTCGCCAACAACTAGTGGACCATCTTTCCCAAGGGCACATGGAAGAAATAGTGCTTGGCTATCCGCTGAAACCTGGGAAAAGATCGACGAAAGAAAACAACTGCGAGCTCGCATCGCAGCTACTCAAGCAGCAGAGAGAAGCGAGCTAGAATCCACGTATCGCATGAAGATGAGAGATGTTTGCCGTAGCGTGAGACGTGACAAGCGTAACTACATCAACGCATTAGCTGAAGAAGCAGAAGAGGCAGCAAATCGGTGTGACAGCAGAACTGTTTATAGAATCACCAAGGAGCTTACAGGAGTACAATGCTCCAAACAACACCTGGTGAAAGATATAGATGGTTCCCTGCTCCATTCGGATGAGGACCAGCTCAGAAGGTGGAAGGAACACTTCGCTTCGGTTTTAAACCGTGTGTTCGCCAGCGATGCGCATCCAATACCTGATGACACGTCCGAAGCAATAAATGCCCGAATCCGCACCACACCTTCCAGTAGAGAAGAGATAATTGCCGGAATTAAAACACTAAAGAACAACAAGGCGGTAGGACTTAACGGTATTCCTGCAGAGCTCTTACAAGCAGCACCAACGACATCGAGTGAGCTACTGCATCCACTCATAACTAGAACATCTAGAAGACACACTCGACGCCGAAGAAGTAGGTTTCCGCACTGGTTCATCCTGTGTTGACCACATTAACACCTTGCGGATCATTATTGAACAGTGCCTCGAATATCGATCACCACTTCACCTGCTGTTCATTGATTTTAAAAAAGCTTTTGATAGTGTTAACAGAGAATTGATTTGGATTGCCTTACGCAGGAGAGGCATTCCAGATAAGTTAATCGCTATTATTAAAGCAACCTACGATGGATGCAAATATCACGTTTTACATAGAGGAAGGTTGTCGGATGAATTCCAAGTCCATTGTGGAGTCAGACAGGGTTTCATACTGTCGCCAATACTTTTCCTGTTAGTGATAAGTGATGTGCTACGTGCAGCCCTGTTAAACGGAAATGGTGGAATTCAATGGAGTCTGACATCCGAACTAAAACATCTGAACTACGCGTATGACATATGCTTACTCTCTCATAGGATCATGGATCTCCATCAAATGACAACAAGGGAAGAGGGAGAAGCAGGAATCGTGGGGCTGAAAATTAACACGGCAAAAACAAAAATGATCAGCCTCGGAAGTAATTCATCCGTTCAAGTCAATATTTCTGGACAACCGGAAGAGAAAGCAGAAGACTTTCAATATCTTGGGAGTTTTGTCTCTACCAAAGGCGGAACCGAACAAGATGTCGACAGCCGTATCAAAAAAGCAAAGGCTGCTTTCGGAATGCTGTCCAAAATGTGGAGAAACAACGCTATAAGCTTGAAGACCAAGCTGAGACTGTTCCACTCCAATATTGAATCCGTGCTTCTGTATGGGTGCAGCACATGGAAAATGTTAACAACTGTCACAAGCAAGCTGCAATCGTTCGTGAATAGGTGTCTACGAAACATCTTAAGGATTTTTTGGCCCAACCGTATTTCCAATGAAGAACTTTATAGAAGAACGGGTCAAGCATCCATTGACAGTACTATTCGCAGACGTAAGTGGCAGTGGATTGGTCATACGCTTCGAAAAGGCAACGGTTGCATTGCTGGCAAAGCGATGCAATGGAACCCACTCACACAGGCAGGTAGAGGGTCGGGTCGGCCGAGAAGCACATGGCGCAGGACAGTCGAAAGTGAATCTGCACAGCTGGGGAAGAGTTGGAGAGAACTACGTTATATTTCCAGAAACCGTACACGATGGCGCGTAGGAGTAGTGGAGGCCCTATGCCCCTTAAGGGGTTCACAACGGACTTTTTAAGGTCTGAGGACCTAAGTAAGTAAGTAAGTAAGCACCGATACGGAAAAAGTTAAATAGATACTTTTCAAGTTTTAAATGATAAATTGAACTCAAAAGCGTTAATATGGACTTTGTTAAAGAAAATCAGCAAGGCCCAGAGTTCTTAAGACGTGGATTAAAAAAAAAAATACTCAAGACTCTAAATTACGAAAGGTACATGGTCGTATAGGTTCTGACATTATAAATGCCAAGGATTCTACTTCCTCTTTATCTTTAGCTAGGCAAGAGAAACTTTGCTATGTAAATATTACTTAGCAAAACATGCTGAAGATTACATATGTGTATATTTTTTTTTAAATAAATGGCAATCATTTGCTTTCAATGGTGTAGAAGTAATAGATTTATACCTATTCCTATGCCGTCAGAGTTCAGCAAATTCATTCACTTATATAGGTACCTTTACACCCGGAATAATAATCCTAAGCCTTTGCATGTTATGTTTCTATTCCTTCCTACCTTCATATGTATTCTTACATTAAATGAAAAAAAAAAAAAAAACATATTGAAATTGCTGAGCTCTCTTGGAAAAGCCAGGAGGAAATATATTAAGTGAGTGTGCTGTATGCTGTCTACTATCTATACCCTCTCTATAGGCTCCTTACATAATTTGCTGAGCATTAAAGTATTTGCTTAAGCATAATTTACACTTATGTAGGTACTATATGTGCATTGTTACAATGTACATTGTACCACTACAGGCATGGTGATTTGTTAGATGAAAAACGAGACACTCATACACATGAACAGGAGGGGTTTTTAATATTCAATGGTTTTTCGCCGAAGATGGCTTGGAAAATAATAGATAGCATGCTGTTCACTCCACCGATCATCCATCATTTATTAAGCACCACCGAAGGGAGCGCAGCGGTTTTTAAGTCTCTTAAAGAATCTTTTAATGGCTTTTGAAGAATTCTCAAAAGGATATAGAGCCCTTAAGAGATTTTGGGTGTGGGTGAGTGAGTCTTTGGATTAGATGAATACAATACATATGAAATGAGAAATTCTTGCAGAACATAATATAGGTGAGTCGTTTAAAAGTTTGCAGTATTTCAGTTTTATTTAAATTATTATTATGATACAATAAAAACAAATAGTTGCCACCAACATAAATCTTTCTTGTACTTTGCCAGTTTGAAGACAGTAGTTAACATACTTGTTTCCCTTTGCCCGCAATATAAACGTACAAAGTAGGTAAAGGGTATTCCAATAAGAGGTGTTATTTTGAATAGCCCGCTATTTCGGTAGCTGGCACTTTTGAAGCTGTCACTTTTTGACATTTGACAAGTAGAAACTACGCTATTAATAAAAACGATACACGCTTCAACAACGCATTGAAATTATTAAAATTCACTATAAAAATGGTGAAAATTTGGCAGAGACGGTTCGTAAAACTAAAACATTTTTGGGTCGTCGTGAAGCACCTTGTCGGACCGCAATACAGAAATTGATGGACAAATTCGAGCTGTTGGGACAAGTTTGTGATGTGAAGAATAAAACCCGTGCACGTCGCTCAAGAACAACTGAGAATATTGCTGTTGTAGCCCAAAGTGTTGAAGAAAACCCAGGTTTGTCCATTCCTCGTCGTTCTTTGGAATTAGGCATTCCACAAACGTCATTACACCGTATTTTGCATAAAGACTTGGGTCTTAAGGCTTATAAAGTTCAGTTAACACAAGAACTCAAGCCGGCTGATCATCAACAACGTCGTGTCTTTGCTGATTGGGTCCTTGAAATGCATGAAAATGAACCAGAATTTCATCGAAAAATCATCTTGACTGATGAGGCCCATTTCCACCTCGGAGGCTACGTCAACAAGCAAAACTGTCGCATCTGGGGCTCGCATAACCCAAGAGTTATTGTTGAAAAGCCTCTCCATCCTCAACGCGTGACTGTGTGGTGCGGTTTATGGTCCCGCGGGTTCATTGGACCTTAGTTTTTCGAAAATGAGGCTGGAGCAACAGTTACGGTCAATGGATTGCGCTATCGAGAGATGATTAATGATTTTTTATGGCCTGAATTGGATGGTATTGATCTGGACAACGTTTACTTTCAACAAGATGGCGGCGCTACGTGCCACACAAGCAATGAAACCATCGATCTTTTACGGGAAAAGTTTCCGGACCGTGTTATCTCTCGAAGAGGTGATCACAATTGGCCACCGAGATCTTGTGATTTAACACCTTGCGACTTCTTCCTTCAGGGCCGCGTGCAAGATAAGGTCTACGCCAACAGCCCAGCGTCGATTCAAGACCTCAAAGATGAAATTCGTGAGGCTATCGAGGACATAGCCACTTTGCGATTTGGTTATGGAAAATTTCATGAAAAGGATATGGTCCTGTAAGCGTGGTCTTGGCTGCCATTTGGCTGATGTTGTGTTCCATTATTAACGGCATACCTTCCTCTTTATAATGAAATAAACATCCGATCATTTATCTCCAAAAATGCCATTTTTCTTTGAATAACACCTCTTATTGGAAAACCCTTTATAAGCAGATTTCGACAAGAAGACTTCTTTGAACAGACTTTTGGAAAACGACTTTTATTGGTGTCATACACATAATAAATTATTATAAATAATTTCAATACCGATAGGCCGGGAAAATTATACAAAAAAAAAACCTTGATGCGGACAAAATACCTTAATTTTTTAGGTTAATGGTAGTGCTTTGTAATCTTAATTCTAATCAACATTGAATTTTTTTTATAGATTTTATTACTCTGCCAGTATTTTTACAGGGTGTTTTGGCACTTGTTGCACAAAGTTTTTCTTACCATTAACATCCTTTCACCCAATATATTTGAATGGACTCCTCTGGTCATCACACACTACTCTTCATCTTAAAATGCAGTTTAAAAAAAGCCAATGTGTGGATATTAAGGAACTTTGGATCAGCTATAGAGGATGACATTATGCATTCATTACGTAACCTATCCTAGATTTTTGAAGCCATCTTAAGTAAGTAAGTACTGCGTCGGTAGATACCAATCAAAAAAAATTCATGAATTAATTTTTTTTACATTCTCCATACTTAATTTCCTATCTTTCCTGATCTAACATTCCCAAATTAAATATCTTCTTCGGGATACCGACATAGTACTGAAGTTCCAAATTCCCAAATACAAAATACCCACACTTTTAAAAATTCAAAATCTCCAAACAAAATAATCAATAGTTCCCAATGCAATCAAACAAATTGGTATTGATATGAAATTATGCTTACATTTGTAGAATTCATCGTATTTATCTAAACCGAGTCGATTTTTACCGTATCTTGCTCCAAAAAAATAATAATATTAAAATTAGTGCACAAGGTAAATTTGAAGTCGAGCAAAAAAAATGCAAACACGTGAAAAACTTTAAAAATTAACGGATAATTTCGTTTCTTTGAACAAAATACTGTATTTAAGCAGACTAATGTTTAGTTAGGAACAATTTACTAGCAATAACGGCACTTAACCTATTAACCTTCGAGCCAATTAAGGACACGAAAAAATTTAGAGAAATTTGGTGATATTCTTTCCCTATTTCTTCCATTAGCTTAGTAATTTGGAAGTTTCAGCTTACTTATCTCCCGGTGAACAAGCTCCCATCCATTTTCTACACGAAGTAGGTCAGAAGATTGCATAAGCCACCCCAAAAATGAAGATTATCCTCCTCTAAGAAGTTTCCTACCAGCCGTCTGGTGTTTTCTGAGTCATGATCGTGTTGTAATAAACTGCTTCCAGGGCTATTGGACTCCAAATATGGATTCATATGGTTTCTAAGATATCCCTACACAAAATTAACAATAATCAAATTTGATTCCATCAAGATCTTAAAGGGCGTACCCTACTCCAAATGTATTACCAGGCTTCATTTGATATGTGAAAAACTTCGCAGGACAAGGGTACAACCGTCTACAAATGAGGGAGGATTGATAAGGCTGTGGAGCAAGCAATTCAAAAAAAAGTTCTGGACTAAGACAAGACCATACCATTTTGTTTGCATTTTTTCTTGCTCACTACTGAAGGTATGTATCGAGTAGTGCTTTTTCTTTGGTAATGATTTTAAAAACAATGTAAAACTGTTCTTCAAGTCAAATGGTGAAACTACTTTTACTTACAATGTTTTAAAGTAATTTTTTTTCAACAACTTTTACTGCTTATCAAGTTAAAATGCAAAAACTTATCTTAAATCCTTTATCCTAAATAGTTCGAAAAAATTCAACCTTCTTTCGCTTAAAAAAAAACAATGTCAAAGCTGAAATTTTGCCTCAAAACCCGAATTCTGAAGCACAAATTCACCATATTTCGAGTATATCTGAGAAATTATGTCTGGCGCCAGAAATAATTTCTTAGATATACTCGAAATATGGTGAATCTGTGCTTAAGTATTTGGATTTTGTGGGTTGTAGGCTTGGAGATTTTGTTCTGTGGATTTTGGTTTTAGGGCTAAGGTACCCAACCCAACTTCTTCGCCATCTGAAAAAAAAACCAACAGTACCTATATCAATCCAGGATATACAAAGTTTGGTATTGTCAGTAGGTACAATTAGATAAGTATAACATTTCAAAAACCGCTTGGATCTGGATTTTTATGAACATTCTTTCCAAGTGCTAGTTATACAAATGCGGTTTTGAAATACTTACATAACTATACTTAATGTTTTCATCGAATCACGAAATTTTGCTTGTGATTTCGTTACGACACGCTTGGGCTCAGTAATGGGTGAGTATCTCGGCCACTATAAGTCGTAAAGAGCTAGAAAAGAGCTGCTAAATTAGTAAAACAAATGTCTGCCGCAATATGAGCTTTTTTTCGAAATAATTAGAAAAAAAACTAGCTTCATTTTTTAAAGATGCATTTATATAAAAAGAAAAAAATATTGTAGGTTATTAATCGGTTTTTATTTTTGCACGACTGGCGCACGTACTTGCTCTTATAGATAAAGTTACTATTTATGCTAAGCCTTTTTAATTAAAAAAATCGTAAATGCAGTCTAAGAAAAAAAAATTAAAAAAGCATAAAAATTCGATTTTCAAATGACTAAAACAGCTTCTTAAATGAATTTAACCTAAAAACGAAGTATGCAATTTGATTTCTTCTATAATAATACATTTCTAGAAAAAAAATTTGAAAATCGTTTTCTAAAAAAACTATTTTTTCTATAAAATTTTGCAAGGACTTTTTATAAAAAAAAAATTGGTACGTCATTTTAAAGATATTATTTATCAACATCTTAAAACTAAGTTTAAAAAAAAAATATTGAAAAAATCATTTATAAAAAAAAAAAATTCAAACTTTTTTAAAATTCCAAAAAAATAAATTTCGAAATTTTTTTTATTAAATATTATTACGGCAACTTAGAGCATTCATGTAAGAAAAATGGCTGAAATTGATTGTGTAATGAAGGGGAAAATCAGAATTAAAAAAAACGGTTCTATGGCACTTACCGTTTATAACGGTTTTTGAAAAAAATGGTTTTCATTAAAAAATAGATCTTATCAAAAAAAAAATTACCATGATTTTTTTAATAAAAATCGTAGGAACCATTTTTGAGAAAAGTGAGTTTTTCTAAAACCGGTATATGACAGGTCCCGTTATTTTTGGTCCAGTAAAAATTAATCAAAAAACGTCTGGGGATATTCCCAAAAAAACACCACATACAAAGTTTGAAGTAAATCGACGCATCCGTTTAGGCTGTGGCCTCTGATACATACAGACAGACAGACATTCTCATTCTCTATCATCGTAATGTCATGTTTGATTATTATTTTTATTTTTTTTTTAACGAATGCATAAATTGATATATGTTACCAAGATCGCAAGTAAAAATATTGACAGGCAACATAAAAACATACAAAATCATTTTGTGTGTTTTTATACAGCCCGAAACCCCTTCTTCCACGTTTATTTTAAATCTGAGTAATTAAAAATATAGTTTTCAAACTCAAAATTGTGTCAAAAAAAAAAAAAATTTAAACAACATTTTGCAGCAATTTTTTTTTGTGTGTTTGTACTTACAGGAATTATAGTATCACTCAAAAAGCAAATATCAGAAGGTATGTTATGTACCTAAATGCCGAATGTCAAGTAATCTCAAGACATAAAATCCACTTGCAACTCACTCAAATCAGTTTTGCAATTGAAATCAGAAGTCAAGACTCATTCACAAGGTTGTTAAGTTTGAATATCTTATAATATTACGATTTCTTAACCTTTCTTTTCTCCCATACTGTTCTGTTATAAAGCTTCTTCCTCTTAGCTTAATAAGCCCCTCATTTAATGTTTACGATGCCTAAATAGCTAACCCTTATTAGTTTGATTGGAAACACAAAGAAATTTTTGTATAATTTTTGCCGATAAGTATTGTTTCGAAATTATTACATTTACATAATTATTCCACATATATAACATATTGTTATATTGAACAAAAAATTTGGTTGTAAATAATGTGGGTAAGTTTTTTTTTTGCCTTTTATTTGAATAATAATCTCCCAATTTTTTGGAAGGAAACAGAATTGGAATGAATGATATCAATCACAGTTTTTATAGTCTCAACAGCCTTTTACAGTTCTTGCATCTATAACTTGAAATTAGAACTAGAGTTATCTAACATATGGTTAAACATAAGCAAGTAATTTTGTGTTTATAAGGATATCCTTTTTAACTACTTTTATAGCCAGGTATTTCTCTAAGAAATTCTTGACAAATCACCAAAATCAACCCTACTTGCAAAATTTTCTAGAAAATTCATCCCCTATTGCATATTTAAGTGCTAAAGCTTAATGTCTGTGCCACATCAAATTGAACGACAAAAAATGCAAAAAAAAAAACATCATATCAAAAAAGAAAAACAAAAGCTTGAGATCCAAAATGCAGACAGAATGAAGATAACTACCAACAGTACCAACCGAATGTCAACCATTACGATATGGGTTGAGAAGTATAAATTAATTTCTTTCGAAATAGAAGTCGAAAGCTTGGAGAGATACGAATCTTAAAGAATGTCCCCAGAGGACTTAAATCAAGAGAGTGTGTGTTGTTTTTTTTTTTTTTTTATGTGGGATTTGTGTAAAAGACTATACAGAGAGAAATATTCCTCCATCACAGATCAACTTTTCATAAATTCAATTAATTCTGACCCATGGCACACATAACAGAAGAAACATCAGAAACTTCCTCCAGGTTTTTTTTTTTTGAAAGTTTTTTTGGCCATCAACATAATTTTTGCTTCATCGTATTCACATTGGGCAAAATTTGCTGCCAAGAATCTCATATAAATACTATATGAGTATATGGCATAGATCAGACGAAGAAGAGTAGGTACATCCAGAGAAGGGTGTGGTTACTCTAAATCGTTGAAGTATCGTGTCCTTTTTGGCAAGAAAAAGCTGCTTCTGTATTTATACATCCATATATCCACCCACACGTTCTATCTGTACACAATCTATGTTCATATAGTAAATGGAACAGTAACATTTATAAAATTCCTCTTAACTTCTACTCACATCATAGTTGTGTGCTAGATAAGTTCTAATTGATGATGACTTAAAAGAAGGACTATTATGATATTTTACATGATGATGGGTTCCGACTTTCGAGGAGTTGCCAGACGATTAAGATTGAATGAAAGACTGTGGGGGATTGGAATAGAGGGATGTTATATGTATATCATATGTCATCATCATCATGACAAACAGCAATCGTTGACCTCACACAAAGCCATCAGAGTGGGAAGTTGTTGTTGTTCTTGTTATTATGTCCTCGAAGAAACTTTTGGAAACTTTTAAGAGCCCTACAAAGTTTTAATCAGTTTTTGTAAACAATTTACATATTCAAATATTAAAACTTTAATTTATTGTAAATTATGCGTGATCGAATAAAAAAATGTCGTCCCCACATGCATTAAGAAATAATATGTTTTCGTATATAAAATAATTTTATGATTTAATTTTTATTTTTAGTTCTTGTAAAGGGTTTTCCAATAAGAGGTGTTATTTTGAATAGCCCGCTATTTCGGTAGCTGTCACTTTTGAAGCTGTCATTTTTTGACATTTGACAAGTAGAAACTACGCTATTAATAAAAATGGAACGATACACGCTTCAACAATGCATTGAAATTATTAAAATTCACTATAAAAATGGTGAAAATTTGTCAGAGACGGTTCGTAAAACTAAAACATTTTTGGGTCGTCGTCGTGAAGCACCTTGTCGGACCACAATACAGAAATTGGTGGACAAATTCGAGCTGTTGGGACAAGTTAGTGATGTGAAGAATAAAACCCGTGCACGTCGCTCAAGAACAACTGAGAATATTGCTGTTGTAGCCCAAAGTGTTGAAGAAAACCCAGGTTTGTCCATTCCTCGTCGTTCTTTGGAATTAGGCATTCCACAAACGTCATTACACCGTATTTTGCATAAAGACTTGGGTCTTAAGGCTTATAAAGTTCAGTTAACACAAGAACTCAAGCCGGCTGATCATCAACAACGTCGTGTCTTTGCTGATTGGGTCCTTGAAATGCATGAAAATGAACCGGAATTTCATCGAAAAATCATCTTGACTGATGAGGCCCATTTCCACCTCGGAGGCTACGTCAACAAGCAAAACTGTCGCATCTGGGGCTCGCAAAACCCAAGAGTTATTGTTGAAAAGCCTCTCCATCCTCAACGCGTGACTGTTTGGTACGGTTTATGGTCCCGCGGGGTCATTGGACCTTACTTTTTCGAAAATGAGGCTGGAGCAACAGTTACGGTCAATGGATTGCGCTATCGAGAGATGATTAATGATTTTTTATGGCCTGGATTGGATGGTATTGATTTGGACAACGTTTACTTTCAACAAGACGGCGCTACGTGCCACACAAGCAATGAAACCATCGATCTCTTACGGGAAAAGTTTTCGGACCGTGTTATCTCTCGAAGAGGTGATCACAATTGGCCACCGAGATCTTGTGATTTAATACCTTGCGACTTCTTCCTTTGGGGCCACGTGAAAGATAAGGTCTACGCCAACAGCCCAGCGTCGATTCAAGACCTCAAAGATGAAATTCGTGAGGCTATCGAGGACATAGGGCAGCCACTTTGCGATTTGGTTATGGAAAATTTCATGAAAAGGATATTGTCCTGTAAGCGTGGTCTTGGTGGCCATTTGGCTGATGTTGTGTTTCATTATTAACGACATACCTTCCTCTTTATAATGAAATAAACATCCGATCATTTATCTCCAAAAATGTCCTCTTATTGGAAAACAATTTAGTAGGTACCATCTCATAGAAGCAATATATAAGTAGTGTAATTTGGAATAAATTTTTCAAACAAAGAAGCATGGTGTCAAAAATATCCAAGATAAGTAATTTATGGAATACATTAATATTCATTATCGTTTTTATAAGTATGCAGTTTTTAATTCAAAAAACGTTTGATTTTGAAGACTGTAAACTGTTATGAAAGTTAGTAAAATATATTCTTAAATTCTTAGACTAGTATAGTAAAGCATATAATAGTTTTTTTCATTGATTTTTTGGTTAACGCATTCGAGATTTCGTAAAAATTTTCACATTTTCGTAAAAATGAATTAACTAAAAATTTAAGGCATTTGGATGATTTTAAATACAAAACCATTTTATTTATTTTTTGATAGCCAGAAAAACCTTCTTTTGGTAACATTTTAAATCAATTTAATGCAATTAACAGTCTAAGAAAAAAATATTTTCATGCTCAGACTTTTGAAAAAATAAAATATTAATCAAAATTTTCAGCAAATTTTTTTCAAATTTTGCGTAAAACATAAGTTTTTTTGTTTTTCAAAATTCAATGTTTTTATTTTTTATGTAGTTATTTTAGTTTCTTGAACAAATTAAAAGGTTACCTCATTTTTAAGGAAAAAATTCAATAAAAATAGAATTTAGTTTTGCATTTAATGTTAATTTTTTTCAAAACAAGAAGAAATATTAAAATTAACCTTTTTGTTTTAAACTAAAATGTTAAAACCATTTTTTTTGTAGAAAAATAGAAAAATGATCCTCAAAAAAGTAATCAACATATTTTTTTCTGCTTTAAGTAAACTGGGAAAATTCCCCCTCCCATCTGAACGGGTAAACATAGACACCTGTCTTTACTAGTTGTTTTCCTCAAACAGACGTGTACATTTAATTTTTTACTTTTATAAGATCTTAACAAACTTTTTTGATAACTAAAATAATTGTTCACAAAAATCTTATTGTTAAGTTAAAAAAAAAATACGTTAAGAGCGGCTATTCTTAAGCAGTAACTGTTAAAGTATTTTTTATACCAACATTTGAAAAACAAAACATCAAAATTGGAGCAGTTTCATCCATTTCCGAAATAATTAACTTTAGTAACTTCCTGTGTTTCAAATACTGTAACACAGGAAATAAGTCTACACAAACTTCTTATGTTTTGTTAAAGCCTCCAAACAAGGAATACCATATGATTTTATTTAGAAAGATGATTTTTTTATAAAATAAAATGCACGACTAGATTGCAAGAACTTGCTCTTGTAGTTCAAAGTTATTATAAAGTTACAATAAGAGGTGTTATTTTGATATTCCAAGAAAAATGGCATTTTTGGAGATAAATGATCGGATTTTTATTTCATTATAAAGAGGAAGGTATGTCGTTAATAATGGAACACAACATCAGCCAAATGGCCGCCAAGACCACGCTTACAGGACCATATCCTTTTCATGAAATTTTCCATAACCAAATCGGAAAGTGGCTGCCCTATGTCCTCGATAGCCTCACGAATTTCATCTTTGAGGTCTTGAATCGACGCTGGGCTGTTGGCGTAGACCTTATCTTTCACGTGGCTCCAAAGGAAGAAGTCGCAAGGTGTTAAATCACAAGATCTCGGTGGCCAATTGTGATCACCTCTTCGAGAGATAACACGGTCCGGAAACTTTTCCCGTAAAAGATCGATGGTTTCATTGCTTGTGTGGCACGTAACACCGTCTTGTTGAAAGTAAACGTTGTCCAGATCAATACCATCTAATTCAGGCCATAAAAAATCATTAATCATCTCTCGATAGCGCAATCCATTGACCGTAACTGTTGCTCCAGCCTCAAGGTGCTTCACGACGACCCAAAAATGTTTTAGTTTTACGAACCATCTCTGCCAAATTTTCATCATTTTTATAGTGAATTTTAATTATTTCAATGCGTTGTTGAAGCGTGTATCGTTCCATTTTTATTAATAGCGTACTTTCTACTTGTCAAATGTCAAAAAATGACAGCTTCTAAAGTGACAGCTACCGAAATAGCGGGCTATTCAAAATAACACCTCTTATTGGAAAACCCTTTATGTATTTTTATATTGAAAAACAAAAATGGAAGAAAATCAGTTTTGGTTAAATTTTGTTTCTTTTTTTTTTTTTTTTTTTTTGAAAAACTTAATACACTATACATTTTAAAATTATGAGAACAATCTGGTGACATGGTTTGAACGAAATAAGCTGAGCCAGTAATGATATAGGGAAATAACTAAAAATTATTGAAAATTTCCCAAAAAGAGTGTTGACCATATTTTCGTTATTCGATTTTTTTGAAAGAAACCAAAAACTCAGTATTGTTTAAATTACTTACTATATAACATTCACTAAGTTTTATCGAAATCGATTAAGCCGTTTTCGAGAAAAATCCAATAACTTGAAACCGTTATATGAGAGGTATTCGTACTAATCGTACTAACTACAAAAAAGTAATATGTACTAATTTCCAAGCAAATCCCTTAACCTGTTTAAGCTGTGGCTCTCTGTACAGATGGACGCACAGACGAATAGACAAGCAGATGAACAGACACACAGACGCACAGACCGACAGACGGCATGACGAAAATCATTTTTTTGGACTTCTCCATCATCGTAATCTTGGTTTTGATTAAAACCTCAAAAATTTTTTTGATACCAAACCAATACTCGCCCTTTAGAGCAAGTAAAAAAAGGTTTAATCAATATGTAAAGTTTTCGAACAGAAAATTAATATAATATATTAATAAATTATATTTTATTATATATACCACTTTTTTGCGAAAACGAGTAAATTGCCTCTTAAGTTTTTCACCTTAGAATGACCTAACGAACTCTTGGTATTTTCTTTGCACGATAAATTTTGTTTTCGTTATTTTTCGAAGCTGATTTACAATTTCTTGAAAAGGTATATGAATCGCCTACGTGATAAAAAACATAAGATTCATGCCTCTCGGCCTGATGAGAAGGTTTGATTTGTCCAGTGTTTTTTTTCGGGCGTGTTATTAAATTTCAAACAATGAACATGAAGTATTATTCAGATTAACATACCACTTTAAAGAAAAAGACTTAATCTTAACAAATCATTTTTATTGTCCGTATTAATTACAACTTACTCCGTGCAATTTGTCATGATGGTTGATAATTTCACCAAACATAATAACAAGGGTTCTTAATTGTTGGGTCAGCAAAAATATTTAAATATAAGAAAATCTATCCCCAAGGCATTATGTGCCTTGGTATCCGATTTTCAATGCGTTTTAATACCATACTATAGCCGAAATTCATTTCTGAACATGAATTTCTGGTACGTTTCTTTGATTCTCTGAACATTTACTTATAATATTTGACCTCAACTTTCATTTCCATTGGTCCCTATAAGATTTTAAGAGAGAAAAAACGAAAAAAAAAAAAATACCAAAACCTGATTGCTTTGCAGTCCCACTTGAGAATAACCCCCTCCCCATATACAAATAAAATCCATTTCCTTCTTCGATAGCAATATGATAGGACGACTTAAGCTAATCACCATTCACAACCCTCGTAATTTTAATGTCTCCCTACAGTGAAATAAAGCAAATTTCTTAAAATATTTATACTTTTAACCCTAAAGTGCTATCTGAGATGTATGGATGGAGTATCTATAGATTTGTTCTCATACCATGGATGGCGCCTGCTGCTGGTATAACACAAGTTATTACTTTTTTTTTTTATTTGAAAGCTATTAAATTTAAATTTATATGTGCTTAACATTGAAGAAAAGATTTTGTTGTATTTAATTTTTTTTTTTATTTCTTTCTTTTTGATTGAAATGAGAAGTGATGGTAATGATTGATGATGTTGAATTTTTTTCATCTTTTGTTTTAAATCAAACCAAATATCCAATTGGTTTAATTGGATTAAAAAATAATATTTCCCCAGATACCTAAGTGTATTTTAAGTGGTAGGTACTTGTTTTTATTTTAGACCCATATTGACTGTTGTATTATCCAATTTGTTAAGACAACGCACTAGGGAACATTTTTTTTGTATCAACAAAAATTTATTAAAGCAATTGGTTTGAGGAAGCAACAAAAAAGAACAATCAATTTTGAAATGAAATTGCAATTTAAAGAAACATGATAAACATAAAAGTTGGTAAGACACTTAGTTAGAAAATGTTGTTAGGTTATGATTAAATTTTATTAATAAGTTGTTTTGCGATAAGTAAAAACTGTTACTATACTCTTACATTTCATCCAGCGTTATATTGATTATATTGAAGGACGCATGAGATGCTAGAAACCCATATTATTTTATTTTTATTTTTTGTGAAGTGATTTTTTTCACATTTATTGGTATGTAAGAACTCGTATTATAAACTCTTCATTACGTTAAAATAAAATAATATTTTTCCGCGAACGTAGTCAGAATTAGTCTATTTCATCATAAAACGTCATGAATCGTTAAGAAACACACATTTTATGTGCCTTCGCCGTTGTCATCGGCAGCTGAATCGTCGTTAGTGTTGAAAATTTTGTAAGAAACGATAACTTTTGTTAGAATCAAGATAATTGGATCTGTAAACGCCAATAGTTGAAGATTACCTAAACTTAGGTTCGAAAGTTCGAAATTCAGCCCGTTACTCGAAAACTCTTGTTTCGGGATAAACAAGTTATCAAATTATGAAAGGTCATGAGATGGCCTATCACCATATTTAGTTTGGAGCATTCTTTACCGGACACCCCCTATGTGTAAATAGTTTTTAAAAATAAATCATTTTATTCGAAAAATTTATAGAAATTAAATGCACGACTGAATCGCACGTATTTACTTGCTCTTTGGGTCAAAGTTGCTGTAGACGTCGTATAAAAAGTTTATAAAAATAAATACATTAAAAATTAAATGGTTTTGGTAAATTTATATAATATACAAGAAATGTGGAAACATGTCTTAAAAGAATAAAATATTTTTTATTCTTTTAATTGATGCATATTAATTTGTTTTTGATTGTTTGAGGTTGTATGAAATATCTGTCTTCAAGTTTTAATCAAAATTGCTCAAACATTTACAAGATGTTCACAAAAAGCACAAAATAAAAAAATATTCTTGCAAAAAAACGGAAAGGGTGTGTCTCCATTATTAATTTTTTTTGAGATAAAACTAAAGTTTTATTGCAATCACTTAAATACAATACATACACAAATTTTAAACAAAATCGTAAAAGCCGTTTTCGAAAACTGGAAACCGTTGCATGGAAGGTATTCGTTCCAGAAGAGATATTGAAAAACAGAAAGAAAAAACTCTCGAAATTACGTTAAAATCATCTGGCAATGTGTTTGGGTGGTGGAAATGTGTTCAGATGGACGTACAGCCGCACAGACCAATGGACGGCATGACAAAAACCACTATCTTGGACTCCTCCACCATCATAATGTTTGTTTTGATTGACACGAAACCAATATTTGTCCTATAGAGCAAAAAAAAAAATGTTACGAGGTTCACACAGAAACGAACGATAAAGCTGTAAGGTTATCGACACACAAATGTTGTAATTGGTCGCATTTACTGATGCTGAAGCGGCCCATACACACAACACTTGTGCACGCACCGGTATCAAAATAACAGTGTGGCATTCTACGACACCAATCGAGACACTGACACCAAAAATCAAGGAAGTTGATTTTTCGAACACCGTGTCTGATACCGAAATCGGTGTGCCCACCAGCCCATACACCTTAAACATTTCAGTACACCAACACCGGTGCGTACACAAGTGTCATGTGTATGGGTCGCTTTACGTAAACTATGGCTTTCTTCCTAAAGGGTTTTCCAATAAGAGGTGTTATTTTGAATAGCCCGCTATTTTGAAGCTGTCATTTTTTGACATTTGACAAGTAGAAACTACGCTATTAATAAAAATGGAACGATACACGCTTCAACAACGCATTGAAATTATTAAAATTCACTATAAAAATGGTAAAAATTTGGCAGAGACGGTTCGTAAAACTAAAACATTTTTGGGTCGTCGTGAAGCACCTTGTCGGACCGCAATACAGAAATTGGTGGACAAATTCGAGCTGTTGGGACAAGTTAGTGATGTGAAGAATAAAACCCGTGCACGTCGCTCAAGAACAACTGAGAATATTGCTGTTGTAGCCCAAAGTGTTGAAGAAAACCCAGGTTTGTCCATTCCTCGTCGTTCTTTGGAATTAGGCATTCCACAAACGTCATTACACCGTATTTTGCATAAAGACTTGGGTCTTAAGGCTTATAAAGTTCAGTTAACACAAGAACTCAAGCCGGCTGATCATCAACAACGTCGTGTCTTTGCTGATTGGGTCCTTGAAATGCATGAAAATTAACCGGAATTTCATCGAAAAATCATCTTGACTGATGAGGCCCATTTCCACCTCGGAGGCTACGTCAACAAGCAAAACTGTCGCATCTGGGGCTCGGAAAACCCAAGAGTTATTGTTGAAAAGCCTCTCCATCCTCAACGCGTGACTGTTTGGTGCGGTTTATGGTCCCGCGGGGTAATTGGACCTTACTTTTTCGAAAATGAGGCTGGAGCAACAGTTACGGTCAATGGATTGCGCTATCGAGAGATGATTAATGATTTTTTATGGCCTGGATTGGATGGTATTGATTTGGACAACGTTTACTTTCAACAAGACGGTGTTACGTGCCACACAAGCAATGAAACCATCGATCTTTTACGGGAAAAGTTTCCGGACCGTGTTATCTCTCGAAGAGGTGATCACAATTGGCCACCGAGATCTTGTGATTTAACACCTTGCGACTTCTTCCTTTGGGGCCACGTGAAAGTTAAGGTCTACACCATCAGCCCAGCGTCGATTCAAGACCTCAAAGATGAAATTCGTGAGGCTATCGAGGACATAGGGCAGCCACTTTGCGATTTGGTTATGGAAAATTTCATGAAAAGGATATGGTCCTGTAAGCGTGGTCTTGGCGACCATTTGGCTGATGTTGTGTTCCATTATTAACGGCATACCTTCGTCTTTATAATGAAATAAACATCCGATTATTTATCTCCAAAAATGGCATTTTTCTTTGAATATCAAAATAACACCTCTTATTGGAAAACCCTTTATTTAAGTAAAATCAATTTTAAATTAATTAAATTACATTGTTTATCATAGCTTATCCACGTGCCTCTTATTTAGTAAATGAAATGATATCATAGAAATCAATTTTGAATCACTTCCAATAAGAAAATACTAATTTTTAAATTGAACAATTAGTTTTTTGTTTATTTATTTCCTGGCAGGAAAAATATTTTTGTTGTTTTGTTGAATTTTTGAACTGTTATATCATTTTTTTTAGTGATTTTAATTCGTTGACTTAAAAGTAAGTTGGCAACAACATAAATTTGAAATACATTATATAGTCACATTTTGCTATGATAATTGTAAAAGTATACAAAACAACAACAACGAAATTTCTCAAATTTTAGGGTGTTATTTCTTTTTTTGGGGCCTTATTTCTTTTTTTTTCTTGGGGCATAATATCATTATGAAATAAGGCCCCAAATAAAACCCCAACACTAGTTTTGAGGCTTAATTTCATTTTGTTTTAAAAACAATTTGGGGCCTTATTTCATTTTTTCATAATTTACATGAAATTGCTAAAATAAATTGTCTTTCACATTATGTTTTGCGAAAATCCGAAAATCGAGGACCCAGAGCTAGTGAAGTACCGCTTATTGAGGACCCAGCAATTATGTTTCAATGTGAAACCGAAGTGTTGGGGCCTTATTTCATTTATTTTTAGGGCATATTTTTTCATTTTGTTGGGCCTTATTTTACTGAAGCATAATTGCATTATTAAACAATATTCCAATTTGGGGTCTTATTTCCTGGGGCCTAATTTTGCGGAGCCATACATTTTTAGATAAAAAAATTGAAAATCGTTAGAGCCGTTTTCTAAAAAAAACTATTTTTTCTATATAAAATTTAGCAAGGACTTTTATAAAAAAAAAATTGGTACGCAATTTTAAAGATATTATTTATCAACATCTTAAAACTAAGTTTTGAAAAAAAAAATATTGAATAGTTTTCGAAAAAATGATTTTTCAAAAAAAAAAATTCAAACTATTTTTTAAAATCCAAAAAAATAATTTTCAAAATTTTTTTTATTAAATATTATTTCGGCAAATGGCTAAAATTGATTGAGTAATGAAGGAGAAAATCAGAATTTAAAAAAACTGTTCTATGGCAGGTTCAATTAATAACGGTTTTTGAAAAAAATGGTTTTCATATAAAGATAGACCTTTTCCAAAAAAATGACCATGATTTTTTTAATCCAAAACGTAGGAACCGGTTTTGAGAAAAATGAGTTTTTCTAAAACCATTATATGACAGATACCGTTATTTTTGATCAAAAAAAAAAAAATTCAAAAAATGTTTGGTGAAAGTCTCCAAAAAATGCCACATACCAAGTTTGAAGTAAATCGACCCATCCGATAGACAGACAAACAGAATTGTCGGACCCACTTTTTTCTCAGTCTCTATCATCGTAATGTCATGTTTGACTGTTCGAATGCATAACTTGATATATAGTACCTACCTGTATCGCAAGTAAGTATATGTATAAGTCTTTTTTTACTGACGTCCAAGTGTGCTATTCAATTTCTTCAATAAAGACAAATTTTCATAAAAAAAGTTTTGAAAAACTATTAGTTAACTATATTTCTGGCAGAAATTAAAAATTCATAATCTTTTATCAAGCCAAATTCCAATTTATTACAAGCAACGATATCTAAATAATTAAATCTTGAACCCTACCAACTATACATGCTACAGAAAAGAACAAGATAAATAAGTTAATTCACTTTTATTTGTATGATCTTTTTAACTACAACTGTTAGTCTTATTAGGTTAATTTCTAATTACACAGAGATTTAATTAAATCCCTCAGAATCCCAACTTAATAGAAGACAAACATTAAAAAGATCTCACGGCTTCTAGTTTTCATTCTATTTTATATAATAAATATTTCCTGAAGAATCCATGTTGCTCCAATAAATTCTTCTATCAAAATTGACGATACCTACAAGTAAAATCGCAAAATGTTTAACGTAATCGAAATAAGTCTTTAATCTACAATATATATTATGGTATGTAGTATAGGATAATGTTGATTCTTTACTTCAATATATATAAACACGTGAAATTTCTGTGAAACCATAAAATAAGAAATTCTCTTATCTTACTTACATAACATTTTTGCCATTTCTATACCTTGACGTAGTATATTAAAGATTTTCGAGACTATCCGTCTTTAGCTCCTACGCCTACTTGCAGCACAATTGACAAGTAATTTCATCAAATACCTATTGAAGTTTCTGCTCGAGTGCTGATTTCGTCTAAATACACACATTCTCTCTCTCTCTCTCTCTCTCTCTCTCTCTCTCTATCTCTCTCTATCTCTCTCTCTCTCTCACTCTTCATCGCTCTATTCCTCCCTGAACTGGTGAGATGTTATCCTACGAATGTGTGTGCCTCAAGATGATTCTATGCTCTAATGGTATATCACCTTACTTAGTAGCTCTTGAGGATAAATATCTTTTCGAATCCTTGATACTGGAGTGTAATTACAATTTCTCTCGAGGATTTCCAAATAACATATTCTCAACACGTATCTATTCGAAATTAGAGTAGCTATACCTTTTGAATGTTTGTGTTGTTGGAATTGAGAAAAGGTAGAAGCTACTGTTATGTTAGTTTAAAGGTATTTTGTAAATATAATAAATTATGGTGACCATATAGTTCAAATAACATTAATGAACTTTGTAATTTTGAATTTATTGTTTCAAGAGCTAATAAAATGCAAGATTTTAAGACTTTTTACAACTAATTTTGCTATCTATTCCTATACATCACGTACATGTAGAGGAAACTTTTAAGACAAATATTGAAAGTATAAGGTTTTCTCAATACAGAGTCTTAGAAATGGTTTTCAAACAATTAATTGAGGATGGCAACCGTAATCTTAATATAGTTGGTATATGTGTCTGATGTCTGCTTTTGTATCAGCTTGCTTGAAAAAAAGGCCACGAGTCTTAAAGCGTGCTACATACCTAATTATAATAACAACCTAATTGAAAGAAATAGGTAGTATATCTTTCTATCTTAATGTGTGTATCTCTCATTTATCGCACGAAGCAAATGAGATTTTTTGTTTTAATGTCATTTTTGTGGTGTTGAATGAAATTATGTTGTATGCATTCAGCATTCTATTCAAGTCTATATAGTGAAGAGATTTTAAGAATCATTTAAATAATCTAAGAACAGTGTTGGATTATGCATTAGAAATATTATATGAGCAGCTGCTTTTATGGGCCCCCAGATTGATAGTAGTTTTTATTTTATTTTTGAGTTTTGTGTATATTTTTTGTTTTGTTTACAGAGAAAATAAAAATAAAATGCACGACTAAGTCGCACGTACTTGCTCTTATAGATTTAGTTACTATATATTCTAAGCTTTTTTAATTTAAAATTTGTAAATGCAGTTTTAGAGAAAAAAAAATGAAAAAAACCATAAAATTCGATTTTCAAATGACTAAAACAGCTTCTTTAATAAATGTTAACTCAAAACGAAGCATGCAATTTGATTTTTTCTATAATGATACATTTTTAGAAAAAAAAATTGAAAATCGTTAGAGCCGTTTTTTAAAAAAACTATTTTTTTCTATATAAAATTTTGCAAGAACTTTTATATAAACAAATTGGTACGCCATTTTTAAGATATTATTTATGAACATCTAAAAACTAAATTTTGAAAAAAAAATATGGAGTAGTTTTCGAATAAATGATTTTTCAAAAAAAATAAATTCAAACTTTTTTTAAAAATCCAAAAAAATAATTTTCGATTTTTTTTTACTTAATATTATTATGTCAACTTAAAAGCATTCATGCAAGAAAAATGGTTGTAATTGATTGAGTTATGAAGGAGAAAATCAGAATTAAAAAAAACGGTTCTATGGCAGGTACCGTTAATAACGGTTTAAAAAAAAAAAAATGGTTTCCATATTTAAAAAATTGACCATGATCTTTTTAATCAAAATCGTAGGAACCGTTTTTGAGAAAAATGAATTTTTCGAAAACCGGTATATGACAGGTACCGTTATTTGGGGTAAAAAAAAAAATTCAAAAAAACTTCAGGGGACATTCTCCAAAAAACGCCACATACCAAGTTTGAAGTAAATCGACCACTCCGTTTAGGCGGGACTCACACTAATTTCAGTAATTTTTTCTCATAAGGAAATCGCAGTTGAGGAAGCGTCTTAGTGGAAACGGTAAGGTAGTTCCTCGTAGTGATAATAATAGCTCACCCGACAAGCTTATAATAAATTGTTTTAAATGCGAAATGAAACCTCTTAAATCACGCTGACTTCCCGGAAGTAAAGTATTGTGAATTCCATAATAGACATGATGAGCAGGGTATTTTTGAATAAAATATACATATGTACGAGTACCTACCTACCTAAGATTTAGTCTAATTAGCTTCTGTTCTGTAAAACTAAAATGGCATAATAAAAAGTATAATTTTAATTTACATTAAAAGAATTACAATATTTGTAACCCCAAACTCTTAATGCACACACCATTTAAGGCAACAGATGAAAATTTTGGTTTCAAAACTCCACTTCTCAGAATTTTGCTTTTCAAAATTCTATTTTAAGAAATTCTGCTTCTAAAGGTTTGGAAATATTTAAAGAGCAGGCGCTTTTTTTTTTTAAATTCAACCTTCATTGCCAAATTGTTACTTAACCGTTTTTAGACTATGATTCGACTAATACAAACTACATATACTGATATTATTAAATCGTAGAAAAATTATAAGAACATCGGCATTGTCCTTAATCGTAATTTTAAGTTTGATTTTTGTCAAAAAAAATTTAATATTTTTGTACGATTGCATTGTGTGGAATACAAGTTAAAAAAATGAAAATTCAAAATTAGAAAAAAATAAATAAAAGACTTTGTTTGTTTTTCCAAGGCTGTTATATTTATATTATGTATATTTTCTTGGCTTTAAAATAATAAATAAACTAGAAAAGTGGCCTTTATTCAGCTAATACAAATGTTTTTTTTTTAGAAAAAAGAAATTCCGTTTCGTTTTATGTGCTTACAACCTAAGATGCACGAATTTGTAGTTAACTTTCAAAAAAACAAAAAAAAAAAAATTAAGAAATTCTAACTAATGTAGTTAATTTAAAACTCAAAAAATAAAAAAAAAAAATAAAAAAAAATCCAATGCATTGTTTTGTCTTGAGTGCTTAACCTAAAAGAGAAAACAGACATCTAATTTCAATCTTTTTAAATTTTTTTTTAAATTTCTTATGCACAGAACTTGAAAAAAAACTTCTTTGATTCCAGAAAATAAACATTACAATGTACTGTACATGTAAATAAGTCGTCCAATTAATTTTTAATGTCCCCCAATACGAAGACGCCCTCAGTATTTTTTGGTAGTCCAGTCCGGCCATTTAAGTTACCCCACTCCCATTTCCTATTTTCACTAATCCAACAGAAAATAAATTTTTTTCACTCTCAAATACCAGCTCAGCTACCTACATTGTATAATGTGCGCTACTTTTAATGCTATAGAGGGGGACTACTGATGACATAAAAAAAAAATAACGATTAAACACCGGTGAACATAAAATAAACTGAAATTCATTCATTTTTTTGTTGTTGTTGTTTTTGTGAAAATCAACAAGGATTTTCATGGACCGACGAAGAGGAATAAGGCATAGAAGTGACGCATTTTTTGTGTGAGTTTTTATGGCTGCATTGGGAGAATTAACAACTTTTAAATTGATCATAAAAAAAAAACAAAAAAACTATCCATGGGTCTATTCTATTAAATTTTTCACTAAATTTTTTTTTTGTCTTAAATTTAAAAAGCTTTAAGTGTAGATATGTACGTATGTAGTAGGAATGTATTAAAATGGATTATGAATGATATGATTTTAATATTAATTTTAAATTCAGCAAGATATTTTTTATTTTTTTTTTAAATTAATTATCATGTGTTGTGATATCATAATAATGTATTCAAATTTAATGAATCATTAAATTTATATGTGAATATACAGACAAAAACATACCTACGACTAAGACTATTGACTGAAAACGCAGGTAAAATGCAATTTTAATAAACGTCATACACAGGCTGTAAAAATATTTTTACTGTTGTTTTTAGACATTTTGATTCAGTTTTATTAGCAGTGTATACAATTTTGATATATTTTTATCAAATTTAAGTGACAACAAAAATAAACTGCTCAACTGGATCGCACGTACTTGCTCTTCCAGATAAAGTTACTATAATATGCTAAGCCTTTTTAATTAAAAAATTGTAAGTGCAGTTTAAGAAAAACAATTAAAAAAACATAAAATTCGATTTTCAAATGACTAAAAGAGCTTCTTTAATGAATGTTTACTCAAAACGAAGTATGCAATTTGAATTCTTCTATAATGATACATTTTTAGAAAAAAAAAAATTGAAAATCGTTAGAGCCGTTAGAGCCGTTAGAGCCGTTTTTTAAAAAAAAACTATTTTTTCTACATAAAATTTTGTAAGGATGTTATAAAAAAAAAAATTGGTACTCCACTTTTAAGATATTATTTATCAACATCTAAAAACTAAATTTTGAAAAAAAATATTGAGTAGTTTTAGAAAAAATGATATTTCAAAAAAAAAAATTCAAACTTTTTTTAAAAATCCAAAATAATAATTTTCGATTTTTTTTGCCTAAACATTATTACGGCAACTTAAAAGCTTTCATGTAAAAAAAAGTGGTTGAAATAGATTGATAATCAGAATTAAAAAAAAAACGGTTCAATGGCAGGTACCTTAATAACGGTTTTTGGAAAAAATGGTTTTCATTTAAAGATAGACCTTATCTAAAAAAATGACACTCAGTCCATTTCGATCCCCTTCCCCCCTTCTCTAACTTCTAGACAAAGGCTAGATATTTAAAATATTTAATAATATTGAGTCAAAAACACCCAGCTCAGAAAATTTCATTCACCTATTCACTTATTTATTTTTTTCTTAGGACCAAAATGAACGACAGATATTTGCAATTTAACCAAAATGGAAAAATTTAATTTTCTCTAAAACGGCTTTAAAGATTTATTTAACATCATACTTTCACTTTATCGTGGAAGGTGGAAACATTTATATTTCGGTTGAAAATTAATGAAGCAAACTTTTGCAAACTTTGTTTTCCTTTGCTTGTCAAAAAACACTTTACTTGTTGTCATTTGAAATAGATAGGAGTTCGTTTATATTCCACAATCAACAATAATCTTATTTTGTAAAAGGAAATTTAGTAAAAGATAAACGCAGAAATATTTCCACAGGCCTAAACTATCAACTTAAATCCTTAAATGTTTCTTTTGCTAATAAAGAGGAACAACAATAATTTATAATAATGGTTGCTCTTGTTGTAAGAAAGATCCCTCTATCTTGATGTTGAATGAGCTTGGGGATTGAATAAATCGTTTGTTCTTATTCCTGAGGTGCATCATTTTATTATGAATTGTTTAAGGTTATGATAATTTTAATGTCTTAACTAACTCTGAAAATGTATTGATTTTTCTTGGAATCTTTATGCATTAATAAAATAATGTGCTAGTTTTATTTTAATTAACGCGTATTTAAGATTACGTTTAGAAAGCTTTCAGTTGTTTTGTTTGCGTAGGAGATAAAGATGCAGTTCATTTTACTTAAATACACTTTTTTTTAATGGGTGGAACAAATAGACAAATAAATTCCGTTTTTATGAAGCAGGTAGGGTAAAAACTAAAAAAAATAACTCAAGAGTAAATCAATGAAAATTCTTGACAGGCCGAGTTTTACAGATTATAAGGCTATTATAGATAAAGAGAAAACTGATGAAATATAATTTAATTGCTTATCAGAAACGATTTTACAGAATTTTGTTTTACAATGAGTCGTTCTTTATATAGATTTTAAATGTTTCTTTGTTTTGTTCAAAATGGCTGCTAAGCAAAGTCATATCAATTCTTATCATAACTTTGAGAGGGAAATTTTTGAAAAAAACCTCTACCGATTGTTCTACCCATCGTTACCATTTGTCCCCCTTAAGGGCCAAATGAACCCTTTTTAAGCTGTTGACCCTAGGCCCCCACTTTTTCAAAAAAGACCAAAATTGCCCTTTTTTTAATCTAAGCAAAAAAGCCTTGTAAGTAGTAGCGGGTGAGCCACTGCAAGAATGCTTTACTCATCGAGTTTAAGAATATTTCAAATGAAAACCACAGGTCTTAGCGTCCGCATCCTGGCATGATTGGCTTGGTAAGGTGCATTCGGTACCACTTTTAAGATGTGGTTGAAATTGGTGTCAAATTAAAGGTAATGACGTCCACTTTTAAAATTGATAGGTCTTCAGCGTCAAATAACAGTTTCACCACAATGGCTGTTTTAAGGTTAGATGCGATTTAAGCGAGTTTTTCTTTAAATTCTAGTTTATTCTATGTTGCTCCATTTCATCCGAATCGAAAAATTGTTGCTTTGAAGTAGCTATTCTTCCGTTGAGATAAAAATCAAACATGACATTATGATGATAGAGAATGAGAAAAAAGTGGGTCCGACAATTCTGTTTGTCTGTCTGTCTGTCTGTCTGTATGTTCTGATACATAGAGACAGACAGACAGAAAAACAGAATTGTCGGACCCAACCTAAATGGATGGGTCGATTTACTTCAAACTTGGTATGTGTCGTTTTTTGGAGACTATCCCCAGACATTTTTTGAATTTTGTTTGGAACAAAAATAATGGTAGGTACCTGTCATATATTGGTTATAGAAAAACTCTTCTTGCTCAAAAATGGTTCCTACGATTTTGATTTAAAAAATCATGGTCATTTCTTTGGATAACATCTATCTTTAAATGAAAAAACCAATTTTTATTCAAAAACCGTTATTAACGGTACCTGCCATAGAAGCGATTTTTTTAATTCTGATTTTCTCCTTCATTACTCAATTAATTTTAACCATTTTTTAAATCAATGCTTTTAAGTTGCCATAATAATATTTAATAAAAAAAATTCGAAAATATTTTTTTTGGATTTTTAAAAAAAATTTGAAATTTTTTCTTTTGAAAAATCATTTTTTCGAAAACTATTCAATATTTTTTTTTTCAAAACTTAGTTTTTAGATGTTGATAAATAATATCTTAAGAGTGGCGTAAAATTTTTTTTTAATAAAAGTCCTTTTATATAGAAAAAATAGTTTATTTAGAAAACGGCTCTAACGATTTTCAAATTTTTTTTCTTAAAATGTATTATTATAGAAGAAGAAATCAGATTGCATATTTCGTTTTCAGGTTAAATTCATTTAAGAAGCTGTTTTAGTCATTGAAAAATCAAACGTTATGCTTTTTTAATTTGTATTTTCTAAAACTGCATTTACAATTTTTGTAATAAAAAAGGCTTATCATAAATAGTAACTTTATGTGGAAGAGCAAGTACGTGCGACCCAGTCGTGCATTTTCTTTTTTTCTTTTTATCAATTTTCTGTGCAACAGACTACAGAAAATTGTTAAATTTTGTCCAAAAATGTATTGACCTTATATCTAATTGCTAATAAATTTCAAGTTTGAAAATATAAAACTAAAAAAATAAGAATAAAATATCGATGGAAACGGTAAAAAAACTTGAACTGAAAAATCTTATTTTTACTGTTATCCATTGAAAAAAATGTTTAAAAATCTAGTTTCTTCACATATGTACAGATAACCTATAAAATTAAGAGCCATTTTGACAAAATATTTTTCCCGTTATTTCCTGATTTTTAAAATCAACTAAGCCACCCATATAAACTTTCAAAAAAGTGTTTTTTGAAGCTCAAAAAAGTTATTGAGCATTTTGAATATAATCCGTATATGAAACCTAATTCTTTTTGTTTCATTGTATATAAAAATATATAAATTATCATTTTTTTAATAAAACAACATTTTTACCCATACCAACATCATTTTCAAGGGTCTATAAAAATATTTGATTTTAGGAAATAATTTTTACCTTGAAAAGTTGACTTTTAAGAATTTTTGTCTTTGTCAAAATTCATCATCATTTAAATTTACCCTCATGCTTTTCAAGATGTACAAAAAGGATTTTTTGTGTTTTACCCCATTTTACCCTTATTTCCCAGTGGAATTTAAAAAAAAAATTGTTTTAGTGGATCCTAACATTATACCATCTATCTTTTGTTGTTTTTAATTTTTTTTATCACTTATAGTGTAGAAAGTGAATCAGTTAGATTATTATCAATAGCAATGACCGACTTCTGTAATTTAATAAATTTATTGTGTTGCACACAAAATGCAAAATTAAAAAAAATAAACCCAGTATAAAATGTAAGTGTATTGTTACTCTTTCTCTACTTATAGTGACTGTGTAAAAAAAACAGTAATAATAGGCTGAAAAGTCTATGTTCTATTACTGGTTGAATATTTTTATAAACGCCGGTAAAGAAGTATAACCTTAAAAATATTTTGTTTTATATTTTTTTCACAGTACAATGTATATGTACTTACAAAGCTCCAAAAAGGAGTGATATTAACGAAAATACCAATATTTTCACTTCACTTCAAAATGAAATATTTTACAGCGATTGAAAATGTTCTTTGGAATGTGACATACCATCAAACAAAGTCTATCGTCCTGAGCTGCAGGCACTTAAGAGAGAAATTCATGTAAGCAAATATATTGTTATCATGGAAAAGTGGTCCCGGTACATTTAAAAGAGCATTAAAACAAATTTAAAAAAAAAGGGATAGGGCCGATTGCAAGTGATGTTTTGAAGAATGCTTTTCTAAATGCATAAAGGGGACTTGTTGTGCAAATAAAAACGAAACTCTCTGAAAACATTGAAGTGATAGATGTAGAGTATCTTAAATAGGCTCCACTTCACATGTTTCTGCTCAAGAAGGGAGGTAATTTCAGTTTTTCAAGCTATTTCAACCCAATCAAATTTTTTTCTTACTGAAAGTCAAACCTTTTTTTAGTATTTACGCTTTCATATAAGGTCTTCGTGAAAATTCTTCAGGGCGTGTCGTAGCGTTGGCTTGAAAATTTGTAAGAACACGATAACTTTTGTATAGAATCAAGAGAATTGAAATCTGTAAGCGCCTAAAGTTGAGAATAACCTAAACTTAAGCTAAGTTCGAAGTTCAGCTATTTTGATTAAGACCTTCTTGTACATTTCATACAAAAACCTTCCAAGAATGTCACTTTTGTATGGGGAGTAGGAACTACAAATTTGGATTTTTTTTATTGTTCCAATAAACTGATTTTCAAAACAATGAAAGTATCCAAAAACCGTAATACTTAATTCTCAAAAATATTCGTAAAAGTCAATATTTGACCCTTTTTTGTAAAGAAAATTCTTGCAACGGTACAGAAATATTTAGGATTATGTACCAATGTATCTAATTTATATTTTTTTGTATAACATAATTGAGTATTGAGTGTCAAAAATGTCCAGAAAAGTTAAGAGAAACACAATTTATTGGTTTATTGTCACTTGCATAACTACGCTCAAAAATAAAAAAAAAAATATTTAAATAAAGGGTTTTCCAATAAGAGGTGTTATTTTGAATAGCCCGCTATTTCCGTAGCTGTCACTTTTGAAGCTGTCACTTTTTGACATTTGACAAGTAGAAACTACGCTATTAATAAAAATGGAACGATACACGCTTCAACAACGCATTGAAATTATTAAAATTCACTATAAAAATGGTGAAAATTTGGCAGAGACGGTTCGGAAAACTAAAACATTTTTGGGTCGTCGTGAAGCACCTTGTCGGACCGCAATACAGAAATTGGTGGACAAATTCGAGCTGTTGGGACAAGTTTGTGATGTGAAGAATAAAACCCGTGCACGTCGCTCAAGAACAACTGAGAATATTGCTGTTGTAGCCCAAAGTGTTGAAGAAAACCCAGGTTTGTCCATTCCTCGTCGTTCTTTGGAATTAGGCATTCCACAAACGTCATTACACCGTATTTTGCATAAAGA
This sequence comes from Meliscaeva auricollis, assembly GCA_948107695.1. Taxonomy (NCBI): domain Eukaryota; kingdom Metazoa; phylum Arthropoda; class Insecta; order Diptera; family Syrphidae; genus Meliscaeva; species Meliscaeva auricollis. The sequence continues at coordinate 39,862,938 of OX403616.1, read as the reverse complement.
CTTGGGTCTTAAGGCTTATAAAGTTCAGTTAACACAAGAACTTAAGCCGGCTGATCATCAACAACGTCGTGTCTTTGCTGATTGGGTCCTTGAAATGCATGAAAATGAACCGGAATTTCATCGAAAAATCATCTTGACTGATGAGGCCCATTTCCACCTCGGAGGCTACGTCAACAAGCAAAACTGTCGCATCTGGGGCTCGGAAAACCCAAGAGTTATTGTTGAAAAGCCTCTCCATCCTCAACGCGTGACTGTTTGGTGCGGTTTATGGTCCCGCGGGGCCATTGGACCTTACTTTTTCGAAAATGAGGCTGGAGCAACAGTTACGGTCAATGGATTGCGCTATCGAGAGATGATTAATGATTTTTTATGGCCTGAATTGGATGGTATTGATCTGGACAACGTTTACTTTCAACAAGACGGCGCTACGTGCCACACAAGCAATGAAACCATCGATCTTTTACGGGAAAAGTTTCCGGACCGTGTTATCTCTCGAAGAGGTGATCACAATTGGCCACCGAGATCTTGTGATTTAACATCTTGCGACTTCTTCCTTTGGGGCCACGTGAAAGATAAGGTCTACGCCAACAGCCCAGCGTCGATTCAAGACCTCAAAGATGAAATTCGTGAGGCTATCGAGGACATAGGGCAGCCACTTTGCGATCTGGTTATGGAAAATTTCATGAAAACAGGATATGGTCCTGTAAGCGTGGTCTTGGCGGCCATTTGGCTGATGTTGTGTTTCATTATTAACGGTATACCTTCCTCTTTATAATGAAATAAACATCCGATCACTTATCTCCAAAAATGCCATTTTTCTTTGAATATCAAAATAACACCTCTTATTGGAAAACCCTATACTTAAAAAGTAAAAAAATTTAAAAAAAATCTATTTTCTTAACATTATTCCTTCAAAAAATAATAATTTTAATATTTTTTATTTTAAAATAATAATTTAACATGTTAAGTATGGAAATGTTTTATTTTAACTTAGGCTTATACCTACATAATGAAAAAGACTTCTAAGAAAATAAAAAAAAATGTATCTAGGTATAGGTGTTCAAAATTGAAAATATATGCTAATATTTGTTTTGCATGTTGTATTTTATTTGCAAGAGACAACCAGTGCTGTTGGTGTGTTATTTTTTTTTTTTTTCTGTCCATTAATCACTGAACAACATCGTTCATCATGTCAGTGAACAACAATGGAAAACAGTATAGGATTGTCTAGAATAAAAAAAGTTTCATTTTAAAAGCCTCAAATACAATGGCTGGATGAATATACAGCATTATTATGTCATGACATTCTCGTTTTTAAATGTCACATAAATTTCCCCAGCATCATTTCAGATACAAAAAAAATTTAGAGTAGGTAAGTAACTTTTAAAATGAAAAAAAAAAAAAAAACTTTTTTTTCGAGTTTATGTTTCTTATTTGTTTTTATTTATTTCGATCAATAAAGATTTTAATAATATAAAATATGATTCACTCAAAAATTTAATCAATCAAATCTTTATGGTAATTGCACGATTTTATAAAATTCTCCAGGTTTATTCGGTATTTTTAAGAGTTTAAGAGAGTTAAGAGAAATGGCAAATAAACTACACACAACTTGTTTTTCTATGCAAATATTTAATATTTGAGGTCTTTAGTATTGCTCTACTCTTGATACGAAACATTTTTTACTGTCTTTTTTTTTTTGTTTGCTGTTAACAAAATTTGTATTCTAGGTGTATGCACTTCCTTATCAATTACATATCATTATTTATGAGATTGCGGTACCTTCCTCCACTGGTGGATGTTCGTGTTCCGACAACCAAAGCAGACTTTCTTGTTAGATTTTGATAAAACTAATATAAGACTGTGAAACTTTTATAGCATGTACCGTTTTATGTGATATAAAATTAAAGGTAATTTGATTGTGATACTTAATAAAGTTCAGTGATATATTTTTGAAGTTATACTTCTTTACCGGCGATTATAAAAATATTAAACCAGTAATATCTCGAAAAGTATAAGGGTTAGAATTACGTAATAAATTTTATTGAATGGACAAACTGGAATAATGATGAGTTCTCATCAAGAAAAAAATTCTAAAAATTCAAATTTTCAAGTTTAAAATTATTTTCCAATATCAAATATTTTTTTAGACGTTTAAAAATGATGTCATTATGGATAAAGTTGATAATTTTTTGAAAAACTAATTATGCACATTGAGAGATAATAAAAAAAAATTGGCTCTAATACGGGCTATATTTAAAATGCTTCATAACGGTTTTTTTGAGCTTTAAAAAACAAATACGTTCTTGAAAGTTTATGTGGGTGGCTTAATTGATTTTAAAAATCAGGGAATAACGGGAAAAATATTTTGTCAAAACTGCTTTTAGGCTTATGTGTTGTCTATAAACGTGTGAAGAAATTATATTTATAAATATTTTTTTTAATGAATAACAGTAAAAACAAGATTTTTCATTCCAAGTTTTTTGACGGTTTCCAACGGTATTTTATTTTTATCGATTTTATTTTTACATATTTAAACTTGAAATTTATACAGCCATTAGATATTGTATAAATGCATTTTTGCACAAACTTCCACAATTTTCTGTAGTCTGTGAGCTGACATATCAATAAAAAGAGTTTTGTTTACGCGGTGCTTAGTTTCTATTTACATAAGCCTCATAAAATTATGATTCAACTTTACTGAGCATCAAGATCAAATTTCCTTTAATTTCATATATCACACATAACTGCACATGCTATAAAAGCTTCACAAACTTGAAAAGAGTTTTACCGAAATTCAACAAAATGAAACAAAATTGTCTGGTTTGGTCGTCGTACTCGACCAGCCACCAGTGGAGAACAGTACCGTTGGCCCACAAATGGATTCGAGATGGCTCACTTATAAAATTTGTTACTATTTTTTTTTCTTGTTGGATTTTTAAATTAAGATGTCTAAATTGAGCTGAAATATCAGGCTACAACATGGTGTAATTTATTGTATACAGTTACCTATAAAAATAATGAGTAAAAGGTGATTAAGGGCAAAATCAATTTTTGTTTTCTTATTCTTTTTGCAATATAGTATGAAATTTGTTTGAATTTCATAAAACTATGTTCTACAATATTGTTGGTAAAAGTGTTCTTGATAGGCAATAAATATTTTGAAGCATAAAAATGCATATTTACAGATTTTAGAGAGAAAAAAGTTGATTTCATTGGATATTAAAATCAGTAACTTAAGTTTAAGTTGCAGGATTTTAACAAATTGAACAGATTCTATTAGATAAAATAGACTTCTATTAGATAAATAAATTCTCTATAAAAATATTGGGTAATTATTTTTATAAACAGTGCCACAGAGGTCGATAAGTGAAAATATGTTTTTAATGAATGCGTTAAAAATAACAAAATTTAATGAAAAATTTGGTAATTTTGAAGAACTGTTTATTAATCAAGTTTAAAACAAAGACTGTAAATGATAACAGAGAAAACATCGACAGAAACAGAACAGAAAAATGCACTTTTTATGCTCCTTTGACCAATTGTACCATTCATAACCTCTGACTATGTCTGCTTCAATAATTTAAATTTTCTTATAAAATGTCAACAATTATTTTGATACACAATTTGTTTCAATAAGATACTAACAAGCTTCGCAATATCATGAAATAATATCAAAAATAGTATAAAATCGAAATCTCTCAAATCTGTTAAAAAATCAAAATATCCTTTCGACGTAAACAAAATAGCTTTTAATTTTAGTAAATATTTGAATTAATTTCACAAAAAAGCACATTATGTTTCTGTGGTAAAATTTACATTCTAGAACTTTTTGCAACTAAATACTTTTACTCATCACAAAAAATTATACAAAAATAAATAATGATAGAAAGTATAACTTCTGGCGCTCGTACATAAGTACACACACATTTTTTTTAATGCCTTAGGTTAATAGTTATGAAGTGCCGTGTAAAAAAAAAACACACTTTTGTTACTGTTTACTCAGCTCAAAGAGAACAAAAAATTCTGAAATTTTGCACAAAAATATATTTGCTTACATTTAATGCTCCTTCAAATTTCAGGTTCTAAAATAAAAAAAAATAATAAGCTATAAATCAAAAGATTTGAGACCCGTAAAAAAAATTGGAACGAAAAAACTTATTTTTACCGTAACTTATATAAAAAAAAAAATAAAATCCAATTCTTTCTTAAATGTATTGACAACATAATTATATAAAAGTAATTTTAATTTTTAAAGAAATAAAAACCACTCAACTTAATTTTGAAAAACGTACCTATGTTGTTTAAAAAACTCACCATAATTGAGCAGTTTAAAAAAAAAAACCCCTAGCCGCTGAAGTGATAATCATCAAACTAAATTCACAGGGAAAAATCGACCACATTAAATAGAAATAGTACTCAAAGAATTTCAATGATAATTTCCACACAACTTTTAAAATATTTATAACAAAATTTTTTTTTTGAATTTAAGAAAAAAGTTTCAAATTTTGGTTTAAGATGTGATTAATATTTTCTTGAAAATGACACACAAACTTTTTTTAATAAAAGGTTTGAGAATTTGTATATACAAAAAATTTACTTTTTTGAAAACGATTCCAACGATTTGCAATTTTTTTCCAAAAATTTAGGTACAGTTCTTAATTAAATCAAATGGAATATTAGGTTTAGAGCTCAAAACAATTTAAGAAATAGTTTATTTCATTTTTGTTATTAATTTTATATTTTCTATGTTATACATTTCTTTGTCTTAAAGAGAAAGTACGTACGAACCAGCCTGAAAAGAATTGGCTTCTAATTATGTGCTATAGCTATAATCCAATGCATTGTGTGCGAATCAGTTTTAAGCGACCCACGGCCACGACACTTGTGCACGCACCGGTGTTGGTGTACTAAAATGTGTTCTATTAAAGGGATGGTGTGCACACCGATTTCGGTGTCACAAACAGTGTTCGTATAAAAACAAACTTCTTTGATTTTTGGTTTCCGTGTCTCGATTGGTGTTGTGTGTATGGGCCGCTTTACACTTTCATATAAATATCACTCATACGCCATACGCTGTTTTTTTTTTTTTATAAAAAGTAATTTTTGTTTTGACGATTTATAGAAGAAACTGAGGCCATTTCAACCATTAATGTACTGTTCAAACAAAAATTATTTTTAAATCGTTAGCCTAATATTCCGAAAAGTCTGGTACCGATTTTATGTATGGCACCTTGTACAAAGAACTTTTTTTGAACACAAAATTGACCCCATCTTAAATAGTCAACAGAGTATTTTTCATTGAAAACGTGGGAGTATTTTTTTTTTCAGAAAAATAATCTTTTTTAATGAAGGTTTATGACAGATTCGATTATTGTTGGTAAAAAATAAAAAAACGATATATACACTATCGAAGTGTTTCCAAGAAACGCTAGGACAACCAAATCAATTCTGTATCCAGACATTATATAGAAACAGACTAAAAAGATAAAAAGTGTTTTCTTTTTTTCGCTTCAAAACAAAACGACTGTACTTTTAACAGCTTATTAAAAAAAATATCGAAAACGTAATCGCTCGTTCAGTTATGTACCAATGCGTGGGATTAATTGAAATTCCTTTTATCTCGAGGAAAATAATTTTCTTTTCGTGTTTAATCTTTATTTTGAAATGCTAAATTTAATCATATCCTCGCTGCCGCTTCCCAATAATTATTCTACATTCGCCTATATACTATTCTGTAATGTAATATGAAATTCATTTTTTTTTTCATTGTTGTGGCTTTATCCTTGAAACTTCAATAACCTCCTACAGGATTTCAAATTCTGTTGAGAAGAGGATAATAGGGCTTTCAGTTGAAATAAAAATCATGTGTGGAGAGACAATGAGTTCATTATTAAAGATGCTTAACATGTTAAACCTGCATGCTATATTGTTGTCATTTTACTATAATGGATATAAAAATATGTATAATCTGTTTTTGTTTGACCAAAACCTAAATTGAAAATGCTAATGCTCCATTGAAATAAAATGCACGACTGGGTCGCACGTACTTGCTCTTGTAGATAAAGTTACTATTTATGCTAAGCCTTTTTAATTCAAAAATTGTTATTGCAGTTTTAGAAAAAAAATATTAAAAAGCATAAAATTTGATTTTCAAATGACTAAAACAGCTTTTAAAATGAATTTAACCTGAAAACGAAGTACGCAATTTGATTTCCCCTTTAAGATCCATTTTTAGAAAAAAAATTGAAAATCGTTAGAGTCGTTTTTTTAAAAAAACTATTTTTTTCCATATAAAATTTTGCAAGGACTTTTATAAGAAAAAATTGGTACGCCATTTTTAAGATATTATTAATCGAATGTTTGAACAACAACAACAACAACTTAAAGGCGCTACCACTCTTGTTTGGCTGGAGATATATGTAGCTATTTCGTGCTTTGCCACTTATGCACTCATCAGTCTCCTTTTTGTGGTGCTGAGCTTTAATCCAATTTTATTATGAAAAACTTTCACGCTATCAGATCTTAGCTCAGTCTTAGAAGTCGTGTGCACTACGCACTCCACCACTTTAGACCACTGACGTCACAGGTCGAGATGTGTTTCTTGTTTATCCAATGCATTTGGAATCACAGCATTTTAATTAGCGCCTTTAAGTATGCTGTCTTGTTCCGCCTCCATTTTTCTCCATACCTTATTTCGATAGATTACACTTCGTAGTACGTATCAAAGGGGGAGAGGTTGGAAGATCGGTAACAAACCAGTCTATTAAGTTATTATTATTGTTATTATTGTACTATTCGTACTAGAATGTCAGCTTATTAGACTTGACCATTCTTTATTCCGTCAATTTCATTTAATGTTTGAACAACAACAACAACAACTGAACAACGCTGATATTATTAATCTACATCTAAAAATTAAATTTTGAAAAAAAAATTTCAACTATTTTTTTAAAAATCCAAAAAAAATTATTTTCGAATTTTTTTTTACTAAAAAAACTGACTGAAATTGATTGAGTCATGAAGGAGATAATCTGAATCTTAAAAAACGGTTCTATGGCAGGTATCGTTTATAACGGTTTTTGAAAAAAATGGTTTTCATTTAAAGATAGACCTTATCCAAAAAAATTACCATGATTTTTTTAATAAAAATCGTAGGCACCGTTTTTGAGAAAAATGAGTTTTTCTAAAACCGGTATTTGACAGGTACCGTTATTTGGGGTCCAAAAAAAAAAAAATCAAAAAAACGTCTGGGGATATTCTCCAAAAAACGCCACATATCAAGTTTGAAGTAAATCGATCCATCCGTTTAGGCTGTGGTCTCTGATACATACATACAGACAGAATTGTCAGACCCACTTTTTTCTCATTCTCTGTCATCGTATAATGTCATGTTTGATTGTTATCTCAACTTTTTTTTTACGAATGCATAACTTGATATCTATGGTACCCATATCGCAAGTAAAAACTCATATCGTCCCGTTTCTGCACAACAAATTTTGTTAATTTTTTTTTTTTTTTTTTAATTTTAGTTTTTCCCCAAATTTAATATTTACATTAAATACAAAGAAATCGAATTACATGGAAAACATACAGTTGTGGCAAACTAATTAAGAACAAACTTTACTGCTGCAAACTGAGGCTTTTGATTTTATTATTTTACTTTTAAAACAAATATTTATGATGTGATTTTATTGTTCGTTGATTAAGCTTCATGTTTAAAAACAAAATATTTAAAAAAAAAGGAAAATTTTTTTCTGGCCGCATACTTAAGAACTATACTTACATTTCTTAAATTAATCTATATTTAGTGAGTTATTGCTTAACAGAAAGAGTAATAGTGATGTAAAGATCATTTTATTTAAATATCCAGAAAAAAAAACGGATAAAATATGAGCTACACACTAGAAATGCGAGAATTTATAGTACAGAAGTACTTCTGACTAAATTGCCCAGTTAGCACAATTGAATAAGAAAATCTCTGTTCTTAAAAGTTGTACTAAACTACTTAGTTTACACACAGGCTAGAGGTTTTTAAATTCATGAAAAGCAACAAAGATACAAAGAAACAACAGCAAACGTGGATTGTCTTGATAGAGTATTCCTAATGGTAAGAGTATTCCTACAGCCATTTGCTCAGCATTAGAGCTGAGACAAGACGAAATTGGCCTCTAGCAGACAGCAAACCATACGTTCAAAATCAAATTTAACACGGCGGCGGCGGTTAGAGTTTACGAGATTACATCCGAAAAAAAACGCTCTCATTCCAACTTCAACATCATCGGATACAATACCAAGCGTTGTGTGGAACCGCCTGTTATTACAGAACTTGATTCAAAAGAAACGATTCAGAGTACGAAGCATGTTGGCATGGTTGTCATTCTTTAGGGGTCATTTTATTGGTGTGGGCGAATTGATTGACACAAGGATCAGTTTAATTACAAGCACATATTGGGGAACGCAATAAAGCCTTTTGCTTTCAGTATATCACGGTTTCCTGCATTTTTTCAGTTGGAAAATGGTCCTAAACACACTTCCAGTGTTATGAAGTGATGTTTTGAAAATGAAAATACTTAAATTTAGTAATGGCCACTGCAAATGCTGGATCTTAACCTGACATACAGAGAGCTTCCCAACAGAAAAAACAAGAAACAAATCCGATTTAAATTAAAAATATGAACAAGGAATTGAAAAACATTATACATTAAGAAGAAGTCAGAATTTGGTTGGTAGATTACTTAATACTGTGAAGTTGTACACAAAAACAGGGTCTATTCACCAGTTCCAAAGCTTTAAGATTTCTGATAATAAAACAAAACAAATTAGAAATTTATACCATCAAATCTTGTATTGTAAGAAAAACGTATAAAGTCAATTTCCAAATACTTTCTTTTTGATCTTAATTTCTCAATGCGATAAAAAATTACAAATAACTTTAGAAAAAAATGGTAGTCTTTCAATTTATTGGGCTCGTGCTTTTAAACCCTTCCTTAATAACAACCGAAATACCCCACTACAGCAGACATAGAGAACTACTAGGCTTTTGTTCTCTTATTTCTATCATTGCAATGCAATGTTTGAGTTTTAAGAATATTTTTTTTTTTCAATCCTAAACTTGCCCTTTAGAACCCTTTAATAACTTATTTGGAATTCAATTTAGTTGCACAAAAAATTTATTGATTTGTCCATCACTATGCTACAAAAACTCTTTATTAAATTTCTATTTTCATTTATATGTAACACACTAAATCCACAAATAAAATTTCAATTTTTATTTTAAACTAGCATGCAATTTGCCATGAGAAATATTGGTTGTACTTCAACAGCATTTCATGCTAAATTTTTATTATTCTATCAGCAAAAATGTGACCAGTATACGCCCGCATTGTCATACAAAAAAAAAATAACATGAATTCTTTTTTATCAATTTAATATAAAATAGAACGTGGAGAATAAATAAAATTGATTTTTTTTGCATGATTTTGGTTTTGTAATGTACACATATAGATGAAAACAGATAGAAGAGTATTTCAAGGATTTATTTGAAAATGAAAGGAATTCCTGTGGTTAGATGAAAACTTCAAATTAAATACAAAAATATAAATATTTGACTTACAGGCAAAATGTAATGAAAATAAATTTAGATGAATTTTCGAATAAAGACTGAGTTGAAGTGTAATTTGTGTAACTAACATTATATTCTAGATAAAACTACATATCCGGCGTTTATTTTATAGAAGCAAAAATGAAATACATACAACATTCTCCTCCATGTCCCCAACCCGGCAGTTTTGCAAAATAAAAAAAAAAAAATCTTTCAGTTTTGTACAAGTTTTGTTTATTAAATTTATAAATTTGTATTTCCTATTCAATTTATTATTAATTTAATTTTGAAATTTAATTTTAAACGTAACATTTATCTGTAATACACAGAAAAATCGAACTCGAGATAACAACAGACATTTGTTTTAAGAACCAAAACTAACGGTACCTGCCATATAAACATTAAGGAAAAGTTAAATTCTTTCAAAAACGGCTCTAACGATTTTGATTAAAATTTTTGTGTCTGCTTTTTTTTAATATGAATGAAATACTTTTAATATGAAAGAAAAGTTTGTAAAAATGCTACTAACGGTAGCTCCCATAGAACCGTTTTTTTTTTTTTTTTATTTTTGACTTCTTTTCTCTTTCTCATACGAAAGAACTCTTATCAAATATTAAATTATTTGATACCAAAATTTTCAAAAAAATAATTTTTAGTTTCGCATGAAAACAATTTTTTCTTGCAAAAAGCAAACAAATTGCATTTTTAGCCTTTTTTTTATTGGTTACAAAAAAAATGTATTATACGTGTTCTCTGGGGTATGACAGTGAAGATTGTCTTGGTGTAAAACAAAAAAAAAGGACAGCAAAGACAGTAAACTGTTTTGTGACAAATGTTAGTCATTTCGATGAATCTATTCACTACAATTTATTTTATCGATCTTACCCTCATACTTTTGGATATTTAGGGTAGAAGGGGAGAAGGGAAGCATTTGGAAGATTTATGAAATTCGACCTCATGCTTAGATTTTCCGTAGTTTTAAACTTTCTTAATTTCTTATATGTTCCTTTGATCTATTATATCTTCATTTGAAAATATATTTCAAGTTCGTACCTTAATTATTTCTATTTTAAATAATTAAATTGAAAAAAAAGTGATGTGGCAAAGCCTCCCTGGTGGGGATTTTAATATTCAATTCAATACAAATAGGGACTCTTTACGCTAAGAAAAATTAAAAAAAAAAAACAAATTTATTCATTAAACTTAATAATAAAAATAATTTAAAATTGTATAACTCAGACTTTGACATGGGCAAAAGTTGCCCATTTGTGGCTTAGCCACTTGCAAATGGCAAAAACACCCTACGAATTGGCTTTGCCACTGACAAAAGCACCCCTTTAAGTGACTTTGCCACTGGCAAATGCACCCCACGAAGTAGTTTCTGCCAGGCAAAGCATTCCCATGTAGAAATGGAAAAAGCGAGTTTCTAAAAAAAAAAAAAGTACATTTAGACAATTTTGTGCCTTGCTACTTTAAATTCCAGGATAAAAACAAAAAACACACATGTCCAACTCGGTTGTTTTATGGTGAAAAACTGTCAAACTGTTTGGGAATTTTGCAAGTGGATGGGCGCAACAAAAATCGATTTTTCGATATTATATTATTATAAAATTTTTCAATGCGTAAATTGACCAAAACAATCAATTTTCAAATGCACCCCACTGGCAAACGATCCCCCTTCTACCCCACAAGATCTTGTTTTTTGGACATTACCCCACATTACCCCAACTTCCAAGAGGTATTTCAAAAAATTTCGTTTTGGCAGAACCTAAAACTATACTACCAACCTTTTGGTATTTTTAGAGTTTTTCTATTACTTATGTATATTACAGAAAATGAATCAGTCAGATTTTAAAAAGTTCTAGATAGTAAATTTTTCCAAAGTAACATATCGTGCTTTTTTGTGAAATTAATTCAAATATTTCATATTTGTATGTAATTGATATTTTATCGACCAAACCCTTGTAATTCGGTTTATTTTTGCGTTCGGCCACTTTCGAATGGTTTTTGATACATTAATGTTTGATACTTCAAAATGACCTGATCAGCGGTAGATTATATTAAAATCAACAAAATAAATTAAGAAATGAAGAAATTACGGTAGATAATGTTAAAATATATTTTTTTCCTTGTGGACCTATATTTACAAAACTTAAGTAAAAAATATATTTGATTTTATTTTTACTGAGATTTTAATCTTTCTATTGATACCTCAACTTAAAAAATCGGTTAAGTTTGACTAAAGTTAAAAGCTATTTTGTTTACGTGGAAAGGATATTTTGATTTTTTGACAGATCTGTGAGAGATCGATTTCATACTATTTTTGATATTATTTCATGATATTGCGAAGCTTGTTAGTATCTTATTGAAACAAATTGTGTATCAAAATAATTGTTGACATTTTATAAGAAAATTTTAATTATTAAAGCAGACATAGTCAGAGGTTATGCATGGTACAATTGGTCAAAGAAGCATAAAAAGTGAATGTTGCACGATGTTTTTTCTGTTATCATTTACAGTCTTTGTTTTGAACTTAATCAATAAAATTTGTGTGGCAGTACTAGAAAACAGTCACATCTTGAAATTGAGCTAAAATTATATTAAAAATTATCAATTTTTTCATTAAATTTTGTAATTTTAACGCATTCATTCAAAACATATTTTCACTTATCGACCTCTGTGGCACTGTTTATAAAAATAATTACCTAATATTTTTAGCAGCAATTATAGACCAACGTTTTATCTAATAGAATCTGTTCAATTTGTTAAAATCCTGCAACTAAAACTTAAGTTACAGATTTTAATATCCAATGAAATCAACTTTTTATGTGTTCTTTGTTTTATTTTTCTCTCTAAAATCTGTAAATATGCATTTTTATGCTTAGAAATATTTATTGCCTATCAAGAACACTTGAACCAAGAATATTGTAGTACATCATTTTATAAAACTCAAACAAATTTCATACCATATTGCAAAAAGAATAAGAAAACAAAAATTTATCACCTTTTACTCATTATTTCTATATGTAACTGTACCTATACAAAAAATGGCAGGTACCGTTACACCATGTTGTAACCTAATATTTCATCGAATTTTAGACACTTCAATCTTTAAAATCCGCAAAGAAACAACAAGATTACAAATTTTATAAGCGAACCATCTCGAATTCATTTGTGAGTCAACGGAAACGTTCTCCACTGGTGGCTGGTCGTGTCCGACGACCAAAACAAACAATTTTGTTGAATTTTGTTGAATTTCGGATAAATTTGTGTGATATATCAAATTAAAGGAAATTTGATCCTGATGCTCAGTAAAGTTGAATCATAGGTTTATGAGGCTTATGTAAAAAGAAACTAAGCACCGCGTAAACAAAACTCTTTTTACCGTTATGTCGGCTCACAGACTACAGAAAATTGTCGAAGTTTGTTCAAAAATGCATTTATCTAATATCTAATGGCTATGTAAATTTCAAGTTTAAAAATGTTAAAATATAATAGATAAAAGTAAATTACCGTTGGAAACGGTCAAAGAACTTGGACTGAAAAATTTTGTGTTTACTGTTATTCAGTAAAAAAAAAGTTTAAAAATATAATTTTTTCACAAATTTATAGACAACACCTAAGCCTAAAAATCGTTTAGACAAATTTTTTATTCCCCCCGTCATTCCCTGATTTTTAAAATAAGCTAAACCACCCACATAATAAACTTTCAAAAACGTATTTGTTTTTAAAAGCTCAAAAAAACCGTTATGGAGCATTTTAAATATAATCCGTATTTTTTTTTATTATCTTTCAATGTGCATAATTAGATTTCCAAAAAATTATCAACTTTATCCATCATTTTCAAATGTCTAAAAAAATATTTCATATTGGAAAATAATTTTTAACATGAAAAGTTGAATTTTTTGATTTTTTTTTTTTTAAGAAAATTCATCATTATTTCAAATTATCTACTCAATTAAATTTATTTCGTAAATCTTACCCTTATACTTTTCGAAATGTACAAAAAGTTTGTTTTCTTTTGCCCCATTTTACCCTATCTAGCAGGTGGAATTTCGAAAAATCCTGCCGTATCAAAATCTTACATTATACCACCTAACTTTTGGTGTATTTAGTTTTTTTCCTATCAATTATAGTGTAGAAAATGAAGAAGTCAAAATATCTAAAACAAAGGCTGACTTCTGTAATTTAATAAATTTATTGTGTTTCACACAAAATGAAAAATAAAAATAAAACAAACCCAGTATAAAATGTCTTTCTCTAATTATAGTGTCTGCGTGAAAAAAAATCAGTAATCGATTTTTTTTTCGAATCCTCAACTTGCACTATCTTACCCAGTTTATATCGCAAGTAAAAATGTAGAGATATTACAGATTGAAGTAAACGCTTAAGACGAGCTCCCAGTCAAATTTCAGGTTTCGGTTTTAAGACATTTGCGAAATAGGTAGGGTAGGTACCTACCATTTTGCGATATGGTCGTTTTTTTTCGGCTGATAATCGCTTTCGGTGCTTGACCCCTGTTCTGAATCTCGTCTACGAAAATAATATTTTCATTTTTCAAAAGCTATTCCGAATTTCGTTTGGTTTTCAAGTCATCTTCCAAATTGCGGTGTTCTCAAAAACTAATCAATTGATTAAAAATATTTTTTGGTGGTTTTCACATCGATTCCATTTTCGAATTGTGCGATAGTCAATTTTAGTAACGATTTCAATTTGAAGTGAAAATCAGTACAGGGGTGATTGAGTTTGTTCTTGGTCTTTTTGGATAAAACATTTAAAACTAAGATCATGTTAGATAGCCTAGATTGTACCTACAACTATGTAACAAGATATTTTTTTCAGTTTTATAAACCATCACCTGCCCTCCTGGTTTTTAAAAATCGTGTAGGGTACATTTCTGTGGTGATATCAACTAGAAAAGGATCAACTCGATAGGTAGGTAGGTATGAATTTGCCCCCCAGTCGTTAATTTAATATTTTGTTTGTATGTATTAGAGTGGGTTCACAAGCCAGATCAAAAAAATACTTGATGATTGATGTATACACAAAATCTGTTAAGAATCATTCCTTACTAGCAACAAAATAAAAAGAAAACAAAAAAAAGTTTCCCATTTCACTCAATTGCATGCCTACTTCAAACCATTAAACAGCTACCCATTGCTCAGAATGAAGGAATTTTCCAATAAATTTTATTTCTCTTGACTCTACATTCTTTCGCAGGCAACAAACTTGGCAATGAAAATACTATTTAAGTGTTGGCTTAGAAATGATAAAAAAAAATATTAGCCTTAGCTAAATTATTTAAGAATTTCCGTCTAGTTTTTTTTATGATATCATAAAATAAATGTTGCTTGAAATAAAAAAAGAAATCATACCTAATCCCGTTCGTTATAAACCTAAAAAAACATTTTATATTTTCTTCATTTCTTCATTTTCTTCTTACGCCTTATTTATGCCTTAGGTACAGTGAATTTATTTAAACCAAAAATTGACTTAAAATTAGGTTACCATCTACACAACAAACAAGCCATGGTGTGCCAAAAGCTTCTTACACACAAAACGTCTAAAAATATTCATTCCCACATTATAATATGAAAACATTTCGCAAAAATCAAAAACAAAATAACAGAAAAACTAAACACTCTGTTGATGATATTTCTTATAGTGTGTGACACACAACAAGAGGGGCATTTAAAAATAAATCACGTTCCATCTGCACATAGCAAAAGTGTATCTATCCGTAGAAGAAAAGGCTCGCCGCAACGGGGGGCTCCTGTACATTATATTGGCTTACTGCTTGCGCACGCACCTTTTAATTATTAAAATAAATTCAAAAAAAAAAAAAAATCCTACTAAATTCCCACATAAATAAAACACAGTGTGCCCTTGAAAGCAGCAGCATACTGCAGTACACAGAGAATATTTTTCCCCAAAAAAAAATTGTTAAAGTAAACTGTCATAAATAATTCAGCAGCACACTTCACAAGAAAGCAAAATGAAACAACAACAAAAAATCGCCAAAAAGACTCTTCTGCATAAAACAAAAAGGAAACAGGGGGACTTTCGTATATCATATCCCTGCAGAAGAAAAAAAAAACAAAAAAACCTAAGTCCACAAGGACGAGAAC
This sequence comes from Meliscaeva auricollis, assembly GCA_948107695.1. Classification (NCBI taxonomy): domain Eukaryota; kingdom Metazoa; phylum Arthropoda; class Insecta; order Diptera; family Syrphidae; genus Meliscaeva; species Meliscaeva auricollis. The sequence continues at coordinate 39,847,206 of OX403616.1, read as the reverse complement.
CAAAATAAAAATGAAAAAATAAAAGAGAACAAAACTAAATAAATTAATCTAATAATCCGTTCTAACAACAAGATGCCTCTGTCCCCTTTGGTACAGATATCCTTGGAGCAGATATCCTTTTATTTTTTTTTTTTTTTTTTTTTTATGTAAAAGTATATTTGTGTATTTCTTTCAAGATTACTAACAGTGATGCGGTAAACGAGTATATTTTATCTTTAAGTTGAACCATACCCACCATCTAAACATATTTCATGCGCGACGATGAAGTAAAATATATTATATATCCTTCCTGGTGAGAGTAACGATTCAGGAGCAGTTTTCTTTTGGTTTGTAGATATATATCCTTTTTTTTTTTTGTATCTTGTTTGATTTTCGCTTTTTCTCTTATTTTTTTTTATTTTTCGTTACATTTATTTGAATCCTTAATTTTCTTTAATTTTTACCAAACACAAGTAACCACACAACGCGCACACAAGAAAGGGGAGACCACAACCATTTATCCGAGAAAAAGGAGTAGATACAATACACCCTGGCATAAGATAACAAACAAAAAAAAAAACTTCACCCGAAAAAAGGAAACACTTAAGCCTTAGGCAACTTTACTAATGGCTTCTTTTTTTCGATATATTTATTTATAATTGGTTATTAAGATAATTGACCAATGGTCATTATTCACACTCAAATTAAGACAATATTTTAATAATCACGAAACTAAGTTATGGTTGATTTTTAGCCCATAGGTATCACTTATTATCTTCGCCACTAAACACTCACCAAACAAAACAAAATATAAATTACTTTATTGGGTTGAGACAAGGTTTGATATATTTCTATCATCTATCAATTTTATGTATCTCCAATTCTCTATTATAAAAAAAAAAAAGCACACAAAAATAACGATCGTTTAATTTGTGTTAAAAAAATGGTTTGAATCTTCACTAGACGATCGCAATAAGCGCGCCTTTTGCATTCACTTTAGATGTGGGTGTTGATTGCACCCTAAGATAACACACTGATTGTGCAAGTGCATTGCAATTGCAATCCAACCGAGAAAAAAAAATCTACGAAATACACGACAAACGATAATAATAATCCAATTGGGATTTGGGTCGGGGTACGAGAATCGAGAGACAATAAACACCACTCACTACAATCTATAGCCCACACAACAAAACCGACGAATTGCTGACGAACGATTGAGTAGTGAACGCAGGACAGTGTATCTGCGAACTGAGATTCTCAGACACACGACAAACCATGAAATTCTTTTACGATACGACAACGAACGAGAATCCTCCTCCGCTCTGTGCAGTGCGGATATTCTAATGTGGATTCTATTTTTATTCTCCTTTTAATGCGACGCAACTTTTACTTTCTCCTCCACAATATGAAAATGTTGAGGAACATGTTTTATTGTTTGCATATTTACACATTTAGACAAAGATTCATGTTTCTCATTAATGTATATACACAAATAATAACAGCGTTGTTATAAAATACATTCTTTAGTTAAGAGTGCAACAAAAAAGTAATGATTCCGTGGCGGGAGCATGCAACTTTATCAAATACATCTATTTATGGTGTAATGAAGATTAAACAAATATGTTTGAAAACAATTTTATATTTTTTGCATTACTATGAGTTATTTTGTCATTCAAAACATACAAATACTATTTGAAAATTCGGAAATAACTACCCATTAAAAATCGTTGCTAAAACAATATTTATAAGAAATTAAATTAAGTTTTTTGTAAACCCAAAATGTTATTGATCGAAAATGTTTTTAATTTTTATTAAGTTTTGAAAAAAAAAAAAAAAAATGCATGAATGGGGACGTTAAAGCTTCTTATATAAAGTTTTTTTTTTAAACAAATGATTTCATAATAAAATTAAAAAAACAAATGAAATTCATTACTTAAATGACATAAACAACTTCTTAAATTGTTTTGAGCTCCAAACAAAGTATGCCATTGAATTTGATTAGAAAAGATATATTTTTAGAAAAAAAGATATTTGAAAATCGTTAGAGCCGTTAAAAAAAAAATATTTTTTTATATATAAAAATTCTCAAGCCTTGTTTAAAAATAAAATTGGTATGCCAATTTTAAGATTATACATTGCACATCTTTAACCAAAATTTCAAAAAAAATACAATGACCCGAAATAGATTTTTCAAAAAAAATGTTGTCTTCCTGAGAAGTCGGTTTGTCTCTCTTTTTTTTTTGTCGTAGAGCTGTCGGCTCGCAGTGGCAACATTGGTGCCACTATTTGAAAAAATTTCCGAAGTAGATTTGCAAAAAAAAATTCATTAGATTCAATTTTTTGCAGAAGATTTGTATTTTCTTAAAACCAAAACATTTTTAAGTAAAAACATAAAATAAATAATAAATTTTCTTTAAAACATAACAAAAACAATAAAAAGGTACATATTAGGGGTGTTCCTGAAGTCTGGAAAACCTGGTAAACGTAGTAAAATTGTAATTCTGGTAATCGAACGGTAAAATGCTCTATAGGATTCTTTACCAGAATATGGTAAACTTTTCCACACAAATTTGTTTAATAATAGTTTACCATCTGGAAATGGTAATTGTGGAAAACTTTTAACGTTTAATTGTTGCCAGCTTAGATATAACCAGCCAGAAGTATGTAGTTTGTTAACGAAGACAGGGAAAAAATCATAATTTTCTCCAAAAAATTCAAGTATTAATACATCATAATTTATACACATTAACCTAAGTTGATTTTAGAGGTGTTCATGAAACATGCGTGGTAAACTCTCCCATTTTCATCATCATCATCGGCTCGACAACCGGGGTCCGGTCCTGGCCTCTTTCAACAAGTCTCTATACCTATCCCGGTCTCGAGCCGACGACGCCATCCAGTTGAGCACCCCAAGGCTTCGGGCGTCCTGGTCTACGCCATCTCTCCAGCGCAAGCATGGTCTACCACGCTGCCGTCTAATAAAGAATGTACCGCAAAAGACTTTCCGAGCAGGTTCCTCTTCGCTCATACGAGCTAAGTGCCCTGCCCACCGGAGTCTACCGAGATTAATTTTTGTCACTATGTCTGCTCCAAGGTAGATTGCGTACAACTCATGATTGTACCGGCTCCGGAATCGTCCTTCCTCACATATGGGGCCAACAATTCTCCGTAAGACTTTTCTCTCGAACGCGGCTAAGTGGTCACAGTGCCTTTTGCTTAGCACCCAAGTCTCGGATCCATACATGAGTACTGGCAGGACCATGGTCCTGTACAGCAGCAGTTTTGAAGTTATGTTTAGATTTCTGGATTTGAATAGCTTTGACAGACTGCAGTAGGCTGTGTTGGATTTTCTTCTTCTATGTTGTTATCGGCTGCTACTGTTGACCCAAGGTATTGAAAGGATTGCACCACTTTAAATTCGTACTCCGCTACCTTGATTGTTTGACCAACTGTTCTTCTCGCATTCGACGCCACCATGTACTTTGTTTTACCTTCACTTATGTGCAGCCCCAGATTTTGTCCCGCCTGCTCGATCTGGATGAAGGAATCGTGTACAGCTTGTTCGGTTATTTCGATGATGTCGATGTCGTCTGCTTAAGCCAGTATCTGGCTGGACCTGTTGACGATGGTCCCTCTTGTTGCCGTGCCAGAGTCACGAATTGCTTTCTCCAACGCCAGGTTGAAGAGGAGGCAGGCCAAACCATCCCCTTGTCGGAGTCCATTAAAGATGTTGATTGGTCAGGATAGCAATCCGGCTATTTTAACTTGGCTTGTTACGTTGGTCATGGTCAACCTACATAGTCGTGTCAATTTATTTGGGATGCCGAATTCTCTCATGGCTTTGTAAAGTTCTACCCTGGCTATGCTATCATAGGCGGCTTTAAAGTCTATAAACAGATGGTATGTTGGGATGTTAAATTTTAGACATTTTTCAATCGCCTGCCTAAGGGTAAAAATCTGATTTGTTGTTGATTTGCCTGGAATGAAACCACAATGATGGTGTCCGATGATGGTTTTAGCGTATGGGGTTATCCGGTCTTGTAGGATAGAGGAGAGTATCTTATAGGCAGTACTCAACAACGTGATACCTCTATAATTGCTGCACGTTCTTCTCCCATTTTACCAAATGGAAAAGTTGACCAGGTTTCATATTAAGGAATTATTGATATCAATTTTAAAATTTATACTGTAGATTAAATTGATTAATGTAATGTAATGTAATTAATGAAACTTGTTAAAATAATTAATTAGCCCCACTGTCATTTAATCTTATGACTCCCAACACTCTTTCTTAACATCGTGCAATTCTTTACATAGAATAATAATTTATAAAGTTTTTGTATAAAATTTATATCTGAGTTTATTCTTCACCAAAATAAGTGTAAAATAATTTGATGTATCAGAGAACACAAAGTTAACATTATGTACGTAAAACTTAAAGTGCAGTAGATTTTTTTTTTAAGGCAGTAGATTTATTTTAGCAGACAAATGCAGTTGATCTACTGCAATTGCAGTAAAGTGACAACACTGTCACGGGCAACGTTTGATTTTATTTTTTTTTTCAGAATAATGAAAAATAGTGTACTAGTGGATTCAACAGGCAATGAGTAACTAGTCCGCCATACAATCAAAAAACAAACACAATGATACACACACCCTGGGTTTTTAGCATCTTAAAATAAAATTTTAAACAGAAAAATTAAATTACCCTTTTTCAGAAATTATTTTTTATTAAAAAAACATTTTAGACACTACGGCCACTAAATTTTTTTTACACATAAAAAGTCATTGAAATCAGATAAGTCAGTAAGAAAAAAAAACAGAAATAAAAAAAAGTTTTTTGGTTAAAAGAGATGTTTGATGGAAAATAACTAATTTTTAATTTTTTAATTTCGAAATTCCGTAGTTCTTGGTATGTACACTGCAAAAAAACATCTTATTCAGAGAATAGTATAGAATTTCTATACTCTTGATACTGGCGAAGTTAATTATGTTGTAAAACAGACTGATTTGTATGGATTTTTAAATATTTTTACTTGCGATATGGGTACCATAAATATTAAGTTATGCATTCGAACAAAAAAAAAAAGTTGAGATAACAATCAAACATGACATTACGATAATAGAGAATGAGAAAAAAGTGGGTAACACAATTCTGGCTGTCTGTCTGTCTGTCTGTCTGTCTGTCTGTATGTATCAGAGACCACAGCCTAAACGGATGGGTCGATTTACTTCAAACTTGGTATGTGTCGTTTTTTAAAGAATATCCCCACACGTTTTTTTGAATTTTTTTGGAACCCAAATAACGGTTCCTGTCATAAACCGGTTTTAGAAAAACTCAATTTTCTCAAAAACTGTGCCTACGATTTTGATTAAAAAAATCATTGTCATATCTTTAAGTAAGGTCTATCTTTAAATGAGAACCATTTTTTAAAAAACACGTTATTAACGGTACCCGCATAGAACCGTTTTTTTTAAATTCTGATTTTCTCCTTCCTGACTCAATCAATTTCAACCATTTTTTTAACATGGATGCTTTTAAGTTGCCGAATAATATTTAATAAAAAAAATTTCGAAAAATATTTTTTTGGATTTTTAAAAAATAGTTGAAATTTTTTTTTCTGAAAATTTAGTTTTTAGAAGTTGATAAATAATGTCTTCAGAATAGCGTACCAATTTTTTCATAATAAAGTCCTTGCTAAATTTTATATGGAAAAAATAGTTTTTAAAAAAAACGGCTCTAACGATTTTCAAATTTTTTTTTCCAAAAATGCATCATTAAAGGAGAAATCAAATTGCATACTTCGTTTTGAGGTTAAATTCATTTAAGAAGCTGTTTTAGTCATTTGAAAATCGAACCTTATGCTTTCTTAATTTTTTTTTTTTTTTTTTTCTAAAACTGCATTTAAAATTTTTTAATTAAAAAGGCTGAGCATAAATAGTAACTTTATCTATAAGAGCAAGTACGTGCGACCCAATCGAGCATTTTATTTTGTAAGGAATCGTACACAAAATTGGTCAAGACAAAAATTTGTTAATTTTGTCAACAATTGTTGTACATAAATGGTTTTAGCTAAAATTTTTCATATTTTGAATTAAAAACCATGTGGTGTAAAAGCCATTGCAGGTATTTAAAGTTTAAACTGCCCCCAAAGTGATTAAAACATTGAGAAAGAAAAATCAGTTGTCGATCTTTCATAGATTGGTTCAGTTATCGTGGTGGTTTTAGTGAGGTAAGAGTCCCACACTACTTGGTGTCGATTAATAGCAAGTGTCTTTTGAAGATTTCCACCTCCTGGCAAAAAAAAAAAAAAAAATTGAATTATGCACAAAAAACGATAAAAAAAAATATAATTTTTTGCAAGTTTTTCAATGATTTCTCATTTTTTCCGTGATGACAAAAAACAAAAATTAAGCCATCAAAAATTATTTCTGCAGAACTTTCCGTCTCTAAAAATCCTTTTGAAAAGTATTATTTAGTAGTTATTACATTGTGTGCTGTGTGTGTTGTGTGATTATAGTGATTTTTCATAATCCCAGAATAGTATGAATTTTTTATTTGTAAAAGAAGAACTTCATAAAAAAAAAAACGTAATTGACTAGGATGTGCTTCACGGTAGTAATATAATTCCTGTATTATTAATTAATAGGCATAAATGATGTCCTTTCTGTATTATTATTCTGTACACTTCAACCTGTTACTTCAAAATTACATTTTATTTGGTTGGTTTTTGAATAAATTAAAATATAGATTTATGTTTTTCGTCACAAGAAAAATATCGATAAGTAGGTACTAACTACGGCATACATCATTTCATTTAAAAAAAGGGCTTTTTAATCTCATCTACGTGTAGTCAAAATTTTACGATTTGTTGTGTAAACATAGTAAAGCTTCCAAGCTGGACACAATGAGTCTCAACATGAGTCAATTGACAAATGCGCCGATGCGATGTAAGAACTCAAGAGAAAATCGCATTTAAACGATTTTTAAATTTAAAGAAAGAAAAAGCAGAGAAAATTACAGTATTTTTTGAATGCTTTTGTACATCCTACACCTTATGTGTGTACGACTGGCAGACATGTCCCGGTGATAGACGGATAATGCTATCGCACAAAGCAGACGATTGATAAAAATTGATGACCATATCTAAAATAGAAAATTAATAGGATTTAGGGAAGCATTATAAAAAAAAAAAAAAAAAATTTGTGTGGATTTATAAATATTGAGTTTTGAAATAATTGTCTGTCTACATTCTATTTATGTTCGTCATTATCATCGTCAATGTAAAAAAAAAATAAACATAATAATAATAAAGTAAGAACAACTCTGCAATATGTTGATGAGGGGAATAATAAAAATAGAAACATCGCATTGTAGCTACACTGAATTGAACTGAACATTGAAATTGTTGAAGTAACCAACAATTACAAACTAGATTAGAAAATCAAATAAAAATCAAAGCGAATTGTTTTGCGATGATTTTGGGGTGTCATTTCACCAAAGAGTATACTGATAATGGGTGGCCGGGTGGGTGGAACGACCGACAACAGACATTTTGAACTAGAACTGAAACACTGAATGTGGCTAGATTGCGTGATAGAGTGTTCTTAAAAGGGATAACGACCGACAGTATTCGAGGGGGTTTGAATGGATAAATTAAGGTTGCTATTAAATTTTACAGGATTAATTGATGTTATGTTTGGGTGTGAATGGAATTGTTGGGAGCGGTGAGGAGCACAAGAAGTAATTTTGCAATGATTTTTGTTTGTTCATTTTATTTAGAAATAATGATGTTGCGAATTATTTAGGTAAGCAAGCACATTCAATCGTAAACAAAGTAGGTAGTAGGTATGTATACAATGTTTTGGGAGGAAATAATGGGATCGGGAGTATTGTGATACTAATGAAATTAAGGTTAAGGATTTAAAGATTTATTAAATTTATTCAGAAGGAGTGGTGTTATTGTTGACACTGAGAAATTACAATTCCATTGTTGTTGAATTTTCTATACATCTTTTGATGTTTGAAAGATTATAGGTATATATTAATCATAGACTTTCAACATAGGTATTAAATACTTAACGTATAGGTAGGCATCATTGCGTGTTATTATTTTTAGAAGTGATTTTATAATTTTATGATACCTATTTTATATACATATTTGTGTGATAAATTTTGTTCGGAAATTCAATGAAACTAATCTAATATCAAGACAGTGATGATGGCAGTTTTAAGTAGATATTTAATTATTTATGATGATTATATTGGACACAGTAGGAGCTTTCAAATTGAATTTATTTTTAAGTGATGTACAAATAAAAGAAGGTCTTTGTTCCGTACTTCTTATCTTTCTGTAAATTTCACATTCCAAAATGAAAAAAATAAAAAAAACCTAAAAATTGAAAAACGATTGAAAAATCTTAAAAAAGATTGACCCAAAAAAACTTTTTTTCACCATAACTTATTGATTAAAAACTTTAAAAACCCAATATTGACAAGTAATTTTGATCGTTTTAGATCAGTTTAGTTTAGTTTTAGTTCTCAAAAACCTATGTTGTTTTCAAAACTCAAAAACACCGTTATTGAGTAGTTTATCTATCGATTAATATAGTAAATTTTTGAATAAAATGGTTTTTCAATAAGAGCGCTACGAAAGTTTTTTTTTTAATAAAACAAAAACGGTTTTGGATATCAATAAAATTCTATATTCCTGTGAAAGAACGTTCGATGCCATTATGTATGGAACTTAGAACTTGATTTCTTTTGCATGCCCACCACGGGCACGCTTGCAGAAGTCCAGACGCTGAACCCAATTTTTTACGGTTTTTAAGCATATTTCGGCCAATACTGCTGCAATTTCACGTTCGATATTCGTACGAAGTTCATCAATCGTCGCTGGCTTGTTGGCATAGACTTGACGTAGCCCCACAGAAATAGTCTAACGGCGTCAAATCCCATGACCGAGGTGGCCAAGCAACTGGACCATTTCGTGAGATAACTCGTTTTCCAAACTTGGTTTCCAATAAATTGATTGTGACATTCGCTGTGTGGCTTGTGGCGCCGCCGTCCTGTTGGATCCACATGTCCTCCAAGTGTAATCATCCAATTGGGGCCAAAAATATTCGGTTACCATTGAACGGTACATTCCCCATTCACAGTTACGTGCCGGTCTTGATCGTCACGGAAGATGTACTGCCCAATGACTTGGCCGGCCCATTAACCACACCAAATTGTAATTTTTTCGGGATGCAATGATGAGTCATGGAGTACGTATGGATTACTACTTGACCAATAGCGCATATTTTGCTTATTGACGAAGCCATTCAGCCAGAAAATGATTTTTTGATGAAAATCCGAATCATTTTCAAGTTGTTGCTCAGCCCAATTCACGAACATATGACGCTTCTGGTAGTCAAGCGGCTTCAGTTCTTGCGTCAATTTAATCTTGTAAGGCCAAGATCTTTTCGCAAAATTCGCCACAACGACGTCACAGAGATGCCCAACGCTTGAGAACGACGTGTGAGTGAGACATTTGAATGACGTTAAAACGTGTCAAATCTTCTCCAAAGTTTAGGTTTGTCAAATATAGCTTTTTCTCAGATTTAAATCACATTAATCCACAATAATTTTTTTCTACAATATTCCCCTTGCGTCCAATCGACTTGAAATTTGAAAGAGATCTTTGGGAAAGAATATTGAAGGTCTGGTATAAATTTGAAAGAGATTGGGCAATTTTGAGGAAGGATCAAACGGGCTAAAATTGGCTTTTTTATAAAGAAATACCTCCAAAGCTGTTGTCAGACATTTTTATAAGACCCAATTTTGCTCCAATTACTTCAAATATTTTATCACGCTTCTAGAAGAGCGTCGTGTTTATTTTGTATAAATTCGAAGTTTGTACGAGGAATGGAGAGATTTACAAAAAGATGGAACAAAAAACAAGACATATTCGAGTCTCGTATATATTTGACATCGCACACGCGCTATGGATATGATAAAATTAGAAGAAGATTCATTATTTTTCCAACGCCAAAGGGAGCCAGGGCGGACTGAATCCTTAGGCAGGATAGACAAAACGCTTGCAGATAAAGAAAAACGTGCTTATCAAAGAGCTATTGATGAAGAAAACCGAAAGCACGTAGCAACCGTAGCTTCCACGTCTTCCACAGTTATAAGTTGGAATACGGACGATTAATCCTCTACTGACGGTGAGATCCCAGCGGAAGAACGTGAAATTTTGGAACAAGCATCTTCAACGAAGGCAAAACATGGAAGAAAGGATTTCATCACTCTTAAATTGGTTGCAGCTCTTGATAGGTGCCAGTTAAGCATAAGAGACTCGGTTTTCATAGTCCATGCTAAGGCATTGGGACTTGATCCTGATGATTTTCCAATAAACAAGTCCACCATCCAACGAGTCCAAACCAAAATCCGTAAAGAACGAGCTTAAACAATCAAAAGTGATTTCAAGGATAAGATTCCCAAAGTTGTCACGGTACACTGGGATTAAAAACTGATACCAGCAGTGGATGTTAATCACACGAAAGAAGAAAGACTCCCGATTCTAGTTTCGTTTGGCCCAAATGAACAGTTGTTGGCAGTTCCAAAATTGCAAAGCTCAACGGGCAGACATCAAGCGGAGCCGTTAAGAATGCGATAACTTAGTGGAACCTGGAAGATCGAGTTCAAGTTCTCTGTTGTGACACAACAGCTTCCAACACAGGACGAATAAATGGCGCCTGTATCTTGTTGGAGCAGAAACTAGAGAGAGAGAGATGTTGGTTTTTGGTTGTCGCCATCACATTTACGAACTTGTACTAAAAAGCGCATTTGAGGCCAAAATCCGCCAGGTATCATCAAGCCCGGACATTCCATTGTTCAAATAATTAAAAGAGAATTAGGGAAACATTGACTTAGACAAAATCGACCACTGCGCTGAACATGTGAAAACCGGCAGTCTTCGCTCTTTTTGACGATGCTGTAGATCCACATACAAAAACTAGAATGGTACAGAATCTTCAACAAGAGGCTCGAGTTTCTACAGGAAAGAGATACTCTCCAACCCTAGAGTAACTTTCAAGTTCATTATTATAAGTTTCGTATACTTAAAGTTTATTTACATTAACTATTTTAATATAGTTTTTTAGAGAAAGGTCTAGAACATTTAGTTTCGTCGAAAAGTAAGGAAATATTCAACCGCCTGAAACTGAAAGACACGATTTTATTGATTCCAAGGGTATTGTTTGCTGTCTTAAAGCCGTCAATGACACAGCAGAGAGAGCTGTGAAATTAATGCAAGATTTCCACGGACTACTCACTGCTGATGAAGAGCAAAAGCAAAACATCTCTGTCAAACGGACAAATAAGGGACACCCTAATGTACATATACTTAAAAAAAATTAAAATTCCAAAAAATAGGCATGCTAACTCCTTTACATAATATTGTTTCAAAGCCATTCCAATATAACAAAGGTATTGAGATCTTAAACCACCGCTAGACAAGCACCCCTTGCCGCGCGCCTCCGCCGTGCGACCATGGCGCGTGGTGGTTACTTATGGTCTATAAGGTTTATACTGATATTTAAATAAGATTCATGACATGGTGATTCGTCACTGACCTTTTAAATGATTTGCATTTTTATTTCACTACAGACTAAACCAACAATCAATCAGATAGGACTTTTGTACGAATTTAACCAGTCTCTCCAATAGAAAAACAAAAAAAAAAACACAAACGTATAATAGACGCCACCAAACCACATGTTGTAGCTAAAGACAGGACAACCGATCGACCGACCGACCGTCAACCGAACATCGGGTCACCATCAAAGAAAATACGTGACAAACATTTTATTCTTTGTTGTCAAAGCATTAGTCACACACAAAACTTACCCCGACAATGACAATGTTTTCAAAAAAAAAATACCGAAAAACAAAACAATCAAAATAGCTGCCGTCTGATATTAACCGCAACGAAATGTTTTTCGGTATCATCTTCCTGCGGGCAAATACGAGAATAATAATATAAATGGATGGTAGTGAGTGGTAGATTGTTCGAGCACGTCATGGTCATTGACGACAACGAGAAGATGGATTTACATGAAAGGGTTGAATTCGGATGTAGACGAGGGAGGTTGGGGAAGGGTTATTTCTTGCTTTTACGAGTACCTAAGTAGGGAACTCTTCTCATCTGAGTTTTACTGCCAACAAAGTGGTGTTTTATGGCTCTGATACAAAACATCCATTTTAAGCTATTTCGCGGTTTTTCGAAAGTGTTCTGCTAACACCCATTAAAAGCAGTTAATTGCAGCCGGTGCACATAACAGAAGGTACCTATATATACAAAGAGAGAGAGATAGAGAGAGAGTAGAAATATCAATTTAACCTCAAGCATCTCCCACTTGAACTCACTTAAGGCGTCTGTTTGGCTTTGGCAGAGGCAGATCATATACCTACCCAATATCCATGCCAATGCCTTTGCCATCCTTCCTTCTCTACTTCTACTCTTCCACTTTTGATAAAATCAATGCCGGACAAATGGAACTCTCGTGGTGATAAAAATCTCATTCACTTTCAAACAAAACCAAAGTGCCATAAATCTCAAGGGTAGGTATAGTGTAGTGTAGTGTACGTGAGGTTGATGGCATAAGTGTTTGAATCTATAGATTGCCCGGAGTAAGGTTTCATCGTGTCTTTTTTGTTTCGAATAAGAAGGAGGATGTTTGTATCCTTTGCTCGACCTCATGTGTAACTAGGGCAAAACTAACCAAGTGCGACAGATGCAAGGCAAAATTTTTGTATCTATTGTATCTCAAGTGCGTATATCGTTGTGATATTCATACTTTACTGTGGTAGGTACTGTTGTGTACATGCAAGAGAGCATTTGAATGAAATGCGGACCGATACAGTATACCTAGAGACTAGATAGACCCTATATACTGCCTCCCGCACACAACATGTGTTTTGAATTTCTGCACCTTACTAAAATGCTGATGCTGGTTGCTGGCTCAGCTGGAGTAACGCATTTTGCTTGGATGCGTTGTCGTTGTCAGTGTCGCCAGCTATAGCAGATTTATTTCTGAATCTGAAGTGCCGTCAATGATGCATAAATATTCTCTCGTAAGAGTGTTGCCGGAACTGATTTATTACGCCTGACCGAGTTACGCATGTGTTTCATTGCAGAGTACCCATAACCCATCACTAATTGATAGTAGCATTTTTAAGATTCCACTCCAATGACAAGAAAAGGGGTGTCTTTATTTGTCTCATTTATAGAGGCGAGTGATATGTTTGGAAGAGATACAAAATGTTTTCTCAGGACATACATTTATGTCATTTGAAGTTTATAAAAATTCTTATTTAGAACACAAACATGAAGAAATATATGAACACAATTAGGTGGCGGTTGATGGGGTTGAACAAGTGTTGCTGTGAAGATGTTGCCCTTGATTTTATAAATAATTTTTTTTGGTGTTATTATTAATTGTTTGCCATAAATAAAACATAGCTTAGAGGGATCTGTTTTCAATTTAAAATTTTATAGCCCTATTACTTGGGCCTCTTTCATTTAATTGCAGCAACAAAAAGTTATAAGAGTGCACATCATTTTTAATAGCTTAATGGGGTGTGAAAATCAAAGTAATATGGTCTTAAGGGAAGCAGTTAAACTGCTACATTGTTGTTTTTTGAAATAATATTTATGGTCTATTAATACTTAACAATACTTACAATCATTAGATGAGATATTGTTGTTTGTTTTAAAGGTAGGCATGTGTATTGTGGAATATGGGTATTGTCCAATATTTCGGGAGCACGGAGTATTTTTTTTTTTTTTTTCTAAAACTCACTAGCCACAAAAAAGGATGTCTCGAAATCGTTTTCAACCTATTTTGAATTTATTTATATCTTTTCTTATAAAAGGCAATGTGCTGTATTCATAAATGTTGTCTAAGAACGACAGAGATTTATCCTATGTTATTTGAATAGGACAAATAAGTCTTTCTTAGTAAAGGCTTACTACGAACAAGTCGAGAGGGCCCTCAATGCCTGCCCAAGGTATGACTTCAAAATCATCCTTGGGGATTTGAACGCAAAAATAGGTCGAGGGGCGGTATTCAGGCATTACGCAGGCACCCATAGTTTGCATGAGAACACTAATGACAATGGACTTCGAGTCTTAGAATTGGCAGCATCGAAAAACATGGTCGTTGCGAGTACCAGGTTAACGCGTAAAGATATCTACAAAGCCACCTGGGTATCACCTGATGGAGTCACTCGTAACCAATCGAACTAATCGAACTTGATGACGGTACGAACGTGCCGAGGTGCCAATATCGACTCGGATCACTATCTTGTTGGTATGGTTTTCCGAGGTCGGATTGCCTTGCGGAGACGCATTGCATCCGCCGATCAGGTTCGTATCAACACGGCTGCCCTACGCAATGAAAACACCAGTAACACCTTTGGTAATGCGTTAGAACTCGCCCTAGAATCACTTGATTTAGGGAGAGTAAGTCCTGGAGCCAGTATGCTGGGCGTAAATGAGAAGTGGACACGCCTTAAGAATACTGTCATTAGTACTGCCAACTCCATCTTAGGCAGCAGTCGTAGAAATCAGAACGACTGGTTTGATGATGAATGCAACCTAGCGACTGAACTTAAGAATGTTGCGTACCGAACAATGCAACAATCTCATAGAACGCGGGCACGCGAAGAGGCATACCAGCCGAATTATTCCACCACGGTGGGCCAGCCTTACGTCAAGCAATTCATGATATCATAGTACACGTATGGGAGCATGAAGAAATGCCAGAAGACTGACGAAAAGGTATCATATGCCCCATACATAAGAAGGGAGATGTCACAACGTGCAGCAATTATAGAGGTATCACGTTGTTGAGTACCGCCTATAAGATACTCTCCTCTATCCTACAAGACCGGATAACCCCATACGCTAAAACCATCATCGGACACTATCAGTGTGGTTTCATTCCAGGCAAATAAACAACTGATCAGATTTTTACCCTTAGGCAGGCGATGGAAAAATGTCTAGAACTTAACATCCCAACATACCATCTGTTTATAGACTTTAAAGCCGCCTATGATAGCATAGAAAGGGTAGAACTTTACAAAGCCATTAGAGAATTCGGCATCCCTTGCCAAAAGGAATACAATGCCGTGGAAATAATTCCAATTTGTTTGAATACTTACAGAATTTGTTGAGCACATACTCTCATCGAATTTAATTTTGCTTTGGTTTACAAAATCCAACAAAGGTTTTTAAGGAGTTCCTCATATAACTTCCAAAATAATGAGTTAATTAGATTTTTCTTACTTTGACCATTACAAAAATGTTTCTTTTAATGTATGATTTTAATTTGTTTGATTTGAGTTGCATGGAAGTTAAGAGTTTAAAACTGAACCGGAAGGATAAAAATAAACAAAGATTTCCATTTAACATAATGAAAAATAGCTTGAAGAAACTAAAAGGATAGAAACAAAAACAAAATCCAAGTTGAAGAGCAGATAATATGGAGACTGAAAATTATATAACGGCATTACGAAGGGGTCAGCTTAGGGAATCGACAAATCTGCTCGAATTTATTATTATTTATTACTCCTTTTGATTTCTTCAATTCTTCATGCGCTTTTCATTATACTAAATGGAAACTTTTGTTGATGTTTATCCTTCCTTTTCAATTTTAAACTCTGAACTTCCATGCTTTTCAAATCAAATATTCAGAATTGCAAAATTATTCACATAGAACGTAATAAGTTATAACCAACAAATTATGAATTATGGGAAACACCAACAACGATATCGGCCCATTAAAAGGTTATGTCTACGAACCACTAGTAGTCCGGGGCAGTTATAGGTACTTTTGCTGGGAAATAATTTACATAGATATGGATTTTGACTTCAAAATTCGAAAGAGTATCAGTACTAGAATCGAAAACCACATTTTGCAAAACTGCACTCATTTAGCAGCCATTTTGTTTTTTGATTTAATTTTGATTTAATTTCTTTTATTTTTGATCCTAAATAGAAAAAAAAATTGTTTCCCAAGCGTGTTGCAGTAAAATATTTTAATTAATTTTTTTGACAATTGCTTTTGTTCACAAGTTAGAGCTCAGCTCACTTTGTTAAACACATTAAAGGTTGATTTTCTTATATTGGTCTTTTTTTTTAGATTTTTCGAAAAAAACATTTCAAATCCAGTTGTAGATGTTTTAATTATCTTTAACTTTTACCATTTAGAAGACACACTCGACGCCGAACAAGCAGGTTTCCGCACTGGTTCATCCTGTGTTGACCACATTAACACCTTGCGGATCATTATTGAACAGTGCGTCGAATATCGATCACCACTTCACCTGCTGTTCATTGATTTTGAAAAAGCGTTTGATAAAGTTAACAGAGAATTTATTTGGATTGCCTTACGCAGGACAGGCATTCCAGAAAAGTTAATCGCTATTATTAAAGCAACCTACGATGGATGCAAATATCACGTTTTACATAGAGGAAGGTTGTCGGATGAATTCGAAGTCCATTGTGGAGTCAGACAGGGTTGCATACTGTCGCCAATACTTTTCCTGTTAGTGATAAGTGATGTGCTACGTGCAGCCCTGTTAAACGGAAATAGTGGAATTCAATGGAGCCTGACATCCCAACTCAAACATCTGGACTACGCGGACGAAGACGTATGCTTACTCTCTCATAGGATCATGGATCTCCATCAAATGACAACAAGGGTGGATCGAGAAGCAGAAATCGTGGGGCTGTTCAAGTCAATATTTCTGGACAACCGGTAGAGAAAGTAGAAGACTTTCAATATCCTTTGAGTTTTGTCTCTACCAAAGGCGGAACCGAACAAAATGTCGACAGCCGTATTAAAAAAGCAAAGGCTGCTTTCGGATTGCTGTCCAAAATATGGACAACGCTATAAGCTTAAAGACCAAGCTGAGACTGTTCCGCTCCAATGTTGAATCCGTGCTTCTGTATGGGTGCAGCACTTGGAAGATCTTAACAACTGTCACAAGCAAGCTGCAATCGATCGTGAATAGGTGTCTACGAAACATCTTAAGGATTTTTTGGCCCAACCGTATTTCCAATAAAGAACTTTATAGAAGAACGGGTCAAGAATTCATTGACAGTACTATTCGCAGACGCAAGTGGCAGTGGATTGGTCATACGCTTCGAAAAGGCAACGATTGCATTGCTGGCCAAGCGGCCAGGCTGGGTCGGGTCGGCCGAGAAGCACATGGCGCACTACAGTCGAAAGTGAATCTGCACAGCTGGGGAAGAGTTGGAGAGAACTACGTTATATTTCCAGAAACCGTACACGATGGCGCGTAGGAGTAGTGGAGGCCCTATGCCCCTTAAGGGGATCACAACGGACTTTTTAAGGTCTGAGGACCTAAGTAAGTAAGTAAGTAACTTTTACCTTAACGGTTTTTTTTAATTGAACTACCGTTTTCGAAGTGCAGCGCTAAAAAGACAGTTTTTTGTTTTGTTCGTGGTGAAATATTACCATTATACTTTTAAGAGTTGTTTGGCAAGACTACGATGACTTAAATAGTAACGGATATTGGTAAGGGGGACTGAATAAAATCCTATTTAACCCTGTTATTATTTCAACACAACGGCAACACTTACAATAAAATCCAATACCTTTTATAAAAGCTAGAAATGTGTTTTTTCTTTTTGTGTTTAGACTATGTCACTTCAATCAAAAGCTAAAAAAATCTATGTAGTATCAGAATTGTTATATCATGCAAAGCTTTTGAAATATCGAATTTGAAACTTCCCGTAAACACTTTTTTTGTGATGTATTTGGTAAAAGGGAGATTTCATTTTCAGAAATAATAAAAGTTAAAACCAAGTTTTATCAAAATCTAATCATTTTTTTAAGAGTTAAAAAATAAAAAAAAAACAAACAAAATTGTTAATGGCATTTTTTCCAATATTTTTGAAGTTTATATAGAAAAATCATGTTTTTACTATTTACTTTTTACTATTCATTTTTTTTAACTTTTGGCCTCTGAATACTGAATTTGCACAAATAGCCTTGTTTTGCTTGTTCAAGACTCAAATGGGACTCATTGCTACTTTTGGATATAATTAAGGACATTACTCCCAACAATTTCCACCATTAAAAATGGTGTAAGGTATTTTGTCTGTGTCAGGCCTCTTTTTTTGAAAATTAAAGGCTCCGATATTAATTTAATTTAAATATTAATTTTAATATTTAATCACCAATGAATGTACTTTTGCTAAAAAAAATAGAGAACAAAAGTGAAGTGATATTTCTGCTCAAAGTGAGATAGTCTAAGATTTTAAGAGAAAAATTTTAAGTATTTGAGGATATATACATAAGAATTAACTCATCATTTTTTTTTTTTTTTTGAGTTTCATATCAAAAACTGCCTCACAAAAATTTAATTCAATATTTGCATAGACTTATATAATTCACCCAGGTGGGTGGGTTAAAAGTCCATTATGGACTTTTTGCCTGTGGACTTGTTTCCCTTCGCCGCACAATATATC
Organism: Meliscaeva auricollis; assembly: GCA_948107695.1. NCBI lineage: Eukaryota > Metazoa > Arthropoda > Insecta > Diptera > Syrphidae > Meliscaeva > Meliscaeva auricollis. The sequence continues at coordinate 39,828,676 of OX403616.1, read as the reverse complement.
CTTTCGCTTTTGCTACCGAATTCACCAGTGTTCACTCTTGACCAGAAATGAGCAATATCTTTTCTTTAAGCAGAATATTTTGAGTACTTAGTTATGTACTTTCAGTCCTCTAAAAAGGGTCTTAATACTTATAAATTTCACGTTTGTAAATGCTTTAAAAAAAAAAAACAAATTTTCTTTCTTTAAATGACAACAAATCCACTACGTAGATTTTAATTGAATGGAATCTAAAATGCATGTATCTTGGGAAAACATATTAAAGTAAAAAACTGCTGCAGGCTGACACACTGTTACTTTTGGAAACAACTATTGAAAACTTGTACATATAATTTACTATTCCACTTACGATGCGATATTATAGGTATCAACTATTAACATCAACATTGCCATCAACTGTACATGCAGATACCTTATATATTAATTATACATATTACAGGACTATTAATTACCCACACACATAAATATAAATATAAATAATTCAAAACAGTGTCAGAAAACGAGACAAATGCATGCATTTTTAGTAGAAAATTGTATTACTCGGTTCAAGGCCGCAGCCAGGAATAATTTTCGTGGTAAGGCAAAACTTTTTCATAAGATCTTGTTTCTACTAATTTGTTTTCTTAATTATATTGGTGGGAACTACATTGGGATAAATTTTCAGCTTTGTACCTCATAAAGTTCTTTTTATCATTTTTTTTAAGGTTTCCAATATAATGTCTTCTGACAACTCCTTGGCTCCTACTACACTTCTGCGGTTTTTTTTTTCCCAGTAATTTATATCAAATATAATTATACCTATTTTCCAATCTGTATCTTTTAAATTGATTTTTGTAATTTTACGATTTTCATATATGAGATCTTACACCAACCTACTATTCTACTGATTTGCTCGCATATTGACATTAACAAAAACCTAATCTGGTGCCAAATTTTCAGCATTGTTTTTATCAGGTTTATTTTTAATCTTTTTTTTGTGCTTGATGACACCTGGCAACCCTATGTCCCCACAAAGTTTGAAATTTTTTTAATAAAATTAAAAAAAAAAAAAAACGGCTTGTTAGATTTTTTTGAAAAAAATTCTAAAAATTTATCGTTATTGAAGAAATAATATCAAAAAGTTTAATCAAAATCGTTATGGCCGTTTTCGATAAAATTCGAATAACTCAAAAATGTTGTATGGGAGGTACTCGTTCTAGATGAGATATTCAAAAACAAAACAAAAAAAAACTTTCGAAATTACGTAAAAATCATCTGTACCAAATTTGAAGAAAACCCGTCCACGTGTTTGGGCAGTGAAGAAGTGTACAGATGGACGCACAGACGTACAGACGCACAGACGCACAGACTGACGGACGGTATGACGAAAACTACTTTTTCGGACTTCTCCATCATCGTAATGTAGGTTTTGATTAAAACCTCAATCTTTTTTTTTGACACGAAACCAATACTTGCCCTATAGAGCAAGTAAAAAAATTGGTATGCCATTTTGAAGATGGCTAATATTTATCAAAAATAAAAATAAATTTTTGACCCAATGTGGAAAAAAAATTATTTTTCAAAAAAAAAATCCAAGCCGTTATATGGGGGTATTAGTTCTAGACGAGACATTCAAAAACAAAACTAAAGGTAAATCTAACAAAAAACTATAAAAACGATAGCCTAATAGCTATTGTCCAGTTGATATCGACTAAACGATAGTAATTGAATCAATGGGCGCATTCACTAATCTAGTGACTGCGCAGTCAACTCATTTTGAATGCGCCCAATATCGTTTAGACGATAGGCGTTAACTTCTCTTTTCATCATCACTTCACCTGCTGAGTGCTGATTCAAAAATAAGTGTTAAAGCATGCTAAGTTTTTGAGAAACCTGCCTCTATACCAGAATACACAAGTGTATCACATTTCCCTAACATATAATTACAGCCGAAGTGTGTTGTCCATTTCATTATTGGAATGAATGCTAACCCAGGTAGCATTTTCTAAGAAGCCTAACTAAAACTTTTAAGTTCAGATACCATCATTATATTAACAGTAAACAAAAAATGATTAGCAACTTTAATTGTATAAGGGAATACGTTCGACTGCTGGTGCGGATGGCTTACCAGTTGAATTGTTCAAAGCAGCAGGAGATGGGTTAGTAGGGAGTATGCACCAACTCATCTGTAAAATCTGGTTGAATGAAAGCATGCCCAATGAATGGAACCTTGGCATAGTGTGCCCCATCCACAAAAATGGAGACGCTCTGACATGTACCAACTACAGAGGAATTAGCCTCCTAAACGTCGCATACAAAATCCTGTCGTCGATACTGTGTGATCGCCTAAAACCTCTTGTCAATGATCTGATTGGACCCTATCAGTTTGGTTTGAGGCCAGGCAATTCAACAGTCGATCAAATGTTCACACTCCGACAGATTTTGGAAAAAAGCCGGGAATTCCAGATCGATACACGCCACCTTTTCATCGATTTTAAAGTCGCGTATGATAGCGTGAATCGGCATCCCTGCCAAACTCGTCCGCTTGTGCAGGATGACAATGGAGAAATCTCGCTGCTCCGTCAAAGTCGGTAAAAACACCTCTGAACCGTTTGATGTTGAGAAAGGTCTAAGACAAGGCGACGACGCGTTATCATGCAACCTATTTAACATCGTTCTTGAAACAGTTGTACGCAGATCACAAGTCAACACCACTGGTACAATTTTTCAAAAGTCCGTTCAACTACTTGCTTATGCAGATGACATAGACATAATCGGCAGAACAAAGCGAGCTGTGGTTGGTGCATTTGCCAGTATTGAATCGGAGGCGGCAAAACTGGGATTGGCTGTTAATGAAGACAAGACGAAGTATATGCTATCAACGAGAAGGGAAACTCAACATCGTCGACTCGGCCAAAACATCACGATGGATAGTTATAACTTCGAAGCAGTCAAGGACTTTGTCTACCTGGGATCCACTATAAACTCAAACAACGACATCAGTAAAGAGATCAAACTGTTTCGCTGTTTCTTCGGGCTGAGGAGGCATTTAAGTAGTAAAGCCCTCTCTCATAGAACCAAGGAAACGCTATCATCATCATCATCGGCTCGACAACCGGGGTCCTTTCCTGGCCTCTTTCAACAAGTCTCTCCACCTATCCCGGTCTCGAGCCGACGCCATCCAGTTGCGCACCCCAAGGCTTCAGGCGTCCTTGTCTACGCCATCTCTCCAGCGCAAGCATGGTCTACCACGCTGCCGTCTACCATAGAATGTACCGCAAAAGACTTTCGAAGCAGGTTCCTCTTCGCTCATACGAGCTAGGTGCCCTGCCCACCGGAGTCTACCGAACTTAATTTTTGTCACTATATCTGCTTCAAGGTAGATTGCGTACAACTCATGATTGTACCGTCTCCGGAAGCTTCCTTCCTCACATATGGGGCCAACAATTCTCCGTAAGACTTTTCTCTCGAACGCGGCTAAGAAGTCACAGTGCCTTTTGCTAAGCACCCAAGTCTCGGATCCATACATGAGTACTGGCAGGACCATGGTCCTGTACAGCAGAAGTTTTGAAGTTATGGTTAGATTTCTGGATTTGAACAGCTTTGACAGACTGTAGTAAGGAAACGCTGAGTGAATTTTGGTCCTGTGTGCATCGAAGGAGTATGGAGGAGAAGATACAACGACGAGCTTTACGGGCTGTACAGCGACGTTGACCTGGTTAAGAAGCGAAAATACAGCGGCTGAGATGGCTGGGACACGTGGAGCGTATAGACATCAACGCACCAGCCCGACGAGTCTTCGAATCCCACCCTGATGGTGTACGCAGCAGAGGAAAACCGAGTAACAGGTAGCGCACAAAAATGGAGAACGACTTCAACCAACTGGGCTTGCGTAACTGGAGGCGGCTAGCTAAGGACAGAGCTGGCTGGAGACGGAGCGGCATGTTGGTTGAGGCCGTAATCCATCCTGGATTCTAAGCGTCACCTTAAGTAAGTAAGTAAGAATACGTCCGACCCTGTGTGTGAATACAATTTGTACCCACACAAATACATAGACAAATTTGAAATAATGTATTCTTAAAAATTAACTCCTCTTTAAAGCGATATCCTTGTTACTGTTTTTGGGTAGGTACCTACCTACCTTTGTTGCCTCAAGTGTTATTAATTTTCCTCATTATTATACATATTTTGAAGTTCTCCAGTTGTTTCGTGTTCACATTACCTGTTAGTTAGGAATAGAAGCTTCGTGAAAACAAACAATGGATACTGGTGACGAAGCAGATCCTATTGGTAGAATATTTTCTTATGTCTTTCGATCCCTAATTTTTTTTGGATTGTCTACATATGAGTATTGTATAAAAAAAAAGAAACTTATTTACAAACCATGGGCAGCTGATTATTGTGCAGTTATTGACCTTTTGTTTCTTACAACCAGTCCGATGTTTTGTAATTATACTGCAATATTTGATAAAATTGAAGTGTTTTCCAAACGTCCTATTGCCGTGTACATACTATGTTTTGTGTATTTTTTTTACTTAGTTTGTGTTATTTTTAATCGAATTGGAATCTGGAAAAATGGAAAACACACAAAACAAATATTCAATAAATTAAATAAAATAAGAATCAATGAGTTTGATCAGGTTGATCAAAATTATTCAAAAGTACGCAATGAAACAAAAAACGTTATTTTATTGAAGCTATTTTGTTCGGGACTTCAATTATCGTTAATATTTTTAGTGTTTTTGTACCAAAGCAAGGATGGTCTTCTAATGGACATCTATTGGGCAGTGTCTGGTATGTTTCTTATGATATTGGTGGTAGGAGTGGAAAATAAAATACAATTTGGAATGATATACGGGGCATATCTTTTCAAGATTCTTAATTGCCGTCTCGCCTTAATAGTCGAAGAAATAAATACTTTGTGTGAAAATCATGAAATGCATATGGTTGAACTGAAGTCAGATTATTTTTGCTGCGAACTAATAAACATTGGAAGGATTCATACAACTGTGATGAAGCTGATAATTGAATTTAAGAATAGCGTTCAAACTCAGATACTTTGTATTTTGTTAGCAAATGGTGTGTCGCAAGTTTATTACTCCTACACATTTCTTGTGCTATGGAGCTCTTCATTTCAAGATGGAGATTTTCAAGTAGCTTGTGCATTTGGATTACTTTTTACAACATTCATGAACATATTATTGATGTTTCATATGTGTGCCGAAACTATTGAGTCATGTAATGCAGCGGGAGAAGTTTTAGCAATGCTCTCATCTAACAATCTGCTGAATAAACAATTAGAAACAACCGTAAGTTGAAGTTCATTATTATAACATTCATAGAAATAAAAAGCTTATTCTTGTTTTTTTTTCAGATACAAATTTTAAGTTTTCAGTTTATTCAAGAAAATATGAAGCTTACAATCTATCACTCATTTGATTTAGACTGGACGACAGGACTGGTTATCACTGAAATAGCTGTCTCACAATTAATAATTTTACTGCAATTTGATTACCTTAATTTTGAGTTTTAATTTTAATTAATAATTGTAATTGGGAATGTAAAAAAAAGTTTAAAAAGTTAAAAAAGAAAAGGGCAATCGGTTCCTTATAGGCATATTATGTACTATGTTTAAATATCAGTCAGAAATAAATCAATAGCGTACTTAAAAAGAAATTGTACAGGACTCCGGTAAAAAAATATTCGTCACTGAAATTAAATTGTATCGATCCACACCTAGCTTAACTTTTCATTCGGCGTAACTACTTCAAATGGTATAAATGAAGGTTGCAGTTGACATTACTTACTTACTTACTTAGGTCCTCAGACCTTAAAAAGTCCGTTGTGATCCCCTTAAGGGGCATAGGGCCTCCACTACTCCTACACGCCATCGTGTACGGTTTCTGGAAATATAACGTAGTTCTCTCCAACTCTTCCCCAGCTGTGCAGATTCACTTTCGACAGTCCTGCACCATGTGCTTCTCGGCCGACCCGACCCTCTACCTGCCTGTGTGAGTGGGTTCCATTGCATCGCTTGGCCAGTAATCCAATCGTTGCCTTTTCGAAGCGTATGACCAATCCACTGCCACTTACGTCTGCGAATAGTACTGTCAATGGATTCTTGATCCGTTCTTCTATAAAGTTCATCATTGGAAATACGGTTGGGCCAAAAAATCCTTAAGATGTTTCGTAGACACCTATTCACGAACGATTGCAGCTTGCTTGTGACAGTTGCTAAGATTTTCCAAGTGCTGCACCCATACAGAAGCACGGATTCAACATTGGAGCGGAACAGTCTCAGCTTGGTCTTTAAGCTTATAGCGTTGTTTCTCCATATTTTGAACAGCATTCCGAAAGCAGCCTTTGCTTTTTTGATACGGCTGTCGACATCTTGTTCGGTTCCGCCTTTGGTAGAGACAAAACTCCCAAGATATTGAAAGTCTTCTACTTTCTCTACCGGTTGTCCAGAAATATTGACTTGAACGGATGAGTTACTTACGAGGTTGATCATTTTTGTTTTTGCCGTGTTAATTTTCAGCCCCACAATTTCTGCTTCTCCCACCACCCTTGTTGTCATTTGATGGAGATCCATGATCCTATGAGAGAGTAAGCATATGTCATCCGCGTAGTCCAGATGTTTGAGTTGGGATGTCACCCTCCATTGAATTCCACTATTTCCGTTTAACAGGGCTGCGCGTAGCACATCACTTATCACTGACAGGAAAAGTATTGGACAGTATGCAACCCTGTCTGACTCCACAATGGACTTCGAATTCATCCGACAACCTTCCTCTATGTAAAACGTGACATTTGCATCCATCGTAGGTTGCTTTAATAATAGCGATTAACTTATCTGGAATGCCTCTCCTGCGTAAGGCAATCCAAATAAATTCTCTGTTAACACTATCAAACGCTTTTTCAAAATCAATGAACAGCAGGTGAAGTGGTGATCGATATTCGACGCACTGTTCAATAATGATCCGCAAGGTGTTAATGTGGTCAACACAGGATGAACCAGTGCGGAAACCTGCTTGTTCGGCGTCGAGTGTGTCTTTTAGATGTTCCTTTATTCGCTCTAATATAATTTGCTGCTATCTTGGCAACCGCAGGCAGAACGCAAATCCCTCTCCAGTTTTCACACTGCATCAAATCTCCTTTCTTCGGGAGCTTGACGATCATTCCCCTTTTCCACTCCTCCGGGAAGCACTCAGAGTTCCAGGCTCTCGTTATGAGTGGATGCAGTAGCTCACTCGATGTCGTTGGTGCTGCTTGTAAGAGCTCTGCAGGAATACCATCAAGTCCTACCGCCTTGTTGTTCTTCAGTGTTTTAATTCCGGCAATTATCTCGTCTCTACTGGGAGGTGTGGCATGTGTTGCTTCGGACGGGTCATCAGGTATTGGATGCGCATCGCTGGCGAACACACGGCTTAAAACCGAAGCGAAGTGTTCCTTCCACCTTCTGAGCTGGTCCTCATCCGAATGGAGCAGGGAACCATCTATATCTTTCACCAGGTGTTGTTTGGAGCATTGTACTCCTGTAAGCTCCTTGGTGATTCTATATACAGTTCTGCTGTCAGACTGATTTGCGGCCTCTTCTGCTTCTTCAGCTAATACGTTGATGTAGTTACGCTTGTCACGTCTCACGCTACGGTAAACATCTCTCATTGACATTGACACACATTAATGTTTCATAATTCAAAATTACTGTTGATTATTCAGTTATTTTAATAATTATTAATTAAAATATATTAGAAAATATAAATATTGTGGTATTTTATGTTCTGGATCATAGCATACACCTATTATACATTCCTATTTACATAAATTATTAAAACAATCATATTGTTTTGTTATGTTACTGAAGTTTCAATTGTTCGAATGATACATCAAGCAAAAATTTCGGACATTAAAAACATAATTATGTTCTAATTTTTGCCCGCTAACTTTAGACTTATTTTAGCGTAATTGTTAACAGTTGAAAAACTTTTATAGCTATGAAGACGAAGTTCTTGCAACAAGAGTATATGAAAAGCTACAAATTTGGATGCAAACAAAAATTATTAATAATAATTATTTAAGATTTTGTCTGCTAACTTCAGACAACTGAAGTTAGTTTAAAAGAATTGAAAGCAGAAACGAGTGGAAACCCAATTGAAAAAACTTGATATCGCCAACTTCAATATTTTCTATTTGCGAGACTGGAAGATGAATTAATGAATTAATATTAGGGGAATTGCACTGCGACCTATAGGTCTATTGTACCCCCTACTTGGTTGAAGGAGATTTTCTTTTACAACTCTGTCTCCAAATTAATTCCTTTAAGGAATTTAAGAATTTGGAGTACGTCGAGAGATGGAAATTCTCTCTCTTTAATCTGGTGTTGTCCCAGATACTTGTGGCGTTGGTGCATGAGTGCCCCACAGTCACCGAGTATGTGATTCGGTGTTTCGGCATGTTCGTTACAGAATCTGAGACTGGAAGATAATTTTAGACATTTTTTTTCACATTTTTTTTGCCAACCCTGGGCAAACGGCAACCCTAACAAACTGATGGGACTGTGCTGAACTAATACCAAATCAGATGTAAAAAAATTTAAGGGCATTCTAGTTCTAGCTCATATCTATGATTATATAAGTAGGTAGCCGTAGCGCAATCAACTGCAACTCTGCCCTGCCAGATCGTTTTTTTTTCGTGTTTGGCGGTACCTACCGCACCTTCAAACTGAATATCAGTCTTTCTAAAGAAGGTCAGAACTGATTATGAAAAATCGATTTGCGACCCAGGGCCCATGGCAACCCAGCAATACTACCAAATCAGCAGTCAATAAAATTTCAGCCTTTTTACTAGTTGTGACTGCTGGCCCTTGGACTATAAATCCTGGCACAATCTGTGCAATAACTAATACAAAAGACTAATATAAAAGAGCTTTAAAAGCCGGTTGACCTCGAAGCTTTTACACAACTTTCACCAAAATACGGTGATTGGTTTTGGTTGTTGCATACATCAAGAATAAGTATTTTATACCAATCAAAGTGAAAGTTTGTTTTTGTTGATAAAAGCTACTTTGTTTCAACTTAGCTAGATGAGCTTTTTATTTGAAATTAAATTAAATAATGAGAAAGCTCAAGCTTTTCTGTTTTTAACGATAACTTTGAAGTTAAATCAAACTGGGGAATCTTTTTATGGAAGAGGTAGAAAGTATCTTGTTTTGAATTTTATAGTACCTTTGGTTGCGATGTTTGCTAGTTTTGGTGAATCACTTTAACCATTTCCAAACGAGCAGATTATATTCCTTAGAACTTTAAGTTGCATGAAAATATATTTTATTTTGAGTTTAACAACTATACAAGCACCTACATTATAAATATTAAGGAACAATTTAAAATCGAGTTAGCATTGATTTAATATTTTCAAATAAATCTATCACAATTAATTAAATCAAATATAACCTCTGTAATCTTTAAAATTGTAGCAATAAAAAGAACTTCTAAATTGTAATTTAAATAGACTTTTTTCAGAAAAGTCAAATAACTTCTTATTGGCTATTTATTCTAAAGGTGATATCGCTTTAAAACTGTCCTGTTTAAGTGAAATTTAAATAAAATAAAATGCACTATTGGGTCACACGAAGTTAATCTTGTCGTCCACTCCTATTCCTCCAATGCTAGAAATGCAATAATTAATAACAACAAAAATTGTTTTCACTACGATAGATGATTCCAAACCACGGACTTTGCTGCTGTAGATACAATAACTTACATCTTTTGAGGATGAGGGATTAGGTTAATGTGGGTGTCACGAAAACTGCTGACTCAATTGGAGTTCTTAACATACCTACCAATGCATTATGCCAAACTTTGTTAAATCAACAGGAACATTAAAGAAAAATTTCTTTAAGTAAAATTTATTTCAGCAACCGTAGAAGCAAGGCAAACCTTTGCTTTTGAGTTTCTGTAGAAATCATTTGAGAATACTCACCGTATCTTGTGGCGTGAATATCTTTAAGATATTGTTCGGTTCTCAAAAGATTTTGAGGAACAACGCAACGTACAAAATAATCATCTAGACTAGAAGAACAAACATAATCTTATTGATTCATTTTGAGAAGAAGTTCACTTCTCAATTTTGTTTCTGCTATGAATACAAACAACAAACATGATATTAATTTCCTACGTTTCTACCAGTTTTCAATAAGTTTTGCTTCGGAGGAAAAGAGCATTCCTCAACTACTCTTTAGGTACGAAAATTGACAGCCTGTTGGAATTGTTGTTACACTAAACAAAATTTACTTCAAATCACTGAAATTCTTAACGTGTATATTGTACAGTGAACTTAATTTTTTGCTCTTTTCTTGAAATTTTGAAATTTGTTTTAAAAGTCTTCCGTCTATAATAGTTCAAACTATAGAGTAGGTACCTAGATAGATACTTTCGTTACATTTCAAAATTTAAAAACAAACAAAATAACATTTTATTCCTTTTCCATGTCTTTTTAATACTTTAGTGGCCGGCTTCATCTGAAAATGACGTTTGTTCAATACAAAATATACGACATTTGCATAATTTAAAAGCCTGCTCCGCAGCGAATTTGTCACCGGAAGCATAACAAGATTGAGCAGAGAACTGCACTCAGAGAAGAAGTTTATTAATTTTCGTTTGCGGCTGATAATTTTTATCCTTTGAATTAAATGAAAATTATTTGCTGGAAAGTTAATACAAACCCCCCCAAAAGTGTTTCATTCGTTGCAACTGTATTACATTTTACACAAATTTTAATTCTACTACAGCAAACATACTGCAAAACAATCCATTCGTTTGGAGCTCATCTTGTAGAGTTGATTACAGTAAACGAAAATGCTTTTCACATCTAAACACCTTTGAGTTTACTAGAAAATTTTATTGTTTGCAGCAAACAAACAATAGTTTTGTGAAGAACCTCTCCAGAAAGTAGTTTGTGGCAAAGAACTTCACTTTGGGTGTAAATATAAAATTCATTTACAACAATTAACTACATAAAACAAATAATTTTCTTTTGGCTCTATGTTTGTGGTGCTCATATGCATTCCATGCTTCACAAAAGTTATTAAGTTCGTGGCTCAATGACAACAGCCTTGGTTCGAAATCGAGAGGTCATAGGTTGAATAACCGAACGCTGAACGCTGTTTTTTATTTAGGCGTTCGCATAAATTGTTTCACCGAAAGGAATTTAAGAGTTTGCTACATACGAAGTAGAAATCGTAAAATTACTGTCCAACAAACGAAAAGTCGTTTGACGCAAACGATTTATTCTCTCATTTTGTTATATACTTGCCTTGTAAGCGAGAGGTCACCGGTTCAATAACATGTGTAACGCTAAACCTTTTTTTCTAATCGTTCGCAAACATTGTTTAACACAAACGAATTTACCAATTTGCTGCAAACATAGCTGAAAAATCGACTAGTAAACGAAAAAGTTGTTTGGGCATTTTTTTTGCTTGCCGCAATCGATTTTTTCTCTCAGTGTGTATAAACAATAAATGCTTTCTTTATTTAATACATCAAGTGCAGTTATGGGAATAGGAAGGTCATTTTGCTGCTACTTTTAATCATTTTTGGCACCACAGCACCAATTTAGCTTCTAGCACACAGAGAAAAATCGACCATACAAAATAAAAGAAAAACAATAGGATTTCTCTATTGTTTTTATCCAAATAGATAATCTTATTATTTTTAGAAGGAAAATCTTATTTGAAAAATAAAATAAAATAAATAAAACAATAATTGTTAACGCTGGGGATTGTACCTGAGTTTTGAAACTAATAGGCGCGCACCCTACCCTCTAAGTCAGCCTAGTTTAAAAATCAATACAGTCAGTTTTAGTTAAACCTTATTGAAATTTTGAAAAAAAGCCCAGTTAGCTTGCATACATATACTGCAGTTGTCTTGATTTCATGGTTAGTGCAGTAAATTTGACGAAGTATTCGAGGAATTTTTATCTTAGCACCCAGTTCATAAGCTAAATTGCATCTTGCACGCTGATAGATGTTGTTAAAGCTATCATCTTTATTCTCCCGATGACTAGCAAGAACAGAAAGTGTGTGTTCTTTATCTTCATAGTGCTAAGATCGAGCGCTGTAGTTTGTAGTAATTTGCTGAATGACTTGGTAAGAAACAAGGAATGCATCACTTAAATACAATACTGACACTATTACATAAAGTTGTTCACTGTGCTCGGTTAACGACACTCCGAAATTATTTACACAGTTTGCACAATCTTAATGATGTCCACAGAAAAATGGACTACCTGCCTCCTGTATCCGCGCCTGAACTATACCATTTGGAATATTATAACTAAAGGAGAAATAAATCAAACAGTTCTATACTAGAACATTTCTTTGTGCCGTGTTTAAGAATGTCAACCTTCATAAACGAATCTGAACTGCTGAAAAAAAACGCTTCTAACGGTGATCTAACGGTGAAATAAGCAGAACAGTCTACTCAGGGAGTTCATAGGGTAAGAGAAGATAGAGTTAAAGAATGCACTTTCCAGTACTCGGACAGTACTTCGGACATGAGTGATTTTGGAACTGTTATAAGACCAAGCATCTCCATCAGGACCAGGTCAGATTACTACTTAGAAGAGTTGCATGCAAACACTGTGGAAGAAGGAAGATTTTCCCGGAAAAGAATATCAATAAGAAGCCATCGTGGCTATTTTTAACAAAATCCTTTGTGTATCTGGTAGAAGAAGTTCAGAATTTTTTTTCTCTGAATTATACATGATATAATGTTAAGGGAATTTTGGAAACAACCTTATTCAATAGCAATATTTCACTTTGATACTAACCATCTTACGAATGCAATACATATAGAACCTACCTACAATAAGGATAATAATCGATATTTCCATGGGAAACCAGTGCATATTGCATGTCATCACTAGCAACATTTCATTTCTGTCCCATTTGAGATTCACCCTTACTCAGAAATTTCATTCGTACAATGTCAGTCAGTATAGATAATATATTTATTATGTTCTTGTTCCAAAAGAAGAGAGACTCCATCCTTTCATCTAAATAAAACCATTTCACTGTCAGTTGATTTTCACTGCTCACTTTGGTCTGCTGTGCGTGGCTTATGTCTGCCAAATGCATATTACACATGTTGCTGTTATTATTTTGCTATGCAATGTTCAAATTTCAAATAAATATGAAATACATCACCGAGGAAAAGGCTATCAGTATTCAGAACTATAGAAGAGAAGATACGGACTAAGGAATTACTCGTAGATACTCCAACATTATATCAATCGAACACAGCTAGCTCAGTTTCTAAGTTGCTTAGTGAAAATTCTAAATGGGCGGTGTCACATATGTCCCAGTATGGATTTATAGGTAATTCCAATCGACAAACAATCTAAAAGTACGATATTGTGGTTCCTTTTTCCACTCGAAGTCCAGGCGAAATATGTACAAAAGGAATTGTTTCTTTTTTTTATTCTGGGGCTTCTATAGAGGTGAACTATTATAGTAAGAGAGTACTTGAAATAGGTCTGGTTACGGAGGGGTTTAGAACATTATTCTGTGTTCGATTTCGATTTATGGTCCTTGATACCTTCTATCCCGAAGTATATTTATGTGCAATCGGAGCAATATTCAAAGAATATACCCGATACCTATAACCTATGTATTTTAAATGAGGCCAAGAGTCAAGGATGAAAATTGAGTATCGAAAAAGTATAGGAACTATAATATTGATTTGACTTTCTCCATTCAAGAAGAATTGCTTCGGCGGCGATGCCAAAGGAGCACAGAGAAGAAGAACAAAAATTGATTGTGTGGCATGCCAGGAAGAAAGATATTAAGAAGTATTTAACAATAAAAAAGTTCTACGAATGGGAAAAGGAGAGAGTAATATTATGAGAACATGATTTGGCACAGGATGGGGCAATAAAATAATATTTGTCGACGTATCCCGTCTACCTTCCTTTCGTGCATTCTGCCGACCGTCATATTCAATTTGTACGAAAAGAATCTGAACAATATTGAAAGAAGATTCAAGATTGTGTGTATTGAAAAATATGTGTTTTTTATCGCTCTCCCTGCATCTATGTATGTATAACTGAAATAAGATACGAATGCGGGTGGCTGTTATCGTGTGGAAATAATAATGAACGTTGAAATCAATTCTGATCCTTGGGTTGTTTTTCAACTGGAAATAAACCAAGTCAATAATGAATTTCGTGAAACTTAAATGAAAGATTTATAAATAAATCGAAAAACAACATTGACCTACAGAGAGCAACTTAAAACAATGAAACTGTGAAAATTTTATAATTATTGATCCAAAACATAAACTTGTTTACATGAACGGTCTTAAGGCCAAGTATAAAAATAAAATGGCTACTACCCACTTTTTTTTGGCTGAAAATTGATTGCAATGTTGAGGATAGTCCCATATTTTTGCCGACACTTTGTGGTACACTAAACAATTTAATCTTAGAAATTGAAGTTAATTAAATGCTTATTTGTTGCACAAATTCAAAATTTGTAGCTGGCATGGTTTTTGAGTTATTGAAGTTTCAGCTAAAAAAAAAGTCAGAAGATTGTGTCACAAAAAAAATTGAAGTTATAATCAAAACTAATACTACGAGGATGGAGAAGACTAAAAAAGTGGTTTTCGTCATGCCGTCCATCGTGTCGGTCTGTGCGTCCGTGCGTCCATCTGTACACATTTTCACTGACCAAATGCTTACACGGATTGTCTTTAAATTTGGTAGAGATGATTTTTATGTAATTTCGAAAGTTTTTTTTTTTTTGTTTTTGAATAACTCATCTAGAACGAGCACCTCCCATAAAACGTTATTGAGAGATTCGAGTTTTCTCGATAACGGCTCTAACGATTTTGATTAAACTTTTTGATATGATTTCTTCTATTAAGAAAAATTTTAAGAATTTGTTTTTTGAAAAGTCTATCGAAGCGTTTTTTTAAAAAAAAAAAAAATATTTTTTATTAAAAATTTATCAAAAAAAAAAATTGGTATGCCATTTTTAAGATATTAATTATTAACATCTAAAAACTAAATTTTGATGAAAAAATCACTGAATGAATTGGTCAGTGAATTTTTTTAAAAGCTTAGTTTTAACTTGTTGATAAATAATATATTAAAAACGGCATATAAATTTTTTTTTTGAAAAATCGTTTAATGAAAACAAAACGGCACCAACGAGTTACAAAAAAAAAAATCTAAAAATGTATTTTTATAGAAGAAATCATATCAAAAATTTTAATCAAAATCGTTAGAACCGTTTTTGAGAAAAATATTTTTTTTTATAATTTCCAAGGTTGTTTTTTGTTTTTGTTTTTGAATTTCTCGATTAGAACAAATGCTTCGATTAAACTTGGTGTATGTTATAAAGGGTGATTTAAGAGGCTTAGAACTTTAAAAAAAAAACCAAAAATTCGAAAAAATGAATGAAATATTTATTTGAATCGATAGTTTGAACCTTGCAATTTAATGTTTAAAGATAATTTCATGCAAATGTTGACCGCGGCTGCGTCTCAGGTAGCCCATCCGCTGAGTCCAATTTTGGCATACTCTTTCACACATATCGGCCGGTATCTCACGAATGAATGCATGGATGTTGGCTTCCAGTGCGTCAATCGAAGCGGGCTTGTCCCTATAAACATTAGCCTTGACATACCCCCACAAAAAATAATCCAATGGTGTCAACTCGCCTCGCAATTGCACCATTGTTTTGCGTGCTGTGTGGCATGTGGCACCGTCTTGTTGAAACCACATATCATGCAAGTCAAGAACTTCCATTTCGGGCAAATAAAAGTTTGTTATCATCGCTCGGTAGCGTTCACCATTGACAGTAACGCTGCGATTCGCATCATCTTTGAAGAAATATGGCCCAATAATGCCGCCGGCCCATAAACCGCACCAAACAGTGGCTTTTTCGGGATGCATTGGTAGCTGTTGCAATGCTTCTGGCTGATCTTCACTCCAAATGCGGCGATTTTGCTTATTTACGTACCCATTCAACCAAAAATGAGCCTCATCGCTGAACACAATTTTTCGATAAAAAAGCGGATCCTCGGCCAGCTTTCCAAGAGAACATTCACCAAAAATTCGGCGTTGTGGTAGGTCGGCTGGCTTTAGTTCTTGCACCAGTTGTATCTTAAAAGGCTTTACGCACAAATCCTTCCGCAAAACTTTCCACGTAGTGCTGTAACAAAGGCCTAACTGCTGGGAACGGCGCCGAATCGACATTTCGCGGTCTTCTGTCACACTAGCTAATCACTACGCACAGTACGTAAACGTGTTGGTGGTTTAATGTCCAACAAAGTAAATTTGGTGCGAAATTTGGTCACAATCTTCCGAATAGACTGCTCAGAAGGTCGAGAATGCCGACCATAAAATGGAAGCAGCGCGCGATGAACATTTCGAACCGAGCACGAATTTTGATAGTAAAATTCAATAATTTGCAAGCGCTGTTCATTTGTAAGACGATCCATGGTTAAATTGCAAACTGAAAAACTGAAGCTGTTTGACAGTGACACAAGGTACTTAACACACGTCAGCTGTCAAAACCAGTGTTGCCAAAACCAAACCAGCTAAAAAATCACCCGTTATTATGAGTGATTGTAACAATACCGCATTTTTTATTTTTAAAAAATATCGAATTACGGAAATATAATGAACACGCTTTTTGCGAAAATCGTCATAACTTTTAGTTATCTCTTCATATGTCTTTACTGGCTCAACCGATTTTGTTCAAAACTTGTCAACAGATTCTTCTTATGATTTCTAAAAATATTTTGCCTTTAATTTTTTAAAAATAATAAAAAATTCAAGAAAAAATATTTTTTTGATAATTTCTTGTTCCAATATATAATAATATACAACAAAATGAATTATTCAATGGCTAACAAATTTATTTATCCAGTCGCGCATTTTTTTTTTTGATATTGAATATTCCGTAATAATGCATTTCAAAAGAAAAAAAAACTACTTTAAATTTCAGACCTATATGTTGGGTTTCTGATGGATGACACTGTCAGAACTGACCAAATTAATTAAAATGGGAGCTCACGAAGACACCAGCATAAGTGTTAACATTACACTCGAATTTAGAACCCGCACTTTTTTTTGAAGTCGAAAAAATAGTTTTAAACTTTGAGCCAACAATTTTCGTAGGATAAAATAAACCCAATTGCTTTAAATTCTTAACTCAAACAACGTTAAGTGTTAAAATTTTAGAATTCTGTCAAAATGACAAAGAAGTTAGTAATTGTGAATGGTGCGATTTTTCGAAGCGAAAATTTTGACATTTCTCGACGTTTTGAGGTCACTAGAGTTTAAATCCGTCGTTTTTCGTTCGTACGTTCAGTTCATGACATTTTTTTTCGTTCACCATACGTTCATACCCCGAAAACGAATTAAGATACCCCGACTCACGACAACTCGGCTGAGGAGAGCGTTAATTAAGAATTTTGATAGTTAAAACTTTGCATACACCCATACCTCGCACCTACCCCAAATCTTATGTTGATCCCAAGCATTTGGGTTGCAGGGGGTCATCATGCTCCCCCAAACATATCTCAACTTTGCACAAAAGTCGATTGCCTAGAAATATCCTGTCAAGGCATAGCGTTTAATTACTATCCAACCCAGCTTATACGGCATGTCTAAGAAGTATATAAAAAATATTTTGTCGCAGAAAATCTAATTTAAAAATCTGGATATTCTAGATTTCTTGGAATTTGGAATTCCAGTCGGGTAAAAAAGAGTGATCTTAGAATAAGTTCGAACATTGTATTGGGTTGGGTATGGCGATAAGGGTTGGAAAAGAAAAAATGGAAAACTTAGTATACAAAACATCTACATTATGAATACGCCCCAGAATATTTAAGAAAATTAGCAACAATAAAAAGAGAAAATACCAACGTTACTGACTTACCTACAAACATGAACCAACCAAGACCAACCATTGCAATTAATTATTGTTTTTTTTTTTTTGTTTTAATAATAAATTAGTAAGAACATTGTGAGGGTAATTATCAAGAATGTAAGGATACCAATTGAAGCTCTCAACCTATAAGCTACTTTACTTGTGAAATGTTTTAAATACCATATGGGTGTTCCTTGTTTAGTCCTTTCCTAACCAACAGAAGATGTAGGTAATTTCGAATTAAGTCTTTCACTTTTGCCTTTGGATATAAGTTTACGAAGTGATTAAAGGAAAATTGAAAAAAAAAAAAAATATACGTGACCTTTTATCCTGTGAAGCAAGGAATTTTTGATATTGGATATTCATTCAACTAGAAATACCTACCTGTATTTGTAGGTTATTTTTTGTTTGAGGATATATATTTTTTTTTGTTCGCCTGGTTACAGGAATCCATCCTTATATTCTTTATATATAAATTCCCAATGGCTATTGATTGAAAATAGCTTTTCGAGTGATTATCGTCGTCATAAATCTTTGTTTTGTTTTTATACTTGAATGAATTGTAAGTAGGTACCTAAGGCAAATCAACTTTTTAAATGAAATTTTTTGTTTGCTTTCGTTTTTTAACAGTTGCAGAGCGATCAAATTATGTAAGAAAACCTATACGTACTTATAGGTAAAGCTTTATTTTTGTCGGGGGGGGTTGTCATGCCAAATAGTATATGTAGGTACCTATATTTAAAACAGTAGTTTAAAGGGGTTCCTCACATAAATGTTTTTTTGCTGATATTTTATTAATTTAACACTATTTCAAGTATTTCGATTGAGATTTTGGGTCCATTTAAAAACTTAATTGCTTGGTCTAGATTTTTACAAAATTACAAAACTATAAATGGAATTAGTCCAGGTCATGAAGTAGTGTTAATTTACGATACCATGTCGAGTTAAATACCATGCAGTAAAAATTCAGTATTTTGAGGACAAAAGCTCTACAATATTTACTCGGATATTTTGTTTTATATACCTAACCTAAAAAATATTGGACAAAATGCCAAAATACAATTTTTTGCCTTTATTTTAATTTTAATCTTTTTCAAAAGCAGTTGAATTTCAGTCAAACTTAGTTCGAATGTATAAAAAATTTTTTGTTTTATCTTTGACGAATTAATTTCGAAAAAAATCCAACTTTTAATAAAATAAAATTCACGACTGAGTGGCACGTACTTGCTCTTATAGATAAAGTAACTATACATATATGCTTAGACTTTTTAATTAATAATTTGTAAATGCAATTTTAGAAAAAAAAATTAAAAAGCATAAAATTCGACTTTCAAATGAGCTTTTTAAATGAATTTTACTCAAAACCAAGTATGCAATCAGATTTCTTCGATAATGATACATTTTTAGAAAAAAAAATTGAAAATCGTTAGAACCATTTTTTAAAAAAACTATTTTTTCTATAAAGAATTTTGCAAGGACTTTTATAAAAAAAAATTGGTACGCCATTTTTAAGATATTATTAATCAACATCTAAAAACTAAATTTTGAAAAAAAAAATATTTAGCAGTTTTCGAAAAAATGATTTTTCAAAAAAAAAATTAAATTTTTTTTTAAAAATTAAAAAAAAAAAATTTCGAATTTTTTTTTTTTAAACATTATAGCGGCAACTTAAAAGCTTTCACATAAAAAAATGGTTGAAATTGATTGAGTCATGAAGGAGAAAATCAGAATTTAAGAAAACCGTTCTATGGCATTATTAACGGTACCTGTTAATAATGCTTTTTGAAAAAAATGGTTTTCATTTAGAGATAGATCTTATCCAAAAAATGATCACGATTTTTTTTAATCATAATCGCAGGCATCGTTTTTGAGAAAAATGAGTTTTTCTATAACCGGTACATGGCAGGTAGGTACCGTTATATTTGGTCCAAAAAAAAATTAAAAATACGTCTGGGGATAGTCTCCAAAAAACACCACATACCAAGTTTGAAGTAAATCTACCTTTCCTTTTAGGCTGTGGCCTCTGATACATACAGACAGACTACGGACAGACAGACGGACAGAATTGTCGGACCCACTTTTTTCTCATTCTCTTATCATCGTAATGTCGTGTTTGATTGTTATCTCAACTATTTGAAGTTATTCTTCTTTACCGGCGATTATAAAAATACTAAACCAGTAATAACACATAGATTTAATTTTTTTTTTATATTGAAGTCAGCCATTGTTTTTGATATGCTGACTTCCTTATTTTCTACACTATAATTGATAGGAAAAAACAAAATTCACCAAAAGTTAGGTGGTATAATGTAAGGTTTTGATACGGCAGGATTTTTCGAAATTTCACCAGCAAGTTAGGGTAAAATCGGGCAAAAGAAAAAAATAATTTTTTGTACATCTCGAGAAGTATAAGGATTAGAATTACAAAATAAATTTAATTGAATAGATATGTAAATTGAAATAATGATGAGTTTTCATCATGAAAAAATTCTAAAAATTCAATTTTTCAAGTTAAAAATTATTTTCCAATATCAAATATTTTTTTAGACGTTTGAAAATTATGTCATTATGGATAAAGTTGATCATTTTTTGAAAAACTAATTATGCACATTGAAAGATAATACAAAAAATTCAGCGTCTAATACGAATTATATTTAAAATGCTCCATAACGGTTTTTTTTTGAGCTTCAAAAAACAAATAAGTTATTGAAAGTTTATGTCTGTGGTTTAATTGATTTTAAAAACCAAGAAATAACGGGAAAAATATTTTGTCAAAATGACTTTTAGGCTTAAATGTTGTCTATAAACGTGTGAAAAAAATTAGATTTTTAAACATTTTTTTCAATGAATAACAGTAAAAACAAGATTTTTCAGTCCAAGTTTTTTGACCGTTCAGAACTGTATTTTATTTTTATATTTTTAAACTTATGTTTGATAGTGTTAACAGAGAATTCATTTGGATTGCCTTACGCAGGAGAGGCATTCCAGATAAGTTAATAGCTATTATTAAAGCAACCTACGATGGATGCAAATGTCACGTTTTACATAGAGGAAGGTTGTCGGATGAATTCGAAGTCCATTGTGGAGTCAGACAGGGTTGCATACTGTCACAAATACTTTTCCTGTTAGTGATAAGTGATGTGCTGCGTGCAGCCCTGTTAAACGGAAATGGTGGAATTCAATGGAGTCTGACATCCCAACTCAAACATCTGGACTACGCGGACGACGTATGCTTACTCTCTCATAGGATCATGGATCTCCATCAAATGATAACAAGGGTGGAGGGAGAAGCAGAAATCGTGGGGCTGAAAATTAACACGACAAAAACAAAAATGATCAGCTTCGGAAGTAACTCATCCGTTCAAGTCAATATTTCTGAACAATCGGTAGAGAAAGTAGAAGACTTTTAATATCTTGGAAGTTTTGTCTCTACCAAAGGCGGAACCGAACAAGATGTCGACAACCGTATCAAGAAAGCAAAGGCTGCTTTCGGAATGCTGTCCAAAATATGGAGAAACAACGCTATAAGCTTAAAGACCAACCTGAGACTGTTCCGCTCCAATGTTAAATCCGTGCTTCTGTATGGGTGCAGTACTTGGAAAATCTTAACAACTGTCACAAGCAAGCTGCAATCGTTCGTGAATAGGTGTCTACGAAACAACTTAAGGATTTTTGGCCCAACCGTGTTTCCAATGAAGAACTTTATGGAAGAACAGGTCAAGAATCCATTGACAGTACTATTCGCAGACGTAAGTGGCAGTGGATTGGTCATATGCTTCGAAAAGGCAACGATTGCATTGCTGGCCAAGCGATGCAATGGAACCCACTCACACAGGCAGGTAGAGGGTCGGGTCGGCCGAGAAGCACATGGCGCAGGACAGTCTAAAGTGAATCTGCACAGCTGGGGAAGAGTTGGAGAGAACTACGTTATATTTCCAGAAACCGTACACGACGGCGCGTAGGTGTAGTGGAGGCCCTATGCCCCTTAAGGGGATCACAACGGACTTTTTAAGGTCTGAGGACCTAAGGAACAAAATATTGTATTTAAACATATTCATGTTTAGTTAAGAATAATTTACTAGCAATAACGGCACTTAACCTATTAACCTTCGGGCCCATCAGCGTTGACGAAGTATCAAGAATGTTCAAATAAAATAATTTATCTATCAATTAAACTTCAAAGCTTCTTTATTGGGAAAATGGGCAATCAATTGATTAAATAAAATTTCAAATGTAACGATAACCACACAAACATCCAATAAATGGATTGGAATTGAAATAATCCGATTACCTTACACGTCAAGTTTGCCTTCTCAAATTTAAGTTTAGTTCTCTAACAAAAAAAGCACAATGCCATATTCGTTTTGAGACATTTTAATCTCTGACATATACTTACTCCGTCTTCTAAAAAAAAAAAAAAAAAAAAACAATTTATATAAGTCCTATTACAGTATGTATTTTGTTCATAAAAAAAAATCTCCTTTATTTGTTCCAGCTTAAGTCAAGTTTGGTACATCTTATAAGCAAGGAATGATGCCATTTATATCCGATTATAATCTGCTTAATGTCAATCTCATTTTCGTCAAATACAATCCTGCTCTCAAAGCCTATTAAGAAGCTTTAATTAGACTTTATTTTAATTAGACACATTATTTATAAAAACATTCGCCTAACTTGGAATGTCTTACTCTGTTTAATTTATTGTTTTATTGGTGGGAGAGGAAATATTATATCTAGAAATCTAATCTATAAAAAAAAACAATCATTTTGATATACTTTCAAAAGTGAAGAACCAGATGGCCTTGAAATTAAAAAAAGTTGTTGGCTTAAGAAAAAAATAAAACAATAAAAAAGACAATGTTTTTCATTGGTATTCTTTTCTGCTTCTTAATCAAAATTTGTGTATGTTAAGCTGACACATTCACACCCCAACCCAAATGCAGCAATTTTGTTCAGTCAAAACAAAAAACAAAAAAAAAAATACAACAAACGAGGGAACCAGTAACAAAGGCATTGAGCAGAAACTCAGAAAGAAGAAGGTTATCACTGTCATCCTACTTAGGGCACATACACAAATTTTCCTAATAGGATCTGATATGGCAATAATGCCTTTGCGAAAATATGTGGCGCGCGCGGCAAAAAGCAAATCACAGCAGAGAGGGAAGCCGAGAAGGACTTTGTCATCGAATAACAAAAGACTCCAGCCATTACCCCCATCCTGCCGCATTACCATATATTTTGTTGCCATTTACTGCGTCGTCATCGTTCAATCAGCGTGAACCAACAACCTTTTGCATTGCATGACAGTGGTAAAAAAAAAAGTATTTTCCGGTGACATACCCTCCGCCGCCATCGTCACACCTCTTTTGTCTGCATGCGTTGGTCTTACCTATAACCGACAGTACCATAGCTTGTCTTCATTTCTTCATGTCATCATTTAAAACCAACCCAGGGACTCGCCTTTTAAGTTGTGATAATAGATCCAACAATAAGGGTATGATATGGTTTTAGCAAAAAAAAAAAAGCTAAAAAAGGGTCCCTCCCGGTCAAAACGGGTTTTAGGTGGAAACTTTGGCCAAAAGTTAGGTGCTAGATAGACTAATTTACAAATATTCTTCTCATTTTTCTCAGTCCTCGAGAAAGGGTGTCCCTCTGTTGATAACGCGCACTGAAGGATCCTTTAGCCTGTCGGTATTAAACCTGGTCATTTGGGTGATTGCTTGTAATCTCCGAATTGAAGCTGTGCGTGCGTACCCTAACGGTAGCTATATCCAGATGGTGGCCTCGGGTCATCCCCATATGTCGGTCGTAGTGTATTCAATTAGGTTGGGGTTTGTTTGCCCATCTGTAGAACCCAGCTGATTTTGTATCATGTTTTGTGTTCAAACATTGTACTACCAATTAAAGACGGTTAGAATCGCAGAATTTTACCCTTAGGCAGGCGATGGAAAAATGTCTAGAATTTAACATCCCAACATACCATCTGTTATCTGTAGAACTTTACAAAGCCATGAGAGAATTCGGCATCCCAAATAAATTGACACGACTATGTAGGTTGACCAAGACCAACGTAACAAGCCAAGGGTATGGTTTGGCCTGCCTCCTCTTCAACCTGGCGTTGGAGAAAGCAATCCGTGACTCTGGCACGGCAACAAGAGGGACCATCGTCAACAGGTCCAGCCAAATACTGGCTTACGCAGACGACATCGACATCATCGGAAGAACCGAACAAGCTGTACACGATTCCTTCATTCAGATCGAGCAGGCGGTACAAAATCTGGGGCTGCACATTAGTGAAGGTAAAACAAAGTACATGGTGGCGTCGAATGTGAGAAGAACAGTTGGTCAAACAATCAAGGTAGCGGAGCACGAATTTGAAGTGGTGCAGTCCTTTAAATACCTTGGGTCAACAGTAGCAGCCGATAACAACATAGAAGAAGAAATACGCGGGCGGCTTCTCAAATCCAACAGAGCCTACTACAGTCTGTCAAAGCTATTCAAATCCAGAAATCTAACCATAACTTCAAAACTACTGCTGTACAGGACCATGGTCCTGCCAGTACTCATGTAAGGATCCGAGACTTGGGTGCTAAGCAAAAGGCACTGTGACCTCTTAGCCGCTTTCGAGAGAAAAGTCTTACGGAGAATTGTTGGCCCCATATGTGAGAAAGGACTATTCCGGAGACGGTACAATCATGAATTGTACGCAATCTACCTTGAAGCAGACATAGTGACAAAAATTAAGCTCGGTAGACTCCGGTGGGCAGGGTACCTAGCTCGTATGAGCGAAGAGGAACCTGCTTGGAAAGCCTTTTGTGGTACATTCTATGGTAGACGGCAGCGTGGTAGACCATGCTTGCGCTGGAGCGATGGCGTAGACCAGGACGCCCGAAGCCTTGGGGTGCGCAACTGGATGGCGTCGGCTCGAGACCGGGATAGGTGGAGAGACTTGTTGAAAGAGGCCAGGACCGGACCCCGGTTGTGGAGCCAATGATGATGATGATGAGAATTGCAGAAATCCACGAAACGCTTACCGTTATCGATGCAAATAGCAACGCCATCGTACTTAGTTATTGCATACTTTGGCATTTAAACTATTCCCATAGCCTCTTTGATGTCTCCGCGTTGTGTATTGTTGTCAAAGATAAATGGGTTGCTCTGCATAACAGGGGATGGTTGGTTGTCTTTACAGCTAAGAAGATTGGAAAATTGGTCTTGTGGATTCTCAATACGAGCTGCGTTACTCCCACCTTAGGTATTCCTACTTTCGTCACGACAATCTTCTGTACTTGGGTAGATCTTTAGACTCTTTGATAGAATTTACGATCATTACTTATGCCATTGCATTACTCCTTAGACTTGACCGCTTGGCTTTGCATGCTCTATTTTTCTTCCTTCTTATATTTCAAAATCGATGTTCCTCTCTTCTTTATTGCAAATAGATCTTGCGGGTTGCTCTCTCACTAGTGCTTGTCTTAGTCTGAAGCAGCATTCACTCATACAACTCTCCCTTGGCTGTTTGGTGCCTGCCATCGAATCAGGGGTTTCACCCTTGTTTTCTTGTGAAACCCTTCACTACTTCTGATAGTCTCTTGACAGTTCTTACAATAGCTTTCTTCGCTTGATCTTTATGGTGTGTTCTTCAAGAGATTGAGGGAAATTCGAATACGAAGAACTAAGATTTAAGCAATTTCTTGCAATAGAAGTTTGCCACCGTTTCTTGCTGTATCATATATTTTTTTCGGAATGCAATGGATAGCAAATGAACTTTAGCTACTGCGGTTGCAAAGATAGCAGAAAAAATTATATTAAATAAAAGAACATCTAGAAGACACACTCGACGCCCAACATGCAGGTTTCCGCACTGGTTCATCCTGTGTTGACCACATTAACACCTTGCGGATCATTATTGAACACCACTTCACCTGCTCTTCATTGATTTTGAATAAGCGTTTGATAGTGTTAACAGAGAATTTATTTCGATTGCCTTACGCAGGAGAGGCATTCCAGATAAGTTAATCGCTATTATTAAAGCAACCTACGATGGATGCAAATGTCACGTTTTACATAGAGGAAGGTTGTCGGATGAATTCGAAGTCCATTGTGGAGTCATACAGGGTTGCATACTGTCACAAATACTTTTCCTGTTACTGATAAGTGATGTGCTGCGTGCAGCCCTGTTAAACGGAAATAGTGGAATTCAATGGAGTCTGACATCCCAACTAAAACATCTGGACTACGCGGACGACGTATGCTTCCTCTCTCATAGGATCATGGATCTCCATCAAATGATAACAAGGGTGGAGGGAGAAGCAGAAATCGTGGGGCTGAAAATTAACAAGGAAAAAACAAAAATGATCAGCTTCGGAAGTAACTCATCCGTTCAAGTCAATATTTCTGGACAACCGGTAGAGAAAGTAGAAGACTTTCAATATCTTGGGAGTTTTGTCTCTACCAAAGGCGGAACCGAACAAGATGTCGTATCAGTTGTATCAAAAAAGCAAAGGCTGCTTTCGGAATGCTGTCCAAAATATGGAGAAACAACGCTATAAGCTTAAAGACCAAGCTGAGACTGTTCCACTCGAATGTTGAATCCGTGCTTCTGTATGGGTGCAGCACTTGGAAAATCTTAACAACTGTCACAAGCAAGCTGCAATCGTTCGTGAAAAGGTGTCTACGAAACATCTTAAGGATTTTTTGGCCCAACCGTGCTTCTAATGAAGAACTTCATAGAACAACGGGTCAAGAATTCATTGACAGTACTATTCGCAGACGTAAGTGGCAGTGGATTGGTCATGCGCTTCGAAAAGGCAACGATTGGATTGCTGGCCAAGCGATGCAATGGAACCCACTCACACAGGCAGGTAGAGGGTCGGGTCGGCCGAGAAGCACATGGCGCAGGACAGTCTAAAGTGAATCTGTACAGCTGGGGAAGAGTTGGAGAGAACTACGTTATATTTCCAGAAACCGTACACGATGGAGCGTAGGTGTAGTGGAGGCCCTGTGCCCCTTAAGGTTATCACAACGGACTTTTTAAGGTCTGAGGACCTAAGTAAAGTAAGTAAGTAAGAATTCGTTGGTTTCTCGGAATATCCGGACATTCAGTAGTTATATCGGAAGAATATACCTGATGACCGACAAATCTACTTGAGAATATTAAGGTATAAAAATCGAGAGCTTAGCTTAATCGGCAATCTTGGCTAAGTCTTCCACTTATCATAGAGCCTAATCTACTTCTTGGATGGTTGTACTGTGTCTATTTAAGTTTTCCACCAATTGTGGGGTCGCAAGAGGCTGTAAGGTCCGTAGATTCAAAATTAATTTTTAAGTTTCTTTTGCTAAGGTCTTCAACATTCAGATCATTCATATCCAAGACTAGCTCTTACTCCAACTGGCTATTACCCATAGCTTCTGGAGCATCCAACCTAGGAACATAGTACGAAAAACTGGGTTAATTCTACCTTAAATGCAATTTTTCTAATTGAATAGTCCATCTAAGCTGTTCACAAAGTAGATCAACCTGATTAAAACCTAGTGACGCTAGAAATTTTCTGATTCCGTTTACATTGAAATAGGCCAATGCCAACACCCCATATATCCAGAATAAACATTTTCAATGAGCTCGCTTTTTCGAACTATTTCCATCGTCAATTGGATTAGGCTAGGGACCCTCCAGTTCCCACCAATTGAAACTCAATGTTTTTAATGAAGTGAAATTTTTCAGACCAATGTTTAACTTTAAGACCGCAATGGTTGCACGGTATTTATTTGTGTAAATGTTTCGACTGAGCTGAGCTGAGCAGGTACGTTCGACCCAGTTGTGTTAAATTTATTCCTCTCTCTGTCTATAACATTCCGTTCCTTTGAACAGGTGGGTTGGCTTTGGAGCTGCGAGTGTTTTTCTACCTAATATATTTTTTTTTTTTCAATTTTTTTTTGCAATTTTTTGTGATATTTTTCTTCGCGCCAGAATGCACCCTCAGGTAGGATAAATAATCGCTAAGGAGGAGAAACGAGAGTGCGGGGAGACATTACGTCAACGAGAAAATCCTAAAATCTGCTCTCTATCAGTCGATGGCAATTTTTCTTCAGTTGTTTTTTTTTTTTTTTTGCCAGGGATAGAATTTCTGTAGCCTGGAGGCGCATTTCCCGTCACTATGTATGTATCTATTTGTATGAATGTATATGTATGTGCTTACAGTGCCGTGAGAAAATCCATTTCATCGGCTACAAAAGAAACAATTTAGTGGAGAAAATTCAACCCTACAGGGCTCGTATTCGTCAAGGTATAGCTATATTGTTGTGTATAGATGAGTTGCAGTGTGAAATCACTTGCAAGAGGATAACAACTTTGAGTAACTTAGAGTAAGTTTGCAAAAGGATTTGTGTGCAGAGTCAGTTTGACTGAAGTAATTAGGAACTAAATACAACTATCCCCACAATTTGATGTTATTAAAAAAGGAGGATAATTTTCCTATGAATTTCACTAACATTATATCTTGTAATACCTAATAAAATTAGTTGACTTCACAAATGAATTTTACTCGAAATACTCTTTTGTGACTGGTCCTTATCTAGTAGGAATTCATTGTGTTCTTGTTTAAAATTCTTTGGGGCTACATTTATAAAGGGTTTTCCAATAAGAGGTGTTATTTTAATATTCAAAGAATTTGGATTTTTGGAGATAAATGATCGGATGTTTATTTCATTATAAAGAGGAAGGTATGCCGTTAGTAATGGAACACAACATCAGCCAAATGGCCGCCAAGACCACGCTTACAGGACCATATCCTTTTCATGAAATTTTCCATAACCAAATCGCAAAGTGGCTGCCCTATGTCCTCGATAGCCTCACGAATTTCATCTTTGAGGTCTTGAATCGACGCTGGGATGTTGGCGTAGACCTTATCTTTCACGTGGCCTCAAAGGAAGAAGTCTCAAGGTGTTAAATCACAAGATCTCGGTGGCCAATTGTGATCACCTCTTCGAGAGATAACACGGTCCGGAAACTTTTCCCGTAAAAGATCGATGGTTTGATTGCTTGTGTGGCACGTAGCGCCGTCTTGTTGAAAGTAAACGTTGTCCAGATCAATACCATCCAATTCAGGCCATAAAAAATCATTAATCATCTCTCGATAGCGCAAACCATTGACCGTAACTGTTGCTCCAGCCTCATTTTCGAAAAAGTAAGGTCCAATGACCCCGCGGGACCATAACCGCACCAAACAGTCACGCGTTGAGGATGGAGAGGCTTTTCAACAATAACTCTTGGGTCTTCCGAGCCCCAGATGCGACAGTTTTGCTTGTTGACGTAGCCTCCGAGGTGGAAATGGGCCTCATCAGTCAAGATGATTTTTCGATGAAATTCCGGTTCATTTTCATGCATTTCAAGGACCCAATCAGCAAAGACACGACGTTGTTGATGATCAGCCGGTTTTTGTGTTAACTGAACTTTATAAGCCTTAAGACCCAAGTCTTTATGCAAAATACGGTGTAATGACGTTTGTGGAATGCCTAATTCCAAAGAACGACGAGGAATGGACAAACCTGGGTTTTCTTCAACACTTTGGGCTACAACAGCAATATTCTCAGTTGTTCTTGAGCGACGTGCACGGGTTTTATTCTTCACATCACTAACTTGTCCCAACAGCTCGAATTTGTCCACCAATTTCTGTATTGCGGTCCGAAAAGGTGCTTCACGACGACCCAAAAATGTTTTAGTTTTACGAACCGTCTCTGCCAAATTTTCACCATTTTTATAGTGAATTTTAATAATTTCAATGCGTTGTTGAAGCGTGTATCGTTCCATTTTTATTAATAACGTAGTTTCTACTTGTCAAATGTCAAAAAGTGACAGCTACCGAAATAGCGGGCTATTCAAAATAACACCTCTTATTGGAAAACCCTTTACAATAGTAGAATCTAATCGCAGGAAACTTAAACACATACAAAAGCGTGACTATTTGTTCAAGCTTCTTGGGAGTAGACAAATGTTAAATATAAATTAAACTCTCTCTAACATATTTTAAAAAATTCAATCGCTCTTTTCAGATTTGATTTAAGAATAATCCTTTTTTATTAGACGATTCTGAAATCCACTTTTATTGTGTCGATTTTTTAAAAAGTTTGCAATACGATATTTTAATGCGAGAGTAGCTTAAACCTTTTTCAAATATTTTACTTACGATTTAGAGTGGTACCATTGGACAAGTTTAGGATTCATAAAAAAAAACGAACTCGAGACATAACATTACGATGATAGAGAATACAAAAAAAAATGTATGTCTCGTAATTCTGTATGTCCATCTGTCTGTCTGTCTGTTTGTCTGTCTGTGATACATCGAATTATAGCCTCAACCGCGTATGACATTTTGTTCAAGCTTGCTGGTTTAAGGCCTTTGGAAATACCCTAAAGGGGAAATTGATTTTTTTTTTTTGGACCAAAACTAACGGTCCTGCCATATAACCATTAGGGAAATGTTAACTTTTTTACGAAAACAAATCCAATGATTTTGATTAAAATTTGTATGTCTACTCTTGTTAGTAAGGTAATACTTTTGGAATGAAAGAAATGTTTGTAAAAATTTTGCTAACGGTACCTATTTTGACTTGCTATTAAACGACTGAACCAATTTTGACTATCTTTTTATACGGATGTTCCTTAACAACATCAAAAATATTTTATATCAAAATTTAAAAAGAAATAATTTTGGATTTTTAAAAATGTCAATTTTTTTTGAAGATCAATTTTTCGAAAACGGGTCAAACGGTGCTTCAATATGACATACCAATTTTTTCTGGATTATGGGTTTCCGAGATTTTGCGTTTTCTGGATACTGGGTTCTCTGGATTATAGGTTTTCGGGATTTTGATATTTCTGAATTATGAGTTTTTTTTTTTGATTTTATTTCTTTGGGAATTATCGGAAATATCGGAATTTTGAGCCTAATTTGATTAAGTATGAGTTTTCGGTTTTTTTGGGGTGTTCCGGTCTTCGGGATTTTGTTTTTTTTTTTATTTTTGGATTTGAGTTTTTGGGATATTGGGTCTGGTCCCCGTTGCACTGAAAGTTGGAATGTTCATAAAACGCACAATAGTTGAGAGCAGTCGTATTATATTTGAATTTTGATATTCTTAAAAGAACTAAGAACTGAGTATTAATTTAATTGATATAGTTAAGCCCAAAGTCCAGAGTCCAAAGTTCAAATGAGATGAGTTGGAATCTTTTGGATATGCCACCAATTTCCACCAATAATAATAATAATATAACTATATGCCTGTAAGACCTTGGGTCTTTAAAATGCGACTTAAACGGCAATAGGTGAAAGAAATAGAAGGTAGATAAGAATTTTGGCTGGAACAGTAGATTTGAGGTTAAGATGGTTGTCATCTCATAAAATCTCATGGAAGGTGTTTAGTCAAAGCTGGGGGATAGCAAAAAAAAAGCTGCCCAGGGTAAGGCTTGAACCATTATATTTACCTCTGAGACCCGTTTTCACACATTGATTTTTCAAAAAATTAAATGCACGACTGGGTCGCACGTACTTGCTTTTGTAGATAAAGTTACAATTTATGCTAAGCCTTTTTAAATAAAAATTTGTAAATACAGTTTTAGAAAAAAAAAAACAATTAAAAAAGCATAAAATTCGATTTACAAATGACTAAAACAGCTTCTTAAATGAATTTAATGATACATTCTTAGAAAAACAAATTTAAAAATCGTTAGAGCCGTTTTTAAAAAAAACAATTTTTTCCATATAAAATCTTGCAAGGACCCTTATAAAAAAAATTGATACGCCATTTTGAAGATGTTATTTTTCAACATCTTAAAACTAAAATTTGAAAAAAATGTTGAAATGATTTTTCAAAAAAAAAATTTCAAATTTTTTTAAAATCCAAAAAAATATTTTTCGAAATTTTGTTTACTAAACATTATTACGGCAACTTAAAAGCATCCATGTAAAGAAAATGGTTGAAATTGATTGATTCATGAAGGAGAAAATCAGAATTTAAAAAAAGCGGTTCTATGGCAGGTACCGTTAATAACGGTTTTTGAAAAAAATGGTTCTCATTTAAAGATAGACGTTACCCAAAGAAATGATCATGATTTTTTAAATCAAAATCGTAGGCACTATTTTTGAGAAAAATGAGTTTTTCTAAAAGCGGTATATGACAGGTACCGTTATTTTTGGTCCAAGAACAAAAATCAAAAAAACGTCTGGGGATAGTCTCCAAAAAACGCCACCTACCAAGTTTAAAGTAAATTGACCCATAGGTTTAGGCTGTGGTCTCTCATACATAGATGCAGACAGACAGACAGACAGACAGACAGACAGACAGACAGACAGACAGACAGACAGACAGACAGACAGACAGACAGTCAGACAGACAGACAGAATTGTGGGACCCACTTTTTTCTCATTCTCTATCATCGTAATGTCATGTTTGATTGTTATCTCAACTTCTCAACGGAAAGAAACGACAAAAAAACTAAATTGATTAAAAAAAAATAATAATAGTCTGCTTATCTTGCAGCTAAGTTAAATGCTCTAAGTCAATGGGCACCTTTATTTACGAGAACTCTTAAATGATTAGTTTTGGAAAAAAAGTTATTATTACAAAGTTTAGAACTTTTTGTTTCCTATCGGGAACTCAGAACTCCTTGATTTTGTCAAGTCAATGGGCGTTTTTAAGGTAACCCCATCTTTTCCAATTTTGCAGAACTCCTTCTTAAACCCATCAGAAACTCTTAAATTCTTCATTTTAAGTTGAAATACATCTTCAGAACTCTTTTTTCTAAAAAAAAAGTCCTTGCTGCGTGAAGTTTGCACAAAAACATTTTTTTTCAAATTTTAGCCTTAATTAGCCAGAACTATTGAAAAAAAGTATGAGGAACGCTAGAACTCTTGGTTTGCTAGCGGGAACTCTCATTTATTATTACATTTTCAACAATTATTTTGCTTACTTCAACTGGACTCTACGAATCACCAAAGATTTCTAACTACCATATTTGAAGAAAATCGCTTCAGCGGTTAAGGCGAGACCCCAATTTTTGCATTCTCTATTATCTGGCCTATAGCTCCTAAACTTGGCCCATAGCTATACCCGGTACCTGTACCGCAAGTAAAAAAAAAATGGTTTGGTACTATAAGTGGAGTCTATTTCCGGAAAAGATTTTTAGAAAAAGTTTAAACCCAAAATCTAAGAGTTCTAAAAATGTGTGTTTGTTGGGTTTGGTGAAATTCAGCAAGCATCTAAATTCTGCAGTGCATTATTCATACCTATTCAAAGTAATAGACTTATTAATTCAAAGAAATTTTGAATAACTGATACAAGATTTGAATGCACCTCAATTAAATATACATAGCTTAAGACATAGTGAGAATAGTAAGAGCAAAAATAGTATTAAAAATATAAATTGCATTAATTGTGAAAACTAAAAGAAAAAGTAGGTATCAAACTGAAACCACAATAGAAAAGTTTGAAATTTCTGTTGAGTTGAGAACATCAATACGATCTACGAAACTCATGATTTAGAAATATATCCTGAAGCGAGTACGTAATTAAAATGGACGCACGTATGTAATACGAAGCTGATGATATTAAATGAGAAGTTTCTTCTTTTTCTCAAGTCTCAACCACATTTCAGTCATATACGAATAGGTTCCAGATATGTACATAAATATTCCAATCCAAACGATATGATAGTAACGACTTTCAGCAAGGAAGAGTAAAACTAATGCCTCTGTTGGTACACCATAAGACCGACCGACCGGCAGTAGGTGTCAAAACTTTTGGAGTTTATTACCCAGAGAAAGTTTTTTGTTTTGGATAGTAATTCATAATTTATTCGAGAGGTTTTATGTTTTTTTTTTTTTCTTTTTCTCTATTTTTATGGTTCGAGCGTATAATGACTGGCTGAGGTTATGGGGTTTTGCTTGCACATGTGTGCCTTAGGATAAAAATAGGTGTGATGGTTCTTGATGGCATGGTTAGTGGGTTAGTGAGGTATGGTTGTGTTTATGTGATACCAGTAGGTAATTAAATTTAAGTGTTGATTCGAAATAGGTATCAGAAGTTTAAAAAAAAAGTTTGATATCGGACAATTTTGCTAATGATCTTCTGCTACATAACATACGCTGTGAACAAGAAAATAGTAGCCTTATAGTGTTAGTGAATAAATGCATTAATATTTTAAATTATATAATATTACTCAGTGAAAATAAATGCAGAGAATGAAGATAAATGAATCAGTGTAAGAGAGATTGAAAATTTAGTATGAAGAAGGTACAAAAATTAATTCATGGTTTTTTGGGATTCGTATCGCCGCAAAATGTTATCCTCTGTACCCTGTCATCCCTATTGTTTGTTTTTTTAATTTAATTTAAAGAATTGGGAGATATGAAAGTTAATCATGCTGAAGAATTTATTTTAATAAAATTCAGCCATATGAGGCATGATTTCAGGGTATTTTTTCTTGCGATATGGGTACCATATATCAAGTTATGCATTCGTACACAAAAATAAGTTGAGATAACAATCAAACATGACATTACGATGATAGAGAATGAGAAAAAAGTGGGCCTGACAACTCTGTCTGTCTGTATGTATCAGAGACCACAGCCTAAATGGATAAATCAATTTACTTCAAACTTGGTATGTGGCGTTTTTTGAAGAACATCACCAGACGTTTTTTTGATTTTTTTTTGACCCTATATAAAGGTACCTGTCATATGCCGGTTTTAGAAAAACTCATTTTTCTCAAAAACGGTGCCTACGATTTTGATTAAAAAAATCATGGTCATTTCTTTGAATAAGGTCTATCTTTAAATGAGAACCATTTTTTTCAAAAACCGTTATTAATGCTTTTAAGTTGCCGTAATAATATTTAGTAAAAAAAATTCGAAAAGTATTTTTTTGGATTTTTAAAAAAGTTTGAAATTTTTTTTTTTTTCAAATTTTAGTTTTTAGATGTTGATAAATAATATCTTAAAAATAGCAAAATTTTATATGGAAAAAATAGTTTATTTTTTTAAAAAAACGGCTCTAACGATTTTCAAAATATTTTTTCTAAAAATGTATCATTATAGAAGAAATCAAATTGCATACTTTGTTTTAAGGTTAAATTCATTTAAGAAGCTGTTTTAGTCATTTGAAAATAGAATTTTATGCTTTTTTAATTTTTTTTTTCTAAAACTGCATTTACAAATTTTTAATTAAAAAGGCTTAGCATAAATAGTAACTTTATCTATAAGAGCAGCAAGTTTATGCTGAATCGAACAATTATTTTTACATTGTTAATCATTTTCAAGAACGAAAAATTTAAGCCCAACAATGAAATTGTTGTGTCAACTATTTTTAATGTCAAAAAATTCTTTCAAGAATGACAGTGACAAAGCACAAGACATTCTTTTGTGATTCATTTTATGTGGAAACAAAAGCCATTTTGTCAGCATTCTAAAATTTTAACACTTTCCAGTTTTTAAGTATTTGGGCTCATTTCAACCTACGAAAGTTGTTGATCCAAAGTATAAAATTCTCAACTTTACAAATGTTTGTTCTGAGTGTAGTACTGGATTCTTGTTTCTATTTAGCTATTTTTGGCTCTAACTTTTAGCTCCCATTGTTATTTTTCTTAGCATCATTGTAAATAATACTCCGTATTCAGTGTTTTTCATTTAGTTTTTCTAAAGTGCTGTGATGTATGTTTTTATTTTTTATTTTAACTTTTATTTATTAAATGTCAATAATTTATATTTTTATTTTAGAAAATTCAAAAGTTTTTAATTATTAATTATCTGTCGACTAATAAATGTAACAAAATAATATTTTCATGTAAGTTTAAACAATTTTTGTAATAGTGTAAAAAGTATTCAATATAATATTTAACAGATTTAATAAAATACCCCTGAAGAAGTCGAGAAATTACCACGAAACGTAGGGAGAAAGTATGAAGTAAAGATTTTTATTTGCATATAAAAGGAAGTGTCCAAAAAAGGCCGATTTAACATAAACATTCAACAACATAGGTTTCGTTCGTTAAGGAAATTTGGACCAAATCGACCCTTACAAACCATTTACCACAAAATTGCATTTATTTATTTACTAATTTTTTGTTTTGATTGCTTTTTATATGTAATTACGAACAAATATTTTTTGGGAACTTAGCTCTCCCCTATATTTTTTGGCGAGAGCGATAACTTGAGGGGGTCTGACCTGTTAAATAAAACTTTCAAAATGTTGAGCTGATAACAGAAATTGAAATAGGTACATTGATTTCAAAATTTAAAAGGATGACATTGGGAAATCGTTAGGGGGAGGAAAACACAATTCTTGTGCCGTTGGGGAGACTTGCAGGAGGAGTTTTTGAAATTATTTTGCTGCACCAAATATAACGGTACACAATAACGGTAGTGATTTTAGGAAAACTTATTTTTATCAAACACAGCTCTAACGATTGCGAAAAAAAATCCACGATCGCACGAACTTGCTGTGTTGTTCAAAGTTAGTATTTGTACATATTTTTATATTTAAAACAAATATCGAAAAAAAATTGTTATAATCTCTTTTTTTTTGAAAACTAAATATACAATACTTTTTAAAATGATGAGAACAACGTGGTAACAAGTTTGAACGTATTCAGTTGCGCCAGTAATGATGGAAAAAACTAAAACTAAAAATTATGAAAAAGTTCCCGAAATGCTTGTTTCCGTTATTCGATTTTTTTGAGAAAAACTAAAAACCCAGTGTTGTCACAATCACTTATAACATAACATACACAAAGTTTAATCGAGATCGTTAGAGCTATTTTCGAGAAAAATCTAAAAACTCGAAACCATTATATCGGAGGTATTCGTTCTAACCGAGATATTCAGAAACAAAAAACAGACCTTAAAAATTACAAAAAAGTAATCTGTATCAAATTCCATACAAATCCGTCAACCCGTTAAGGCTGTGGCTCTCTGTACAGATAGACGAACAGACTAACAGACCAACAGACGAACAGATGAACAGACCCACAGACCGACGCCGACGGATGGCATGACGAAAACCACTTTTTTGGACTTCTCCATCATCGTAATGTTCGTTTTGCTTAAAACCTCGAACTTTTTTTTTACACGAAACCAATACTTACCCTCTATAGGGCAGGTATTTTTACGGAGGCTTTAATCATTCTTTTGATAACTTGAAAAATCAGTTAACTTTAGTAAAGTTAAAAGCTATTTTGTTTACGTGAAAAGTATACTTTCATTTTTTTAAACAGTTTTATGTGAGAAATCGAATTATTGCTATTTTTGTTATTATTTGATGATATTGCGAAGCTTGTGAGTGTCTTATTGACACAAATTGTGTATCAAAATAATTGTTGACATTTAAAGTGTAGTTTAATTGATACTTAAAATTATTTAAGTAGACATAGCCAGATGTTATGAATGGTACAATTGGTCAAAGAGCATAAAAAGTACATTTTGTTCGATGTTTTTTTCTGTAATATATCATTTAAAGTCTTTGTTTTTAATTTAATTAATGAATTTTGTATGGCATTGTTTAAGAAAACAGATATATCTTGAAATTGAGCTAAAAATATATTCAAAATTACCAAATTTTTCATTAAATTTTGTAAATTTAACGCATTCATTAAAAACATATCTTCACTTGAGAACCTCTGTAGCAATGTTTAAAAAAATAATTGTCAAAATAATAGTTTAGCATTTAACTTAATAGAATCTGTTCAATTTATTAAAAAATCTGTTCAATTTATTGAAAATGTAAAAATAAAATAGATAAAAGTAAAATACCATTGGTAAAAAACTTGGAATGAAAAATCTTATTTTACTGTTATTCATTTAAAAAAAAACGTTTAAAAATCTAATGTCTTAACATTTCGCAAACACAGAAATCTAAAAGTGGTTTTGGCATGATATTTTTCTTCTTATTCCCTGATTTTTAAAATCAATTAAACCACCAACATAAACTTTAAAAATGTTTGTGTATTTTATAGCTCAAAAAAAACATTGTGGAGTATTTTGAATAAAATATGTATTAGACGCCCAATTTTTTTTGTTATCTATCAAAATGCATAGTTAATTTTTAAATAAAAATTCCCCCTCCCCTAGCACCCTCTTAAAATGGGAAATTGACAAAACATTTTCAATCAGATTTTAAAGGTATTTTCTTATTCAATTAAAAAGATACTTCAGACTCCATGTAAGTAAAAATAAATTTATAAATTTTTTTTGCATTTTATCAAAATAATTTTCCTTATTCATGGTTCCTTTGAAAACGAAATATTTCGCTTAACAATTTAAGCTAATCTCAACAACTCGTATTTGTAAAAATTTGTTAAGTGTGACCACTTTTTGAACAATATCCATACTTGAATTCAATTGCACTTTAGTAATCTGAACTCGATTGTTCCTTCCTAACACTATTTGTCCAGTATATGGAATCAATAGCATTTAAAACATTTAACATATAGATAAAGGACATACCCTATTTAAGTAAAAATGAATTTCAAAGCTGCATGAATAAGTGGAATATAAAAATAAAGGAATATCTTGATACTTTTATCGTTTAAACTCCTGACTCGATTTTGTTTTTTTATTTTTATTTGATATATTTTCGATATAAATTTTGGAATAAAAAGTGGACTTCAAGAGCTATGTAGACAAACTGCAGCTATTCGTCTGCGTGACCGCATTGACAAGGACAACAAATACCACCCGGGGTTCCAAAAAATCCTTCTCTTCCTGGTTGAATGCTATGCCTTTTTTTTTTTCATTCATCTCCTTGCTAATAAAAAGAACGAATAGTTTGTCACTTTTTTAAATCGAATTTTTTCGCAGCTGCACACTCAACACACACCAGCTCCATCATGATGATCCGTCCATGTGTGTCCTCTGAAACTCTTTTGAAGCAATTTCGTTCCCAATCGATAGTGTCAACACAAACATTTATCACATTCACTGAAGTCGCTTCATCAGTCTATTTCGGTAACGTATTGCTGTTGCAGGGTGCATTGTTGTTTAACTCTGGGCTATCAACAAGTATATGAATATACCATATATGAATGTATACCTGCTGTACTTGTTGTGAGCTGCTTTTCCTGGCCAATATGCATCAGGAATGTAACGAACACTCTTGCCACTTGACGCATTGACGACACTTTGTTAATCTTCGCGAGACGAAAGATAATTTAATGACCTTTCACCTTTTTTCGTCACACAAATCGACTAACGCAAACTTTTTTTTTACAAAGAGACCATCACATCATCGTTTTGTTACCATTGACATGCTACGGAATTGGAAACTATGTCAATTAATTTATTCTCAAAGAGTATGCTATCGTCCAATATTGACTCACCGCAAAATTCACTTTAAAGAGTTTTCATCTTTCATCCAACGAGTGCAATATATATAAGCATTGCCAGAACCTTATGAAATTACCATGGATACATTTTCAAAAAGTTACAAATGTAATGTAACAAAGGAAAACTACTCAATTCATTGTTATTTTTTTTCTTAAACTGGACCGGAAAGCATTGGGTATCATTTAAATCATAACATCATTTTGAAAAAAGAAAAGAAACTTGTTGACAAAAAACTTTATTTTTGTTTTAAACCATTTGACTTCTAAATATTAAAAAAAAATTTAATAAATCGCCCAAATCGGACCGCAGCAAACTCATTCCAAGATTTTTACTTAAGTTATTAATAAATATTAATGGCATTTATTAAGTGCAAAATATTAATGTCAATTTAATTTTCTAATAACTGAATCCGTAGTGCAATAAGTAATTTAATCAGAAGATCACAAGTTCCATTCTTAGTGGTGGCAAACATATTATTTTAATGTTACCGTTCTCTATGTTACCTACTGTTAGAAATAACCGAAATAAATTAATTCCAATGCAAAATATCCAAACATTATAATACATAACGGGTGATTTTTTAGCTGGTTTGGTTTTGGCAACACTGGTTTTGACAGCTGACGTGTGTTAAGTACCTTGTGTTACTGTCAAACAGCTTCAGTTTGGTTTGCAATTTAACCATGGATCGTCTTACAAATGAACAGCGCTTGCAAATTATTGAATTTTACTATCAAAATTCGTGCTCGGTTCGAAATATTCATCGCGCGCTGCTTCCATTTTATGGTCGGCATTCTCGACCTTCTGAGCAGTCTATTCGGAAGATTGTGACCAAATTTCGCACCAAATTTACTTTGTTGGACATTAAACCACCAACACGTTTACGTGTTAGCTAGTGTGACAGAAGACCGCGAAATGTCGATTCGGCGCCGTTCCCAGCAGTTAGGCCTTTGTTACAGCACTACGTGGAAAATTTTGCGGAAGGATTTGGGCGTAAAGCCTTTTAAGATACAGCTGGTGCAAGAACTAAAGCCAGCCGACCTACCACAACGCCGAATTTTTGGTGAATGGGCTCTTGGAAAGCTGGCCGAGGATCCGCTTTTTTATCGAAAAATTGTGTTCAGCGATGAGGCTCATTTTTGGTTGAATGGGTACGTAAATAAGCAAAATTGCCGCATTTGGAGTGAAGATCAGCCAGAAGCATTGCAACAGCTACCAATGCATCCCGAAAAAGTCACTGTTTGGTGCGGTTTATGGGCCGGCGGCATTATTGGGCCATATTTCTTCAAAGATGGTGTGAATCGCAGCGTTACTGTCAATGGTGAAACTTTTTTTTGCCCGAAATGGAAGTCCTTGACTTGCATGATATGTGGTTTCAACAAGACGGTGCCACATGCCACACAGCACGCGAAACAATGGCGCAATTGCGAGGCGAGTTTGGTGAACAGTTAATTTCACGTTTCGGGCCGGTCAATTGGCCGCCTAGATCGTGCGATTGGACACCATTAGATTATTTTTGTGGGGGTATGTCAAGGCTAATGTCTATAGGGACAAGCCCGCTTCGATTGACGCACTGGAAGCCAACATCCATGCATTCATTCGTGAGATACCGGCCGATTTGTGTGAAAGAGTATGCCAAAATTGGACTCAGCGGATGGGCTACCTGAGACGCAGCCGCGGTCAACATTTGCATGAAATTATCTTTAAACATTAAATTGCAAGGTTCAAACTATCGATTCAAATAAATATTTCATTCATTTTTTCGAATTTTTTGTGTTTTTTTTTTAAAGTTCTAAACCTCTTAAAAAATCACCCTTTATAAGGCAATGTGATGAAAATAGAATGCACACAAATCTTATTATAAACGAACATAATTTAAAAAGAAAAAAAAATAATCGACGACGATAAGGAAGAATAACTTCAAAAATGTTACGCATACGCCACAGTGAACCACCTTTGATATAATAACACTGAGGTATCAAATAAAAGCAGATACATCAAATTACATATCCAAAGAGAATTTATTATTGCTTTAAATTATTTTATACTAGCTGACCCGGCAGACGTTGTCTGAACTGTACAATGATTTTTTATTTTGTACTTACATTTATTACTGGACTACAACTACAGTATTGGAACTGATCTTGAGATTTTGCATTCTTTAGTTTTTTAAGCAATTGCCTTAATAATTTTAGTATTCTAAATCTTTTTACTTATGTAAAGTGTTCTTCGATACACGATTTGAAGCAACGACAAACTAGTTTGAAGTATTTACGACGCGTGAGCCAGGCCACATACAGTGTTGTCCGTGTGAGAATCATGGAACAACGCAGAATACCGAGGAAAAAAACGTCTAATGTTGCGGAAAAAAGCGTGGATTTTAAACCACAGAACAAAGGACGTGAAAAGGCGTGGTAAAAGTGAGGAAAATATACTAGAAAAAAAATGTAAACAGTCATGGAAAAGGCGTGGCTTTTATTCACGGTATTTCGCGATTTTTACTGTTCTAATCCGTTTTATTTTTCTTAGTTTATTTTTCACGGTATTTTACGCTTTTTCTTATAGCAATAAATCCTTTTTATGAACTCCTGTCCGTGATTTTTCACCAAAATTCTACGCTTGTTTCTATGGTATTCTACTTATTTTTATCCTGGTAATCTGAGTTATTTTGCATATATTTTTCCGTGACTTTTCACCATTTCTGCGCTATTTTATACGCTTTTCTCTGTTCTTTGCTTTTCTCCGGGCTATTTAATACAATAAGTACAGGAAAGGTTATGAAATAAATTATGGAGAAGGTCAAAAAATTAAATATCTAATAATTTTTTATGATATTCGACGAAAGAAATCACTGCCCCAAAATCCCCCATTAGCTGTTTTTTTAACTTGAAATTTCGAATTGTGAAGAGATTCCATCATCATCTATTGAAATATTTTTGGTGGAAAACTGTTTTTAATTGATAAGGAACGATGTGCATCAAGTCCCAAAATACTCTGCGAAAACAATGGTAGACTTAAGAAAATTCGTAGAAATAATTCGATAGCAATTAGAATCAAGAATATAAAAAAAACACATGCGTATTAGGGCGGAAAATTTTCTTTTTTTATTTATTACACAGATATTAGGTTTATTCAAATTTGTTAATTTTCTTTTTTTTTCAAACTGTTGTAAGACCTACTTAAGGGGACACCACTAAAACTTCCAGAACTCCAACAATGTATAAAAGTAAACTATTTAGAAGAGTATTAAAGATTTTTAATTTCTTCATTCACCCGTCAACAAGTGCTTCAGTAATCCAAGTAAGCACCCTGATGATTGGTCATTTTGTGTAGGAATATTTCAGAAACCATATGAATCCAAAAAACTTGAAAAAATGGTCAAGTCTAATAAGCTGACATTCTAGTACGAATAGTTCAATAATAACAATAATAACATATGGATCCACATTTGGGGTCCAATAGCCCTGAAAGCAGTTTATTGCAACACGATCATGACTCAAAGACACCAAACGGCTGGAAGAAGATTATGCAATCTTCTGACCTGCATCGTGTAGAAAATGAATGGGAGGTTGTACACCGGGAGGTTAGTGAGCTGAAACTTTCAAATGTCTGCAAAATTTCACGTCATCACCACTTAAAATGGCATAGTTCTGGCCTATGATAAGACCATACCATTTTGTTTGCATTTTTTTGCTAGCTACTGTAGATACTATATATCAAGTCATGCATTCGTACAAAAAAAAATAAGTTGAGATAACAATCAAAAATGACATTACGATGATAGAGAATGAGAAAAAAATCGGTCCGACAATTCTGTCTGTCTGTCTGTCTAAATCTATTAGAAGCCACAGCCTAAGCGGATGAGTCGATTTACTTAAACCTGGGTATGTGGTGTTTTTTGGAGACGATCCTTAGACGTTTTTTAAATTATATTCTGTTGACCAAAAATAACGGTACCTGTCAAATACCGGTTTTAGAAAAACTCATTTTTCTAAAAATGGTTCCTAAGATTTTGATTAAAAAAATCATGGTCATTTGTTGGATAAGATCTATCTTTAAATGAAAACCATTTTTTTCAAATACCGGTATTAACGGTAACTGCCATAGAACCGTTTTTTTTTTAATTCTAATTTTCTCCTTCATGACACTATCAATTTCAACCATTTTTGTTACATGAAAGGTTATCGTGATATTTTTTTAGTAAAAAAAATCATTTTTTCGAAAACTACTCAATATTTTTTTTCAAAATTTTGCTTATAGATTTTGATAAATAATATCTTAAAAATTGCGTACTAATTTTTTTTATAAAAGTATTAAAAAATTTTATATAGAAAAAATAGTTGTTTTCAAAAACGGCTTTAAAGATTTTCAATTTTTTTTTTTCTAAAACTGCATTTACAAATTTTCAACTAAGAAGGCTTAGCATGTATAGTAACTTTATCTGTATGAGCTAGTAAAATGCGATCCAGTCGTGCAATTTTTTTTTTTTTTTTTTTTGTTTTCAATAAATTAAGTTCTGTGGCAAATAGGCAGAATAGCTTAAGTCCATTTTTTTCGTTTTGAGTAAATTGAGTTTAATAGGTATTTAAACTTTGTTGTGTTTCCCTTTTGCTCAGTACATTAAAAAAAACATGGAAAAGCTGTAAATGAATTTAAAATATTTCACTTCTTCAGGGAAAAAAACTCAATAAGAATTGAACTAATGTTTGATTTAACGGTTTTTAATTGAAAATTAAAAAAAAAATATGTACATTTGTCGGTAATTTTTAAAAACAGCTAAATCAATCTT
Source organism: Meliscaeva auricollis (assembly GCA_948107695.1). Taxonomy (NCBI): domain Eukaryota; kingdom Metazoa; phylum Arthropoda; class Insecta; order Diptera; family Syrphidae; genus Meliscaeva; species Meliscaeva auricollis. The sequence goes on along the minus strand of OX403616.1, from coordinate 39,784,608 downwards.
AAGCCCTTCTGTTATTGACAAACAAAAGAGTATTCTGTGTCTATTTATTTCATTGAAAAAATATCGCTAATAGATTTTGGCGACACGAAGCGATTGCCGTAAGTTTAACGAAAATCGGTTCATTATTACAGTCGTGACGAAAGTCCAAAGATTTATTTTTAAATTTATTTTGACCATTTTGAATCTTTTGGCCAAAACTTTTTTTTAAGACGAATGAAAAAAAAACTAAAAAATATTGCCCCTAGAGTTTTTCTAGACACACATCGATTACAGTTTAGTTTTTAAAAATCGGACAAGTTTTACGGCTTTGGTGGCTGTTCAAACTTCAGCGGACAAATTGTCTGCAAAGTTCAGGATCATTATAATACAATAAATAATAATAATACGGTAAACTTATAGTCTATTTTATGGCAAGTACTATATTTTCAGTACAACACGTAAAATAATTCAGAAACATCTTGAAAAATAATGGTACAGTTACGAAATTTGAGTTTTAAGAGGTGCAATTTGAAAGCTTTAACTAGCTCCGTAGGCAATTTTGGGCTCAAATTTTGTTTTCTTGAAATCTTAGGTACATAGTTGTAACTAAAAACTAATCCTTCGTCGTAAAATTTTCCAAAAACTGCAAAATCGTTGAAAATTTCGCGGTTTTTGGCATTTTTGACCATGTTGCGTTACGAAATTTTGTTAGCAAACCTCATATTCGGATTCAGCATCCCAAAAACATAGAGTATGAAAAAAATTAAAACTACCACAAAACTTTCCTCATAAAAACACAATTTTAATGGATTACAAAATTAAAACACAGAAAATTGTTAAAGAATTTCTGTTTCAAGTTACAATTCCGAGAAAATTTTTAGCTGGCAATGTAAGTCAATATTATGGATTGTGAGCTTATGCGACTACGTATCCTGTCATCGAATTGGCAAGGTTTATCAAGCACTAAAAAAAATAAACTGCACTGTGAAGTTAGTCCATAAGGCACACAGTCACTATCCTTTCGCATTTTGTTATCAATCTCCGTTGCTAAATTAATCCAGCATTTAGCTGCCCGATGCTTGGATGCTGAATTTAAAATCTGAATCCTTTCTATACTGGATTATCATCATGTTTTATCTTCAGGAGTGTGAAGCAGAAACAACAAAATACCCGAATTAGTCGAATAGCGTAGGTTATGAGCATTTAGAACAAGTTCAATTATTATGCTTTGTATGCGAATGCATATCCGTTATGTATGTATGTAAGAACTATGTGTTGAGAATAGTATAGAGACCTTAGTCAGCTAGCAGTAGGAGTTTGAATTCGAAATTTACTCACACTCACGGATTTACTTTTTTACGAAAAAGTCTGGAAAATATAATAGAAACTAGCTGCATAGAGGTTGAAATCTGTTTTTAGAAGAACAAAAACGCAGCTTTTATGCATGGTATATTACAAAAAAGGACTTAGGACTAGGCCAGAGTGCAACGATGAACAAACAAAGGATAAATTGGATGCACAGTTGTGTGGCTAACGGTTATGGTTATTGCTGACTCTATATATTTGTATGTTTTGGTTCAAAGTCTAATGAATGCAGGCAAAATGGGACGTTTTGTTTTCTTTGATCAGATTTCTAATAGTCATAGAACGTTATAAAGAAGAGCAATGGGTTTTAGTTTGGTTTTGTAAGGCTATTAGAGCTGTTTGCTTATGTTTGATAGCAGGATGTTTGGGGTTCTTTGATTACATAAAATGCAGTGTAGTTATCGAAATGAAAACCAAAGTCTTACTTTACTTTCTAAACGAAATAGTGTTTTCAATAAAATGCAGTATGAAAGATGTTATAAGATGTGTGTACACTCAGAGAAATAATATTTTTATTTTTGTTTGCGGCTACTGAATATCCTTTGAATTAAATTAAAATCATTTGCTGGAAATTTAATACAATCCCCACAAAAGTTTTTCATTCGCAGCAACTGTATTACATTTGATCCAAATTGCAATTCTATTACAGCAAACATAATGCAAAACAACCCATTCGCTTAGAGCACATTTTTATGAGTTGATTGCAGCAAACGAAAATGCTTTCCACATCTAAACACATTTTCATTTATTAGAAAATTCGATTGTTTGCAGCAAACGAATTAATAGTTTGCGAACAACCTCTCCAGAAAGTAGTTTGTTGAAAAGTACTTCACTTTTGGTGTAAATATACAATGCATTTACAGCAAATGACTGCAGGAAACACATTTTCTCAATAATGGACTCAATGTTTGTGGAGTTCATATGCAACAGCCTTTGTTCGAAATCGAGAGGTCATAGGTTCAATCACCGGTTTTACACTGAACTTTTTTTTTTTAATTTATTTTTTCGGATAAGTTGTTTCACCGAAACGAATTTAAGAGTTTGCTGTTAACAAAGTCAAAGTCGAAAAATTTCTATCAAACAAACGAAAAGTCGTTTAATGCAAACGATTCGTTCCTCATTTTGCTAATATGCATTCTACGCCAGTCTTTGACTATACAATCAGTAGTAGAATGACAAGATACCCGCTTCGTAGAGGTTACCGGGTCAATCCCAGGTATTACGTTAAACTTTTTTTCCTTTTAATCGTTCACAGAATGTGTTTAACCCAAACGAATTTAACAATTTGCTGCAAACGAAAAATTGTCCAGCAAACAAAAAAGTCATTTGGGCAATTTTATCACAACTTGCAACAATCGATTTGTTCTCTCAGTGTAGTACCTAGCTATGTTATACGTATTATAAGATATTTTTTTACTTGTGATATAGTCACTACAAAGCAAATTTTGGATTCATACAAAAAAAAACGAATTCGAGCTATCAATAATTGATTTTTTTTGTATTTTTTTTTATCTTATAGCTAATTAAAAAAATCTTCAAGGCATATTTCTTTCTAGCTGACCTGGCAGACGTTGTCTTGCCCTGCCCACGAACCGAAAGTAAGGTGCAATACAGCTCTTACATGGTCAATATTATTGCACAACACTGAGTATTGCGTAATAATATTGTGTCGTGTAATGCCGGCATGTCTGCTTTTTTTTTGCTTTAAACGTGCAGTTTTTCATTATGTTAAATTTAAATCTTCATTTATGTTCATTCTTCCGGTACAATTTTAAACTCTGAACTTCCATGCAACTCAAATCAAACAATTTAAAATCAGACATTTAACGAAACATTCTTTTAATGGTCAAATTTATTTGTCCCCTTTCATAAACCATCATCATCATCATCGCCTCGACAACCGGGGTCTAGTCCTGGCCTCTTTCAACAAGTCTCTCCACCTATCCCGGTCACGAGCCGACGCCATCCAGTTGCGCACCCCAAGGCTTCGGGCATCCTGGTCTACGCCATCTCTCCAGCGCAAGCATGGTCTACCACGCTGCCGTCTACCATAGAATGTACCACAAAAGACTTTCTGAGCAGGTTCCTCTTCGCTCATACGAGCTATTTGCCCTGCCCACCGGAGTCTACCGAGCTTAATTTTTGTCACTATGTCTGCTTCAAGGTAGATTGCGTACAACTCATGATTGTACAGTCTCCGGAATCGTCCTTCCTCACATATGGGGCCAACAATTCTCCCTAAGACTTTTCTCTCGAACGCGGCTAAGAGGTCACAGTGCCTTTTGCTAAGCATCCAAGTCTCGGATCCATACATGAGTACTGGCAGGACCATGATCCTGTACAGCAGCAGTTTTGAAGTTATGGTTAGATTTCTGGATTTGAATAGCTTTGACAGACTGTAGTAGGCTCTGTTGGATTTGAGAAGCCGCCCGCGTATTTCTTCTTCTATGTTGTTATCTGCTGCTACTGTTGACCCAAGGTATTTAAAGGATTGCACCACTTCAAATTCGTGCTCCGCTACCTTGATTGTTTGACCAACTGTTCTTCTCGCATTCGACGCCACCATGTACTTTGTTTTACCTTCAATAATGTGCAGCCCCAGATTTTGTGCCGCCTGCTCGATCCTTTCATATACCATTTATTCTTAATTCTCCCACCACCACCATTATCCTGCTTATAGTTGTATTAACTTTTTCCCCTTTGAGAACTGAATTTGCACAACTGGTCTATAGTTTGTTTGAACCGAAATTGCATTATTGGAATTGGAGAAATTAGGTCCCAGGAAATAAGGTAAAAAAAAATAAATAAAGTCCAAAAAAAAAAACCCAAAAGAACAACAACCAAATTTCTAAAATGTTGGGGTGTTATTTCATTTTTTGGAGCTGTATTTCATTTTTTTTTCTAGGCATGATTTCATTATGGAATCAGGCCCCAATAAAATAAAACCCCAACTCAAATTTTTAGGGCTTAATTTCATTCTATTTTAAAAAAAACAATTTGGGGCCTCATTTCACGATAATGCTAAAATCGTGCGATTTTTTTGCAGCTTTTCTGGGAACCCTGATGGATGGATTGATGCCCGATCTTTACACGTGCAAAATTACGGAAAAAGTGTGGAATACCTTGGAAAGAATGGTATTAGAATATCACAGAAAAAGCGTGGTGTTTTAAAATTCTTTCACCACTTCCTTTTATCCACGATATTCTGCGCTTTTTTTCTCAACTTTTCACACTTCTTACCGCTTTTCACTATGATTTTCTTCGCTTATTTCCGCTATTTATTACCTTTCACTAGTATTACGCGATTCTTTCCACAGTAGTCTGCGGTATTTCGCATATTTTTCATAGACTTTTAGCACTTTTTAACACGACTTTCCACGCTTTGCTCTGTGATTTTTACGCTTTTCCCGCAGTAGGAAGCTCTTTTTTTATGACCTCCCATCCGGTATTTCGCGATCTTTGACAAAATAATAAAATATCTCATCGAATCAATTAATGGCTATGATATGATTGAATAGCAAAAAGAAATTGAGTTACTAAAATTTAAATGCGTATCAGCATGAGTTTGAGACAAGACAAATTAATGTCTCGTCATACACATCAGCGGCTTCAAACCGAACTAATAATAATTATACTGCAATCTATCTAAAAAATAGTTCTAGTCACTTTATTTTTCTGACACAACTTTTTTTCACTCACAGTCTCTTTTCTCATTTGATAAGATTCAAATTTTACTCAAAGCACTGATAACGTGTTCGTCATAGCAGATATGAACATTTAGGTGTTTTGAATATTTAAATTGAATTCTATCGATCTTTGTTCAAATTAGATTATGTTTTCGTTTTTTTTTTTTATTTCATTTCGATAGGTATATTTGTAAAAAATATAGGTATATTTTGTTTTTAATGATTTGAGTCAGCCATCAGACGAATAGGGGGAATAACATGTAGCATACGAAAACATGCACGTGCCGTAACTATTAGGGACTGGTGGAAGTGTGATCATAGCATCTCCGCGGCGGCCGCTAGACACAAGCCTTTTAAAAAAAAGGTTTGGCTAATATGATCAGGCTGTTTCCTCAGGTTGGCGACAGGTTAATTCCCTGTCCCGTAAAACTAATCGAATTACGAGACCGACAACAAGCCTCGGAAATGGACTGATTTCACGACGACAACCCACGCAACGGAAACGGCAAAACGATTCACGAATTTTCTTGTGGAACGTACGATCGCTCTATAGAGCTCGAGCTGCTCAGCAGCTAGCCGATGCCCTGTCAAAATATGAATCTGACATAACAGCGCTTCAAGAAATAAGATTAACAGGGAATGGCGTTTACAGAAGAAAGAATATGACTTATATTACAGCTGTCATACAAAACACCATGTGCTCGGGGTAGGCTTCCTAGTCAGCGAAAAAATTAAGTCTACCATCATCGGCTTTAACGCTATAAGCGAAAGGATATGCACCCTTCGCGTGCGAAGGTAGGCTTCCTAGTCAGCGAAAAAATTAAGTCTACCATCATCGGCTTTAACGCTATAAGCGAAAGGATATGCACCCTTCGCGTGCGAGGCAAATTTACGAACATCAGCCTCATCAACGTTTATGGACCTACGGAGGAGTCCTCAGACAAAGAATCAAGATGAACACCCTATGCTATCGCCACCAAGCATAGAAGACGTTGAGAAGGCTATAGGACGGCTCAAGAAAAACAAAGCCCCGGGAGCCGATGGCATACCAGCCGAATTATTCCACCACGGCAGGCCAGTCTTACGTCAAGCAATTCATGATATCATAGTGCACGTATGGGAGCATGAAGAAATGCCAGAAGACATCTCCTAAGAAGGGAGATGTCACAACGTGCAGCAATTATAGAGGTATCACGTTGTTGAGAACCGCCTATAAGATACTCTCCTCTATCCAACAAGACCGGATAACCCCATACGCTAAAACCATCATCGGACACTATCAGTGTGGTTTCATTCCAGGCAAATCAACAACTGAACAGATTTTTACCCTTAGGCAGGCCATCGAAAAATGTCTAGAATTTAACATCCCAACATACCATCTGTTTATAGACTTTATAGCCGCCTATGATAGCATAGCCAGAGTAGAACTTTACAAAGCCATGAGAGAATTCGGCATCCCAAATAAATTGACACGACAATGTAGGTTGACCATGACCAAGATAACAAGCCAAGTTAAAATAGCCGGATTGCTATCCAGACCAATCAACATCTTTAATGGACTCCGACAAGGGGATGGTTTGGCCTGCCTCCTCTTCAACCTGGCGATGGCGTTGGAGAAAGCAATCCGTGACTCTGGCACGCCAACAAGAGGGACCATCGTCAACAGGTCCAGCCAGATACTGGCTTACGCAGACGACATCGACATCATTGGAAGAACCGAACAAGCTGTACAAGATTCTTTCATCCAGATCGAGCAGGCGGCACAAAATCTGGAGCTGCACAGTAGTGAAGGTAAAACAAAGTACATGGTGGCGTCGAATGCGAGAAGAAAAGTTGGTCAAACAATCAAGGTAGCGGAGCACGAATTTGAAGTGGTGCAATCCTTTAAAGAAAGTGAGAGAGTTTGTGCATAGGGAAATTAACTCAGCAATAAATTATTCACTCGGTAAATTTGGTACCTACGTATTTTAATCATCATTTAAACACTGAAGAAATATCAAATATTTTTATAGCAAGGGGTGATATGCAACAACAGATTTTTGTTCCACACAGAGATTACCTTCCCTTTATATCCAATCTATGTGATGCGGGAGTAAGTGAAAACATAATACATTTCCTATGAAAATATAATGTAAAATCAGGTGAACTGGTGCATTGGGGGAGATGGTGAAACCTATAATGATTTTTATTTTCGTTTTAAAATATTTCAAAACGAAGTAAGCGATACAACTAATACAAATTATATCGAACAGAAATTGGTTGATGATTTTTTTCAAAAATATTTTTTGCTATTTTTGGATGCATTTGTTACATGATTAAAAAAAGTGATGTAATAAAGTGTTGTTGAAATAAAGTAACAACACTTTATTATGTCCAAAGATAATAGATATTGTATTATCTTTGATATGACATATGCAAGGCGTCCCGAAATCACCGCCGCAGAAGAAAACCATGGGCTCCTGAGGTCATTTTAAGTTGAAAAACTTAAGAGGTAATTTGCTCGTTCTCGCTCCGTTTTCGACTTATAACGGTTTTTATGATTTGTATTGGTTTTCCCTTTGACTGACTCTAACTCTGCCAAGCTACAACTGATTTGAATGTTTTTTTATTTAATCAAGAACAGTTAGAAATTTGTATCTGATATACAACTTTTTTCTGTGGGGATAACGGTTTTCCCACAATTTAAAATCAGTTGTAGTTTGGCAGAGTTAGAGCCAGTCAAGGGGAAAACCAATACAAATCATAAAAACCGTTATAAGTCGAAAACGGAGCGAGAACGAGCAAATTACCTCTTAAGTTTTTCGACTTAAAATTACCTCAGAAAACCATATTTTTCTTCTGCGGCGCGCGGTGATTTCGGGACACCCTGCATACTGTTTATATAAACTAAGCTTTAGAACCAAGAAGTTGTTTTGTGTGTTTCAGAAAAGGAATAATGTTGGAAAGGGGGAGATGGAGATTAAATAATATTTAAAAAAAATTGTTATTCTGAAATTAGTTTAACAATACGATACAATACAATTAAAAAAATAATAATAATAATTAAAAAATATGAAATGATATGAACAATTAATTAATAAGAATTGAACACGTGAAAACCGATAAATAATTTAGACAAATCAAAACATCTAATAATTGTTTTCACACTTTTTTGTATTTTGATTTAATTTTGCGACGAATTTTACACTATTCACGATATACAATACATATACACACGTAAACATTAAATTAACGAGAGGAAAGAACAATAAAAAATACGAACCTTAAATGCATTTCGGCTTACATGCATTCCATCATCAGCATCACGACTAGTCCAGGCGAAACAAATCTCTTGTTGGTTAGATGATACATAATGCCTTTAAAAAAAAACCACGACTTAAATTAAAGACTTTTGATATTTTCTAATGGATGCCACAGTCAGAACTGCACCAAATTTAATAGGACCACCAGCTTTCAAATACAAAAATCATCAAAATCAAGAAAAGTTCTGAGCTAACAAACATAAAAAAATACAATCGAATTGATAACCTCCTCCTGATTTTTGAAGTCGATTAAAAATAGATTTGATGTTATGTTGCCGTTATCAGCATTGATATAGCATTTATGTCTCTTTGAATGAAGAAGCTTTCATGTGCATCCAATTTTCTCTCATCGGTTGGTTATTTCTTAAGACTTAAATGGTTTACATTTAAATTCGAATGTCTGTGCTTTATTGTGTGTTCCGCAATCGCTGTTCGTACATAAAATCGATGTTCGTAAACAAAAGTTTATTTTGGTTTATGTAGGTACGAACAATACTCATTAAATCTTTTTTTCAATTTTTCGTTTTGTTTTTTCTTTTTTTTTTTGCTTTTTTGTAAATATCTCGTAAAATGTTTAAAAGATTTTGATTGAAACATGTGCATAGACATTCCATTTAACCACAAATAAACTTATTATATTAAAAAAAAAAACAAATAATGCAGGTATCTTAATTAAAAACCAAATATAAATACAAATTTGTTCAATTCTTTTTTGACCTGTTTCTACTTTTCTTATAACTCAACCTAAACCATACATTTTTTAAATTTCTAACATTATTATTTATTTGTATAAACTTTTTACAAGAGGATTTAACATCTACTCTAGAGTAACTTTCACCAATAGAGCAAGTACGTTCGACCCAGTCGTGCATTTTATTTATGTATAAAATCATGCCGTCCGTCGGTCTGTGCGTCAGCGCGTCTGTGCGTCCATGCGTCCATCTGTACACATTTCCACTGCCCAAACGCGTGAACGGATTGTCTTCAAATATGGTAGTGATGATTTTTGTGTAACTTTGAAAGTTTTTTTTTTTTTTTTAATATCTTATCTAGAACGGGTACCTCGGTGACGTGAAATAGGGCCCAACGAAATAAGACCAAATTTTAAATTTGGCCTTATTTCGCTTTTGAAATGGAAATAAGACCAATTTGGCCTTATTTTTTTTTTTCAAAAACTCGGCCTCATATTAACAACTATAACACAATTAATAGTTGTTACAAGTGCCTTGACATATGGCCGCAGGTCCATGGCCCCAAATATGAGCGTATAGTGAGGTATGTTTGCTGCCCCCCTGCAACCCCCCTGCTTGGGGTCGCTATAAGATTTGGGGTAGGTGCGAGGTTCGGTGTATGCAAAGTTTCTTTCGTATAAAAAAAATCAAAGTTTCTTAAACTCAAGATTTTGTAAATGCAAAAGAAACTATGCATACATCCAATCTCGCACCTACCTCACTGTTTACACGCTCATGGGTGGGAGTCCTGGGTTAAAAAACAATTTTTTTTTTTTAAATCGATGTATATTAAAAAAAAATCACTCTTATTCTCCACTTTAATTCTGAGTATTTTCCCACTCAAAAAATGATTGATTAGCGTAGAGTAATTTCCCTGCACCGGTTTTAACAATGTAGCAAAAAATACAAACTTATGTCCCATGTTATTGAAAAAAAATTATGGATTTATGTCCCAAAATCCTTAAAATAAAAAAATTTCCAGATGCTTTTGGCAGTCAAAAATTTAACCTTTTTAAATAAACAAAAAACACAAAACGAAATAAAACCAAATTGGCCTTATTTCGTCTTTAGAAGCGAATTAAAGCCAAATCGGAAATTTGGCGTTATTTAAATATTTAAAACGAAATAAGAAAAATTTTTTATATTTTTGGCTTTATTTCGTTGGGCTTTATTTCACGGGCACCTACCTCCTATAAAACATTTTTGAGTTTTTCGAGTTTTCTCGAAAACGGCTTCAACGATATTGATTAAACTTTTTGATATAATTTAAAAAAAACGGTTCTATGGCAGGTACCGTTAATAACGGTTTAAAAAAAAAAATGGTTCTCATTTAAAGATAGACCTTATTTAAAAAACTGACCATGATTTTTTTAATCAAAATCGTAGACACCGTTTTTGAGAAAAATGATTTTTTCTAAACCGGTATATGACAAAAGAACGTCTGGGGACATTCTCCAAAAAACGCCACATACCAAGTTTGAAGTAAATCGATTCATCCGTTTAGACAGACAGACAGACAGACAGACAGAATTGTCGGACCCACTTTTTTCTCATTCTCTATAATCGTAATGTCATGTTTGATTGTTATATCATCATATCGCAAGTAAAAACTTTACGAGGAACTTAGAAACATTGAAAAAAGTAAAAATAGAAACACTGAAACATAAAAAAAAAAGAATCAGATTTTTTCGGAGAATTTAAATGATTTTTTTGATATCGCACACGCATGTGCATTGGATCAAAGAAAAATTGAAGAGGATAAACAATTTTTACTGCTACAAAGGCAAAAAGGTCGGCCGGCTGTATGCTTGGAACGGACTTGAAACTTGTAGCTAAGGAAAAAAGAAAAGAGGATCGTGAAGAGAAACTTAAGCAACGAGTTGAAGATCAAAGTGCATCTTATAGATAGTATTTTTCTTAAATAAATATTTAAATGAAACATTTGTCTTGCTAGTGGAGATTTGTACTTCGTTTTCATCTGAGGAAGAGGAGGCTGAAGTTGATAATCTTGATTCTAATTCCCCAGTGAGTGCCAGGACCATCAGGCTTGAAAAGGGCAAGATTAGAGATTTTAACTCCTAGGCCATCGGCAGCACTTGACAAATGTAAAATTAGTGACAGAGATGCCGTCCACCTCTTGACAGCCTGTATTGAAGCCACTTCCTTAGATCCTTCAAATTTTGTGATTAACCGTTCTTCTATAAGACTCTCCCGTCAATATTTTCGCGAGCAAACAGCTATAGTAACTAAAACTAAATTTGAAAACATAAGTTTAAATTTTGCTGTTATACACTGGGACTCCAAACTTCTTCCAGATTTAACAGACCAAGCTAAAGTTGACAGACTTCCTACTGCTCCAAATATTGAGCAACTCCTTGGAGTACCGGAACTTTCAGCTGGAACTGGCATTGAAGTATCGTCTGCAGCTTATGATGTATTAGAAGATTGGTCATTGATGCATAAAGTCCAAGCTTTTGTTTTCGACACAACTGCCTCTAACACTGGCCGTTTGAGCGGAGCTTGTGTACTGTTAGAAAATAAAATTGGCCGAGACATACTTTACCTAGCATGCAGACATCACGTTTTTGAAATTATTCTTCAGGGTGTATTCAACGCATTTTCTGGACCTGATATTCCTCTGTTCAAAAGATTTAAAACACAGTAATAAACAATTGATAAGACACAATTTTCTGTATGGTCAATGGATGAAAAAGTGTGAGCATCCTTGCAGATGTGAGGTAGAAAATTTTGTCGTTTGCTTTGAAAAGGCTGGAAGAAAATTTTCCGCGCCATGACTACAAGGAGTTTCTGGAGCTAATAGTTATTTATTTAGAAGGAAATCCTCCAGGTAGCATTAAATTTCGGGCACCAGGAGCTTATCATTTGGCACGGTGGATGGCAAAGGGAATATACTGCTGTAAAATAATATTGTTTCAGCAACAATTTAAGCTAAAAATTAAGTTTCTGAACCATTTATGGTACTTAAATGAGGAATGTGCCGCTTTTTCCTTTTTTGATGACCGCATTAAGTGTTGAAGAAAAACGAAGAATGGTCTCTAAAGTTTTGAAGAAGATGACCAAAAAGAAGAAGAAGTTAAGAAAAAAATATTTTTTCTCACTAAAAACGAGGATCAAAAGCAGTTCCTACTGCAAGTAAGTTTGTACCTTTTTCATTTTTTGTTTTGTTTTAAATTCACTGTTGACCAAATAATAGTATAATAATATGAATTATTTCAAATTTTCAATATCTTTTATTAAAACTTTAAATTTTCAGACTGTGAGAAACTATCGAGAAGTGGACACGCCTTAAGAATACTGTCATCTGTGATATCATAGTGCACGTATGGGAGCATGAAGAAATGCCAGAAGACTGGCGAAAAGGTATCATATGCCCATAAGAAGGTAGATGTCACAACGTGCAGCAATTATAGAGGTATCACGTTGTTGAGTACCGCCTATAAGATACTGTCCTCTATCCAACAAGACCGGATAACCCCATACACTAAAACCATCATCGGATACTATCAGTGTGGTTTCATTCCAGGCAAATCAACAACTGATCAGATTTTTACCCTTAGGCAGGCGATGGAGAAATGTCTAGAATTTAACATCCCAACATACCATCTGTTTATAGACTTTAAAGCCGCCTATGATAGCATAGCCAGGGTAGAACTTTACAAAGCCATGAGAGAATTCGGCATCCCAAATAAATTGACACGACTATGTAGGTTGACCATGACCAACGTAACAAGCCAAGTTAAAATAGCCGGATTGCTATCCAGACCAATCAACATCTTTAATGGACTCCGACAAGGGGATGTTTTGGCCTGCCTCCTCTTCAACCTGGCGTTGCGTTGGAGAAAGCAATCCGTGACTCTGGCACGGCAACAAGAGGGACCATCAACAGGTCCATCCAGATACTGGCTTACGCAGAAGACATCAACATCATCGGAAGAACCGAACAAGCTGTACACTATTCCTTCTGTACACGATTCCTTCATCCAGATCGAGTGGCGGCACAAAATCTGGGGCTGCACATTAGTGAAGGTAAAACAAAGTAAATGGTGGCGTCGAATGCCTTTAAATACCTTGGATCAACAGTAGCAGCCGATAACAACATAGAAGAAGAAATACGCGGGCGGCTTCTCAAATCCAACAGAGCAGTCTGTCAAAGCTATTCAAATCCAGAAATCTAACGATAACTTCAAAACTGCTGCTGTACAGGACCATGGTCCTGCCAGTACTCATGTATGAATCCGAGACTTGGGTGCTTAGCAAAAGGCACTGTGACCTCTTAGCCGCGTTCGAGAGAAAAGTCTTACGGAGAATTGTTGGCCCCATATGTGAGGAAGGACGATTCCGGAGACGGTACAATCATGAGTTGTACGCAATCTACCTTGAAGCAGACATAGTGACAAAAATTAAGCTCTATAGACTCTGGTGGGCAGGGCACCTAGCTCGTATGAGCGAAGAGGAACCTGCTCGGAATGTCTTTTGTGGTACATTCTATGGTAGACGGCAGCGTGGTAGACCATGCTTGCGCTGGAGAGATGGCGTAGACCATTACGCCCGAAGCCTTGGGGTGCGCAACTGGATGGCGTCGCGACGCGTCGGCTCGAGACCGGGATAGGTGGAGAGACTTGTTGAAAGAGGCCAGGACCGGGACCCGGTTGTCGAGCCGATGATGATGATGATGATGATGATGAGAAACTATCGTCAAAAATACCCAGGATGTAGCCGAGAAACTCTTAAAACCCGTTACCATTTTGTTTTATGTTAATTTTACCTAAAAATCTATTTATTTCCAAAATATTTGTTTTTCTACAGCTATAGATATTAAAATATTGATACATAAATTTATAAAAATAAAATGCCAGTTATTGATTGGATTCTTATTTATTTTGTCTTATAGAACAGAATTTTTTGAATTTCAAAATCATTGCGGCACGTGTTAATACACTCCGATTTTCTTGAATTTTTTTTTGTACACGTTTTGAATACAAAGGAACAAAAAAATTAGGTGCTCAGTAAAAAAAAAAACATTTATTTTTTCATCCATATAAATAAGGACCACCCTAATGTATATATCGGAAATAACAAGCAATCATTGTCAATTGTTGAATCAAAATAAGTAGTATTTACAACAACAAAAGCTACCGAATTTCGCAATACCGATAATAGATTAAATTGTTTCTATTCGAATTTAATCCTTTTTTTAAAAAAACACTGGTAATCAGGCCCTAGTCATTGATCTAAAAATTGTTATCATCCTGAACTAGATGTATAGGAAAGAACAAGTTATTTTTGTGTGACTTCTTAATTATGCAATTTTTTTAAGTATAATTTTTGTTATCTTTAACCTAGCAAGGTATTCTGTAAGACAAATAAGAAACGTTATGCACAAACAATTTAAAAAATCCTTGAACTACCATCTTAAACAACTCAAATATTTGTATGAAGTAATATATTCGTAGTTTCTAGAGTTGCATAAGTGTGTGCCTGGTGCACACTTGTCACAGACACAGTTTAGTTGACATTAATTACCATAATATGCGAAAAGAAACACTTTCACAGAAGCACATCTCCGAAAGAAAGTGCGCGGAGCTCAGCATCATACTCTTGACGTTACGTGTCGTCGTTGTCGTCGTTGTCGTCGTTGGTTAAACATTTACACGTCGTTGTTTCAAGACTCGACGCAAGTGTGACAATGGTTAGGTCGTGCACAGTACGAAATAATTAATTATGTAGGTACTGTTCCTTTCTTTTACAAAAGTTACACAACGAAAGGCGGCAGTGTCCCTACTGTGTGTGCATTGAATTCCCTCCGAATGGAAGTATGTAGCTAGGCACGCAAATAGACACCAGGAAAACCCACGAAGACATTGCGACAGTCAAAGCAAATATTTAAGGAGCGAAGCAGCTTAGGGCTTAATGGGGTTGTGCCCCACAAATTGCTCTGCAACCTGTTTGCTTCAATCTACACACACTAACAGCCTAAGATATTCACAACCAAGGGAGTGGAAGATTATATTTCCGTTAAGTTAAATATTTTGAAAGATTATTATAATAGATAATGGAGCAAGGGCTTTGCAGCAGCAAGGCACAACGATTTCAAATAATAATTGTATAAGGACCCTATATATATTCCTATTTCGAATTATGGCAAAAGTAACTAATTTAAATAACCGTGGGCATTATTTTGCGACATTGTTTGCTAATGGTATTTCAAAAATGCTGATTGGGGTGAGTTTAATCTTAAAGGGTTCAAGGGATCAAATGTTACTATAGACAACAGAGGCAATCTGGTTTTTATCATTCAATCGCTTTAACATTAATTATGCAAACTGATTGAGAAAATTGCTTGACATTTTCGATTTAAAATAGGCTTTCCGGACATTTATTTATTTATTACATTATGAGAATACTCTATAACAACTGATTAAACTTTTTTTTATTTTGAAATTATTGATCTTGATTTGTAAATTATCAGCTCTCAAATTAAAACTCAAATAAGAAAATATAATAAATAAAATTTAGAATAGGCACGTAGATAATTATTGCTTTTTTTATCTCATTTTATTTGGATATTGATGAACATAATGTACCTAAAGGTACCAAAAATCATAACCTTGGCAGCAGAGACGATTGTTTCTTTCCAAAAATAGTCGCTTGAAGAGCAAACTGACATGAGTCAAAACGAACGAATCGCAAAAAAAAATACTATTTTTCTATCAAACCGTCATAAGTATAGCTATTAAACTGACAGCACGAGGGCGTAAGTGTCGTTTTGCATTTAAGCTAACAATTCTGGTCTTTTTTCCAGCAAAATGTATTTTCTTTTGTTTTGTCTCGGTCTTAACAGTGAGTGGTTGCATTTGTTCTTGGAGAAAAGTCACAATAAAAAAATGTCAGACTTCTTTTTGACACTTTTTTATTTGTTACACTTTGCTTGGTAAAAATATAAAATCGTGATAAATAAGCTTCTGTAAAAGTGACACTTTTTTGTTTAGTGTCATTTTGCTGCAAAATTTCAGTCAATTATTTTTGTGGTTAAAAGTTTCAATTTGCGTTAAGTCGTTTTACCTTCGAAGGAAACTAGTTGATTAAACGCAAATATCTTTTTATTACTTTGAAAATTGTCACTTTACCAATACCCTTGGTAGTATTTTACCTCATAGACTATCATCTTACCGTCACCAATTTGTGTTTTGTATTCTAAACAAAACACAAATTGGTGACTACTTTATCACAATTACTTGTTAAGCTGGCACACAGTAAAAATAACAACAGTTTACATGAATGGATGATTTCTAGTCATGAAAACCCATCATATCAAAATGTCTCTCTAAATGTTCTTAATGTTACTAGTATAACCGTTGAAAATTGAAATTTGAAAAAGATACACCTGGGATTTACTATGTCAAAACGTACTTAGGTCCTCAGTGCTTAAAAAGTCCGTTGTGATCCCCTTAAGGGGCATAGGGCCTCCACTACTCCTACGCGCCATCGTGTACGGTTTCTGGAAATATAACGTAGTTCTCTCCAACTCTTCCCCAGCTGTGCAGATTCACTTTCGACTGTCCTGCGCCATGTGCTTCTCGGCCGACCCGACCCTCTACCTGCCTGTGTGAGTGGGTTCCATTGCATCGCTTGGCCAGCAATGCAATCGTTGCCTTTTCGAAGCGTATGACCAATCCACTGCCACTTACGTCTGCGAATAGTACTGTCAATGGATTCTTGACCCGTTCTTCTATAAAGTTCTTCATTGGAAATACGGTTGGGCCAAAAAATCCTTAAGATGTTTCGTAGACACCTACTCACGAACGATTGCAGCTTGCTTGTGACAGTTGTTAAGATTTTCCAAGTGCTGCACCCATACAGAAGCACGGATTCAACATTGTAGCGGAACAGTCTCAGCTTGGTCTTTAAGCTTATAGCGTTGTTTCTCCATATTTTGGACAGCATTCCGAAAGCAGCCTTTGCCCTTTTGATACGGCTGTCGACATCTTGTTCGGTTCCGCCATTGGTAGAGACAAAACTCCCAAGATATTGAAAGTCGTCTACTTTCTCTACCGGTTGTCCAGAAATATTGACTTGAACGGATGAGTTACTTCCGAGGCTGATCATTTTTGTTTTTGCCGTGTTAATTTTCAGCCCCACGATTTCTGCTACTCCCTCCACCCTTGTTGTCATTTGATGGAGATCCATGATCCTATGAGAGAGTAAGCATACGTCGTCCGCGTAGTCCAGATGTTTGAGTTGGGATGTCAGGCTCCATTGAATTCCACTATTTCCGTTTAACAGGGCTGCACGTAGCACATCACTTATCACTAACAGGAAAAATATTGGCGACAGTATGCAACCCTGTCTGACTCCACAATGGACTTAGAATTCATCCGACAACCTTCCTCTATGTAAAACGTGACATTTGCATCCATCGTAGGTTGCTTTAATAATAGCGATTAACTTATCAAGATTGCCTCTCCTGAGTAAGGCAATCCAAATAAATTCTCTGTTAACAATATCAAACGCTTTTTCAAAATCAATGAACAGCAGGTGAAATGGTGATCGATATTCGACGCACTGTTCAATAATGATCCGCAAGGTGTTAATGTGGTCAACACAGGATGAACCAGTACGGAAACCTGCTTGTTCGGCGTCGAGTGTGTCTTCTAGATGTTCTTTAATTCGCACTAATATAATTTTTGCTGCTATCTTGGCAACCGCAGGCAGAACGCAAATCAGATTAAATACCAGGTCTAGCGAACTTATTCCCAACATCCTTCTAGAGACATTACAAAAAATTTTCAAATTCCAGGACTATGAAGAATTCTACTTGAAATTAAAAAATTATTAAGTTTGATTGGTGTCGAACAAAACTCGTACTAAAATCGTGAATATAATTTTCGATATTATTAATAAGGGATACCTTTTTGTTACCATGTAACTACACACTTATTCATTAAAGTTCCTATATTTTTTTTATTTTTTACTATAAATTACTAAATAATATTTGAAGTGGGTTGTATCTACAAAATGCACAAAAAAAGAAACAGTATTATTTTTGGAAAATAATGGTTTGTGTACTTTTTTTTTTAATGACTTAAACATAAACTTAATTTCTTTGTATTCATAAATTAAATTTAATATTGTTTGTAAAACAATTAATTTATTTTTGATAAAGATGACTGTTGAACAGTTTTTTTAAGTTTTACATAATCGTCATGTGTTTCTTGTTATTTCTTAAATTAAATTGAACCTACTTTAAGTTATCAATAAAACAATATACTTTTTGACGATAAGCATAGCTGGTTTAATTTAAAAAAAAAAAAAAAAACGACACTTTTTCATACATTTTCTGATTTTGTTTTCAAATTTATAAGATATTTTGATGCTAAATGACATAAGTTTAAAACTTTTTTTTTAAAAACTGATTTTTTTGAAAAACTTCAATATACCACTTTAAAGAAGAAAAAAAAATAATACTTTTTACTCTACAACTGTTTGGTTTTCATTGAAATTCATAACTAAATTGAATATTTTGAGTTGCAAAAAGATTCAAAGCTTTTCTAAAAATTCAATAAAATATTTTTGCTTCGAAAAACTTGCTACAGTACATTGTTGGGTGTGTAGGGTAGAGTCGGCACCCTTCGACAGTCCTTATGTTTAGTGTGTGCAGACCTTTAAGAATTCTGTAAAAAATTGCGAACTTGCTTGCTTGATGTAATAAGCAAGCATATGCCAACAAATACAGTATTCTATCAGCAAATGCCAATAATTTGGGATCAAAAATACATTTGAGACAGTTGTGTTATAATTTTCAGGGTATACTCTTGTGTTTCTATTATTAATTTTTTTTGGCAAAGAATTTGTTTTTCAAGTGTACGTATAATAATTAGTATTTATTTATGCTTTTTGGTAATTTTAAACATCTTTTTTTGTGAGTGTCTGGAATGGAACATATCGTCGCTATAATGCAGAAGCACTAGCCCAAGTCACAAGTACTTAGTTTTGCAGGAGAGCAATTTGAAGTTTTTAAATTGGTGCTACTCCAAGGCTCCGCGAAATTGGGCCCCAGGAAATAAGACCCCAAAAGAAAAAATGAAATAAGGCCCCAAATTGGGGCATTGTTTCATAATGAAATTATGACCCAGTGAAATAAGGCCCCAACGAAATGAAAAAAATGCCCCAAAAATAAATGAAACAAGGCCCCAACTTGTTTTCGCTTTTTTTTTTGTAAAAATGAAATAAAACCCCAATTTATCTTTTTTCAGAATTAATTTTATTTAAGAAAATGGAATATCACCCCAAACTGTTAAACAAATGCTTTTATAGTTGTCCTCCCCTTCAGCAATAGATTCCGCTTGAATTTTTAAGTTGCATTCACTACAACAGGGCTTTCACTTTCATCGCCTTCAAAAAATTTCCTCCCCACAGAATTCCTCCTCATGAAAATTATCTTCTTCTGGAAGCATCTCCACACAAATTTCGTTTTTTTTTCAAAAACCATCCTAGAAAGAAAGGAAGCAACAGTTAGTTTACCCTGTTGGAGCAACAAATTTGCTACCTCAATTTTCGAGCTTCGTTCAACGTTGTATTTTTTGCGTTTCCATTGAACTACCACTTTCCGACAAAATTGAAAACTGTCGGCTTTTAAAGAACTCTTCATCTCTAATAACGGTGACGAATTTAAAACAGTTTCCGTTTTTTATTGCAGAGCGACCCAAAACATCGTTATATGCTTCAACAGCAGAAGTTGTCCGAATGTTTTCCTTATAGACAGAAAAGTTTGTCAAAGCCTACCTAAAAATGAAAGGATGAAAATGAAACAGAACAAGATGTACCAAAAACTTAAAATTACTTTTTGAATCCAGTATTTTTCAAAGTATTTTAAAAATGATGAAAAATTGTTGTTGCTGTCCATCAACAAAATCCTGGATTTCATGTCCCGAAATGCCATTTCGATCATATTTGGTAGCAAAGGAAGGGCCATTATTTTATGCAAACCCTGATGGTTTGCAGCACCATCTTTACATTTAAGCATTAAAAATTAATTTTACCTCGTCAAAATATTCTATATAGATAACCAACAGCTGCTTGAAACATCCTTGAGGAACAATTTTAAAAGTTCCGTCCATAAAGATGGTTCTGTTGGCCGGTGGAATGTTTTCTTCAATCAGTTTAATTGTTTTATGGGATGAAAATAAACAATAGGTAAATTGTCCTTCTTCCATAATACACGATGTGTAAAATGGCAGAGGATCTGACTCATCCTTTGATATTCCAAAATTTTTCCAAACGGATTCCGCACTAAAGAACACTTCGTTATTTTGATTTTACCAGAGTGACGAACGTTTTCTGTTGAAGATTTATCATCACCTCTGTTTAACATTGAAACGTGATTGCTGGGTCCTCATAAGTGGTACTTTACCAGCTCCGGGTCCTCGATTAGCGAATTTTCTGAAAACAATTGTGAAAGACAATTTATTTTAGCATTTCTATGTAAATTATGAAAAATGAAATAAGGCCCCAAATTGTTTTTAAAATAAAATGAAATTAAGCCCCAAAACTAGTGTTGGGGTTTTATTTCATTGGGGCCTTATTTCATAATGAAATTATGCCCAAAAAAAAAATGAAATAAGGCCCCAAAAAATGAAATAACATCCCAAAATTTGAGAAATTTCGTTGTTGTTTTGTGTGCTTTTTTTTGGGGCCTTATTTCATTTTTTTTCTTGGGGCCTTATTTCCTGGGGCCTAATTTCGCGGAGCCCTACTCCAATGCAAATTATTATTTTGTACTTAACATTCTACCAAAACGATTGTAAACGATCCCGATTTTTATAAATTTATTTTAACGTTAATTAAAAAAAAAATGTTTTACGTTTATTAACACCTTCAAACTACGAAACTTTGAAAATTTTGAGATAATAATTTTTGAAATTTTTGAAAAATGTCATCCAAATTAATTTTTTTCAAAAATAAGTATGTACATTGTACATATGTCATCTGCAGATAAAGGAAAGTTCAAATTTAATTTTGAAAGTACTCGATAATAATTCTTTCCCTTCATCATGATAAAAGGTTTTCCAAGCACTAATGAACCAAACAATTTTTTGGTTTATTTTAACCTTCCGAGAATTTTCTCTTATTTATTCTTCCTCAAACATATACCTTACCTATACATTGTTAAATTTGGCAATTTTGTTCGTGCTTGTATGTTTCGACCTCCTTTGTTAAATCTTTTCTTTCAAAAGTTAAAAACTCATCAAAACGGTTCATCCATTTAAACTTTAGTGCCCTTTGATAGCCAGCCTCACTTCTCGCTGTCTTTTTGTTCGTCACACAAGGAACAAAAAATTGCTCTACAAACTCTTCTGACTAAGTTGCTCCACATTCAAAAGTTAATTAACATTCAACACGCATAATATTCTTCCACTGGTCAGCTTCCTCAATGCGAATATCACAACCAAAGCACAATACAAACGGCGGCGGTGGCGGCGCTGCACTATGGAAAATATTGGCCCGTTGCTGATCAAAAATCTATAACATTTTTATTTTTCAAGATATTGACATGAAATTCTGTTATAAAGGGTTTTCCAATAAGAGGTGTTATTTTGAATAGCCCGCTATTTCGGTAGCTGTCACTTTTGAAGCTGTCATTTTTTGACATTTGACAAGTAGAAACTACGTTATTAATAAAAATGGAACGATACACGCTTCAACAACGCATTGAAATTATTAAAATTCACTATAAAAATGGTGAAAATTTGGCAGAGACGGTTCGTAAAACTAAAACATTTTTGGGTCGTCGTGAAGCACCTTGTCGGACCGCAATACAGAAATTGGTGGACAAATTCGAGCTGTTGGGACAAGTTAGTGATGTGAAGAATAAAACCCGTGCACGTCGCTCAAGAACAACTGAGAATATTTTGCTTGTAGCCCAAAGTGTTGAAGAAAACCCAGGTTTGTCCATTCCTCGTCGTTCTTTGGAATTAGGCATTCCACAAACGTCATTACACCGTATTTTGCATAAAGACTTGGGTCTTAAGGCTTATAAAGTTCAGTTAACACAAGAACTCAAGCCGGCTGAAATGCATGAAAATGAACCGGAATTTCATCGAAAAATCATCTTGACTGATGAGGCCCATTTCCACCTCGGAGGCTACGTCAACAAGCAAAACTGTCACATCTGGGGCTCGGAAAACCCAAGAGTTATTTGTTGAAAAGCCTCTCCATCCTCAACGCGTGACTGTTAGGTGCGGTTATGGTCCCGCGGGGTCATTGGACCTTACTTTTTCGAAAATGAGGCTGGAGCAACAGTTACGGTCAATGGAATATCGAGAGATGATTAATGATTTTTTATGGCCTGAATTGGATGGTATTGATCTGACCAACGTTTACTTTCAACAAGACGGCGCTACGTGCCACACAAGCAATGAAACCATCGATCTTTTACGGGAAAAGTTGCCGGACCGTGTTATCTCTCGAAGAGATGATCACAATTGGCCACCGAGATCTTGTGATTTAACACCTTGCGACTTCTTTCTTTGGGGCCACGTGAAAGATAAGGTCTACGCCAACAGCCCAGCGTCGATTCAAGACCTCAAAGATGGAATTCGTGAGGCTATCGAGGACATAGGGCAGCCACTTTGCGATTTGGTTATGGAAAATTTCATGAAAAGGATATGGTCCTGTAAGCGTGGTCTTGGCGGCCATTTGGCTGATGTTGTGTTCCATTATTAACGGCATACCTTCCTCTTTATAATGAAATAAACATCCGATTATTTATCTCCAAAAATGGCATTTTTCTTTGAATATCAAAACAACACCTCTTATTGGAAAACCCTTTATTTGTGACACGAAATACTTGTTTACTCATTTTGATTTTGAACAAAAAAAAAAAAAAAAAAACAAAAATTTATATTTTTAACTTTAAAATAAGATTTTTGAAAATCCGTTCATTTAAACAAATTGGTTCAGACATTAAATTAAGGAATGTTTGCTTCAAAAAAAAAAAAAAATATGGCACAGTATCATAAGTCTTTCCGTTTATTTTTAAACATGTTTTTTGACGTAATAAGTTATTAACTTCGTACATTTTTGCCCGCCTCCCATACATTTTATTTCTTAAAATATAGTCACAAATGATTTTCCAAAAGGTTGTTCACGAATTACGAGATTCCCTTTAAATTCAGTTTTTACGATAACGACTTTTCCTATATATTGGAGTGCACCATATAAGTCCTAACTTCAAGGTCCGTAGCTGATTTTTATACAGGGTGATTGGCATAAGGTGTGACAAAAAGATAGGGTGTGTAGGTTCTACTTAGACAAGCAAAAAATCGTATGGGAGGGGGGGGGTCCATTTTCCCCCGTTTAGGCAGGAGGGGCAATTTAAGAAAAAAAAACACTTAAAACGGAAAAAATATTATTTAAAAATAACGGTTATACCTACAGAGTCGTGCTATAGCATTTTGAAAACCTAAAAACCTATACATTAATTTAAATTTTAAAATAAGTTGTTCAAATGAATAGTTTTTGAAATATTAATTTTCAAAGTCAAAATTTTGAGAAAAAAATATAAATTTTTTTATTTAAACCATTTTTTTTTCAAAATTTTACGTTATTAAGTAGTATTTTTCTGGCTTATTTTCAATGCTTTTATTTATTTATTTTTGATCAAACACAAAAAACCGGATGTCAAAATAACCAGTAAATTTTGAGAAAATCCAAAATTACAGAAACTACTTTTTTCTGAGAAAAACCTTTTCTTTTAGTTTTTACGTTATTGGATAATTAGATGAACTTACGAAAGAAAGGATTAACTTTATCTTTTTCATTTTTTTATTATTAGTCTTCAAAACATACAATAAAGTGACAAAGTACTCATTAACCACATATAAAATGCAAGAATGTTTTGTTGAACAAATTAGTTCTAATTTGAATGTCAAGTCGTCAACATATCACGATGTCAAATTACTCTCGGGTCGAATTAACTGATATGCATTAATGCTACGGTATGGCTCATGGTCGAGGTCGAGAAGCGCAAAGACTTTACGCTGAAATGTATCCGAATAGGAGGCATTCCAGCCATACGATATTTTTAAGAATTCATCAACGTCTTCGAGAACGTGGAGTACTGGACCAACGAGGGCGAGAGAGTGCATCTTCCGCAGACGTGCACACAGAGGAAAGAGTTTTGGGATTGGTCCGACGAAATCCCTCCCTTAGCACAAGGAGGATAGCTACTATGCTTCATTTGCATTTTTTTTATCTGAATATGCAAGAAAAGAGAAAATTCATCCTTTATTTCGTTAATTCATCTAATTATCCAATAACGAAAAAAAAATTGAAAAAAGTAGTTTCTGTAATTTTTGATTTTCTCAAAAACTACAGGTTATTTTGACATTCGGTTTTTTGTGTTTGATCAAAAATAAATAAGAGCATTGAAAATAAGCCAGAAAAATACTACTTAATAACGTAAAACGTGAAAAAAAATGGTTTAAATAAAATTTATGTTTTTTTCTCAAAATTTTGACTTTGAAAATTAATATTTCAAAAACTATTCATTTGAACAACTTATTTTAAAATTTAAATTAATGTATAGGTTTTTAGGTTTTCAAAATGCTATAGCACAACTCTGTAGGTATAACCGTTATTTTTAAATAATATTTTTTCCGTTTTAAGTGTTTTTTTTCTTAAATTGCCCCTCCCGCCTAAACGGGGGAAAATGGACCCCCCCTCCTATACGATTTTTTGCTTGTCTAAGTCCAACCTACACACCTTATCTTTTTGTCACACCTTCTGCCAATCACCCTGTATAATGTTATTTATTTTGCCGAAATTACGTAAAATCATTTTTTAACTCAAATTTTGGGCTTTCATTATTTTTAACGCAAAAAAAAAGCATTGAATAGTAACTTATAACTTATTAAGCAACAACAAAGACCAAAACCATTTATTATTACAATATTTCAAAAAAAGTGTTTTTGTTCAGGTCTTGTATGGAGATTTTCCATAGTGCATTGGCGCTGGATATTGCTGTGCACATAGAGAATACTTAGCGTAGCTATGGTTCCTTAACCGAGCCACACAGACTGACCGCTTGGATTTTCTGACAACATGACACTATGCAGGAACAACAACTATCAACTGAAAATCCCGATTTAGTGTGTGTAGTGTTTACCTACCAAGAGACTATTCAAGGATGTGATCTGGATAGAGGAGATGGACAGTTATCACGCCATTCACTTCCATCCGGCCGGGCGCAACGTCCATTGATTTTGATTAAAGTTTTCTTTTAAAAGTCGTATACTGAACTTGCAATCGTGGAACGTTTCATCAAAATGAAGAGAAACAAAAAAAAAAAGAAAAAGAATAATGTAGGAACGACAATAAAGGAGATGATTTACTCTGATATCAGTGGTAACAATTTTTATTGCCTGACATATGAGTTTGTTCGGGAACTAAGAATTATGGTTCACACACCAGAACGTACAGAACGTAAACGTAAATGCTTTCAAATTGAGATTTGGTATCTTTTTTGCTTTAATATCATCGCTCATAGAAGAAAGGATATATAATGGCCTTGGCAGCAGGTTGTTTATGGCCCTGCTTTGGTGCTCCTCCATATCATCCTTACCTTTTAAAGCTGTGTGACTGTGTGCTCTCTATAGGGTAATGTAATTGCAGTGCGGTTATTTACGATTTCTGAGTCTTGATTTCTATTCTTTGCCATCCATTGAGGATAAGATTTATGACAATTAGAGGCCAAAGTAGCATTGTGTTTAAATCAATGGTTCTTTTTTTTTTTTGGAGGTACTCTGCGGACATAACACTGACTGAGACCAGACCAATCTTTTAAATAAATTTAACATTTACCATAGTTAGAGAAATTGATAAGTTTACAAGCTATACTTTTCAGCCATCCAAGGCAATTAAAACGCAAAGTGAATTCGGAGATAAATTGCAAATTAAGTACTAGGTACTTTAGGATACAGATACAGTTATCCTTGAGTACACCACATAAATAGCGGTACTGTAAGTGAATTACTTCAAACGCCATTTTGAGCAAAAGCGTTTTATCTATATCTCGAGAAAAACTCATCGTAAACAAATAAAGTAAGAGCCTTTCTTTCTGATTAGTTCTTAAATTTTCTTTCCTCTATTTTTATAATATTTTCTTCCTGGATTTATTCTTTTTGAAACTTCTGAATTGACACAATTGCTCCCAGTACAATGTTATAGAGAGGTTCCATAACAGCGCATCATAACCGTCTTAAGTCTTTCTCGGCTTTGATAGCCATCGGTGATGTTCTTACCAAATTTGAGGGAGCAGCGAGATTCCTCCATTTCATCAAAATTCAACAAAATTGTCTGCTTTGGTCGTCGCGTCGGTCTCGACCAGCCACCAGTGGACCGGTGGAACTTTAACGTTGGCTAACAAATGGATTCGAGATAGTTCGCTTAAAAAATGTGTTACTTGTTTGTTTATTGTCGGATTTTAAGGAATGACGTGTTACAACTTAGCTGAAATATCAGGCTACAACATGGTGTAATTGTTTTTATAAAGGGTGATTTTTTAAGAGGTTTAGAACTTAAAAAAAAAAAAACACAAAAAATTCGAAAAAATGAATGAAATATTTATTTGAATCGATAGTTTGAACCTTGCAATTTAATGTTTAAAGATAATTTCATGCAAATGTTGACCGCGGCTGCGTCTCAGGTAGCCCATCCGCTGAGTCCAATTTTGGCATACTCTTTCACACATATCGGCCGGTATCTCACGAATGAATGCATGGATGTTGGCTTCCAGTGCGTCAATCGAAGCGGGCTTGTCCCTATAGACATTAGCCTTGACATACCCCCACAAAAAATAATCTAATGGTGTCAAATCGCACGATCTAGGCGGCCAATTGACCGGCCCGAAACGTGAAATTAACTGTTCACCAAACTCGCCTCGCAATTGCGCCATTGTTTCGCGTGCTGTGTGGCATGTGGCACCGTCTTGTTGAAACCACATATCATGCAAGTCAAGAACTTCCATTTCGGGCAAAAAAAAGTTTGTTATCATCGCTCGGTAGCGTTCACCATTGACAGTAACGCTGCGATTCGCATCATCTTTGAAGAAATATGGCCCAATAATGCCGCCGGCCCATAAACCGCACCAAACAGTGGCTTTTTCGGGATGCATTGGTAGCTGTTGCAATGCTTCTGGCTGATCTTTACTCCAAATGCGGCAATTTTGCTTATTTACGTACCCATTCAACCAAAAATGAGCCTCATCGCTGAACACAATTTTTCGATAAAAAAGCGGATCCTCGGCCAGCTTTCCAAGAGCCCATTCACCAAAAATTCGGCGTTGTGGTAGGTCGCCTGGTTTTAGTTCTTGCACCAGCTGTATCTTAAAAGGCTTTACGCCCAAATCCTTCCGCAAAATTTTCCACGTAGTGCTGCAACAAAGGCCTAACTGCTGGGAACGGCGCCGAATCGACGTTTCGCGGTCTTCTGTCACACTAGCTGATACGGCTGCAATATTTTCTTCACTACGCACAGTACGTAAACGTGTTGGTGGTTTAATGTCCAACAAAGTAAATTTGGTGCGAAATTTGGTCACAATCTTCCGAATAGACTGCTCAGAAGGTCGAGAATGCCGACCATAAAATGGAAGCAGCGCGCGATGAACATTTCGAACCGAGCACGAATTTTGATAGTAAAATTCAATAATTTGCAAGCGCTGTTCATTTGTAAGACGATCCATAGTTAAAATGCAAACCAAACTGAAGCTGTTTGACAGTGACACAAGGTACTTAACACACGTCAGCTGTCAAAACCAGTGTTGCCAAAACCAAACCAGCTAAAAAATCACCCGTTATCTGTTTTCTTAAACAATGCGATAATCAGACTGTAAATGATATATTACAGAAAAAACATCGAACAAAATGCATTTTTTATGCCCCTTTGACCAATCCTACCATTCATAACATCTGACTTTGTCTACTTAAGACACTATAATAAGCTTCGCAATATCACTAAATTATATTAAAAATAATATAAATTCGATTTCTCACATAAATATCATTGGTCAAAGGGTACCTTTTCAATAAGGCATACTGGTTCTGCTTAGGAGTATTTTTTGATTTCCGTAACTCTCAAAATCACTATCGTCTTGACGATATCGTGTTTCGACTATTGAAAATTTGCTGTCCGTAACTCGATTATCACCACAGCCATTGTCAAAATGGTTGTAAAGGGTTTTCCAATAAGAGGTGCTATTTTGATATTCAAAGAAATTTTTGGAGATAAATGATCGGATGTTTATTTCATTATAAAGAGGAAGGTATGCCGTTAATAATGGAACACAACATCAGCCAAATGGCCGCCAAGACCACGCTTACAGGACCATATCCTTTTCATGAAATTTTCCATAACCAAATCGCAAAGTGGCTGCCCTATGTCCTCGATAGCCTCACGAATTCCATCTTTGAGGTCTTGAATCGACGCTGGGCTGTTGGCGTAGACCTTATCTTTCACGTGGCCCCAAAGAAAGAAGTCGCAAGGTGTTAAATCACAAGATCTCGGTGGCCAATTGTGATCATCTCTTCGAGAGATAACACGGTCCGGCAACTTTTCCCGTAAAAGATCGATGGTTTCATTGCTTGTGTGGCACGTAGCGCCGTCTTGTTGAAAGTAAACGTTGGTCAGATCAATACC
Organism: Meliscaeva auricollis; assembly: GCA_948107695.1. Taxonomy (NCBI): domain Eukaryota; kingdom Metazoa; phylum Arthropoda; class Insecta; order Diptera; family Syrphidae; genus Meliscaeva; species Meliscaeva auricollis. The sequence continues at coordinate 39,755,832 of OX403616.1, read as the reverse complement.
ATCCAATTCAGGCCATAAAAAATCATTAATCATCTCTCGATAGCGCAATGACCGTAACTGTTGCTCCAGCCTCATGTTCGAAAAAGTAAGGTCCAATGACCCCGCGGGACCATAACCGCACCAAACAGTCACGCGTTGAGGATGGAGAGGCTTTTCAACAATAACTCTTGGGTTTTGCGAGCCCCAGATGCGACAGTTTTGCTTGTTGACGTAGCCTCCGAGGTGGAAATGGGCCTCATCAGTCAAGATGATTTTTCGATGAAATTCCGGTTCATTTTCATGCATTTCAAGGACCCAATCAGCAAAGACACGACGTTGTTGATGATCAGCCGGCTTGAGTTCTTGTGTTAACTGAACTTTATAAGCCTTAAGACCCAAGTCTTTATGCAAAATACGGTGTAATGACGTTTGTGGAATGCCTAATTCCAAAGAACAACGAGGAATGGACAAACCTGGGTTTTCTTCAACACTTTGGGCTACAACAGCAATATTCTCAGTTGTTCTTGAGCGACGTGCACGAGTTTTATTCTTCACATCACTAACTTGTCCCAACAGCTCGAATTTGTCCACCAATTTCTGTATTGCGGTCCGACATGGTGCTTCACGACGACCCAAAAATGTTTTAGTTTTACGAACCGTCTCTGCCAAATTTTCACCATTTTTATAGTGAATTTTAATAATTTCAATTCGTTGTTGAAGCGTGTATCGTTCCATTTTTATTAATAGCGTAGTTTCTACTTGTCAAATGTAAAAAAATGACAGCTTCAAAAGTGACAGCTACCGAAATAGCGGGCTATTCAAAATAACACCTCTTATTGGAAAATCCTTTATTTCCGCGATAGCTAAAGAGGTGTCCTCTGGCATTTTTTTAGGGATTTTTTATTGAACAAAAGTTACTCACTCTAATTTAACACTTGTTTAGTTTCTAGTTTTTCTAAATGTATCAAAAAAGTTTCTGGCTGTCAAAAAACGAGACGATAGTAATAGAGTTAAGAAGAGCAAATCTGCGACAATCAGGTCTACGACTATCGTTTCGACGATTATCGTTTTGAAAATTACGGAATGACCACCCAGGTCTTAGCTTTAGAATAAAAAATTTAAGGAAATTGGCTCAAAAGATTTTTTAAGTGTCTAATTTACTCATTTTAACTTGATTAGTGTAACATGTATGTATTATTAAAAATTTTGCAATTTGACGCTGATACTGTTCCGCTCCAATGTTGAATCCGTACTGATTAGTTAATTTAAGTATAAGTACAAGACCTTGCTCATATTAATTATGCCACCCATCTGACATAAGCAGTCAGATATTAAACTTCTTTGCTTAAAAATCCATTTAAATATTATTCCAAATTGGAATTCTTAGCTGATGCTCATTTAATTTTTTTCATCACCAAGGGATCAAAATTCCCGATTGGGCATAAGTTGAAGTGGGAATTTGACAAAAATCATATAATTTATTTAACTCAATAGAACCACAAACAGTTTTTGTTCTTTTGAATATTAAATATATCCAAAACCGAACCAACCTGTGAGACTATCGCGGTGCGAAAATCGAAATCCAATTTAACTAAAAAGAAATGCTACCTTATTTGCATTTGTGTTTGGTTAGTCCAATTTATTATTATCGATTGAATTTGATGGCATCACGGTTTGCATAGATTTATGTCCTTGTGAATTTTATATTAAAAATTCAACAGTAAAAAAAATAAATGAAAGTAGAAGGAACACCTAACATCACGTTTCACGTCATACTAACTGCCATCGCCCTTTGAGGAATTTCGAAGGATGAAAATGGAAAATTCATTAAAATTCTGGCCAAACACTAGAAAAATATTTTAAAAAAAATAAAAAAAATTGAATTGAATCTATAAGTTCAATATTTTTATTTGACATTTTTAGTCAATAGTTGGAATTGGTAGTTCAAAAATTTTTTTGTTTGGTAAAATTTTCTACCTCGTTGAAGCTATTTGAAAAAAAAAATTAATGCGAACTTTAAATAATAAAGATAAAAATATTACTAGGGTATGTGATGAGTGCAAGTTACACATTCAAAATTTTTGCAATTTTTCTATTCAAGGTCAACACTAAAATTCTATTATCTAATGGATATCTATTGCTTATCATAATATACATACAAACATACATTACATCTGATGAAAAAGAGGGTGATGCCGGTTCTGTGGGCTCTTGAAAAAAAATTTAATTAACTCTGCTGGGGAACAAATATGCTTCTCTTATAAATTTCATAAATTAATGAAATGATTTATGTTTGTTTAATTTATGGGATGATTTTGGCCGAATTTTCCTCATTTGCGAAATTAGCTCTGATTCCATGACACTGACCTCTATCTGCATTGTGAATAGATCACAATTTGTTTTATATAGGAGAGATAGAAACAAACTGCATCGCAGAGACAAATAGGTGTGTACTGTGTAAGGAAGAAGAGTCAGATATACAAAAAAACAAATGAGCTGTCAAACGAAATGAGATAATTTGTAATGAAAATGCTTTTTATGAAATTTGCTTGATTATAATTATCTCATTTGTTTATTTGAAACATTTTTAGAAAAAAAATTTTGAAAATCATTAGAGCCGTTTTCTAAAAAAACTATTTTTTCTATATAACATTTTGCAAGGACTTTTATAAAAAAAATTGGTACGCCATTTTTTAAGATATTATTTATGAACATCTATAAACTAAATTTTGAAAAAAAATATTTAGTAGCTATCGAAAAAATGATTTTTCAAAAAAAAAATTTCAACTATTTTTTAAAAATCCAAAAAAATTATTTTTGAATTTTTTTTACTAAAAACTATTACGGCAACTTAAAAGCTTTCATGTAAAAAAAATGGTTGAAATTCATTGAGTCATGAAGGAGATAATCAGAAATAAAAAAAACGGTTCTATGGCAAGTACCGGTTTTTGAAAAAAGTGTTCCTCATTTAAAGATAGACCTTACCCAAAGAAATGACCATGATTTTTTTAATCAAATACGTATTCGCCGTTTTTGAGAAAAATGAGTTTTTCTAAAACCGGTACATGACAGGTACCGTTCTTTGGGGTCAAAAACAAAAATTCCAAAAAACGTCTGGGGATATTCTCCATAAAACACCACATACCAAGTTTGAAGTTAATCGACCCATCCGTATAGGCTGTGGTCTCTGATACATACAGGCAGACATACAGACAGACAGACAGAATTGTCGGACCCACTTTTTTCTCATTCTCTATCATCGTAATGTCATGTTTGATTGTTATCTTAACTTTTTTTATTTGTACGAATGCATAACTTGATTATATGGTACCCATATCGCATGTAAAAAAATATATGGTTTAATTTAAGTAATATAATGTATTTACAAGAAAAGTGAAACATGTCGAAAAAGAATTAAACTAATTTTAATTTTATTTTTATTTTTTAATTATTTTATATTATTTTTTGAAAACTTAATAAGATTGTTTGAGGTTACATGAAATATCTTTGCACAAGTTTTAGTCAAAAGTGATTAAATCGTTGACGGGATATTCACAAAAAAAAAAAAACGTTTTTGCAACGCTGTTTCTCCGTTGTTTGAGTTTTTTGAGAAATTAGTTAGAGACGTTTTCGAGAAAAATCCAATAACTCAAAACCGTTATATGGGAGGTATTCGTTCTAGACAAGATATTAAAAAACGAAAAAAACAACTTTTGATATTACGGTAAGATAGTTTGTACCAAAAAAAAATTTTGATTTTGACAATAAGTTTTTAACAAAAACTATCGGCTAAAATACCTTTATTTTGCTAAAATTCATAAAACAAAATTGAACTCCAGATAAAACTCAGACATGACATTACAATGATAAAGAAAGCTAAAAAAGTAGGTCTAGTTACATCCTATTGTAAGAAAGGGATTTCCTTTAAACTTAATGGGGTATATTCATAGATGTTGTCTAAGCCGTTACTAAGAAAGACTCGGATTTATCCTATGTCAATTGCATAGGATAAACCCGAATTTTCTTAGTAACGGCTTAGATAATATCTATGAATATGGTCCAATAGTTGTAGGTTTTAAGTGATTCCCTAGAGGAGAAATTAATTTTTTTTTTAAACCAAAATTAATGATATCATGGAAAATTTTAATATTTATCAAAAACGGCTGTAATGATTTTGATCAAAACAGTAGAGGTCTTATTTTTGAAATAAAAAAAAAAATATATTTTGATCGGTTAGAAACGATACCCCCCATTTTCTGATTTTATCGTAGATAACTACCCGGACTTCGATGACAATTTTTTTAACAAGAGGTTCTAAAGAATTATAAAATTATTTTATATCAAAATTTTAAAAACTATTTTTTTATTTTTCAATAAAATTTCAATTTTCTTTTTTTGTAAAATCGATTTTTTTAATTTTGTTTTTTAGAAGTCCATTAATATTATATTAAAAAATGGCATACCATTTTTTTTTCATAGATAAAAAAAGGATTCCCATTTTATTGGTATTAAATTTACTAGGTATCAAATGGCATACCTAGTTTGGAGCCCAAAACAATTTAATAAGTTGTTTAAGTCATTTTAATAATGAATTTTGTGTTCTTTTAACATTTCTTATAAAATTATTCATTTTTTAAAACTTTATTTAAGAAGCTTTTGACCATAAGAGCAAGTACGTGAAACCCAGTCGTGCATTTTATTTGAATTCGATACCTGCAGGCTCAGGGTTATTAAAAAAAAAAAACAGTTTTTCTGATTTTTGTGTCAGAGCAATAACCATAACCAATTTAAATCAAAAAGATATAGTAGGGTTCGAGCTATTACAAGTAGTGCGGAATTTTCCATTTCCAGAGGTTTACGAAATCATTAAAAATCAGTTTTTAATGTAGACTAACTTGTAAAGTTGACAAATAAATTGCAGGTTAATAAAAAAACCTTTGCAATAACCTTCGAATTAATGCAATGAAGTGACAAAAATTAGGCACTTAATGAAATTTGTAAACTGAAAAATAACAGATTCCGATTATGTGGTTTTTCGTTTGAAACAAGTTTTTTTCGCTATGACTTTCGAACTAAGGACATTGGAGAAGAAGGTGAGCTACCGAAATCTAATAGTTAGCTTTTTAAAGATTTTCCTGAGTAAATGAACCACAATTTGTTCACTAAATAAAAATTAAGTATAATTATCGGTTTCTGATGTAAAAAATATTATGTATGTTAATGAAAGTATTGTAATGGTATGTATGTTATAAAAATTGAAGAACTTCCTGTTAAATTTAATCCCTAAAACCAATTTTTTTTAATGTAAACTAAGTTTTACACAATCCTTTTAAGTTTTTCTAATGGTTTCAATCCAGCTTATCACATTTCTAACAGAATTTCCTACTAACCATTAATAAAGAATATACTTTTCTACAATTTAAGTATTTTCATTCGCTAATTTAACTTTCGTTCACGTCTTGTTTTAATTTCTTACCACAGTATTATAATGTACCACTGCCTAGACATAAAATTGCACTTGCTTTAATCATAATAATTTGCGTCAATAACAGTAGGTACCTATGGTTGGAAATATCAAGGAAGGAGACTGTTCATGTTTCCTTGAAATAAAACAAAGTTAATTCATTCCTTTCGTTCGTAACATTTTGACAGGAGGAGCAGTCTTCCTTAGACCAAATTAACAGATCATAAACAAAATACTGAAAAAATAATAAAAATAAACGAAGAAGTCTAAGAAGAATGTATATTCTCGTATAATAAAATGATGGAGGAAATAAATTCTTGGAAAGAGTAATGAACCTTTCTTATTTGGCGATACACATACAATACATACCTAAATTATATATATACTTACTTCTCATGGCAATATCGCAAAAAGCAGTAATATTTGATTACATACGCGAAATTATTACAGTTTTAATGAAGAAATAATTAGTATCTACCATAGAGATAATGACTTGCTTGTACTAATATGGCGTGCTTGCCAATGATTACAGATTTCCATTCGTGATTTAGTGAATGCAAAAATGTCTTCTTTGATTTAACTCATTTTTAACGATACAAACTTTTCTAAGAATGTTGTAAGACAAAAGTGTTAAACAAACGCAGCTGAAGCAATTTTTATCTGCGATATAGGTACTATATATCAAGTAATGCATTCATACAAAAAAAAAAAAGTTGAGATAACAATCAAATATTACGATGATAGAGAATGATAAAAAAGTGGGTCCGACAATTCTGTCTGTCTGTCTGTCTGTCTGCCTGTATGTATCAGAGACCACAGCCTATACGGATGGGTAGATTAACTTCAAACTTGGTATGTGGCGTTTTATGGAGAATATCCCCAGACATTTTTTGGAATTTTTGTTTTTAACAAAAAATTGAAATTTTTTTTTGAAAAATCATTTTTTCGAAAACTGTTCAATATTTTTTTTTTAATTTTAGTTTTTAGATGTTGATAAATAATATCTTAAAAATGGGGTACCAATTTTTTTTATAAAAGTCCTTGCAAAATTTTATATGGAAAAAATATTTTTTTTAAAAAACGGCTCTAACGATTTTCAATTCTTTTTTTTCTAAAAATGTATCATTATAGAAGAAATCAAATTGCATACTTTGTTTTCAGGTTAAAATTATTTAAGGAACTGTGTTAGTCATTTGAAAATCGAATTTTATACTTTTTTAATTATTTTTTTAAGACTGCATTTACAAATTTTTAATTAAAAAGGCTTAGCATAAATAGTTACTTTATCTACAAGAGCAAGTACGTGAGACCCAGTCGTGCATTTTATTTAATTTCTTACATAATTTATGTATTTTTATAATTTTTATGTTAGAAACTTTACAAAATTTGGGGTACTTTTTTAATATTTTTTTGGGTTGAATATAGGTCCACACCAGAAAGTAATTAAAATTTAATAGATACTCGACAAAAATATTAAAATTTTTCAGTTAATAAAAAATAAATAAAAATTTATTATAATTGTATTACTTTTCAATACAAGTTTTAATAAAAGATTTTTATAATATTATTCTTTCCTTTTCTCTCCCTAAATTCTTTAAATTGAAGCCCATTATTCTCTAATATTTAAATGGTGATATTTTTATCTTTATTATTTTTTTTTTGCAAACTATGTGAAGTTGCATCTAATGGCAACTTAAATTTTATCAGCAATTCATACATTGTGCTTCGAAAAAAACAAAAATGCCTTCAAAATTGTGCAAATTTAGATCATTTATTCTTAAAATTTTATCAGACATTTGTAAAAATGGCGTTTGTTATCCTTTACGTCTCTATTATAAGAGTTTGATTAAAATTTAATTTGCTTACATCAAAATGTAATATTAAAGTATTAAATTAATCCTTTGGATTACATTCTAATCTTTTTCCTATTGAAAATATCAATTTTAATACAAAACCATTAGAATATAAAAATATATAACATAATATTAATAAGTAATATTCACTGTATTGCATATGGCAATATGTATTAAAAAGTAAACCAACATTTTTAACCGTGTACGTGCGATCCAATCCGCCATTTTACTTTCTAGGTGTAACCGTTGTGTTCGAATAGTTATTTTTGTATTACTTTCTGTTAAACATTTTTATTGGATTTTTTCCTGAAAACTGTTGCCTTTCCGAAATGGAACTAGACTAAAATTAAAGAAAATATTGAAAAGGTAAAACCTTAGAAAATATTTTAAAGTCAAAAAGTAGCCCTTCATAGCTAAAAATGCAAATTACTGAACAAAAAACGCAAATATTGCAATCCAAAAATACATGAGTTTTTTTTAAATTTTACTGTCTGAAAAAAAAAGTAAATATGTACCTGCATTAAAAATAAAGTGTAAGACTGGATCGAACGTTACTTCCTCTTTGGGTTAAAGTTGATGTAAAAAAAAAAACAACTTTGATGTAAAAAAAAACAACTTTAGAAATTACGAAAAAAACGTATGTTTCAAATTTGAAGAAAATCTTTAGAGTCGTTTACGAGAAAAATCCAATAACTCAAACCCTTAATATAGGAAGTATGCGTTCTAAACGAGATATTCTAAAACAAAACAAAAAACATCTTTCTAAATTACGTAAAAAACTTCTGTACCAAAGTTGAAGAAAATTCGTTCAAGCGTTTGGGCACAGACTCACAGACTCCCAGACGCACAGACGAACATATGCAGATGATGAAGAAAACCACTTTTTTCGAACTTTCCATCATGGTAATGTAGGTTTTGAAATTTTTTTTGACACGAAATCAATACTTGCTTTATAGATCAAGTAAAAAAACTAGTGATAAGATTGTACATTTTTTTTCAAAAAATACTGTTTGAGTCATTTGTCATCGCTCTATGTTGTATTTTTGTTTAAAAACGAGTCAAAACAACATAAAAAATGCATTAGAAAATGTTTCATTTTCCTGATCGCTATAACCAGCCCCTAAAATAATGAATAAAATAAACCGAAAAAACACGATTACTGTTGACCTTAAAAATAATTAAGATGTATCACAAACGTTTGAAGCTTTCTCGGTAGATGGCAGCAGATGTGACCTTGCAAGTAGTAAATCTAGGTCTTTAATATGGTTTCCATTACGCGTTAGGTAGAGACAAAACTTGCAAGATATTCACAGTTTTCTATTGCCTCCGTACTTTGGTGTTGATTTTTAGTCATACAATCGCTGCTTTTTCGTATGTCCTTGTTATCACTTTATCAGTTTATGGTTATGCATGATCCTATGAGAGAGTAAACAAACGTCGCCGTCCGCGTAGTCTAGGTGTTTTAGTTGAAATGTGAGAGACCATTTTGAATCCCTCCATTTCTAGTCTTATCACTAACAAGGATAATATTGGTGGTACTATTATTACAGTTGGAAATAACTTGTTTTTGAAGCAAGTTAAAATTCAACGTAAAAATAGATACATATAACGAAACAAATTTGAATTTTAAAGAATTCTTAAGTTGATGTTGATGTACGAGTATGTTTTTCACACTTTATAGGTACTGCTCAGCAAAATTTCTTGTTGCCGAAGCAAAATTATACTTGTTTTGAGGTTTTCAATGTTCTTTACTAGAATTTGAAGTCAAAATCTTTCTATCAGTTCTTATTTCTGAAATATTCAATTAAAAATCACAAATAAACCCATTTTCCTAGTTTTACTTGGGTAATGGGTATTCATTGACGGTAGTGAAAATTATAATTTTTCTTCAAAGTTTCTTTCGACCTTTAAAACATTTTTTATTGAACATAACGAATCCACAAGTTGATCATACCTCTCCATTTATTCAACAAACATTCAGCCTCGATACAGCATCATTGGAGTACTATCAATCATTATTCAAAAATTCATATTTTGTATCTTTTTATCCCTCTAAAAGTTAGTTTTTTTGTTGTTGTTGAAAAAATAACTAATTTTCTTTTGATCCAACTTTGATTGGCTATTAGGTACATCCTGATGGGTAAATGCTGTTTTTTTTTTACTGTTCAACAAATTATGTATTCATTGTTTTTGCTAATAAGGCCTTAAGATTGAATAAGCTAACTTATTTGCTTGTAGTCTTTCTCCTGGGCAAGTAAACGTCAACTTTACCATTATAAATGTATGCAAATACGGAACAAAAAAAACTAAAACATTTCCACACTAAAAATGAGGTTTACGTATTCTAGAAATTCTTACTTTCCTCGATTGGACATTGAGTCCAGACGAAACTCTTGTTACTGCTATTGGCAATATTGCTATTATATTCTGAAAAAAAAAAGAAATAAGAAATGTAAGTAAGAATTGGCTGCATGAAAGATCTTATCGGATTAGGTACAGCAAAACTCTAGAGTATATGACCGTCAGGTCCTGCTGAGCTGCTGGTACTTGAAGTTTCTTCCTCTTTGGCACTCTATACAAAAACACATTTAGATTATTTATGAATGCAAATTCGTGCTCTCGAAATTTCATTGTTGATTAAATTGATTTCATGATGAAAGAAATATTACGAGACACAGTCAAGAGGGTATGTGAGTGGCAGTGGTAGGTAATGGAATTTTCTTAGTTTTTTGGATAAATAGGGTGTTTTGGATTATTTCATTGTAAATATAAAAAAAAATGATCTTGGAAATTTTGTGATTATATTAATAAGTATAGTTTAAGAAGTATGGGTATAGAAGTGATTTACTACAATTTTACCCACCTTTCAACAAAATCAATTAAATTTTATTCTTTACGTGAATATCAGATCTTAAAGCTCTTCTAACTGTTTAACAGGCTTTTAAACCTTTGAATGAAGTTTGATCCATACAAAATACGACATTTAAAAATTTAAAAGACTCTTAAATGTTTGTGAAACTGAGCCTACGTTTTTTTAATAATTGATAAAATAATAAATAAAAACTAACAACAAAGTTACTCGTTTGTATGTAAATCAAATGCACGACTTGATCGCACGAACTTGTTCTTGTAGTTCAAAGTTATTACTATGTCTTTGTATATTGACAAAAAAAAATAACCTATCGAAGAAAATTATTTTTTGTTTAATTTTTACTTGCTCCTTAGGGCAAGTATTGGTTTCGTGTCAAAAAAAAATTTGAGGTTTTAATCAAAACCAACATAACGATGATGAAGAAGTCCGAAAAAGTGGTTTTCGCCGTCCGTCGGTCTGTGCGTCTGTGCGTCTTTACGTCTGTGCGTCAATCTGTACACTTCTCGTCGTACGGTTTCTGGAAATATAACGTAGTTCTCTCCAACTCTTCCCCAGATGGAGATCCATGATCCTATGAAATAGTAAGCATACGTCGTCCGCGTACTCCAGATGTTTGAGTTGGGATGTCAGGCTCCATTGAATTCCACTATTTCCGTTTAACAGGGCTGCACGTAGCACATCACTTATCACTAACACGAAAAGTATTGGCGACAGTATGCAACCCTGTCTGACTCCACAATGGACTTCGAATTCATCCGACAACCTTCCTCTATGTAAAACGTGACATTTGCATCCATCGTAGGTTGCTTTAATAATAGCGATTAACTTATCTAGAATGCCTCTCCTGCGTAAGGCATTCCAAATAAATTCTCTGTTAACACTATCAAACGCTTCTTTAAAATCAATGAAGAGCAGGTGAAGTGGTGATCGATATTCGACGCACTGTTCAATAATGATCTGAAAGGTGTAAATGTGGTCAACACAGGATGAACCAGTACGGAAACCTGCTTGTTCGGCGTCGAGTGTGTCTTCTAGATGTTCTTTAATTCGCTCTAATATAATTTTTGCTGCTATATTGGCAACCGCAGGCACAACGCAAATCTTTCTCCAGTTTTCACACTGCATCAAATCTCCTTTCTTCGGGACGACGAAATTCCCCTTTTCCACTACTCCGAGAAGCACTCAGAGTTCCAGGCTCTCGTTATGAGTGGATGCAGTAGCTCACTCGATGTCGTTGGTGCTGCTTGTAAGAGCTCTGCAGGAATACCGTCAAGTCCTACCGCCTTGTTGTTCTTCAGTGTTTTAATTGCGGCAATTATCTCTTCTCTACTGGGAGGTGTGGTGCGGATTCGGGCATTTGTTGCTTCGGACGGGTCATCAGGTATTGAATGCGCATCGCTGTCGAACACACGGTTTAAAACCGAAGCGAAGTGTTCCTTCCACCTTCTGATCTGGTCCTCATCCGAATGGAGCAGGGAACCATCTATATCTTTCACCAGGTGTTGTTTGGAGCATTGTACTCCTGTAAGCTCCTTGGTGATTCTATAAACAGTTCTGCTGTCACACCGATTTGCGGCCTCTTCTGCTTCTTCAGCTAATGCGTTGATGTAGCTACGCTTGTCACGTCTCACGCTACGGTAAACATCTCTCATCTTCATGCGATACTTGGATTCTAGCTCGCTTCTTTCTGCTGCTTGAGTACCTGCGATGCGAGCTCGCAGTTGTTTTCTTTCGTTGATCTTTTCTCAGGTTTCTGCGGATAGCCAAGCACTATTTCTTCCTTGTGCCTGACCGACTATTCTTTCACCACCGGTCATGAACACATTTTTCACAGCACACCATTGGTCTTCAATGGAGGTAGGTTCACTGCTGCTGATTGTTCTCAATCCTTGGGAAAGATGGTCCCCTAGTTGTTGGTGAACTACGGGGTCCTTTAGTCTGTCGGTATTAAACCTGGGCATTCGAGTGTTTGCTTGGGATCTCCGAACTTCAGCTGTGCGTAGTCTTAGGAGAGCTACCATCAGATGGTGGTCCCAGGCCAATCCCATGTCTGCCCCTCTTCTGTTCCTGACGTCCAGGAGACTACTTCTAAAACGTCGGCTGCTCGCGAGGTGGTTGGAGGTTGCCTGCATATCGTTGGACACCCAGCTTATTTTGTGGCACGTCTTGTGTTCAAACATGGTGACACCAATTACAAGACGGTTGACATTGCAGAAATCCGCGAAACGTTCGCCGTTGTCGTTACAATCGCCAACGCCATGTTTTCCCATGACATGCCTCAGTCCTTCGTTGTTATTGCCAACTTTGGCATTCAGATCTCCCATGACCATTATGATGTATCCGCGAGGTGTTTTTTTGTAAGCAGCACTCAGCTGGTTATAAAAGGCGTCCATTACTTCAGGAAGTGAGGTATTTGTTGGGGCGTAACACTGTATGATGGTGACGCGACGTACTCTAGTCCGAAACCTTGCCTTTAGTATCCTGTCTCCAAGAGGCTCCCATGAAATCAGGCTATTGTGCGCAGTTTTGGTAAGTAGCAGCCCAACACCTGATTCCCGGACACTTCCGGGCTCTTTTCCGGAGTAGAGTAGTACAGTGTTACGGTTTGGGGATTTATATTTGCCCGAGCCCAACCACCGAACTTCGCTTATTCCTAAGATGTCCAAATCGTATCGCATGAACTCTCGTTCAAGTTGGAGGAACCTGGAATTTTGGGGCCCTTCTTTACCATTGTTGAGAAGGGTATATACATTCCAGAAACCAATCTTTGTCCGGGTACAATAGCCAAAAGTCGTCATCGTTAAATCAGTTCTTATCCGAGGCGTAGTGTCGGTTTCGTTAGCGGATTTGTTTCAGTTACGAAGAGTGCTAGCCTCCGTAACCTATCCTAGAAAGCTAGGAACTTTTGAATTATAGTGTTCTTAGTTTCTTTAGTTCAACACTCGCGCTTATAAGTTTAGCAAGTCAAGTCCGGTTGGACGAGACCAGTATCCGGTGGTTACCACGATGAGGTAAAATCAGCACAATTGATGTGTAGAAAAAGTTGCGGATCACTGGAGCCACCAAGTTGGCCCGGTCAGTGCCTACCCGATCTTTACACACCCAACCACCAACCAAGATGGCTAATATTTATCAACATCTAAAAATAATTGAAAAACACAAATCATTGACCCAATATGGAAAAAAAATTATTTTTCAAAAAAAAAAAAAAATTCAAGCTAAGTTAATACATAAAATAGCTTTCCACTACATGAGCAAGTTCGTGCGATCCAGTCGTGCATTTTGAATTTTTACTGCAGATCATTTTTGTTAAAATTATTTGTATACTCCACATCTCAATTTCGGTGTTTTGGAGTTATTTGAGTTTTGCTCCTCAATTAACCAGGCATCAATAACACCCTGTTTAGGTACACATATTCTTCGGTACGAGAAACTCAATAGAAAATGGCAAACATATTTTTGCGTTTTGTAATTGTAGATTGAAGATGCTGATGTAAATAGGTTTTTATTTTTTTGTAGTGAAGTAACCTTTTCCGTGGAATGGAGTTTTTTTATTATTTTGCTCACAAAAATGTTTTTAACACGCAGTATAAGAACCTTTATCCGTTTAACCAAACGATGAATGTCGCAATGGAAATGAAACATTTTTTTGTATTTTTTCAATAAATAAAAAGATATAAAATTTATTTTTCAATGAATTTATAAATATGTTCATATATTATTTTCTTTTCTAATATTAAACTTATTTTGTTATTGTGTCAAATTGAAAGAGTTGCGATTTACCTATTGAATGCAATCGAATTTGCTAAACGATTTTGTTGAATTGAAAATTTACGTACGTATTTTTTTGTTGATTTTTTTCCCATAATATCATTTTGTATTGATGTTGGTTCTAAAGAATTTGGAATAACCCTTGTCCTAGGATTTGTTTGTACTTAAGTGCCAAAATCATAGAGGTGGGATATTTTACTGTCTAAATTATAAAAAAGATAAATTTAAAAAGTAGCAAGGTCATACTTCTGAAATAAGAGAAATGTTTGTAAAAACTCTTCTTTTTAATTTTTGACTTTCTCTTAAACGACTCAACCAATTTTGATGATTTTTTTTTTAACAATTGCAAAATTATTTGATATCAAAATTTTCAAAAACGTAATTAATTTTTGGATTTTTAAAAAATCTTTTTAAATTTTTTTTGAAAATCAATTTTTCGACAACGGGTCACTGTATTTTTTGAAATTTTGATTTTAGATGTGCAATAATATTATCTTAAAAATGGCATACTAACTTTATTTTTAAACAAGGTTTGAGAATTTTTATATATAAAAAAATATTTTTTTTAAAACGGCTCTAACGATTTTCAAATTTTTTTTTTCTACAAATTTATCTTTCTTAATCAAATTAAATGGCATACTTTGTTTGATGATGGATATGTTTTCAAAACGTTTGTGGTGTTTTGAATTATGTATTATAATATAATTTTTTTAATAAAATATTACTTCATTGCAGTTTTTGCATGGATACTCCTTAAAAAAAAATCCGTTTTCCTATTATTCCAAAATACCTTCGAAACAAATAATTTTTTCAAGTTTATTCACTAACTTTTTGACAGGGTTGCAAATGTTTAAGCTATTTCTTACATCTTTTATTGACTTTAGATTTAAATGAGAGCATTTAAATCTAAAATCAATAAAAGACTTGTGAATTATTGTAAAATTCAACTCACAAGCTCTTAAAGGATTATCGAATCAAAAATAATCTAATTCTTTAGCCAGTTTCAAAATTGTAAATTTAAATAAATATTTAATTTAATCCAATTGTTGATTTACGAATTTAAACATAACTCAATTCACCATCTCATTTTAATTGACTTCAAAAAAGGTGGATGTTATGAATTCGACTGTATTTTTTTTTTTTATGTTTATTAGCTCAGTACTTTTGACTAGATGGATCGATTTTGATGAATTTTTGTTTTTGAAAAGTATTATTGAATTGGATTCAATTCGCAAGTTCTTAGGCAATTGGTTTGACTTGTGAGTTGAACACAAGAATAATTCATAAGCTCTGGACTGTCACCTGCATATATATTCATTTGTTCGCTGTCATCTGGTATTTTTCCTGAACTTTGGAAGTCTTCATTTATTTTACCTCTTCAAAAGTCTGGAAACAAAAACCAAGTTCAGAACTATTGCGGAATTGCAAAACTTTCATGTTTGCCTAAGCTTTTCAAAAAAAATTGTCTGTTACAAGAATATACTAAAAACATTTGATAGGGTAAGCCACCATATTCTCTGCTTAAACTAGAGAAATATGGTTTTCCGAAGTGGATCCTTGCTTGGACCAAATCATATTTAGATAACTGCACGCAGAACGTAAGATTTAAGAATTGTTTGTTTAAAGTAATTCATGTTTTGTTTGGTGTTCCTCAAGGTAGTCATATTGGACCCCTTTTGTTTTTATTGTTTATAAATGACATTGGTTTGGATATCGCAAACTCAATAATCCTGATCTTCGCTGACGACTTTAAAGGCTAAGGTAATGCGAGTGGACATTTGTTTTTACAACATGACATTGATATAACCTACGAATGGTTCAATTCACATGGGATTCAAGTCATCAAAAAAATGCAAAATGATGTCATACTCGAGAAGAAGAGACCCTTTCTTCTCTTCATATTTCATTGATGAAACTTTAATTGAGCGAGTGAATCTATTCAACCTTGGGTGTCTTATTTGTCGTCAAGCTGTCATTCAATCCTCATATTGAACTAACTAGCAAGGCAGGAATTGTCTTGGATTTATTAAGAGATTTTCAAAGTAGTTCAATGATCCACATTAAACAAAGATCTTGTACTATTCTCTTGTCCATCCTATCTTAGAATATTGCAGCTGCGTTTGGTGTCCAAGCTATTGGATCTCTATAAACAAAATCGAAAGTATTCAAAAACAGTTTTTGTTGTTTGCTTTTCGTCATCTTCCATGGGATCCAGTACAACATCTTTCGGCCTACGAAAACAGATTAAACCAACTAAGCCTTATTAATTCACGTCCTTCAAATAGCCTGAAAACTAAATTGTTATCTTCTTAAATTATTACATTTTTCTTTTCTTTTATCTATTATATATTTATATTTTTTATACATTTTTATTATTTATATAATTCATTTTTCATTTTTGGTAGGTACATTAATTTGAATAGCTTTAGAAAAGAAAATTAGCATATAAGATTTGCAAAAACCAGAGAAAAATTATTTACAAAAAATTTAACATAAAAAGCTAAGTATAAAATAAATTCAAAAATTATTATAAAATAGTGATCTTCCGAATAACAACTTTCAACGTACCCATAAAATAAATTAAGAGACACTCTTTAGCTAAGCTTAAAACTAGAGCTAGTGGCGAATGTCTATCAAAAAAAAAAAAAATCAACATAGTTGTGTGCAAGGTGAAAAGTAAGGGGGAAAAAAAGGAAAGGAAAGGTATTTTTTTTTTTTTTTTTTTTTTTTATATATATATATTATGTAATTAAGGACAGTAAATTTTCAATTTGAACATGATCGTATCGAAAAAGCCATGATTTGACATTTTGCAGAAAAGAAGACAAAACTCTAAGACTTCTAACGGAGAAAGGCAACTTGTTAAAAACTGACGGAACAACTATTGTAAAAAATCTTCGAAAATGTGTTTTATTATAAGAAGGAATGTTAGCTAAATTCATTGTATTCACTCGTAAGTTATGTCGTGGATTATTTCTCGATGAAAGATATCCACTTCTCATAAAAAATATTTTCAACACTTTAAAGTAGTAGAGATGTCGTAGAGGAAGAACTTTTAAATCCTGAAACAAAATGAAACGATTATGAAAGCGATTTTTTTTACAAATGATTCGTACAACATGTTTTTGAAGAATAAGAAGAGGATTAATCTTATTTTTATAAGAACCTCCCCAACAAGTTATTCCATACTGAATTTTAGAATGAACAATACCATAGTATATCATAACTAGTATTTTTTGTGAGCAATACAAACCAAGAGTATAAAACTGTCTAGAACAACATAACAAGTAATTTTTTAGAGAGTGAGTATGATCAGACCAATTCATTTTACTATCAAGTAAGACCCCAAGGTATTTGAAGGTCGTTACAAACTCAATCTGAAAGCAGTGAGGTGAACAGGACTCATTACAAGAAAAACAATTAGAATTATTTACACTGAATTTTTTGCAATCAGAAGAATGATAAAAGATATCGCAATCAACTAAAATAGGTGACCCTGATAAGCTAAAATACAATAATTTTGTTTTATTGCTCAATACCATTTTATTAGCTGCAAACCAGTGTCTTAAGATGTCCAAATCAGAGTTAATGTCAGAAATTAAGTTAAGCAGGGATCTACAACCATATGAAAAGGCTTTATCATCAGCAAACGCTGTAATTTTTCCTTTGAAATTCTGGCTGAAAATAGAATTGATGAAAACCAGGAAAAGCAAGGGACCCAAAACTGAGCCTTGTGGAACGCCTATACTTATATCAGATAAATTGCTCAAGCTACCATCTATTCTAACTAGTTGCTTTCTATTAGATAGATAGGAATCTAACCAATTATAGATAAACCCACGCATTCCTGCCTTATGCAATTTCTTCAGAAGAATACTATGGTCTACTAAGTCAAAAGCCTTAGTTAAACCAATGAAGAGTCCAGCTGTAAATAAATTATTATTAATATTTTCATAGATTTCACTACAAAATTTTAGTAAAGCATCTTCAGTGGATCTATGAGCTCAAAATCCGAATTGAGCATCACTAAAGAATTTATTTTTATTTAGAAATTTTAAAATTCTTTTTTTCATCGCCTTTTCAAAAATTTTAGAACAAACAGGTAACAGATTGGTCTATAATTATTCATGATGCAAGTGTTAGACTTTTTGTGAAGAGGAATTACTTCAGCAATTTTAAGCATACTCGGAAAAACACCACCGTACACACTTTTATTAAAAATATTTGCAAGAACATCCACAACGTTATTTGCAATATATTTAAAGATTTTACTGGAACAATTATCATTGGTAACAGAACTTGATTTTTTTAAATTTTTAATGATGAAAAGCAGTTCACCGGGACGAATAGGAGCATAAAAAATACTTTCTGTAACAATATTATCATTAACCATACCTTCAGTTAGAAAATCGACATTTCTATTGCAAAAAAACCTCTGTCGAAATATTTTCAGCTATAGAAATGAAAAAATTATTGAAACGATTTGCTATTTCAGTACTATCTGTAATACTTATATTACCATCTTCTATTGTTAAAGGTTTTCCAGATTTTGAAAGACGATTTAAAATTTTGTTTACAACATTCCACTCACCTTTAATATTACCTTTGTTTTTTTCGAGTTCAGATAAAAAATAATAAAATTTTGGTGTATACTACAGTTTCATTGCTCTCATCTATAAGACAATTTGGAGGACACAGACAAATTCCTTTTCTCTAAATATTTACGTTTGGAAAATATCTTTTTCTGAAAATGGCCTTAATACCACAATAATCCTCATGATTGACATTATCTGCGTTTCAAATAGCAACCATCTTTATCTTATCTTTCGTACCTAATTCTTCAAAATAAATTGCTCACAAAATTGCAATTACCAACAATAAAGTATTTTTCAAATCGTCTTTGAATTACCTTTTAGCCCAAAAAAAAAAAAGAAGAAATATTCTAAAGCAAAATCCTCTTTATTGCATTTACTAGAAGATTGACAGCACACAGCACATTCTGTTCTGACTATACTATCGTCCTCATGTATTGCATTCCAGTTTCGCGATAGAATGCCATGACTAACGAGCACTGTTCCGGTTCGTTTATAGTAGCTCCAACTTGAGTGACATTCCATTCAATTTCCAAAATCACCCCCCTCAAAGGATATTTCCACATGCTTGACATCACTGTTAACACCTGAGAAACCTAGGTATCCTGAAAGAAAATCAACAGAACAAGACATCTGCCCGATCGTCTTTAAATCCCTTAATAGAACCATTTACACCTGTTGGCACGTACGTCATGGGTTAAACGTGTTGTACTTATGATACTCAAAAAAAAAAAAATAAAAATAAACGGCTTCACAGTCGAATATCAAAAAAAAAAAGAAAGACGGTTTGCCGCACACAGATGTTGGTACGCTGCCTGCATATTTTGGCACGTTAAATGATTTTCTTCTGTTTTTGGCTTAACTACCTACCTACTTTTCCTCAGGTCTCAGGATGATTATTATCCGCCAGCTTATGAATCATTCCAACTTGTAATAGTAAATCGCTCGCAACCTTTCTTGCATATTAAATGGTTTCTTCCGGTCTAATCTTTTGGTAGGGTCTATTATTTTATGACGAGTGGTAGACAATTTTTATAATTTAGCTCTTTGATAGGTGAATTTTTTCATAGAAATTTTGTTCTTTACCTACTCGTTGTCAAAAATTATATGACAGACAATGAAACAACAATGAAAAAAAAAAACGGATTTTTTTAACTCATACCTACTATTTTTTTAATTCAATCGAAATATGTACTAGATGTGGTTCTTGAATGTTAATTTAAAGAACAAAATGTATATTTTTAATCTTAAAAAACAAACTAAAGTATATTTTTTTGTAGAAAATTTCTGGGACCATCAACTGGTTTTAAATTCAATATGCATGATGCAATCTGCTGCAAAATCTTAATTTGGTTCCTGTGACCACTCTTCGCTGGCTGATATTACTGTTATTTACGGCAAAATCGATCTTAAAAATGCGTTTTTTGTTTTTTTTTTCAATTTTTGACAATGTTTTTTACAATAACTGTAGGTATTGTTTTCTAACTTAGTCTTAAAGCAAAGAATCAATCTAAAAACAATCAATCTCAGAATTTTCAAAAATCAAAAATTTTTTCGTCAACTTTTTTGATTGGAAATTTGACAATTTTTTCAAAAGTACTTCGTCAAAAACACAAAAATCAATATTTTGCTCATCAAAATCAAACTATTTTTGAAAAAGATAAAAATAAAAAGCAAATTAGTTTTTGACATTTTTCACAATATTTTTGAGGATATACACAAAAATTATGTTAACAAAAGTTTTAGATCTTCTTACCATTCGCTTTGTGTTCTTCTTTAGATAGAAATCGTAAAAAAAACACGATTTTCGATTCCCACCCCTCTTTTTTGCCCACCCACCCCCTTTTCACCAATCTGTTGGTTGGCAATTTATTTTTCCCCTTTCATATACCATTTTTAAATTTTTCGTGTAAGAACGGTAAAAACTGGTAAAACATGAATACAAAAAATAAAATGCACGATTGGATCGCACGTACTTGCTCTTGAAGATAAAGTTACTGTTTATGCTAAGCCCTTTTAATTAAAAATTTGTAAATGCAGTTTTAGAAAAAAAAAACAATTAAAATAGCATAAAATTCGGTTTTCAAATGACTAAAACAGCTTCTTAAATGAATTTAACCTCAAAACAAAGTAAGTAATTTGATTTCTTCTATAATAATATATTTTTGGAAAAAAAAAAAAATGAAAATAGTTAGAGCCGTTAAAAATCCAAAAAATAATTTTCGAAATTTTTGTTGCTAAATATTATTACGGCAACTTGAAAGCATCCATGTAAAATGGTTGAAATTGATTGAGTTATGAAGGAGAAAATCAGAATTAAAAAAAAAAGGTTCTATGGCTGGTACCGTTTATAATGGTTTTTGAAAAAAATGGTTCTCATTTAAAGATAGACCTTATCCAAAGAAATGAAAACGATTTTTTTAATCAAAATCGTAGGCACCGTTTTTGAGAAAAATAAGTTTTTCTAAAACCGGTATATGACAGGTACCGTTATTTGGGGTCAAAAAAAAAATTCCAAAAAAATGTCTGGGGATATTCTCCAAAAAACGCCACATACCAAGTTTGAAGTAAATCGACCTATCCGTTTGGGCTGTGGTCTCTGATACATACAGACAGACAGACAGACAGACCGACAGAATTGTCGGACAAACTTTTTTCTCATTCTCTATCATCGTAATGTCATGTTTGATTGTTATCTCAACCTTTTTTTCTTGTACGAATGCATAACTTGATATATGGTACCCATATCGCAAGTAAAAATCATTCACACGTTTTCGAAAAATTGATTTTTGAAAAAAAAAAAATTTAACTTTTTTCAAAAATCCAAAAAAAAAATGTGTAAAATTTTTATATGAAATATAACTTGAAAATTGTTGAGAACCTCTAGTGTAAAAATTGTCATCTAATCTCCACAGATGCTTACGAGAAAATCAGAAAAGAGAAAAACGGCTCTATGGGAGTTACCGTTTTTAACCGATGAATTTTTTTTTTTTATTTCAAAAGTACGATCTTGCCTGTTGTATTACACATACAAATTTTGATCAAAATAGTTAGAGCCGTTTTTGAAAAAATCAAGATTTTCATATTGGTTGTATGGCAGGTACCGTTAATTTTGGTCGTAAAAAAAAATTTCAATTTCACCAAGAACCCCTAACTACCAACTTTGAAGTTAATCGCTTAAGTATTTTAGGCTCTAGCTTAAGATAGATACAGACAGACAGAATTGCCAGACCCACTCTATCATCGTAATGTCATGTTTGATTGTTATCTCGAGTTCAATTTTTCTTACGAATCCTAAACTTGCCCTATAGTACCCACTTATATCGCAAGTAAAAACGTAAAAGTGGAATAAAATATGCACATAATTTTGACAGATGATTACCATTTGTTGCGAAAGTATACCTGAGCCTCCACTTGAAATAAATGATTGAAAGCAAAGTGCCATGTAGCCAATATTTCCAGACATAAGGGGGCTCCCTTAATTCTGCATTTTTTTTATTTCCAGACATAAATTTTTTTATTAATTTCTTTTCCTCGTAGAAGAAATAAATCGAGAAATAAATTTTGACGTTTCCTGAAACCCCAACTTCACCAGACACAAATTTATCACAAGACCTCGAATCTGGACACGAATTAAAAAAAAAAAAAAAAAACAGACAAAAAATATTATTAAAAATGCAAAAATCTGAACTAGTAGGTATTTCGGTAGTTTTTGTGCATTTTAAATCGATTTTTACTAAGTTATTTCCGAGATAATGGCGTAGAATGACATTTCACGACATAATTTGCCCACATAGTTAAAGAAATAGAAGCTTCAGAAATAATGTATGGCATAATGTCCGAAACGATGATGACCAAATAAATAATATATTTAATGAATTTTTAATTAACTAGTTTCAATTTTCCCTCTAAGGAATCGCCTACAATTCATAACTACCATGAAGAAAATCGCTTGATTCCCTTATTTTTTTTCTTACAAATAATGTTCTTTCAAAAGCTAAGAACTTGAACTGTTTCTGAATATTTCCGTTATTGGTGACTTAAGAAATTCACCTTGTGTTTTTTTTCTCAGCAGATTTTGGTTTACAAATGAAGGCAAAAATGCAAAAGGTGTTAACTAGCTGTAACAGCCATTACTTGCGAAAAAGTTGGACGGCTTTGAATCGCGAAACTGTCATCAGCATACGGTGACCAGAAGCACAAAAAGATTTTCCTACTATATTTTGTCTTAATGAGACGTGTCTGTTTAAATGAGGGCAAGGTGTGTTAGTGTTAGCGTTAGTGTTGGGTGCTATTTGCAAAAGCTACTGTTTTCCTTTTTCGGCGAAATATTGTGTTATAGGGCGTAATTATACCACTAAAGTAACCACGAAGCCCTTGCTTGCGGCCAAGTCCTTGCTGTTTAAACAAAGGTGCGGTTAAATTATGTTTGCATTTTGCGTGGCTTGCACGTTGTATATCTACTTAGTTTCAAGTTGCCCCCTTTGAGCGTAAGCAAGCATTTAAAGACTATTAGCAGTGCCGGGTAATTGAGGTGTGTTCACTTTGTGGTGGTTGGTTTGGCGGTCTGATGGTTATGGCAGAATAAATGTTAAGCTAGATAGAAGAAACAGAAAATTTTGTGTGCTGCGAGTGAATAATAGAGGTGTGCACTTGGAATTAGATTTTGTTTTAAGGATAAAATATCGTCCACTTGGGAAAGTTATTTCATTGATAATGCATTTTTTTTTTTAAAGAAGATGAAAATGTAAACTTTTATATAAGACTCTTCATCGGGTTTCTTGGAAATTTATTGCACGATGGTATTAAAAAAAGTCAAGGAAAATGAACCACTACAACTATTGCATTTAAGGGTTGTACACTCATAATCTAAGCACTAATGTAGGTCCTTTCAAACCGGCGCGCGCGTGTTACCGAACTAACCGGCGTTGTAAGGATTTATCGAAAACCCAAGATCCCGTCAACTCAAATTCCAGAAATCATAGAATTTTTGTTTTCAGTAATCAATAGCGATTGAAAGATCTCTCTATTGATGTATCACTCGATTCAGTAGAAAGAATTTTTTTTTTTGTAAAAAATTTTGAAACAAGGTCTCATAATTTTATTTGTTTGAAAAAAAAAAACAAATTGCGTACAAGCAAACCTTTCAAAAAATGTATTGTTGAATGAAATCACCTATCCAAAAATGTATCGTTTTTAAGAAATATTTTTCTTTTCGAAATTTAAAAAAATGGCAAGTTTGACAAAAAAAAAACTTTCCCTAATGAATCGAGTGATACATCAAAAAAAAATGTTGTTTCAATCCCTATTGATTACTTAAAAAATAAAATGCACGACAGGATCGCACGAACTTGCTCTTGAAGCTCAAAATTATTAGATATGTATTTGTATATTGAAAAAAAATTGGAAAAAAAACATTTTTTTTTGTTTAATTTTTATTCTTCAAAACTTTTTTTTTTAACTAAATAAACGCTACTTTTTAAAAGATGAAAACTACCTGGTGACAAGTTTTGAAAGAAATTAGTTGACTCAGTAATGATATAAAACGGAAATAACTAAAAAAAAATTAAAAACTCCCGAAAATCGTGTTCATCATTATTTCCGTTATTCGTATTTTCTGTGCGTGCACAGAACAAACAGACGAACAGACGCACAGACCGACGGACGTCATGACGGAAACCACTTTTTTTGGACTTCTCCATCATCGTAATGTTGGTTTTGATTAAAACCTCAATTTTTTTTTACACGAAACCAATACTTGCTCAATCATCATCATCGGCTCGACAACCGGGGTCCAGTCCTGGCCTCTTTCAACAAATCTCTCCTATCCCGGTCTCGAGCCGACGCCATCCAGTTGCGCACCCCAAGACTTCGGGCGTCCTGGTCTACGCCATCTCTAGAGCGCAAGCATGGTCTACCACGCTGCCGTCTACCATAGAATGTACCACAAAATACTTTCCGAGCAGGTTCCTCTTCGCTCATACGAGCTAGGTGCCCTGCCCACCAGAGTCTACCAAGCTTAATTTTTTTCACTATGTCTGCTTCAAGGTAGATTGCGTACAACTCATGATTGTACCTACCGTCTCCGGAATCGTCCTTCCTCACATATGGGGCCAACAATTCTCCGTAAGACTTTTCTCTCGAACGCAGGTAAGAGGTCACAGTGCCTTTTGCTAAGCACCCAAGTCTCGGACCCATATATGAGTACTGGCAGGACCATGGTACTGTACAGCAGCAGTTTTGAAGTTATGGTTAGATTTCTGGATTTGAATAGCTTTGACAGACTGTAGTAGGCTCTGTTGGATTTGAGAAGCCGCCCACGTATTTCTTCTTCTATGTTGTTAACGGCTGCTACTGTTGACCCAAGGTATTTAAAGGATTGCACCACTTCAAATTCGTGCTCCGCTACCTTGATGGTTTGACCAACTGTTCTTCTCGCATTCAACGCCACCATGTACTTTGTTTTACCTTCACTAATGTGCAGCCCCAGATTTTGTGCCGCCTGCCTGCTCGATCTGGATGAAGGAATCGTGTACAGCTTGTTCGGTTCTTCCGATGATGTTGATGTCGTCTGCGTAAGCCAGTATCTTGCTGGACCTGTTGAAGATGGTCCCTCTTGTTGGCGTGCCAGAGTCACCGATTGCTTTCTCCAACGCCAGGTTGAAGAGGAGACAGGCCAAACCATCGCCTTGTCGGAGTCCATTAAAGATGTTGATTGGTCTGGATAGCAATCCGGCTGTTTTAACTTGGCTTGTTACGTTGGTCATGGTCAACCTACATAGTCGTGTCAATTTATTTGCTATGCCGAATTCTCTCATGGCTCTGTAAAGTTCTACTCTGGCTATGCTATCACAGGCGGCTTTAAAGTCTATAAACAGATGGTATGTTGGGATGTTAAATTCTAGACATTTTTCCATCGCCTGCCTATGGGTAAAAATCTGATCAGTTGTTGATTTGCCTGGAATGAAACCACACTGATAGTGTCCGATGATGGTTATCCGGTCTTGTAGGATAGAGGAGCGTATCTTATATGCGGTACTCCTACTCAACAACGTGATACCTCTATAATTGCTGCACGTTTTGACATCTCCCGTCTTATGTATGGGGCATATGATACCTTTTCGCCAGTCTTCTGGCATTTCTTCATGCTCCCATACGTGCACTATGATATCATGAATTGCTGGCCCGACGTGGTGGAATAATTCGGCTGGTATGCCATCGGCTCCCGGGGCTTTGTTTTTCTTGAGCCGTCCTATAGCCTTCTCAACGTCTTCTATGCTTGGTGGCGGTAGCATAGGGTGTTCATCTTGAAGTAGTGGAGCCTCCACTTCTGCTGTGAGCTGACCATTTAGCAATTCATTAAAGTACACTTCCCATCGCTCCAGTATGCTTTGTGGATCGGTGATCAGATTTCCCTCTCCGTCCTTGCAGTATGTGCAGCGTGGTGTGTACTGCGTCATGTTTCGGACGGATTGGTAGAACTTCCGCGCCTGGTGCGGACCTCGCTCTCGGCTGTTCTCTATTTCACAGATTAGGTTGGCTGATTTTTTCTGTCTATGAAGCCGTTTTTCTATTCTCATAGAGCAAGTAAAAAGGAGATTTCTATTCTTGCTTACCATTTTGTGCACGCAAACCTGATTTTTTTGATTGATCTCAGAAACAAAGACACTTATAATTTTTTTGTTGACAAAACTAATTGCGTGAAAGCACACCTTTCAAAAAATGTATGATTGAATGCAATTGAAATGTGCAATGTGCATGCAAAAGTGATTCTATTTATTCTAGCTCTATAAACTTCTGATGCAGATATCTGGCAACTAAGCTTCAAAAAATGTTTTGGTTTTCAGCATAAAGTTGCAAATTAAATCACCTTTCCGCAATTTTTTTTAATTTTTGAGCAATTTTTTTTTTGAAATTTGGATAAATGGTGTGGGAAGCCCCTTATCAATATTTTTGACAAAAAAAAAAGACTTTCCCTACTGAATGGAGTGATACATCAAAAGAAAGCTCTGTTCAATCCCGATTGATTAGTTAAAATAAAACTATGAACCTATAAACAGTGAGGTACACTGAGTGAACGAACCGTTTGCGTCAAACGACTTTTCATTTGTTGGAAGTAATTGTTCGACTTCAACTTCGTTTGTAGCAAACTCTTGAATTCGTTTTGCTACAACAATTAATGCGAACTTGAAACCTTTCGTTAAGCATAGAATGCATATGTACACTGTACAGTCTGTACACCCCAAACATAGAGTCGTTTATTTAAAAAAAAGTTGTTCCCTGGTGTAAATAAATTGTATGTTAAGTATTAACACCAAAAGTTGACTCGTTTGCTGCAATCAATAGAATTTTCTAGTAAACGAATATATGTTTATATTTTTACATGTAAGAAGTATTTTCGATTGCCGCTATCACCTCATAAAAATGAGCTCCAAACGAATGGGTTGTTTTGCATT
The DNA here is from genome assembly GCA_948107695.1 of Meliscaeva auricollis. Lineage (NCBI taxonomy): Eukaryota > Metazoa > Arthropoda > Insecta > Diptera > Syrphidae > Meliscaeva > Meliscaeva auricollis. Next base: position 39,728,845 of record OX403616.1, on the reverse strand, counting down.
ATGTTTGCTGTAATAGAATTTACGAATGAAAACATTTGTGGGTGTTACTATAGGATTTGGGGTACGTGAGAGGATACTGGCAAACATGATGGGTTCTTGCATAGTATACCTAAAGGCGATACACCATTGGAAACGACTTCATTTTTATGGGGGAAGATATACGGAACGAAGAGAACTGCAAAGTTTTGTCTTAAATTTCACTCGGATTATAGTTTCTAGAGCGTGGCGTTTTTGAGCAAACGTCTTCCGTAATAAGGGTGAATAGTTTTCATAAAAGTACTGGCACGTGTGCAAGTGAAGTAAAACAGAGAGGAGAAGTAATAGATCAGTTGATGGAAAAGTTGGAAAAGGTTAATGAGAGAAATAATATTAGAGACTTAGTAGAAATAAGAAAGAAGGCGTTGGAAAGAATTGTGAAACATCAGAACTTTAATAAGCAAGTTAAGGATAGGAATAGGGCTAGTAAAACGTATGATAATGGTTAAGAACTTCGTGAGTCAGCCGGAAATATGTACAAAATTAACTTCAAGTTTAAAGGACCGTATGAAGTACAGCAGGTACAACAGAACGAAAGGTATCTAATAAGATACGAAGACAGTTTTCCAGATTCCAGTTGACTTAGATACCATATACAAGAATATGGGAAGTCGCTAATTTATAACCATTCATACAATTCGGTGAAAAGGTCAATAGGGACGATTGCAAGTGAGGACGTCCAAATTGTAGCCACGAGAAATAAATATAAAGAAAAAAAATTGTTCTTTATATTGAGTATTGAAAATTGAGAATGTTCATTCGTAATTAATTTTTTTTACCGTTTGTTTTAGTCGAACATAAGCAAATAACTACGAACGAATCGTGAAATAAAGATTGTCTCAATAAATGAAATGAATTGTTTTTTTCTTGCTATGGTTTTATTTTGGTTGCATTCGGAATATCTGTAACAGTGCCTAAATTTAAGCCTTTTTCCATCATATTTCTTGGTTATGGTTGCCTTGTAGCAGTGACATCCTTAACAGACAAATTTTCCGAAATAGCTCCTCTGATTATCCGGTGTATTCTTGATCCCTGCATTTCTTTGGCACCCACTGCTCACTCTGAATCTATTACTTTTCTATTTCGATTACAATTACAACGTTTTGAATGTGTGGTTCTAGAATTTCGTCCTAATTTGTATTAAAACAGCATAATTAAATCATTACTAAGAAACACTCTTGCATTTTAATTGAAATAATCTAAAATTTCGTTCAGAAAATCAACTTTACATTCAAACACATAATAAATTTAATATATGTATATAATCTTTCCCATGTTTCGTCATCGCTACTATTAATGATACCCATATCTAACCTAAATTTTGCGGTGTCTAATGCTCAAAGAGAGGGCGTAAGAGAGAATTTGATGTCAATCCCTGTGCGGCTATTTGTGGCTGCCAAATTGCTTCATGCAATAACGTTCCATACACACTGCAGCATTTCTTGCTCATCGATTAGCATGAGAAGCACGCACTTACCTCGGATGCTAGTCTACAGCTACACGCCATATGGGATGCCAATTAATTGTCATCCATTGTTCGTTCAGGTTTGCCATTCAATATTGGCACTGAAAATGTTTTAGATATTCCTTCGCCTCTAGCAAACTTGTCATAGTTGTCATATATAAAACCGATTAGCGAAACTTCGTTTATAAAAGCCGTATATAGCTCAGTTTATGTGTCACTCTAACACAACTTATAGGTATACCTACATCAACATACACTATGAAAGTTACTCATGATGTGCTTAAGACCAACAATACGGCAGATAGTCCTAAAACAATACATACCTACATGGTACATGTGTCAGAAACTACACGGACATCATGAAAAGTCTACAGAACTCAACCATTCAAAACAGCTCCTAACCTGACAAACATAAATGTACATAGCATCTGTCGACTGGATGACCGCAACTAGAGCCTTTTTTTCTATTCGTCTGAATTTGATGCTATCCTTTTTCTGAGCCATCAAAAAAAAAAAAAAAAAAAAAACTACAATGACAATCCAACAAACAGGGACCCCTCCAAAGCTGGCTAGATTAACCCCCAAACACGATTTGGCTTTGGAATACCTTGACATTCAATTTGTTCCCGTTTTGACAGTAGTTTACATTTGAAGAAAATTTCTGACAAAAGCTTCTTTTTCCTCAATAAATATAACAAGGGAATACCAGCATCCTCTTAATACTCTCAGCTCTCACGGTGTGATCTGCCAGCAAAAATGGGGATGTGAAAAATTGACAGCCACGAAATTCCGCAATAAATTTTCCATCTCAATGCCTTGACAATGAAATCCAAATCTAGGGATCTAGGATGAATGTTAGGGACGGTGCGCTGCTTTGCACACTATCTACAATATTTGTATAGCCAACACCACCACAATTATGGAATGGAGGAATCCTGTTTGCAATATGAGGAATTTACTAACGGTGCGTGAAGTAATTCAAATCTAACGCGTATCAAAGGATGACTTCTTAGTTTTTATGGGTTCATGTGACGAGGGTTAATCCTTGTATTTTATTTTTGTTTTTTTTTTTTTTTTCTATATTCGAAGAATTAATTTTCGTGTCACGAATTTCATTCATTTCATTGGAAGCTGATAGCTGATAGAATAAGTATATAGGTTCGGTAGTAGGCTATTATGTAACTTGAACACAATAAGCTCGTTTGTGTTTGAGAACGGTATGCATGATAATAAATTGATTTAACTCGATGGAAGATCTTGTTGCATAAATACCATACTGAGTCTTTATGAGGCGTAACCATGTACTTGATGCTTAAGTTTATAATGGTTTTGGGTGTTCCTTTGAGAACACTATGATGGCTTTTGAATTATCCAACATGATGGAAAACTTCGTTGTTATTCAATAAAATTTTCAATAATTTCGTCTTACCAAAATAATAAGGTAAGTTTTTTATATCTTTTTCAACTGATAAACAAGAATTCTAGAGTTGCTAGATTAAAAGAAAAATTAAATTAAATTAAATTAATAAAAATTCTGACTAGAGTTTAGCAACCAAAAAGTTCTTTTCAGAAATTTGTTTAATTTATTTATTTTTTTTATTTCATTAAGTTCCAAGATTTAACTTTTCTTTAGTTTTCTAGAAATATTTTTGAGATCTATCAGGAACTCTAGAGCTAGAGAGCACTTGTTTGTCAGTCGTATTGTCAACTGATGAGTCCTAGTGAGACCCACCTGGACGAAACGCTAAATTTTTGTATGAACTAAAGGCCGTTAAAAAAGCTATATTCAATCAATAATTTAAGAAGTCCAATTAAATAGTGCTAAGTCTTCTAAAGGGTTTTACAATAAGAGGTATTATTTTGATATTCAAAGAAAAATGGCATTTTTGGAGATAAATGATCGGATGTTTATTTCATTATAAAGAGGAAGGTATGCCGTTAGTAATGGAACACAACATCAGCCAAATGGCCGCCAAGACCACGCTTACAGGACCATATCCTTTTCATGAAATTTTCCATAACCAAATCGCAAAGTGGCTGCCCTATGTCCTCGATAGCCTCACGAATTTCATCTTTGAGGTCTTGAATCGATGCTGGGCTGTTGGCGTAGACCTTATCTTTCACGTGGCCCCAAAGGAAGAAGTCGCAAGGTGTTCAATCACAAGATCTCGGTGGGCAATTGTGATCACCTCTTCGAGAGATAACACGGTCCGGAAACTTTTCCCGTAAAAGATCGATGGTTTCATTGCTTGTGTTGCACGTAGCGCCGTCTTGTTGAAAGTAAACGTTGTCCAGATCAATACCATCCAATTCAGGCCATAAAAAATCATTAATCATCTCTCGATAGCGCAATCCATTGACCGTAACTGTTGCTCCAGCCTCATTTTCGAAAAAGTAAGGTCCAATGACCCCGCGGGACCATAAACCGCACCAAACAGTCACGCGTTGAGGATGGATAGGCTTTTCAACAATAACTCTTGGGTTTTCCGAGCCCCAGATGCGACAGTTTTGCTTGTTGACGTAGCCTCCGAGGTGGAAATGGGCCTCATCAGTCAAGATGATTTTTCGATGAAATTCCGGTTCATTTTCATGCATTTCAAGGACCCAATCAGCAAAGACACGACGTTGTTGATGATCAGCCGGCTTGAGTTCTTGTGTTAACTGAACTTTATAAGCCTTAAGACCCAAGTCTTTATGCAAAATACGGTGTAATGACGTTTGTGGAATGCCTAATTCCAAAGAACGACGAGGAATGGACAAACCTGGGTTTTCTTCAACACTTTGGGCTACAACAGCAATATTCTCAGTTGTTCTTGAGCGACATGCACGGGTTTTATTCTTCACATCACTAACTTGTCCCAACAGCTCGAATTTGTCCACCAATTTCTGTATTGCGGCCCGACAAGGTGCTTCACGACGACCCAAAAATGTTTTAGTTTTACGAACCGTCTCTGCCAAATTTTCACCATTTTTATAGTGAATTTTAATAATTTCAATGCGTTGTTGAAGCGTGTATCGTTCCATTTTTATTAATAGCGTAGTTTCTACTTGTCAAATGTCAAAAAATGACAGCTTCAAAAGTGACAGCTACCGAAATAGCGGGCTATTCAAAATAACACCTCTTATTGGAAAATCCTTACAGAGATTTTAATGTGTACGGGTCTGAGAATTCTCTTGTATTTCTTTTTATGAAACCTAACATTTGGCTAGCTTTGTTAATCATATAATCATAATGAGGTAGAAATGAAAGGTTTGTATCTAGGATAATTCCTAAATTTTTTTTTTATTGACTCGTTTTAGGTTACTATTGTTGATATTATATTCGAACAAAATTGTATTGAAAACCCTGCAACACGTTAAAATTTGACATTTGGACACATTGAGAAAAAGGTGATTCTGATTACACCATTCATCAAGTAACTTCAAATCTTCTAAGAGAAGGTAACAATCGGACTCACAATTAATACTGCGGTAGAGTTTAAGATCGTCAGCAAAAAGAAGACAATCTGAATTTTTGAAAATACCTGGAATATCATTGACGAATAATAAAAATAGCAGAGGCCCCAGGTGACTTCCTTGTGGCACACCAGATGGCACATAAATGTTATGAGATAACGAATTTTCAATTTTCACTATCTGAACCCGATTAGTTAAATAAGATTCAAGCCATTCTAATAAAGAAGAGTGAATACCTAGAGAAGATAACTTGTGAAGTAAAATCTGATGGCTGACCCTATCAAAAGCTTTAGCAAAGTCTGTGAAAATAATGTCCGTTTGGGATTTCTTTTCCATATTGGTAATAATAGTGTTGGTCAATATAGCTAAATTAGTCACCGTTGATTTTCCAGCAATAAGACCATGTTGAGAAAGAGATATGTAATTCTGAAACAAGTCAGTTAACTTACTGCAAACTAATTTTTCAAATACTTTGGGTATGCATGAGATCTTACATATAGGTCTATAGTTAGTTATATCTTGTTTTGAGCCCGATTTAAAAATTGGTGATAAAAAAGAAATTTTCCAGCAATCCAAGAACTGTTCAGTAGCTAAAGAATGATTGAATATCCATGAAAGTGGTTGTGCTACTGCAATTGCGAAGTTTTTCAATAGAATCGCAGGAATCCCGTCAGGCCCTTCACTTTTGTTGACATCAATCTCAGATAAAATCTTTTCAACTTCAAAAGGACTGATAACAATCGACCCAATATCGACAACTCTGCCTATGTTTGGTAACACCTGAATATTAGAAGTATCTAAGGAATGCACCGATTTAAATTAATTGGCAAATAAATCACATATCTGTTGGATATTACTGGTTGTAGTCTCTAAGATTTGTATATTACTTGGAAAACCAGTAGATTTACGCTTTAACTTTATAAAATTCCAGAAACGCTTAGAGTTAGATTTCAAATCATTTTGAACAGATAAGAGATAATTACGATACAAAAAATTATTATCACGTTGACAATTAACAATTAATGACTTATACAATTTATATGCTTTATTCTTTTTGTTCTTTAGATTGGTTAGTTTCTTATTATACCAAATTGGACAGTTGTTAATTATTATACGTTTTTTTGGTACATATTTCTCTATAGCTCCCTTTAAAATATCAGTAAAAGAAGAATACACGTCAACCAAAACTGAAGAACAAAAAATGGTATGCCAAGAAATAGATAAGAGATAATCAACCATTGCATCGAAGTTAGTTTTTCTAAAATCGTATATAGTCTTATTATAACTATTATCTTTACTCTTTATAACGGGTGATTTTTTAGCTGGTTTGGTTTTGGCAACACTAGTTTTGACAGCTGACGTGTGTTTAGTACCTTGTGTTACTGTCAAACAGCTTCAGTTTGGTTTGCAATTTAACCATTTATCGTCTTACAAGATTGAAATTTACTATCAAAATTCATGCTCGGTTCGAAATGTTCATCGCGCGCTGCTTCCATTTTATGGTCGGCATTCTCGACCTTCTGAGCAGTCTATTCGGAAGATTGTGACCAAATTTCGCACCAAATATACTTTGTTGGACATTAAACCACCAACACGTTTACGTACTGTGCGTAGTGAAGAAAATATTGCGGCCGTATCAGCTAGTGTGACAGAAGACCGCGAAATGTCGATTCGGCGCCGTTCCCAGCAGTTAGGCCTTTGTTACAGCACTACGTGGAAAAGTTTGCGGAAGGATTTGGGCGTAAAGCCTTTTAAGATACAGCTGGTGCAAGAACTAAAGCCAGCCGACCTACCACAGCGCCGAATTTTTGGTGAATGGGCTCTTGGCAAGCTGGCCGAGGATCCGCTTTTTTTATCGAAAAATTGTGTTCAGCGATGAGGCTCATTTTTGGTTGAATGGGTACTTAAATAAGCAAAATTGCCGCATTTGGCTACCAATTACAGCTACCAATGCATCCCGAAAAAGCCACTGTTTGGTGCGGTTTATGGGCCGGCGGCATTATTGGGCCATTTTTCTTCAGAGATGATGCGAATTGCAGCGTTACTGTCAATGGTGAACGCTACCGAGCGATGATAACAAACTTTTTTTTGCCCGAAATGGAAGTTCTTGACTTGCATGATATGTGGTTTCAACAAGACGGTGCCACATGCCACACTGCACGCGAAACAATGGCGCAATTGCGAGGCGAGTTTGGTGAACAGTTAATTTCACGTTTCGGGCCGGTCAATTGGCCGCCTAGATCGTGCGATTTGACACCATTAGATTATTTTTTGTAGGGGTATGTCAAGGCTAATGTCTATAGGGACAAACCCGCTTCGATTGACGCACTGGAAGCCAACATCCATGCATTCATTCGTGAGATATCGGCCGATATGTGTGAAAGAGTATGCCAAAATTGGACTCAGCGGACCGCAGCCGCGGTCAACATTTGCATGAAATTATCTTTAAAAATTAAATTGCAAGGTTCAAACTATCGATTCAATTAAATATTTCATTCATTTTTTCGAATTTTTTGTGTTTTTTTTTTTTAAGTTCTAAACCTCTTAAAAAACCACCCTTTAGTAATGAAGGTACCGACAAGAAATGTAGGTCATTCGTTATTGGTACCTATTTATGAAGCCCAAAGAACTTAAGCTATTTTGTAGTAAAAATATCCCAACACAAATCTGCTTCAAAATCTTTGTTAAAAATTGATACATAACAAGTTCTTCTAACTTCAAAAGCCCCAAAACTAGACTTTAATCGTTGCTTAGTAACCCCCCGCTATATGATTCTCCCACTTAGCTAAAAGAGAAAAAAGATTTGGAATATATCTTGAACGAATTTTTTCGAATACAGATCTAACAATTTTGATTTGAATTTTAAAACAGTGTTCACGTATAAAAAAAAAGTTTTGTGATTAATTATCTGTTCAACCAATTTTCGGTGGAAAGAGATATTTCATATAACTATCCTATATTTTAAAGTATTATCTTCAATACTGCACCGAGAGAAAAAAACAACAAAGAAAACCACTTCGATTTTACAATTTTTCGAATTGATTTAGGTTCAGAGATGAATATTTTAAAATAAAAGATGATAAAATTTGATTTTAAATGCTTATCCTTAAGAAAAGCATAGTTGAACCAAAGTTTTTCATTTAAAAAAAATGGTCTTAAATAGCTAGAATTGCATCGACCTAGAGATTTTAACCTGAGAAGCTTGTATTACAAGTCGAGTATGTTACCCATCGTGCCTTCTTTCTGTTGAAAATTACATGCGTGTATTACAATTGAACCTGCTTGAAAAATTTAGTCAAATATGTTTCAACGTGATTTTAAATATGTTCGAAGTAAGTTGTATTTATTTAATTGTAAGTTGTTACAATTTTCCTTCAGTGTATGATGTACTTTCATTCATCATCATCGTCATCGGCTCGACAACCGGGGTCTGGTCCTGGCCTCTTTCAACAAGTCTCTCCACCTATCCCGGTCTCGAGCCGACGCCATCCAGTTGGGCACCCCAAGGCTTCGGGTGTCCTGGTCTACGCCATCTCTCCAGCGCAAGCATGGTCTACCACGCTGCCGTCTACCATAGAATGTACCACAAAAGACTTTCCGAGCAGGTTCCTCTTCGCTCATACGAGCTAGGTGCCCTGCCCACCGGAGTCTACCGAGCTTAATTTTTGTCACTATGTCTGCTTCAAGGTAGATTGCGTACAACTCATGATTGTACCGTCTCCGGAATCGTCCTTCCTCACATACGGAGCCAACAATTCTCCGTAAGACTTTTCTCTCGAACGCGGCTAAGAGGTCACAATGCCTTTTGCTAAGCACCCAAGTCTCGGATCCATACATGAGTACTGGCAGGACCATGGTCCTGTACAGCAGCAGTTTTGAAGTTATGGTTAGATTTCTGGATTTGAATAGCTTTGACAGACTGTAGTAGGCTCTGTTGGATTTGAGAAGCCGCCCGCGTATTTCTTCTTCTATGTTGTTATCGGCTGCTACTGTTGACCCAAGGTATTTAAAGGATTGCACCACTTCAAATTCGTGCTCCGCTACCTTGATTGTTTGACCAACTGTTCTTCTCTCATTCGACGCCCGCGTTCTATGAGATTGTTGCATTGTTCGGTACGCAACATTCTTTCATTCAGTCGCTAGCTTGCATTCATCATCAAACCAGTCGTTCCGATTTCTACGACTGCTGCCTAAGATGGAGTTGGCAGTACTAATAAAAAGTATTCTTAAGGCGTGTCCACTTCTCATTTACGCCCAGCATACTAGCTCCAGGACTTACTCTCCCTAAATCAAGTGATTCTAGGGCGAGTTCTAACGCATTACTGGTGTTTTAACTGGTTACTGGTGTTTTCGTTGCGTAGGGCAGCCCAGTTAATTCGAACCTGATCGGCGGATGCAATGCGTCTCCGCAAGGCAATCCGCCCTCGGAAAACCATACCAACAAGATAGTGATCCGAGTCGATATTAACACCTGGGCACGTTCGAACCGTCATCAAGTTCGAGTAGTGGCGGCGGTCTGTCAACACGTGGTCTATTTGGTTACGAGTGACTCCATCAGGTGATACCCAGGTGGCTTTGTAGATATCTTTACTCGGGAACCTGGTACTCGCAACGACCATGTTTTTCGATGCTGCCAATTCTAAGACTCGAAGTCCATTGTCATTAGTGTTCTATCCCGACCTATTTTTGCGTTCAAATCCCCAAGGATGATTTTGACGTTATACCTTGGGCAGGCATTGAGGACCCTCTCGACTTGTTCGTAGTAAGTCTCTTTTTCTTCGTCTGAGGACTCCTCCGTAGGTCCGTGAACGTTAATGAGGCTGATGTTCGTAAATTTGCCTCGTACGCGAAGGGTGCATAGCCTTTCGCTTATAGCGTTAAAGCCGATGATGGTAGACTTAATTTTTTCGCTGACTAGGAAGCCTATCCCGAGCACATGGTGTTTTGTGTGACAGCTGTAACATAAGTCATATTCTTTCTTCTGTAAAACACCATTCCCTGTCCATCTTACTTCTTGAAGCGCTGTTATGTCAGCTTTATATTTTGACAGGGCATCGGCTAGCTGCTGAGCAGCTCGAGCTCTATAGAGCGATCGTACGTTCCACAAGAAAATTCGTAAATCGTTTTGCCGTTTTCGTTTCGTGGGTTGTCGTCGTGATCAAATAAGCCAAACCTTTTTTTTAAAGGCTTGTTTCTAGCGGCGGCCGCCGCGGAGAGGTTATGATCACACTTCCACCAGTCCTGAATAGTTACGGCACGTGCATGTTTTCCTATACTACATGTTATTCAACCTATTCGTCTGATGGCTGACCGCCATGTACTTTCATTGCAAATCACTATTTTCAACTAAACAACACAGGTTTCTGCAAAATTAATCAATGGAAAAAAAATTTAAATTAATTTGTTTCGTTTACTTAAAATTGGTAAATAAGAATGAAGTCGAAGTTATTGCTACGGAATTTAGCAATAAATATGAAATCTTATTTAGATCTTCAGTGCAGTAACCTAGGCCCTATTGTTTTTATTCTGACAATCAATGATGCAGAATAGTAATTGATCAGAAGTTACTACGTTCGCAGGTGACATAAAAATCCTTAGAAGAATTTTTTCACGCTACGATGCCTTGCCTCTACAAAAGAACGTGAATAATTTTTTGTTTGGTGTGAAAAAAACAATTTTGAACTTAATGTTTCTAAATGCCAAACAATCACATTATTTCCGCCCGCCAACACGGGACTATTACATCGCCCCCTACGTACGATTATGTGAATAAAATTTAATTTCTCTTACCAGAATACCTAACGTTTCTGAGTACAACTAGTCTTCATGTAATACGAGTATGTACGTCAACGCAGTCAAATTGATTCTATTGACCGAAGCTATTTTTGGAAAAAAAACTTGATTAATTTATTAAGATTATATTATTAACACGTTATTTTACTTTGTATAGAAACCACATACTGAGTAAAGTCTATTTATGACTGTATTTGGTATTATGGCAATACCTCCAGGTTCTAGTCGATTTCTTTTGAAGGTTTCATTTGTGTGTTTCTAGCAGTCGCCATGTTTCCTACTTCCTAAAGTTCTAAACTGGATATGAAAATCCATGAGGGATGAATAACATGCAATTTGGTGGAGCGAATTTTCAAGTTTCTTTTTTTTTATCGCTACCCCATAGCAGCTGTGGCGCATTGCAATAGGTATTCAGCTGATGCTGATGGGGATATAGCGTGTCGTTGGATGCACCATATCGCACTTCTCCAACTCCAGTACCAGCTATTGCAATCTCCTTGGTAAAATCCCAAGTACCGCATAGGGATAAATATCTTTTGTTGTCAACTTCTTGCATATCTTCCTCGAATCGACAGCGGGGAGATTTATTCGAGCGCAACCAAGAAAAAATCCCTTCCCTAGTCGTGGCACCATTTACGCTATAGAAGATGCTCCTCCCTGTTCGTGCGGTTACCGCAGTTTATTAATAAAACCGACACTATCTCCAATTACGTTTCGCACTCGAATCAGATACACTACAGCAAACACAAAGAAAATGATAAAAAAAATATATACACAAATCATAACAACGACGCCAATCGGTGTTAATGGCTGTTTTATTTTTCTCGAAACAAGGACATTTTGGAGTTTTGAAATATTGCTCTAGCGAATTAAGGACCCTTCTCTATTCACATTTTTTATAGGACAAAAATTGAATATTTATTTACACAAATTTAGGCTTGTAGTTTATTTTACCGACAATACAGCATATGCGTATTAATACATGGTGGGCAACATAGGGGGCTCTATTTGGAGGGCCGGCAGTCCGGTAGTATAATAGTGTCTCTTGGGGTTTGGAGATATGTTTAGATTGTTTATTGCTTCGGAAATAAAGTTAGAGCGAGGTGCATTCAATATAATAACCAATTAATCTGCCATTCACAGCGATGCACGGATGTTACAAAAGACTAAACAGATTATGATCACACACATTTATGGTCTGCCCCTCTGTTTGACTTTGTGTCCTTAACGGCTGGATCAGATTTATTTTAATTCCAAAGTTTGTGCATACACCAGGTATTTATTATTCTCTATTAAATTTTGAAATCTTCGTAAGTAAATAGAATTTGATTTTTCAAGCTGGAGCTTATTGCAACTTGGTTAAAGAACTTTTGGTGAATTTAAAGAGGACATCCTACGTACTGGTTAAAATAAGTATGGTTTGTTTTGATAGTAAAATCAAAATTGGCGAAGAAGTTGAATATTCGGGCTGTTGTACGTGTTCCGCTTACCTATTTGAATGATTTAGAGACAGTTATAGAACAAAAAATAAAATGCATGACTGAGTCGCACGTACTTGCTCTTAGGGTCAAAGTTGCTGTGGATGCTAGAGATTCATACACTGCCCGACAACCGATTAGCTCCCCCTCTAATATTTCAGTGTAAATGCAAATAATTCGGAACGATTAATATGTATAATGCTCAATATTTTTGTTTGTTCTTCTTTTTTTACTCTTTCTCTAAATAAAAACTTGAGTTCTGAAAATGGACCGTTATTTTGTTTTGCTTTATTCTGTAAAATGCGACAAAAATTAATGTATTTTTTGTGCGACAGCCGTTTAGCACCTCTACGCATTATAATTTTTCCATGTAAGTAGTCGTGATTTTCTTTTTTAAGTTAATAATAACTTTATTTTGAAGTTTATTTTGAATAATTTTCAAATTAAATTATTAAAAATGGGGAAAGCAAAACCGTTAAATGAAGCCGAAAGGGCAAAAAAAAGGCTTATAGTGAGTGTGGTCAAACAATCCACCAAATTTAAAAAAAAAATTAACTGCAGCCGCAAAGTTATTTCCTCATTCTTACGAAAAGATCATAGCTATGGAAAAAATATGAAGGGCCGGCCATCTTCTGTCATTACAGCAGCTGACAAGCGAATTATTTTGAGGTTCGCGTTCAATTCACACGACTTTGCAGCCAAGATTAAAAACAAAAAAACCGGTGTAAAAGCATGCATGCCGAAATGCCGATACTGTAATTTTAATGAGGCCTGTTTTTTTTTTTTTTTTGATTCTACGAGTAGGTTTTTTTTTCCCTCAGTACATATAGTGTAGTGCGAAGAGGAATATAAAGAGCTCAGAAGAATAGAAAAACGGCTTCATAGACAGAAAAAATCAGCCTAGGAGAAGAACCTAATCTGTGAAATAGAGAACAGACGAAAGCGAGGTCCGCACCAGGCGCGGAAGTTCTACCAATCCGTCCGAAACATGACGCAGTACACACCACGCTGCACATACTGCAAGGACGGAGAGGGAAATCTGATCACCGATCCACAAAGCATACTGGAGCGATGGGAAGTGTACTTTAATGAATTGCTAAATGGTCAGCTCACAGCAGAAATGGAGGCTCCACTACTTCAAGGTGAACACCCTATGCTACCGCCACCAAGCATAGAAGACGTTGAGAAGGCTATAGGACGGCTCAAGAAAAACAAAGCCCCGGGAGCCGATGGCATACCAGCCGAATTATTCCACCACGTCGGGCCAGCCTTACGTCAAGCAATTCATGATATCATAGTGCACGTATGGGAGCATGAAGAAATGCCAGAAGACTGTCGAAAAGGTATCATATGCCCCATACATAAGAGATGTCACAACGTGCAGCAATTATAGAGGTATCACTTTGTTGAGTACCGCCTATAAGATACTCTCCTCTATCCATACGCTAAAACCATCATCGGACACTATCAGTGTGGTTTCATTCCAGGCAAATCAACAACTGATCAGATTTTTACCCTTAGGCAGGCGGTGGAAAAATGTCTAGAATTTAACATCCCAACATACCATCTGTTTATAGACTTTAAAGCCGCCTATGATAGCATAGCCTGGGTAGAACTCTACAAAGCCATGAGAGAATTCGGCATCCCAAATAAATTGACACGACTATGTAGGTTGACCATGACCAACGTAACAAGCCAAGTTAAAATAGCCGGATTGCTTTCCAGACCAATCAACATCTTTAATGGACTCCGACAAGGGGATGGTTTGGCCTGCCTCCTCTTCAACCTGGCGTTGGAGAAAGCAATCCGTGACTCTGGCACGCCAACAAGAGGGACCATCGTCAACAGGTCCAGCCAGATACTGGCCTACGCAGACGACATCGACATCATCGGAAGAACCGAACAAGCTGAACACGATTTCTTCATCCAGATCGAGCAGGCGGCACAAAATCTGGTTCTGCACATTAGTGAAGGTAAAACAAAGTACATGGTGGTGTCGAATGCGAGAAGAACACTTGGTCAAACAATCAAGGTAGCGGGGTACGAATTTGAAGTGGTGCAATCCTTTAAATACCTTGGGTCAACAGTAGCAGCCGATAACAACATAGAAGAAGAAATACGCGGGCGGCTTCTCAAATTCAACAGAGCCTACTACAGTCTGTCAAAGCTATTCAAATCCAGAAATCTAACCATAACTTCAAAACTGCTGCTGTACAGGACCATGGTCCTGCCAGTACTCATGTATGGATCCGAGACTTGGGTGCTAAGCAAAAGGCACTGTGACCTCTTAGCAGCGTTCGAGAGAAAAGTCTTACGGAGAATTGTTGGCTCCGTATGTGAGGAAGGACGATTCCGGAGACGGTACAATCATGAGTTGTACGCAATCTAAGTTGAAACAGACATAGTGACAAAAATTAAGCTCGGTAGACTCCGGTGGGCAGGGCACCTAGCTCGTATGAGCGAAGAGGAACCTGCTCGGAAAGTCTTTTGTGGTACATTCTATGGTAGACGGCAGCGTGGTAGACCATGCTTGCGCTGGAGAGATGGCGTAGACCAGGACGCCCGAAGCCTTGGGGTGCGCAACTGGATGGCGTCGGCTCGAGACCGGGATAGGTGGAGAGACTTGTTGAAAGAGGCCAGGACCGGGCCCCGGTTGTCGAGCCGATGATGATGATGATGACATTTAGTGTTGGCATTGGTTTTGAATATGTTTCTGTTTCAATTAAGACCTTTTTTTTATTTGTGTCTCTTGCTGAAAGATTGGGGAGGAAAAATACCTACTTGGAAAAATAATAAATCCACACCTGTTTATTGGGTTAGCTTCAGAGCAAGATAAACTTGCTGTATCAATATGTATTGTATAGGTTTGTGGATATTTCTTGTTCATTGAACACCGTATAACAACCGATAGACCATTTTAATTGTCATCTTTTGAGCCTGTGTCGTTTTAACAATGCAGCAGTAGAATTTTCGGAAGGGACATTATTTGCACTCAACTTAAAAACGCAAAGTGATTTTTTTTTTTTTATTATTGCGACTTATTCAACTAAGTAATTTCTGTTTCAATATTCATTTCTTTACGTTTTATTTTGCTTTGTAAGGATTTTCAATAAACAAGCATCGTGGAAGACCGCTCTTCTATAAGGACAAAAAAAACAAAACATTTTATTACAATGACACTGGACTATTTTTTTTTTCAAGGCAAGTGAGGTGGAGTAAAGTGAAACAATGATGATGGCAATACAAACAAAAATCCCAAAAACAGTTAGATTGCCAAGGAGTTGACCATATTTGACTATTAATCGACATGAATACAAGGATTTGTGAGCCTTGGGCTTAGATTTTCACGTCCCTGTATTATTACACTGCAATTTTTTAAAATTTATTTTGCAGAAAAAAATTTTTTTGTAGGAGTACAAAAATGAATTCAATTTTTAATGGTATTGATTGTTTGCAGTTAATTTGTGGGACAATTTAGGTACAAAAACTCCTATTCTTATAAAAGGGTAGGTATTTTCAAAAATGTGTAATATTTGTTTTGATTTCTATGGGAATCTATTTTGTCCAGGGCAACATTAAAGACTTTTTACAATATCTTATCCATCGGTTTTAAATATCTTCTGACCCTGAGTCACCCTCAAATCCGAATGATTTTCTTTATTGCATAAAACAGGCCTTAAATGCATTAGAATTTTCTAGTCGAACAGATTTATGGGACAAAGTGTGGCACTAAGAAGCGTTCACCAAGGCCATAATTTCATGATTTATTCATTAAAAAAAAAAACATTTACCATTCACCAAGCATGCTATTATTAAGATAAATTGGAGCAGGGTGGGGCGGGACTAGTTCGGACACTTTTTGCTTGACGCTTCATAGCTTCCAATATATTATTGACAATAAAGGAATGAAACTAAGGTCACAAAAAGGGCTAAATTTCGGCTTTTCAATGCAATTTGAAAAAAAAAATACATAAATGGTCCAACTTTCCCCACTAGAGGGCTAGGTTGTACCAGTGTGTGGGGTTCGTTGCACCAAGGACTAAAAAGTTAAAAAAAATTCATATCTAACGAAGTACCGAAATTTCAAAATATGTTCTTGACATAACATAACAACCAACTTGAGTGGAATAAAAAGACAATAAAGATTTAATTTGGTTACGCAAAAACTCTTTATTAGTTAAATTAAAATGCACAACAGGATTGCACAGACTTGCTCTAAGGTCAAAGTTGCTGTGGACGTTAAAGCTTCTTATATAAACTTTTTAAAAATAAATAATTTTATAAAAAATACAAAAAAAAATTAATTCATTACTAAAATGACATAAACAACTTCTTAAATTGTTTTGAGCTCCAAACAAAGTATGCCATTTAATTTGATTAAGAAAAATACATTTAAAGAGCCGTTTAAGAAAAAAAAATTAATTTAAATTTGTTTAAAAATAAAGTTGGTATGCCATTTTTAAGATAATGTTTTTACACATATAAAACCACAGTATTTCAAAAAATATAGTAACCCGTTTTCGAAACATTGATTTTTGAAAATAAAAACTTGAAAGATTTTTTAAAAACCCAAAAATTCCCTTTTTGAAGATAGACAGACGGACAGACAGAATTACGGAACCTATTTTTTTGGCATTCTCTAGCATCTTAATGGCATTTCTGACTGTTATCTCGAGCTTGATTTTTTTTACGAGTCCTGAACTTGCCCTATATTAGGTAGTCATTAAAATATATTGCATTTAATTAAATTAAACTAGTGGGTTACTTGAATTATATAAGGTTTCGAAATGAAAATAAAATGCAATTTATCAAGAAATATAAGAATTTGACCAAATACAATTTTTAATATAAGATTTACGCAAAATAAAATTTGTTTGTTTGTTCATTTTTATCTATTAAGATCCTTTTCTAATCTCAACGTAATAAGAGCCTCTTTACGATTTATACAACGACCCAAAACACTCATTTCAATATCTTTTATAATGTCTTGAATTTTCGGTTTACCCAAATATCTATGTCAAACGGATTTAATTTCCAAATCCACTTAAATTAAAAGACACAGAACTCAATTTTGGGTTGTATCTCTATTAATTAAAATAAATAGATGCCGTTAACTTTATTGCTGTAACTCATTGTTAAGTTTTGTGTACCTAACACAGTCAATATCTCTTTGTGAGTATAATGAATTTTATATAAATGAAAAAAAAAAAAATCTATTTTGTAAGACCATAATATTCATCGAATGAATTTCAAAACCAAAATCTGAAGTGATTCTGAATTCAATCGGTATCGTGGTAGATTTTAATTGAAATGGTTTTAGTGGTTGAAGAGAAAATTAAAAAAAAAAGTTATATGTATATGCACATTCTCTTCAATACGTGGTAATGGGTTATTGATAATATTGATAGTACAGTAAGAAATAATTAATACAGTAACTTTACAGGCTTTAAAAATAAAATGCTAAGCCCTTTTAATTAAAAAATTGTAAAATGTAGTTTTAGAAAAAAACAATTAAAAAAGCATAAAATTCGATTTTCAAATGACTAAAACAGCTTCTTAAATGAATTTTCCCTCAAAACAAAGTATGCAATCTGATTTCTTCTACAATGATACATTTTTGAAAAAAAAATTTGAAAATCGTTAGAGCCGTTTTTTAACAAAACTATTTTTTCCGTATAAAATTTTGTAAGGACTTTTATAAAAAAAAATTGGAACGCCATTTTTAAGATATTATTTATCAACATCTAAAAACTAAAACTTGAAAAAAAATATTGAATAGTTTTCGAAAAAATGATTTTTCAAAAAAAAAACTTTCAAATTTTTTAAATCCAAAAAATAATTTTCGAAATTTTTTTTACTAAATATTATTACGACAACTTGAAAGCATTCATGTAAAAAAAATGATTGAGTCATGAAGGAGAAAATAAGAATTAAAAAAAAAAAACGGTTCTATGGCAGGTACCGTTAATAACGGTTTTTGAAAATAATTGTTCTCATGTAAAGATGGACCTTACCCAAAAAAACAACCATGATTTTTATAATCAAAATCGTATGCACCGTTTTTGAGAAAAATGAGTTTTTCTAAAACCGGTATATGACAGGTACCGTTATTTTTGGTCAAAAAAAAAAATCAAAAAATGTCTGGGGATAGTCTCCAAAAAACGCCACATACCAAGTTTGAAGTAAATCGACCCATCCGTTTAGGCTGTGGTCTCTGATACATACAGACAGACAGACAGACAGGCAGGCAGACAGAATTGTCGGACCCACTTTTTTCTGATTCTCCATCATCGTAATGTCATGTTTGATTGTTATCTCAACATTTTTTTTTTTACGAATGCATGACTTAATATATGGTGCCCATATCGCAAGTAAAAATATACCAATAACATGACTAGCGAGTTTTGTACATACATAGTTTGCTGAAAATGGGTAAGAAACTAAAAATTCCAGTCAAATTTTATTTAAAATTAAATAAATAAAATATAATGACTTAGAACAACGTTAAAAAATCCCTTGAAAATCCAATGACTAAAATATTTTTTTATTTATAAAATAAAAAGAAAAGTGAAAGTGATGGTCAAATTAAACAAAACTTTTTATAAATTTTTTTAACGTCTAAGCTTATAAACAAATAACATAATCTTGTATTTTGAAATATCAGCTTAATTTCGACGCCTCAATTTTTTAATTTCTTCAAAAAATCTACTTTACTCAAAACACCATCCTTTTCAAAGGTCAAAACAAATATTTGATTTGAAAACAAAATTCATATCGCGTCAACGTGATTTTTCCGAATTTTATGGTGAGCCAAAAATATTCATAATTCCGATTATCTTATCTACCAAAATTTATGTCATAATTCTAACCATTCATACTTTTCGAAATGTACGAGACCTTGTTTTTTCAACGTTACCCCACTTTACCCTTACTTCCCGATGGAATTAAAAAAAAAAAACGTTTTATTTGAATGTTACACTTATAGTGTAGAAAGTTAATCAATCAGATTTTATCAATAACAATGGCAGGCTTCTGTAATTCAATAAATTTATTGTGTGTTCAAAATAAAAAAAAAAAATAAAGCTAATGAAGCTATTTTATTTTGTTTGTTTTGTTGACACGTTAAAGCCGTGTCTGTGAAAATTTTAATACCTAACTCAAATTTTTTTAGCCGAGGCACTTATTCTTGCCGATAATATAAGAAAAATCGATTTTTTTAAATTACCTCAAAATCGTCTATTCAGATAGACGCATAGAAGCACAGACGTACATATGCACAGACGCACAGATGCACAGATACACAGGCATACAGACGCACAGACCTACAGACGTAGAGACCCACAGACGTACAGACCGACAGTCGGCATGACGAAAACCACTTTTTAGACTTCTCTATCTGGTAATGTTGGTTTTGATGTAATACTAAATGAATTTTGACCTTTACCACGCCCCGGCACTCCTATCCATTCTCATAATATTTTTGGCTTGTTTCAATAGAACTTCTACAGTCTTACCTCTTGTCAATTCTTTTGCAAATCGTGTGTTATAACTGAAATATAACATGAATGCTGTTGGTTCACTGTGGCGTATACGTAACTTTTTTTATTAATTTGAATTGAACAATCATTATAAGGTAATCTTAAGTTGGAAATTTAATTACTTCTTACAAGCTATTTGAAAAGGTAAAAATCTAAAAGTAGTTTTTCAGCTTATTAATATTTGATGACCCAATTAACTAAATGTTTTAGTACTTTATGCAATCTTTAATATAACACTAGTAAAAAAAAAAATTTTTGCGGCATGCCGTTATATTTTTCATATAGACTTAAGCTCGTAGTTAAAAAAACTAAAAACAGTAGATCTTAACTAGGCATATCAAGGCCAGTTTAACTAAGCTATTTTTACTTTTTTTGATCTGAAATATTATTTTATTTCAATGACACCTCCTGTATCTATAATTGCTCAGAAAAAAATGAAAAGCTGTACAAAATAGTTGTTTTCTAAATTATTTGTTTCTATGAACCTCTCTTGCACAATTATTTTTGTCAAATTTTTTCGTTAGGAAATTAAATTTCCTACAAAAATATACTTAAGTTAAATTTACAGATTCAGCATAGTTTTCCCGTTATTTACCAAATAATGAAAAGTTACAAAAAAAGGGAAAATTAAGCTATCTTCACGAAAACAGTTTTAACTTTAAAATCTATCCAAAGATTACTTGAAGGTACACCTTATTTTCTTCATTACATATAAACAATTCTGTCTGTATATATGTACATCTGTCTGTCTGTCTGCCTGTCTGTCTGCCTGAATGTATCAGAAGCGCCACAACCTAACCGGATGAGTCGATTTACTTCAACCCTGGTATACGGCATTTTTTGGAGCTTATCAAAACGTTTTTTTAATTATTTTTTTTTTTAATAAAAATAACCATACCTGCCATTATATCGATTATAGAAAAACTTATTTTTCTCAAAAATGACTCCTACGATTTTCATTAAGAAAATCATAATCATTTTTATTGGTTATGTCTATCTTTTTATGAAAACAATTTTTTTCAACCGTTATAACGGTACCTTCCGTAGAATCGTTTTTTTTTTAATTCTATCTTTCTCCTTTATGACCCACCCAATTTCAACGAATGTGGAACCCTTGAAGTTGCTGTTATACAGTTCACGAGGAAAAAATTTCGAAAATTGTTTTTTTCTTGTGATTTTTTATAAAAAAATTAAATTTTTTTTTTGAATCGATTTTTCGAAAAGTTCTCAATATTTCTTTTTTTAAATTTAGTTTTTAGATGTTAAATATCTTCAAAATGGCATACCAATTTTTTTAAGTCCTTTGTATTATATATAGAAAAAAAAATGGTTGTTTTTTAACTTCAACGGTTTTCATTTTTTTCTTTCTAAAAATGGATCTTTAAAGAAGAAATCAAATTAAATACTTTGTTTTGAGGTCAAATTCATATTAGATGCTGTTTTAGTCATTTGAAAATCGAATTTTATACTTTTCTAATTTTTTTTTAAACTGCATTGACAAAACTTTAATTAAAAAGACTTACCATATAAAGTTACTTTATCTATAAGAGTAAATACGTGCGATCCACGACTAACTTAGTATCACAAATAAAAATCATTAAAAATGGATTTTTATACTATTTTTTTTTATTTTGTCTTAGATCCGTTAATTATTACTCAAAATATGGAGATGGACCGATTACTAAAGATGCTATGGAAAAAAACGACAACTTCAAGAAATAATATCTCGAAAACCTATCCGTGAATATTTTTTTCGATTCGATTTTCAAGTTCTACGGGATTCTAAAATCTGTACGAAAAATGTAACGGCACTTAGGATGCACTTATTTTCTGTAAGCTAGTGTAATATATAAAGTTTGTTTAATATTTTTTGGTACATTTAAGGATAGCCTAGCCGTATATCAAAGCTTATAAAAATATAAGCAAACCAATTTCATTTTCGAAACAAACTTAACACTGGATTTATATTATACCATAACAAAACATTTAACCCAAAATATTTTAACTAGTAGAACATAGGTGGTTATATTTAAGTTTCGTTTCAGCAAATTGCAACTTACAGTATTCAAGAGTATGACTGCTATTTAAAACTGCATTAAAAGAACTGAAATTAATTTTCCAAATAAACAAGACCCACACCCAATATGCTTCGCATAAAAAAAATTATATAATTTATGGGAAACTTTCTGGATCAATTACATACTGGAAGTTGTAGGAAACTCGATTTTTTTTTTAAATTAAACATTAGCACTAAAATATCCCTATTCAAAACTACCAAAACCTTACACGCCCTGCAACACTATAGTTGGTTACTTATAACTACCAAATATAAATTATTAAGAATATCTGCAGTGGAACGAATAGAATTGAAATGCCGCAGTGTAAGCCACTATGAGAATACATTTCTCATAGTTGATTAGAATAATGTAGAATTTCTTTAATTTGGAGTAACAAGAGAAGAAAAATAACCCACAGAAAATTAGTTTGTGTCTACATTTTTCACATCACAAATTCGTCATCGTGAAAGAACACCCAAATCTAGAAAAAATTACACATAAAGATCTCTGATCAATCTCGAGCTCAGCCTAACACCAACAAGAATTTTTCGATATTACTTTTTATCAAGTAATCTCCAACAAAAAAAAAATTACGAAAAAGAAACAATTTAAGAGACAAATTCTCTTATCAGGCACAATTTCTCTGATTCCGAACAAACATCTCGATCGGCTCTCCCACTTCTAGCTTATCATTGAATTGAGTGAATCAGATTCAATTGATAGCTGAAGATCTCCACCAAAACTGATTAAGACAGAAAAGAAAGAGGAGTATTGTTATTCCTGACAACTGATGCTCTCATCAGCCTTGCGGGTGTAATAGAGGCTAGCATCCACTTTCATAGCTTCAACTACTCCAACTAAGCGAAGCTTAAGGCAAAGAGATGCGGTCTCTTTGCTTTACTCTATCACCATTAAGATCATCACTAACAAATATTCCGAATCCCCATCTACTTTACCTCACCGCCCACCGCCTCCAATTCCTTTTCCTACAGTATGACTATCAAGCCAACAATAATAAACTTCGGGTTCCACTTCTCATTATAAGTTTTTTTGTCGATTCTCATCTTCGATAACCGGCCTGATAAAAACGTAACCAAGTCCTTTTTCTGGTAACAAGATCCAACCCGTTCCGACGACCTAGGATGAGCGTGTGCTAGCAGGCCGACCCGTTGCCCTAGAAATTGGACACCCCTTTTGTAGCTCTGCCTGGACGGTCTTAACGACCTGTGACAGTTGGGACCTAGAGGTAGATTAAACTCGAAAGGTTTATATGCTTTATGAGTAGTACGAGATAGTCCATCGAATAATTGTTGGATCTTCGGGCTTTACGTTGTTGAACCAAATGTTTTTTTTATAACTTTACTTGGAACCTTGAAATACTATTTATTCCTGCATATTTGTTATTTGAAGTAAAATAATTTGTTACAAAGTGTTAACAAAAATTTTTCTTTTTTCTCTGATTTATTGCAATTAATCATGACAACAACTGCAGCTGCGAACTAGTTTAAAAGAGAGACAGTTTTATTCAAAGCAAAATATCGTTTGTTCCCTATACTATCTGTTTTTTGCCATTAATATAAGAAAACAAACAGTCAGTGTTTTCTAAAGGGTTTTCCAATAAGAGGTGTTATTTTGATATTCAAAGAAAAATGGCATTTTTGGAGATAAATTATCGGATCGGTATGCCATTAATAATGGAATACAACATCAGCCAAATGGCCGCCAAGACCACGCTTACAGGACCATATCCTTTTCATGAAATTTTCCATAACCAAATCGCAAAGTGGCTGCCCTATGTCCTCGATAGCCTCACGAATTTCATCTTTGAGGTCTTGAATCGACGCTGGGCTGTTGGCGTAGACCTAATCTTTCACGTGGCCCCAAAGGAAGAAGTCGCAAGGTGTTAAATCACAAGATCTCGGTGGCCAATTGTGATCACCTCTTCGAGAGATAACACGGTCCGGAAACTTTTCCCGTAAAAGATCGATGGTTTCATTGCTTGTGTGGCACGTAGCGCCATCTTGTTGAAAGTAAACGTTGTCCAGATCAATACCATCCAATTCAGGCCATAAAAAATCATTAATCATTAATTAATTCCAAAGAACGACGAGGAATGGACAAACCTCGGCTTTCTTCAACACTTTGGGCTACAACAGCAATATTCTCAGTTGTTCTTGAGCGACGTGAACGGGTTTTATTCTTCACATCACTAACTTGTCCCAACAGCTCGAATTTGTCCACCAATTTCTGTATTGCGGTCCGACAAGGTGCTTCACGACGACCCAAAAATGTTTTAGTTATACGAACCGTCTCTGCCAAATTTTCACCATTTTTATAGTGAATTTTAATAATTTCAATGCGTTGTTGAAGCGTGTATCGTTCGATTTTTAGTAATAACGTAGTTTCTACTTGTCAAATGTCAAAAAATGACAGCTTCAAAAGTGACAGCTACAGAAATAGCGGGCTATTCAAAATAACACCTCTTATTTGAAAACCCTTTATATGCCATGTCGACTTGGGAAGAAGATTGTAACCTTAAAGAAAATCATAAATAAAAAAAATTATGAAAAGAAGAGTTGAAGAAAAACTACATCTCTTCTATATTCTCTTATATTCACAGTATGTATTTGTATATGCTTTTCCAAGTCCTTTTCTAATTTAATTTAGGTTTCAAATTTTAAGTAATCCATTAAAAAAAAAGCAATATCCAACTCTCAATATAACTTTTTCGAAACATCATCGGTTGTTCCAGCCAAAATTAATTACCCAAATCAATAAGATAAATGATGTTTTGTATCTACTATTATGTACCTATCTAGTCAAAAATACTCGTAATATGCAGGATAACCCGAGGATATTTCAAAGCAGACTCTCTACCTCTGGATTCAACTCTTTTTTTTTTTTAGTTTGCGACAGTCGACAGACGAATTGAAAAAAAAACCAAAAAAATATCCAAATAAAAAAGTGGTCATGCACAAAATTAAGAGATTCTCTTCACGAACCAGGCATAAGTTCTGGAATATATGTACATAGGTAAAACTACTACGTATAGATTCATGTGTATCTTTCACGTACCAAGCATAATATCCATTTTCTTCCACAAAATACCACACAAGCAGCAGTAATATGTCTTGAGTCATCTCACTTGAGCTCTCTTGATAACATCTTGAAAAAGATTCATGATTATGCACCTAACATAAATATCATTTTCCTGTGAACGTGCTGTTGGCTACCTTAACTTCAAAAAGTGTTTTCTCTTAGGTTAATTATTTCCCCTTGAAATAGGAAATGCAAATCATTTCAGTCATTTTGATATCATAAATCTACGCACGATGATATTATTCCGACTGCAAAGGGTTGCCATCTGATGGTATCTATATAAACATATATAAATGTTTGGATGATTCGAAGGATCCTATATGCATCTGTCGTGTTATCTTCAGTCCTCAGAATACAAATTACAATGCACACGACTACATAATTACATTAATAATATTCATTGTTCTCTCATATAGCAGATTGCGAAAATGTGCAATCATAACAATTATTGCAATGACACTGAATCTGTTGGGAATATGAAAAGGATAATTGGTATTCTGGTCAAGTTAAGTGATTGTTGCAGTTCACATTGTTGTAGATGGTTTGTCTGAAGGGACACAACAAGTAATAAATTTTATCTTAAATTTAAGAGAAATGCTGATGAGATAAAAGTTTCATATAAAATATTGTTAACACAATCAAAAATATTGATTTGAAAATATTCTTGCCATTTTACAAAAACTATCTTACAAAAACATTTAAATTTGTTTAATTAAACGATTATTGCTTTTGAATTTAATAAATAATTTATATGTAATAGTTTGTTAATTGAATTAGGAGGGTAAATTTCTTGACATCATGGGATAAAGGGAAATAAAAAATGAGAAGGACTTCGATGCTCCAAGAATGGACGATAAAGACGTAAGATTCTGTTAATGACTTTTGCCGCAGATGCATACAAAAGTAGAACATGTAAGCAGTAATATGCATGACTTGACTGGGTCGTACCTACGTACGAACCTAAAATTAGTTTTTATAACAAAAAAAAACATTTTTAAAAAAGTTGGACCCAATTCAAAAAAAAAATTCATTATATAGTCGCAAAAATTAAAAGAAAACTAAAATTAGTTTTGCTTTAGAGACGTTTTTAGTCATAAACTCCAAATGAGACATTATCACGGAACCTTGCAAAACTGCTCGAGTTTGGATGATTTTGATGATACTCTGTGTGTTTGAAAGTCGGGGTATTCATGGAGTCTCATCTCATTTTAATCCAGTTCTCACCCATGAGAAAATATTAAAAGTCTTAAATAGAAAGTAGGTTGTTTTTCTTTTCAAATTACAGTTACCAGCTAAAAATTGCCGCTCTTATCCGATTTTACTTGCGATATAGGTACTAGAGCAAGTTAAGGATTCGTAAAAAAAAACGAACTCGATATAACAATCACACATCACATTACAATGATAGAGAATGCGAAAAAAGTGGGTCCCGCAATTCTGTCTGTCCGTCTGTCTGTCTGTCTGTCTGTCTGTCTGTATGTCTGTCTGTCTGTCTGTCTGTCTGTCTGTGTATACCTCGAGCTACAGTCTAAGTCGCTCAACCGATTTTCTTGAAACTTGGTAGTTTAGGATATTTTGTGATTCCCTAGAAGGGAAATTGAATTTTTTTTTTAGGACCAAAACTAACGGTACCTGTCATATAGCAATTAAGGAAAAGTTAATTTTTTTCAAAAACTGCTGTAACGATTTTGATTAAAATTTTTTGTCTACTTTTGATAGTAAGGTCATACTTCTGAAATAAAAGAAATGTATGTAAAAATTCTACTAACGCTACCTCCCATAGAACCGATTATTGCATTTTTGACTTTTTGTTAAACGACTCAACCAATTTCTATAATTTTTTTTATACGGACGCTTCTTAACAATTTCAAAATAATTTAATATAAAAATTTTCTAAAATGTAATTTTGGGATTTTTAAAAAAATCATTCAATTTTTTTTTTTTTGAAATATCAATTTTTCAAAAACGGGTTACTGTTTTTTTTTGAAATTTTGATCTTAGATGTGCAAAAATATCATCTTAAAAATGGCATACCAACTTTATTATTTAACAAGGTTTGCTAATTTTTATATATAAGAAATTATTTTGTTTTTTAAAACCGCTCTAACGATTTTCAAATTTTTTTTTCTAAAAATTATATTTTTTTTAAATTGTATACTTTGTTTGGAGCTTAAAACAATTTAAAAAGTTATTTTTTGTCAGTTTAGTAATGAATTTATTTTTATTTTATTTTTTTTATAATTTTTTTTATTTATAAAAACTTTATATAAGAAGCTTTTACGTTCACATCAACTGTGACCCAGTCGTGTATTTCATTTTGTTTACGTTTCTTTCCAATTGAACCAAAACATTCCTACAAAATTGGATATTGTCGGCTTTTAAAGAATTTTTCATCTCCAATAAAAGTGACAAAGTTAAAAAAGTTTCCGTTTTTTTTTATTGCAGAGCGATCCCAAACACCGTTATATGCTTCAACAGCTGAAATTGTCTGAATGTTTTAGTTATAGACAGAAAAGTTGTCACAGCCTACCTCAAAATAAAATAAATAAAACAGAACAAGATGTAAAAAAAACTTATTACTTTTTGAATCCAGTATTTTTCAAAGTATTTTAAAAATGATGAAAAACTGTTGTTGCTGTCTATCAACAAAATATTGGATTTTATGTCCCGAAATGCCATTTCGATCATATTTGGTGGTAGCAAAGGAAAGGCCATTATTTTATAGAAAAAAGATGATGACGGTTTTGAGGCTCTGATATATGTAAACAAAGCGTGCCTACGTCACATGTTACGCCTTACGGCTTGGCAAAAATGGAACCTCTAATTTTAGAAAACATTTATGACGGATTGCTCATTCCCTGCTCATAGTCCGTCAAACATTTGGAAGGATTCAGATCAAAAATTGTATCTTTAATATACTGCAATAGATGTTCGTAGGCCTTTTTGTTCTTTTATCCATAAGTAAACAAAAATTGGAAAAACATATTAACAAAATTAAAAGTAGCAAAATGGCTGATTATACTCCCTGATGGTTTGCAGCACGATCTTTACATCAAAAAGCATTAGTAAGTTACAGAATAGCTGAAAAAAATGCGTCCAAATATTGTATGTAGATAACCAACAGCTGCTTGAAACATCCTTGAGGAACAAATTTAAAAGTTCCATTCATAAAAATGGTTCTGTTGGTCGCTGGAATGTTCTCTTCAATTATTTTTATTGTTTTATGGGATGAAAACCAACAATACGTTAATTGTCCTTCTTCCATAATACACGATGTGTAAACGGATTCCAACTGGAAGGCCTCAATAATTTAAGACGGATTAGTTGGTGAAGTTATAAATGCTTTGTGTACGATGTACTGCAGGCCTACTTATCTTCGAAAACGATAAGTTTTACGTTTCTTCCTGAAATATTTTTCCAAAAAAATTACACACATTGAATATCAGATATCACAAAATCAAACTTACTTAGTACATGTGTTGCAAAAAGCAACTCTTATACTGCTTAGAGCGTTTACTTCTGCTCCAAGTGTTCCTGTGGCATCCACGCAATCGTTTTTAATTTGATTCAATGCCTTTAGCTGATTGAAAGAGTCCTCGTCATTTTCCTGGTTGTGGTCCACATAATTTTGTGCCTTCTCGTATATTCCTTCTGGCAATAAAACTACTCTTACCTTACAAGTAGTTCTCCAGCACTCATATTCAGCCCTATTCTAAACAAAAATTCCCGGGGAAATGTTTTCGGGAGAAGGGCTCCAAATCGAAATATTCCCGGAATTTCATTATGTTTTCGCTTGTTATTTGTTCCCCTTGTGTTCAGAATAACGTAAAAGTGAAAAAAGAACGAAATTGGTTGCAACTTTTCGATTGTGAGCTCTTCTCCCAAAAACATTTCCCCGGGAGTTTTCATTCAGAATAGGGCTGATTAATTAAAGTCTTGTACACCCATTTTTTTTTTTTTTTTGAAAATCATTTCCTGGATAGGAACATACAATAACTCACTATTTCTCCTTTTTCCCACAAACTTTTCACAATTCATAATTAATATAATTAGTTTATTAAAATCCCGCACTAAAGTACACTTTGTTATTCTGATTTTACCAGAGTGACGAAGGTTTTTTGTTAAAGATGCAACATCACCTCGGTTTCTCCAAATTTTTTCGAGTAATTCATTTAACAAAAAATACAAAATTATACCTGGAAAAATTAATGTTCATACCCACTATCGATTCTATACATGAAGACCATGCAAAATTCTAGTCAAATGAAGTTTTTTTTTTGGCAGTTTTAAAGTTTTGAACGCGACATTTTCAGAAATTTCCAGGCTTCTAGTAATTTTGAACTAAAACCCTATAGTTTAAAAAAAAGGATGTTTAAGTCAAATAAGTTTTTTACATATTGAGCCAGGAAATGTCTTCTCGAGGCGAGTAATTTAAAAAAATATTACTTTTCACAATTGCTAATGTCATTGGATTCAAATATTTATTTTTTAAGTTGTTTGGGCATTTGCCCTTTAATTTTCCAGTCCACGAAATAATTCGATACAAAAATTAATTTTAAAGCTAAAATGAATTTGTTTCAATATTTTACTTAAAGAAAATTCAACACTACGTTTCTGGCTCCTAAGATAGCACTGGTCTGTAAAAATTAAGTTTTTATGTCCTTCATATAATTTTTTTAAATTATGTAAGATTGGAATTTTCTGGATCTAAATCTGGTTTCAGAAAAAATCTATCTCGAAAATTTTTTTTGATTGATTTTAATTTTTGATTCTTCAATGTATAGTCACATGTTAAACCATAATGTAAAAAAAATCACCATAAATTCCAAAACTCCGTACTTTTTGGGATGTACACTGCATCCTATTTCTAAGCTCTTGATACTGGCCAAGTTAATTATGGTGTAAAGAAGGCAGTAATCAGAGAAAACCCAATAAAAAAGGATATTTTGTGCTTTTCAAGAGGACTGATTTTTATGGATTTGTCAACATTTTTTTTTGAGGAATCCAGAAGTCATACAAAAAATTGGCCAAGACATAAATTTGGTAATTTTGTCTTAATTTGTTCTACATTATCGGTCTTAGCGTTTATATGTTGGCATATGCACCAAAAACAATTAAAAAATTCATACTCAACATCCCAAAAAATCATAAAGTTGGCTATAAAAAGTATTACTTCAGAACTTTCCAGCTCTAAAAACGCTTGAATTGCACTACAGAGATTATTTTGGACAAGTGCTAAATTTCAATTTGCAATATCTGCATCGAAAGCGAATTTTTGAATGATTTCATTCCCATCCCATTTTTTGTAATAAAGTATTTACCAGCAAAGAAATTCGACGGTAAATGTACGAGTTTTTAATATCTTCATATTATTTTCAGATTCGTGTTCAGCGGTACAAAATCCTTTAGAAAAGTATACTTTAGTTTGAAGGCAATTTTCGTTGCAGACCAGTGTAATCTATAGTGTACTTTTCTATGTGTTACCGTTGTCTTTGAATTGTTATTTTTTGTGTGAAATCATTTTTTAATTCTCCCCCTGCCTGAATGTTTATGACAGGTTTATTCATTTTTTTGGCACAATAACACGTTCTACAAGTTTGAATTCTAAATTTCTTAATTTAATGTTAATTTCTACTACTTGCTGTTATATACATTTTTCTAATTGATTAATTTTGAAATGCTGTATCTTGGAAACTGTTGGCCCTTCAAAAATGAAATTGAAGTCAAATTAACAAATTGCGAAACCATACAATAATTCAAAGTCAAAAACTACTCTTTCATTGCTAAAAATGTCAATTACTAAAAAAGTGCACAAATTTCAAAAATTCAGCCCCTCAAGCCCCCCCCCCCCCTCCCTGGCTACGTACCTGACACGGCTGGATCGCACGTACTTGATCTTGTAGCTCATCAAGTTTAAAGTTAAGCCGTTTTCCAAAAAAAATCCAATAATTTGAAACCGTTATATGGGAGGTGTTCGTTCTAATCGAGATATTCAAATACAAAAAAAAAACAACCTTGAAAATTACAAAAAAAAAAATATACGTACCAAATTTCATGCAAATCCGTCAACAGATGGACGCACAGACGAACAGACCAACAGCCGAACAGACGATTAGACGAACCGACGTAATGTTGGTTTTGATTAACACCTCAATTTTTTTTCACACGAAACCAATACTTGCTCTATAGAGTAAGTAAAAATAGCTAAAATTTAATGTAGGTTTGCCAAATCTCAAATGAAATAAATTTTTCCACTTCCATGGTTTTGGCCTAAGCAGTAGCTAGATACTGTTGCCAAATTTTGTTAAAGCGTTCGATTAAAGGAAGAACAAATAGGTACCATGGTATTTGTTTTCATTTACGTTTATTCCCTTAATCTCTTACCAATCAACCCACAAACAATAAAAGTTCAAACAAAAATTGATTCCATTTATTGCCACCTGGTCAATTTGTTGTGCTTGCCTTAACGACACTCTTGGTTGCGGGACATTCAATTCGGTTTCGGTATCAATGTCTGCGTTGTCATTATATCCTTCCACCACTCCAGATTCCAATTTGACAATAAGACGTGTTATTTGTTGTTGTCTTTTTAAAAAAGGAAATTGCTAGAAGCAATGGTGAGTGTCCTTTTAAATGTTTCTCAAAGACATTTCATTTCCTATTAAATACAATGGCAGACATCTGAAGGTAAAGAGATGAGTGCTGAGACAAAGGATAAAGATATAAGAGTACAAGTATGTGTGTAAACAAGACTGTTCTTTATAGTATCCAGAATAAGCTGCCACATCGTCTAATGTTTGCTGTAAAATATTATGTTTCCGCCTGATTTATGTCAAGGCTTTCTAAATATCCTTAAAATGAGTCTTTATTTTCAGTTGAATGAGAACATATAGTTCATGAAAATGTCAATAAAAAAGTATAAATAATCGTATTGTAATTGGAAACACTTTAGGTGTCTGAGTTGATTCATTAAAGGTTGACAAATAGATAAATAATAATGTTTTGAAGTATTTCAATGTATTACTTAGAGATCATTCTATAAAAAATATACATTCACCCCTGAATGAATCGTATCATCATCATTTTCGACTCTCTCTGGTTTTTTCAATAGAACATTGGCAACCAATCTATTTCGCTAATATGAGTTAAATGGTAATAATGTACGGAATTATAACCTTAAAATAATCCTCGTCTTAAAGCAAACGCTTAAATTGACACATCATCATCATCATCATCGGCTCGACAACCAGGGCCGGTCCTGGCCTCTTTCAACAAGTCTCTCCACCTATCCCGGTCTCGAGCCGACGCCATGCAGTTGCGCACCCCAAGGCTTCGGGCGTCCTGGTCTACGCCATCTCTCCAGCGCAAGCATGGTCTACCACGCTGCCGTCTACCATAGAATGTACCACAAAAGACTTTCCGAGCAGGTTCCTCTTCGCTCTTACGAGCTAGGTGCCCTGCAAACCGGAGTCTACCGAGCTTAATTTTTGTCACTATGTCTGCTTCAAGGTAGATTGCGTACAACTCATGATTGTACCGTCTCCGGAATCATCCTTCCTCACATATGGGGCCAACAATTCTCCGTAAGATTTTTCTCTCGAACGCGGCTAAGAGGTCACAGTGATTTTTGCTAAGCACCCAAGTCTCGGATCCATACATGAGTACTGGCAGGACCATGGTCCTGTACAGCAGCAGTTTTGAAGTTATGGTTAGATTTCTGGATCTTAATAGCTTTGACAGACTGTAGTAGGCTCGGTTGGATTTGAGAAGCCGCCCGCGTATTTCTTCTTCTATGTTGTTATCGGCTGCTACTGTTGACCCAAGGTATTTACCTTGGTTGTTTGACTTGATTGTTTGACCAACTGTTCTTAAATTGACACATACGAAATCAAAATACAACACGATTCGAGTTTCATAATTGGCTTGATTGAATTATGTAAATTATAAACATTCACGAGTTATTCACGCAATCAAGTTGTTATGGCTTGTCAAATTAAAAATAATCCAATCTAGGATTGTCAGACTTTTGAATTTATATTCAGGAGGATAAAAGTCCTGTACGATAATTTAACTTTGTATGGCACTGGCTCTTAGACTACAAGATGTGAGGTTCTCTGATTAACTTCATTAATTACATTTTAGTCATAAGGCCAGCTAAAACAAAATAGCTAAGCCTTTGATACAGAGAAAGGTTTAAGACTTGTCAATATGCCCCATTATAATATACTGTGACCTCTTTAAAAATGGTGAAATATATTGCTTAATATTTTGATGATAAAATAAACATCATAAGGAAAACAAAGAGAGCAGTCATTGCATTTGGTAGCATTGAAACGGTGACGCAAAAATGTAAATCACATGAAAACAAATATTATAGTCTCTAATGGAGAAGAGAAAACTGCATAAAACGTCGCAATATTGACAGATAATGCTTTGAAGTAAATAGTTAGAGGCTTTTTTTTACATTAAATCAAGGATAAATTTACACACGAAGTAACACCCTGAACCCTCTTCAAAGAACCAAAATAGCGCCTTGAGTCAAAAACATTAATTCATAAATTTGGTATTGACGTAGAATATCACCCTCAACCTAAATGGTAAGTGGGTATAAAGTTCTCCAAAATACCTCTATTAGCTTTTTACTTGCGATATAGGTACTATTTATATCAAGTTATGCATTCGTAAAAAAAAAAAAAAAAAGTTGACACAACAATCAAACATGACATCACGATTATAGAGAATGAAAAAAAGTGGGTCTGACAATTCTGTCTATCTGTCTGTCTGTCTGTCTGTCCGTTTGTCAGTCTGTTATCAAAAGTCACAGCCTAAACAGATGGGTCGATTTACTCCGAAATTGATACGTGGCGTTTTTTTGAGCCTATCCCCAGACGTTTTTTGAATATATTTTTGGGCAAAAAATAACGGTAGATACCTCTCATATACCGGTTTTAGAAAAAAATCATTTTTCTCAAAAATGGTTTTTACGATTTTCTTAAGTAAAATTTTGGTAATTTTTTGAATAAGGTCTATCTTTAAATGAAAACCATTTTTTTAAAAACCGTTATTAACGGTACCTGTCATAGAACCGTTTTTAAAGTAATACTATACCGGCGATTATAAAAATATTAAACCAGTAAGAACACATAGATTTTTTCAGCCCATAATGACTGGTTTTTTGCACACAGACACTATAAGCAGAGAAAGAGTTATAACACATTTACATTTTATACTGGGTTTGTTTTTTTTTAATTTTTCATTTTGTGTGAAACACAATGAATTTATTAAATTACAGAATTCAGCCATTGTTATTGATAGTCTGACTGATTCATTTTCTACACTATAAGTGATGGAAAAAACTAAATACACCAAAAGTTAGGTGGTACAATGTAAGGTTTTTGAAAAAAAAAAATGTACATCTCGAAAAGTATAAGGGTTAGAATAAGAAAATAAATTTAATTGAATAGATAAATTGAAATAATGAGGAGTTCTAGTCAAGAAAATAATGTAAAAAATTCAACTTTTCAAGTTAAAAATTATTTTCCAATATCCAATATTTTTTTAGACATTTGAAAATGAAGATACATTAGATAATTTTTTGAAAAACTAAGTATGCACATTGAATGATAATAAAAAAAAATTAGGTGTCTAGTACGGATTTCATATAAAATGCTCCATAACGGTTTTTGAGCTTGAAAAAACAAGTACGTTTTTGAACGTGTATGTGGGTGGTTTAATTGATTTTAAAAATCAGGGAATAACGGGAAAAATACGACTTTTAGGCTTATGCGTTGTCTATAAACGTGTGACGAAATTAGATTAGAAAGAAATTAGATCTTAAACATTTTTTTTTTATGAATAACAGTAAAAACAAGATTTTTAGTGCAAGTTTTTTGATCGTTTGCAACTATATTTTATTATTATCTTTTTTATTTTTACATTTTTAAACTTGAAATTTACACAGCCACATTGACAATTTTCTGTAGTCTGTGAACCGACATAACGGTAAAAAGAGTTTTGTTTACGCGGTGCTTAATTACTATTTACATAAGCTTCATAAAACTATGATTCAACTTTATTAGCATCAGGATCAAATTTCCTTTAATTTAATATATCACACATAACTGTACAGTGTACATGCTATAACAGCTTCCCAAACTTGAAAAGAGTTTTACCTAAATTCAACAAAATTAAACAAAATTTTCTGCTTTGGTTGTCGGACTCGACCAGCCACTAGTGGAGAACGGTACCGTTGGTTCACAAATGGATGAGTGGCTTATAAAATTTGCTACTTTTTTGTTTCTTGTCGGATTTTAAAGATTGAGGTGTTAAAATTTAGGTCAAATAGCGGGCTACAACATGGTTTAATTTGTATGCAGGTTCATATAAAAATAATTAGAAATAGGTGATTAAGAGCGAAATAAATTTTTGTTTTCTTATTCTTTTTGCAATATATGATGAAATTTGTTTGAATTTCATAAAGCAATGTTCTACAATATTGTTGGCACAAGTGTTCTTGATAGGCAGTAAATATTTTTAAACATTAAAGTCCATATTTACAGATTTTAGAGAAAAAAATTAAAAAAAAAACACTAATAAAGTTTATTTCATTGGATATTAAAATCTGTAACTTGAGTTTTAGTTGCAGGATTTTAAAAATTTGATAACTTTGATAATATTTTTAGTTCAATTTCAAGATGTGTCTATTTTCTTAAGCAATGCCATACAAAGTTTAGTTAATAAATTAAAAACAAAGACTGTATATGATATATTACAGAAAAACATCGAACAAAATGTACTTTTTATGCTTTTTTTTCAATTGTACCATTCATAACATCTGACTATGTCTTCTTAAATAATTTTAATTTTCTTATAAAATGTCAACAATTATTTTGATTTACAATTTATTTCAATAACGGCCAATTTCTTGACTAGCTCTTAAAACTCGGCCTAAGGAAAAATTAGAACTCAAATTATTAATTTTTTTTTTTTTTTTTTCTTAAGAAAAACTGAGAGCTAAAAATACTAGTTTCAAACTGATTTTAGAACTTTGTCAAGAAATTAAAATCTCATTAAAAATAAAATCAAATACATTTTATACTTAAATTCTGTAAATATACAAAAATTAATAATGATAGGAAGTATAACTTCTAGGGAGCGTACATGAGTACACACACCTTTTTTTATAATTCTGATTTGCCCCTTCATGACTAAATCAATTTCAACCATTTTTTTTACATGAATGCTTTTAAGTTGCAGTTATTATATTTAGTAAAAAACAAATTCGAAAATTATTTTTTTTGGATTTAAAAAAAAACTTTTTTTTTGAAAAATCATTTTTTTTCGAAATATACTCAATATTTTTTTTTCAAAATTTAGTTTTTAGATGTTGATAAATAATACTTATCTTCAAAATGGGGTACCTATTTTTTTTTATAAAAGAACGTGCAAAATTTTATATAGAAAAAATAGTCTTTTTTAAAAAAACTGCTCTAACCATTTTCAATTTTTTTTTTTGTAATGTATCGTTATAGAAGGTATCAACTTGCATACTTCGTTTTGAGGTAGAATTCATTGAAGAAGCTGATTTAGTCATTTTAAAATGGAATTTTAAGTTTTTTTAATATTTTTTCTAAAACTGCATTACAATACAAATTTTTAATTAAAAAGGCTTTAACTTTATCTATAAGAGCAATTACGTGTGACATAGTCTTGTATTTTATTTATTATGATATCCACCCGAAATTTTCAACGATTTTGTAGTTTAAGGAAAATTTTACCACAAAGGATTAGTATTTGGGTACAATTGTGTGCCTGAGTTCAAAGAAAACTGAATTTTCCAAAAAAAATGAGCCCAAAATTGTCTACGTAGCAATAATTACATTCAAATTGCACCTCTTCAATTTTTTTGAATTTTTAGCCCTCAAAAATGTTTAGTAGGATGTAATTATATAGTTCAGTTCAGTTTTATTTTGACAAAGAAACATTTTTTTCAATCTTCGTGTTAAAATTTTCCAAAAACTGCAATATCGTTGAAAATTTCGCAGTTTTTTTGCATCTTTGACTATGTTGCGTCTCAAAATTTTGTTGGCAAACCTAAAATTCGGATTTAGCACCCGCAAAAACATATAGTATAAAGAAAATCAAAACTACCACAAAACTTTCCCTCTCTAGCTACCTTTTTTATCACAAATTTACTGGATTATAAGTATTCAAATGGTTTCATAACAAGAATTGTAAATTATTCTAAAAAAGCTTTTAATATAATAAATTTCGTCCAATGTTAAATTACTTAAGTATTTAAATATGCACTAAAAATTAGTTTCACTGAAATTTAATAACAACAAATTCCTTAAAGACAATCAAAATTGCTAGAATCCAGAATCTCCTATATTAAACGTCCTACTTAAAATATTAAAGTTAAAGAATAACAGACCATTATGATCATCATCCTAACATCCATCTAATATCTTGTTTCTGTTATAGATGTGACATTATCTAGTTAACAAAGTCTCCCAGGCAATAGGAAATGAATTTAAAGTATTCTAGAAGTTTAACTAAAACACAAAGAGGAGGGACATGTTGTACGTTCATGTTGTAGATATTCTGAATGCCAAAGTTGTGCTATAAATAGAATAGTTCCTTGACAAACATGAGAGATGAATAAGGATTATTTTACTACAAAAGATGTCACAAGATGACATATCAATTTAATGTTCTCAATGCATGCTGTCTTCAAGGAATCATTGTTTTTCTTTTCAAAGAATATAAGTCCATCAATAAATAAACCTTTACTTGTTGTTTGAGTTTCTTCGAATACTTTAAAATTGTAACATCTCGCAATAGAACAAAAAGTTACCCTCTGATGCGGCCATTATAAAATTATATAATTAAGGACCAATTTTACATCAATTAAGCTAGAACTCTAACGAACGACTTATTTTAAGTTTAATAATTTGATTCTTTTTTCTG
The DNA here is from genome assembly GCA_948107695.1 of Meliscaeva auricollis. NCBI lineage: Eukaryota > Metazoa > Arthropoda > Insecta > Diptera > Syrphidae > Meliscaeva > Meliscaeva auricollis. Next base: position 39,690,954 of record OX403616.1, on the reverse strand, counting down.
CTACTTTGTAAAAAATAATAGACTGATTTTTTGTGTTCAATTTAAAGAATATATTTTTAAAACAAGATGCTGTTCTAAAATATATTCTAAGGTAATATTTATTTCTTAACCAAACGCGATTTTTTTTATTAAAATCGGTTGAAAATTGGCTAAATGAAAACGTACCAACAAAAAATTTGAATTTCAATTACCTCTCCAACTGAATGTAATTTTTTGCAGCAAAACTAATTACAAAATGGTGTGTACAAATTTTGTAACATCCCCAAAATCTTGACTTAGGGCCAAAAAACTTTTTTTTTAACCTTAATGCATTGCAATAAATCTTGCTTCCTCAAATTTTTACCAAATTTGGTTTTTTTTTACTATTTTGGTTTGGTTTAAACCAATTTTTTTCGATACCTACCTGAACGTAAGAAACGTATCTGGTTTGAAATTGTTAACTTTGTTTTCTCCAGCAAATTTTCAACCGATTTTTCTAAAAAAGTCTCTCCTTAAGTTTGGAAATAAACAATATTTCAGAATATACTTTTGAAGCAGCATGCTGATTTAAAAACGTATGCTTCAAATTGTTGTCCAAGTTGGGCAAATGACGAAAAAAATTAAATTTATAAAATTGGTCAGCTTATACACACCAGTCTAGGTGTTTTAACCACACCATTAAGATTACTAACAGTGCATCGTAGAACTTAAAAAAAAATAACAGTAGTTAATCGGTTTTTGAATAATATTATTTAAGGGGTCTGAAAATGATCAGAAAAGATCAATTGCTTCGATTATTTGGTCAGCGATAAAAATAAAAATAGACAACAAAAGTATAAAATAAATCTATTCATTATTATATTCTGTTCATTATCGTATCTGCTCTTATTCGGGAACTCAGTTTTTAAGGTCACAGGAGAATTTTTAAGCATCTTGCTTTATAAACGAAAGTCACTGTGGCGTATACGCAACATTTTTTTGTTTCTATAAAGAAACATAAATCGTTAATAGACAATTTTGACTACTATTTAGCTTGCACTTGTGTTCAAGCAACTCAGATTAGCTATCTTGGATACCTTTTTGAACAAGACAGATAATCCGGTATCCAGATAGCTGCCATGACAGCTTAAAAAAAAATTGTTGCAGAAATATTTTGGGATTCTTTTGAGCTAGAAATAATATGTATTGTTTTAAATCACTTATAATACATATTTTTTTTCATTTCAAACAATATTCTACGAGTAATAAAGTAATTTAAAAGCACACCAAACACTTAAAGAAAATAATACCCAAAAGTTAATCAGCTGTTCAGGTGGATACCTGAAGATACCTTCTAATTTTTACTTGCGATATAGTAGCCCGGGAGGCGGTGTCAATTTTCACTAAATCATTTAGTGACGATTCATTTGTGATGCAAATGATAGCTGTCCTGGAGCCATTTAAGGATCTGCAAGTCAGCTGCTCCTGCAAAGGTGGCTGTGGCTGTGAGAGGGCGTCGAATTTGTAAACAAAAATGAAAAAAATTAAGTCATTTCGTGACGGCTCAAACTCTTACAGCACGTTCCTTAAATCCCACAGGTTTCAAAAACAACAGTCAGCTGAAAGGCCAGTATTGGAATCATCGTCAGCTGGGGCCTTTAAGGTTGGGGCGCACATTTAATATTAGACTCTTACAATTCAAATTAATGTCTACATGACGAACATTCCACTACTATAAGGAATGTTTGTGAAAGCTTTTCTACAGTATAAACTTTAAGCTTATTTTTTTGGTTAAAAAAAAAATTGAATTTCTTTTATTGAAAAATCATTTTTATTTTTTTCGAAAACTTCTCATTTATTTTTTTTTCAGTATTTAGTTTTTAAATGTTGATAAATAATACGAGTATCTTAAAACTGGCGTTCCATTTTTTTTTATAAAAGTCCTTGCTAAATTTTCTATATAAAAATAGTGTTTTTAAAAAACGGCTCTAAAGATTTTCATTTTTTTTTTCTAAAAATGTATAAATAATGGTGTTTTCCTCGACAGTTGGAAAAACTCATATATAACTCCCATTTTTAAATCTAGCTCTAAGCAATCTGTAGAAAACTATAGACCCATAGCTAAGCTTCAGTTAATTCCGAAAGTTTTTGAATCCCTAGTTAAAGCAAGAATGTATGAAGCTGTAAATGATTTTATTTCCCCATTCCAACATGGATTTGTAAGTATAAAATCTACTGCAATAAATCTTACATTATTCACAAACTTTTGCTCAAATTCAATTGAAAATGGCACCCAAGTAGATGTTGTGTACACTGACTTTTCAAAAGCATTTGACAAAGTAAACCACCAAATATTGTTAACAGAACTAAAGTTATTAGGTTTGCATTCTCAACTGTTGAAGTGGATCAATAGCTACCTCACAAACCGGGTTCAATATGTGAAAATAGGCCCAGAAATATCAGACATGGTTTTAAATGTCTCGGGAGTTCCTCAAGGCAGTCATTTAGGACCTCTTTTGTTCCTGCTACTTATTAACGATTTGCCTCAATTCCTTCCATATTCTTCATGTTTAATCTGTGCAGATGATGTAAAAATATATAAAAAAATTAAATCTTTGGCTGATTTCAAGCAACTTCAGAATGACCTAGATAACTTATCTCAATGGTGTTTTCTGAATGACCTTTCCTTAAATATAAACAAGTGTAGCACAATTTCCTTTTCTAGATCGTTTTCTCCGTTGGTCTTTAGTTATAAAATCACCAACTGCGAGCTTCAGAGAGTTTATAACCACAAAGATTTGGGAGTCATATTCGACTCTAAGTTGGAGTTTAAGATTCATATAGATTATATTATTTCTAAGTTCAACTCATTGCTTGGGTTTTTAACTAGGAACTCTAAAGATTTTAAATGTCCCTACACGTTAAAGTCTCTTTATGTAAGCTTTGTCCGTCCTATTTTAGAGTATTGTAATGTGGTTTGGTGTCCGTATTACAAAAACGCTTCAAATTGAATCGAAAGAATCCAAAAAAGATTCACGAGATTTTCGCTTCGGCAGCTAAACTGGAATTCACCTTTGCCTCCATATGAATCTCAGTGTACTTTGATTGACATAAAAATTCTGGAAGCAAGAAGGTTGACTTTCTTGTTTCCTTTGCTAGAGACACTGTGATGGGTCATATAATTTGTCCAATTTTGTTAATGTTGCTTAGACCTGGTCGATCTTTAAGGCCAAGGGTAAACAGTTTTTTCTTTATCTCGCAACATTCAACAAACTACGGTTGTACTGAACCAGTTGCAAAAGCATGCAAATTTTTCAACAAATATGCTGATAAAATCGATCTAAATTGTTCTAGAGATGTATTTAAAGAGAAAAATAATGGGTGTTATTGTAATCGATTACCATTAAGCATAGCTATATTAAATTACTGTGTTTCTAGTAGTTACACATTTATAAATTTTTGTATAGTAAATTGTTATGTATATCAGTATTGTAGGTATAGTAATTAAAGTTATTAAGTCTAAGAAAGTTTATACTTATGGGCAACAAATAAATAAATAAATAAATAGATCATGAACGTGCGATCCAGTCGTGCAGTTTATTTTTTGACAAAAATTTGGTTCGTTTTTTAACTATTTGCTATCATTGTTATCTGTTTGAATATACTCACTGTAAGGCGTGTTAAATACCCTAGTCCTCAAAATAAACACCCCAAATCAAAAAACTCCAAAAACTAAATTCCCAATATCAAAATCACAAGCATAATTTCTCAAATATCTCAAAATGCATAACATTGGCCGTTCAAGAATTTTTGTTCTGATGGCGAGCGATGGCAAAGAAAAACACTTCTGTTAATGAAAGGTTAATTTTCAAAATTTTTGGTTGTAAACATGAAGATTAGATAGTTATGCTATCTCAGTTTTTTGCACCCCTTTTTTAACTGCTTTATAGGGCTTCATGTCAAAGTGTTTCGTGTCAAAAAAAAAAACAATGAGGTTTTAATCAAAACCAACATTACGATGATGGAGAATACCAAAAAAGTGGTTTTCGTCCTTCCGTCCGTTGGCCAACGTAATTTTTAACGTAATTTTAAAAGTTGTTTTTTTTTTTTTTTATTTTTGAATATCTCATCTGAAACGAGTACCTCCCATACAATATTTTTGAGTTATTAGAGTTTTGCTCGGAAACGGCCTTAACGATTTTGATGAAACTTTATGATATGATTTCTTCTGTAAATATACATTTTTAGAATTTTTTTGAAAAATCGTTGGTATCGTTTATTTTTTTTTTTACTTTTTTTCAAATAAAAAATTTTCAAACGATTTTTCAAAAAAAAAATGATGTGCCATTTTTAATATATTACTTATCAACAACTAAAAACACAATTTCGAAAAAAATTCATTGACCCATAATCGAAAAAAAAACAATTTTTCAAAAAAAAACCAAATGCTAAAATTAGCAATATTAGTTAATACCTACATAAGAATTGGACTACATGAGCAAGTTCGTGAGTTCCAGTCGTGCATTTTATTTAACTTATGTTTGCTAATTCTAAAATGCCCGTTATTGTCTTTGTGTTGATGTGATCAACTTCAAGCTGAAATATCTCAACTCTTCCATGACTGATTTGGAAAAATATTCCAGTAATATTAACAAGCTAAACTTCACCTTACATTTGATACCAAACACGTTTTTGTTTACATTGGGCCAACGAACGCTCCATAATAAAGTGAACATTCCCTTCATGCCAAGACACCTGTTTCTTATTAAAATTTTAATTTCTATTAATTAATTTATTTAATTAAAATAAAATGTCATAAAAAGAAGTAAACATCAATGCAAATGGTTTTAATAACTGTGAATAATTTAAAATAATCATCAAGCAAAATTACCTTCCTTTTGTAAGCCATAGTAAGCAGAGTGCATTGTTATCAATATGAAGCCTTTAGCCTTTTTATTAAAAGCAATAGTTTTTTGGGCGTGTACTTAATTTACTAAGCAGGTAAAAACTATTAAAATGTTTCCGAGGCTTAAAGCCAAATGTGACTCCACTACCGGTTGATGCCCGGGATTCGGTTTCCAAAATTGATTTTTTCAGTGATTGAGGTAAAAGCTTTTAAAGGATTTAATTGGCTCATATAAAACAATGAACACACTTCCGTGAAATAATCGGTCGGCAGAGCATACATCCTATAGTGTGCTTCTCTGTCCCCATATGTTCAGTTGGTGGTCTATTTCTATATACATATGCATTTTAACACAAGCTCGATACTCATAAGTATATAAATTTGTTCTATACATATATTTATTGTTTGTGAATTCTCATTTTAAAATGTCTGATCCAGCAATACTAATAGTGCTGGGTAATATCAAAAATCTACATCATGAAGCAAATAGCTGTATGCAATTTAAATTCAAAATCCCTTTGTTGCAAAAGTGCAGCTTTTCCTGTTTCACAGTAGCTATCTACCTATTGTGATTAAAATTTTATAAACAAAACATAAATAAATAAATGCTCTGAGAAACAAAAAGGTTTTCGTGAATCGAAATACAATTTCATCTCATTCATTTTGAGATGGATAAACTGCAACAAAAACAGAACGCTTAGTGGTAACATCATTGGGGATAAAATCATTTAAATTCATATGCAAGTGATGCCAATTTGTCATATTGTACTTAGTCATTAGTTTTTTTTTTATTCTAAAAGTTAAAAATAGGAACTTTTTTTTTTGTTGCAGAAGAGCTATAAATATGATTGTGTAGACAGATAAAAGCCTTGAGTAATTGTGCTTTAATTTATTAAGAGCCCGTTCCAACCATAATAAAGGTGTTATTTTGATATTCAAAGAAAAATAGCATTTTTGGAGATAAATGATCGGATGTTTATTTCATTATAATGGAACACAACATCAGCCAAATGGCCGCCAAGACCACGCTTACAGGACCATATCCTTTTCATGAAATTTTCCATAACCAAATCGCAAAGTGGCTGCCCTATGTCTTGAATCGACGCTGGGCTGTTGGCGTAGACCTTATCTTTCACGTGGCCCCAAAGGAAGAAGTCGCAAGGTGTTAAATCACAAGATCTCGGTGGCCAATTGTGATCACCTCTTCGAGAGATAACACGGTCCGGAAACTTTTCCCGTAAAAGATCGATGGTTTCATTGCTTGTGTGGCACGTAGGGCCGTCTTGTTGAAAGTAAACGTTGTCCAGATCAATACCATCCAATTCAGGCCATAAAAAATCAATAATCATCTCTCGATAGCGCAATCCATTGACCGTAACTGTTGCTCCAGCCTCATTTTCGAAAAAGTAAGGTCCAATGACCCCGCGGGACCATAAACCGCACCAAACAGTCACGCGTTGAGGATGGAGAGGCTTTTTAACAATAACTCTTGGGTTTTCCGAGCCCCAGATGCGACAGTTTTGCTTGTTGACGTAGCCTCCGAGGTGGAAATGGGGCTCATCAGTCAAGATGATTTTTCGATGAAATTCCGGTTCATTTTCATGCATTTCAAGGACCCAATCAGAAAAGACACGACGTTGTTGATGATCAGCCGGCTTGAGTTCTTGTGTTAACTGAACTTTATAAGCCTTAAGACCCAAGTCTTTATGCAAAATACGGTGTAATGACGTTTGTGGAATGCCTAATTCCAAAGAACGACGAGGAATGGACAAACCTGGGTTTTCTTCAACACTTTGGGCTACAACAGCAATATTCTCAGTTGTTCTTGAGCGACGTGCACAGGTTTTATTCTTCACATCACTAACTTGTCCCAACAGCTCGAATTTGTCCACCAATTTCTGTATTGCGGTCCGACAAGGTGCTTCACGACGACCCCAAAAAGTTTTAGTTTTACGAACCGTCTCTGCCAAGCTTTCACCATTTTTATAGTGAATTTTAATAATTTCTATGCATTGTTGAAGCGTGTATCGTTCCATTTTTATTAATAACGTAGTTTCTACTTGTCAAATGTCAAAAATGACAGCTTCAAAAGTGACAGCTACCGAAATAGCGGGCTATTCAAAATAACACCTCTTATTGGAAAACCCTTTATGATAAATAACATTGGTAATACCAAACTTTGTCTTACGGAGAATTGTTTGCCACACATGTGAGGAAGGACGATTCCGGAGACGGTACAATCATGAGTTGTACGCAATCTACCTTGAAGCAGACATAGTGACAAAAATTAAGCTCGGTAGACTCCGGTGGGCAGAGCACCTAGCTCGTATGAGCGAAGAGGAAAATGCTCGGAAAGTCTTTTGTGGTACATTCTATGGTAGACGGCAGCGTGGTAGACCATGCTTGCGCTGGAGAGATGGCGTAGACCAGGACGCCCGAAGCCTTGGGGTGCGCAACTGGATGGCGTCGTCTCGAGACCGGGATAGGTGGTGAGATTTGTTGAAAGAAGCCAGGACCGGACCCCGGTTGTCGATGATGATGATGATGAATACCAATACCAAAATTTTAAAAATGTATCCTTATAGAAGAAATCATATCAAAAAGTTTAATCAAAATCTTTAGAGCCGTTTTCGATAAAATTCGAATAGCTCAAAAATGTTGTATGGGAGGTACTCATTCTAGATGAGATATTCAAAAACAAAAAAAAAAACTAACTTTTGAAATTACGTAAAAATCATTTGTACCAAATTTAAAGAAAATCCGTCCACGCGTTTGGGCAGGGGAGAAGTGTACAGATGGACGCACAGACGCACAGACCGACGGACGGCATTACGAAAACCACTTTTTGGGACTTCTCCATCATCGTAATGTTGGTTTTGATTAAAATCGCATTTTTTTTTTTGACACGAAATCAATACTTGCCCTATAGAGCAAGTAAAAAATGCACGACTGGGTCGCGCGTACTTGCACTTAGGGTCAAAGTTGGTAAGGGCGTTGAAGCTTCTTATATCAAGTTGCTAGAAATAAAAATATTTAAAAATGTTTAAAAACAATTAAATCTCATTGTCATTACTAAAATGACATAAGCAACTTCTTAAATTGTTAAGAGCTCCAAACTTAGGATGCCATTTGATTCAATTAAAAAAAAAAAAAACATTTTTAGAAAAAAAATGGAAAATCATTAGAGCCGCTTTTGGAAAAAAAATAGTTTGCCATTTTCAAAAAATAAAAATACACATCTAAAAATATAGTGACCTGTTTTGGAAAAATTGATTTTTCAAAAAGATTTTATAAAAATCCAAAAATTATTTTTTCTTTAATTTTTATATCAAAAATTTTTAAAGTTGCTTGGGAGCGATCTTAAAAAAATCATCAAAATTGGTTCAGTTGTTGAAGAGTAAGTCAAAAATGAAATAAAATGCACGACTGGATGGCACGTACTTGCTCTTAGGGTCAAAGTTACTGTGAACGTTAAAGCTTCTTATATAAATTGTAAGAAATAAATAATTTTATAAGAAATGTAAAAAACAAATAAAATTCATTGCTTAAATGACACAAACAACTTTTTAATAGTTTCCAGCTTTAAACTAATTGATTGATTAAAAAAGATAAATTTTTAGAAAAAAAATGTAAAATCGTTAGAGCCATTCTAAAAGGAATTAATTTTTTATACATAAAAATTTTAAGACCCTTGTCTTAAAAAAAAATTAGTATGCAATTTTCAATAAAATAGTAATGCAAATCTAAAACCAAAATCTCGAAAAATTGTTTTTGCAAAAAAAAATTTTGAAAGATTTTTTTAAAAACCCAAAAATTATTTTTTCGAATTTTGTTATATTAAATAGTTTTTGAATTGTTAAGGAGCTTCCGTATAAAAATATTCATCAAAATTGGTTCAGTTGTTGAAGTGAAAGTCAATAATGAAAAAAAAAAACGGTTCCATAGGAGGTATTGTTAGTAACATTTTTACAAACATTTCTTTCATTCCAAAAGTATGACTCTACTAACAAAAGTGAACACAAAAATTTGAATCAAAATTTTTAGAGCCGTTTTTGAATATACATATGGTTATATGACAGGTACTGTTAGTTTTTGGTACAAAAAAATTTCAATTTCCCCTCTGAGGAATCACCAAAGACCCTTAATCACAAAGTTTCAAGAAAACCGGTTAAGTGGTTAAGGCTGTAACTTGAGGTATACACAGACAGACAGAAAGACAGACAGACAGACAGGCGGACAGACAGAATTGCAGGACTCACTTTCTTCGCATTCTCTATCATCGTTATGGTATGTCTGATTGTTATCTTGAGTTAGATTTTTTTAGGAATCCTAAACTTGCCCTATAGTATCTATATCGCAAGTAAAAAACGGTTCCTACTCCGGAAACTGGTGAATTTAGAGCAACTGGATGATATTTGGAACGAAATATAATTTATGCGTCAAAATATAGTTTATCCCCGATCTGGTTGGCAGAGAAATGTAAAATTCCATTGGAGGATCGTTACGTTGTTGATGGATTAAAAAAAACACTAAAAAACCCAAAATTTTCTCTGAAAAAAGCTGGTTTAAGGGCAATTGGATGACATTTGAAAAGGAATATACTTTTTGCGTCACAGACTATCCTCTATCGTTCAAGCTTAATCTCAACCCATTTCAACTCGGATTATAATTACATTGCAGCCCAAAGGAATGCACCAAATATTAATTCACAGTGTGTAGGGAGCTTAAAATTGGGAAATCGAACTTTACTCACGTGCCTTATATGAAAATGGTAAGTTAGGTCCTCATAGCGATAATATAATTATCCGAAGAATTCTATAATTGCTCTTGCGAACCAAGTTGACTACCCGGGAGTAAAATATTGTGAATTCCATAATAGCCATGTATACTGTTCTTAAAAACAAACAATTTTGGGAGTATATGTACATATGTAGGTAAAGGTATGCATAGAACATGCAACTATTTGGGTTGAAACCATAATTTAAATCCACTTTTCTACTGTCACCGAAATTTTGGCTATTTTAAGCATTTTACTAGCACTTAACTAGTTTAAGTAAATCGGTAATTTTATGTTAATTTGCATACCTCCTGCTCTTCATTATATCTCAAAAGTACTATATCGTACGCCTGTTAATAACTAAGGTAAACCAATTTTTCAAAAAAGCAAGGTCCTTTGATTGCTCCTAACCAAATTGCAAGCCAAGCTATCACAAATTAATATTTACCAAAATTGCAACAAAATAAAGAAGTGTATACTACCTATATTACTGTTGACACAAATAATAAAGTGGTAGCCCTGTTAGGGTCAAAATGGCACGGCATGCCCCGTAGTATTGTAAATACCAGCAGGGAGAATAGCAAATGGTTATCAGGTATATTGTCGCCGATGCATTGTAGTTTTATATCTATGTAAAATTTATAGATACGATGTCTACAGACATTGCAATTAAAAATAAAACAGATCGATACACCTCTATAGCCTCTATACACACAAAGTGAGGGGGGAAATGTGTTTGCACTGAGTTCAAATTGTTGGCTTAGCAGTTTTAAACTTGATGCTTTAGGCAACGCCGCCCGCCCGATACTATGGAGAACACCGAAAGCAAATTAAGAGATTTTTTTTTTACGAAGACCAATTTTTTTATTTGTTATGCAAAATAAGTTGAGGTAGGTAACTTCAATTGGTCTATTCTATAGGAACAAAAAAAAAAAAAAAAAACGAAACCTCGATTAGATTTTTTTTTTTTTTTGTATTTGTTGGTTTTGAATATTAATAATGGGGTAGAACGAAACAAAAAAATTAAAGCAACCATCTTGAATAATTAAAGCAGGTTTTTGCCATGTGAAACTTAAATAGAGAAAAGAGTTAAGGTCAGGAAAATTAAGCTAGAAAATAAAATCACACTATTGATTTTTTTTTTAAAGAATAAATATATTATTACGTACTAGTTCCGCCTAGCGGTAAAAATTTTACCACAAACTCATGAAATAAAAAGTGAATTTTAGAAGGAAGGCTTAAAATAAGGCCAAAATTATTAAAATCGATTGCCGGTAAGTAAGTTAAAAAGGGAGATACACAAATAGTGTTTTGGTTTTAATTTTATAATGATGATTTTTCATACGAATGGCTACTAATTGATATATCAGGTGTGATCCCCTTAAGGGGCATAGTTCCTCCACTACACCTACGCGCCATCGTGTACGGTTTCTGGAAATATAACTTAGTTCTCTCCAACTCTTCCCCAGCTGTGCGGATTCACTTTCGACTGTCCTGCGCCATGTGTTTCTCGGCCGACCCGACCCTCTACCTGCCTGTATGAGTGGGTTCCATTGCTTCGCTTGGCCAGCAATGCAATTGTTGCCTTTTCGATGTGTATGACCAATCCACTGCCACTTACGTCTGCGAATAGTACTGTCAATGGATTCTTGACCCGTTTTTCTATGAAGTTCTTCATTAGAAATACGGTTGGATCAAAAAATCCTTAAGATGTTTCGTAGACACCTATTCACGAACGATTGCAGCTTGCTTGTGACAGTTGTTAAGATTTTCCAAGTGCTGCACCCATACAGAAGCACGGATTCAACATTGGAGCGGAACAGTCTCAGCTTGGTCTTTAAGCTTATAGCGTTGTTTCTCCATATTTTGGACAGCATTCCGAAAGCAGCCTTTGCTTTGGTTCCCCCTTTGGTAGAGACAAAACTCCCAAGAAATTGAAAGTCTTCTACTTTCTCTACCGGTTGTCTAGAAATATTGACTTGAACGGATGAGTTACTTCCGAGGCTGATAATTTTTGTTTTTGCCGTGTTAATTTTCATAGGGTTGCTACTTTTAAAATTGGTACATTTTAGCCTTTAATTCCACTCAAATTTGTACTATTTTTTATAAATAAGAACTATTTGGGTATGTTTTTCATTTGAACAGGGTTACCATATTCTTTACTTTACGCTCTTAAATTTATTTTTTGAGTTTTTTTTTGCATATTGAGTAATTGAAATATTAATATTTTCTTTTATTGTAACACACTTAAAAGTTTTGATGCATAAAGTGATGTAGTTTTTTAATTGCGATATACATAGGTACTATGGGACAAGTTTAGGCCTCGTTAAAAAAAATCGAACTCGAGATTACAATCAGACATGACATTACGATGATAGAGAAAGCGAAAAAAGTGGATCTCACAATTATGTTTTTCTGTCTGTCTGTCAGTCTGTCAGTCTGTCAGTCTGTCAGTCTGTCTGTCTGTCTGTCTTTGTCTTGAGCCAGAGCCTAAAGTACTTAAGCGATTATCTTCAAACTTGGTAGTTAAGGGTTTTTGGTGATTAACTAGAGGGAAAATCGGTATCTGCTATACAACCAATATGAAAAAAACTTGATTTTCTCAAAAACGGCACTAACGATTTTGATTAAAATTTGTATGTGTTATACAACAGGCAAGGTCGTACTTTTGAATTAAAAAAAATATTTTTTCATCGGTCACAAATGGTACCTCCTATAGAGCCGTTTTTCTCTTTTCTGATTTTCTCGTAAGAGACTCCACGGATTTCTATGACAATTTTTGCAGAAGAGGTTGTCAATAACTTCCAAGTTATTCCATATCAAAATTTTGAAAAATTTTTTTTTGGATTTTTAAAAAAAAGTTTCAATTTTTGTTTTTTTCAAAAATCAATTTTTCGAAAACACATGAATGTTTTTTTTTTTTATTTTGGTTTTAGATGTCTTTTGATATTTTCTTAAAGTTGGCATTCTAACTTTTTATTTAAACAAAGCTTTAGAATTTTTGTACATAATTTTCAAAATTTTTACTTGCGATATGGGTACCATATATCAAGTAATGCATTCGTACAAAAAAAAAAAGTTGACATAACAATCAAACATGACATTACGATGATAGAAAATGAGAAAAAAGTGTGTCTGACAATTCTGTCTGTCTGTCTGTCTGTATGTATCAGAGACCACAGCTTAAACGGATGGGTCGATTTACTTCAAACCTGGTATGTAGCGTTTTTTGGAGAATATCCCCAGACGTTTTTTTTAATTTTTTTTTGGACCCCAAATAATGGATTTGCTCAAAAACGGTGCCTACGATTTTGATTAAAAAAATCATAGTTATTTCTTTGAGTATGGTCTATCTTTAAATGAGAACCATTTTTTTCAAGAACCGTTATTAACGGCACCTGCCATACAACCTTTTTTTAAATTTTGATTTTCTCCTTCATGACTCAATCAATTTCAACCATTTTTTTTACATGAAAGCTTTTAAGCTGCCGTAATAATATTTATTAAACAAAATTGGAATATTAATTTTTTGGATTTCAAAAAATAATTGAAATTTTTTTTGTTTGAAAAGTAATTTTTCAAAAACTGTTCAATATTTTTTTTTTCAAAATTCAGTTTTTAGGTGTTGATAAATAATATTTTAAGAATGGCATGCCAATTTTTTTTTTAAAGTCTTTGCAAAATTATATTTATAAAAAATAGTTTTTTTTAAAAACGATTCCAACGACTTTCAAATTTTTTTTTATAAAAATGTATCATTATAGAAGAAATCAAGTTGCATACTTCGTTTTGAGGTTAAATTCATTTAAAAAGCTGTTTTAGTCATATGAAAAACGAATGTTATGCTTTTTTAATTTTTTTTTCTATAACTGCATTTACAAATTTTTAATTGAAAAGGCTTAGCAGTCGTGAAATTTGTTTTTTTTTTTTCAATTTCATGATTGTTCAAAATTCTATATCTATAAAACTTGGAATAGAGCAATTCTGATACATACTAGGTTCTTATTCACGTGATTAAAATCCTTTGAAAGAGTATAACTTGGTGTCTATTTCTAAACCTTATTGGCATATACTTTTTACTGTTATTTACGGAAAAATCGACTTTAAAAAAAATGTACTTTTTTGATTGAAAATAAGGCTATTTATATTTGCTCTATAGGGCAAGTATTGGATTCGTGTTAACAAAATAAAATCAACGGCTGGGTCGCACGTACTTGCTCTTAAGGCCAGAGTTGCTGTGGACATTTTAGCCCCTTAAAGGTATAAAGTTTATAAAAATAAATAATTGTGTTAGAATTTATAAATGCATTTTATTTTAAATTAAATCCGCCAAAAATACAAGATTTATTATTTTTCTGCATTATTTTGAGTTAAAAACATAACAATGTAGGTGTATACATTGAAACCAAGTTTCATCAAAATCCAACTGTTATAATTGTAAAATATAAAAATATAAAAAACAAAAAATTGTTGTTTTTTTTGCATTTTTTCGCAATAATTTTGAGGATACACATATAAAAAAATCGTCGAATTAAAATTTGTAGATCCTTTTACTACCTATTTACTTTTCAACTTTTTTCAATAGGTGGTCTACTTTTGATAGGAATCTTTCAAAAACCATTTTTTTCGACAAAAAACAATTTTTTTCGTTAAACAAACCCCTTTCCCTGAACCTGTTAGTGGGTAATTTAAATTTTCTTAACACCCATATTTTATAAATATTTTTTATTAACTCTTGCCTTGATCCTTCTTATTGCTCCTAATTATTCTGTTCAACAATATCTTAATCTAATCCAGAAAATAATATTTATTATGACCAACCATCCCTACTGCCAAAATCAGTTGATAATTTAATCCTGAGAATAACACTCTATTTCTGCACAACCATTAATCAATGACACTCATTATCAATTGAAAATTCAGACAAGTAACACATTATCGCCGACAATTGCAAACAAATTATGTACATACGAACAAATTGAACTCAATTGGGGCATAATGATTTTAGATTGTCGAACAACCTAAACCAAATTTAGAACTCCCTTGGTACCTATATACGAGTATCTAAACATACCTACATATTGATTCGCACACAAAATGGTCAACGGCTGGAAAAGTCATTGTTTGCGTAGCCTCAAACCTTCAATTTCAGTTCTAGAAGCACTTCCGAGAACTCGTCCTTAGAACGCACAATACACTCACAAGTGTTAACCTTTCAACAGTTAGGTACCAGTGTCGATTTTAATTTGCATTTCTCGGTAGGTATCCGATAAAAAAGGAAAAAAAAAATTGTCAACGAGTTTCTTCAAACATAACATAACATAAGGAGTAATTTAAAGTTGTTCTCATGGGCAAATTAAATTTTAAATGTGCTTAATCCTATATTTATACCTACTAACACACACATATGGAGCTTATAGCATAGCTAAGCTACACGAATTCATCTAACTACCGTACCTACAGCAAGAGAACCCTTTCGGTCCTTGGGAAGAAATTTCTAATGAAATATGTATTTTTTCGAGCTCCAGCTGAAAGGTGTTTCCTTCTTCTTGCTACACAGTAGTTGTTGCAGTTTTCATCAGGTTCAAAGGAATCTCTTCGCTCAGTTTTCCGTCCGCCCTTCGTTTTTACCACCAACGGTGTTTCCTTGATGACATTATGAACCTAATTAAATAGTATCATTTATTCTGTTTGGTGGACTGACGGAGAAACGTCGGCATTGCCACAAGAATTTCGAAAAAAGTCAAGCATTCCATCAACACATCCATCCACCTGTGGGTAAGTATAAGCACTCGGTAAACGTAAACCGTCACCATGCTTTCGTTTTGCCAATTTCTTTACTTGGTTGGGCGTTGTTTGCTTCACCTGAATATATCATTCTTGACAGCCTAAAGCTATTATTCCAAAGGATTAGAAAAGCAGTCGAGAGAAATTGTGTGCATTTTGTGAAGGTACGGTATGCCATGCAATAGGTAGAAAAACATTTTTGAATTCTTTTTGCTGCTTCCTATAGTGACTTCTCCTTCTGTATGATGTTAAAACACTGAACCATATGACGACAGCAAGAAAAAAATAAAAATTTAACCATGAAAAAATGTTTGAAAAATTTCCAAGACACTGTTACTAACTCGAATTAAAACACATCATATCCAGGTGTGCACACACACACCTTAATATTTTACGTAAAGTTAAAATTTAAATTAATTATTAATAAAAGCAATATTTCATTTGAAACGCCACACAAGAAAAGTGCATTGACTTACAAATACAGTAAAACCTGTCTAATTGGACCACCCTTGGGACCGAAGAAAAGTGGTCCGATTAGAAGGTGGCCCAATTATACAGGTTCCTTTTTAATCGCACCGGTCCATTTAGAAAGGTTTTTCCCTCATTTATTGAGGGAAATTTCTTGAAATGTATGTATGGTGGTCGGCATAACTATTTTGACAGATGTACATCTCTCGCTCTCGTGATAATAATTTATAACGGTTAAAGTTTGAAGAGAGTAAATCGATTACAAGTTAATAATGTAACGGACTTTAATTGAATAATATATCCTTTCCGAACCGATCTCCACCTTTATGACGACTGGTTACAGAAACCCATTCGTCAGTCCAGGCAGAAGTTCGGAAAGTTGCCTGTTTCTCGATGATGTCTGAAGGCCTGCTAGTCGTTGCACGTTCTAAGCTCGTCGGAGGGGGGGATCTTGACATCAGAGATAACAGACGGGTTACCTTTTTTTCAGGCCTAGTCCAAGAAGTTAGTAGGATAAAAAAAATGTTAATACCGAAAATAAATAAAGTTATTTTACGGAGCCCGAATTTTGATTTGCGCAATGGAAATGTTTAGAACTGTCTTTTGATGGGTTATATAGATCTTGGTATAACTCGAGTGATTTAAGTACCCTCCCGTAAGTGTGGCAGATCTACTCCACACTCACCTTTATCTCTGTCGACACTCATTTGAAACAGAGAACCCAAAATTTGCATCTTAACTTACCGAAAGTTACTTCATGAAAAAAATCACACAATCTTCTATGTTTACTTTCGTCGCATCCTCATCACATATTCCCTTATATCCTCATCCCGTATTCCTTCTTCTCACATCAACCTCATCCTCTTCTCTAGAATTAAAATTCTATAGATACTATTCATAAAATTTAGTTTTCTTTTCAAAATATTTATTTCACATTCTTATACCTATAAAATCTATACATTTTCTTTTAATGTTACTTTTTGCTTTTGAACATATTTATTTCAAAAAAAAATCAAGTTACCAAAAAAAAATTTTTACTGTAGATATTCTTGCTTTCAATGATAACTTGGACTCTTTAGATCTTTCTTTCTTTTTTTTTTTTTTTTTTTTTTTTTTTTTTTTTTTTTTTTTTTTTTTTTTTTTTTTATACATATATATATTTTTTTTTCTTTACGATATTTTGTATAATCAATACAAATATATCTCGTTATAAAGTAGGTAGGTTATTAGGATCATAAATGTTAAGGGTTTAATTCAAAAGAGTATAGTGTAATCACGTAAATGACTTACCTTCGAAGTTGTGCACAGCTCCAGATGGTGATTTTATTTTTAAAGTTGATAAATGATAATATCTGATGAATTATAACCCATGAATTATTTTGATTAAATTTAGCGCGATGAAACAAAAAAAGTAACCGATGAAGCAAAAATAACTACCATTTAAATTTAAATCACTATGATCTTTCTTCTTTTCGAGCCTTTACACTTTTTTTTGTATGATATCTTTTATGAATGATCTTAATTTACTTTGTTCTCTTTTTTTTTATCTTATGCTTATTTGACTAAAATTCACTTTTTCTTTTTCTTTACTCTTTTCTTTTGCTAAATTTTCTTTATCTTTATAAATTTTCTTAAACTTTTTAAATTTTCTTTTTCTTTTTAAATTGACTTTTTTTGCTAAACCAAATCTATAGATATAGCACTATTCAAAACACTTGTACTAACTTAAACTACACTTTGATTTTTAAACTCGAGCTAATGATCTTTTATAAAAAGATATTTTTTTTTTCTCTTGAATCTATCCTGTCTGTCAGGATTCAATTCTCCTTTAACGCTTTAAAGAAGTAAGTATGTCAATGGAAAACTAAAGTTGTCTAAAGCTGTTTTCTGTTTTGTTGCTTTCTGTTATGTTGTATTCCTTCTCTTACTTCCAGTGATTTTTTTTTTGAGTGGAAACTCCTGTCAAAAGGTGGGGAATGAAATTGAGTCGATTCCCGCACAAAGAAACACAATAAAGAGCTTTTTCTTATTTTGCTTTTTTCTCTTCCCCTCCTCTCTTCGGTACGTCTTTGCGTATTGGTGACGAATATAAGGGTTGAATTTATGCTTTGGTTTTGCGCAAGCTTGCCTGGCAAAAAAAGAAAACTATGCGTGTACATATTAATATGGAGCTTTCTAATGAAATTTTTTTTGTTTCAGTCTTTTTTTTTTTTTTTTTGTAATTTCTATTAACTATTCTTACCTCTTATGGATTGATTTTGTTGCTAGATATTTTTTTAGGGCGTTCTTATAAAAAAACTTGTACGGGCCTCGCCTCGTGGTTTTAGAACAAAAAGTTTTTTTGTCTTTCAATATTCCTTTCCTGCCGAGTATAAAATTATCTTGGGATTGGTTTCCCCACCTATCACACAAATGGAATATATGTCCATTAGGGCTTTATAATATAAAACAAACTTTTCTTTTTTTTTTTTTGGATTTACCTTTTCTTTTTGTAGTGTTGATCCTCGTTGACTGCGTGTTACTCGGGCGGAGTTCAAATTAGGAAAGAACGAGGTAGGCATGCAACTTTGACATTAAGACAAAATGGAGACAAACATGGCGGACCGGAAATGGTCCGCTGAATTGTAAAAGTTTGGAGACTGGAGATTTTCATCTATTTAAGATTCGGAACACTTCTTAGGGTGTACACAAAATCAAATTATTCTTTGCGACCATTTTTGATTATGCAAAGGTGTCGCGTTTCTTTTTGGAAATTGAGATTTCTAGTAATTTTAGGTTTGAGAATTATATCTATTTTGATCGCGGATGGAAACAAAAATATCTCTGGTGGTAAATTCAGATTAGGATGGGTTAAGGTACTCTTGGCAAAGCAGGGTTTCCTACAAAACTCGTTCTTTCTTGAGTAGGTTCCTAAACAAGAACGGACGAGAAAAAACCCACTGACCCAATGTTGTCTTATTATCTTTCAAAGCAGTCTCGTGCACAGCTGACAGCCGGGCCTTTATCCTACTTGAACTGTACTGGGATTATGTTTTCAAATCTTTGGAATGTACTACTACTTTAATCCCTTTCTCATCTTGTGTCTCATACAAATTATTACCTATAATTTTAACTATAGTGATCTTTGTAAATTTAGGACAGAACTTTGCATTTCTGTGTTTAGGAGCGCTACTCAGTACAAAATTTCTCTTGTAAGCTATATCCCCTACCTTAAAAGAAATTTGCCTACTTCTAAGATTATATTGTCTAGCGTACGTTTCGTGTGCATTTTCTAACTCAGACTTTAAATGTTGGTGTAAAATGTTCATTTTACAAGCTTTTGGTAACCAGTTCAATTCAGATTGATTCAAACATCCTAAATCTCGTAAAAGCTTATATTCCGATCCATGTTGGACCATCTGTTGGCCAAAAAGAGCCTCAAAAGGCGACATGCCTATCGCCGAATGTATCGTTGAACGCAAAGCACTTCCGATGGAATTAAGATTTGCGTCCCAGTTAAGTTGCTTCGGGTCTATATAAGAGCGAATGGCTGCTAACAGAGAACGGTTCACGCGTTCACTGGCATTTGCCTGTGGTGAATATATGGCAGTCTTATAATGTTTTATCCCAAACTTCTTCATCATGTCTGCGAATTCTTTGCTGATGAACTGCGAACCGTTGTCTGTCAACAGACCCTCTGGCACACCAAAAGTAAGGAAAATTTCATCAGTTAAGAATTTCACAACTGTTTGAGCCGTAGCTTTTCGTATTGGTTTGACGATCACAAATTTTGTTAACTGGTCCAACATTATAACGATTTGGGTATTCCCATTTCTAGACCTGGGATAAGGACCTAAAAAATCCACATATAAGTGTTGGAATGGCCTATCTACCTTGAAAGCTTTACCCATTTCAGCTCTCAAAGTGGTGTTTGGAGCTTTTGTCGTTTTACATATTTCGCACTTGTCTATGAACTGTTTTACCTGAGAGGTCATACCTGGCCAAAAGAATTTTTCACGTAGTCTGTATAGTGTTTTTGCGATGCCGCCATGCGCAGCTCTCGGTGGACAATGAGCCAAAGAGATCAGATTTTCGGCTAGCGCCGTCGGAATCCATAGTTTCCAAACCAAATCATCTTGGAGTGGATTCCCTGTACAGTGTCTGACTTTTTTATATACGAATTCGTCCGATACTTGTAAGTCAGGTAACTGATCTTTATTTTTACGGATATGCTCAATAATTTGACGATATTCATCTGACTTAAAGTTAGAGTCGTCCAAATCCACGTAGAGCACATCGGTGGGATTTGCTGACATCGACTCCGGTTGGGATACCTCTAAATGTAGTGCATCTGCCTCATGCACTCGAGACAGAGCATCCGGCACCACATGTAAAGTTCCTTTCCGGTGTTCGATGCCAAAATCGAACCCTTGGAGTTTCATGCTCCAACGAGCCAACCTACCAGTCGGATCTTTGAGGCTCATCAGCCACTTTAAACTGGCGTGGTCGGTTATCACTGTAAAGTGATAGCCTTCAATGTAAGGTCTAAATCTGTGAATTCCTTTTACCGCAGCAAGGCATTCTCGTTCAGTTACGGAATAGTTCCGCTGGGCCGAGTTCAACTTCTGCGAAAAATAAACTATTGGGCGTTCAGCACCACTGTCATCCTTTTGACAAAGAACGCAACCTATTCCTGACGCTGAGGCGTCACAAAGAATTATGAATTCCTTGGTGAAATCTGGGTTCATCAAAACTGGGGCAGATGTTAGAGCAGTTTTTAAATTTTCAAAGGCTTTAAGCGCTTTTTCATCAAATAGAAACTTTTTCGTCTTCTTAAGGGTGTCTGAAAGAGGTGCGGTAAGGGTAGAAAAGTTATCCACGAATCTCCGGTACCAACCGGCCATACCTAGGAATCGCCTAACTTGCTTAGGGGTTTTTGGTACCGGGAATTCAAGGATTGCCGATATTTTTGCCGGGTCGGCCTTTAAACAACCCTGACCTACTACGTAACCCAGGTACTGGAGTTCCTGGAAGCAGAACTTCGATTTCTCGACGTTGATTGTTAAACCTGCTTCCAGCAACCTTTTCCCTATAACACTCAGTATTCTAATATGTTCGTCAAAAGTTCGAGAGATGATTAGTAGATCATCCAAGTAAACGAAAACTTGTTCTCGTAGCTCTTGAGGGACCACTTTTCCCATAAGGTACGTCAAGCTTTGTGCTGCATTTGAAAGACCGAAGGGCATCACTCGGAATTGATATAATGGCCTACCGGGGACGGTAAAGGCTGTTTTCTCTCTTGAATCCTTCTCCAACGGTATCTGCCAGTACGCATCTTTTAGGTCCACACTCGAAATGAAGTGTGTCTCTGAAAGGCGTGCTAACAGTCCCTCAATATTAGCAATTGGATTCGCATTCTTTTTGGTTACTTGGTTCACCTTCCGAAAGTCCAAGCACATGCGGTTCTTACCAGGTTTTCGTACCAATACGACTGGCGAACTCCATGCGCTGGAACTTTCTTCGATGACCCCCAACTCAAGCATACGATCCAATTCCTGATACAGTAGGGCTTGTATCGCTGGAGATATAGGGTAATGCCGTTGTTTTATAGGTGTTGCATCACCCGTATCTATGATATGTTCCAATAGGTGAGTTTTCCCTAAGCCTTTCAAAGCAAATGAAGGAAAGTGTTCAATAGTGGCCTGAAGAGTTTTACGTTCCTGAACGGTAAGCGGACATTCAAGCGCTGATTGGTCTTCTTTCTTTGCTTGCGTCTCAAAGGATATTGCTGAAATCACATTTGGGGCGAGTCGAAATTCCTTCCAGAAATCGACCCCTAAAATCAAGCGTTGAGTTAATGATGGAACAATGTAGAAATCTAATTTTTTAACTTCCCCTTTGTATCGAACATCGGTAGTTAACATTCCTATAATATTTTGTCGGTGTCCACCGGCGGTGGAAATAGAAGCTGTAAGTTTCTGGAACTGAATTTGTTTCTCATTCAGGTATTCAACAATTTTTGACCCCAGACAACTAATACTGGCGCCAGAATCTAGTAAACCTAACCAATTTTCATTGAAAATTTCTACGGTTGCGTATGGACGAGGATCGACCGATGCACAATCCAAAAAGGCTGCTGCTATGTTCTGATAACATTGCTTCTTTCTTTTGATTCTATTTCTTACTCTTTGTATTTTATTTGAAGGTTGTCTAACTGTGACTATTCGTTTTCTAGCTTCATCATATGCTTGCAGTCGCTCATGCAAAGATTTTCTCGGTAAATTTAAAGTTACATCTAAAGTCTTGTCTGGTAATGTATTCGTGATTAAATTTTCACGATCAGGTTTAAGTATAATAATTTTCTTATCCGTTTCTTCTATTTTTACTGTTCCGGGTTTAGTGTCTTCGAACAACTCCCCCCGGTTGAAGGATTGTTCTGCTGGTAGTTTCCCATACACTTCGGACAGTTTGGTAAGACTACATCTGCGAGACCACAACGATAAAAAAAAAAATGTTCTCCTCGGATCTGTGCACTCTCGGAAAGCATGTCCCATCTTTTTGCAATTCCAACACTTTTGTGGCTTAATATCCCCATGAATTGCTTCTACCACAGCAGGTACCGGTAATGTCACATTCGTGCTTTGAACATCGAGTTCACTTACATTCCTCCGAACTGGCACATTCTGTAGATTGGGTGTAAATCTTGTTTTGGGAGTTTCTTGCCTGTCTAAAAATTTTTCAATGGACCTACATACGTAAGCCATTTCGGAAAGGCTGTTGGTGTTAAATGTAATTAACAATTCCCCCATCCGCTTATGTACATTCATCTTTATTAATTCAACTATTTCCTTAGCTGGCTTGGGAATGCGCAACCGCGAATTAATTTGCAACAAATCGTCATAAAAATTGTTAAAGGTTTCACCCGGTAACTGTTTTCTATCAGCCATCTTTCGAGCTGACTCAGAATCTGTTTCCAGTGTTCTATATTGCTCGAGAAGAGCTAAACGAAGAGAAGCCCAGGATGTACTCTGATTACTCTTCAAAAACATCCAAAACCAATTTTCAGCTGGACCGCTGATGAAATGGTGAAAATTCACTACAACTTCTTCCCAAGAAACGTTATAACTGTTTTTCACTCTTTCTAAACGA
Source organism: Meliscaeva auricollis (assembly GCA_948107695.1). Lineage (NCBI taxonomy): Eukaryota > Metazoa > Arthropoda > Insecta > Diptera > Syrphidae > Meliscaeva > Meliscaeva auricollis. The sequence goes on along the minus strand of OX403616.1, from coordinate 39,667,930 downwards.
AAGAGGAAATCATCCACTGTCATATTTTTACCGTCGAAACGTATTCCCCATTTATGGAATTGTGGAAAACGTGTGTGGGTATTTGCATTCAAAGGTATGGTTTGAGTTTGATTCGAAGTCGAAGCTGGTGAATTGTTCAGATTCATATTCCCTAATTGTGCAAGGAAGTTATCAACATTCGAACCTTGCGCCATATCGACAGGGTGGACAACTGGAGCATTGGCAGGAACTACTACTGGAGGACGAGATATATTAGCAGGTTGGGGTGGTACAACATTATAGAACTGATCGCCTGAAATTTCATGTCGTATTAAAGGTGGTATGGGATTATTGTGTGTAGGAGGTGTGGTTTTAGCTAAACTTTCCCTCACTATCATTGCAACCTGTTGTAAAATACACGCTTGATTCCTAGCTAGTTCTTCCCTAAGGAAACGTTGCTCTTCCGTTCTTTGCAAACCTATTGAAGCTGAAACAACCTCTTGTACATAGTTAGAAAACTGTTCAGTTTCTTCTACCAAATCCACTTCTTGTTGGTTTGATCTGGCTGTGGAGTTAACCTGATCTTGGTTAATCCCATTAGAAGTTCCACTTTCTGGTGGTGCTTCCTCTTCCTCACTTGGGTCAACACTCACGTGTCCCGATTGGTTGTCCCGTGACATTTTATTTCCTCTGTTAAAATTATAAGCTCGATTTCGTGGAGGTCTACCGCGCCCTCTTCCTGACATGGATTTTTTATTTATTTATTTTTTTTAAATGAATTTGTTTGTAAAATTCTTTAATATTCAAACTTAAACTTATGAAAAAAAACGTAGCCTATTTGAATTCAGCTAAAATTAAACTTATTCTTACTGTCTATCGATTTAAAAAAAAAGTTAAATACTTCTTGTGTAAACAAATACCTTTAAACTAAAAACAACTAATCAAAAATTGAAGTTGTTACCTATTATTAAAACTTTCTATCAGAAAATCACTATTCAATCGAATCTCCAAAAAAAATTCTTATTCAAAAATCTGGTCAATTTCTAAACTCACAAATACTCAAAATCTTTCAATATATTTTCATAATTAATCAGGGATGAGAAATATAAGTAATATTGATAAAGATGCGACGTACCAACAAGCTACTCTATCTTCTTACATCTGAAGATAGATTAAAAAAAAAAAAAAATAATAAAATAATTAATGTACATTTGTACATAAACTTTAAATCGTATAGTTACTTACAATTCTTTCTGAAAAATATCTTGAATTAGTAAAAATTTTGTTATTCCACATCGTCACAACAGACATGAGCTGGCTTTAGGTATAACCTGACTCATCGGATAACGTATGAGTAATGACTACTATCTTAACCATTCTTGATTCTCTCACGTTGACATAAATATTCGATCATTCGAGTAGACGATGTGTCGTACTCACACTCTCACGCTTCTTACAGCTGGCGAAGGTAGCGAATCATCCCACCTTCCGGACAAGAATGTTTGAGTGTACTCGACAAAAAAAATATCCTACAGAATCCTTTTCCTTACCTATTGTGCAACAAGCAACCAGGAGTGAAACTATCTCCTCGGTCTGGACACAAAGGTAAGAAACAGTATCCTAAGCGTGAAGCAAACGTTAATTCTTGTCATTACAACAGTCAGAAGTCTGAAAATGTCCTAACTCCCCGGATAATGCTCCTAAATTAAACGGCTCATATGTAATTGGCTTGAAGAATTTTATGTCTAATGTCTCTGAACGTCGAACAAAAAAAATTTTAATCTCAAAAAAAAAATTTATAATTTAATATCAACATCATCATTTTCTAAAAGAAAATAAAAACATTTCCACTAATCAAATTCGGGCCCCACGTTGGGCGCCATTCTGTAACGGATTGTATTTGAATAATATATCCTTTCCGAACCGATCTCCACCTTTATGACGACTGGTTACAGAAACCCATTCGTCAGTCTAGGCAGAAGTTCGGAAAGTTGCCTGTTTCTCGATGATGTCTGAAGGCCTGCTAGTCGTTGCACGTTCTAAGCTCGTCGGAGGGGGGGATCTTGACATCAGAGATAACAGACGGGTTACCTTTTTTTCAGGCCTAGTCCAAGAAGTTAGTAGGATAAAAAAAATGTTAATACCGAAAATAAATAAAGTTATTTTACGGAGCCCGAATTTTGATTTGCGCAATGGAAATGTTTAGAACTGTCTTTTGATGGGTTATATAGATCTTGGTATAACTCGAGTGATTTAAGTACCCTCCCGTAAGTGTGGCAGATCTACTCCACACTCACCTTTATCTCTGTCGACACTCATTTGAAACAGAGAACCCAAAATTTGCATCTTAACTTACCGAAAGTTACTTCATGAAAAAAATCACACAATCTTCTATGTTTACTTTCGTCGCATCCTCATCACATATTCCCTTATATCCTCATCCCGTATTCCTTCTTCTCACATCAACCTCATCCTCTTCTCTAGAATTAAAATTCTATAGATACTATTCATAAAATTTAGTTTTCTTTTCAAAATATTTATTTCACATTCTTATACCTATAAAATCTATACATTTTCTTTTAATGTTACTTTTTGCTTTTGAACATATTTATTTCAAAAAAAAATCAAGTTACCAAAAAAAAATTTTTACTGTAGATATTCTTGCTTTCAATGATAACTTGGACTCTTTAGATCTTTCTTTCTTTTTTTTTTTTTTTTTTTTTTTTTTTTTTTTTTTTTTATACATATATATATTTTTTTTTCTTTACGATATTTTGTATAATCAATACAAATATATCTCGTTATAAAGTAGGTAGGTTATTAGGATCATAAATGTTAAGGGTTTAATTCAAAAGAGTATAGTGTAATCACGTAAATGACTTACCTTCGAAGTTGTGCACAGCTCCAGATGGTGATTTTATTTTTAAAGTTGATAAATGATAATATCTGATGAATTATAACCCATGAATTATTTTGATTAAATTTAGCGCGATGAAACAAAAAAAGTAACCGATGAAGCAAAAATAACTACCATTTAAATTTAAATCACTATGATCTTTCTTCTTTTCGAGCCTTTACACTTTTTTTTGTATGATATCTTTTATGAATGATCTTAATTTACTTTGTTCTCTTTTTTTATCTTATGCTTATTTGACTAAAATTCACTTTTTCTTTTTCTTTACTCTTTTCTTTTGCTAAATTTTCTTTATCTTTATAAATTTTCTTAAACTTTTTAAATTTTCTTTTTCTTTTTAAATTGACTTTTTTTGCTAAACCAAATCTATAGATATAGCACTATTCAAAACACTTGTACTAACTTAAACTACACTTTGATTTTTAAACTCGAGCTAATGATCTTTTATAAAAATATATTTTTTTTTTCTCTTGAATCTATCCTGTCTGTCAGGATTCAATTCTCCTTTAACGCTTTAAAGAAGTAAGTATGTCAATGGAAAACTAAAGTTGTCTAAAGCTGTTTTCTGTTTTGTTGCTTTCTGTTATGTTGTATTCCTTCTCTTACTTCCAGTGATTTTTTTTTTTGAGTGGAAACTCCTGTCAAAAGGTGGGGAATGAAATTGAGTCGATTCCCGCACAAAGAAACACAATAAAGAGCTTTTTCTTATTTTGCTTTTTTCTCTTCCCCTCCTCTCTTCGGTACGTCTTTGCGTATTGGTGACGAATATAAGGGTTGAATTTATGCTTTGGTTTTGCGCAAGCTTGCCTGGCAAAAAAAGAAAACTATGCGTGTACATATTAATATGGAGCTTTCTAATGAAATTTTTTTTGTTTCAGTCTTTTTTTTTTTTTTTTTGTAATTTCTATTAACTATTCTTACCTCTTATGGATTGATTTTGTTGCTAGATATTTTTTTAGGGCGTTCTTATAAAAAAAACTTGTACGGGCCTCGCCTCGTGGTTTTAGAACAAAAAGTTTTTTTGTCTTTCAATATTCCTTTCCTGCCGAGTATAAAATTATCTTGGGATTGGTTTCCCCACCTATCACACAAATGGAATATATGTCCATTAGGGCTTTATAATATAAAACAAACTTTTCTTTTTTTTTTTTTGGATTTACCTTTTCTTTTTGTAGTGTTGATCCTCGTTGACTGCGTGTTACTCGGGCGGAGTTCAAATTAGGAAAGAACGAGGTAGGCATGCAACTTTGACATTAAGACAAAATGGAGACAAACATGGCGGACCGGAAATGGTCCGCTGAATTGTAAAAGTTTGGAGACTGGAGATTTTCATCTATTTAAGATTCGGAACACTTCTTAGGGTGTACACAAAATCAAATTATTCTTTGCGACCATTTTTGATTATGCAAAGGTGTCGCGTTTCTTTTTGGAAATTGAGATTTCTAGTAATTTTAGGTTTGAGAATTATATCTATTTTGATCGCGGATGGAAACAAAAATATCTCTGGTGGTAAATTCAGATTAGGATGGGTTAAGGTACTCTTGGCAAAGCAGGGTTTCCTACAATAAGTATGTTATAATAGATCACGTGATGATCAAACTCAGTCATTTGGATGGTGTTCTGCTGCAAGGCTGCTCTTTTTGTATTTAAAGTGCTATTTTCTGAGTGACAAAACTATTTTGACGGATGTTCTTCTGTATGCTTGGTAAGTTAAAATAATTTTTTTTACAAATTTAAAGCATATATCAAAAAGTTGAATTCATTAAGGCTCCGATTTGTGCAAAAATGGTTAAAACGGCAGAACTAAGTATTGAGGTTAGAGCATCTATTGTCGCAAGATTTAATTCCGGCGTGTCTATTAAACAAATAAGCAGAGAACTGAATTTATCCAGACAAACCGTACACTCCCAAATAAACAAACATAAAAGAACGAATTCTGTACAAAATCTACCACGGAAGGGTAGAAAACGAAAAACTACTCTAAAAGAAGACAGGCACATTTTGAGAGAATTCACCAAAAATCCTGCATTGACCCCTAAAAGCTTGGAGCTTGAAATGAAATCCCTCCAAAAAAGTTCCGTTAGTGAAAGAACAATTCGCAGACGTCTCAAAGAATATAATTTTGGGACGTATACCGTAAGAAAGATACCATTTATAACTCCTAATAACAAATTAAAAAGATTAAAATTCGCAAGGGAATATGTAAATAAGCCTCTTAGCTTCTGGAACAACGTTCTATGGACTGATGAAAGTTCCTTTGAGTTTCATGGATCACCTAGAAAGAAATCTGTTCGAATGCGGAAAGAAATGCATAAAAAGATTGCTCCAGTTTTGCAGACCATGTCCCATGGTGGTGGATCAGTAATGTTTTGGGGTTGCATTTCTGCAAGCGGTCATGGGGACCTAGTCCCAATCGATCGCACGATGAACCAAAGCAAGTATTTAGATGTGTTAAATGAAAACGCATTTCCATCTGGCGATAGACTCATAGGAAACTCTTTCATTTTTCAACGAGATAATGCCCCTTGTCACAAAAGCAAAATGATCACCAAGTTTCTGAATGACATTGGGTTGGAAACCCTCAACTGGCCACCCCAAAGCCCTGATTTAAATGTAATAGAAAATGTATGGGCTTATATAAAAGGAAAGAGGAATTCATCATTAAGTCGCAGGAGGGATGAGACCATTTTTGAGGTGAAAACCCTCTGGGAAGAAATACCTCAAGAAATGCTCCAGAAACTTGTAGAATCTGTTCCAAGACGACTTCAAAAAGTCATAGATGCTAAAGGAGGCTTCATTTTCTACTAATTCATCAATAATTAAGTTTTAAGTTCTACAAATTGTGTTTTTTCAAGTTAAAATAAAACTGTCAAAATAATTATGCCATAACGAAAAGAGGTTTTTTATTTTTATTCACTAATTAATCTAATTATAATAAAATAACTGTACCATAAAATCTTCCATTTTTTGCCTAAGATCCAATTATTATTTAAGTTTTGCCAAAAAAATCTTTAAAATATCAAAATAACAAGATATTCACTATGTCAAAATAGTTATGCCGACCACTGTACATATGTGTGTATACATATTTCAATTTTACTTCGATTAAAAACTAAAAGACTGGGAATTCGTTTAAGAAACACACATTTAATAACTTATTTTTTTCATAACATATGCATATATGTAATAGGTATTTGTACATAAAACATTTATACTTCATACATACATACATATGTATATTTTTTTTAATTTTCAATCATTCTTAGAAAAAAAGTCTGTAATTTTTCTCTGCACCACAGCTGTATTTTTGAAATTTGTTAGTATTTTTTGTGAACAATTGTCCAGGCATGCCCAGACATCGTCCAAACAATATTCCTTCGAAAAATCTTTAAGAATTTGGAGATGCGAAAAGGCTTCTTTGTATGAAACAGCTTTTGAAGGTTCGGGAATTGTTTCAATGTCTTACTCTGAAGAAGATATGTTCCTCTGCAGTATCAGAAATTGGTAACTGAATGGAATTCAAAAATTCATTTTCCCAACTCTCCGACCATTCATCAGATGTCCGACACATTAGAATCGATACCCAAAAATTCTTCAGGAATTGGAGGGTCGAGGGTTAACTCCTCAGCAACCACATCGCTTCCTTCTTCTTCGAAAAAAACACATTTCTTAAAACAATTTGATATGGCTAGTGGAGTAACATCATCCAATGCCTTTTTAATCCAGCTGCAAGCATCTAAACAATTTATTTTAGCTGCTAACTCTGATACGTTATTGGCTTCGTCTATGTTCAAAATTAAATTCTGCATGAGATAATTTCTACATATAATGCGCCTTGAAGTTTTTTATGATTCCTTGGTCAAGTGGCTGAAGATGTGAAGTTGTGTTTGGAGGAACAAACTTTAGCTCCACATTTTTTAAACCACGTACCACATGGGAAGGCGCATTATCTGCAAAAAGAAGAACCCGACGATGTTGTTTTTGCATTTTTTTGTCAAAACTCGTTAGCCACTCATGAAACAAAAAAGAGTTCATCCAAGCCTTTTTATTGCTCCTCCAGGTTATTCCCAATGCTTTTTCAACATTTATGTTTTTAAAAGCTCTGGGCTTAGCAGCTCGACCTGTTGGTCAAATAAAGTTAAAATTTATAAAATTGATCATAAAAATTAACTTACCAATGACCAGTACTGGTTCTTATTCTCCGACTTGCCACCACTGCATCTTTCATTTTTGAGTTGCAGTGACTTTGAAGGTGTTGCTTTAAAAAAAAGCGCGGTTTCATCCAAGTTGGAAATGTTTTTTGGTTCATATCCAGTGCAAATGGTTTTCTTGAAGTCATCACAAGTAACAATGTCAACATCTGCGCCTTCTCCACTCAGGATTTTAAACACAATGTTATGTCGCTTTTTAAATGCATCAAGCCATCCATTAGAAGCAGTAAAATTTTCAATCTTCAAACTTGTTGCTATAGCCAGTGCTTTTGCTTGGAGAATTGTACCACATATTGGGACATTTTTTTGTCTAGCTAAGCAAAACCACTTAAATGTCAAAGCATCGATTTCAACAAAAGATACACCTGAATTTATGCGTTTCCTTTTCAGCCCAATACATTTTTCAAAAGATGATTTTATAGTCTCCTTCGAAGATAAAATTCTCTGGATTTGAGATTTGCTGCAATTAAATTTCTTTGCAAGATCTCTCTGAATTTCAAAACTAAAACTAACTAATTGGTTATTATCGAAAGACTTTATAACTTCAATTTTCGTTCCTAAATCAAGTTCACTGTAAACACGCTTGCTCATTTTGTTAACTTTTTTAAAACAGGTATCGCAAAAAATAAAAACAATCAACTCTAAAAACTTTATTGCACTGTAAACGAACCCATAACACGGAAGTTTCAAATTGTTTCTTTTGCATAGAAACGAAAACTAAATACTTTTTGGGAAATTCCCGCATAAAACAAAATTGATAGAAATTTTAAATTTGTCGTAGGTAACTAGACACCCAAGATAAAATATGTAAATGCAAAGCATTTTAAGATGCAAATAAATATTTAAAATTTTTGACGGTTGGTCCAATTAGACAGGTAAATACAATAAGCAACGCATGATGATGAGGTGGTCCAAGGTCCGATTAGGAGGTGTCCCGATTATAGAGGGAAATTTGTATGAAAAATGGCATGGATTGCATAAAGTGCGGTCCGAATAGGAGGTGGTCCGATTATAGAGTGTCCCGAATAGCAGGTTTTACTGTAGTCCAGTCAATGGGGAATTTTTTTTTTGTATTTTCTTTATGTTCCAACACAGTTAAAATTTATTGTATTCTTAATTTTTACCTCTTAATGTTCTATTTTTTTCTTTTTTTAAGTTCAAAATTTTTTTTCAATCACTTAATATTAAATTTTGTTTTATTTTAAATTTACATCAATTCATTGTTTTTGTATCTTAATTTTTTTATTTTTCACAGTTAAAATTTATTAGCTTCTAAAATCTGAGCACCAAATATTCATTTTTTTTTTTTTATTTTAAATTCAAAAATTATTATTAATAACTTATTTTTTTGTTTCTTTTATTTTAAAATCACAATTATTTTGCAATTCAATTTTATTTATTTTATATTCACAAGCCTTATTGTTAACAATTGTTCCAACACGATGTCAAATTATCAGCATGCGCTGAAGAATTTCTATGAAAAAAATAGTTTTTTGCATGATACTGGCAGTTTGCTGATAGTTTGACGGTTCAAGTGTTAAAACAAAGGTAATACCTAACCAAAAATATTTCTTTGTCATAAAATAAATTGAGTGTAAGAACCGATCGTCCTCTCCTTGTGAGTATAATTAAATGAGTATTCCAGTGAACACTTCGATTTTTTTTTTAATAATTTGCGCACTTATAAGGGGTTAGACTACCCTTAATATGATATACACAGTGTGAGCGTTAGGAAAATAGGGAAGGATTTAAAAGGAGAAACCGATGAACATTAGTTTTGAAATTCTAAATTCTGAACATTGAAATGGGAGAGAAAAACAGAGGCAGGTAATGCATTCCACATTCGCATTGTACGACAAATGAAAGAATCTCTGTATTTGACGGTACGTCAGAAATTTGGCTCAAGGGTGTACTGATGAGCATATTCCTCGAAGTGCGAATATCAACTTGTCATGCTTTGCGTAAGATATGACTTAAAATAGACTCATGACTGACTCATAATTTCGCACTTAATTATATCAGGTACTGAAATCACATTAATGACATTTTTATGATGTTAGTCTGACATTTTCTATATTATTGAATTGTCAAAATAGAAAAAGAAGCGACAAAGACAAATGCGTAAAATGCCCAAATGGGAGTCTTACGCATTTATCTTTGTCGCTTCTCTTTTTGTTTTGACAATTCAATATAGAACAAGACAGACAAAAAAAGCACTATAAATCTTGTTCGCAAAGTAGAACAACGAAAAAATCAGCGTTTTCGCAATATATTTTTATTTTCTTTAATTCACAGTTAAAATTTAAAATCCTTTCAATTTCTAGCACTATGTAGTTCAATAAAGAAGAACAAGACACAAAAAAACGAAACACGATAAATTTTGTTCATAAAGTACATAAACGATTCAGATAAAAATAGTATCTTTGCAGTATATTTTTATACTTGCTCTATAGAGCAAGTTGGAGAAAGCAATCCGTGACTCTGGCAAGGCAACAAGAGGGACCATCGTGAACAGGTCCAGCCAGAAACTGGCTTACGCAGATGACATCGACATCATCTAAATAACCGAACAAGCTGTACAAGATTCCTTCATCCAGATCGAGCAGGCGGCACAAAATCTGGGGCTGCACATTAGTGAAGGTAAAACAAAGTACATGGTGGCGTCGAATGCGAGAAGAACAGTTGGTCAAACAATCAAGGTAGCGGAGCACGAATTTGAAGTGGTGCAATCCTTTAAATACCTTGGGTCGATAGTAGCAGCCGATAACAACATAAAAGAAGAAATACGCGGTCTGCTTCTCAAATCCAACAGAGCCTTCTACAGTCTGTCAAAGCTATTCAAATCCAGAAATCTAACCATAACTTCAAAACTGCTGCTGCCAGTACTCATGTATGGATCCGAGACTTGGGTGCTTAGCAAAAGGCACTGTGACCTCTTAGCCGTGTTCGAGAGAAAAGTCTTACGGAGAATTGTTGGCCCCATATGTGAGGAAGAAAGATTCCGGAGACGGTACAATCATGAGTTATACGCAATCTTCCTTGAAGCAGACATAGTGACAAAAATTAAGCTCGGTAGACTCCGGTGGGCAAGGCACCTAGCTCGTATGAGCCAAGAGGAACCTGTTCGAAAAGTTTTTTGTGGTACATTCTATGGTAGACGGCAGCGTGGTAGACCATGCTTGCGCTGGAGAGATGGCGTAGACCAGGACGCCCAAAGCCTTGGGGTGCGCAACTGGATAGCGTCGGCTCGAGACCGGGATAGGTGGAGAGACTTGTTGAAAGAGGCCAGCACCGGACCCCGGTTGTCGAGCCGATGATGATGATAGAGCAAGTTAATATCTCGATTAGAACGAATACCTCCCATATAACGGTTTCGAGTTATTGGATTTTTCTCGAAAACGGCTCTAACGATTTTGATTAAACTTGGTGTATGTTATGTTTTAAGTGATTGTAACAATACTGCGTTTTTAGTTTTTCTCAAAAAATACGATTTACGGATATATGATGAATACGATTTTCGGGAAATTATTCATTTTTTAATTTTTTTTAGTTATTTCCTTATAATATCATTAGTCTCTCAACAAATTTCGTTCAAAACTTGTCACCATGTAATTTTCATCATTTGAAAAATTATTGTGTATTTAGTTTTAAAAAAAAAGTTTATATTCACAAAATTTTTCAAGTACTAAATCTTAATTTTTTTATTTTACACTCACAATTTTTTTCCAAGCACTTAATGTTTAATTTTTTTTTCAAAAACTTTTTTCAAACACTTAATTTTTTTATTTTATTTTAACAAACTTTCTTCAAGCACTTTTTTTTTTTTTTTTTTTTTTTTAAATTCACAATTTTTTTTCCAGCAGCTGGTGCCATTAAATGAGCTATTAAATGTGTTTTTGTGATCAATTTTCTTTTAAATTTCCGAATAGGCTTGTTGCAACACAAAAATACTTAATTGCCATACAAAAATTATTACTAGATAAATTATTACAAATTACTCATGAATTCTTGACTGTAGTTTTGTTTTGACAACAGGTTGTTATTTTAATATGACATACGTTCTAAGTCAAATGCAGGTTAGAAAATAATTTTGTGATTATATTTTTATGGTATTGTCATGATTTTATGTATCCTTATATCATTTTTTAGTCATCACAACTTGTGTCCCTGGCATGTCATAATTACCTGAATGTTCATATGACCTAGTTATGACTTACCAGTGATGTCAAGCCATATTTTTACTGGGTTAGATATTTAATAAAATGCTATAAAGTATTTTGTCCTTTTCAAAACCATGTATCAGGAATTTAAATTATTTCGAAAAAGAATTCAAAAGCTTAGGTAGGTACACACATTTTGAAAAGAAACTAAAATATTATTTGTACTTGTACTGACAGTTATTCTATATGAATACCTTATAGAAACACACGTACATACATACTAGGTACCCATTTTAATGACATAATAAAAATGTCACTCTGTAACGATTACCCCAAGTTCATTCTCCCTCCATTTAAACACAAATAGAATCGTTTATTCAACCACGGCCAGAAGATAAATGCATCTTGTGGCACAAATCCCAACGCTGCTGACACAATAATGCTCCTATGTATTTATTTAAATTGTCTTTTTGTGGTCGAAAGGCTTAAATTACTGATTCTCTTGCGGATAAAGATATCCTTTGGAATGTACATATACCTAACCATTAACAGAACAAAAATCCCAGCTAAAGATACCATTGGCGAAGTGAACATAAATGACCACCATTGAGACAATAAAGCCGACCAATATACCTCGAGATTGTCTTCTAAACTCCGATAGTCATTATGGGAATATACCCTCTCACAGTAAAATACATTTTACAATTATCTGACACATTTACAGCATTGAATTGGAATTAAAAGTGTCACAGAGCAGAAGAAAGAATGTCAACTACTTTGTTGCAAGAATTGTACGAGTATATTTAATTACAGCCAACAACAAAAACACAAAAATACACATTCATGTTGTATGTACATATGAACTGGAGGCTTCTCTTATATTCTGTTAAACCTGAAGGCAGGCAGAAGTTGAAAAAGGATAAATTAAGGCCAAAGCTGCTTGGATGTCACTCTTGAAGGGCTCCACAAAGATGACATATTTGCCGTCCTTCAAAGTCAGTTAATGCAGACGAAGGGAAAAAGTAAAAGAAAAATCTTTTTTTTTTCTTTTTTATAAAAAAAAAAAACCTCTAAGGGTTTATTATATTTTTTTTTTCTCCTAAATTTATCTAAGATTTGGTGCTTCTTCATGAGTGGAATGGATAAAGTGGAGACATTTTTGTCCTTATTCGCCTTTGTATTATGGCTCCCAAAAGAAAACCAATTTTTGAATCTATTGTTAGCCGCTGGCTGGCTGGCTGATGGCTGGTAGGTACTGGTAAATGTTTCACAGCAAAAACCACTCTGGAGTCACCTATTTACTCAATGCGAAAGGATTTTGCAAATTTTATTACCAACATTTCCACAACAATGAACGTATATAGATCCCAAAAGTCCTTTTTGACCAAATCCCTGGGTATCCTTAATGGTCCTACCGTTCATGCTGATTTTTCTTTGAAGAAAAGGACGATAGATCTCATGAGGTATGATTTATTTTTTGTTGCTTTAGAAATTGAAACAGTATTATAGTGAAATGAAGTTTAACTTCAAAATTTTAAATATTTATATTCAAGGATTTGTATTAAAAATAATCTATTTTATAGAAATATGTACCCACTTCGTTTCGTAAGAGTATTTATGGCCTGGTATGAACCTTAAGTTAATTTGAATAGGAGTTGCATTCCCATAAACTTAAAACTTAATGGCTAACTTAGGATCGAATAGTTAAAGTGCTTCTTCATATAAGAAATGATATTATGTACATAATTAAATAAAATTTAATAGAAGGAGGAATTTGTTTTGATATAAAAAAAACTATCATAGCACATTCACCCACGAAGGTAAATTTATTTTTATGGATCGGAAAATGTACCTATATTAAACAAAAAAAACTAATTTTGTTTTTAACTTCTTGACTCCGTGTGTCAATTGCGTTTAAATTTTGCTAAATTTTGACATACGTATAGTTACGTTTCATCTAAATTTTCAGATGGAAATTTAAAAAAAAATTTTAATAAAAGGTTTTCCAATAAGAGGTGTTATTTTGATATTCAAAGAAAAATGGCATTTTTGGAGATAAATGATCGGATGTTTATTTCATTATAAAGAGAAAGGTATGCCGTAAATAATGGAACACAACATCAGCCAAATGGCCGCCAAAACCACGCTTACAGGACCATATCCTTTTCATGAAATTTTCCATAACCAAATCGCAAATGGCTGCCCTATGTCCTCGATAGCCTCACGAATTTCATCTTTGAGGTCTTGAATCGACGCTGGGCTGTTGGCGTAGACCTTATCTTTTACGTGGCCCCAAAGGAAGAAGTCGCAAGGTGTTAAATCACAAGATCTCGGTGGCCAATTGTGATCACCTCTTCGAGAGATAACACGGTCCGGAAACTTTTCCCGTAAAAGATCGATGGTTTCATTGCTTGTGTGGCACGTAGCGCCGTCTTGTTGAAAGTAAACGTTGTCCAGATCAATACCATCCAATTCAGGCCATAAAAAATCATTAATCATCTCTCGATAGCGCAATCCATTGACCGTAACTGTTGTTCGAAAAAGTAAGGTCCAATGACCCCGCGGGACCATAAACCGCACCAAACAGTCACGCGTTGAGGATGGAGAGGCTTTTCAACAATAACTCTTGGGTTTTCCGAGCCCCAGATGCGACAGTTTTGCTTGTTGACGTAGCCTCCGAGGTGGAAATGGGCCTCATCAGTCAAGATGATTTTTCGCTGAAATTCCGGTTCATTTTCATGCATTTCAAGGACCCAATCAGCAAAGACACGACGTTGTTGATGATCAGCCGGCTTGAGTTCTTGTGTTAACTGAACTATATAAGCCTTAAGACCCAAGTCTTTGTGCAAAATACGGTGTAATGACGTTTGTGGAATGCCTAATTCCAAAGAACGACGAGGAATGGACAAACCTGGGTTTTCTTCAACACTTTGGGCTACAACAGCAATATTCTCAGTTGTTCTTGAGCGACGTGCACGGGTTTTATTCTTCACATCACTAACTTGTCCCAACAGCTCGAATTTGTCCACCAATTTCTGTATTGCGGTCCGACAAGGTGCTTCACGACGACCCAAAAATGTTTTAGTTTAACGAACCGTCTCTGCCAAATATTCACCATTTTTATAGTGAATTTTAATAATTTCAATGCGTTGTTGAAGCGTGTTACTACTTGTCAAATGTCAAAAAATGACAGCTTCAAAAGTGACAGCTACCGAAATAGCGGGCTATGCAAAATAACACCTCTTATTGGAAAACCCTTTATAACTTCAAAAATACAAATCAGACTAAAATTTTTTGTCCTAATACCAAGCCATTTGTAACCAAGGAACATCAATAACTCAGTGAAACTATTCGAATCCTTAAAACATAATTCCTTGTCTTGCCTCGTTATCCCTAAGTGAAAAAATTGCTTAGTTTACCATCTAAAATCTAATAACCAAGTAAAAGCTCATTTTATTTTCTCTTAAAAATGTCTCCTTAGGAAAAGATGAAAAATTTATAAAGTTTTTCTCGTAAGTTTCCTTTTCCTCGTTTTTCATGTACCTATACTTGTACCTACATTCTTCTGAGGAACAAGAATATAGAATTGCTAGGGAAAAGAAACACTAAAATATTTTTTTCTGTTTCTGCTTGAAAGAAAAGTGTCACTTCTGGAGTGGCAATCAATGCAACGCAAAGTTTCGTTTTCATATGTCTGGAGTGTCAATAAAAGAGTAAGAGCTGTTGAGCATCTATAGTGTAAGACTATACGTAAGATTGCAAGATGTGCATTCATGTGAATGGACAAAATTGTTTCGTTTTATCAAATAGTTTTTTTTTTGTTTTTAAGGGTCCTCAGGAATTTTATACCAAACAGTCTCATCAACTTGGTCGTAAGAGGTTTATTTAGAAATAGCAGGTGATATGCTAAAATGGGTTCACTTAAAATGATGGTGATGCGACTGAGTAGAGAGGAGTTGCATTTATTAACTCCTTACTCTTGTCTGTTATTCTTTGAAATGATATGAAGGTGCATGGTGTGTGAATTGAAATCAGATAAACTAGTATATTAAGACATTATAAAAATCAGTTTAATTCCCTACAATCCTTTCTTCCTTTTGCCAAATCTCGTAATTATCTTATCTCTTCAAATTCAGTGCACCAAAATTTCTTTCTTTTTTCTTTGAAGAGATAAATATCTCAAAATGCTTAATGTGGTGAATTTTTCAGAGAAGAATTTTGAGAAAGGTGGTATTTTTTAAATAAGATTATAAAGGTCCTACAAAGCCATGTTCGAAAAATTACCTATTTTTAAAACAAATGATTCGTCATAAAATATAAAGTAAAAAAAATCGTAAAGACCTAACTACAACGGCATTAACAACGAATCTCACTCAAACCTATCCAAAACCTACGAAAATTCTGAATTTGTTGAAAGAACTTTTAAATATGGCAATCTAATAGACTTCCTTTTCTCTCATGATTACCACTTTCTCAAATTTATGGAAAGTTTTCTGCTAAAAGAGTTTGATAGATTTTCAATAGCCAACAATATTTATATATTTTAATTAAAACAATCTGCTTATCGTGCACCCGCTGCAGTTTAATTTTATTGATTATTTTGAATGAACATCATTTCTTCGAGTTTTTTTTTCGATTTACAAGGTCTTAATTCTTCCACTTTGCAGAAAAATATAAATTTCCGCAAAAGGTTTTCGTGAACACCCCACTAGAAATATTTGCGTAAACGTGGGAAACAATCAAACGTTACAGCGAACTTAAGGGGCCAACCCATAGAATCCGTTGAGTGCGTTGCGTCGACGTTTTCGACTGACAGCTCGATAAAATACACACGTTCTTATGAGAAGCGACCCATAAGCGACGGATCGGACTTACACGACGGAAAAAGTTGCCAAATTTTCAACTTTTTCGTCCGGCAAATGCGTTTGACAAGAGATGTCATTTCAGATGTCAATAAAAGGTCTGTTCGATGTTCGTTAACTAAGAACATTGGACAATTAAATTTTGCAACACCACAGTTACACAACTAATAATCTGTTATTTGGGGTATTGAAGCAACCTTGGTAAACCTGGTAAATATGGTAAACATGTCAAAATGTGTATGGAAACGACAGTTAGTTTACCAAATATTGTACTTTACCACGTTTACCAAGAGTTTATCAGGTTGCATGAATAGTCCTTTTAAAAAATGTTAAAATGAACATTCTTCTTTTTTTGTTCTTCAGAATTATGTGCACTGTGATTTCTTCTGAAATTCCAACTCGACTACTCGACTTTGCATGTAAACAGTGGTAATTAAGTAACAAAACATCGAACAAACCCAACAAAATTTAAGCTGTCAAAAGCAATCAGTCAAGCAACGTATTGTATGGGTCACCCCTTTCCGTCACATCCGGCATCGTCGACGGATTTACTGGCGGAACGGACGCAACGGATTCTATGGGTTGGCCCCTTTATAAAACGTCAAACGTCACAAAGTTTGTCAGATTTTTTTTTACGGTTTCTGCTTCAAATTTGTGAGATAAAATTCTATAATTTGCTGAATTTTTTTTCTCATACAAGTTTTGAATATCTACCCCTAGTAAGAAAAAAAATAATTTTAGTTTTGCAGTTTTGCAAAAAGTGGCCAGTTAAGCCTTTATTCTGTTTAAAAGTAAATACTATTTAATAAAATTAACAACAAAAAAAATATTACTCACAATAGTATTTCATAATATAAAATTATTTATTTTACTTAATTTTTACTTATGGGCAACCATGGCTGCGGTTTTATTTTTCCATATACCCATATTCTGGTTAACTTATATATTTATAATTTTTCTTACAAATCGGAGGTGCTTTGTTTTTCAAAGATACGGCCAGTAAAACGAAAACGAGAAGTTTTGCAACTTAGCATAGCCTCAGGAACCCATTGTTTCCGTCTGCGGCGGTGACTGCTAGATACCCTGTATAATGATGTTTCGAAAACAACTATGGTGTTCTAAAAACTATGCCAATCTAAATATGCATTATTAATGATAAAGTAATAGTAATCAAATATGACTGCATTTCAGGTTTTTACCAAAAGTTTGTGAATAACTTATTTTCAAACTCTGCATTTTGCAAAAAATATTATTTTTTTTTCGGTTTGAACTATTACTTACAAAAAATTGACAAATTATTATTAATGTCCCTAATAATTTTTAGTCTACTATAGAAAACCAGAAAAGTTTTTTAGTTTTCGAGAAAACTGAAAATGACGAGATCGAACTCAGTTTAAGTAATGAAAGCGTTCCCGAAATGATTCTTTTATTTTGAATTCTTTCCTTATTTATGTTTCTATTTAACAAAATTTCACGACGTAACATGTTCAAAAATGCAAAAAAATCTCAAAATATTCAATTTTTTTTTTGCAGTTTCTAGCAAATTTTCCGCTGGAGAATTAGTTTTGGTTACAACTTATCTACCTGATTGGTAAATTTCCTAAAATTTGAGCCTTAAACTTTTTACATCACCATAATAGTTTCCGAAATACTCATCTTCAAATTCGGCTTCAGCTGCCCAAAATAAATAAAATGCACGACTGGATCGCACGAACTTGCTCATGTAGTGCAAAGCTATTTTATGTATTAACTTAGCTTGAAAATTTTAGCTTTTGGTCATCTGATGTGTGTAGGTGAGAGATATGCACAAATAAGCAAAAGTAATTATTTTTTTGAAACGGGAACACTTTTTGGATTTTTTTTTTTTGAAAAATAGATTTTTTTTCAATATTGGGTCAATGATTTGTGTTTTTTCAAAATTTTATTTTTAGATGTTGATAAATATTAGCCATCTTCAAAGTGGCGTACCAAATTCTTTTCTTAAATCGTTTAAAATTTTTTTAATAAAAAAATATTTTTTTTAAGAAAACGACTCGTTAGATTTTTTGAAAAAAATTCTAAAAATTTATCGCTATTGAAGAAATCATATCAAAAAGTTTAATCAAAATCGTTAGAGCCGTTTTCGATAAAATTCGAATAACTCAAAAATGTTGTATGGGAGGTACTCGTTCTAGATGAGATATTCAAAAACATAAAAAAACCAACTTTCGAAATTACGTAAAAATCATGAGTACCAAATTTGAAGAAAATCCGTCCAAGCGTTTGGGCAGTGGAGAAGAGTACAGATGGACGCACAGACGTACAGACCGACAGAGGGCATGACGAAAACCACTTTTTCGGACTTCTCCATCATCGTAATGTTGGTATTGATTAAAACCTCAAATTTTTTTTTTGACACGAAACCAATACTTGCCCTATAGAGCAAGTAAAAACATAAAGTTTGTATGAAGAACTCAAAACTACCCCAAAACTTTAGAAATTCCCACTATGGTGGTTGGTCAGCTTGAAAATAGGAACGTGAACATTCACAATAAATATGTGTATCCATATCCTGATTCAAAACATTATAGAAGAGATCGGAATAACCCTCACATTGTGAAATTCTCTCCATTTATGCATCATTCGGTTCACTTAACCAAACCACCCAACCAGCCAGCATAATCCGCATCGAATTGAATTTCACTAAAATATGAATAAAAGAAAGCAGTTTTATATATGAAACAAACATAATGAACATATGTACGTGCCAACGTACCTTTACCTACCTGCCTTAATAAATGTATACATGTAGGTAAGTCCTTTTGTTCTTCATATACTTTTTCCTTTTGATCAAATTTGTCTAATGTTGTTTTCCTATTTTCTGTCTGCTCATTGATTCCGTGCGATGGATATTGTGTGTTTAAACTTTAAAGTCCAATATCCGACATAACATTAGTAGGTATATGCAAATTAATGATGTTGCAGTTTGCAGCTACAAAACAAACATGATACTTTTTTTTTAAAAAGTAACCATGGGCACAATGTTTTGTAATGAAATTAAGGGGTATAGCCATGTTTATTTCAAAAAATTCTTTGGTTTAAGTAGGGAGGTACTTAAAACCATAGTATACAGGCAAGTAGCAACCCAGGGGTAAGGGGGGCTTAGCCCTCTAGCAAATATCAGTGCAGTGCTTTTACGGAAATGTTTATGACAATATCGTATCTGATGTCTGAAATATTTTTTCCAGTTGAATGTATACTGATATCTTGAAAAAAAGCACCATCTCTTTGATTTGTTTGTATTTTGAAATATCTTGGCAAGAAATGTAATTTTGAAGACAATTTAAGCTGTTTCGTGAGTTGGATCGAGTGTAACTGAAATCAAGAAAATAAATAGGCTGAGTACATTTAATTGGAAACGTATTGTTGCATGCAAATCGAAACGTCAAATATGTTTTAAACCTAATAAAAATAAAAATTTAATATTTTATAGTAAATAGTAGCTCAGGAACCGAAATTAAGGAAGGGAAAAAAAGCATAAAAATATCAATTTGTCAAAATTTTGAGGGTCAGTAGAACCCCCAAGACAAATTTTAATATTTTAATTTTTTATTTTTGTAATCTTAGTCGAATTACGCAAGTTTTGAGAGGTCTTTTGTTCGGAAAATCCAAAAAAAAAAAAATTGTCGGGACACCCTAATATACATACATGTGTGTTAGTTTTTCTCCGTTTCTGTGACTTACTACACACTACGTCGATTTGAGACGAGTTTAAGTTTAGTTCTGTTCTTACTAATTCAATGATAAGTTGCATAAATGTAAATATAACATTTTGTTCTCAACGGGAAAAGTTTTGAATTTAAAGAAATGGAACATTTTAGATGTATTTATGAAGGCATACATATGTATTTATGTATGTATGTAATGTAACGTTGATTCGTGATAAACTACATTTAAGTTTATAAGCAAATCCAAATAATCTGAGAAACTAAGTTAAAGACTTTAAATTTAGTTCTAGATTATTGTGCATATTTCTAATATGAAAACAAAAGTTTACCTTACTATTGTGCCCGCTCCACATGGGACTATTCTCACATGAATTGCAAACAAGTTTTACCTGATGTGCTATACATGGCAGATTCTAAGACTTCAAAACTTTGTCCTAGTCAACATTTATCAATGAAGTTCTATAGTCTCTCTACAAATTCCTATTTTGTCCTGCATATTGTATTTCGTCTTGAACATTCACAACCAAAGCATAACTTAATTTTT
Source organism: Meliscaeva auricollis (assembly GCA_948107695.1). NCBI lineage: Eukaryota > Metazoa > Arthropoda > Insecta > Diptera > Syrphidae > Meliscaeva > Meliscaeva auricollis. The sequence continues at coordinate 39,647,553 of OX403616.1, read as the reverse complement.
TGTTCAACAGGAATTTTCAATCGTTCACTAAGTTATTTATAAACATATTCTTTAAAAAAAATGAAAAAAAAAAAAAAAAAACTGTCCCGCTTGCAATTCATTGTCTCAATTTCCATTCTAAGAGATTTATATAAATTTTCAGGATGCTGGATATGGTTGGGCTCGGGCTCGGGAGAGTTTGAGAAAAGGTATCCTGCTGCAGCTGCATATAAAATGAGATAATGCGACGTGTAGATTAAACTGATGACATTGTGTCGGATGCGTTCCATATATCCAAGGATCGTCATTGCTTCGGGCAGAATAAGTTAACACGGTGCATCTTAAACGAGTAGCATACCTACCTACACTACATACATCAGAGAGGTTCAATGGCATTCAAGAGGAGTAGGTTGTAGGTATAAGGTAAACTAATACTTTGTGCTTGTACAGTGCATTGTGCGCACATAGTGTGAACATAATAACGCTTTTGCTGTCATCTCTCAGATGATTCATTGTTATTTCAGGATTTTCATCTCACTTCATGGCTCCTTTTCAATTCGTCACGACAATAAACTCTACACACACATAGAAAATACATCTACACAGGTATACAAAAATACCCCACCATCTTCCTATTTTTTGAATTTGTCCCGACACGGCACTGGCGATGACATCGTTAAAGTAAGCATAAACATTGATATCTTTCCGCCTACATCGTCATGCCACTGACATGGAGATGAAGCAGGAAAAAAGTGATTGCGACATAAAAAAAAAAAAAAACAGCATCCTTGTCGCTGGGCGATAAATATCGATGAAATTGATTTTATTTTTCCTTCTTTGTGTTAACATAGCTTTCTTTTGTTTAGTAAGCTTAGCCTTAAGGTAAAAACAAACAAAAATGGTTTTTTTTTTTTTTTAGGGATGTTGTGCGATCAACAATTTTATTTAATTGAAAAGAGAGATTCAGGTGCGAAATTGATCTATTAAAGCAGATAGGTTAGGTGTGTTTTGTTTATGCATATTCATTCACCCTTATTATGGAATCCGACGAATGCGTTGACACGGGATTCACACTTATTTCAGTCATATTTTCTCCCGTAGAACTCACAGGGGAGGAAGTCTGTTAATGGAGATGGTAAGGTAGTTCCTCGTATGGATAATATAGTTCAACTTGCAAGTTCATAATTGCTTTGAATGCGAACACGAACCCTGCGAATCACGTTGACTTCTTGTGAGTAGGGTACTGCAAATTAAATAATAATCATGATTATAGAGAAAACCAAACTTAATAGAGAGAGAGCCCACAGCAATTTTTGGGTGTGAGTGATGGCATAGAATCAATGGTACTTTAAGAAAGATCCTTACTTTCTATATTCAAATATTGAGTTCTTGCATACTGTGGTTACAGCGTTTCTGAGCAATGTTTTTTTTGTTTTGGTACACAAGGTAATAATTATTGTTACCTGTAGTAAAATCATAATAATTGTTTTAAATAAATGGTGCAAGTGCAATTGAATGAATATGAGGGTTCCAGACCTTTAACATGGGGCATTCGGCCTGTAAGACGCACTCGAAAAATGCAGAAAAATCAACTTTTGCTTTACTTGTGATAGCAAGATAACACCGGGTCTATAAAAGTTAAGATTTTTTTGTCCTTCATATATTTTTTTTGAAATTAAATTAGACTTTTCTGAATCTAAATCTGGTTTCAGAAAAATTCTATCACGTACGTGTTTTTTTTTTTAATTGATTTTTAAGAAAATGTGATTGTTTTGTAGGAAAGAACTCTTATAAATTCGGTTGACCTGGTATATATTCAAAATTATTGAGCCGATTTGGATGAAATTTGGAGGACTTATTTGATATAGCTGAGAACTGAAACCAGATTTGTTCTTAATCATGAATGCATAGTCACATTTTAAACTAGTATTTATAAAATAAATTTAAAAATTCCGTAGTTTTTGGAATGTATTCGTGCATTGCAAAAATAAAATGCACGACTGGGTCGCACGTACTTGCTCTTATAGATAAAGTTACTTTTTAATTAAAAATTTGTAAATGCAGTTTAAAAAAACCATAAAATTCGATTTTCAAATGACTAAATCAGCTTCTTTAATGAATGTTAACTCAAAACGAAGTATGCAATCTGATTTCTTCTATAATGATACTTTAGGAAAAAAAAAATTGAAAATCGTTAGAGCCGTTTTCTAAGAAAAACTATTTTTTCTATATAAAATTTTGCAAGGACTTTTATTAAAAAAAAATTGGTACGCCATTTTGAAGATATTATTTATGACGATCTAAAAACCGAATTTTGAAAAAAAATATTGAGTAGTTTTCGAATAAATGATTTTTCAAAAAAAAAAAATTCAAACTTTTTTTAAAAATCCAAAAAAATAATTTTCGATTTTTTTTTTACTAAATATTATTACGGCAATGTTATGTAAAAAAATTTTTGAAATTGATTGAGTCATGAAGGAGAAAATCAGAATTAAAAAAAAAAAACGGTTCTATGGCAGGTACCGTTAATAACGGTTTTTTTTTTAAATGGTTTCCATTTAAAGATAGACCTTATTTAAAAAACTGACCATGATTTTTTCAACCAAAATCGTAGGCACTGCTTTTGAGAAAAATGAGTTTTTCTAAAACCGGTGTATGACAGGTGCCGTTATTTGGGGTCCAAAAAAAAATTCAAAAAAACATCTGGGGATATTCTCCAAAAAACGCTACATACCAAGTTTGAAGTAAATCGACCCATCCGTTTAGGCTGTGGTCTCTGATACATACAGACAGACTGAATTGTCTCATTCTCTATCATCGTAATGTCATGATTGTTTGATTGTTATCTCGGTTATACGGTTAATACGATTCTGATTAAAAAAATCATGGTCAGTTTTATAGATAAGGTCTATCTTTAAATGGAAACCATTTTTTTAAAAAACAGTTATTAACGGTACCTGCCATAGAACCGTTTTTTTTAGATCTGATTTTCTCCTTCATGACTCAATCAATTTCAACCATTCTTTTAAGTTGCCGTAATAATATTTTGTAAAAAATATTTCGAAAAATATTTTTAAAATTGAATTTTTTTTTTTTTGAAAAATCATTATTTCGAAAACTACTCAATATTTTTTTTCAAAATTTAGTTTTTAAATGTTGATAAATAATATCTTAAAAATGATGTACCAATTTTTTTTTATAAGAGTCCTTGCTAAGTTTTATGTAGAAAAAATAGTTTTTTTAAAAAACGGCTCTAACGATTTTCAAATTTTTTTATCTAAAATATATCATTGAAGAAGAAATCAGATTGCGTACTTCGTTTTGAGTTAAAATTCATTAAAAAAATCTGTTATAGTCATTTGAAAATCGAATTTAACGCTTTTTTCATTTTTTTTCTAAAACTGCATTTACAATTTGTTAATTAAAAAGGCTAAGCATATAAAGAAACCTTATCTATAAGAGCAAGTACGTGCGACCGAGTCGTGCATTTTATTTATTTTTTCAATCACACACTTCATGAAATTGACTGCTGCTGTGATGAGTTGTCCGTGAAGAGCTGTCACATGATGGGTTCTCCAGTAAGAAATATAAACTTTTGAATGCATATATCAGCTAAAAGATATCTGAAATAAATTTGTTTTGTTATCATTTATTCAGCGTTAGTTGTTTTAATGGACTGTAGTACCACTATATTTTAAACATTTTCGTCTAAAAGTTTCTTCTCTGACTCTTTAGTTTGGGCCTTTACAGTCTTGATAATTGATTGCTGCCCTGGAAAGAGCTTTAGAATACTTAAGATGGTGTGTTCATTGTTGGTGTTAGGAGATTTTTTGTATTCACTATGAAAGATGAAATGTTGAGACGTCAAGCTATTGAATAAATTTGTCATGATATCAAAGTAAATCCTTGAACCTATTTTACTAAAGAAGTATAAATAAAGGAGAGGCATAGATGTTGGATTGATAATATTGTATAAATGTATCCAGAGGTCATATTTTAAAATTGAAAATACCTGAATGCCTTTTGATAAATTTGAGCCTTGAGGTATTTAATATCTCGTCTGTATCTGTAGATACTCTGACTAATCTGAAATTAGTACGTATCTACTCTCAAAAAGTCCTTGATTTAATTTAAATTTTTTAAATTTTTGAATCATTTTCTTTTTTCTCTAATTTTTTATTTTTTAAAGCTAAAGTTTGAAGCGGTTCTTTATATAATTTTAAGAGAAGCGTAAGTTGAGATGTCATCAAAACTAAAAAAAAATCAAAATGTATTAAAAAAAAAACCTGGCTGATATTTTTTTTGATAAATTAAATATACACAATTTTTTTTTTGAAATCAAAAGAAGAGTTTTTTGACAAGTTTTGATCGAAATCGGTTCAGAAAGTAACAAAGGGAGTACCTACAATGAGGGAAAACCGTCAACGTAAATTAAATCCGGTCAAAATTAATTGTCAGTTGTAACATCTTTCCTCAAATATATTTAAAATCAATTGAAACATATTTGACTAAAATATGCAATTTATTTTTCATGCTAGTTCAAGTCAATTTTCAGCAGAAAGGTGGCACGATGGGTAAGACACTGAACTGGTTCAAATCTCCTGGTCGATGCTATATTTTGTTTAAAAACAGTTTTTTTATGATGAAAAACTTTGATTCCACTATGCTTTTCTTAATGAAAAGCACTTCGAATCCAATTTTTTCATCTTTATTGTTTTAATTTTCATCTTCGAAGCTAAATCATTCTAAAAAAAATAGCAAATGCAACGTGGCATTCATAAATAATCGAGATTTTCAAAAAAAAAAATAAAAACGTTTAGGCTCTGGGTTTACAGATGGACTCACAGACCGACCGAAGGACGGCATGGCAAGCACAACTTTTTGGACTTACGAGTATCTATCGTCGTAATGTTTGTTTTGATTAAAACCTCGATTTTTACTTGCTCAACAGGGTAAGTATTTTTTTCGTGTAAAAAAAAATCGAGGTCTGTTCGTCTGTGCGTTCATCTGTACAGAGAGCCAAAGCCTAAACGGGTGGACGGATTTTCATGAAATTTTGTACAGATAACTTTTTTGTAATTTCCAATGTTAATTTTTTTCTCTACCGATTTCGATTAAACTTGGTGTATTTTATGAAATAAGTGATTAAAATAATACTGCATTTTTAGTTTTTCTCAAAAAAATCGAATAGCGGAAATATTATGAACATGCTTTTCAGATAAATTTCAACAATTTTTAGTTATTTCCGTATGTATCATCACTGGCTCAACTGATTTCGTTCAAAACTTGTCACCAGGTTGTTCTTATTATTTATAAAAAAAATAGTGTACATACTTGCCCTCCTATAAGGCAAGTTAAAATAAATTGCAAGACTGGATCGCACATACTCTTATAGATAAAGTTACTATATATGCTAAGCCTTTTGAATTTAAAATTTGTAAAGGCAGTTTTTAAAAAAATTAAAAAACCAAAAAACTCGATTTTCAAACTACAGAAACAGCTTCTTAAATGAATTTAACCTCAAATCTAAGTATGCAATTTGATTTCTTCTATAATTATGCATTTTTAGAAAAAAAAATTGAAAATCGTTTTCTAATTTTGCATGGTCTTTTAAAAAAAAAATTTGTAAGATATTATTTATCAACATGAACATATACATAAAAACCAAATTAAAAAAAAAAAAAATATTGAGTAGTTTTCGAAAAAACGATTTTTCAAAAAAAATTTAAATTTTTCTTAAATCCAAAAAAATAATTTTCGAAATTTTTTTTATCAAACATTATAACGGCAACTTAAAAGCTTTCATGTAAAACAAATGTTTGAAATTGATTGAATCATGAAGGAGAAAATCAGAATTAAGAAAAAACGTTTCTATGGGAGATACTGTTAATAACGGTTTTTTAAAAAAATTGTTTTCGTTTATAGATAGAACTTATCCAAAAAAATTACTATGATTTGTTAATCAAAATCGTAGAAAAAATTTTTGAGAAAAATGAGTTTTTTTAAAACTGTTATATGACAGGTTCCGTTGTTTTTGGTAAAAAAAAAAAAAATAATTCAAAAACCATCTGGGGATAGTCTCCAAAAAACGCCACATACCAAGTTTGAAGTAAATCGACCCATCCGTTTAGGCTGTGGTCTCTGATACAGACAGACAGACAGACAGACAGACAGAATTGTCGGACCCACTTTTTTCTCATTCTCTATCATCGTAATGTCATGTCAACTTGCCTTTAGAAGTTTAAATCGAACTCGAGATAACAATCAGACATATCATTACCATGATAGAGAATGCGAAAAAAGTAGGTCTGTCCGTTTGTCTGTCCGTCTGTCTGCCTGTGTGTATCTCGAGCTACAATCTTAGCCGCTTAACCGATTATCTTGAAACTTGGTGGTTAAGAGTGTATGGTGATTCTCTAGAGGGGAAATTGGTTATTTTTTTACGACGAAAACTAACGGTACCTGCCATATAACAATTAATTCAAAGTTAACTTTTCTCAAAAACGGCCTTAACGATTTTGATTAAAATTTTGCTTTTGTTAGTAGGAAAATACTTTTGAAATGAATGTTCTGTTTGTAAAAATTCTACTAACGTTAGGTACCTCTTAAGAACCGTTTTCTTTATTTTTGACATTCACTTAAACGACTTAACCAATTTAAATGAGTTTTTTTTATACGGAAGTTCCTTAACAATTTTAAAATTATTTGATATAAAAAATTTCAAAAAATTAATTTTTGGATTTTTAAAAAAATCTTTCAAAATTTTTTTTTTGAACAATCAATTTTTTGAAAACGGGTCACTGTATTTTTTTGAATATTTGGTTTTAGATGTGCAATAATATTATCCTGAAAATGGCATACCAACTTTATTTGAAAAAAAAACAGACTTTGAGCATTTCTATATATAAAAATAATTTTTTTTTTAAAACGGCTCTAACGATTTTCAAAATTTTATTTCTAAAAATGTATTTAAATGTATTGAAAAATACAAATCTACCTTAAAGTCGTGACCAATATATATGCAAAGAACAAAACATGTTCACAAAACAATTTAATATGTACATATGTTCATATCGTGTTAATTTGAACAATTCTTTTAAACGTAATGGCAAGCGACAATACAACTCCAAACATTTATTTTTCTACATCATGTACAAAAATGCTATATATTTTGTTCCCCATAAAAAGAAATTATTGTTGAACTTTGTTAGGAACAAACGTAATTCAAATAAAAATGTCGGTTCCGCTAAACCACAAAAACAATAATGAAATGTCGTTCATACAACGACAGTAGCGGGGTATTTATCAAAGTAAATTGTCTTTACACACTTTTACCTTTATTCTTTTTTTGTAAGACATTAAAGCTAAGCCTTCAAAAATACAAATTAAATTATATACATACGTGAAATAAAATAAAACAAAAATTAAATTCCTTTTCTAAATTAATCTACCTTCTTGTTTTCGTTTTCATTTTTAATCTGTCTGCCTGTTAAGTACTTAAAAAGAGTTGCCATCCTTAGTGAATAATCTTGAATATTCCACAAAAAAAAACCTAACTATATTGAAATTTCACAACAGTCTGCGACAAATAATTGGGAACATATTGTATTATATTTATTTTTTTAACTTCGCATTTGCATTTTTTATTGTGATTGGTGTGATTTTTGATAAAAATATGTCTAATAGATAATTCAGTATACACTACCAAGTACCTACTCGCCCAAGTCAATGTGATAATAATTATATTTTTAGGGATTCTCATCTTACCTGTAGCGGTCAAACTTTGACTGCTCGGCGGTAGTGGTATAGTTATTAATGATTAAAGCCGTTATACCTTAAGAATATAAAAACAGGATTGAAATCGCGGCATACAAATTACGAAAACAAACGAACGTTTAATTCCTATGCTGCGATCGACCGCAGAACTCAAAACACTATGAAAATTGTCGTAAAAAGTGAGTTTACAATTTTTTCCTTTATGTTGGAAACATTTCTGATAGTAATTATATTGTGGAATCAGGATATGAAAGCATTTTTTTTTTCAAAAATTATTTTAGACACTAAAATTTTGATTCAAAGTTGAAAAATAGTGAAAACTGATTGAAATATATGTATATTTCTTAAATGGTATAAAATCAGTTAAATTTCGACTTTTCAAACGATTTTTAGTCTTAAATATATCAAAAATAAACAGATTAACAATATGAGATGCAAGTTTAGCGGAAAAAAATTTTCTTCGATTTTTCATTTGAGGAACACTAATAATTTCCCGAAATTTAAAATTCAAACATTATTTTAACTACTTCGTCTGTTTGCCTCTGTGGGCAGTTATTTTTTCTATATAAATTTTTGCAAAAAAAAATGGTACGCCATTTTTAAAATATTATTTATCAACATTTTAAAACTAGATTTTGAAAAAAAATTTGAGTAGTCTTCGAAAAAATGATTTTTCAATAAGAAAGTTAAATTTTTTTTTAAATCCAAAAGATTATTAAATGGTTGAGTTATGAAGAAGAAAATCAGAATTAAAAAAAAAAAAAACAGTTCTATGGTAGGTACCGTTAATACCAGTTATAATAGTTTTCATTTTAAGAAAAACCTTATCCAAATAAATTACCATGATTTTTTCATTGAAATCGCAGGAACCATTTTTGAGAAAAATGAGTTTTTCTCAAACCAGTATTAGGTTCCTGTCATATACTTAATTAAATTTGGTCGAAAGAAATAATTCAAAAAAACGTCTGGGGATATAGTCTGCAAAAAACGCCACATACCAAGTTTGAAGTAAATTGACCAATCCGTTTAGCATGTGGCTTCTTATACATACAAACAGACCAGGCAGACAGAATTGTCGAACCCACTTTTTTCTCATTCTCTATCATCGTAATGTCATGTTTGATTGTTATCTTAAATTTTTTTTTGTATGAATGCATAACTTGACATATAGTACCTATGTATATCGCAATTAAAGAACAAAGAATGCTTATTTGTTTTTTCAAACATTCCAGCTGTTAATTTTTTTCAAAGATTTAGAAACTATAAAAAATTATTACTTTCAAATTAAATTTGAATAATTTTAACATTATATTGTGTTTATGCTTCTCAATGTTGGATTTAAGAAAAAACTAGTTATAATTTTGATTGAAACTCAGAAGTAGCAGTGGATGGCAATTTCTGGAGTTGATTCTCCTTGCTTTTATTAATCTTGTCTAAAAATTTCATGAAAATCGGTTCAGTGGTCAAAATTTAATGGGTTTTTTTTTCCGGTTCCCCATACAAGGTGCTCCACTGTGCGTGTCGGTCTGTGCGTCTGTCTGTAGACATCTCCACTGCCCAAACGAGTTAACGGATTTTCTTAAAATTTGGTATATATAGATGATTTTTACGTCATTTCGAAAGTTGATTTTTTTTTTAATATCCTGTCTAAAACTAATACCTCCCATATAACGGTTTTGAGTTATTGGATTTTTTTCGGAATCGGCTCTAACGATTTTGGTTTATGTATTATGTTGAGTGATTGCAACCAAACTGCATTTTAAGTTTTTCTCAAAAAACTCTTATAAGGGTGTTGTTCCGTTGTTAGAGTTTTTTGAGGTTGCGATTTATTGCAATTTTTTTTTTTATATTTAGTTTTTTTGAGAATATCTTGTAAACGGTTTAAGTGATTATGACTAAAATTTGTGCACAGTTACTATATATTATTTTAAACAATCTAATTAAGTTTTCCAAAATAAAATATGTATCCATTAAAAAAAATAAAAAGTTAAAACTAGTTATATTCTTTTTACACAAGTTCAACTTTTCTTGTAAATAAATATAAAACTTATTTATTTTATAAAGTTCATACATATAAGAGGCGTGCGATCCAGTCGTGCATTTTATTTTGCTCGCCACTGTATCTGTGTACAAATGACCCCGTGAAAAAAATTACTTTACAAGAAGGTACAACTTGATTTTTCGAAATGTGCTTATAGATACTTTATACACTTTTATAAAGATAATAAAAGTGATACCAACATAATTTTGCTACATTTCATTATGTATGTTACAAGTTATGAACAATTATTTGAACATTGTTTTGAGATGGTCACCTTCAAGCTTAAATATCTCGACCCCAAAATGAATATGATTTACAATTTTTTTTTTTTAGTTATACTTCTTTAACGGCGATTATAAAAATATTAAACCAGTAATAACACATAGATTTGTTCAGCCCATTATTACTGGTTTTTTTCACACAGACACTATAAGTAGAGAAAGAGTACAAACATACTTACATTTTATACTGTTTTTTTTTTTTATTTTTCATTTTGTGTGAAACACAATTAATTTATTAAATTACAGAAGTCGGCCATTGTTATTGATAATAATCTGACTGATTCATTTTCTTCACTATAAGTGATAGAAAAACCACTAAGCACACAAATAGGTGGTATAATTTTAGATTCCGATAAAGCAGTTGTTTTTGAAATTCCACCGGGAAGTTAGGGTATAATGGGGTAAAAGAAAAAAAAGTTTTTGCATGTCTCGAAAAGTTTTTTTTTTTTTTTGTACAAAATCAAATATTTTCTCAGACCTTTGAAAATAATGTTAGTGTGGGTAAAGTTGATGTTTAATGAAAAAAAAAATTATGCACATTGATAGATAATACAAAAAAAATAGGTTTCTGATACGAATTATATACTAAATGCTCTATAACGGTTTTTTTTAACTTTAAAAACACATACATTTTTGAAAGTTTATTTTGGTGGTTTAATTGATTTTTAAAATCAGGGATGAACGGAAAATATATTTTGTCAAAACAGCTTTTAGATTTATGTGCTTTTAGACACATGTGTGAAGAAATAAGATTTTTAAATATTTTTTTCAATGAATAACAGTAAAAACAAGAGTTCAGTCCAAGTTTTTTTAACTTGAAATTTACACAGCAAAATTTGAAAATCGTTAGAGCCGTTTAAAAAAAAAACTATTTTTCTATATAAAATTTAAGGACATTTTATAAAAACAAATTGGTACGCTAGTTTTATGATATTATTTATCAACATCTAAAAATTAAATTTTGTAAAAAAAAAATATTGAATATTTTTCGAAAAAATGATTTTTCAAAAAAAAAATTTCAATTTTTTTCTTAAATCCAAAAAAATAATCTTAGTTTTTTTTTTACTAAAAATTATTACGTCAACTTAAGAGCATTCGTGTAAGAAAAATGGTTGAAATTGATTGAGTCATGAAGGTGAAAATTAGATGTAAAAAAATGGTTCTAAGGCAGGTACGGTGAATAACGGTTTTTGAAAAAAATGGTTTTCATTGAAAGATAGACCTTATCTAAAAAAATGACCATGATTTTTTTAATCAAAATCGTATTAACCATTTTTGAGAAAAATTAGTTTTTCTAAAAACGGTATATGACAGATACCGTTATTTTTGGTAAAAAAAAATTAAAAAATGACTGGAAATAGTTTCCAAAAAACACCACATACCAAGTTTGAAGTAAATCGACCCATCCGTTTAGGCATAACTTGATATTATAGAAGGTACCTTTATCGCAACTAAAAAGACTGTTAATGATATATTACAGAAAATACATCAAACGAAATGCACTTTTAATGCTACTTTGACCAATTTAACCATTTATAACATCTGACAATGCCTATATTTGTTTAAATATAACAAGAGGTCAACTCCACTTCACCACTTCCGAAAAATTTTATAGAGTTTTTTTGTAATTTTTACAATTTTCATAACAAAACAAAAAAAAAATGAAATTTTAATTTTAAATGTTTTTTTTTGAAAAATTAATTTTTCGAAAAAGGGTGACTTATTTTTTTTTTTTGGAAATTTTGGTTTTATTCTTCTATTGAGATTCCTTTAAAAATGACGTAAACACCAAGGTTTTTTCTAAACAAGGTTTAAATGTTCTTATCTCTAAAAAATTATTGACCCAAAATTTCATGTAGAAATTTTTATCTCTAAAAATTATTGACCCAAAATTTCATGTAGAAATGCATATGAAAATCCAAACAAAATATCCGAGAACCGCCCTAAGTAGATAACAGTCGCTGGTTGTCGTTTTGATGGAATAAAACTGTCACTTTTGACTACCAAAAGATTTTTTTCTTTGTTATTTTTATGAACTGTCATTGTTTTGACGTATTTAGATTTCGCATTTGGGAATTAGTATTTTACTAGTTACTAAAACTATAAAAGAGGTTTACAACTTTCAAAAGAGAAAGTAAATTAGCAAATTGCTAACTATAGTAACATGCTTAGCCCTTTACAAAATTAAAAAAATTTTTTTTTAAATTTTGCGTCATTATCTCAAAAAAAAAACTATTTGATTTTTTTTTTTTTCTAAAAATTCATATTTCGAAAAAAAGTCACATCAAAAGAGCACATTAGTACGACATGGGGAGGATTCATAGGTACAGAATATTCAAGAATGTCGAATGTGTTGATAGGACATTTGGTTCTACTTTTCTTACAAAATGTTTCCATTTTCAGCGCGTAATAAAACCAAATTTCAAATTTCTTCATATTTCATTGAACCTTATTTTTCACGTCAACAAATCTAAGAATGTTCTATGAAATATCACAGAGTGTACATTGTACTTCCATCTTTTCTTCTTAAGCCAAGTTAGGCTTCTTATATACATTTTTTTTTTTTTTTTTTTTTGGCAAAGTGAGAAAAAATTCTTGGAACTCATTAAAATTTGCATAAACAGAGGTGGCGGCGAACAAAAAGCGACGATGACGAAGACGACTACGGCGACACGGGTACAACAAGCTTGGCAAAACTCTGACGAATATTATAATTCACCCAGAGGGTAAGTTTTACATTTTCATGAGGTGCACGAGAGGAGGTAATTAGAGGTAAAAAAAAAAAATGGCGTTGGAGCGTTGTATGTATATTATATGCAATGTAGAGAAATACTTTTTTATGTGCGTGTGCAGCAGGAAAGTGGAAGCAGGAAAGGGATAATATTAATTGTTTAAACTGAAAAGTTCGTAGTTTGGAAGGATGCTCATATCGCAGCAGAGCTAAGGTAAAGGACGACTTTATGGGTAGGTACGTAGGTATACCAGTAAAGGATGGTGAACTTGATAATATTTTTCTTGCGTACCTACCTATACAGACTGAACGGTTAAGTGCTCCATTTAAATGTGATTTTAACTTTTATTATGTTTTTTTTTTTTTTTTCAATTTCAATAAAAAGTTGAAAGTTAAAGCTAAAAAAAAATCTATTCAAATGCATTTCATTTGTTTTGTTCATTCTAGGATAGTTTTTAACAATGCTGTAAGAAGGAATTTTTTTTTAAACAGGTTTATGTTCTGAATGAATGGTTTTTTTTTTTCTTTATTTTGTTTTTGCTGTTGATGCAAGGACATTTTTGTATAAGGTCTTAAGTTAAGTTAAGATTAAATCAAAAGAATAGGATAAAGTAAATAACATACTTGAATTTACAGATTTCTTTAAATTAACTAATTAACTAGTGGCATTTATGAATGAATATCTAATTTTCAATCATTATCCAACTGATTTCTGATAAAGAGAACACATCCTGATATTGTATTCTTATTTGTTTTAATCACCAAACGTTTCAGATTATTTTTTATCAAAAGTATTCGATAGATTATTTTTTTATAAGCTTTTCTGTCCATACAAATTTCATTACTCTGACCATTTTAGTTTTTTAATCACTGAGGGAAATAACATCGTAGAATATAAAAACACACTTTATCAATGTACAAATAAAATATTCATAAATCACAGTCAAAACACAGTAAAACAATTTATGCTATTAAAAAGGAAGTACATATGTACATAATAGAATGCCGCTGCCAATCTTCGAGTCGTACTTAATTTAATAACAATTTATATTATAATTATAAAAAAACTATGTAAAAACATTTAATCGAAAAAAAAATGAATCTACAAAAAAAAAACAAAATGGACGACTGCGTCACACGTACTTGCTTGTAGGATCAAAGTTGCTATGGACGTTACAGCTTCTTACGTAAAGTTTTTAAAAACTAAGTACGGCATTTGATTTGATTAAGAAAGAGAAAGTTTTAGAAAAAAAAAATTTGAAAATCGTTAGAGCCGTTTTAAAAAAAAATATTTTTTTTTTATTATATAAAAATTCTCGAATCTTGGTAAAAAAAAAATTGGTACGTCATTTTCAAGAAAATATTAACGCACACTTAAAACCAAATTAAAAAAAAAAAAGTCACCCGTTTTCGTAAAATTGATTTAAAAAAAAAAAATTCAAAGATTTTTAAAAAAATCCAAAAAATATTTTTTTTTTAAACTATTAAGGAGCTTCCGTATATAAAAGTTCGAGACAACAATCAATCAAACATGCCATTACGATGACAGAGAATGCGAAAAAAGTGGGTCTCGTAAATCTGTCTGTCCGTCTATCCGTCTGTCCGTCTGTCTGTCTGTATGTATCAGGGACCGCAGCCTAAACCATTGTTAAAATATTTTATTTGTAATTTACAGTTTTTCGTAATTTATAGTTTTTATAATAGAAGAAAGCTTATAACAAAGTTTTAGAATGTAAAAAAAATTGTTTTTATGATTAAATTAATTGATATCCACGTATTGAGCAAAAACTAGATACTTACTGCGTTTAAAAATTTTGTGGCGTTTTAGTGGTTTTTAAACAAGCGTTATACTTAGAAGATATGCAAATAACAAAATAAAATTTTTAGGGTTTAAAGCTTAAAATAAGTACTAAATACACTGTAAATTTCATGTTTCAATCTCATGTCAAACATAGTGTAATAGTAGCCTTAAGTAGGGGCTCTTTTATTTGTTTAGGTTTTTTGGTGTTTGTTTAAACAAGTCATTTACTTAGAAGATATGAAAAACACAAAACTTTTATTTTGAAAATTAATAGTTAAAGACTAAAACAAAATACACTGTAAGTTTCATGTTCCCATTTTTAGTCAAACCTATTGAAATCATAGCATAAGTATCGTTTTTTGGAGAATATCCCCAGACGTTTTTTTGAATTTTTTTTTTTTTGGACCCCAAATAACGGTACCTGTCATATACCGGTTTTAGAAAAACTCATTTTTCTCAAAAATGGTGCCTACGATTTTTATTAAAAAAATAATGGTCATTTTTTTGAATAAGGTCTATCTTTCAATGAAAACTATTTTTTTCAAAAACCGTTATTAACGGTACCTGCCATAGAACCGTTTTCTTAAATTCTGATTATCTCCTTCATGACTCAATCAATTTCAATCTTTTTTTTTTTATACATGAAAGCTTTTAAGTTGCCGTAATAGTTTTTAGTAAAAAAGATTTCGAAAATTTTGGATTTTTAAAAAATAGTTGAAATTTTTTTTTTTTGAAAAATCATTTTCTCAAAAGCTACTTAATATTTTTTTTTCAAAATTTAGTTTTTAGATGTTGATTAATAATATCTTAAAAACGGCGTACCAATTTTTTCTTTCCTTGCTAAATTTTATATGGAAAAAATAGTTTAAAAAAAAAAACGGTTTTCAATTTTTTTTTTCTAAAAATGCAGGGTAAATCAAATTGCATACTTTCGTTTGTATGGTACCCATATCGCAAGTAAAAATATTTTTTTATCGGTTAAAAACGGTACCTCCCATAGAGCTGTTTTTCTCTTTTCTGATTTTCTCGTAAGCGATTCCACAGATTTCGATGACAATTTTTGCACAAGAAATTCGTGACAATTTTCAAGTTATTTCATATCAAAATTTTGAAAAAAAAAAAAAAAATTCAAAAATGGCATACTTAGTTTTGAGATAAAAACAATTTAAGAAGTTGTTTAAGTCATTTTAGTTATAACTTTTATGTTATTTTTAAATTTCCTATAAAATTGAAAACTTTATATATTAAGCTTAAGCATCCACAGCAACTTTGACCCTAAGAGCAAGTACGTGCGACCCAGTCATGCATTTTATTTCTGTGTTATATCAAAAATTATTGCCCCACCCCCTATTCCTCTTGAGAAATATTAATCTATTATTCCCTTTATCTGTGCTTATAAAGATATTATTAACTTATTTAAGGCCATTTTTATATATCATGTCCATTATAATAATAATAATTTAAATTTAGCAATAAATAATGTTTTCCATCTGTTTTAATTGTCAGTTTTGAATTGTTTCCAATCTTGCTGTGCAATTCATGAAAGACCTGTAAATTGCCAAATTACCACAATTTAGATAAATAATGCCATTATAAGACGACACTTACTGTTATAGAAATTAAATTCAGCCATTAACGCCGCCGATGGAAATGACAATAGTCTGGTTCTTCTTCTATACAGTTTTGTATACATACAACGGTACGTATTCTTCAATTATGATACACAAATGAACCATCCGTAAGGCTATTTAAACCAGCCAGCGAGACGAAACCATTAAAATAAGGATTCAAATAACAAAGTCATACACTCCTGCCTATAATGTCTGCAGTATAAAATACCCAAAAGTTCTTAAATATATGCGTCCAAGGGGCAAAGACAAAAAGTTTCTATATTAGTATTATTCTGATTCTCTTTTCCAAACAGTTGCTATTATATTTTATTGCCTGCAAACCATTAAAATCATCGCATTATTCCGTGGAGTAAACGCATTAAAAAAAAAAAGCCGGTCTCGAAACTGTCTACAATGTTCTTACAACTCGCACTGGATTAATCAAACTTCCGGTACCTAACCGTGTCCTTCTTGTGTTCACATAATCGGATTCCTTGAAACTGTTGAACCTGGTAGCCAAAGCAAATGGTTATTGTCGGAGTTTGCGTGGAGATATAAATTATTGTTAGTGTCTTGTTTACCTTTAATTCGATTCCGAATAACACAAAATTAATTATGCTCATCACTTTAAGTCGAAAAAAAAAAAAAAAAATTGTCGAATATACTCGTACAACAAGGATGCTTAAAGTGACATTGCTACAGGATACACTCTACGCAACAAAATTAACTGATCGAAAAGAGCTTTTTCCGGTTATCCTTGCGGAGGAGAGCATCATCTGCTTTGTATTTACGCAATGCTCCCTGAGGCTTGTTTACACTTCCGGATTATTGTAATTTGAGTCGAACTTCTACGTGCTGCTTAGCTTGTTCTGGTGTTAAATGTGATTTTATTATTTTTCCTTTATTGTTGAAGAAAGAAACAAAAATAAATGGAGGAATATTTTTATTTTAACGCGGTTTGTTAGGAAACAGCAAATCAGATAAATTATTTCGCAAGAATAGATTTGCATTGAAGGTAATTTTAATGAAATGTTTGAGGTAGAGGTACCTTTGAAATGCGTTCATGCAATCCTTAATTATACAAAAAAAAATAAATTTAAAATGTTGAGTCTTTATTCATTATAGTTAGCCTTCATTCAGTTGAAGAAATAAAAATGGGTAAGACTACAAGAGTATGCACTTTATTTATTTATCTTTCCAACGTTGAAATTAATAAAGTGCATACCGTTATACTTAATGGATTTTCTATCGATCTAGGGTACCTGTACCTTAAATTACACTGGTCTGCAACGAAAACCGCCTTCAAACTATACATTTTTAAAGAATTTGGGCACTATCAAAACTATCCTATCACGTTACGTTTTCGAGATATGTTAATAATGAACATGGCAAAAATCGATTTTTTGGGTACATTTAAGTTCGAATTTCTTTACTGCTAAATACTTTATTTTAAAACTATTAAAAGAATATGAATGAAGTGCATTTCATTCGTCTAAATCATTTTTAATCAGAGCAAACATATTGTAACGCGGAATTTCCAAATCAAATCGTTTTTAGAGGTGGAAAGTTCTAACGTAATAATTTTTCATTGACAAACTTTATATGTTTTTCGGAAAGCTAAATACGAATCTGATTTTATTTAACAAAATTTATCACGGAAAAGAGGCGAGAAAACGAGGCTGGAAAACAGGCGGAAAACGAGACGGGAAAACAGGCGGAAAACTGGAGGGAAACGAGGTGCGAAACGAGTCGGGAAACGAGGCGGGAAAGCAAGGCTGGAAAACAGGCGGAAAACAGGCGGGATAAGAGGCGGGAAACCAAGCGGGAAACCAGGCGGGAAAACAGGCGGGAAAACAAGCGGGAAACCAGGCGGGAAACCAAGCGGGAAACCAGGCGGGAAAACAGGCGGGAAAACAGGCGGGAAAACAGGCGCTAAACGAGTCGTTAAAACGAGGAGGGAAACAAGGCGGGGAACGAGGTGGGAAAGCAGGCATGAACATCGTTATATTAAATAAACAATCTAGAGTTGGTGGTAAGTAATCGAGTATTGGGTAGAATGAGTAATTTATTATGAAATGAATAATCATTTTGCTCATTTCATTCCACTTCATTCTATCACTAGCTTCATTTTACCCCAGTTCAATTAAGACAGCGTGCGATGGCGCGTTGTGAGCACTTAGCGGCATCATGTACAGTTTCTGTGAAGATTCCTTTCCTACTGAACTGCACCATGTGCTTCTCACACGATCCGATTCTCTACGTGCCTATGTGAGTGGGTTCCACTGCATCGCTGGGCTTGCAATGTAATCGTTACATTTCATATACACCTTATCAGTTTTTTTGTGACAGCTGATTAGATTTTCCACATGCTACAACCAAGCCATATAGAAGCACGGATTCAAGACTGCAGCGAAACAGTATCAGCTTGGTTTTTTAAGCTGATTGAATTACTATTCCTTCATATATTGGTGCCTTTTTAGTATGGCTGTCGGTGTCTTGTTCAGTTCCGAACTTTGAAGACACAAAACTCCCAAGATATTGAAAATCTTCTTCTTTCTCTACCGGTTCTCCCGAAATATAGACTTGAACGGATGAGCTATACTTTATAATGGCTTGCTTGTTCTTTTCATTGGTAAGCAAATGTTCCTCCTTGCCAACTATCTTTATGAATGGATTAAAATTTACATATTAAATGATTTCTCTAAGTAGTGATTACAACGGGCCATCGCACTCTGGCTTAATTGAACTGCGGTAAAACGAAGCGCATGATTGTTTCTAGCAGAAGTGGCCGCATTCATCATTCCTTAAAAAAAAGTTTCCCAGTTTTGCAAGTCAAGTTTGGTGGTGTCGTAACTGAGGGAACGGTTGGGTGGAGGGGTTTCTTGCAAAGGCAATGTTGCTGTTATCATTCATTGACAAAAAGTGAAGAAAAGCAGTGTCTATCACTTTCTGTTTCAGAAGAGACCGCAAATCGGTGTGACAGAAAATTTATTTGGATTACCTTACGCAGGAGAGGCATTCCACATAAGTTAACCGCTATTATTAAAGCAACCTACGATGGATGCAAATGTCACGTTTTACATAGAGGAAGGTTGTCGGATGAATTCGAAGTCCATTGTGGAGTTAGACAGGGTTGCATACTGTCGCCAATACTTTTCCTGTTAGTGATAAGTGATGTGCTACGTGCAGCCCTGTTAAACGGAAATAGTGGAATTCAATGGAGCCTGACATCCCAACTAAAACATCTGGACTACGCGGACGACGTACGCTTACTCTCTCATAGGATTATGGATCTCCATTAAATGACAACAAGGGTGGAGGGAAAAGCAGAAATCGTGGGGCTGAAAATTAACACGGCAAAAACAAAAATGATCAGCCTCGGAAGTAACTCATCTGTCCAAGTCAATATTTCTGGACAACCGGTAGGGAAAGTAGAAGACTTTCAATATCTTGGGAGTTTTGTCTACCAAAGGCGGAACCAAAGCAAAGGCTGCTTTCGGAATGCTGTCCAAAATATGGAGAAACAATGCTATAAGCTTAAAGACCAAGCTGAGACTGTTCCGCTCCAATGTTGAATCCGTGCTTCTGTATGGGTGCAGCACTTGGAAAATCTTAACAACTGTCACAAGCAAGCTGCAATCGTTCGTGAATAGGTGTCTACGAAACATCTTAAAGATTTTTTGGCCCAACCGTATTTCCAAAGAAGAACTTCATAGAAGAACGGGTCAAGAATCCATTGACAGTACTATTCGCAGACTTAAGTGGCAGTGGATTGGTCATACGCTTCGAAAAGGCAACGGTTGCATTGCTGGCAAAGCGATGCAATGGAACCCACTCACACAGGCAGGTAGAGGGTCGGGTCGGCCGAGAAGCACATGGCGCAGGTCAGTCGAAAGTGAATCTGCACAGCTGGGGAAGAGTTGGAGAGAACTGCGTTATATTTCCAGAAACCGTACACGATGGCGCGTAGGAGTAGTGGAGGCCCTATGCCCCTTAAGGGGATCACAACGGACTTTTTAAGGTCTGAGGACCTAAGTAGTATTAGTATCACTTTCTGTGCAGATATGTGTACGTAGAAGTTAGGATCAGGGGGTGGGAGGTAAGGGCTGATGTAAGAGGCACTAAATTTTGTATGCTCATACAATTTTTAATTTTTGTTTATAAATTCCGTTCTCTCGAACCCTTTTTGAAATTAATTTCTTGGGGTAGTCACATGGACGGATTTTGTCCGATTTTGGATATGCTGTTCAGAAATTATTTCTGACCATAAATCACTTGAAAAAGCTGTAGTTTGCCTGGTTTAAAGTGAGAATGAGGAGATCAAAGTGATAAGCACTAAATATGATTCCTGTTCAACTGAATTGTATCTGATCTATCTACCAGAACTACGTCAATTCAGATCTCATATATTTTCTCTTAATAAATTAATAGCTTAGTATTATTTCATCTGAGCATCGTTGCTTTCAATAATATCAACACGAATTTAATGCAATTTTGCTGTCAATATTCAAGTGAACTCCAAAGAGAGCTGAAAAAGGATTAGACAATCAGCTTAACATACCAATTCGAGTTCGAGTTCATTGTTATTGAGCTTAATTGAAATTGAATTCAGATAATATAAAGTTTTCTCTATATCTATCTTATCTGCATACAAAATACTTGTAGGTACAATCTACATCTACAGATTCATATTGATTATACAGGATGATCGATCCAAATTCCTATTAATCCTTGCAAGTTGGAACTTTGTATAAATCAACTCTATCTCTTTACGCTCAAGGTCCACTCTGAAAGATGTGCTTTAATGGCAGATACAATTAATTAAAAGCTGTGGTATATTCGATTCTCAAGCAAAACTACAAAAGAAGGAACCACATCAAGGGGTATAGTCCTATCAACCTAATCTGGCGTCATTAGCATGTGTATTGTGTTCACACGGTAGTGCTCTAAGGCTAAGTTTATTCAAAGCTAATGCTAAAGTTACAAAGCATCAAAGACCTTCACCGTTGACCATGATGGCCTAGTAGCAAGTAGAGACGGCAACTTTGCCACACATCGAACCAATGCCGCACACTGGTTTAAGGAATAGAAATGGTCTGGGTCTGGAAAAAATGTCAATTTTTTGATGAAATACTTACCTATACTCAAACTGCACAAATAAGCAAAAATAAACGGGAAACACTTTTTGGATTTTTTTTTTGAAAAATTACTTTTTTTTCTTATATTGAGTCAATGTTTTTTTATTTTTTCAAAATTTAGTTTTTAGATGTTGATAAAAATGGAATTCAATTTTTTTTGTTGACAAATGGTTTGTAAAATGTAAAAATATTTTTTAAGA
Organism: Meliscaeva auricollis; assembly: GCA_948107695.1. Taxonomy (NCBI): domain Eukaryota; kingdom Metazoa; phylum Arthropoda; class Insecta; order Diptera; family Syrphidae; genus Meliscaeva; species Meliscaeva auricollis. The sequence continues at coordinate 39,625,996 of OX403616.1, read as the reverse complement.
AAACGGCTTGATAGATTTTTTTGAAAATGTACCGTTATTAAAGAAATCATATCAAAAAGTTTAATCAAAATCGTTGGAGCCGTTTTTGAGAAAACTCGAATGACTCAAAAATATTGTATGGGAGGTTCTCGTTCTAGATGAGATACTCAAAAACAAAATAAAATGCACGATTGGGTCGCACGTATTTGCTCTTATAGATAAAGTTACTATTTATGCTAAGCCTTTTTAATTAAAAATTTGTAAATGCAGTTAAAAAAAAAAAAACAATTAAAAAAGCATAAAATTCGATTTTCAAATGACTAACACAGCTTCTTAAATGAATTTAACTTTAAAACAAAATATGCAATTTGATTTCTTCTATAATGATACATTTTAAGAAAAAAAATTTGGAAAATCGTTAGAGCCGTTTTTTAAAAAGATTATTTTTTCCATACAAAATTTTGCAAGGACTTTTATAAAATAATTGGTACGCAATTTTTAAGATATTATTTATCAACATCTAAAAACTAAATTTTGAAAAAAAATATTGAGCAATTTTCGAAAAATTGATTTTTCAAAAAAAAAATCACAAATTTTTTTTAAGAATCCAAAAAAATAATTTTTGAATTTTTTTACTAAATATTATTACGGCAATGTTATGTAAAAAAATTTTTGAAATTGATTGAGTCATGAAGGAGAAAACCAGAATTTAAAAAAACGGTTCTATGACAGGTACCGTTAATAACGGTTTAAAAAAAAAATGGTTTCCATTTAAAGATAGACCTTATCTAAAAAACTGACCATGATTTTTTTAATCAAAATCGTAGGCACCATTCTTGAGAAAAATGAGTTTTTCTAAAACCGGTATATTTCAGGTACCGTTATTTGGGGTAAAAAAAAAATTGCAAAAAACGTCTGGGGATATTCTCCAAAAATCGCCACATACCAAGTTTGAAGTAAAGTGACCCATCCGTTTAGGCTGCGGTCTCTGATACATACAGACAGACAGACAGAATTGTCGGACCCACTTTTTTCTCATTCTCTATCATCGTAATGTCATGTTTGATTGTTATCTCAACTTTGTTTTTATACGAATGCATAACTTGATATAATGGTTACCTACCCATATCGCAAATAAAAAGAAAGTTAGAGGTTTAATGTGGATTATACTCAAAATGCTCCATAACGGCTTTTTTAACTTTAACAAACTCAAACGTTTTTGAAAGTTTATGTGGATGGTTTAACTTATTTAAAAAATCAGGGAACTACGGGAAAAATATTTTGTTAAAACGACTTTCAGATATAGATGTTGTCTATACATTTATGTGGAAAATTAGATTTTTAAACATTTTTTTCAATGAATAACAGTAAAAAAAAAATACATTTCAGTCAAAGTTTTTTTTAAAGTTTATAACGGTATTTTATTTTATCTTTTTCGTTTTTAATTTTAAAACTTTATTAAGCATCAAATTTCAAACAAATTTCTTTTAATTTGATATATCACACATAACTATACATGCTATAAAAGCATCACAAACTTTAAAAGAGTTTCATCAAAATTCAACAAAATTCAACAAAATTGTCTGCTCTTGGTCGTCAGACTCGACCAGTGGAGAACGGTATCGCTGGCTTACAAATAGATTGGGGATGGTCTTAAAAAAAATGACGTGTTCAAATTAAGCTGAAATGTCATTCTACCAGGCATATAAAAATAATGAGTAAAAGGTGGTGAAGACCAAAATCAATTTGCGTTTACTTATTACTTTTTGCAAAATGGTATGAAATTTGTTTGAATTTCATAACATCATGTACTACAATATTGTTGGTACAAGCGTTTTTGATAGGCAATAAATATTTTTTAACATATAAATGCATATTTACAGAAAAACACATAAGAAGTTCATTTTATTGGATATTAAAAAAATTAAATGGATATTTTTTACAAATTGAACAGATTCTATTCAGCATACAATTATTGGTCAATTATCTTATTAAACATTTCCACAGAGGTCGTTAAGTGAAAATATATGTTTTTAACGAATGCGTTAAAATTAAAAAATTTAAAGAAGAAAAAATTGATAGTTTTGAATATATTCTTACCATAAAATTAAGATGCATCTGTTCTCTTAATCAATGCCATACAAAGTTTATAAAGGGTTTTCCAATAAGAGGTGTTATTTTGATATTCAAAGAAAAATGGCATTTTTGGAGATAAATGATCGGATGTTTATTTCATTATAAAGCGGAAGCTATGCCGTTAATAACGGAATACAACATCAGCCAAATGGCCGCCAAGACCACGCTTACAGGACCATATCCTTTTCATGAAATTTTCCATAACCAAATCGCAAAGTGGCTGCCCTATGTCCTCGATAGCCTCACGAATTTCATCTTTGAGGTCTTGAATCGACGCTGGGCTGTTGGCGTAGACCTTATCTTTCACGTGGCTCCAAAGGAAGAAGTCGCAAGGTGTTAAATCACAAGATCTCGGTGGCCAATTGTGATCACCTCTTCGAGAGATAATACGATCCGGAAACTTTTCCCGTAAAAGATCGATGGTTTCATTGCTTGTGTGGCACGTAGCGCCGTCTTGTTGAAAGTAAATGTTGTCCAGATCAATACCATCCAATTCAGGCCATAAAAAATCATTAATCATCTCTCGATAGCGCAATCCATTGACCGTAACTGTTGCTCCAGCCTCATTTTCGAAAAAGTAAGGTCCAATGACCCCGCGGGACCATAAACCGCACCAAACAGTCACGTGTTGAGGATGGAGAGGCTTTTCAACAATAACTCTTGGGTTTTCCGAGCCCCAGATGCGACAGTTTTGCATGTTGACGTAGCCTCCGAGGTGGAAATGGGCCTCATCAGTCAAGATGATTTTTCGATGAAATTCCGGTTCATTTTCATGCATTTCAAGGACCCAATCAGCAAAGACACGACGTTGTTGATGATCAGCCGGCTTGAGTTCTTGTGTTAACTGAACTTTATAAGCCTTAAGACCCAAGTCTTTATGCAAAATACGGTGTAATGACGTTTGTGGAATGCCTAATTCCAAAGAACGACGAGGAATGGACAAACCTGGGTTTTCTTCAACACTTTGGGCTACAACAGCAATATTCTCAGTTGTTCTTGAGCGACGTGCACGGGTTTTATTCTTCACATCACTAACTTGTCCCAACAATTTCTGTATTGCGGTCCGACAATGTGCTTCACGACGACCCAAAAATGTTTTAGTTTTACGAACCGTCTCTGCCAAATTTTCACCATTTTTATAGTGAATTTTAATAATTTCAATGCATTGTTGAAGCGTGTATCGTTCCATTTTTATTAATAACGTAGTTTCTACTTGTCAAATGTCAAAAAATGACAGCTTCAAAAGTTACAGCTACCGAAGTAGCGGGCTATTCAAAATAACACCTCTTATTGGAAAACCCTTTATAATTTTAGATATCCAAAAAAAAAAAACTAAACAAAAATTAATAATGATAGGAAGTATAACTTCTGGCGCGCGTACATGAGTAGGTACACACACCTTTTTTCTTAAAGTTTGATATTTATAATTTCTAATCTGACTGGACTGTTTTTGGGTGAATGGGTTTCAAAATGTTCCTTTTGTTGACTGTTTCCTGCTTGGGCCAGGTCAAAGTTTTTTTCAATTTGCGTTTTGGGCGCCTTTCCCCAGAAATCGTGTAACTTTTGAGTACCTTTCTACGATAATTTCCAGAATATGGGAAGCGGGTTACCTTTGATACTTTTAATTAAACAAATTTTTACAAGAGTAGGTATTATGTTCACGCTCTTGATCTTACAGTATGCTTTGCCTTTATTATATACGCATAAACATATAGGGCCCTTTAAAGGTACTAAACAATGCAAACTTATAATTTCAGCCACTAAAATAATATTTCAAGGCCACTGTTTGCCGTGCCTCTAGGGTCACTCACTGTGCAGCAACAACATCCTTCAGATTGAATTATTGTGCTCAATTAAAGTCAGTTAAACTTCATTAATAAAAAGGCATGAACTTTCCTACATTTTTCATACAAGTCCATCTCTCATTCGTCTATTCGTTGTTTCCATGTACAGTACAGTACCTGCATATACTTTCCGTTAAAAAAAAAACAAGAAAACAAAAAAAAAAAATTTTTTTCTGACTCTTTATTAATTTTAACCACATTTCAAAGTTTGCTTGCTGCTTAATAGACCATCTTTAACTACCGCTTATGCTGGCCATGGAAAAAGCTTCTAATTCGTAACGCAAAAATTTAACATTGTACAAAGTCCGCAGCAAGGGACCAAAGTGATGTAGTGTAATTCATCGCCCTTATGCATCTGACAATTGACCTCACATTTCTATACTTAAGCATCAGCCCTTCCCTTCAATCAACCCCCTTTAACCTCTAGCCGCAAAACATTCTTAATGAGGGAAAAAATTAAAGAAAAGCAAAGAATAAGAAGAGTGCTGCTGGAGAGAAAAAAATAAAAATTACAACGGCCAACAGGAAAACCGAGTAAAAAAGTAATTTGTTCTGCGGGTTCAGTTCCTTTTAAATCCTTGAAATGTTCACTTTACTATGAGCGCGGAAAAATCTAAAATAAATCAGCTGAAATGGGTATATGAAGCTTCAGGCGAGTATGCTTGGTGCACTACGGAAAAGTAATACCTACTCGACTCGTATCGTAAGTCCCCTTAATAATAAAAAATGTAAATCACTGGAGCATCACAGAAACTAGCAAAAAAAACTGGAGTTGAGGTTAAGTCCTTCCTTTTTGTGATGGTGCTACTGATTCAGCTGTGATGTAGTTCAAGGCCGATTAAAGAAATTATTAATCTATTTCTTTTTCTCTGAATCATTTTAAACTAGGTGAATTTCTTCAGTTAATATTTATTTATTTTTTTTTAATATTTGTTATTAAAGAACGAAAAAGAACCCTGAAGATAATTATATTTATTATTGATCCATTCAGAATTTAAAAGAAATTCGCAATTCGTAAATCTTCTTGGACACCTAAACGTGATTTCCTTTAAACTAAAAATGGGAGCAAATACTTAAGTGTTACGATAATATTACATCGTCCAACGATATCAGCAAAACACTGCATAGAAAACCTTTATAACACTTCAATCATCTGAGTACACTGATAGAGCTATACAAGATAAAGCTTCTTTAAGCAATGTGTGGGCCTGTGTGCATTGGCGAAGAGCGAAGAAGCAGATTCATCGACATACTGTATGGGCTTGTCATGTGTGAAGAAATTATTTGTAAACATTTTTTTCAATGAATAACAGCAAGAACAAGATTTGTCAGTCCAAGTACACAGCAATTAGATATTAGATAAATACATTTTTGTACAAACTTTCAAAATTTTTTTTAGCCTGTGAGCCGAGATGACGGTAAAAATATTTTTATTATGCACTTAATTAATATTTACCTTACTTACTTACTTACTTAGGTCCTCAGACCTTAAAAAGTCCGTTGTGATCCCCTTAAGGGGCATAGGGCGTCCACTACTCCTACGCGCCATCGTGTACGGTTTCTGGAAATATAACGTAGTTCTCTCCAACTCTTCCCCAGCTGTGCAGATTCACTTTCGACTGTCCTGCGCCATGTGCTTCTCGGCCGACCCGACCCTCTACCTGCCTGTGTGAGTGGGTTCCATTGCATCGCTTGGCCAGCAATGCAATCGTTGCCTTTTCGAAGCGTATGACCAATCCACTGCCACTTAGTACTTACGTGTGCGAATAGTACTGTCAATGGATTCTTGATCCGTTCTTCTATAAAGTTCTTCATTGGAAATACGGTTGGGCCAAAAAATCCTTAAGATGTTTCGTAGACACCTATTCACGAACGATTGCAGCTTGCTTGTTACAGTTGTTAAGATTTTCCAAGTGCTGCACCCATTCAGAACCACGGATTCAACATTGGAGCTTGGTCTTTAAGCTTATAGCGTTCTTTCTCCATATTTTGGCCAGCATTCCGAAAGCAGCCTTTGCTGTTTTGATACGGCTGTCGACATCTTGTCCGGTTCCGCCTTTGGTAGAGACAAAACTTCCAAAATATTGAAAGTCTTCTACTTTCTCTACCGGTTGTCCAGAAATATTGACTTGAACGGATGAGTTACTTCCGAGGCTGATCATTTTTGTTTTTGGCGTGTTAATTTTCAGCCCCACGATTTCTGCTTCTCCCTCCACCCTTGTTGTCATTTAATGGAGATCCATGATCTTATGAGAGAGTAAGCGTACGTCGTCCGCGTTGTCCAGATGTTTTAGTTGGGATGTCAGACTCCATTGAATTCCACTATTTCCGTTTAACAGGGCTGCACGTAGCACATCACTTATCACTAACAGGAAAAGTATTGGCGACAGTATGCAACCCTGTCTGATTCCACAATGGACTTCGAATTCATCCGACAACCTTCCTCTATGTAAAACGTGACATTTGCACCCATCGTAGGTTGCTTTAATAATAGCGATTAACTTATGTGGAATGCCTCTCCTGCGTAAGGCAATCCAAATAAATTCTCTGTTAACACTATCAAACGCTTTTTCAAAATCAATGAACAGCAGGTGAAGGGGTGATCGATATTCGACGCACTGTTCAATAATGATACGCAAGGTGTTAATGTGGTCAACACAGGATGAACCAGTCGAGTGTGTCTTCTAGATGTTCTTTAATTCGCTCTAATATAATTTTTGCTGCTATCTTGGCAACCGCAGGCAGAACGCAATGTATTTACATGGTGAAATTCCTACAAAATATAATTCCCTATTCGCATGGATTCAAAAAAAAAAAAATATAGATACGCTCAGAGAACACAGAAGTGTCAACATAATATTTTGATTGCAGTCCAAACAAAATACAAAAGTATAATATGGAATGGAGGTACTTTTTGGACGACTCACTATAATCAAAGAACGTTCTGCTGAACTGTCAGAATCATACGTCATGATTACGGCCCATTTTCTTTCTTGAACATCTCCTTGAAGTGTTACAATATTATAGTTTAGAAACTAATTGCAGACGCCGGGTGGCTTTAGTAGTCCTTGTTTTTGTTTGCTTTTGGCATGGAGAAAATTGGGTTTTCATTTCGGTAAAATTTGTTCTTGCAACAGCAACAGCAACGACGACGACGACGGGCGCCAACAAATGAAATAGATGTTGATATTGTTTACCATCTAGAGTTAGACATTAAACCTTTAATTATATTGGTGTTCGTGTGGAATAGGTATTTTAGGCTGCCACTGCCATGAACATTAAACATGTGGTAAAAGGCCTTGGAGAGTAATATAAGATTGGATGATTTTATAAAGATTTTATTAGTATCGATAGGATAATTGTTGGGTGTTGGCTTTTATTAATGGTTTGATAGCAGGAATTTCAGTATGGAGTATTTTAGTACCTACTTTAATGAGAGTTTATGTATTAGAAATCTTAAAGCTGAAGGGCTGAACGATGCTCATAAATGGGATTTAGAAATAGTATTAGAATTTTAACAACTCAACTTGTTTTACCTAAAGAATATTCAATTTCAAAAAATTGGACTTCAAAAATTTTTTATATCTATTCGTGGTTTCAGTAGGGTAAATTGGGGTTATCTTAGATTAATGTAATAGAACTATTTCTTAAAGGAGAAGTGACAGAGGCATCACTGAAATTGGAATCGATAGAGTTTAAATACATAAAAGTTATACATAATTACAAAAAAATATGTAAAAATCTACAACTCCAGATATGAGCGTTTGAAATTAATATAAAATGCACGACTGGGTCACACGTACTTGCTCTTATAGATAAAGTTACTATTTACGCTAAGCCTTTTTAATTAAAAAAATGTGAATGCAGTTTTAGAAAAAAAAATTAGAAAAGCATAAAATTCGATTTTCAAATGACTAAAACAACTTCTTAAATGAATTTAACATGAAAACGAAGTATGCAATCTGATTACTTCTATAATGATACTTTTTTTAGAAAAAAAAAATTTGAAAATCATTAGAGCCGTTTTCTAAAAATATTTGTTCTATATAAAATTAAGCAAGGACTTTTACACAAAAAAAGTGGTATGCCATTTTTAAGATATTATTTATCAATATCTAAAAACAATGTTTTGTAAAAAAATATTGAATAATTCTCGAGAAAATGATTTTTCAACAAAAAAAAAATTTCAAACTTTTTTTAAAAAACCAAAAAAATAATTTACGAAATTTTTTGTTATTAAATATTATTACGGCATTTTAAAAACATTCATGTAAGAATAATGGCTCAAATTGATTGAGTAATGAAGGAGAAAATCAGAATTAAAAAAAAACGGTTCTATCGCAGGTACCGTTAATAACGGTTTTAAAATAAATGGTTTTCATTTAAAGATAGACCTTATCCAAGAAAATGACCATGATTTTTTTAATCAACAAATGAGTTTTTCTAATACCGGTTTATGACAAGTACCGTTATTTTTAGTCAAAAAAGAAAATTCAAAAAACGTCTGGGGATAGTCTCCAAAAAACGGCACATACCAAGTTTAAAGTAAATCGATCCATCCCTCCAGGCTGTGGCCTCCGATACATACAGACAGACAGACAGACAGAATTGTCGGACCCACTTTTTTCTCATTCTCTATCATCGTAATGTCATGTTTGATTGTTATCTCAACTTTTTTTTTTTTACTAATGCATAACTTGATATAATGGTACCCATATCGCAAGTAAAAAATGGGGCGTTAAGTACGGATTATACATATATAAAATACTCCATAACGGAAATGTTTGTAGAAATTTTACTAACTGTGACGCCCAATAAATCCGTTTTCTTTATTTTTGGCATTCACTTAAACTACTGAACCAATTTTGATGAATTTTTTCTGTACCGAAGCTCCTTAAATATTTTCAAATTATTTGATATAAAAAATTTCAAGAAAATTTTTTTTTATGAAAAATCAATTTTTCGAAAATGGGTCAATGTATGTATTTTGTTTTTATTTTTGGCATTCACTTAAACTACTGAACCAATTTTGATGAATTTTTTCTGTACCGAAGCTCCTTAAATATTTTCAAATTATTTGATATAAAAAATTTCAAGAAAATTTTTTTTTATGAAAAATCAATTTTTCGAAAATGGGTCAATGTATGTATTTTGTTTTTAAATTTTTGTTGCTTCTTATTATGATTTCTTCTATTTATAAAGATACATTCTTAGAATTTTTTTTTTCAAAAATTGTTTGAGCGGTTTTTTTTTTTGTTATATTTTTAATAAAAAAATTTCAACCGATTTTTCAACAAAAAAAATTGGGTATGCCATTTTTAATATATTTTTTATTAACATCTAATAGCTAAATTTTGAAAAAAATAACTGGTCCATAATGAAAAAAAAAAACAATACAAAAACAACAATTTTTCAAAAAAAATACAAAAGCATTTTATTTATTTATGAGACTCCACACACACGAGAAAATTTACATATATGTACCAACATAAATTATGTACGTATATAACTTCATTTTATATACAAATTCGATATAAAATTTCTTTATCTTCCACCCCCTTTCCCTCCGCCACACAAAAAAATGTTTTATACAATATTTATTTATAGACTCTTGATTTTGTATTCTTGTGTATCACTGAAAAAAAACTCCGTAACATCCCTAAAATCTGGAGTTTGGGAAAAAAAAAAGAGTTTTTCGACCTTCATCCATTTTAAAAAAATATAGTTTCGTCAAATTTGTACCCATTTTAGATTTTTGCTGCTTTTGAAAGTAGAAATTTAGACCTTTTAAAAAATGTAAAAAAACCTAGACTGTATAAACGATTTCAAAAATTCCATTTTGTTCGTCATTTACCCAATTTTGACATCAATTTAAAATATATGTTTTTAAAACAACATGCTGTTTTAAAAATATATTCTAAAATAACATTCATTTCCAAACCAAACGAGACATTTTTTATAAAAATCTGTTGAAAATTGGCTAAGAAAATTTTTTTAACCATTTCAACCCAGATAAAGAATTACAAAACGGTATATAAAAATTCCGTTACACCTCAAAATCTAGACTTAGCCAATTTTCAATAAAATGCCTCGCTTGGTTTGGAAACAAGTATTATTTTAGAATATATTTTTAAAACAGCATGTTGTTTAAAAAAAAACATATACTTTTAATTGATTTCGAAGAAGCACTCAAAAAATTTAATTTTTGAAATCGTTCAGCTTATACACTACAGTCTAGGTGGTTCTACCAAACCACATCTTTTTTACATTTTTTAAAAGTTCTAAATGTCTTCTTTCAAAAGCAGCAAATATCTAAAATGGGTACAAATTTGACGAAGCTAGATTTTTTTTACAATTGATGAAGGCCGAAGAAACCGTTTTTGCCCCTAACTCCAGATTTTGGGGGTGTAACGGAGTTTTTTCATACCGTTTTGTAATCAGTACAACCAACTCTACAAAACGTGATAGGTCTCCACCCGCATATATTTTTTTACCCTGTTTTTGTCACACAGTGTAATTAATTTAACTATTTTTGATCTACTTATTAATTCTTGGTGATACGCTATTACAACTATTTCAATTGTGGTCAAAATTTAAAAAAATGTAATCAGTGGTCACAATGATACCACAGAATAATAAATAGGTACTCAAAATATCTATACCTCGAAATTATATAGCAAGTGAGTTGTTTAAATTTGGTTGATTAATATTCCCCCAACATAACATACCCAGATGCCAGACCCCAGGAGAATAATATTAAATTATGTCTCATTGTTCCACAATGTCGATGTCCTGAAATTTTTAAGCTCACGTATTATTTTTTTTTGTTTTTTTGTAATGTTGTCCAGTCTCTGAACGCACATAGTGGAAACTGATTCTGATGAATTGCTGCATGCACGCCAGTTGACATTCACTATTTGGCAGGCCATGATACACAATCAATTGAATGAAATTCAATTTAATAATGTTTATTTATCTCCTTTCAACAATATAAACAGATATTTCAAGCATTGAAAGTTAAAAAGTCAAATGCAATTAAGTGAGAATTGAGGTAATAAACATAAAAAATGATGAACCGCTCTTACATGCATTCGCAGTTGAAAATTCCATCGATTTCGTATGGCTTTTGGGCAGGTGTAATAACATTGACTATGGCCAACTTATATGATTGATGGTAGGTACTGTGTGGTTGTGGTTGAATATAATGATTGTGATTGTTGACCGGAGCAAACGCATTTCAGCAAGAATGAATCGAATGGATGTAATTTAAACAATCAGAAAATGTACGAACAACATCATTAGCATGGTAATTTTTGATGATTAATTAAAAATTACCTGAGTGCAATAACATGGAACATTGCATACTTCATTGTTGGATTAATTTCATATCACAATGACAAACAGTTTCATCCATAAATATACATTTTACTTCAAAAGGATGATTATATTTTTGATGTTATAAAATTAAGAAAAAATGGAAAGTAAAAATATCAACTACAATTTAGTAGTAAGTTCCCCCATAGAAAGAAAGTGTTAACTGCTAAATTCTAGTAAGAAAGATTGACTCAAAATGTTTTGAAAGACATTAGAAAGTCCACCGACACACAAAGGGGTAATACTGATAAACAGTAAAACGCTAATAAATAAAGGGTGTTATTTTGATATTCAAAGAAAAATGGCATTTTTGGAGATAAATGATCGGATGTTTATTTCATTATAAAGAGGAAGGTATGCCGTTAATAATGGAACACAACATCAGCCAAATGGCCGCCAAGACCACGCTTTCAGCACCATATCCTTTTCATGAAATTTTCCATAACCAAATCGCAAAGTGGCTGTCCTATGTCCTCGATAGCCTCACGAATTTCATCTTTGAGGTCTTGAATCGACGCTGGGCTGTTGGCGTAGACCTTATCTTTCACGTGGCCCCAAAGGAAGAAGTCGCAAGGTGTTAAATCACAAGATCTCGATGGTCAATTGTGATCACCTCTTCGAGAGATAACCACGGTCCGGAAACTTTTCCCGTAAAAGATCGATGGTTTCATTGCTTGGGTGGCACGTAGCGCCGTCTTGTTGAAAGTAAACGTTGTCCAGATCAATACCATCCAATTCAGGCCATAAAAATCATTAATCACCTCTCGATAGCGCAATCCATTGACCGTAACTGTTGCTCCAGCCTCATTTTCGAAAAAGTAAGGTCCAATGACCCCGCGGGACCATAAACCACACCAAACAGTCACGCGTTGAGGATGGAGAGGCTTTTCAACAATAACTCTTGGGTCTTCCGAGCCCCAGATGCGACAGTTTTGCTTGTTGACGTAGCCTCCGAGGTGGAAATGGGCCTCATCAGTCAAGATGATTTTTCGATGAAATTCCGGTTCATTTTCATGCATTTCAAGGACCCAATCAGCAAAGACACGACGCTGTTGATGATCAGCCGGCTTGAGTTCTTGGACAAACCTGGGTTTTCTTCAACACTTTGGGCTACAACAGCAACATTCTCAGTTGTTCTTGAGCGACGTGCACGGGTTTTATTCTTCACATCACTAACTTGTCCCAACAGCTCGAATTTGTCCACCAATTTCTGTATTGCGGTCCGACAAGGTGCTTCACGACGACCCAAAAATGTTTTAGTTTTACGAACCGTCTCTGCCAAATTTTCACCATTTTTATAGTGAATTTTAATAATTTCAATGCGTTGTTGAAGTGTGTATCGTTCCATTTTTATTTATAGCGTAGTTTCTACTTGTCAAATGTCAAAAAATGACAGCTTCAAAAGTGACAGCTACCGAAATAGCGGGCTATTCAAAATAACACCTCTTATTGGAAAACCCTTTATAACAATATTACCGTTATTTTTAATAGTTAAAGGGCATGGTAGTGTCCAGCCAAGCCAAGTTCTAGCAACTTTGGCAAAACAACCTAATTTACAGTAACACACTCAGGTCATTTTCGACACGCTATAAATTAGGACAGAAATTTCAAATTTTCAATATTTGTAAAGCTAGTCAAGAACACTCAGCTCAGGATATTTCATTCACTTTCATGAGTTGTTTATGCGATACAGGACTTCCAAAATTACAAGAACCGTAACTGACTGACTGACTGAATCGCTGAATCGCTGACTCAATGGAATGCAATATGATTAAGTGCCTATAATATGCGATACATTTCTAAGCATCGTAGAAATTTATGATTCAACAGATTGACCAATATTTTAAAATTTTCCAATATGAGGGTGTGGTATCCTCCACCATTATCATTTCGATATTTAAAACTTAAAACTTAACACAATTATAGGACCAACCAACATAAATAAGCTTAACGTTTCTTGATCGTCAAAATATTCATTTCGAGCATATCGTTGCAGTTCTTCTGAAATTTCTTCGAAATCTTATTGTAAGTACAGAAATAAGGTTAAAAGTGAAATTAAGAAATTGAAAATGGAATCTGGCATAACAAAATTTTGAGTTCAATCACTCGAACAAGGAACTTTGGAAAAAAATTGATTCAATTGGCTTTCGTAACAAAAAAATTGAATATGGAAATCTTGATCCTATTGAAATGACTTACTTACATCTCTCTATCTCAAAGTAACGCAGCAAGTAGTGAAGATGAAGTTTTTTTTATCTGATACTGAAAATTCTTTTTCCTTTCGTTGTGTTTCCTTTGACGAGGTATACAATGCGTTGTATTCCATAAAGTCGAATGCCGTAGGTTTTGATGATATTTCTATTAAATTTATTAAGATGATTTTTCCAATGATTTTTCAACATTTGACTCATGTTATTAACACTGTTCTCACTACATCTTTATATCCTCAAGCGTGAAATTATGCCAAAGTCATACCAGTTAGTAAAAAGACTAATCCTCAAGGACCTTCTGATTTTATTAGCCTGTTACCAGCTGCATCCAAAATCTCTGGGTTTTTAATGAAAGGTCAAATAAATGATAATCTTGCGAGTTCAAATTTGCTCTTTTGTAACCAATCTGGTTTTTGGTAAGAACCATAGCACAACTACTACTCTCATAGATCTAACTGATACAATCAAAATGAATATGGATAGCAAGTGTGTTTCTGTGTTATTACATCTAAATTTCAGCAAGGCTTTTGATAGCTTATCCTTCATATCCGTTTATGTTTCAAACTCAAACGATACTTTTCTTTTTCCAGTAGTGCATGTAATCTGGTGGTTTCCTACTTGTATCAGCGCTTTCAATATGTTTGTATTGGTGAAACTAGTTCTGATTTTCTTGAATTGACGTCAGGTGTTCTTCAAGGTTCCATACTAGGTCCAATTTTGTTATCAATGTTTATAAATGGCTTTCAGCCACGGTAGTGAGCTGACTCAACGTCAGCGTAGAAGTCCTCTTCGTCATTGGTGTTGATTAGATATCGAGGGTCGGGGTGTCTTGGGCTTCTCATGGTGCTTCCTATCATTGGGCTTGGATGATTTTCCAGATTTTGTAGACATCTTCTACCGAATTGGACAAGGTATCTGTCTATTTGGAGAAGCTTCGCTTCATCGCAGGATCCTCCTTACAAGAATTGGCAGTTTGCCCGCCCATGTATGTTTTCGACGCGGTGAACCAGATTGGAAAGCTGTACGTGATGACAGGCCTTATAAGCCGCTTGTACAGTAGTAGCTTAGTCTTCTGGCTGAGTCCATTTCTTTTCCGCATGAGTGGGTGGATCCGGTGGAAGGCAATGTTTGCTTTTCTCAGAATGGCAGTTGCGAGGGGGTTGAAACAGAATAGCTCGCTGAACTTCACTCCAAGGTATTTGACCTCAGTTTTGGTGGTAAGTTGGCCTCCATCATGAAGGTTGATGGATGTGTTTCTGCAGTGCGTGGCTGATCGTTTTGTTCCTGGTCTACACGGTCGTCTGAAGCATACTAGCTCCGATTTGGCGGAGTTTACTTTGAAGCCCCATCGCTGGTAAAATGCAAACAGGTGATGGATGTTGGCTTCTACTCTTCTGGCAGCAATCGTAAAATAAAATGCACGACTGGATCGGCCTACATATAATAAAAATGTACCTTTACCTATAAATTTTAATATTTCGGTTGTTTGCATTATGCATTCTGTCCCAGTTGGCTTTTACCTTATGTTGGTAAATTACATTTAAATTATAATTTCGCTTGACAATAGCTTCATTAAATATTTTGAATTTTTTGACTACAGACGCACTTCAAATTGACCCCATGATCGCTAATATTTGTTCAAAAATATTTACTCCCTCGAAGTTTATTATGAAAGGCCGTCTGCGGTTGTATTCGTCAAAAAACACAATTTATAAATAGTATTAGACCGCATATAAAGCAATTATTCAATTCACTAAAATTTATCTGACTCTTCAAAACAAGTCACATTTTGTTTGATAGGCAAATTTAATTTAAGCCTCCAACCACTAATTAGCAACATGACATTTTGTTGGTTCTTGTGGTCAATTCATTACATTTTTTTATATCTCGGGAGTAGGGTGGACTGGGGGTCAGTTTTGTTTGGCTGTATTGACTGTTATGAAATTGACCTTGGCTTGAGGTTTTCTATAAAAGATGCAAAAATGTTCATTTAACGAAGAGAAACTCGATTAGAGTTAATTTTATAAAATAAAAAAAAAAATACCTTGACTGGCCTACTAATAAACATAACATTAAAAAAAATCAATAAATGTTAGAGCCATTTTGAAAAAAAAAGTATTTATTTATATATGAAAATTCTCAAACCTTGTTAAATTTTGTAAATGCAGT
Organism: Meliscaeva auricollis; assembly: GCA_948107695.1. NCBI lineage: Eukaryota > Metazoa > Arthropoda > Insecta > Diptera > Syrphidae > Meliscaeva > Meliscaeva auricollis. The sequence goes on along the minus strand of OX403616.1, from coordinate 39,610,284 downwards.
TAAAAAAAAAAATGAAAAAAACCATAAAATTCGATTTTCAAATGACTAAAACAGCTTCTTTAATGAATTTTAACTCAAAACGAAGTATGCAATCTGATTTCTTCTACAATGATACATTTTTAGAAAAAAAAATTGAAAATCGTTGCAGCCTTTTTTTTAAATAATTTTTTCTGTATAAAATTTAGCAAGGACTTTTATTAAAAAAAAATTGGTACGCCATTTTTAAGGTATTATTTATGAACATCTAAAAACTTAATTTTGAAAAAAACATATTGAGTAGTTTTCGAAAAAATGATTTTTCAAAAAAAAAAATTTCAAATTTTTCTTAAAAATCCAAAAACATAATTTTCGATTTTTTTTACTAAATATTATTACGGCAACTTAAAAGCATTCATATAAAAAAATGGCTGAAATTGATTGAGTAATGAAGGGGAAAATCAGAATTTAAAAAAAAACGGTTCTATTGCAGGTACTATAATAACGGTTTTTTAAAAAAATGGTTTCCATTTAAAAAAAGACCTTATTTAAAAAACTGACTATGATTTTTTTTTTTTTTTTGAAAAACTAAATAAACGAAATCAGTTGAGCCAGTAATGATATATACGGAAAAAAATTAAAAATTATGAAAAATTTCCCGAAAAGCGTTTGTATCATATTTTCGTTATTCGATTTTTTAGAGAAAAACTAAAAACGCATGATTGAGGCAATAACTTATTTCATTACATACACCAAATTTTATCAAAATCGTAAGAGCCATTTTCGAGAAAAAGTCCAATAACTCGAAACCGTTATGTAGGAGGTAGTCGTTCTAATCGAGATATTCAAAAATAAAAATAAAAACAACCTTTTAAAATAAATAAAATGCACTACTGGATCTTACGAACTTGCTCATGTAGTGCAAAGCTATTTCATGTACTAACTTAGCTTGAAAATTTTAGCTTTTGGTCATCTGATGTGTGTAGGTATTTCCAGATTGGGTCAATGATTTGTGTTTTTTCAAAATTTAATTTTTGGATGTTGATAAATATTAGCCTTCTTTAAAATGGTATACCAATTTTTTTTTTCTTAAATCGTTTGAAAATTTTTAATAAAAAAAAATATAAAAAAAAAAAAAAGACTCGATAGATTTTTTTGAAAAAAATGCTAAAAATTTAACGTTATTGAAGAAATCATATTAAAAAGTTTAATCAAAATCGTTAGAGCCGATTTGGATAAAATTCGAATAACTCAAAAATGTTGTATGGGAGGTACACGTTCTAGATGAGATATTCAAAAACAAAAAAAATCAACTTTCAAAATTACGTTAAAATCATCTGTACCAAATTTGAAGAAAATCCGTCCACGCGTTTAGGCAGTGGGGCAGTGGAGAAGTGTACAGATAGACACACAGACGTACAGACGAACAGAACGACAGACGTAATGTTGGTTTTGATTATAACCTCAAATTTTTTTTTGACAGGAAACCGATACTTGCCCTATAGAGCAAGTAAATAAAATGCACGACTGGGTCACACGTACTTTCTCTTATAGATAAAGTTACTATAAAAGCTAAACCTTTTTAATTAAAAATTTGTAAATGCAGTTTTAGAAAAAAAAATTAAAAAATGCATAAAATTCGGTTTTCAAATGACTAAAACTGCTTCTTTAAAGAATTTATCCTCAAAAACAAAGTACGCAATTTGATTTCTTCTATGATGATACATTTTTAGAAAAAAAATTTTGAAAATCGTTGGAGCCGTTTTAAAAAAAAAAAAAAATTCTATATAAAATTTTTCAAGGACTTTTATAAAAAGAAATTGGTGCACCATTTTTAAGACATTATTTATGATATGATAAATTTATAATATATATGATAAATTTTATCAACATCTAAAAACTTAGTTTTGAAAAAAAAAAAATTAATAGTTTTCGCAAAAATGATTTTTCAAAAAAAAAATTCAAACTTTTTTTAAAAATCCAAAAAAGTAATTTTTGAAATGGCTGAAATTGATTGAGTAATGAAGGAGAAAATCAGAATTAAAAAAAACGGTTCTATGGCAGGTACCGTTAATAATGATTTTTGAAAAAAATTGTTTTCATTTTAAGATAGACCTTATCCAAAGAAATGACCATGATTTTTTTAATCAAAATCGTAGGTGCGTCCCGGTGTGTTCCCGTTTTAAAAAAAAACTATTTATTTTTGCTTATTTGTGCATATCTCTCAATACCTACACACATCAGATGACCAAAAGCTAAAATTTTCAAGCTAAGTTAATACATATAAAAGCTTTGGACTACATGATCAAGTTCGTGCGATCCAGTCGTGCATTTTATTTTTCTCATTATCGACTTGAGATTTATTGAAGTCTAACAAATTTTCAGTATAGTTTGTTGCTCATGTTTATTTTGTAATAAATTAAATATATGCAGATGATATCGCCAGACAAAATTACTCAAATAGCCCACTCTACTCCTCTCTACCCTACATAACCTATATTTTCCAACACATTTTGACCCAAAATTGTATCCTTGAATTTTTTAATGTGCAAATTAGCTTCTTCTGCAGAGTCCTTAAAAAATAACTTAAGCGAATTATTTGCACAAGTGCTTCAGTAAATCAAACTCAAATTTTCAACAAAGCGAATAAAAAAGAAGAAAAAAAACACATAAAGAATGGAACTGTAAATTTCTAGACAAAAAAAAAAAAAAAAAGGAAAAATAATATCACCACAATGTGGGGGTGATTATTTTTTCTTTGTCCGTTTTGATTCTTTCTTTTTCCACCACCGCACCATATTTTTCGCATCCAAATCCATCATGGTAACATAAATACAATTTCATTTTTTTATTCACTGACAATGTTATTCGGTAAAGCTTTGTGGTGTAAGAAACTCGAGGCGGTTTATGTCCCCTACTCACTGGATGAGTGTTGGGAATGTTTTTATTTCTGGTCTTAGTATTAAGAGTAAAGAAGTTTTTCTACATCGGTTTAGCTAGAGATCATCCTCTCACACTCAAATTCAATGCAGCTTTATAGTTTGCGCCGCGCTGTATCTACTCACCGCCCATCTAATTCGACCAAGTAAGTGAATGTAAATATTTGTATGTAGATTTTTAAATTTCTCATTGTTCGCAGCAATAATGGATTTTAAAAGGACAAAAAATGACAAAAAAAAAAAACATTTTGAATGCTACGAAATGGTCTAAGGATGTTTTAATTGTAGCGAAATGGGACCACTTGACAGAGTTAGAAGCATAATGCATGAATTGTTTCGGTTTCTGTGATATATAAAGCTTTCAGATTGACATTTGTAAGCTGTCACAAGAAAATAAGAGCTCTTTAAAAAAAAAAAACTTATCTTAATTAGTTTATTCAAAACACCTTAATACGAAAATCCTATTCATTTCTTCTCGCATTCAACGCCACCATGTACTTTGTTTTACCTTCACTAATGTGCAGCCCCAGATTTTGTGCCGCCTGCGCTCGATCTGGATGAAGGAATCGTGTACAGCTTGTTCGGTTCTTCCGATGATGTCGATGTCGTCTGCGTAAGCCAGTATCTGGCTGGACCTGTTGACGATGGTCCCTCTTGTTGCCGTGCCAGAGTCACGGATTGCTTTCTCCAACGCCAGGTTGAAGAGGAGGCAGGCCAAACCATCCCCTTGTCGGAGTCCATTAAAGATGTTGATTGGTCTGGATAGCAATCCGGCTATTTTAACTTGGCTTGTTACGTTGGTCGTGGTCAACCTACATAGTCGTGTCAATTTATTTGGGATGCCGAATTCTCTCATGGCTTTGTAAAGTTCTACCCTGGCTATGCTATCATAGGCGGCCTTAAAGTCTTTAAACAGATGGTATGTTGGGTTGTTAAATTCTAGACATTTTTCCATCGCCTGCCTACGGGGTAAAAATCTGATCAGTTGTTGATTTGCTTGGAATGAAACCACACTGATAGTGCCCGATGATGGTTTTAGCGTATGTGGTTATCCGGTCTTGTAGGATAGAGGAGAGCATCTTATAGGCGGTACTCAACAAAGTGATACCTCTATAATTGCTGCACGTTGTGACATCTCCCTTCTTATTGTATGGGGCATATGATACCTTTTCGCCAGTCCTCTGGCATTTCTTCATGTTCCCATACGTGCACTATGATATCATGAATTGCTTGACGTAAGGCTGGCCCGCCGTGGTGGAATAATTCGGCTGGTATGCCATCGGCTACCGGGGCTTTGTTTTTCTTGAGCCGTCCTATAGCCTTCTCAACGTCTTCTATGCTTGGTGTCGGTAGCATAGGGTGTTCATCTTGAAGTAGTGGAGCCTCCACTTCAGCTGTGAGCTGACCATTTAGCAATTTATTAAAGTACACTTCCTATCGCTCCAGTATGCTTTGTGGATCGGTGATCAGATTTCCCTCTCCGTCCTTGCAGTATGTAGCAGCGTGGTGTGTACTGCATCAAAATTAATTTTAATGGTAAAGTATTAAAAGCGGTTGAAAAATGTAGAAAATTTAAACATTTTATGCGAAAATAGCATAATCATGAAAATCAAAACTTTGCGTACTTTATTTTGTCCTGTACTGTAAATGCTTGGCAATTAGTAAAAAGACTTTTGATGTTTCAACACTTTTTTGTCTACAAAAAAAAAAAAAAAAAAAATATACGCCACAGTGACCCAATCGATATAATATTTTACATAACAGGCTGTATCCCTGACAATTCTCTTTTGATTTTAAAGAACAGGTAAGGAATAAAATGAATGCATATTCCCTCCCGCCGATAAGAATAAAATAAATACTTAGTCTAATGCATAAGATTGGTGTTGATATGCTATACAAAAAAAAAAAAAAAAAAAAAAAAAAAACAATTTCTTTTGTAATACAAATACTTTTAAGAAAAAATAAAATGAATACATTATTGTAGAACCTCTGACCTTCTTTTGTATTTCTATGAAATCTTTGTTCAATGCAATAATATTTATTATTCAAGAATAATAATTCAGTTCTTCTCTTGATAAAAAAAATATTATATTTATTTACTTCTTTTACTTTTTGCTGGATATAAATGGAAGAAAACATTTAAAAAATTGTTATTTCTTAAAGATTATAGCTAGATAAGAAGAAGAGATAAATTTTATTGCATTTACGTAGGAAAGTTGAACATTATTTGGTTGACGTCAACAGTTTGTAGTTTGTAATGAACATACCGGGGATGAAAAGTAAATCGGTTTCTTTGGTGCAATTGCCACTCATTTATAGCAGAATTTAAAGAACTACAGTGTCTTTTCGGTACTGCACTTTATTGACTAAAAAGACGGTAAGATTTACCGCAACAAAAACCATTCTGAAAATGGTTCTTAAAACCTTATTCGGGCTATGTTGTTTTGGCCATTAAGTCACACTCTAATTATGTGTTTTCCCCTCCATCCCAACCATTCCTATTTTTAGACCCTTTACTTTGAGTCCGTTGTCCTCAGGGGTTGGAGAGTGACCCGGAGAGGATGACAATATAGGTATCTGCTTCTGTTCTTGATCGTGCTGAGCCAGCGGACGAGCTGGAGACTCACACGATAACTTACTATGGATCTAAGAAAAAGAGTGGAGGACTCTTAATTTAATTGTACCTAAACCCTAAAAGACCTGGGTCAACACAAACAAACATACACAAGGGATTTTACAACTCAACATCAAATAACCTAAATATTAGTATGCTTTAAGAGCCCAACGTAAAATTAATGATTTTATATTAAATTAACATTGACCGAATCAAAAGATTGGAGTGCTGAACGCTCTTTCCTTAGTTCCCCAAATCTGCGCAAAAGTCCACCGAATATAGTTTTCGCGTAATTAGATCTATTTTAGAATTTGCCTTCGTCCTTAGTTTTTCGAAAATGGTTTTATAAAGGTTTCGTCATTGGGGATAGCTTCTTCTTCGACTCACTTTCAGTAAAGTTTAAAATAGTAGAGTAACTGGGAGAAAGCCCAAAATAATTATTTTCAGCTTTTTGCACTTTTACTTTTCTCTTCTCTAAATGTTTTGGATATTTGAAGAGAGTCTGAATACGGCCATGGATTCGTCAAGTTTTGGGACAGCTCCAACAACTTGTGGAATCCATATTGTATGTGGGTGCGTGTGAGAGGTTCGTTGGAATTCAAGATCGGTGTAGTACCGTAGCTGAATTCCACGAAAGTATTGAGAGGGAGAGAGTGCATGTGTGTGTGAAAGAGAGGTCGAAAAAGACGAGGCTTGACATGACCAACCACTTTTTGGTTGACTACGATAGCCGCTAGAAGGTTTAAAAAAAAAGAAGAAAACATTTTGGAGAATCGAGAAAAAGAAAAAAAGTTGGAAATAAAAAGTGACCCCATTAACGTAGTGTTGATTTTCCGTTTTCTTTCGGGACCGATCGTTAGCGGTCCAATCTTATGGTCTCTGTTTGCATTGTTTGCATTGTATCATCTTAATTGCTTTTGTTGCATTTTGGTAAACTTTAGATTGTTCAAACAATCCAATTAAAACTATTCTTAATTGTATAATTTCATTGTATGTTTTCATCCAGGCCTAGCCAAGGTTTCCCAGATCATTTAAAAATAAAATCATTCAATTCCCTATTCGGGATTTAAAATAAATTCTTTTCTTTAAAATCATTGAAGAAAACTTTCAGCATTCCGGTTAAGGCAAACAACCCAAAAATAAAGTTTCTGGCACCCACCCTAAACGTGAGTACGCCCCTGTGCTTACCTACATTCAATTTACCTTTTTATCATCTTTATAATTTTGCATTCAGTTAGTTGCATCAGTTGTTCTTTTTTTTTATCAACACAAAACACATACTTACTTTTTTAATTTGCCAAAAATTCTTCTAACCCGCCCCAGCTGACTAGCCGGTGTGCTGTATTTTCGTTGCAGTTGTTGTTGCAATATTTTCCCATTTTCCCATTCTCTCTTTTCGTTGTTCAATCTCATTATCGAAATTTTTCTACGCGGTGCGGGTCGCACATTGTCTTAATAAATTAATTCGTTTGTTTAATAAATTGGATTCGTAAAATACACAGGTCGCGGTATTTAAGTAAATTCGTAAATACAAAATCATCCTAAATTATTTGCTTAAAAATATTGCAACAATTTGGCGCCCAACGTGGGACAAAAGTACTTTGACAGTAAAACTACATTCAGCAGTCAGTACTAAAATACTAACTGTAGCAGTAAGCAGTTAATTGACTCAATCAGAGCTGTAAAATTCACTCGCAGTTAATTGAATTTAATGTTAATTGCAAATTGGTACTGCTATCTGCTTCTAAGAACTTTCACTGCAAAATAAAAAGCTGTTCTGCATTACCAATAAAATTGACTGCAGTCTTTTACAGCTTTGGTTTATAGGAACATACTAGTGAGGAAGTTTTCAAAAAAAAACAAATAAATGGAAGTTTTTAAAATAAAACCAAATAAATGGAAGTTTTTGAAGTTTACCAAAAAATGCATATTTTCCATTGTATAGAAGTTAATATCTATGCTTTACATTTTTTTGTTTTCCGGTTATTGATTTCGAGTTTTTTTTTACCATAATAGCTTAAAATTAACTGACACATTTTCATATGTAAGGACAATTTTTTAAAATGGCGTAAGTAGTAAGGTATTTTACGCACTACGCGAGCTGGGTATTTTCCTCCTCCCTGATGAGGCGAGAGGTGTAATTTATAAAAATACGATGATAGAGAATGCAAAAAGAGTGGTTCTAGCTAGTGAAGAGCGAAAAATGTATACCTGCGATTTCATACCTGTGACGAAAAAGTCACGTTCACGATCGTGAAGTTTTTTTCAAAATAAACAGTGGAATCCGCATTTTACGATTTCAAACATTTCACGATTTGAAGTCAACCACCAAGGCAATGAGAGAAAGAAGAACGACAAGAAAAAGGCACAACTCATGCGAATTGTGAAAAAACAAGTGAAGAGTGAAGTTGTTGGGTATGAATATGAAAAATGTATCTTAGTTGCAACGTTAAAGAAGAAAGGGGTAAATTGTGAAATAAACTGCAAACTGGGTACAAAAAATTGAAAGAGTGAAGACGAGGACGAGATCGACGACGGTTAAGATGATGACAACGATGACGATGATGATGACGATCACGAGATTAAATGAAATCGAAGCGATGAATAAAATAAACAAGTGCGTGTTTTGGTTGGGTCATTTTTCTTTTCTTTGCTTTTTGTCTGGGAGTGAGAAGGAAGGAAGCAGAACCAGTTTCGTTTTTATTTTTTTTTTCAACGGTTTGGTTTGAATTTCAAAGTTTCAAAGAATCGTGTTCTTTTGGTTTTTTTAGGATTGAGTGAGGTTCGAACTTTGAAGAAAGTGTGTATCTGTGTTGATTTGAATTTGATATTTTTACTTGCGATATGGGTACCATAATATCAAGTTATGCATTCGTACAAAAAAAAAAAAAAGTTGAGATAACAATCAAACAAGACATTAAGATTATAGAGAATGAGAAAAAAGTGGGTCCGACAATTCTGTCTGTCTGTCCGTCTGTCTGTCTGTCTGTCTGTCTGTATGTATCAGAGACCACAGCCTAAACGGATGGGTCGATTTACTTCAAACTTGGTATGTGGCGTTTTTTAGAGAATATCCCAGACATTTTTTTGAATTTTTTTTTTGACCCTAAATAACGGTAGGTACCTGTCGTATACTGGTTTTAGAAAAACTAATTTTTCTCAAAAACGGGGCCTACGATTTTGATAAGGTCTATCTTTAAATGGAAACCATTTTTTTTTTAACAGTTATTAACGGTACCTGCCATAGAACCGTTCATTTTAAATTCTGATTTTCTCCTTCATGACTCAATCAATTTCAATTATTTTGTTAACATGAGTGCTTTTAAGTTGCCGTAATAATATTTAGTAAAAAAAAAATTCGAAAATTATTTTTTTGGATTTTTAACAAAAGTTTGAAATTTTTTTTCTGAAATATCATTATTTCGAAAACTGCTCAATATATTTTTCCAAAATTTAGTTTTTAGATGTTGATAAATAATATCTTAAAAATGGCGTACCAATTTTTTTTATAAAAGTCCTTGCATAATTTTATATAGAAAAAATAGTTTTTTTAACGATTTTCAAATTTTTTTTTCTAAAAATGTATCATTGTAGAATAAATCAGATTGCATATTTTGTTTTGAGTTAAAATTCATTAAAGAAGCTGTTTTAGTCATTTGAAAATCGAATTTTATGCTTTTTTCATTTTTTTTTCTAAAACTGCATTCACAATTTTTTAATTAAAAAGGCTTAGCGTAAATAGTAACTTTATCTATAAGAGCAAGTGCGTGCGACTCAGTCGTGCATTTTATTTTATTTTTTTGTTTTGTTATTGTCTGCGATTGAGTGGGAGAGATTTAAGATTTATTAAGGTTTGATGTGATTTTTGTCCGATGAATCTTGGGGTTTGAAATTTAACGATTTAATCAGTTGTTTTGTGAATACGAAAAGAGAAAGCCAACGTTTTTATGATAGTACTGTTTTTTTTATAATTAGTTTGAAATATGTAATTTAATTATTGTATTTGGTTAAAATGAATAAAAAATATGCCATCAAGAAACAAAACAAGTTTTTTGTGGAACTTTTTCACTGTGTTTGACTAAAAATATGCCAAGTGCAAACTATGTAAAGCAAAAACATCCTTCAGGACAAGTACTTATAATTAAAAAAAAAACATATGCACAAAGTTCTTCAATTGGAACTTTTTCGTTTTAAGGCTTGCCCAAATGGAAGTACCCACACCAAATGCGAAGTAGCGCAAAGCGTTTTTCATATAAAAATTCGTGTCGCACTGTCGTACTTTGGTCTTTTTTTTGTGAAAAATCACAATTCACGTTCACTGTTTAAAATCGCAGTGAATTTCAAATCGCAACCACAATTATACCAGTGAATTAAATTTCACAGCTTAGCTCAACCCTAATTCTCGCAATTCTGTCAATATTTTTCCACAATACTGAGTATTGTAACGTAACAACATCAGTAATGCTTTTAAATATGGTGGATAAATTTAATCTAGACGGATTGGGAAAAATTTAAGATTAAAATATGCCCGAGTGTAGTTTTCCTTAAAAAAATATCAAACAAATCAAAAAAAATAAAGGTACACTACGAAAAAATCCATTTTGTTTGTTTTTGTTTTTTTTTTTTTTGTTTTTAGAGTTGAGAGTTGCAGCCCACAATGCACTAAACATGATAATGCTTTCTTTTATTCTATACAATATTTGAAATCCATTCAGGTGCAAAGAAGAATGTTGAAATAGCCAGCACCGAAAAAAAAATTATACAAACAGACCATACAAAGAATTTCGTAGCCACTTCTAAAAGAGATACTACATATGAAGCACAATAGAGACTAGAGTTATACAAAGTCTCAAAGGACTTGCCGTTCTGTTCGATTGAAATAAAGCTGAACACACTATGTAAGCAAAAAATACTTTTTTTTGTTATACTTGTAAGCACCGTTTAAGAATTTAAAAACCAAAATTATATAAAAAATTCTTAATCAAGGTTTTAATTTAAAATTTATAAATTAAAATTATCAGTGTGCTAGTAGTGTTAGTATCGCCAAGCGGTTTCAATTCGACCGCAGAATCACTGATATTTAAAGATACACATGTGGTTTTAATGGAATCTGTCTGTAAAGTATTTCTAGATTTTAGGCAGTTGATTGGGACTAAATCGAATTGTTTTATTAATTCATAATAACGTACTTAAACATATTGGAGCAGTCATCAAAGGTTCTTGTTGATGTTTGTTGTTTTATGGATGATTGCAATTGCAACAAACAGTGGAAATTTAATTTATGAATTAACCATAAAGGTTGAACAATACTTTTAGCCCTGTTTAGCTGTCTTGGCCATGAGCAAATACTAAAAATATTTACGAAAATCAATTAAATGGACAATTATTTAAGTGTCTTGTACAATTGTAAAGGGTTTTCCAATAAGAGGTGTTATTTTGAATAGCCCGCTATTTCGGTAGCTGTCACCTTTGAAGCTGTCATTTTTTGACATTGCACAAGTAGAAACTACGCTATTAATAAAAATGGAACGATACACGCTTCAAAAACGCATTGAAATTATTAAAATTCACTATAAAAATGGTGAAAATTTGGCAGAGACGGTTCGTAAAACTAAAACATTTTTGGGTCGTCGTGAAGCACCTTGTCGGACCGCAATACAGAAATTGGTGGACAAATTCGAGCTGTTGGGACAAGTTAGTGATGTGAAGAATAAAACCCGTGCACGTCGCTCAACAACAACTGAGAATATTGCTGTTGTAGCCCAAAGTGTTGAAGAAAACCCAGGTTTGTCCATTCCTCGTCGTTCTTTGGAATTAGGCATTCCACAAACGTCATTACACCGTATTTTGCATAAAGACTTGGGTCTTAAGGCTTATAAAGTTCAATTAACACAAGAACTCAAGCCGGCTGATCATCAACAACGTCGTGTCTTTGCTGATTGGGTCCTTGAAATGCATGAAAATGAACCGGAATTTCATCGAAAAATCATCTTGACTGATGAGGCCCAACACTATTCCTATATTTGTTCTCAAAAACTTTTAAAAGAGCACACATTCTGAAAGCTCGCAAACAAAATCCAAAGAAAAATCCACCAGTATTTGTATTAATGTGAAAATGGTATCTCTTATAATAATGTGCTTGTTTTCAATAAAGGGTTTTCCAATAAGAGGTGTTATTTTGATATTCAAAGAAAAATGGCATTTTTGGAGATAAATGATCGGATGTTTATTTCATTATAAAGAGGAAGGTATGCCGTTAATAATGAAACACAACATCAGCCAAATGGCCGCCAAGACCACGCTTACAGCACCATATCCTTTTCATGAAATTTTCCATAACCAAATCGCAAAGTGGCTGCCCTATGTCCTCGATAGCCTCACGAATTTCATCTTTGAGGTCTTGAATCGCTGGGCTGTTGGCGTGGACCTTATCTTTCACGTGGCCCCAAAGGAAGAAGTCGCAAGGTGTTAAATCACAAGATCTCGGTGGCCAATTGTGATCACCTCTTCGAGAGATAACACGGTCCGGAAACTTTTCCCGTAAAAGATCGATGGTTTCATTGCTTGTGTGGCACGTAGCGCCGTCTTGTTGAAAGTAAACGTTGTCCAGATCAATACCATCCAATTCAGGCCATAAAAAATCATTAATCATCTCTCGATAGGGCAATCCATTGACCGTAACTGTTGCTCCAGCCTCATTTTCGAAAAAGTAAGGTCCAATGACCCCGCGGGACCATAAACCGCACCAAACAGTCACGCGTTGAGGATGAAGAGGCTTTTCAACAATAACTCTTGGGTTTTCCGAGCCCCAGATGCGACAGTTTTGCTTGTTGACGTAGCCTCCGAGGTGGAAATGGGCCTCATCAGTCAAGATGATTTTTCGATGAAATTCCGGTTCATTTTCATGCATTTCAAGGACCCAATCAGCAAAGACACGACGTTGTTGATGATCAGCCGGCTTGAGTTCTTGTGTTAACTGAACTTTATAGGCCTTAAGACCCAAGTCTTTATGCAAAATACGGTGTAATGACGTTTGTGGAATGCCTAATTCCAAAGAACGACGAGGAATGGACAAACCTGGGTTTTCTTCAACACTTTGGGCTACAACAGCAATATTCTCAGTTGTTCTTGAGCGCCGTGCACGGGTTTTATTCTTCACATCACTAACTTGTCCCAACAATTTCTGTATTGCGGTCCGACAAGGTGCTTCACGACGACCCAAAAATGTTTTAGTTTTACGAACCGTCTCTGCCAAATTTTCACCATTTTTATGTTGAAGCGTGTATCGTTCCATTTTTATTAATAGCGTAGTTTCTACTTGTCAAATGTCAAAAAATGACAGCTTCAAAAGTGACAGCTACCGAAATAGCGGGCTATTCAAAATAACACCTCTTATTGGAAAACCCTTTACATACAAAGAGGGTTGTTTGTGAACACAAAATCAGTGTGGAGTGTGACTTAGGCTGCGCACGGTGCAGGTTAGGAGTATTGTACGCTCGTTAAAGCGATATTACAACAACAATTTGTGGGTAAGTCAGTGGTTGCATTTTCATTTCCAGTAGGTGATTAGGGAATAAAACCACTTACCGGCACCTTTCGCAAAAATAAACCTCTCCCATAAGACGTGCACTGGCAATTTTTGTTGGACAGAGTACCTATAAATTTATTACAAGATAACAGAGTGATCAGCGGTCATTTTGAAGTATCGAAAATTATAGGTACAGAAATAAATAATGATATGGTGATAACGTGATTAGGAAGTACAACTTCTGGCGAGCGTACATTCTTTTCTTTTATTTAAATGCTTTTTTACTATTACGTTTTGAACTACTTAGCAGTCCCAAACTCTTATCATCCAATGATATTTGTATCGCCATAATTTTTTTTTATCTTCAAAAAATGCTACAGATACGATTATCTTATCAAAATTGCCATAGTAATAATGGACTCACTAGCTTATGAATTTTTTTTTTCAATTGTTCGATTGAATGTTTATTTGAAATATTGCAAATCAAAACTTCAAACTTGTTCTTCTCGAAATCATGTTTTTGCTGTATTATATCACTCCAATACTGAGGTGACAATGGCGAAGTATTTTACTCTATTGTAAAACTTTACTTTCTTCGAATAAATGTCTATGATGGGAAAATATGTATTTTCTATATTAAATTCTTAAACGTTTCTTCAAAAAAGGTGAACCATTTCATAATAGGTAAAGCTGATGAAGGGATTCCAATCGTTTTATAAATAATTTAATGTAATTAATCGTTTTTCCATTTCAGTGATTTAAACCTTTAATTCAGTTAAAAGGATTTTTGTATACTTTGGGTCAATTGACTTCTGTGGAAAAGGTCAAAAAGACAAACTAAGTAATCATATAAATTTAACCTTTTTCTTTTTTGGTTTATTTAGGATAATAATTATAACCCTCATTATCGTCATTTCATAGAAAAAATTTGTACTCTTAATAATTATTTACACCAAATGAAGGTTTTGAATTATTTACACATTTTTTTGTTTTTGTTAAATCAAATAAGAGAAAAAAAAATGGAAGTTTTTTTTTTACTAAAATGGCATAGATCTAAGTCTGCTTTGGAGGTTGTTAGATAGATTTGTCCAATACGGTAAATGGTTTGTCAGTTGTCACTTAATCAGCAATAAATGTTATAATGAAAAAGCAGTTTGCCTAAACCCTAAATGCATATGAGGCCTTTTAGCGTCAGTTGAGATCTTTATTTTCATACATATATGTAGGTACATAGTGTCAAAAGAAACAGTTTGCTCATGAGTTGGCTAGCACTATCAAGTAAAGGCATATGGGTTGCCAGGGGTTTTTTTTTATCTTTCAAGTATCCCACCTACCGCAAGTCTAAGAGGAGAAGTTGTCTCAATATGGTATGCTAACATTGACAAAAAATTTAGTTCCAATTATTATTCATCCCAAAACAGACATTTCCGGAATGACGGTTAATTGATGTATGCTCCTCATATACCAAATTAAATCCCAATTACCACTTTTATAAATAAATTTACAATTCACGATGGATTACATCTTCAACCAACATACCACTTCAGCCAGCTCTGTCCCTAGCTAGCCGCCTCCAGTTACGCATTCCAAGTTGGTTCCTTGAAGCACTTTCCATGGCAGATGTCAAACGATTTCATCCGTCGCATGCCCTCTCCATCCCAACCCACCTCCTAGAAAGCTATTACGACAGCCTTTAGCCTATCCAGGTTCTCCACTAATTGTTCGGCTGCACGTGGCCTGTATAAGGACAGTACATCTGTACAGTACGTACAGATCCGAAATTCATTGTCCTTGTTTCGTTTGCTGGGTTCGTCAACATTAAGATCATCCGTATCCAAGGCATGTTGTTGTTTCGGAACTATTTTTTTCCGTGGTAGAGAAGTTACCCCAACGCACAACCCCCAACCTGGAAGACCAGATTCTTGGTTAACTCGAAGAGTTGGGCGTCGGTTAAAACCGCTCCTTATCGGCCTGCGATGCAAATATGTCGTAGTAGTCCGTATAGGGTGTTCACTATAAGTAGTTCATCCTGACTGGAACTGTAGTAGACGCCAACGTTGATTCCATTTGGGGAATTCCTCCGCTGCCGCCTTGATGAAATAAAAGTGCCTTAGTGAAAACACTCTTCCCCCCTTTGCTGTCCCCAACAGCCTTCCAAGAGGATCAATTCAATATCTTCAGCTGAGGTAATAGCCACCCGATGTTCAAAGGTTGGAGGTGAAAGTAAAATTTGTTAGTCAGAGGCCATAATAGCAGAGGCCAGGCAAATCGGACTTTTGGTTAAAATAATTCAGACAAAGATTTAAAATTTTTTTTTTGTAATTCAAGTTAGAATTCTTGAAGGAAATTTAACCCTAATAGAGTTCTACAGTATACAGTAAGATAAATTTAATTGTTTTTGGTATGTTTTCGGGTAGATGGAAAAATATTAAAATTAAAACTGTTTCAAGAAAGTTTGGACACGCATCTCCCTTATTCTAATCGTTCCATAAAAAGTAAACTAAAAGTAAATTAAGTTTTGATTTAAGAAAGCATAAAAACCATCACGATTGTGACCCTTAAGAAGTCGATTGAGTAACTTAAAGCTTTTTAATCAATTGAAACACAACATTGCTTGTTTAATTTTTTTTTCTAAAATTGCTTTTACAAAACTTCAAATAAAATTCATTTTTTGCTCTGTCCTGCTCTGTGCTGTGCTGTGCTGTCCTGTCCTGTCCTGCCCTGCCCTGTCCTACCTTGCCCTGCCCTGCCCTGCCCTGCCCTGGCATTTTGCATTTTATTTCTGAGTGTTATGCCAGTTTTTTTACACAACTCAATAGTATTGCGCAATAATAGTGTCAAAGTTGCTGTAGACCTTAAAGCTTCTTATACAAGTTTCTGAAAATAAATAATTTTATAAGAAATAAAAAAAAAATTAAATTCACTACTTAAATGACATAAACAATTTCTTAAATTGTTTTGAGCTCCAAACTTAGTATGCTATCTGATTTGATTAAACAGATACATTTTTAGAAACAAAATTTTGAAAATCGTTAGAGCCGTGTTCTAAAAAAAATATATTTCCAAAGCTACTTTAAAAATAAAGTTGGTACCTACTTATGGCATTTTAAAGATAATATTATTGCACATCAAAGACCAAAATTTCAAAAAAATACAGTGACTCGTTTTCGAAAAATTGATTTTTCAAAAAAAAAAAAAATGAAAGAGTTTTTAAAAATCCAAACATTATGCGTATAAAAGCATTGGTTCAGTCATTTAAGTGAATGTCGAAAATGAAGAAAACGGTTCTATAGTAGAATTTTTACAAACATTTCTTTCATTCCAAAAGTATGACCCTACTAAAAAAGCAGACACAAAAATTTTAATCAAAATCGTTAGAGCTGTTTTTGAAGAAAGTTAACTTTTCCTTAATTGTAATATGGCAGGTACCGTTAGTTTTAGTCCTTAAAAAACTTTTGATTTTTCCTCTATAGGAATCACCAAAGACCCTTAACCACTAAGTTTCAAGAAAATCGATTGAGCGGTTTAGGCTGTAGAACGAGGTACACACAGACAGACAGACGGACAGACAGAATTGCGAGACCCAGTTTTTTCGCATTCTCTATCATCGTAATGACATGTCTGATTGTTATCTCAGGTTAATTTTTTTTTACGAATCCTAAATTTGCCCTACAGTACCTATATCGCAGATAAAAGGTGTGTGTACTCATGCACGCGCGCCAGAAGTTAAACTTCCTATCATTATTTGTTTCTGTATAGTTTTTTTTTATATGTAAAACTATTCAAGGAATGTAGTGAAAGTTCTAAAAAGGACATTTTTTCAAAGAAAATGTGCTTTTTTGTAAAATTAATTAAAATATTTCCCTGTAGTTTGGTTTATTTTGGTGTTCGGCCAATTTCAAATGGTCTTATTGAAGCTTGTAGGTGTCCCAATTTAATGTTTGATTCTTAAAAATGACCGCTGATCACTCTGTTATTAAAATAGTAAATTAAAAACAAATATAAAAATATTCAAATTACGGTAGATATTGTGAAAATTGATTATTTTTTCCTTGTGGAGCCACATTTACACAAACTATATTTTTACTGATGTTTCAAATTTCAATTTTAACTAATAAGCTATTTTGTTTACATGAAATGTTAATTTGTAAACAGATTTATGTGAGATATCGAATTTAAAATATTTTTGATGGTATTTAATGATATTGCCAAGCTTGCGAGGATCTTATTAAAACAAATTGTTTATCAAAATTGTTGACAATTTAAGTGTAGTTTTATAGAAATTTAAAATTATTTAAGTAGACAAAGTCAGATATAATGAATGGTGCAATTGGTCAAAGGAGTGTTACACTTTTTCTTTCGTTAATTATTAACTTTATTTATTTAATCTAAATATTTTAACAAATCGATTTTATAACGCGAGCAAAACAAACAATTATCAAGCACCAACTTGTGCAACGAAATACTTTATAGAAATGATTTGACAATCGACAGTTTAGTCAAATCCGCAGAGTTAAGAAAGAGAAGAGAAAAGAAAAAGTGTAAAAATGTATAAATCTTTTACTCCTCGAATCACTTGTTTTTTTTTTTCCTTTCCTCAAATTTTCCTCGATACTTTTTTTTTTTTTCAAAAATACTTCTTCTCAATTCTAATTTTCTTCTTCTAAATTCCTCGAAATCAAAAAAAACAATCTTTTCGCTTGGATAGCTCTCTCTCGAGTGCCCTTCCAGCTAAAACCATTTCTTCCCTCGACCATTCCATTCATTCACACGTACATTCAACCAGCCAATCGTTTTCGTGATCATCGGTCACGGGATATCGGTTTTCTGGAAGAATTGCTTCTCACCAGGAAAGCCCCGTTGTTCATCGAAACTTTACTCTCACTCTCACTTCCAATGATTCAGCAAGTTGTTGGATGTCTTTCCAAAACTTACCGAATCCCAATGGTCGAGTTCAGACCCTACTCACTAAATTTTTCGAGGAAAATCAAAAATATTCAAAACCGAGAAAAAGTTTTTTTTTTCTCCTAGTTACTTCAAAATACTCGCGAGTGATTCGCAGCGTAAAATGATTCATGCATTGAAACGAGAGAGAGAATTATCAATTTCGATAGAAATTAAGAAATTTAAGCTAAGTGTTAACTACCCATTTCGTGTACATATAAGTAACTTGATTTAAGTTAGTTTAAGTTAATTTTAAGCTTAGTATAATAAGTTGTTTTCAAATAATATAATTTATGATGAATTTAAAACTGGAGTTTGAAGTTGTCACTCCTTCAGCTCGTCCGCTGGTACATCAACATGAGACCGCCTGTCTGCATGATTAAAATTTCCTTGGATTTGAAACAAACTTTTCATTCGATAAGGGAATCGCTCGTTTACCTGTTTGTTACTTTTGCAAAATCCTGGTTAAGTACACTAATGGTTGATGGTACCATAGTTGCCCTCAACCTCACCAGTATTTTGCAGCCGCAACGAAAAAAAAAGAAAGAGAAATTAAGAATTCGAAGGCTGGTTCTTGTTGCGGTCAGTTTTACCGTACAGGAGCATAAAAATTGCATTTTGTTTGATGTTTTTCTGTAATATTTACAATCTTTTTTGTTAATTTAACCCCTGTGCAACCCCTGTGAACTGAGATAAAAAAAAAATTATTTTTATAATTCTTCCGGGAGGTAGACTACTGAGCGCTTAGTGTACTAGCAAGGAGCTTCGTTTACCGGTAAATCTTAGGTCCAATTTTTTTCCGTCTGAGGTCCACTTCTTCAAAGTATATCTCCGACAGCGCAAGGCTTCTCCTTGACCTTCATTTTGCTGGACAGCTTCCGACTGATAATTCTGTGGTTGCCGCTCTTTCAGGATTGCTACAGACAGGAGCCGTCAACCGGTGACCGCTCACCGAATAATTCTGTGGTTAATCCTCTTAGAGGAGTTCCACAGACAGGAGCCTGTCAACCGGAGACTCTCACCGTTTATTCTCTAGTCTTTTGCTAGAGACAGGACCGTGTCCAACCGATACTTCTGTGGTTGCCATCTTTCTAAACGTACCAACGCGCAACGCTTATTCTCTAGTTGTTGCTGGAGACAGAAAGTGACCACCTTTGGCTTCTGCTTGTTTCGTTTCGCGATCCACTTCTCCTAAGTGTATTGTGAACAGTACCGCTCTCTCTTGAGACCTGATATACCGCTCATTCTCTAGTCTTTTGCTAAAAACAGGACCGCTTCCAAACGATTATTCTAAGGTTACCCTTCTTCTAAGCGTGCCACATGAATTTTATTAGTTTGTAAGAAAAAGTATACGAAATACCGTCACAGAACAAAAAATCCTCTTGAAATTAACCTACAAATATATTCGAAATTATCAAATCTTTCATTAAATTTTGTAATTTTAACTAAAACTAAAGTTATAGATTTTAATATCCAACGAAATCAACTTTTTTGTGTGTTTTTTTTAATTTTTCTCTCTAAAATCTCGTCTTTAATTATCAAAAAGAGGCTAAACAATTGTAACATGAAACCAAGCAAAAGGGCGAAAACGTGTAGTTTCTAAAATATTTAAGATAATTGGGTAGATCGTTTGATATTTTGATACAATTTTTGCCCGTTTGCTTTTCATGCATCCTCTTCCTCATCCGTCTTCTCTAAAGTCGGTGTTCGTCTCTCAATTTTGAAATATATTTGTTCTTTTTAAAAGTCACTACTATGAATTCAAATTTATAAAAACATTTGTTTTATTTAGGCTTCTTATATGTTATATCAGTGTGTTTATAAATTTTCTAGTCTATTTTCTAAAACCGATTTATCAAACAATAGGTATAACAAAATTGGTAGTTGTCCAGGTTACTTTTTTTCTACATCACAACAATATCCGACATTCCTTAAATTCGTTTAAAATAGCAGATACAATCTCTAGAAAGGTATGAATTAAGAGTTCCACATTACTTCATACCTTTTTCTTCAAAGGACCAACAGAATGTAAAGTTAAAAGGAATTGATGAATTTTCTCTCCTACCGATGAAAAGAATTTTCTAGATTTTTTTCAATCAGCTATTCAATAAAAAGTTTCTATTGAATGTAATAAAATTCATTGCCTGTTTTTTTTTTTCGTTTTGTTTTTTATTTTATGAGATTTAAACATTCTTGTATAGAATAAAAAAAATTGCTGGTTGTATGTTTAACTGACTGCTTGAGTTAGGACTTCGTCGAAGCCTAAATTACGACTTTTACTGATAAGCTTTTACAATACAATCATAAAACTAGGCAGATGTAGGCATATCAATAAAAAAATATATTTTATGACTTTCCCATAGCATCTTGAGAAAGTATCTACCTACATCCTCCTACATACTAAAAATTGGTGTCAAATGAAACAGATTTCAGAATAATATTTAATTACATCGCAGAACTACTTTTGTAATTAAATTGTTCTTGACCTTAATATTAAGAAAATCTTCTGTATACGGAGACACCTTAACTCAATACTGTATAGAGATGGACGCACTAAACATGTCATAGGAATTTTCTTATAATTAGAAACTCTTGCCAAAGCAAACAATAATAACTGAAAGTCCAGGGACATTTAATTGAAAAACTTCGATATATGCAGGTTCTTAAGAGAGTAAATAGTAGCATGAAATACAATGAGTGTGCCAAAATCCTATATTGTTTGTATAGTCAGAGAATTGAAGTTGCATTGAGATTAATTAGCAAACTTTCAGAAATGAAAGTAAGAATGTTGGCAGATTAATGTGACGAGGTACTGAAGCAATAGTTGACAAATAAATTTAATAAATTTGACCAAAGTCAGAAAGTCTCACCATAGTGAGACATAACTCCATAAGAAGGTATATTATTATGCTGAGTGTGTGTATGGCTGCTAGCTATCGGTTCTTACAAAATGCTGGTCAGAAATCAGAATAAGCAATGTAACTTATGATTTAATGTGAAACGATTTTTTTTGTCACGTGATCAAGTTTTTCTAAGATCAAATTCTAGCTAAGTCCGAAAATCCATTGGGAAAATTAAATAAAAATACCGGCGTTTATAAAATTATTCAAACAGTAATAACACATGGACTTTTTCAACCCATTATAACTGTTTTTTTCACACAGGCACTATAAGTAGGTAGACCCTAACAACACACTTACATTTTATATTGTTTTTACTTGCGATATGGGTACCATAATATCAAGTTATGCATTCGTACAAAAAAAAAAGTAATCAAACATGACATTACGATGATAGAGAATGAGAAAAAAGTAGGTCCGACAGCTCTGCCTGTCTGTCTGTCTGTCTGCCTGCCTGCCTGTCTGTCTGTCTGTCTGTCTATCTGTCTGTCTGTCTGCCTGCCTGCCTGTCTGTCTATCTGTCTGTCTGGCTGTCTGTCTGTATGTATCAGAGACCACAGCCTAAACGGATAGGTCGATTTACTTTAAACTTGGTATGTGGCGTTTTTTGGAGAATATCCCCAGACGTTTTTTTGAATTTTTTTTTGGACCCCAAATAACGGTATCTGTCATATACCGGTTTTAGAAAAACTCATTTTTCTCAAAAACGGTGCCTACGATTTTGATTCAAAAAATCATGGTCAGTTTTTTAAATAAGGTCTTTCTTTAAATGGAAACCATTTTTTTAAAAAACCGTAATTAACGGTACCTGCCATAGAACCGTTTTTTTAAATTCAGATTTTCTCCTTCATGACTCAATCAATTTCAACCATTTTTTTACAAGAATGCTTTTAAATTGCCGTTATAATATTTAGTAAAAGAAAAATCGAAAATTATATTTTTGGATTTTTAGAAAGAGTTTGAAATTTTTTTTGAAAAATCATTTTTTCGAAAACCACTTAATATTTTTTTTCAAAATTTAGTTTTTAGATGTTCATAAATAATATTTTAAAAATGGCATACCAATTTTTTTTTATAAAATGCCTTGCAAGATTTTATATAGAAAAAATAGTTTATTTAGAAAACGGCTCTAACGATTTTCAATTTTTTTTTTCTAAAAATGTATCATTGTAGAAGAAATCAGATTGCATACTTTGTTTCGAGTTAAAATTCATTAAAGAAGCTGTTATAGTCATTTGAAAATCGAATTTTATGTTTTTTTTCATTTTTTTTTTTTAATTTGTAAATTTTTAATTAAAAAAGCTTAGCATACATAGTAACTTTATCTATGAGAGCAAGTACGTGCGACCCAGTCGTGCATTATATTTTTTATTATTCTGCACTCACAAAAAATTTATTAAATTACGGAAGTCAGCAACTGTTATTGATAATTTGACTTTTGAATTCTATTGAATTATTTTCTACACTATATGAGTATTAGAAAAACTAAATACTTTTTGATGCTGAACCTAATGACATCAAAACTAAGTCAATAAGTCTACTCTATGAAAAGTTGTACTCTATTTAACGCAAAGATGTCTTTATTTTTGCCTAAAGAGGTAAAATGGAACCAAAACCAATGAAAAAAAGATGATACACTCTTGAAATGCGGTAAGAGCGTTTCATTTGAAACAAGAACAAGGAATCTGGATACACCTGAAAAATACTTTTTGGTAAAAGGCTGTTTTTTTTGAGGGGGAAAGTTATCGGTGAAAAAAGTACCACAGCAGCTGACTGAAAAATGATACATTTATGAAACTAAGTAAAAATGTTACATTTAACATAAAAACTAAGAGTATAAAGAGTCCATAAAAATATTTTGAGTGAAAGGGTGTTTTTTCGAGAGGAATGAAAATATGGAATAATCAGCGATAAAAACTAGACTAAAAATGTTACAAAGATGAAAATTGGTTTAAATATTTTATTTTCCATTGGAACCAAAAAAAAAAACAAGTTCATACAAATATTTTGGGTGAAAGGGTGTTTTTTTTGAAGAGTTATGCCATTCTATGTTTAGTCCCAAGTAATCAATAATTTAAATGGTACGTTCATTAAAATCAGTATAAACATTTCCTTAGTCATGGTAACTATGAATCAAATGAGTCTATCAGTTTGTTTTAAATAAAAGGGTGTTTTTTTTAGGTAGGGAATATACCGTGTTAATGCTTAACATCTCTTACAAAATTGGTACCCAATTAAAAACTGGTGCAAATGTTATATTTGGCCTAGAAACCAAGAATCTAAAGAGTCCATAAAATAATTTTAGATGAATGGGTGTTTTTTCGAAGAGATTAAACATTTCAGACAATACTTTTTTTTATTAGATTTTTTTTATTTTCTGAAAAAAATTACAATTATAATTTTTAATTTCCTCAAAAACTAAGAAGCATAAAATCATTGGGTTTAGGAATTTAGACTAAGAGTTTATGTGACAAGTTTACTCCAAAAAAAAAAACATTGAATATTTCATATCAAAGCCTTGAAAAAAATAGTATATCTTCTTATTCAAATATTTTTTTATCAAATTTGTAGTTTAAAATTATTTTTTTCAAAAGGCCTTAATGGAAATAAAAATATTTAAAAATTAAATTAAAGTCCAGATTGTTAGCTTTCAAAAATTGTATATTTCTTGATCGTAAGTGTTGCCGTTGTAATTATTTAATTTTCTTTTCATTTAAAGTCATATTTTTGAAAATTTTCCCCTTCTGCCTAAACAAAGTGAGATAGACCTACCCCTCCCGTAAACGAAGACTTATTAATTTTTCAGTGTCAAAGTTATTGAACTCGTGCCTTTCGTTCCTCCTCGAAGAATCACCCTTTCATCCAAAATAATTTTATGGACTCTTTAGATTCTTGGTTCCTAGGCCAAATGTAACATTTTTACAAGGTGCAATCATTTTTATGTGTGTTCCATCGACACACATGATGGTTCCTGGGAATCTTGCTTTGGAGTAGAAGTCACGTTTAGCTTCAAGTTTTTCAGCGTCAGTCATTTCCAGTTTAATCAATACTGGACATAGTTTTCTTTCCAAAATATTTAACACAGTTTTCAGGTTTGCAGAAACCCTAGACTGTGCCATTTCGATTTCGAAATCTTTTCCTACGCCGCCGTATTGATAACCTCCTTCTGCCAGGAATCTGAGCACAGCTGCTAGTCTGCTGATAGGTGTGATTGAAAATGAGAACACACACGGGTCCAGTTCTTGATCCAGCTCCTCCAATAAGTATTTAAATGCTGCTTTGTTAACTCTATAGTTTTTTTATGAATCTGGATATGGACCATATGTATACAGTTTAAGAAGATCATTGTCAAATGGATTAAATGCATCCCTTAAAATTTTCCTTTGTATCTTTAATCCGCGTTTTCGTTGCAAATTTTCTTCATTTATTGCAAAAATAGCGATTGCAAATGAATCCATTTTAAAAAAAACACACAAACCAGCAAGATCCAAGATTAAATTTCAATTTTGATTTTCACATTTTAACGTTTACCAGCTGATTCCGAAAGTCCGAATAAATGGTTTATGTGTGGCAATGCTTTTTCACTTTTCGTTCGAGGCCTATGATATGAATTTTTTCGTATTCGTAGCGGAACGAAACGTTCGGAACTTTGCTACGAGCGAGCTTGTGATAAGGGTGAATGATAGGAAGTTTAACTTCTGGCGGGCCTACATGAATACACACACTCTTTTCTTTTTTAGGGAATTTTCATCGACGTTTAATGGCACACAAGACACAAGAGATAATTTATATCTTAAGTACAAAAATTAATAACTTCGTCAAAATTAGGTAGACTTGCTAATAAATAATAGATATGACCATTAAAAGCAGACAAACACCAAAAATTAAATTTAAATAAATTTTTGTAAATTAATGTAAATTTTCAAAATAATTTAATGATTTCGACCTGGACTATTTCATATTTCGATTTGCCTCCCTTGCCCACTCAAGTGTAATAAATAACCGATACAGAAGTCACAAACAACTGTCATGTCTCAGATGCTTTCATCGTTATCTTACAGAAGATGAACCAAAAAACAAATAAAGGACGAAAAGTACGAACACATTGCCACAGAGAATATAGAATCCAAGTATATGAAAAAAAAACCATAGAAAAATTTACGACATAAAAATGATGTTTCTTAGAAAAAAAAAGTCAATAAATTGAAACGCGTGTACACTGTACAAGTGCTTACGAAATATAAGGGTTTTTTTTTTTTTTAACGTACCGTTCAGAAATTCGTTATTATCTACTTTAAAGGACGAGAAACAAGAAGTAACAATTCCTTCTTTTATTACCTACACAATTTAATCTCTTAAAGTTGTGTTGGGAATGTTAGGAAAGTTTGTTTTAGGCTTTGATCTATGTTCAAGGTGAATAATTTGTGAACATAATATTTGGCAGACAAACAATTTAAAGCGCCACAGTAAATTTGTGTGAATCTTAAAAAAATTTAAGGATAATAAAAATAAGCCCGTCATCTTATTATAAGGGGCACACAGTGTTGCCTTTCATGAGTTTAAGTGACAAAAATCATTTCCGTGAACATTTCTTGACAAATATTGATGAAATTTTGGTACACTTCTTCTCATTATCATTTTAGAGAATTACTACAGGAAAGATAGTCAAAAAATAGCCATTTTGTGGAATAAAATACAGGAAGGCTGATTTTTTTCGTAAAACCTGAAAGAGTATTGAACAGCTTTAAATGTGTTTTTTCGGGACACTAGCCATTCCCCTGGAAAAATCAGAAATCAGAAAAAATCAATGGCAACTGAAAACAAGTAACCCGTTTAAATCAAACGAATTATTCGAGAATCTCTTGTTTGGGATAGACAAAATGAACGAATGAACTTTCCAATTTTGTAGATAGGAGCCCCTATCCTGAGGAGGAAGTAATATTTCAACAGGAACGAAGATCCAAAGCAAATATCCGAAATCGCGAAGGAATGGCTCACCCAACAACTTTGTAAGTAAGCTAATGCAGTTTACAGCATAAAGTCCTGACCTTAATCCCGTTGAAAATTTGTGGTCAGTAGTGAAAATACGGTTGGGACAATACAGATCCACCTCAACGAATCTGAACCAGCTTTGGCAGCGAGTACACCGAAAATAGGCCGAGTATTCTAAAAGAAATTATAGAAATTTTTTTGGTGGAAAGTATGCCAAAAAAAGTGTTTTACGTAATAAAGGCCTATAGACGAAGTACTAAGAAGAAACTTTATTTTCTTTTGCTGTAAAGTGCATGCGAATTGTTTTAATTTTAATTTTTTTTTTTTTTAGTCTAAGTTGCTTTCCGTTTTTGTTATTTCTTCACTTGTGCAGTTTGAGTGATAACACAATAGTTTCATGGTGTTGAACCAGGAGGGGGGACTTGGAGGATCGAAACACCCAAAATCAATTTAAGTCTACTTTCAAAAATCTTATCAAACTGAAACTGAAACTGACCACGCTTACAGGACCATATCCTTTTCATGAAATTTTCCATAACCAAATCGCAAAGTGGCTGCCCTATGTCCTCGATAGCCTCACGAATTTCATCTTTGAGGTCTTGAATCGACGCTGGGCTGTTGGCGTAGACCTTATCTTTCACGTGGCCCCAAAGGAAGAAGTCGCAAGGTGTTAAATCACAAGATCTCGGTGGCCAATTGTGATCACCTCTTCGAGAGATAACACGGTACGGAAATTTTTCCCGTAAAAGATCTATGGTTTCATTGCTTGTGTGGCACGTAGCGCCGTCTTGTTGAAAGTAAACGTTGTCCAAATCAATACCATCCAATTCAGGCCATAAAAAATCATTAATCATCTCTCGATAGCGCAATCCATTGACCGTAACTGTTGCTCCAGCCTCATTTTCGAAAAAGTAAGGTCCAATGACCCCGCGGGACCATAAACCGCACCAAACAGTCACGCGTTGAGGATGGAGAGGCTTTTCAATTATAACTCTTGGGTTTTCCGAGCCCCAGATGCGACAGTTTTGCTTGTTGACGTTGCCTCCGAGGTGGAAATGGGCCTCATCAGTCAAGATGATTTTTCGATGAAATTCCGGTTCATTTTCATGCATTTCAAGGACCCAATTAGTAAAGACACGACGTTGTTGATGATCAGCCGGCTTGAGTTCTTGTGTTAACTGAACTTTATAAGCCTTAAGACCCAAGTCTTTATGCAAAATACGGTGTAATAACGTTTGTGGAATGCCTAATTCCAAAGAACGACGAGGAATGGACAAACCTGGGTTTTCTTCAACACTTTGGGCTACAACAGCAATATTCTCAGTTGTTCTTGAGCGACGTGCACAGGTTTTATTCTTCACATCACTAACTTGTCCCAACAGCTCGAATTTGTCCACCAATTTCTGTATTGCAGTCCGACAAGGTGCTTCACGACGACCCAAAAATGTTTTAGTTTTACGAACCGTCTCTGCCAAATTTTTACCATTTTTATAGTGAATTTTAATAATTTCAATGCGTTGTTGAAGCGTGTATCGTTCCATTTTATTATTAATAGCGTAGTTTCTACTTGTCAAATGTCAAAAAATGACAGCTTCAAAAGTGACAGCTACCGAAATAGCGGGCTATTCAAAATAACACCTCTTATTGGAAAACCCTTTATATCTCGATTAGAACGAAAACCTCCCATATAACGGTTTCGAGTTATTGAATTATTCTCGAAAACAGCTCCAATGATTTTGTTTAAATTTGGTGTATGTTATGCAATAAGTGATTGTAACAATACTGCGTTTTTAGTTTTTCTCAAAAAATTCGAATAACGGAAATGTGATTAAAAGGTTTTTCGAGAAATTTTCCATAAATTTTAGTTATTTCCGTAAATATCATCACTGGCTCAAGCGATTTCATTTAAAATTTGCAACAGGTTCTTTTTATGATTTTGAAATACTTTTCAAAATCAACTTTAAATAAAATAATATTCTCTGGATAAAATGGTAAATAAAAGATTAAAGCAGACAAACAAACACCACATCATCATTACGCTCACTCCCATAGGATTAATTTACTATCAAACACTAATAAAATACAAAAACAAATACCACATCCTTCCATTTCTTAATCAAATTCGTAACACAGTGATGTGTTGTGGTGTGTTGAAAGCGTTGAAAGCTTATAGCAAAATGACCCCCAAGTGCTTTTGCAACCTGTTAATCAAATTGAAAATCAACGTTACTCTTAATTAAGTTTTCATATAATATCCCACTTTAGTGGTTACGCTAATCATGTGTTAATCTGGAGTGTTGGTTCATCAGCAAAAACAACAACAACACCATCATGAGGAGCGTATTTCAGATTCTGTGAGGCAAGCAGATGACATGTAAGGATTTTTGGTTAACCACAGTGTTGAATTCATCGCTTATGCAAATCCTATGATATCGTGATAAGTTTAAATCCGTCATTAGTTTTACCTATCGCCGCCGCCGCGCCGCTTCGCACTCGCTTCAACCTTCAAGGTGTTGTCCATCCTAAATAGTGGTTTGAATCTATATGTAATCATGTAGGTATGTACATTCGTGTTAATCTGTTTATTAATATGATAATCCCATTTGTAGTTTATTAGTTGTCCAGTAGGGGAAGGGCACTCGAAGAAGGATATTCCGGTTCAAAAATAATGTGAGATTTATGGGTATGGGCACAAAGAGGTTTTGTTTTATAGATAAATTGGCTTTGATTGTTTACATTTTCTATTTAAAGTTTTGTTAAAAGGTCTGAAAAAAGTAAAAAAAAAAACTGCCAGTGTTACACTTCTTTTCGTCAGTAAGACCTTCAGTTTAAGACTTGAAGTTTCAAGATACTCATTGATCTTATTTCAAGATGATTCATCTAAAAAGATATTTCATTTAAATGATTTAATAATATTTTCAATGATAAAATGTAAGACTCTAGTTCATAATAACTAAAATCTAAAAAAAAATAAGCTGGGTATCCAACGATAGGCGGGCAACCTCCAACCAAATGGACCACTTCGTGATCAGCTGACGTTTTAGAAGTAGTCTCCTGGACGTCAGGAACAGAAGAGGGGCAGACATGGGATTGGCCCGGGACCACCATCTGATGGTAGCTCTCGTAAGACTACGCACAGCTGCAGTTCGGAGATACCAAGCAAACACTCGAATGCCCAGGTTTAATACCGACAGACTAAAGGACCCTGTAGTTCGCCAACAACTAGGGGACCATCTTTCCCAAGGACTGAGAACAATCAGCAGCAGTGAACCTGCCTCCATTGAAGACCAATGGTGTGCTGTGAAAAATGTGTTCATAACCGGTGGTGAAAGAATAGTCGGTCGGGCACAAGGAAGAAATAGTGCTTGGCTATTCGCAGAAACCTGGGAAAAGATCGACGAAAGAAAACAACTGCGAGCTCGCATCGCAGCTAATCAAGCAGCAGAGAGAAGTGAGCTAGAATCCACGTATCGTATAAAGATGAGAGATGTTTACCGTAGCGTGAGACGTGACAAGCGTAACTACATCGACGCATTAGCTGAAGAAGCAGAAGAGGCCGCAAATCGGTGTGACAGCAGAACTGTTTATAGAATCACCAAGGAGTTTACAGGAGTATAATGCTCCAAACAACACCTAGTGAAAGATATAGATGGTTCCGTGCTCCATTCGGATGAGGACCAGCTCAGAAGGTGGAAGGAACACTTTGCTTCAGTTTTAAACCGTGTGTTCGCCAGCGATGCGCATCCAATACCTGATGACCCGTCCGAAGCAACAAATGCCCGAATCCGCACCACACCTCCCAGTAGAGAAGAGATAATTGCCGCAATTAAAACACTGAAGAACAACAAGGCGGTAGGACTTGACGGTATTCCTGCAGAGCTCTTACAAGTAGCACCAACGTCATCGAGTGAGCTACTGCATCCACTCATAACGAGAGCCTCGAACAGAGTGGAAAAGAGAGTGGAAAAGGGGAATG
This sequence comes from Meliscaeva auricollis, assembly GCA_948107695.1. Taxonomy (NCBI): domain Eukaryota; kingdom Metazoa; phylum Arthropoda; class Insecta; order Diptera; family Syrphidae; genus Meliscaeva; species Meliscaeva auricollis. Next base: position 39,580,415 of record OX403616.1, on the reverse strand, counting down.
ATCGTCAAGCTCCCGAAGAAAGGAGATTTGATGCAGTGTGAAAACTGGAGAGGGATTTGCGTTCTGCCTGCAGTTGCGAAGATAGCAGCAAAAATTATATTAGAGCGAATAAAGGAACATCTAGAAGACACACTCGACGCCTAACAAGCACGTTTCCACACTGGTTCATTCTGTGTTGACCACATTAACACCTTGCAGATCATTATTGAACAGTGCGTCGAATATCGATCACCCCTACACCTGCTGTTCATTGATTTTGAAAAAGCGTTTGATAGTGTTAACAGAGAATTTATTTGGATTGCCTTACGCAGGAGAGGCATTTCAGATAAGTTAATCGCTATTATTATATTAAGAACAGTTGGTCAAACAATCAAGGTAGCGGAGCGCGAATTTGATGTGGTGCAATCCTTTGAATACCTTGGGTCAACAGTAGCAGTCGATAACAACAAAGAAGAAGAAATACGCGGGCGGCTTCTCAAATCCAACAGAGCCTACTACAGTCTGTCAAAGCTATTCAAATCCAGAAATCTAACCATAACTTCAAAACTGCTGCTGTACAGGACCATGGTCCTGCCAGTACTCATGTATGGATCCGAGACTTGGGTGCTTAGCAAAAGGCACTGTGACCTCTTAGCCGCGTTCGAGAGAAAAGTCTTACGGAGAATTGTTGGCCCCATATGTGAGGAAGGACGATTCCGGACACGGTACAATCATGAGTTGTACGCAATCTACCTTGAAGCTGACATTGTGACAAAAATTAAGCTCGGTAGACTCCGGTGGGGAGGGCACCTAGCTCGTATGAGCGAAGAGGAACCTGCTCGGAAAGTCTTTTGCGGTACATTCTATGGTAGACGGCAGCGTGGTAGACCATGCTTGCGCTGGAGAGATAGCGTAGACCAGGACGCCCAAAGCCTTGGGGTGCGCAACTGGATGGCGTTGGCTCGAGACCGGGATAGGTGGAGAGACTTGTTGAAAGAGGCCAGGACCGGACCCCGGTTGTCGAGCCGATGATGATGATGATGAATCGCTATTATTAAAGCAACCTACGATGGATGCAAATGTCACGTTTTACATAGAGGAAGGTTGTCGGATGAATTTGAAGTACATTGTGGAGTCAGCCAGGGTTGCATACTGTCGCCAATACTTTTCCTACTGCAAATCCCTGCATCTACTCATAACTAGAGCCTGGAACTCTGAGTGCTTTCCGGAGGAGTGGAAAAAGGAAATGATAGTCAAGCTACCGAAAATGGAACCATATATCAAGTTTATGCATTCGTACAAAAAAAAAGTTGAGATAACAATCAAACATGGCATTACGATGATAGAGAATGAGAAAAAAGTGGGTCCGACAATTCTGTCTGTCTGTCTGTATGTATCAGAGACCACAGCCTAAACGGATGGGTCGATTTCAACCATTTTTTTTACATGGATGCTTTTAAGTTGCCGTAATATTTTAATATTTCAAAAATTATTTTTTTAGATTTTTAAAAAATAGTTGAAATTTTTTTTTTGAAAAATCAATTTTTCGAAAACTATTCAATATTTATTTTCAAAGTTTTTAGGTGTTGATTAATAATATCTTAAAAATGGCGTACAAATTTTTTTTATAAAGGTTCTTCTAAATTTTACATAGAAAAAATATTTTTTTTAGAAAACGGCTCTCACGATTTTCAAAACTTTTTTTCTAAAAATGTATCATTATAAAAAAAAAAATTGCATACTTTCTTTTGATGTTAAATTCATTAATGAAGCTGTTTGAGTCATTTGAAATTCAAATTTTATGCTTTTTTAATTTGTTTTCTCAACCTGCATTAACAATTTTTTAATTAAAAAGGCTTAGCATAAATAGTAACTTTATCTATAAGAGCAAGTACGTGAGACCCAGTCGTGCATTTTATTTTACATGAATCTACTATCCAGTGTTTAATAGAGATCAGTGGTTCCACTGCTTGGTTTTTGTCATGTAAATTTCAGTTCTATGATCCTATGAGTGAGAAGGCGTAAGTTGTCCGTGTAGTCAAGGTGTTTAAGTTGGGATGTAAGACTCCATTGAATTCCACCATTTTCTTTCAAAAGGGCTTCACGCAGCACATCACTTATCACTAACAAGAAAAGTATTGGTGACAGTAGGCAACCCTGTCTGACCCCACATTGGACTTCGAATTCATCTGATAACCTTTCTTTATGAAGAACATGACATTTCTATCCATCGTAAGTTGCTTCAATAATAGCAATTAACTTATCCTGCTTCACAGTAGGTGAAGTTGTCTTACACTGCATCATATCTCTTTTCTTTGAAAGCTTGACGATCATTCCTTTATTAAACACCATGGGGAAGCACTCAGAATCCCAAGTTTGAATGGATTCAGTAGCTCACTGGTTGTCGTTGTTGCTGTTTGCAAGAGCTCTGCTGAAATACCTTTTATTCCATCCACCTTGTATATTGATTTACATTCCTATAAACATATTTGAACATTTTTCCAGCACCAGTTTTGTAATATTTGCCACTACATTTGTTAAAAAAAAAAAAACAAAAAAAATTCAATAAAAAATAGAAAGAATTTTCGCCCTTTTATACCTTATTTTTGGTTTCTGGAAAACTTTTGTTTGAAGGAAGAGACTACGAGCATGAAGTCGAAGGTATTTTTCTTTTTATTTTAGCTTGGCTACTGTTCTTCCTAATCTTCTGCATTCACTCATCGATATAGAAACAAATAGTCTTGATATGTAAGCCTTGTAAGCTTGGAGGCAACATTTATGATGGATTATTGACAATGTTGTCACTGGTTTTCAAAATAAAAAATATAATGTTAGTGGTAGTAAACACTTCCTAAAGCAAACAAAAATAAATACTCGGAAGTCGAAACACCTAAATAGTGTAGTTCAGTTGAAGAAATAAAAAGAAGTTTAAGTGAATTCATGTGTAGGACGTATCGATGAAAAAAGCAACCTAAAGTCACAAAAGTTTAGTTTGAAACCTTTCAGATTAAAGATTCCTTGCTATTCGGATACTATATTTTCATGTAAGAAGAAGGTAGCTTCTACGAACAACATGCACAAATAAATGAAGGAAATTGAAAGTAAAACACATCGATATCTTCTATACTTACATACAGTAGGTATCTACCGATTTCTGTCATTAAATCAGATCCAATATATTTATTGTGCCTTCCATCATTGATTCTTATAGCATAACACTCACTGGCAAGGTTAATAATAATTCATCATCTTTTTATTCGATTATCCTTCTATCTCTTCTCGACCAGAGTGCAAATATAAATAATGACCAAAAATTATACATACATCCAAGCAAATAAAGAGAGAGACGCCCACTCTATCTAAAACAATATAACGTCCCAATGGAAAATATATTTATAGGTCTCTCTATGTATATCTAACTCAGAAATAATAATACAAAAAAAAAAAAAAAAATCTCATCATTTTCATGACAACTATCCATTTGACCCTCGGACTATGTGTCATTTCAATAGGAAGCCACATCAGCAAACACGAACCGGCTAAACCGAAAACCACAAATGGATTCAACCAACAAAATACTCAGCCTTGTGTTTTAGAAACATAATAACCACACTATTGAGGAAAAGTTTGCTTTTGATGGTGAACAGGAAACCCCAGGTTCCCACTACATATACACACACACACACACACACACACACACATATTTATGTATATTTGTATTTCTTAGGTGAAAAGCCTATGTCAATAGTACACAAAGGCTATCATCAATATGTCAATGTGCTTGTGCACCACACAACACCATCCCACACCCCACCACACCACACAACACACAAAACTCAATTATTGGCCCATTCTCCCCTAATCGAAGACCATTTACAACGGCAGCAAAACCCAGAAATTAAGGACACAAATAGGCAATAAATTTTCCTTCGATTAAACCTGATGGAGCACACCCGCTTCGAAACCATCTATTTCTTCCCAACACAACCGTCATTCCCAAAGTTGCTATCCTCTGTCTCAAACCACTCACATACCTACTGCTGATATGATGGACACTACTTTATTAGGATTTGATTTATCCTGAAGCATATATTTAAGGGGAGTGGGGGGGGGGGGTGGAGGAGGGGGGAATCCAAAAATTCTGAATAACTCTGTGGGGAATTTTACGATTGCTTCATTTTTCTCTTCCTAAATACTCAAACCCCTTGCTCCCACCCATACAGACGATTTCCTCTTCTGCTTTAAATAACTTCATAAGAAAATCCAGTAAAAATAAAAAAAAAAAAAAAAAAAAATGCTTCAGTGATGCCATGAAAAATCGCAATCCAACTTGTCAATAAAAGTTCTTCGAGGAGCAATGCAGCTGACTCAGAAAAAAGTTTTCAAAAACTAGTGTGTATTTACATATACACGTTTGTGAAGTCATTCAATCTCCTTGTACTCTTATCTGTCGGAGTCAGATTTTATTGTGTTGTATTTGAATTGATGCAACAAAAAAATCTAATATTTAATTTGTAAAGCTAACTGATATTTGCATAACAGGTAAATGCAACAGAGAACTAGAACTATTTGTAATTTTGAATCAAAACAAGAAATATAAAATGCATTCCCGCACATACTTAAGTAGTTCAAGTAAGGTATCTACTGAACATTTTCAAGCTCATCAAAAATTTTAAGATCTATAGAGCCATGGGATAAAAAAGGGACACTCATTAGGGTGAAGCGAAAAACTGTTCTTGAAGTTATACTTCTTTCATCATCATCATCGGCTCGACAAGTCTCTCCACCTATCCCGGTCTCGAGCCGACGCCATCCAGTTGCGCACCCCAAGGCTTCGGGCGTCCTGGTCTACGCCATCTCTCCAGCGCAAGCATGGTCTACCACGCTGCCGTCTACCATAGAATGTACCACAAAAGACTTTCCGAGCAAGTTCCTCTTCGCTCATACGAGCTATGTGCCCTGCCTACCGGAGTCTACGGAGCTTAATTTTTGTCACTATGTCTGCTTCAAGGTAGATTGCGTACAACTCATGATTGTACCGTCTCCGGAATCGTCCTTCCTCACATATGGGGCCAACAATTCTCCGTAAGACTTTTCTCTCGAACGCGGCTAAGAGGTCACAGTGCCTTTTGCTTAGCACCCAAGTCTCGGATCCATACATGAGTACTGGCAGGACCATGGTCCTGTACAGCAGCAGTTTTGAAGTTATGGTTGGATTTCTGGATTGGAATAGCCTTGACAGACTGTAGTAAGCTCTGTTGGATTTGAGAAGCCTCCCGCGTATTTCTTCTTCTATGTTGTTATCGGCTGCTACTGTTGACCCAAGGTATTTAAAGGATTGCACCACTTCAAATTCGTGCTCCGCTACCTTGATTGTTTGACCAACTGTTCTTCTCGCATTCGACGCCACCATGTACTTTGTTTTACCTTCACTAATGTGCAGCCCCAGATTTTGTGCCGCCTGCTCGATCTGGATGAAGGAATCGTGTACAGCTTGTTCGGTTCTTCCGATGATGTCGATGTCCTCTGCGTAAGCCAGTATCTGGCTGGACCTGTTGACGATGGTCCCTCTTGTTGCCGTGCCAGAGTCACGGATTGCTTTCTCCAACGCCAGGTTAAAGAAGAGGCAGGCCAAACCATCCCCTTGTCGGAGTCCATTAAAGATGTTGATTGGTCTGGATAGCAATCCGGCTATTTTAACTTGGCTTGACAAATTATGGTTTGAAGTTGTAATCGAGGTGAGGGTACAGATCATGGAAATGTGAATGTCTGGCACTGCTGATATTATTAGTGATTTCGGAATTTTTCAAGCTTTCTAGAATGTTCTCGTGCAAATCGATCAGGGAAGATAAAGAAGTAAAATAGTTAATATCTATAACTATATTTAGATCACAGCATATATTTCTCCACTCGCGGGCCCAGTAAATGTTTTCAGTGATTGTCTCCTCCGCAAGGATACGTGTCAATCTGGTTCTAGGAAGTTTAAGCGTTTTTTTTTTATGTAATTAAAATGGAGTCGTAGCGTTTGAAGAAATTGAGAGTGAAGGCCAGTCTCCAAATGTAACATAATGTTGGGGGTGTTACTGGGGAGGCATAACATTTTTTTTTATGAAAAATCGAAATAGTTTTTCAACCTGATCAAATTGCTTGTAGCCCCAAACTTGAGTGCCATAAAACATAATTGATTTAGCTGCAGTGTCAAAAATCTTAAGATTTTTAGGAATAACTATTTTAGAGTTCTTTACATAATTTGACCACAACCAGCCTTGAATCGAGATGTTTATTAAAAGACAGATTATAATTAAGTATAACACCCAAATATTTATATTGATTTACTATTTCAATTTGATTCTCCCCATAGTTCCAGTTAAGATTTTTAGAAATTCTTATACCATCACGGAAAACAACAATATTCGACTTATTTAAGTTGATTTTCAGACCCCAAAGCAAGCAATATTTGAAAATATGATCAATCATATGTTGCAAATCGGCTGGACAGTCTGAGAGCAAGATGAGATCATCTGCATAGAGTAAAATCTTGATAACCATATTCGCCACAAGCACCCCACCAGGTAAATCTGTATGGAGGTCATTCAGATATAGAGCAAATAGTAGTGGGCTTAGCAAACATCCTTGCTTCATACTCCGGCTAACCAAGAAAGACTCCGACAACGATGTTTGATCCCACACCCGACATGTTGTGTTCTCATGTAGCTGTTGCAGAATTCTAATGATCTTTGAGGATAATCCGAAATCGATAATCGATTTTCGAAAGTAAGAAGGTATGCATTCAGAGAGATAAATTTGATTGAGTAGGAACAGAACTTTTTCTAAAAAACAAGTCGGAGCATTTTTGTAAAATTCTTAACTGACTCTATCTTCTCCCGGGCTTTTTTTTGCTCTTTGTAGGACATGCACCAGCTCCCACATATCAAAAGGAGAGTCAAGAAAATGATCTATTTTTTCTGGCATAGCCCAAGAGAATTGAAGATCGTTTTCAAATCTTGAAAAAAGTGACCTTTTTAAATGCTTTCAACACATTTTCTGACCTGTGTGAACAACTTTATAATGAATATATCTTTCGTATGCGATCCAGTATAAAATCGAATCCCAAATGTTTCTTTGAGTTTATTAATATAAAAAGAAAATCAGATGGATACCCATCCTCTCTAACGTATGATAATTGTCCTTCTTCAGACCCTGTTGTAATAGTGAATTTTTTTGCAAGTTTTTTTAAGCACTCTTTTACTAACTGCGATATTGAACCCGATACTCAATATTTCCAATACTTAAAAAACTGTGCCCAAGTTTCACTTTCTACCATAAACATTCTACCAACCATGGTAAAAGAAAAAATAGAGAAACTAAAAGATGATTACTCTACTGGACCTGATGGAGTCCCAGCTATTGTCCTAAAAAACTGTATAAATGCGCTCAGTTATCCCCTTACTCAATTATTTAAAATGTCATATTCCAGAAGCCTTTGACAAAATGTCACACAAAATTATTATTTTTAAATTAAATAGAGGATTCCCCCCTCTCTTCATTAGTTGGCTGAACTATTACTTGATTAAAGGGTCTTCCAATAAGAGGTGTTATTTTGATATTCAAAGAAAAATGGCATTTTTGGAGATAAATGATCGGATGTTTATTTCATTATAAAGATTAAGGTATGCCGTTAATAATGGAACACAACATCAGCCAAATGGCCGCCAAGACCACGCTTACAGGACCATATCCTTTTCATGAAATTTTCAATAACCAAATCGCAAAGTGGCTGCCCTATGTCCTCGATAGCCTCACGAATTTTATCTTTGAGGTCTTGAATCGACGCTGGGCTGTTGGCGTAGACCTTATCTTTCACGTGGCCCCAAAGGAAGAAGTCGCAAGGTGTTAAATCACAAGATATCGGTGGCCAATTGTGATCACCTCTTCGAGAGATAACACGGTCCGGAAACTTTTCCCGTAAAAGATCGATGGTTTCATTGCTTGTGTGGCACGTAGCGCCGTCTTGTTGAAAGTAAACGTTGTCCACATCAATACCATCCAATTCAGGCCATAAAAAATCATTAATCATCTCTCGATAGCGCAATCCATTGACCGTAACTGTTGCTCCAGCCTCATTTTCGAAAAAGTAAGGTCCAATGACCCCGCGGGACCATAAACCGCACCAAACAGTCACGCGTTGAGAATGGAGAGGCTTTTCAACAATAACTCTTGGGTTTTCCGAGCCAGAGATGCGACAGTTTTGCTTGTTGACGTAGCCTCCGAGGTGGAAGTGGGCCTCATCAGTCAAGATGATTTTTCGATGAAATTCCGGTTCATTTTCATGCATTTCAAGGACCCAATCAGCAAAGACACGACGTTGTTGATGATCAGCCGGCTTGAGTTCTTGTGTTAACTGAACTTTATAATCCTTAAGACCCAAGTCTTTATGCAAAATACGGTGTAATGACGTTTGTGGAATGCCTAATTCCAAAGAACGACGAGGAATGGACAAACCTGGGTTTTCTTCAACACTTTGGGCTACAACAGCAATATTCTCAGTTGTTCTTGAGGGACGTGCACGGGTTTTATTCTTCACATCACTAACTTGTCCCAACAGCTCGAATTTGTCCACCAATTTCTGTATTGCGGTCCGACAAGGTGCTTCACGACGACCCAAAAATGTTTTAGTTTTACGAACCGTTTCTGCCAAATTTTCACCATTTTTATAGTGAATTTTAATAATTTCAATGCGTTGTTGAAGCGTGTATCGTTCCATTTTTATTAATAGCGTAGTTTCTACTTATCAAATGTAAAAAATTACAGCTTCAAAAATGACAGCTACCGAAATAGCGGGCTATTCAAAATAACACCTCTTATTGGAAAACCCTTTATATTGTACGTTTTAGATCATCCTGTTCTATCCCATTTGATGCACCTTCCGGTGTACCGCAAGGTAGCCATCTAGGGTCACTGTTATTTATCCTAGCCATCAACGATGTTACTCAAGTGCTTGATTGTGATTTATCTATTTATGCGGACGATATGAAAATTTATAGACGCATCTCTTCACCCTCGGACATTAGTATATTACAACGCAACCTAGACGTTTTTTCTCAATGGTGTAAAAAAAACATATTAGAACTCAATGTCAGCAAATGCCACAACTTGACATTCTCACGTAAACGTCTCCCCCTCCCTCCAGAAGCTATTTTATCAATGGCGATTTAGTGCCTGTAGTTGATTTTACCCGTGATTTAGGAGTCATTTGTGATAAAGAACTCAACTTTCGCTGCCATACTGACAATATTATCAATAAAGCCAATGCAATACTTGGATTTATAAAACGCTGGGCAAAAGAGTTCCCCCATATGTAACAAAGTCTCTTTTTGTCTCACTTGTTCGACCTATTCTTGAATATGCGTCCTAAGTTTGGTCTCCCTATCAAGCTACTCAAATTAAAAGGATCGAAGCCGTTCAACGTAGGTTTTTAAGATTCGCTCTGCGTAATCTACCGTGGGAAGATCATTATCGGCTACCCCCATACTCCATCCACTCCTCCTTACGCCAATAACTTCATATTCTTTACTTTCTTTTTTTTTTTAGTTCTTATTTTTTCTTTCGCCTATTTTATTTTTGTTATTTTTATGAAATTTTGTCAATTTTCTTTTAAATCTTATTTTGGTTCAATTTATGATAATGTTAATTAATTTTTTTGTTCTTTTTATTTTTAATTTTATAATTTTATTTTAAATTATTGTTAATAGTATTAAGTCTAGCTTGTAATAAGCAATAAATAAATAAATAAGGTAGTTTCTTTCCTTTAGTATCAATGGATTTATCTTTAGATGCTAGTATCTCAGAGGTAAGGGGAGCACAACTCAATCAACATCTATCAACAAATTGGGCCTTTGCCGTGCGAGCATTTAAGTCGCCAAGTATACAAAATGACTCTATATTCATATTTTTTTAAGAAACTTTCAAATTTATCAAAATCGGTCGCCCAATTTGTTTTATTTGAACCATTTAAATATCGAGGTATTAAGTGGAAATTCGCATCACCAAATTTAGCAGCCAGAACAACATTACCAGACATTTCAAGAAATCTAAACGAAAATTTATAAAGTTATACTTCTTTACCGGCGTTTATAAGAAATATTTAACCAGTATAACACATAGACTTTTTCAGCCCATTTTTACTGGTTTTTTTTCACACAACTAAGGTGATAGGTTCTTCTTCGAAAAAATCGAAGAATAGACTGCGGACGGACGATCACCACTTCCAGACACTGCTGATGTTGTTCGCAGTGTTGCCAAACCCACCCAACCTTTGGAATCAAGCCATTTAGATTCCCCTAAAATGGGCGATGACCACGTTCAGGTCAGGACATCTTCACCGCAGTAGCTTGGCTACCATCCACACCCCTGTAAATTGACTTAAAAGCACCACATGATTTCTACTTCGAAATCAAGAAAAAATAATAATTTTCATCGACAAGAGACATGTGAAGTTTTATTAATTTGAAACGTTAACCCTACACTTAACATTAAAATTAACAAAAATAATCTTTTAAGATTTTAAGAAAAAACAAAAATTAAAATACAAAAAATCTTTTATCTTCTTTTTTAACGTTACAAAACGTTTACAGGAACAACTTTGCTTGGAGGACGTAAAAAGTCCTTGACTTCAGAGTGATTTTACTAATAATTAACGAAAGCATCCGTGGTACTTTTAATATTTCACTGTTACCACCCTGTATTGGAAGGGGGCTTTGGAGAAAATCGTCGTTTCCAATTTTGTCTGAGGAACGTATTCACCGAGGTTTGCTTTTTCACCAAGGCACGTTTCACTGGAAGCACGTTCTCACCAGGGCAGCTTTTGGTTTCCAGAGGGCTTCTGCAAGCACCCAAAATCAGACGGAACAAAAATAGGGCTCCAGTAGCCAATCATAAAGCACCAGTCAACAATATATAGCATCAGTATAAATGGGTGGCACTGAATGCAGAATATGTTGCACCAGAAAAATTTTAAGGCTCCGGAAAATTTATAAGTCTCCAAAAAATTTAATGGCTCCAAAAAAATTATGTGGCGGACCAGCGCTCCGCTGGCAAGCTGGAACCGACAGGACTTTAAAATTAGCCGATATGGTAGCCTACATAAATTAACTACTTTTATCACTGAATAGAATTTTTTCTTATAAGAAACTCACCTCGCACTATGAACTATCTTTCCTAGTTTAAGTAAATTAGTTTCCACAATTTCCCACGTTTAAATACTTAATGTATCTTAAAAACAATTAAATTAATTTATTATTAATTATTTCTTCTAATTTAAAACTTCTAACACCAAAAGAAATTAATTAAAAGAAAAATTTACTTAAAAAAAAAACTAATCTTACTTTTTATCTCAAAAAAATTACACTTTACTTCACCAACTGGAGTGGTGTCACCGTAGCTCAATCTCGTGTTGTCTCGGATATAGCTTTCTGACATTTGACACATGGGTTTCAATTTATCCCATTTGTCAGCAATTTTTCTCCTTCCTGACAGTTGCAGTATCGCACGATCCAACAATGTAGTAGTATGTGCACATTACACACCCCCACTTATTGTAAGAACCAACAAAACAAATTAACATCGCATCCATATCCCACATGTCAGCTTCGTAGTTCTACCACTCACCGTCAGAGGGCGTTATACAAAACTTACACTACGTCCCCATTTGGATAATTGTCCAAAAGTGTATTTGTGCACTTTTGGGCAGTGCACAAATATTCACAGGTTTTGAGACAAAACGAAACAAAAAATCTAAACCGGTATACGCTTCGTTCTCTAATGTGGTGAAAAGTTAGGTTTACCTTTCGATACATTTTCACCAATGTGTCTGGAAATACTTGTGAATGAGAGGGAGATACAAATATCTATATTTCCCAGCTGATTCTGTCAGTTTTCTAACTCAATCAAAACACATCGTTTGCCGTTACATTAGAAGATGGTTATATTTTAAGCATTAGTCCCCTTCCGGAATTCACATCAATTTACTCGGCAGAAGCTTTTGCCATCCTTCAAGCGACAAAGAAAACTATAGAGTGCAGTGGCAAATTTGTTATATGCTCCGATAGCATATCGATTTTAAAAGCAATAAACAACCCAAATAACAACGCACTGATCTGATTTATACAATAAGAAACAAGATTGCTATGATGCCAAATAAAATTAAACTTATGTGGACCCCTGTGGACACGTAAATATTTATGGTAATGAGGAAGCTGATGAAGCCGCAATTTCTGCAAAACACGCACCAGTATACCAGTTCAATGCATTTACCAAAAAAGATCTTCAAACAAGTATTCGTAAAAATCTAAGAACCAAACAAGAAACTGAATAGAGCATCTTAAAAAGTAAACGTTGAAAAATCCCAACCAAGATACCTAACAAACCAATTTAAATATAAAATCTCAAACATCGTACTTTTAAGACTCGGTCTGCATCCCCTCGGTATGTATCCCCTGCAATATAACGTTAAATATCCCTCATCTCCTGGAAAATTGCAAAATTTCAAAACCCATTATGGAATCTACATCCAGAAAACTACACCCAGATTTCTAACAGTTTCGACATACGAGACAGTATTGCATTGCAAGATTATGGGGGGGGGGGGGGGAAATATGATATATCGGCAGATTTTTTCGTTATTATAATGGAGACACAAGGCTGTTTTGTTGAGACCGACACGAAATCTTTTCGAGGTCTTCGTAATACAACACACTGCGTGTTCTATAAGCCCTAGAGGAAGGATAACTAATATATAATTGGTACGTCATCGGCATACATTTGTATAGAACAGTATATCACTAGAGACGGCAAATCATTAACATACAGACAAAATAAAAGCAGGTCGAGGATTGAACCCTGCGGGACACCACGTGAAGTTGGAAGAAGTTCGGGCAAAACGTTGTTCAATTGAACCGACTGTTTGCGACCTGTCAAATAGGAGTGCACGAGTTTTACAGATTTATTTGAAAAGTTAAAGTTTCTTAGTTTTTCACATAATACGGAGTGGTCAACCATATCAAATGCATTTGAGAAATCTAACAGAACAAGAAAGCTTACATTGCCTCTATCCAAGGCCTGACGTATGTAATTTCTGTAACTTTTAACATTGCCGTTATTCAATTCTGTTCTGTCCTTTACGGAAACCAGCTTGTTCGGGTGCTAGGAGGTTCAAAGAATAGAGGTATAGAGTCATCTGTTCTTGCAAAGTTCTTGTTACTCTTTCTCTCCTTATAGTGTCTGTGTGAAAAAATAAAATGCACGACTGGATCGCATGAACTTGCTCATGTAGTGCAAAGCTATTTTACGAATTAACTTAGCTTGAATATTTTAGCTTTTGGTCATCTGATGTGTGTAGGTATTGAGAGATATGCCTAAATAAGCAATAATAAATATTTTTTTAAAACGGGAACACTTTTTGAATTTTTTTTTTTGAAAAATAATTTTTGTTTTTTCAAAATTTAATTTTTAGATGTTGATAAATATTAGCCATCTTTAAAATGGCATACCAAATATTTTTTTAAATCGTTTGAAAATTTTTTAATAGAAAAATATTTAAAAAAATAAACGACTCGATAGATTTTTTTGAAAAAAATTCTAAAAATTTATAGTTATTGATTAAATCATATCAAAAAGTTTAATCAAAATCGTTAGAGCCGTTTTTGATAAAATTCGAATAACTCAAAAATGTTGAATGGGAGGTACTAGTTCTATATGAGATATTAAAAAACAAAAAAAAACAACTTTCAAAATTACGTAAAAATCATCTGAACCAATTTTAAAGAAAATTCGTCCACGCGTTTGGGCAGTGGAGAAGTGTACAGATGGACGCACAGACGTACAGACACACAGACGAACAGACCGACGGACGGCATGACAAAAACCACTTTTTCGCACTTCTCCATTGCCCTATAGAGCAAGTAATAGTAGCAGTACTGTTTTTACAGTAATAGATTTTTTCAGCAGTAAAAACAGTAATAATGGGCTGAAAAAATTTATGTGTTATTACTGGTTTAAGTATTGGTTTCGTGTCAAAAAAAAAATTTGAGGTTTTAATCAAAACCAACATTACGATGATGGAGAAGTGCCTAAAAGTGGTTTTCGTCATACCGTCCGTCGGTCTGTTCGTCTGTGTGTCTGTACGTCTGTGCGTCCATCTGTAGACTTCTCCACTGCCCAAACGCGTGGACGGATTTTCTTCAAATTTGGTACAGATGATTTTTACGTAATTTCGAAAGTTGTTTTTTTTTTGTTTTTGAATATGTCATCTAGAACGAGTACCTCCCATACAACATTTTTGAGTTATTCGAATTTTATCGAAAACGGCTCTAACGATTTTGATTAAACTTTTTGATATGATTTCTTCAACAACGATAAATTTTTAGAATTTTTTTCAAAGAAATCTATCGAGCCGTTTTCTTAAGAAAAATATTTTTTTAATAAAAAAATTTCAGACGATTTAAAAAAAAAATTGGTATGCCATTTTGAAGATGGCTAATATTTATCAACATCTAAAAATAAAATTTTGAAAAAACACAAATCATTGACCCAATATGGAAATACCTACACACATCAGATGACCAAAAGCTAAAATTTTCAAGCTAAGTTAATACATAAAATAGCAATGAGCAAGTTCGTGCGATCCAGTCGTGCATTTTATTTATATTAAAACACAAACTAACATTTGAATGAATGATTTTTTGCATTAATAACATAACGGAACTCGATGTTAATAAGGTCAAAATCAATTTACAACAGAACCACCAACCATGTACAGTACATAGATATACCTACTAGCTATTCCTACTAAAAACTTTTTGTTCTGATTTTTATTTTTCAAAAAAAAAATAAAAAATTCAAATAAAAGCTGTCGATGACCTACAAAAGTAAAACACACAAGACCAACTTGTATGAAAAAATTTATTATTTGTAAGAACATGGTACATTACACGAGAAATAGGCGGAAGAGGACTGTGCACTAATGGCCAGAACTGAGAGGATACCTTACTATTATACCGAACGCCATCGCCTACGGAACTCTCATGTTAACTCAACTCATGTTATATAGATGCTGTCATTTCATCATTAAAATGGCAGCAGGCATAACAGACACTTGTTTTGCGCCAGTTGAACACCGATGGACTGGGAAAAAGCAAACTTTTCCTATAAACCAAAAATGAAAATCCTCATTTTCTGTTCTCGTTTCTCAATTTGCATTTATTTCTAGGCCATGCGATGGATGAAGAAGGTATCGGGCAGCCGGCAGGGACAGTCATATCGCTATGAAATACTAATATTAAACATATATAGGTACATTTGTGTAGATTTTTCTCCATCTCTATGTAAATGTATATACGAATGTGGTTTTGACGATGCATAAATCTAGTAAAAGGACCAAATAAAGACGTAGGTCAAAGAGTGTGTTATTAGTTTTGTTAAGGACATTGGAATATGTATAAATTTTGGCTTGTCCTTTATATGTTATACCGCATTCAGTGACATAATTGTGTTTATTAAAACCACTTTATCTAACGAATTATTTCGAGTTAGCAGCTTTATTATTATGGAGATTTTATTTTTACATCACTAATTTTAAACTACATCCGCTAAAAGCAAACTGGTGCAACAAAAGATACAAATTCAATTCAAACAAATAGCAATCTCTAAAAAATTTCTTGAGCAAAGTTCTTCGTTTATGTTTTTATATAATTTAGTGATGCAAATCGGAGACGTGCACTACTTATAGGTGTAAAAATTAGCAGGATCTCTATTGATTTTTAATTCCTATATGCCAAATTTGGTTATAATAATTATTTAAAGCATGATTTCAGTAAAAATTAAGATATTTGTGTTACACTGAAAAACATGTGTATATTAGGTTAGTTGGTTATTTCAAGAAAAATGGAATTTCTTTTCTCCAGTTTCAGGTCTCTTACTTTATTCTAACCCGTGCCTCTAATCAGTTGAAGTTTCTTATGGGTTCTTTGCATCTGTCACAGACTAAACGGGTTCACGAATTTGCATGAACATTGGAAGAGATTACTTTTTTGTAATCTCCAAGGTTGTTTTTGAATATGTCGATTAGCATGAATATCTCCCGTATAACGGTTTCGAGTTATTGGAAATTTCTTAGTATTTAGTTTTTCTCAAAAAAATCGAATAACAGAAATATGATCAGCACGCTTTTCAGTAAATTTTCCATAATTTTTAGTTATTTCCGTATATAATATGTATCATTACTAGCTCAAATAATTTCGTTAAAAACTTTTAAAAATGGTTGACATTGATTGAGTCATCAAGGAGAAAATCAGAATTTAAAAAAAAACGGTTCTATGGCAGGTACCGTTAATAATGGTTTTTGAAAAAAAATAGACTCGTCCGCTTGTGCAGGATGACAATAGAGAAATCTCGCTCAAAGTCGGTAAGAACACCTCTGAACCGTTTGATGTTGAGAAAGGAGAAAGAGGCTTCCGCAGACAGTGATAATCTTCTTAGCTATCATCCTTAATAACTTCATCAACAACAGCTACTTCCCGAAAAAATGGAAAACTGCAAAAATCGTGTCGATCCCTAAGAAGGGTGCTAGGAACATGATCTCCAACTACAGGCCAATTTCCCTTCTGAACAACCTGAGTAAGCTTCTGGAAGAGCTGATACTCAGGAAGCTGAAGAAGTTTGGCAGCGAAAACAACATCATCCCAGACATGCAGTTCGGCTTTCGGGAAAAGCATTCCACACTACATCCGCTCCTGAAGTTTCATCAAGACATTACCTCTGCCCTTAACAACCGCCAAGTCACCGTCGCATGCTTCCTTGATGTTGAGAAAGCGTTTGACAGCGTATGGATTGAAGCCCTTGTTCATAAACTCAACATACTGGGCTTTCCTTCGACATTAATAAAAATAATATTTTCTTTTCTTTCTTCCAGAAACTTCTTCGTTCAACTGGAAAGCTACAAATCAACAGTGAAGTGTATCAGAGCTGGAGTTGCTCAAGGTTCAAAACTTGGTCCGTTTCTCTACAGCATCCTTACCTCCGACCAACCAACTGCGAGTAGATGCGAAAACCTGCTCTACGCCGATGATTCACTTACATACTCCGCATCATCATCGCCAATGACAGCTGTTCGAAAAGTTGAGGTGCATATCCGGAAACTATTCGAGTTTTACAACAAATGGGGTATCCGAATCAACTCATCGAAATCGGAACTATTGTGCCTAAGATGAACAGGAGGGCGAGGCAGTCGTTCGGCTGGAAACTGTAGAAGCATAACACTCACGCTCCCAGATGGAACTAGATTGCCAGCCAAACGCAACGCTAAGTATCTAGGCATCAACTTTAACGAGCTCCTGAGATTCAACCAGCACTCAAGGGATGTGCTGAAGAAAGCAAACCTGGCATTCCTTCGCGTGTACCCCTTGATGAAAAGAAGAACCGGACTGAGCCAGCCAACTAAGCTTTTAATATACAAGCAGCTCCTTAGACCAGTCATCAGCTACAGCTTTCCAGTATGGTACACTATCTCAAAAACAGCCATGAAGGAGGATCTGCACCGGACTTTTCTTCAACCGACAGAGGCAGAAACATTACAGCAACCAACGACTCTACGAAGAAGCCAAAATCATCCCACTTGACAAGTATTTGCTACTATCAGCAAAGAAACTTGTCGAAAGTATCACTAACCACCCCAACCAACTGATGAGAAGGATGATTACTCAACAAAGACAATCCGAGCCAAGGTACCTGTCAGCAATGGAAATCCTAAACGAGGATATTGTTCCAGCAATCAACGACGACGAAGCAGTTAACTTCTACTCTGACCCTGGGTCAGCCCATTATCGTGGCTAAACGTCACTGTCATTTGACAACCGGGAAGGAACACCCCGAGATGAACCAAGTCAACCGACTTTAAATATTAAGTTTTTTATTTTTTGACATGTAAAATATAACTATATATTCATTTTAATTTAAGCCACTGTATAACGTTAGGCCCCCTATGTGCCAACAATTCTAACATTTTGCCACTGTATTATATTATTTGTAAGTTTAAGTCAAATTGTAAATATTATGTTCAATAAAACAAAATTGAATTGACCCGGTCCTGCTATATGGGGCAGAAGCATGGGCGTTAAAAGATTCGGATGAAAATTTGCTTGGTTGCTTTGAGAGAAAGATTCTTCTAGTGATTTTTGGTCTTCTGTGTATCGAAGGAGTATGGAGAAGAAGATTTAACGACGAGCTTTACGGGCTGTACAGCGACGTTGACCTAGTTAAGAAGCTGAAAATACAGCGGCTGAGATGGCTGGGACACGTGGAGCGTATGGACATCAACGCACCAGCCCGACGAGTCTTCGAATCCAACCCTGATGGTGTACGCAGCAGAGGGAGACAGGTAACAGGTGGCGCACACAAGTGGAGAACGACCTCAACCAACTTGTCGTGCGTAACTGGACAGAGCTGGCTGGAGAGGCATGTTCGTTGAGGCCGTAATACATCCTGGATTGTAAGCGCCACCTTAAGTAAGTAAGTAAGTAAGACGTCCCTTATTTTAGCGGACACTTTGTGGCGGAATCAACAAATTTCAATCTCAGTAATTGTAGCTAATTAAATGCTAATTTGCTGCGCAAACCAAAAATATGTAGCTGAGTTATTGAATTTTCCGCTAAAATAAGTCTCGGACAAAATCTTAAATAAAATTAAACAAAATAATTTTAGTTGGCATCCAAATTTGTAGCTTTTTGAATGCTTTTAAGTAGAATAAACTTCGTCTTTGTAGCTACAATAGTTTTTTAATTATTTTAAATTCCGGTAAAATAAAACTGAAGTTAGCGGACGAAGGTAAGAAAATTATTAATTTTTTGAAGTTCAAATCTGCAGCTTTTTAAATGCTAATTTGTTGCGCAAAAATTAATTTTGTACCTCCCATGGGTCATCCGTCTTCCATTCCAATTTTCAATTTTGCATACCGCATACCGGTACTTCCGGTATGCGAGATTTTCATCATCTCATCCAGTAGCATGAATATAAAAAAATTGTTTCTGCAATTTTTAATAACAGAATACGTTAAAATTATAATAAACCTTGGTATGCAATTTCTTATAATTAGTACTTCAGCCTTGGTTAAGGGTAACTTCATTAAGTCTTTTAGGCATTGCTTCATAGAGTTTGGCTTTTGGTTTTTTGATGGCATCAATAAGTTCATCCTTGGTATTAAACTCTTTCCTAACTCATGGATCTTGCAAGTCATCCAACCCCACACATTTTCAATGATATTTAAGTCAGGAGAGTATGGTGGCCACTCAAGTAACGAATAATTTTGATCTCTAATCCACTCTTTCACTACTCGAGCGTATCGATAGGCGCGTTATCGTGTTGGGTATGTCCATGGAAGATCTTAAAAAATAGTAAAAACAAAAATGGAAAGGCCTTTTCCAATGCAACAACATACGAAACAGCGTTCATTTTTTAAGGAGAAAAACTGTAGTTCTGAAACGCCATAAAATGAAATTGCTCCCAAAACTATAACTCCACCCTCACATCATCTGTGAAAACGATTGGTAGGTACTCTTCCTTTCTGGAATGTTGAATTTTTTTTTTTCAACTGAAGAAACAACCCTATGCCGCTCGTTTTTCAACATAATATGCGATTTAGGTGATAGAGGTGTTTTGTTTTTTTCTTGCAGCTTACATCTCCGCAAATGATCAGATCTTCTTATGATACGTCTCACGGTGGAAAGACTAGCTGTAACACCTGATTTTACCTTATTTCTTGCAGCAGCAGTATCGTGTGAATTCGAAGCAGTTCTGAGGATTGTTCTTCTATCGGCGGCACTTTTCTGCACTTTCTTGTGGACTCATTTAAAACTTTTCACTAATTGAAATTCCACCGAACTGAAAATAATAACCAATATTACAACAAATTGAATGATTTCACATATTCTACTGAGCTAAACAAAAAGTGTGTGTATGTGTATGTACTTAGGGTATCCCGTCGATGTATGAGAAAAAAAAAATAATATAATATTAGAGAACATGTTATCTTGGGGGTGCTACCGGGATTGGAAGATTTTTAAATTTCATGTTTTTACATACTTTAACCGTTTGAATCATCATCATCATCATCGGCTCGACAACCGGGGTCCGGTCCTGGCTTCTTTCAACAAGTCTCTCCACCTATCCCGGTCTCGAGCCAACGCCATCCAGTTGCGCACCCCAAGGCTTCGGGCGTCCTGGTCTGTGCCATCTCTCCAGCGCAAGCATGGTCTACCACGCTGCCGTCTACCATAGAATGTACCGCAAAAGACTTTCCGAGCAGGTTCCTCTTCGCTCATACGAGCTAGGTGCCCTCCCCACCGGAGTCTACCGAGCTTAATTTTTGTCACTATGTCTGCTTCAAGGTAGATTGCGTACAACTCATGATTGTACCGTCTCCGGAATCGTCCTTCCTCACATATGGGGCCAACAATTCTCCGTAAGACTTTTCTCTCGAACGCGGCTAAGAGGTCACAGTACCTTTTGCTAAGCACCCAAGTCTCGGATCCATACATGAGTACTGGCAGGACCATGGTTCTGTATAGCAGCAGTTTTGAAGTTTTGGTTAGATTTCTGAATTGGCGAATTTCCAGAATGTTTTAGGGTCCTCTTTTATTGAACTACCCGTTTCATTCATATGCTCTATTTCTTTTATTTCGAAGTGTTTTCAGCTCTTTTGTGTATCATGAGTGGCAGAAATTCATGTTTTTTTTTAAATTTTTAAAGGGACAGTATTTTTAACACAGTGTTGTTGAGGGTAGTATAAAAGGTTGTTACTGCTTCGTTAATATCAGTGGACCGTAATAAACTTAAAATTCCAGATCTATTACAATTTTTAGACAGCAACTGTAATTTCGCTTTTCTAAAGTCGAAGGTATACGAGCAATACGTCAAGGAAAACGTCCAAGGGTGAATGGTAATTATCTGTATTAGTAAGAACAAGAGTAATAATAACGTCAGAAGAGAATCCTAAATCGAGAATTCGATTTTTCAAGTTTTTAATACAGCTCATTTGCTATAAGTCAGTAGTACTAATTTTATCCAACAAAGCAAACTTATCATTTTGCGAAGAAGTTAAAGAGGCTTCTTGAAAAGATTCATCTTCAGAAGGAATCCAGTTTATGTGTAGTAAATTAAAATCACCTTAAAGTAATATATAGCTGTTTGAGCAAGACAATTTAGTTAAAAAGTCAACCGCCAAAGAAAGTTCATCGTATATAACGGCTGAACTTTTCGGGGAAATATATGCATTGAGTAAATATACAAATTTAGATTGAATAGATAGCTTAACATAGATTATTTCTATTGAGAGTTGAAAAGTCAATGAAATTGCTGAAGAAACATGATTATTACGAACCGCAACCAGAACTGCTCCGCCAAGTTCTTTTGCATTCCCAACATGACGATCTTTTCTATAAACTAAGAACTCTTGAGAGAAAAGTGTCCGTGTCCAAGAAACTTGAATTGAGCCAAGTTTCTGTCAAAACAAAAATGTCATGTGGGAATGTTTGGAAGCTCTTGAAAATGTTAGCAGTTTTGCTATGAAAGTTTTTTTAACTCTTCAACTTAAAAACAATTTAATACAAAAAGTTTTTTTTTCCTAGAACTTATATTGAATGTTACAACATATTTCTTTTATTTTCATTCAATATAAATGTTAAACTGTTATTCGAACTAAGACTTTTACCATTTTCCTTTCAATTAAGATTTACAATGAATAAATTTCTTGATTCATTCTTTATAAAAATAAAACAAAGGATTGCATTGTGAAGTTGGCATTATTTTCCTATGACTCAACTTTCACTTAATATATTAAACCATCCAAAGGAAATCTCTCAAAAGAATTTTTATGAAAATGTACATATACATATTTATTTATGAGAATCTAACTATTTTTATAAGCCATTGTGCTGAAAAATGTATTCAATGACTTTAGGAAATTGTTATGCCGGTTGCAGCAGTATCTATGGCAATACCTACGTTGCCAGAACACATAAAGAAAAATCCTTTCTCAAAAACAATGTTGCAATACTTTGAAGGCATGTAGATGGATAATTTATTTAAAGATATGTATCCACATTTGGGTGGCCCTAACAAATATAATTCGTAGTGAAATTGAATCGATAAGTGTTAGAACCGTACAGAGCCAATTTCTTAATTTCAAAAACAAGAATTTTATAGAAAAAACTATCAATTTTTTGAAGTTATACTTCTTTACCGGCATTTCTTAAAATATTTAACCAGTAAAAACACATAGATTTTTTCAGCCCATTATTACTGTTTTTTTTTTCACACAGACACTATAAGTAGGCAAACAGATAACACACACTGACATTTAATACCGGGTTTATTTTTTACATGCGATATGGGTACCATATATCAAGTTATGCATTCGTAAAAAAAAAGTTCAGATAACAATCAAACATGACATTACGATGATAGAGAATGAGAAAAAAGTGGGTCCGACAATTCTGTCTGTGTGTCTGTCTGTCTGTCTGTCTGTCTGTCTGTCTGCCTGTCTGTATGTATCAGAGACCACAGCCTAAACGGATGGGTCGATTTACTTCAAACTTGGTATGTGGCGTTTTTTGGAGAATATACCCAGACGTTTTTTTTTGGACCCCAAATAACGGTACCTGTCATATACCGGTTTTAGAAAAACTCATTTTTCTCAAAAACGGTGCCTACAATATTTATTAAAAAAATCATGGTCATTTCTTTGGGTAAGGTCAAATGAGAACCATTTTTTTCAAAAACCGTTATTAACGGTACCTGCCATAGAACCGTTTTTTTTTTTAATTCTGATTTTCTCCATCATGAATCAATCAATTTCAACCATTTTTTGTACATGGATGCCTTCAAGTTGCCGTAATAATATTTAGTAAAAAAAATTTCGACAATTATATTTTTGGATTTTTAAAAAAAGTTTGAAATTTTTTTTTTGATAAATCATTTTTTCGAAAACTATTTAATATTTTTTTTCAAAACTTAGTTTTAAATGTTGATAAATAATATCTTAAAAATGACGTACCAATTTTTTTTTATAAAAGTCATTGCAAAATTTGATATAGAAAAAATAGTTTTTTTTAAAAAACGGCTCTAACGATTTTCAAAATTTTTTTTCTAAAAATGTATCATTATAGAAGAAATCAAATTGCATACTTTGTTTTGAGTTTAAATTCATTTAAGAAGCTGTTTTGGTCATTTGAAAATCGAATTATATGCTTTTTTTAATTTTTTTCTCTAAAACTGCATTTACAAATTTTTAATTAAAAAGTCTTAGCATAAATAGTAACTTTATCTTCAAGAGCAAGTACGTGTGACCCAGTCGCACATTTTATTTGATCTATTTTCTTATTTCTAAATAAATTCTACCCTCCACCGACACTTTGAACATTAGGGTAAGTGTATTGTTTTTTTTTCGAATTTCCTTATTCGATAAAGCCAAGTATAAAGTTCTTCGCAAAAAAAAAATCCTATGCATTTCTTATGGGAGCGTTTTTTGTGCACTTCTATCCGAAGTGTAAACCAAAACCGAAAAAGAAAATTTTTATATTCAACACAATTTTTTTTTTTCGCACAGTGAATTTTCGAATTTGTGACAAAACAAAAATAACAAAATTTCACCATCGCTTTGCCTTTGAATTAAATCCAAAATATGACCTTTCTTTCAAAAATCATGCAAGGTTGAATACAATACGTATTACTTATACTTCTCTAGTATTTGAAGATGCTATTGGGTTCAAACTTCCAAATCAGATTATCAAAATTTGCAGAATATTTAAAAGGCCAATAGTTCAAATTCAACTTTCGGCTTCATTATTGTCTCTTCTCCTCAAAATACATCTTGAGCACGCTACTGAGTTGAACTACGAAAATTTTTCAATTGAACTGACCTTTTCGATTTATTCCACTTGCCGTTAAATCACCTATATGTGGCGCACTTGGCGTTGGCTACCAATGATATCATCTTGAGGTGAAAGTTTATTTATAAACTTTATACTGTCTATATAAACATACTTATAACAATGTTTGTTTCAGTCTTATTGACTTACATAGCCAGTCTTAAGACCGAAATAAGTTGTTCATTTTTTTTTTGTTTTTGTAACTTTTCGATCAGATAAGATGTCCTTCAGTGGAATTGAACGTAGACTTTTTACTTTAATGTTTTTTTTCTTTCTTTCTTTTTATAGATTTTTTATTAAAAGTTTTCCTGGCAGATGAGTTATTTGAAAGCAATTGAAATCTAGATATAGACTTTATATTTCTTTGTTTGTTTGTTGAAGTGTTAACTTTTTGGTTACGTGGTAAAGGTAGGTTAATATTGGGTTACAAAACTTTAAGGAATTATTTATTTTAATATCTACTTGAGTTCATCATGAAGTAGAAATTTGGTCTTATTAAATGCATTTTACTTGCCAGACGATATTTCATTATTCGTTTTATTTAACCCTTTTTCACTTGCGATATAGGTAATATAGGGCAAGTTTAGGATTCGTTAAAAAAAAAATCGAGCTCGATATAACAATCAGACATAAAATTACGATGATTGAAAATGCAAAAAAAGTGAGTCTCGTCTTTTCCTGTCTTTTGGTGTATACCTCGAGCTACATCCTAAGCCCCTGAAGCGATTTTCTTTATATTTGGTGGATAAGGGTCTTTTGTGATTCATAGAAGGAAAATTAAATTTTTTTTTTTAGGTCCAAAATTAGCGGTTAAATTTGCTCAAAAACGGCTCCAACGATTTTAATAAAAATAAAATGCACGACTGGATCACACGTCTTGAAAACTGCTTAAACGATTTTGATTAAACTTGGTGTATGTTATATATTCATTGATTGCAATAATAGGTACAGCGTTTTTAGTTTTTCTCAAAAAATTCAAATAGCGGAAATAAACATAAACATGTTTTTTGAGAAATTTTCTATCATTTTTCGTTATTTCCGATGATTGTTTTAAAAACAAGGGTTTTATCATTTAAGTCAGCCAGGTTTTTTATGTGCCAATTAATCAAAATCGTAGGCACCGTTGTGAGTTTTTCTAAAACCGTTATATGACAGGTACCGTTTTTTGGAGTCCAAAACAAAAATTCAAAAAAATGTCTGGGGATAGTTTCCAAAAAACGCCACATACCAAGTTTGAAGGAAATCGACCCATCCGTTTAGGCTGTGGTCTCTGATACAAACAGACAGACAGACAGACAGACAGACAGACAGAATTGTCGGACCCACTTTTTGCTCATTCTCTATCATCGTAATGTCATGTTTGATTGTTGTCTGGTTATTAACGGTACTTGCCATAGAACCGTTTTCTTAAATTCTGATTTTCTCCTTCATGACTCAATCAATTTCAACCATTTTTTTCACATGAATGCTTTTAAGTTGCCGTAATAATATTTAGTTAAAAAAAATTTCGAAAATTATTTTTTTGGATTTAAAAAAAAAAATTTCAAAATTTTTTTTTTGAAAAATTATTTTTTCGAAAACTACTCAATATTTTTTTTCAAAATTTAGTTTTTAGATGTTGATAAATAATATCTTAAAAATGGCATACTAATTTTTTCTTGACAAATCCATTGAAAACTTTGTAATATAAAAACTAAAAAAAAAAAAACGGCTCTATAGATTTTTCAAAAAAAAAATTCTAAAAATGTATCTTAATAGAAGAAATCATATCAAAAAGTTGAATCAAAATCGTTGGAGCCGTTTTCGAAAAAAACTCGAGTAATTCAAAAATGGGAGGTACTTGTCCTAGATGAGATATTCAGAAAAAAAATAAAACAAACTTTAAAAATTACATATCATCATATAATTAAATCAACTCTACCAAATTTGAAGAAGGAGATACGACTGTGTTATATACGTCTTGTAGGAAAAAGGTTCGATTTAAAACCTCCTGCAGCTTTGTTTTTGTAATGAAAAGGCTCTGCTCTATCACTGGAATGAAAAATTATCTTGCTGTTAAATATATTTCGAAAATCGATTTTTTATATTTTGGTGATTGGTGAGTGCGTAGAGTCAGTACCTAAATTTGATCATTTAGTTCTTGTGTGAAGTATAGCTTAGTAGACCACGTTATTAGCTGCATGGGTGGGCGTTCTAAGTCGAACCAAGAGTTCTAGTCACACCTAGCACTTCAGTGGAAACACTTCTGATGCATCATAGAATATCATCATACGTACTCGAAACAGTACCAAAGAGTAGTTCGAGGTAATATTTGCTCCTCAGACCAGACTAGCGTGATATGAATAATATTTTTGAGCATCAAGACCGCCAAATCCTCTTGTGTATATTAAGAAGTGATAATTCTTCCATCTACTTTATCATGCAAGCAAAGATGTCTTCGTTTTCAAACCCAGCATTTAAGTTGCAATGAATAATCTACACGTCGTGCTTCGGACACTTTATCATAAGGACTATCCAGGAGAAGAACATAAGACATGTTCTTGATTCAATCATAATTTTCTTCTTCAACTTCACGTTCTTTAATTTTGTTCTAATGCCGATTGTGACCAGGTGCTCCGCTTACTCTTTACTTAAGCCTAAGAATTCTTGGCTTTACTCTTCCCCTAATATCACAAAACCGTGACCAAACTCCCGCTGACACTGCTTCTTTTCGGAGATTTCGTTTTTTGTATTTCATAGCGCATTTTGTGGATAGATAAAACAATAGTTTTTAGCCTATCCAAGTCTTCGTTAATTTTTTCGGCTGCACATGGTCTGTATCAGGACAGTACAGATCCGAAATTCGTTTTCCTTGTTTATTTATTTTGGGGGTCATCAACGTAAGAATTATCCTTTTCCAAGGTTAGTTTGTTTTTCAAGCCCAAAAACGATACGTACCTACTAAGTTTGAAGAAAATGGAATCCATTGGTTATGGCTATAACTCGTAGTACAGACAGGTAGACTGATACCAGACAGACGGGACTGTGGGAACCACTATGGCTATAGGCTAGTGGTTATCCTGTGCGCTGTGGCCGTCGTAATGTAAGTCTTTCCGCTAGATAATGATTAAAATATCTGTAAGCAGCTTCATATTATGCAAGATTTCAAATAAATCAAAAGATTAAAAAAAAATATGGGTAAACAAAAATAAATTTACGTTCAAACTGACTGAAGGACATTTTATCCGAAAGTTATAACTTTCTCGAACAACTTATTTTTTGCAAGTCAATAAAACTAAAACAAGAAAAGACTGTAAGCACAAAGTTTATAAATAAAAGTTTCTCCTAAAAATGATGATAGTATTGGCAAGCAAGTATATAGCATGCGGTTCTCAGAGGAGGACTAGGTACTTTGTAGATTGAAGTTGTCCAGTTTACAGTTCAGTGGAAATTTTTCAAGCTGAATTCAACTTGAAATTGCCACTTCCACTACCACTACTGCCTCTGCGCCCGCCCTGGCCTCAATAATGCATAGACCTGACGAAACACTGCAACAACATTCTAAGATAACCCGACTGTGGTGTGAAAATATTCCGTATGGAAACATTATTCTTCAAATAATAAACATTGAGGCAAACTTTTTCTATGAAATGAAATGTTAGACATTTTCAAAATTCTTTTATCGAATTCTTTTTCTAGTGCTTAAAATAAAACTGATGTCATTGAACAATGAAATTGAACGGATGAAAAACGAATAAATTTAAGTTGAATCTTAAATCAAATGGAAAAATGTTTTCGATTTGAAAATTGATGTATAAGAGTATTTTAAATCATTCATACTCACCTGTTCTTGGTGTAAACTGAAATTAACCATCAAATGGAATCAAATATTCTTGGTCTTTGATGTAATGAAGGAAGCCTTTCGTTATCAGCAATTGGATGCAGTTCCAAAATGTTATTACAAAAAATAAGGTCTGTGTACATCTTATAATTTCATATTTTAAAAATTATATTTTGACGTCGCGAGCATCGATTGTATGCAAAATGGGTCCGTTTCCGAGTTGTTTCATTGTTTAAAAATGCAAATAATGGGTTTTTAAAAATTTGCACGCCAAGTGGGTTGAGGTCGTTCTCCACTTGTGTGCGCCACCTGTTACGCGGTCTCCCTCTGCTGCGTACACCATCAGGGTTGGATTCGAAGACTCGTCGGTCTGTCTCAGCCATCTCAGCCGCTGTATTTTCAGCTTCTTAACTAGGTCAACGTCGCTGTACAGCCCGTAAAGCTCGTCGTTGAATCTTCTTCTCCATACTCCTTCGATACACACAGGACCAAAAATCACTCGAAGAATCTTTCTAAGCAACCAAGCAAATTTTCACCCGAATCTTTTAACGCCCATGCTTCTGCCCCATATAGCAGGACCGGGATGATTAAGGTCTTGTATAGCGTTTCCTTGGTTCTATGAGAGAGGGCTTTACTACTTAAATGCCTCCTCAGCCCGAAGAAACAGCGATTGGCAAGAGTAATTCTCCGTTGGATCCCTTCACTGATGTCGTTGTTTGAGTTTATAGTGGATCCCAGATAGACAAAGTCCTTGAGTGCTTCGAAGTTATAACTATCCATCGTGATGTTTTGGCCAAGTCGACGATGTTGAGTTTCCCTTCTCGTTGATAGCATATACTTCGTTTTGTCTTCATTAACAGCCACTATCCCATTTTTGCCGCCTCCGATTCAATACTGGCAAATGCACCAACCACAGCTCGCTTTGTTCTGCCGATTATATCTATGTCATCTGCATAAGCAAGTAGTTGAACGGACTTTTGAAAAATTGTACCAGTGGTGTTGACTTGTGATCGGCGTACAACTGCTTCAAGAACGATGTTAAATAGGTTGCATGATAACGCGTCGCCTTGTCTTAGACCTTTCTCAACATCAAACGGTTCAGAGGTGTTCTTACCGACTTTGACGGAGCAACGAGATTTCTCAATTGTCATCCTGCACAGGCGGACGAGTTTGGCAGGGATGCCGAGATATGACATGGCTCTGTATAACTCGTCTCTATTCACGCTATCATATGCGACTTTAAAATCGATGAAGAGGTGGTGTGTATCGATCTGGAATTCCCGGGTTTTTTCCAAAATCTGTCGGAGTATGAACATTTGATCGACTAATAAGGGAAATCATTTTACTGCGTAATCTTGAAAGTTGTTTATTTTTTATTTTTGAATATCTCATCTAGAACGAGTACCTACCTCCCATACAAAATTTTTGAGTTATTCGAGTGTTCTCGCCGTTTGCTCTAACGATTTTGATTAAATTTTTTTATTTGATTTTTTCTATGAAGATACATTTTTGGATTTTGTTTTTTTTGAAAAATCTTTAGTGCCACTTTTTATTAAACAAATTTTAAATGATTTTTCAAAATTTGATATACCATTTTCTATATATTATTGGTCAACATCTAAAAACTAAATTTTGAAAAAAATTCATAGACACATAATCAAAAAAAAAAATAGTTTTTCAAAAAAACGAAAAAGCTAAAATTTGCAATCTAAGTTAATACAAATTAGCTTATTTTGAAATTTAAATGATCTCCCAACTACAATACAAAAAAATGGAAAATTGCATTATTGATGCAAGATAAAGATGGTTACCAAAACCCCAAAAAAGATTCGTTTGGACTCTTAAAATATGATGAAGGACGCATTACTGCCGACAATTTCTACAAATATTAATGCTATAAGGTATTTTTTCAGGGTAAGGGGTCTTTTTCTCCTAAATTTTCCCGGCATAGGACAAATCTACAAAATAATGTTTTTTCTTAGAATATACCTACCAAAGAATCACCCCTTGAATTTTACTTGACTAATAACGGAATAGCTGTACACGATTCCTTCATCCAGATCGAGCAGGCGGCACAAAATCTGGGGCTGCACATTAGTGAAGGTAATCAAAGTACATGGTGGCGTCGAATGCGAGAAGAACAGTTGGTCAAACAATCAAGGTAGCGGAGCACAAATTTGAAGTGGTGCAATCCTTTAAATACCTTGGGTCAACAGGAGCAGCCGATGACAACATAGAAGAAGAAATACGCGGGTGGCTTCTCAAATCCAACAGAGCCTACTACAGTCTGTCAAAGCTATTCAAATCCAGAAATCTAACCACAACTTCAAAACTGCTGCTGTACAGGACCATGGTCCTGCCAGTACTCATGTATGGATCCGAGACTTGGGTGCTTAGCAAAAGGCACTGTGACCTCTTAGCCGCGTTCGAGAGAAAAGTCTTACGGAGAATTGTTGGCCCCATATGTGAGGAAGGACGATTCCGGAGACGGTACAATCATGAGCTGTACGCAATCTACCTTGAAGCAGACATAGTGACAAAAATTAAGCTCGGTAGACTCCGGTGGGCAGGGCACCTAGCTCGTATGAGCGAAGAGAAACCTGCTCGGAAAGTCTTTTGCGGTACATTCTATGGTGGACGGCAGCGTGGTAGACCATGCTTGCGCTGGAGAGATGGCGTAGACCAGGACGCCCAAAGCCTTGAGGTGCGCAACTGAATGGCGTCGGCTCGAGACCGGGATAGGTGGAGAGACTTGTTGAAAGAGGCCAGGACCGGACCCCGGTTGTCGAGCCGATGATGATGATGGTGAATAACGGAACATCTTGAATAACAATAATTCATAATGTAACATGAAGTACCGCTAGTCCCAGTGGCATAGTTATAAAGCATTACCAAATGCATTAAGGAGTTGAGTCCATCTTTTCGTTATCGTTTTTGACATAACCTTCTAACCTCTTTCCAATCTAATACACTTTTACCTTTTTTCTCCAAAAGTAAACTATAATCTTCATACATGAGAGCTGTCAGGAAACTAAAAAGCTTAAAATCGTTTTACTTCACACCACTTAGATACATACATATATGTATTTACAAAACTTACAAAATCCTCGACTGCAACCACTTCAGAGCAGAAACAGATTGTTCCTATACACTTATTTTTATTCTCCTTGAAACATTCTATTTTGAAATTTTCTCTCCATTCCACACCATCTCCACCGTAAGTACACATAATTTTTCTCTCATCGAAAACACATTAAATATATAACCCCCACTCTTAACTTCACTTTATATCAATAAACAAACAAGTTAAAAGTATATCAGGTATAGCTTAGGTATATCAGCATCCGGTTATTATTGTTTGCATAAAATATCCGATGGGCATATCTAAACTTTAATATACGATATTCCATACAAATATGCGTACATGCATAGCATACCCGCATATATAATTTTACTCTCCAACAATCTCATCAATATTATTTCCCAATTTGGAAATCGCTAAATAATAGAAAATCTTGCCCAAAATTAGGTATACCATCATACGGACCTGATATAGTCTTTACTTTGTTTGTATAAACACTTAAATGCTAAATTGGTTATAAGGTATTGTTTTAATTCCCTACATACGGACTTCTGAAGTAATACCTTTTAAACTAATACAACATAAGCCCTCATAACCATTTTCGCATTGGGAAAGGTTACAGTACTCGTAGCAGTTGTTGTATGTTGTTAACCCAGTTATTGCATTGGTTAATGTTAACCAATATCACATCGAGTTTCAAAAAGATATTACAATATTGTGTTTTATTCCACTGCAATTTGTATGTAGGAGTAGGTACCTTGCCAGTTGTAGAGTTCCCACCACTACGATACTATACCACAATTTGTGGCAGTTGTTGTGGATTCAAAAATTTATCGCTACATCACGTAATAGTATCAGTGATATCTATTGAACCATGAATTCACCAGGACTACTGAAGTGCGAACAGAGAAATGTAAATAAAACAAAATTCGTTCTTGTTTTCGTTCCTGTTCGAGGACTTCTGCTTTGTTTGATATTCTTCCAAAGGGATAATGCTCCCCAAAAATACTTTTTTTCTTCTTCACTTCCCATATAGTGATTCACAAATTCACCTCAGTTGCAATGTTGAAAATTATTATCATGGTTGGTATGTTAATAATTTTCCGGCTGTTTTAAGCTAGTTGAACTCTTCTAACATCTGTGAGCTTTGTATTATAGATTCTTTCATGCTCTTTCCTCCTTGAGGAGAACCATGCGCATTTACCCCACAAGGACGAACTGATTTTCTGCTAAGAAATGGCTATATAATCAACATTAAGCTTTCACCACCACCAAAATTGAAATCTTCAATGGACCACCCAATTATGTTGAAGGTAGCGGGTTTAGTCGTTGGTTAGCATCCTTAACAATTAATCGCTAACTGAAATCGTAAATTAATAAATATTTACGTGATTCGAGGTAGTAAAGCCAAATAAATTACGTGATTTAACGGGCTTTCGATATTATCTACGTATAACACATAAATCCCCTCAATACTCACCTCTTCTCTATTAAGTATATACAAGCAACAAAAAAAAAAAAAAAAAAAAAAACGCCTGTGGATAATAAACAAGGTTTACTGTTGGAGACACAGCTTCGTCTGCCAACTAGATAAAATTGCAAAAAAAAAAATAATTTTTTTTAATTAGTCCTTGCAATGTAAATAAAAAAGCAAACCTCATATTACATTGTAATTGTGCTGCTGTGCGTGGTTGTATTTTTTCAAGAGCGCCACAAATTCGAACACACATCGCGGTTCTCTGCTCCTTTGTCCCACTTATTTTCTGTGTGTTTGCCTGTGAAGGAAAAGAGATCTCATAATATTTTTTTTTTTTTCAAATTGTTCATTGGGTGCGATAGTTAAAAAAAAAAAAGTAACGTGGTGGTTCTGGTGTTAACAGTTTTTACATTTTTTTTTTTTAAGCACACATTTCCATACTCATAATCTAGATAAGTGCGTAACATACCTAATTTAGGCACCTAGTTGGCCCAGTTTTTGTGTTGAGAAGAGTCGTGAAGTGTAATTACTTATTCGTAAGTAATTTGCAGTTAAGGCGTTTAAAAACAGTGTCGGCGAAACTTTGTTTGTCGTAAACGTAAACGCAATAGTGTTTTTGTTTTTTTGTCGGTGTCCTTTTTAACTTTTTTTTTTTTTTTATGGTCGAAATAAGACCAACGGGGAGTCGCGTACTAAATGGTTATGTCTCTCTCAATTTGGGCGGCTTTGGAAAATTTGCATTTTTTTGTTGTTCGTTAGTTTTATAGTGGTTTGTTAAAGGAAACAACGATGATGGTGAATATCCTTCCGGAAGTAGCTACCACAAAAATATAATAAAAAAAAAAAAAAACTATACGGGAAAGTTAGAAATCTTGATTGTTCCTTCCATTTTTGAGTGTTTTTATATTCGGATAATGTGCATGTTTATGGAAGCAATTTGTTTTCCTTTGGTGTTGATTTAAAAAAAAAAAGAGGCGTTGTTTGATTGGATAAGTAAAATTATCTTACTCACAAAAGGATACGCACAAATTAAAAAAAAAAAAAAAATCATTTTGGAAAATTATTTATAAAAATCCTTAAATAAAATTTTAAATAATAAAATGCAAGTGTTTGTTGAAAAATAATAATTTTTTAGCAAATTTTGAAAATGTAATCAAAGGTTTTTGCAAATTGATATAATAATTATAGTGGAAGTGAAAAAAAAAAACAATTTAAATCTTTATTGGAGAATAAAATAAATTGTAAATGAATAAATGCAAAATAGTTTATCCTTAAATTTGAAAATTCGAAATTCAACGAATTTCACGAATTCAAGTAATTACTTTACCTACTGTGTTACACATACCTACACAAAAAAAAATAATAAAAAAATATGTAGATAAATATTTAAATCCATTGAGTGGAAATAAAATCTCTAGGGATAAAAATAAAAATAAATTCCATAATATGATTAAGTAATTTTCTTTTCAAAAAGAGTTTTCTGCAATCCAAAAAAAAAAAAAAAATAAAAATAATAATAAAAAAGTTAATCTTTTCCTTCAAATATTAAACCAGTTGAGTGACGGAAAATTCAGTGAATGTGTTAAATGTTACAAAACAACATATACCTACTACCTACTTACCTTAACCAAAATTTAAGCATCCAGCCATGAAAATGAAAACTGGAAAAAGGATAAGGATAAGGATATAAAACTGAGTAACCTTTTTTGCTGTAAGTTCAAGTTCCCAAATGGGGATTCAAATTTTAACCATAAGGGGTAAATTAAATTGGGAGGATGTTGTTGTTGTTTTTGTAGTTGTTTTGTGCGGTGGGTTTTAATATTTGGATTACCCTTCGGAATAATATAAGAAATTTGTTATAAGGATTTTTATTAAGGGATAAGAGCCTGATAAAGATATTTTATTTTTAAGCTGACAGACCGTGTCCTAATTTTAAATGGTTAAATGAAAGAATTTATTTATTTACTTATAAAATAGAATATGATTTAAATGACTTTGTTTTTGTATAATTGTTTCCTTGAAATGGTTGAAAATCTTCCACATAAATTATAAGTAAAAGTTATCTTAAGATAACAAAATCGACGGTTGAGAGTTGACATCTTTTGTGAGAAAAATCATATTTTTTTTTTTAAATAAAAGGTGCGTGTCTAAGATCAATCGATATTTTTACTTGTGATATGGGTCATATATCAAGTTATGCATTCGTACAAAAAAAAAGAAGTTGAGATAACAATCAAACATGACATTACATTACATTTTTTTGGGTAAGGTCTATCTTTAAATGAGAACCATTTTTTTAAAAAAACTGTTATTAACGGTACCTGCCATAGAACCGTTTTTTTTTTTTTTAATTATGATTTTCTCCTTCATGACTCAATCAATTTCAACCATTTTCTTTACATGGATGCTTTCAAGTTGCCGTAATAATATTTAGTAAAAAAAAAATCGAAAATTATATTTTTGGATTTTTAACAAAAGTTTGAAATTTTTTTTTGAAAAATCATTTTTTCGAAAACTTATATTCTGGATTAAAACCGTGCAGGCCAGTAAGAGCTCCCCTTCTCACCAGGCGCCATAGAGTAGCGCGTGTTGCCTTCGCAGGTAACCATATAAACTGGTCTGAGGACGACTGGCAACGAGTGCTCTTTACTGATGAGTCCAGATTTTTCCTCAAGCCGGACGAACGGCGCTGCAAAGTGTACAGAAGATCAAATGAGCGGTATGCACAATGCAACATCATTCCTCGAGTTGCTTATGGTGGAGATTCCATAATGGTTTGGGTTGGCATGTGTTGGAGCCCGCACGGAGTTACATGTGGTTGAAAATGGGTCTTTGACAGCAGAGCGGTATTTGAGGTATATTTTCCAAGAAGTTGTTGTGCCATTTGTACCATATATCGGCGAAAATTTCATCTTAATGCAGGATAACTCTCGTCCCCACACTGCGAATAGAGTTTCGGAGTATCTTCAAGAGGTCCACCTGAACACCTTAGACTGGCCAGCCTGCTCTCCCGATTTGAATCCCATCCACCATTTCTGGGACATGCTTCGTAGACAATTAAAGGAAAAAAAATCGAGTCAATCAAACATAGAGGAGCTAAAAAGTGCTTTGCTTGAAGCTTGGGAGCAAATACAGCAACAAAACATTGATAATGTAATCAAAAGTATGCCAAGGAGACTTATTTCTGTCCTTAGCGCAAGAGGAGGAAATACTAAGTACTAACACATCCGCACTGTCAATAAACTTCAAAGGTGTACTTCAAGTTTTGTAAATCAATGAAAATAATTTTTTAGCACAGTTTCCCTTTTTTTAGGTTTTTGTATTATTCTTTTTTTAAGGAAAACAAGTAGCAGATTCTTTTTTATTTTAAATAACTCTAAAATGATGAATTTATAAATCCTCATCAAAAAAATAAAGATGAATTAAAAATCAACCAAGATTTTTCACTTTTTCTTGCATTCCCCTAATTTTGTCCGGCAGTGTAGTATAATTGATTTTAGTCCAACTAAAAATCTGAAATTATTTTTATCCGGAGATCAATCAATCGTTTTCCCCGCATACCTTATGTACAATGAATCAATCTACATAATATGCATTGAATGGAATGAAAAATAATAACATAAAACAATAATTACCTTTCGAATAAAAGTTGAAGCCTGTTAAACTAATGGATGAATAGTTTTTCAGCTTTATTATTTTCTTTATTGCCATTGTTTTTTTTTTTAAATTATTATTTTGAAGGTAACAATAAAATATCACTTTAAATTATGTCCTGAAAATTTGATAAATAAAATAAATTAATTTGTACTCGATTTGACATTTATCATTTTGAAGTTTAAAGCGATTACTGTCAAACAAGTAAATGTTTTTGATTGAGTAAAATAAATTTAAGTGAATTTTGAGCTAGTTGTGTTAAAAAAAATTTGAACATTGAGTTATGCAGTTTCCTGAAACGAAGCTTGAGCATTTAACGGGAAAATTAGTATATGCATAATGTGAGAGGAATAAGCAAAACATAGGTGGTAGAGAAAAAAGTGGGTATCGCAAATTTTATCTGTTTCTCACTCCTATATCACTGCATTCAGCAACAGCCTTAATTTTGTTGAAAATGGTTCTAACGATTTTGATTAAAAATTTTCTGTCGACGCAACCGCACCTCCCATAGAACCGTGTTATTTTTTTCTGACTTTTTCGTAAGCCACACAAACGGATTTGGCCGAAATTTTGGACGCAAAAAATTGTTAGTAATTTTTTTTTTAACATTTTATTGTGAAATAATATTTTTTTAATAATAATAAAATTTGAAAATAAGTTAAAAATATATTTTTGAAAAATTAATTTTCGGTTTTTTGTGATTTATTTTAAATAAAGTTTTTAGATGTCTATTCATATTTCGTTGAAAATGACATTCCACTTTTTTTTAAAACCTGGTTCAAAAACTATGAAACCTTTTTTCAAAAACAACTCCAACGATTTTGATTAAAATTTGAAATAAAAAAAAAAAAAATTCAAAAATTTCAAATCATGTTTTTTTTATTTGATTTTTGTAAAAAAGTTTCAAGTTTGTTTTTTTTTTCAAAAATCAATTTATCGAAACTGAATTTTTTTGAAATTTTAGATTTCAATGTCAATGAATATTTGCTTTAAATTGGCATACCATTTTTCTTTTCAACACGGTTTGAGATTTTTATTTATAAAAAAATTAGTAATTTTGAAAACGGCTGTAACGATTTTTGAAATATGTTTTCTCAATAAAAACAAATGGCATACTTAGGCTGGAACTCAAAACAATTAAAGAAGTTGTTAAAGGCATTTAAGTAAAGAGTTTAATGTTTATTTTAAAATTTGAATATTTTTGTTGGGAACATTGCTGCCTGCTATCTTTTTTGCAGTTAAATTTAGAGATCTATGAAATGAAATGCTTAATATTTGTTTCTCACAAACTTTTTCTCTTTGAACAATAGAATTAAAAATACATTTTTGTTTTTTATGTTCAAGGCTTAAAAGAACAAAAAAATGTAAAGAAAACCTTGTTAATACTTTTTGTGATGTCAAATACTGATTTGAATGTACTATAAGATTATATATTTTGAAATTTAATACCAAATTTATATACAAAATTGGATAATAATTCTTGTTGTTGTAATTTATCTTAGTTACACAAATTTAAATTGAAACCTGTATCGTGCAATTAATCTTACCTTATAGGTTGGTACATGTCGATTGAAATCATCTTCATCATAAAGGTTTCAAATGTTTATGTTTGGGATCAAAATAAATAAATTAGCAATTTGTTCCTCTTAACTGAAGATAATAATTGTTAACCTTCTAACACCTTAGTAAACATATCTGGCAATAAGTGATAATTATTGTTTGTTCTTACGAATATTCTAGAAAGGATTATAAGCCTTAGACTTAAAAAAATTAAAAACAAATGTTACGTATACGCCACAGTGTACATATTTGAAAGCGTCGTTGTTTGTATTATTATTTTAATTTTCAATGTATCAATTTCTTGATTGAACTTCAGAAATTATTTATGTACATACATATTTGGTTTTCAAAAAAAAAAAAAAAAAAACACATTAAAATTATGATACTACAGAGCAAAATAATTGTCTGTAATATAAACTAATGCAACTGCAAGCTACTTTATAATAGTAAAAATTTCACTGCACTCGTTTGGAAGAATAGAAATACATAAATAGAGTAGCGTCTAGTCATAGCTTGGGGATAAAGACAAAAACTGTTGCACAGAGTGGGGCAGAATTAGCAATCATGCACTACATTCGATACAACCCACCCGCACCGCATTTAATACAAAAAAAAAAGGTAATGTGTACCCATGTACGCGCGCCAGAAGTTATACTTCCTATCATTATTCATTTTTGTATAATTTTGTATGCAATAACAGATTTGTGATGCTTGTGTAAATAGTAATTTAGTGCGGCATAAGAAATACTCTGTTTTATTGTTATCTCGGCTCACAGAGTACAAAAAATTGTCAAAATTTGTACAGAAATGAATTTACCTAATATCTTATGGCTGTGTAAATTTTAAGTTAAAAAATGTAAAAATAAAAAAGATAAAAATAAAATACAGTTGGAAACGGTCAAAAAACTTCCCCGTTATTCCCTAATTTTTAAAATCAATTAAACCAACCACAGAAACTTTTAAAAACGTATTTGTTTTTTAAAGCTCAACAAAACCGTTAAGGAGCATTTAAAATATAATCCATATCAGGCGCCAATGTTTCTTTTTATTATCTATCAATGTGCATAATTTGTTTTTCAATAAAGCATCAACTTTACCCACACATCATTCTCAAAGGTCTAAAACAATATTTAATTTTGGATAGTAATTTTTAACTTGAAAACTTGATTTTTAAGAATTTTTTTTTTCAAGCAAACCTCATCATCATTTTAATTTATCTATTTAATAAAATTTATTTAATCATTCTAGCCTTTATACTTTTCAAAACGTGCAAAAAGTTTTTTTTTTCTTTTACCCAATATTCCCCTAACTTCTCGGTGGAATTTTAACCTGCATCTAAATATCAATTGGTGTACTTAGTTTTTTCCTTTCACTTGTAGTGTAGAAAATGAATCAGTCAGATATTATCAAAAACAATAGCCGACTTCTGTAATTATATAAATTTATTGTGTTTCACACAAATTGCAAAATAAAATAAAATGCACGACTGGGTCGCACGTACTTGCTCTTGAAGATAAAGTTACTATTTATGCTAAGCTTTTTTAATTAAAAATTTGTAAATGCAGTTTTGGAAAAAAATTCGATTTTCAAATGATTAAAACAGCTTTTTAAATCAACTTAACCTGAAACGAAGTATGCAATTTAATTTCCCCTTTAATGATGCATTTTTAGAAAAAAAAATTTGTAGAGCCGTTTCTTTTAAAAACTATTTTTTCCATATAAAATTTTAAGATATTATTAATCAACATCTAAAAATTAAATTTTGAAAAAAAAAATATTGAACAGTTTTCGAAAAAATGATTTTTCAAAAAAAAAATTTAAACTCTTTTTTAAAATCCAAAAAAATAATTTTCGGAATTTTTTTTACTAAAAACTATTACGGCAACTTAAAAGCTTTCATGTAAAAAAAATGATTGAAATTGATTGAGTCATGAAGGAGATAATCAGAATTTAAGAAAACGGTTCTATGGCAGGTACCGTTAATAACAGTTTTTGAAAAAAATGGTTCTCATTTAAAGATAGACAATATCCAAAAAAATTACTATGATTTTTAATAAAAATCGTAGGCACCGTTTTTGAGAAAAATGAGTTTTTCTAAAACCGGTATATGACAGGTACCGTTATTTGGGGTAAAAAAAAAAAATTCAAAAATCTCTGGGGATATTCTCCAAAAAAACCCCACATACCAAGTTTGAAGTAAATCGACCCATCCGTTTAGGCTGTGGTCTCTGATACATACAGACAGACAGACAGACAGACAGAATTGTCGGACCCACTTTTTTCTCATTCTCTATCATCGTAATGTCATGTTTGATTGTTATCTCAACTTTTTTTTTGTACGAATGCATAACTTGATATATGGTACCCATATCGCAAGTAAAAAAATGTAAGTGTGTTGTTGCTCTTTCTGTATGTATAGTGTCTGTGTGCCAGTAATAATGGGCTGAAAAAATCTATGTGTTGGTTTAATATTTTTATAATCGCCTGTAAAGAAGTACAACTTCAAATATATTATCACCAGAAATACCTAAAAATTACCTCATGACCCTCCCCTGTGTACGCTACTGCCTTCGAGGCAAACAAATTAAACTGCCCATACCCAAACAACTTGAAATGAAATGCACGACTGGGTCGCACGAAGGTACTTCCTCTTCGGGTCAAAGTTACTGTGGTGGCTAAATCTTCTTATACAAAGTTGTTTAAAATAAACAATTTTATGAGAAACTTTCAAAAATATTAAAATCATTACTCAAATTACTTAAACAACTTCTTAAATTGTTTTAAGCTCCAAACTAAGTATGCCATTTGTTTATTTTTAGAAACAAAAATTTGTACAATCCTAACAGATTTAAAAAAATAATTCTGTATTTACTCGTATAAAAACTCTGTCTAAAATAGGTAAAACAACATAATTCAATTTTTCCTAAAAAAATGAGTTTTCGAGAGATTATTAATTTTAATTTTGGTCCTAAAAAAAATTTTAGTTACCCCTCTGGAGACCCACTCAAAACCCTTCACTAACAAGTTTTAAGATAATGGCTTTAGTGGCTTAGGCTACAGATTGATATACCGACACAACAGACTAACAGACAGACAGAATTGTCGGCCATGTTTGATTGTTATCTTGAGTTCAGTTTTGTTTAAACATGCCCTACATTGCAAGTAAAAAATATTCTATTTCTACAAAATTAGCAATTTTGAAAAGCAATATTTTGTTAACTACCAACACGTTTCGCATTTTATTATTTATGTAAACGTTTTACTTTAGAAATTACTAAAATACTGTAAAATTATGCCAAACTCAAAGACCTTTACCAAAAAAAAAAAAATCGATTTCAGCCAAGAAGTAGCAATTTTTTTTTTAAATCTCATTAACGGATGTCAAATCTTTATTATATTTTCTATTTATTCATATCTCAGCAGAAAATACACTATACAATGTATCTGATTGATTGATCATGTTCCAGAAAAAATATTTTCTAATATGTCAACAACTGTCAACATTTTAAATTTGAAATACCTAAATAAAATTTATTATTACTAAGACAAAAAATTGATTTTTTTCAATTAATATACAAACTTCACTATCCACCATGCTTGTCTTCCATCATTACATCAAAAAATTAATGAAAAAGTTAACTAAATTTATGGAAAAATAAATAAGCAGCTGTCATGACCTTAAGTTTGCAAAATATAGCTGTTTAAATCTTGTCAAACCACTGACGTCTCTCTTTGTGTTCTTTATCCACCACCGAGTAATATTTCTTCTTCTGTGGAAAAATTTCTGAAAATACCAACTTTCAATAAGAAAATAAAAACATTTCTAATTAACATCTTTTAAGAGCGAAATTTCTTGTATCTCTTATTTATTATGTAATTATTAAAACCAATCTCTGATGGATCTACACATAAAGATGGACGTACAGGATAATAATTATAGAAGTTATTTCCCAAAAAGTGTCAATCACCTCTGAATCCTGGATTAAAGGATATTTAATTGCATTTTGTGTATGAGTATGAGTGTCGTCTACACCAGGCACGTAGCCATGGGGGGGGGGGGCTTGAGGGGCTCAACCCCCCCCTCCCCCCCCGAAATGATTTTCATATAAAGGGTTTGCCAATAAGAGGTGTTATTTTGAATAGCCCACTATTTCGGTAGCTGTCACTTTTGAAGCTGTCATTTTTTGACATTTGACAAGTAGAAACTACGCTATTAATAAAAATGGAACGATACACGCTTCAACAATGCATTGAAATTATTAAAATTCACTATAAATATGGTGAAAATTTGGCAGAGACGGTTCGTAAAACTAAAACATTTTTGGGTCGTCGTGAAGCACCTTGTCGAACCGCAATACAGAAATTGGTGGACAAATTCGAGCTGTTGGGACAAGTTAGTGATGTGAAGAATAAAACCCGTGCATGTCGCTCAAGAACAACTGAGAATATTGCTGTTGTAGGTCAAAGTGTTGAAGAAAACCCAGGTTTGTCCATTCCTCGTCGTTCTTTGGAATTAGGCATTCCACAAACGTCA
This sequence comes from Meliscaeva auricollis, assembly GCA_948107695.1. Classification (NCBI taxonomy): domain Eukaryota; kingdom Metazoa; phylum Arthropoda; class Insecta; order Diptera; family Syrphidae; genus Meliscaeva; species Meliscaeva auricollis. Next base: position 39,538,334 of record OX403616.1, on the reverse strand, counting down.
TTACACCGTATTTTGCATAAAGACTTGGGTCTTAAGGCTTATAAAGTTCAGTTAACACAAGAACTCAAGCCGGCTGATCATCAACAACGTCGTGTCTTTGCTGATTGGGTCCTTGAAATGCATGAAAATGAACCGGAATTTCATCGAAAAATCATCTTGACTGATGAGGCACATTTCCACCTCGGAGGCTACGTCAACAAGCAAAACTGTAGCATCTGGGGCTCGGAAAACCCAAGAGTTATTGTTGAAAAGCCTCTCCATCCTCAACGCGTAACTGCTTGGTGCGGTTTATGGTCCCGCGGGGTCATTGAACCTTACTTTTTCGAAAATGAGGCTGGAGCAACAGTTACGGTCAATGGATTGCGCTATCGAGAGATGATTAATGATTTTTTATGGCCTGAATTGGATGGTATTGATCTGGACAACGTTTACTTTCAACAAGACGGCGCTACGTGCCACACAAGCAATGAAACCATCGATCTTTTACGGGAAAAGTTTACGGACCGTGTTATCTCTCGAAGAGGTGATCACAATTGGCCACCGAGATCTTGTGATTTAACACCTTGCGACTTCTTCCTTTGAGGCCACGTGAAAGATAAGGTCTACGCCAACAGCCCAGCGTCGATTCAAGACCTCAAAGATGAAATTCGTGAGGCTATCGAGGACATAGGGCAGCCACTTTGCGATTTGGTTATGGAAAATTTCATGAAAACGATATGGTCCTGTAAGCGTGGTCTTGGCGGCCATTTGGCTGATGTTGTGTTCCATTATTAACGGCATACCTTCTTCTTTATAATGAAATAAACATCTGATCATTTATCTCCAAAAATGTCATTTTTCTTTGAATATCAAAATAACAGGCTCCTTTAAAAATATTATAGAAAATGCTTTATTTTTTTCAGAGATGCTTTTGAATCTTGTGTCGCCTTGATGAGAACATATTTCAAATTGAAATAAAAGGTGTGTTTTTTTGTACACCCGGGCTAAATTGAAGAAAAAAAAAAATGCTCTCTGGCGAAGCCCTTAACATGTTAAATACAACAACATACTAAGCCCCTTGAGCTAAGGAACTAAGCCAGGAGAATTCTCGGGGCTAAACTCTTCGAAGGGGTTAAAATCAGTGCTACCAACTAACTTTCTGTTAAATCATCTATAAATTGTATAAAAAAACACCAAAATTATCGATTAATTGTATCAACATAAAAACACAAAGATGGCGTTTGGTATAGAAAAAAAATTAAATTGTTTACTTTTCTTAACTCTTATAAATTATTTCATTTAAATATTAAAGTGTGTGCATTTAATGCTCTGAAATTTCTGTATAAATATGTTATTGAAAAAGATTTTTGTTATTAATTTTTTGTTTATTTCATTTTGTATACTGGAAACATTTTTTTCATTTCATTCCCAATGCCGCCAAGTGTTTTCGTTAAGCCCTGAGGCGTTTTTTCGTCCAACTTAGCCCGGGCGTACAAAAAAAAACACACCTAAAATCTAGAAACATCATCTGCTTAAGCCTATTTTAGTGTGTTTTCGAGTATACCTACTTATTCTTTAGCTCTAGCGCCGAACGCAAAATTTTTAAAAATCCAAAAAAAGAAATTTGTGCGCTTTTTTAGTAAATAACATTTTTAGCAATGAAGGACTAGTTTTTCACTTTGTATTATTGTATGGTTTCGCACTTTGTTAATTTGACTTCAGTTTCATTTTTGAAGGGCCAACAGTTTCCAAGATACAGCATTTCAAAATTTAGCAATAAGAAAAATGTATACAACAGCAAGTAGTAGAAATTAACATTAAATTAAAATAAATAGAATGCTTCCCATAAGATGAATGTAACTGGTAGAACGTGTTTTTTTGTGCCAAAAAAAAAGAATAAAACTGTCATAAACATTTAGGCAGGGTGAGTGTTAAAAAAAATGATTTCACACAAAAATAACAATTCAAAGACAACGGTAACACATAGAAAAGTATACTATAGATTACTCTGGTCTGCAACGAAAATTGCCTTCAAACTAAAGTATACTTTTCTAAAGGATTTTGTACCGCTGAACACGAATCTGAAAATAATATGAAGATATTAAAAACACGTACATTTAACGTCGAATTTCTTTGCTGGTAAATACTTTATTACAAAACTATTAATGGGATGGAAATGAAATCATTCAAAAATTCGCTTTCGATGCAGATATTGCAAATTGAAATTTAGGATTTGTCCAAAATACTCTCTGTAGTTCAATTCAAGCGTTTTTAGAGGTGGAAAGTTCTGAAGTAATAATTTTTAAAGCTAACTTTATGTTTTTTTGGGGTGTTGAGTATGAATTTGAAGTTACCCAACAAAATTTATTACGGAAAACATGAGAAATCATTGAATAACTTACAAAAAATAGTTTTTTTTTTTATTGTTTTTGGTGCATATTCCAACATATAAACGCTAAATCCGTTAATGTAGAACAAATTAAGGCAAAATTAACAAATTTATTTCTTGGCCAATTTTTTGTATGACTTCTGGATTCCTCAAGAATAATTTTGAAAAATCCATAGAAATCAGTCCTTCTGAAAAGCACAAAATATCCTATTTTATTGGGTTTTCACTGATTACTGCCTTCTTTACACCATAATTAACTTGTCCAGTATCAATAGTTTAGAAATAGGATGCAGTGTACATCCCAAAAACTAAGGAATTTTGAAATTTATGGTGATTTTTTGTTACATTACGGTTTAAAATGTGACTATACATTAAAGAATCAAAAATTAAAATCAATCAAAAAAAATTTACGAGATAGATTTTTTCTGAAACCAAATTTAGATCCAGAAAATTCCAATCTTACATAATTTAAAAAAATTATATGAAGGACATAAAAACTTAATTTTTGCAGACCAGTGCTATCTTAGAGCCAGAAACGTATAGTGTTGAATTTTCTTTAAGAAAATATTGAAACAAATTCATTTTTGTATCGAATTATTTCATGGACTGGAAAATAAAAGGGCAAATGCCCAAACAACTTAAAAAAAATATTTGAATCCAATGAAATTAGCAATTTTGAAAAGTAATATTTTTAAACTACTCGCTTCGAGAAGACATTTCCTGGCTCAATATGTAAAAAATTGTTTGACTTAAACATCCTTTTTTTAAACTATAGGGTTTTTAGTTCAAAATTACTGAAAGCCTGAAAATTTCTGAAAATGTCGCGTTCAAAACTTTAAAACTGCCAAAAAAAGCTTAATTTGATTAGAATTTTGCAAGGTCTTCATCTATAGAATCGATAATGGGTATAAACATTAATTTTTCCAGGTATGGTTTTGTATTTTTTGTTAAATGAATTACTCGAAAAAATTGCAGAAAGCAATGAAATCCTGGCTACGGGCCTGGTCTACACAAAAATTAAATAGGCACGTGATATTCTTGACCTCGAAGGTGATGTTGATGTGAGTGCAAACTTTATATAATTCGACATATTCGCACGGAACAATTTTCATGACCTTTGACTTTTTGTTGCTGATATGTGACAGCTTGTAAAGTTTAAACAATCTTGTTGAAGCATTTTCACTCAAATACAAGTTATATTTCAGAATATTGTTTTGTTCACTTAATTATGTGAGTGCCTTAGGGACAAAAACCCCTTAAAAGTTTTGTTTTTTTTTTATATTTAAGTGAACATAGGGGAACTTTAAACCTGGAAATATTAAGTTAATATTTTATTTACAGTTTTCAGAAACTAATTTTAGCTAAAATTTTAATTAATTTTTAAACGATGGAACGGGGTCACAAACTGATATGATATGTACACTTGCATAGTTATAACTTTTGATTTTGAATTCAGCTTGCGATATAGGTACTATAGGGCAAGTTTTGGATTCGTAAAAAAATCGAACTCGAGATAACAAACAGACATGCCATTACGATGGTAGAGAAAGCAAAAAAAAAATGGGTCTCGTCTTTTCCTGTCTTTTAGTGTATACCATCCTAAGCCTCTGAAGCGATTTTCTTTATATTTGGTGGTTAAGGGTCTTTTGTGATTCATAGAGGGAAAATTAAAAATTTTTTTTAGGTCCAAAATTAGCGGTTGAATTTGCTCAAAAACGGCTCCAACGATTTTAATAAAAATAAAATGCACGACTGCTCTTATGCTCTTATGTTCAAAGTTTTTTTTGTTTTTGAATATCTCGATTAGAACGAATGACTTCCATATAACGGTTTTTAGCTATTGGACTCTTCTTGAAAACGGCTTAAATGATTTTGATTAAACTTGGTGTGTAAAGTTTAGTACAACTAGACTTGGTCCGGCGAGTAGCCCTTTAAACCTTTACCCAAAAGCCAATGCTCTATAGGGCGTCTGTTGTACTAAACGTTAACGTTTCTATATCTTTTGTAAATAAAAGACCTTTGTCGTTTAGCTTTTCAAATCGAAGTGAATCTTAATTATTTTTATTCAATATTTATATACAATTATTGCTATATCCAACCATACTTCGATATTCGATGACATTCCATCGGATTTCCCGTACTATGCTTCATCAGCACAATGTATCCCAGGTGTCTCAAACTACATCGCTTATGCTGCATTATCAAACAATAGCTAACAATAAGTCAGCGACCCTTATGCACTGAAGGTGTCATATGAGTATTTTATTATGACACATATAGCTCATATAAGTGATATAGCTTGTGCACTAAGTGTGCCAACGGAAATACATTATGATGATGGGAACTAGAGTGTAGGGTATCGAAGTTGGTTGGATATGATTTTTTAATTAATTAGGTGATCGCTGGTGCGATCCCTTCACACCACCCTTCCTGGGAGAAAAAGGAGAAATCAAGACATGGTATGATTTCTTCTTTTTTTTTTTACAATAGTTTGTATATTAATTTGAGATTATGTGGACACAATATATTATAGTATTAAATCAATAAGTATAGTTTAGTATTTGCTTTCATTAAGAATCTCTTACAAATTTATTATAGGTACGTTCTAGGTAGTAAAAATAATAATAGTGTTTTTGATTTGCGTTAAAACTAATTTATCTAGATAGTAAATTATATTATTATTATTATTTTTTTTTTTTTATGTCTATATGGCCCTTAGTCTATACTTGCAAGTTAATGTTTAAATGATAACTATTTATAACAAAAGTAAACGAATTAAAAATTAAACAGTATTCACTTTACACTAGTGTCATATTTTTAATAAATTTTTAGTTAACATTATTTATATTAAGGTTAAATATATATAAAATGGTTTTAACCTATTTTTATGAACTGTTACTTTTTTGTTTTCATATTTAATATCGCAGTTCACACCATTTTGAGACAATACCTCGTATGGTCCTATATAGATTGGATCTAGTTTCCCTCTATTTTCATTTCTAAGTAAAACTAAACTTCCTATTTCAAAATTTGTATATTTCGTTCGTTCATCTACATCATATCTACTTTTTCTTCTCATTTTCTTGCCTATCAGAGTTTCTTGTGCATCTTTATGAGCGATTTGTAATTTATGTTTTAAGTCAATCACGTAATCGTCATAATTGTATACAGGGTCTACCTGTTTGAGCAGATTTGACGGTAAATTACACTGTTTTCCAAAAATTAGTTCGAAAGGTGTATAGCCAGTCTCTGAGTGTACTGATGTGTTATAACAGAAAACGTAATATGGTAGCCATGTGCTCCAATCGGTATGTTTTTCTGAAACGTAACTTCTCAGATATGCTCCTAAAACTTTATGAGAATTTTCTAAGGCTCCTATGCTCTCATGATGATATGCTGTGGATTGTAACTGTTCTATTTTTAATAACTTACATACTCTTTGGAAAACCTGATTTAAAAATTCAGTTCCCTGGTCGGAAGCTATCGTATTTGGTACTCCATATCTTAAAATAAAACCTTCAACTAGAGCTTTTGCTACTGTGTTTGCTTCTTTGTTTGAAATGGGTACTGCTTCGCTGAATTTAGTTAGTTCGTCTTGTATAGTTAAGATGTATTTAAATCCGTCTTCAGATTCTTCTAAGGGTCCTACTAGGTCTAAAAATAGTTTGTCAAAACCTGATTCGGCTGTCGATGTGATAGTCATTGGCTGTTTCTTTGGCTGGATGTGTTTGTTTCGTTGACAAATAGGACAATGCTTTACGAATGTCGTCACATCGTTCTGCATACCTGTCCAAAAATATTTTTTCTTTATATTTTGTATCATGCGGTTTATTCCTGCATGTCCGCTGGTTGGAAGTATGTGATAATCATTTAGTATTAATTTCTTCTTACAAGGATCAGTTATTTCAATATTTTTATCTATAATGTGCACTTTAATATTACTTTCTTTAAATAGTTCTCCTAATATCTTTTTTAAATCATTAATATTGCTCTCTTTGCGGCCGCTTGTGAGCTTCTTTATTTCATTTTTAGTAATATATATCTTTTTAATCAAATTCGATCCGCAGAGTTTTTGCACATCCCTCGACAATATTTTGCCAAATGCTGCCGATTGGGTTGTAGTGCTGTCCTTGGATATCTTTAGGAGTAAACAATTCTCTTCTGGGATATATGCCAAAACTTTGTTTGGACCAATAATAATATCCACATCCTTGAAATTAACTAAATCTTCCTTGAAATTGTCAACAATCTTCAGCTCTATAACTTTAAGTCCATTTTCTGGTAATTTTAGCAGTTCAGTTATACGTTGTTCTCTTGTTTTCATGTTTCCTACCTTATCTTCTTCAGATTCTTGATTTTCTTTATTTGTCTTTGCTTGTGCTCTCGTTACAACACAGATACATAACTGTCTTAGATCCTCTGAGTCTATTTTTATACGACTTAATGCATCAGCTGTACAATTATTTTTACCAGGAGAATATTCTACGTAAAAATTATATTCTTCTAATAGAAGGCGAAATTTAGTCAATCTACTAGAAGGTTCTTTTAGTGAGAACAAGTACACTAATGGTCTGTGGTCTGTCAAAATTTTAAATTTTCTACCGAATAGATATGGTCGATAATGCTTAACAGACCACACTATTGCAAGTAATTCTTTCTCAATAGTACTATAATTTTTCTCGGACTTATTAAGAGTTTTGCTTGCGTAAGCAATTGGTCTATCATCAAAATTAGACAAAACAGCTCCAAGAGCGAAACCTGATGCATCTGTACGTAAAACAAATTCTTCATTAAAGTTTGGGAATTGTAAAATTTTAGGACTAGTTAGAATATCTTTAAGTAACTCAAATGATTTTTCACAGTCTTTGTTGAAATTGAATTCGACATCTTTCTTTAGTAATCGGTTTAGTGGAATTGAAATGGTGGCAAAATTTTGGATAAATTTACGATAGTAGTTAGCAAATGCAACGAATCTTCTAACTTCATCAGCGTTAGTGGGTGTTGGGTAATTTTTCATTGCTGCAGATTTAGTGGGATCAGGTAGTATACCTTTGTCAGATATAACGTGGCCTAGGTATAAGACTTCCTTTCGCAAGAAAGAGCATTTTCCTGGGTGTATTTTCAGATTTACTTCTCTGAGACGTTCAAACACGTCGATCAAGTTTTTATTGTGGTCCATTAAGTTTTTACCAAAAACTATAAGGTCATCAAGATAGACAAAACATCGTGAATATGTTAGTCCTGACATCGCTATCGACATCATTCTTGAAAATTTACTGGGTGATATCTTTAGACCCATGGGTAGTCGTTTTAATTGGTAGTGACCTTCTTCTGTTGAGAACGCCGTTATGGGTCTGCTATTCTCATCCAATTCCATTTGGTAGTACCCCTGGCTTAAATCTATACATGAAAAATAGGTTGCTCCTCCTACCATATCATAGATATCTGTTATATTGGGTAGAGGAAACTTATCATCTTCGATTCGGTCATTCACGTGACGATAGTCGATCACCATACGAAATTTTTGGAGACCGGTAACAGGGTCTTTCTTTTTAGGTACTATGAGTATTGGAGAGTTCCAAGGGGAGATGGATGGTTCAATAATGTCGTCTGCTAGCATCTTCCGTATTTCTTCCTTTATGTCTTTCTTCTGCGTGTGTGGGAGACGGTATGGTTTTGTATATTTTGGTGATGCATCCCCTTTAAGCGAGATATCTGCTTTGCCGATATGAGTATATGTAAGTTTGTCACCATCTACATGAAAGATGTCTTGGTATTTTGTACATATTGCTTTGATTTCTGATTTTTCTTCGTTGTTCAGTGTATCAAAATTAATTTCATTTAATATTTTGTTTACTCTTGAGTTAATTGATTTATCTATTTGATTGTAACGTAAAATATAATGTTCTGAAGTGGGTGAGGATAATGGTTCCGCCCATTTGAGCGTTACTGCTGTATCACGTGCATTCAAAATTTTTATTGGTATTTTCCTGTTTACGGCAGTAGATAGTGATCCTGCCATAAAAACATCTTCGCATAATTGTTGCGGGTAAAATACTCGAGCGTCTGTGTGTTTTGTGTTTATCCAATAGGTTGCTTCGCACCTCGGGGCTATTAGGATAGTGTTTATATTTTCTTGAGAATGTATGGGAAGGTGAATATCTTTACTTTCTACTTTGATTTTTAGCAAAAATTGCTCTAAATCAATTATGCCATTGAATTCTAACAGAAAATTTGCTCCAATGATGCCTTCAAATGGAACTGGAAAATCATTTGGTACCACGTGAAATTCATATGGTATGATTTGTTCTCCAAATAATAAATTAATATAACATGTTCCTTTAGTCTGAAGATTACCTGATATGCCTGAGATATTGGTTTGGTTTTCTGTGAAAATATGTATCGTATTACTGAATGTACCTTCCTTTACTACACAAATTGAAGCTCCCGTGTCGAGCAAAAATTTTTTGTTTTGTACGTCGCCGTTAAGTTTTATATCTACGTAAATGCCGTTTGATATTCCAGCAGTGCAAATGGCTTTTGACACTTGTGGAGTTACTGGTTCCCCCCCGATGGGTCGGCTTCCCCTTCGGTGGGTTGCTCGTTTCCCATAGATAATATCCTGTCATTATAAGACTGATTACCTCTGCCATTATTTCTATTTTGTTGCCTTTGATTTCGGTTTTGTTGATTGTTTGTCCTGTTAAAATTGTTAGATCTTTGTCTGTTGTCGTTGTTGTTGTACTGAGTGTAACCGTTTGATGTTTGCGGTACAGACCTTTGCCTATTGTTATTTCCTAACCTATGGTTCTGGTCAATTCTATTTTGGAAGTTCCGATCGTTTTGATAAGAATAATTTCCTTGATTATTTCGTTGTTGGTTAACGTTATTCTGTCTGTATCTATTGTTATATTGAGGTGGGTTGTTTGGTTTATATCTATTGTTGTTCATATATCTTACAGAGTCTCTAGTAGTAGTAGAACTTTGGTCTAACTCTAATAAATGTTGGATTGCGTCTTTTAGTTTTGTGTGTCGTGCACTATCAAGTACTATTTTCAGTCTTTCGTTCACTCCCTTTTTAAGGAATGCTAAACCACGTCTTTCGTTTGCTACGGTAAGAGTATCTCTTGTTGTTTCACCATGGTAAGCGACTTCTAACTCTGTCATTTTCGTTATAAGCGTCTCAATGTCTGTTATGAATTCTCTTATAGGTCGGTTTCCCTGATATGTCTTACTTAATTTTGTTTGTATTGTCTCTATCGTCTCTTTCGGTCCACATTTTTCTATCAACGCTTTTTTAAATGTTGGGAAATTTTCTGGTTTCTGACTACCAAATTCTGTAAGGGCTTTTCCTTGAATTTTACATTTTAACAAAAACTTAATAAGTGTGGGTTTTGAACTTTCGTTGAGGGTATCATGATAAAACTCGACGCTATTAATAAAGTCTCTAATGTGTTCTGCTCTTTTGCCATCCTCATCACAGTTGAGGGTAGGCAATTTCTGTGCTATACTAAAATTGAATGCTTCACCCATCTCTTCGGTGTCTGATGCTAATTTTTGTTCAATACTAACGTCAAGGCTATTTTTGACTATTTCTATAGATTTCTCTTTAAATTTCTTAGCTTCCACTACACAAGTTGATAAAACTTCGGTTTCCTGTTCTGACAAGGTATCTTGGTCGAATTTACCAAATGACTTACAGAATGCAGTGTATAGACAGTCTATTTCTAATAATTTCCTATTAACACTATCTTGTTTTCGTTTTCGATTGGGTGATTTCTTAAGATTTTCATAGACATTTTTGAGAGCTAACACATCTTCCCTTAATTCTTGGAAACTCATTCGGAAAGGAAAAAGAAAAAAACAAGACCCAATCAGTTACCAAAATATGAATCAAATACAAAAATATGAATTATAACAAAAAAAAGTTTTTTCTGTTTTTTTTTTATTAAAATAGGGAGATTTTTTATTTTATACTGAAATTCTTCTTGCTACATTGTTATGTTTGACTATTTCTTTTTTTACTGTATTATTAAATTTTTTTTTGATTGTCTTATGGACATATTTAAAAACAAAAATTATAACAATTATAATTAGAATGGTCATGAAATCAATGCCATACTCAAACTTATCATTGGATTTATTCATTTGAGGTCCGTTGTTGTTGACCACAACTTCCTCTATTTTAGATTGGCCTTTCCCCATAGTGGTTTAATTTGAGTTTCAATTTTTAGTTTTTGTTTAATAAGGTAAATTTCATTAATTTTTTTTTTTTTTTTTAAGTGGATTTTTTTATTTCTCGTGCTGTTTTGATCATTTTCGAAAATAAACTGTGGAACTCCTGTTCCTCGATTTTCTTTTTATTTATTTTTTTTTTGTCTGGTAGATCGGATTGTTTTTTTTACGTTTTTTATTTGCCTCAAATACTTTTGTTTGAGGTCCTTGGATTGGCCGGGTATATTGGCCAACCTGTGCAGTTCGATTATGTGCTTCTTTAACTTCACCTTCTCGCCTCCTCGGGCCTTTGGTGCTGGTTGTATGGAAATCTTCTCCGACGAATGCTTCGGGTGATTTCGTTTCCTATATTCTTCAATGGAAATAGGTTGTGGCCCTTCTTTGATCGGATCTGCTGCTGGTGGGGTCTCAGTTAACCTTATCAAAGCCTGAGCTTGTTCGATCAGGTTTGCTGCCAGGGCCAGTCGGATTTTTTCGGACATCTAAGTAAGTTTCCAAAGTGAGTTGTTAAGTACTCCTGGCAAGATCGCCATGTAAAGTTTAGTACAACTAGACTTGGTCCGGCGAGTAGCCCTTTAAACCTTTACCCAAAAGCCAATGCTCTATAGGGCGTCTGTTGTACTAAACGTTAACGTTTCTATATCTTTTGTAAATAAAAGACCTTTGTCGTTTAGCTTTTCAAATCGAAGTGAATCTTAATTATTTTTATTCAATATTTATATACAATTATTGCTATATCCAACCATACTTCGATATTCGATGACATTCCATCGGATTTCCCGTACTATGCTTCATCAGCACAATGTATCCCAGGTGTCTCAAACTACATCGCTTATGCTGCATTATCAAACAATAGCTAACAATAAGTCAGCGACCCTTATGCACTGAAGGTGTCATATGAGTATTTTATTATGACACATATAGCTCATATAAGTGATATAGCTTGTGCACTAAGTGTGCCAACGGAAATACATTATGATGATGGGAACTAGAGTGTAGGGTATCGAAGTTGGTTGGATATGATTTTTTAATTAATTAGGTGATCGCTGGTGCGATCCCTTCACAGGTGTATGTTATGTATTAATTGATTGTAATAATACAGCGTTTTTAGTTTTTCTCAAAAAATTCAAATAGCGGAAATATGATGAACATGTTTTTTTGAGAAATTTTCTATCATTTTTCGTTATTTCCGATGATTGTTTTAAAAAAAAGGTTTTATCATTTAAATCAGCCAGGCCTTATATGTGCCAATTTTATTAAAAATGTAAAATGTACATTGACATTAATTCAAAATTTAAACTCATCAATTCACAAAATATACAAAAAAAAACTTAATTGAGTGTGTTTTGGCTATTTGGCAAAGGTTGGCATAGTAACGTTGCCTGCTGTAACGTTTGATTTTTAATTTTAAGAAAGAAAAGTATGGAATAGTTTCTGGAGGCAGTTTTCGATAGTTATTATATTTCATTTAAATGAATATGAGTAAATTGCGGAATATTGCATTGAAAGTCATGAAAAGAAAAGATTACTACCGAAAGAAAAGCGTAAACTAGAGTGCAAAAAAACAAACAAAGTCACAAAGGAAAACTTGGAGTTGCGGAAGAGAGTGTGAACATTCGATTAAAAATCGCAGAGTACCGTGGAAAAAAACGTGGAAAACCAGTGAATTAACTTTTAAACCCCAAGCTTTTTTCACGATCTCACATGTGTCTTTCTCAGGTATTTCACACTTTTTTTCGGAAAATCGGAAAAATTCGTAAAAAGAGCTTTTTTGCCGCGAGAAAAGCGTAAAATTAAGCGCAGCAAAAAAAGAACTTCACAGAAAAAAGCTTTTAAAGTCGTGCAAAAATCAAAAAGTCACGGGAAAATATGTGAAATACCGCAGCCTACAGCGTTACAAAGCGCACAATACCATGGAAACAATTGCGGAATACTAGTGGAAGATCGTGGAATACCTCGGAGAAAAAGGTGTGTAATAACAAGGGGAAAAGCGTTAAATATCGCAAAGAAAAACGAAGAATCTCACAGATAAAAGCCGGAAAAGTCGCGGAAAAAAGCCTGAAAAGTCGTAAAAAAATATGCATGGCAAAAAACGCAGAATTACGTGGACAAGACGCGGAAAACTGGTAAAGTGGTCAAAGAACTTTTAAACGCCATGGAAATGATCGCGAAATACTGCATGGGAAGCTATGAAAAAAAGCGCTTACTACCGCGGGAAAAAGCGTTAAATAATGTGCACAGAGAAAAACATGAAGTGAAGAATAGAGTGTGGAAAGTCAAGGAAAAATATAAGACACACTGTGATAAAAAGCACGGAATACCGTTGAGCGGAATATTGATGAAAGATCACGAAATACCGCAGACAATAGATACAAAAGGTTATGACATGAGTGCTAAGTACGACTAAGTACGAAGATGTTGTGTATTCAAGAGCATTTTAATAAAAAGATTAAAATTACTTAAATTATGAAGCCAATGAAAAACCGTGCGGGCCAGTGGCTAGCCAATTTTATAAACGATCGTATAATAAGATCACAGATGTACCTAATAACAAAATAAAAATCAATTTGCAAAGCAGGACAACGTCTGCTGGGTCAAATAGTTTGATATAAAAATTTTCAAAAAAATAATTTTTCGATTTTTAAAAAAACTTTCAAATTTTTTTTTGAAAAATCAATTTTTTGAAATCGGGTCACTGTATTTTTTTGAAATTTTGGTTTTAGATGTGCAATAATATTTTCTTGAAAATGGCATATCAACTTTATTTTTAAACAAGGTTTGAGAATTTTTCTATAGACAATTTTTTAACCGTTAGATTTTCGAATTTTTTTTTCTAAAAATGTTTGTTTTTTAATCAAATCAAATGGCCATTCTTAGTGTTGAGTTCAAGACAATTTAAGCAGTTGTAATTTAAGAAACACATTTTTTTTTTTTTTATTTCCTCAAAAATTATTTATTTTTAAATCCTTAATTATAATATTAGCGTCCACAACAACTTTCTGGATTTGAATAGCTTTGACAGACTGTAGTAGGCTCTGTTGGATTTGAGAAGCCGCCCGCGTATTTCTTCTTCTATGTTGTTATTGGCTGCTACTGTTGACCCAAGGTATTTAAAGGATTGCACCACTTCAAATTCGTGCTCCGCTACCTTGATTGTTTGACCAACTGTTCTTCTCGCATTCAACGCCACAATGTACTTTGTTTTACCTTCACTAATGTGCAGCCCCAGATTTTGTGCCGCCTGCTCGATCTGGATGAAGGAATCGTGTACAGCTTGTTCGGTTCTTCCGATGATGTCGATGTCGTCTGCGTAAGCCAGTATCTGGCTGGACCTGTTGACGATGGTCCCTCTTGTTGCCGTGCCAGAGTCACGGATTGCTTTCTCCAACGCCAGGTTGAAGAGGAGGCAGGCCAAACCATCCCCTTGTCGGAGTCCATTAAGGATGTTGATTGGTCTGGATAGCAATCCGGCTATTTTAACTTGGCTTGTTACGTTGTTCATGGTCAACCTACATAGTCGTGTCAATTTATTTGGGATGCCGAATTCTCTCATGGCTTTGTAAAGTTCTACCCTGGCTATGCTATCATAGGCGGCTATAAAGTCTATAAACAGATGGTATGTTGGGATGTTAAATTCTAGACATTTTTTCATCTGCCTGCCTGCCTAAGAGTAAAAATCTGATCAGTTGTTGATTTGCCTGGAATGAAACTACACTGATAGTGTCCGATGATGGTTTTAGCGTATGGGGTTATCCGGTCTTGTAGGATAGAGGAGAGTATCTTATGGGCGGTACTCAACAACGTGATACCTCTATAATTGCTGAACGTTGTGACATCTCCCTTCTTATGTATGGGGCATATAATACCTTTTCGCCAATCTTCTGGCATTTCTTCATGCTCCCATACGTGCACTCTGATGTCATGAATTGCTTGACGTAAGGCTGGCCCGCCGCGCCGTGGTGGAATAATTCGGCTGGTATGCCATCGGCTCCCGGGGCTTTGTTTTTCTTGAGCCGTCCTATAGCCTTCTCAACGTCTTCTATGCTTGGTGGCGGTAGCATAGGGTGTTCATCTTGAAGTAGTGGAGCCTCCACTTCTGCTGTGAACTGCTTATTTAGCAATTCATTGAAGTACACTTCCCATCGCTCCAGTATGCTTTGTGGGTCGGTGAACAGATTTCCCTCTCCGTCCTTGCAGTATGTGCAGCGTGGTGTATACTGCGTCATGTTTTCGAATTCAAATCCAGAAATCTAACTATAACTTCAAAACTGCTGCTGTACAGGACCATGGTCCTGCCAGTACTCATGTATGGATCCGAGACTTGTGTGCTTAGCAAAAGGCACTGTGACCTATTAGCCGCGTTCGAGAGAAAAGTCTTACGGAGAAATGTTGGCCCCATATGTGAGGAAGGACGATTCCGGAGACGGTACATTCATGAGTTGTACGCAATCTACCTTGAAGCAGACATAGTGACAAAAATTAAGCTCCGTAGACTCCGGTGGGCAGGGCACCTAACTCGTATGAGCGAAGAGGAACCTGCTCGGAAAGTCTTTTGCGGTACATTCTATGGTAGACGGCAGCGTGGTAGACCATGCTTGCGCTGGAGAGATGGCGTAGACCAGGACGCAAGAAGCCTTGGGGTGCGCAACTGGATGGCGTCGGCTCGAGACCGGGATAGGTGGAGAGACTTGTTGAAAGAGGCCAGGACCGGACTCCGGTTGTCGAGCCGATGATGATGATGATGATGATGATGTCCACAACAACTTTGACCCTAGGAGCAAGTTCGTGCGACCCAGTAGGTTATTTTATTTTTATTGACAAAACAAATCCGAAAAAAAAAAACTTAAGGCCATTTTATAGAACTAAAAGTGACCATTCTTGCATTTTATGCCAAATTTTTATTACTACATGTATTTGGATTCTAAATTAAAAAAAAAAAAAAAAACTCAACCTATTCTCTGTGCCTATTCATTTTTTTTATTATCCTGATATCAAATACCCTTAATTTTCTCTTTTATTAACTTCAAAAGTCTATTATAACTATAGACCTATTCTTTCTCCTATAGACATGGATGTATTGTTAACCAAGGGGTCAATAAAATAATCTTCTGGGTGGAATAAAAATATCTTTTATTTTCTATAAATGTCTCCTTTGTGAAATATCATCTTTCAAGGTTATGACTAGGTTATGACTATTGACAAAGACATTCATACACAACTGAACTTATTCTTAGATTAATAAATATTTTGCTTTATACTTCCAAAAGTAAAATGGAGGGATGTCCGAAACAAAGAATTTCATTCGAAAGAACAACAAAAGAATGTAAACTTTGTTTGTAGATAATGTAGAATTCGATTTAATACGTGATTTGCATTTATTTTCGGTTTAGTTCAGTTCAGTCCACCGAATATAGGTGATTGACAAGAAACTTCATCAAGTACTTAAAATTATTTTGTTTTTCTAATCGCTAAAGTCGACAAAACAAATAAATAATAAAAAAAAAAAAAAGTATTTTGGAATTTCATTCAATGTATACTTTGCACGAATGATTTGCATAAGATGCGAAAAAGGGCTAGGTGAAGTCAAAAAAGGAAGAGTAGTTTTCAAAAAAATAGTAATCAATAATAAAATGCTGGACTGAGTCACACGTACTTGGTCTTATGTAAAACTTTTTGTAAGAGTGTTAAAACCTTTTATATTTATATTTTTAAAAATCTATAAATTTATGAGATATAGGTAAAGTGCATCAACACACTTACGTTTTATACTGGAGTTGTTTTTTTTTTAATTTGCAACAAAATAAAAATGTATTAAATTACAGAAGTCAGCCATTGTTATTAATAATTTGACTGATTCATTTTCTACATTATAAGTGATAGAAAAAAACTTAATACACAAAAAGATAGGTGGTATAATATAATTCGGGAAGTTAGGGTAAAGTGGGGTTAAAGACAACAAATTTTTTTGTACTTCTCGAAAAATATAAAGGTTAGAATCAAGAAATAAAATTTATTGAAGAGTCAAATTAAAATGATGATGAGTTTTGGCTAAAAACAAAATTCTAAATAAATCAACTTTCCAAGTTAACATTTTTTCTCCAAAATCAAATATTTTTTAGTCTTTTGAAAATGATATCGGTGTGGGTAAAGTTAATGTTTTATTGAAAAATTAATTATGCACATTAATAGATAATATGTACTTCTTCTACATGTGTGAAGAACTTAGATTTTCACACACTTTTTTCAATGAATAACAAAACAAGATTTTTCGTTCCAAGTTTTTTGACCAATTCTATGAGATTTACATTTTCAAAATTGAAATTTACACAGTCATTAAAGAACCAGTGGAGAACGGTGTCGTTAGCTCACAAATGGATTCGTGATTCGCATATAATATTTTTATTATTTTGTTTTTTATCGGATTTTAAAGATTAAGGTGTTTAAATTTAGCTTAAATACTACAACAAAAAGTAATTTTTATTAAATAATTTTATAAAACAATACACTACAATATTGTTGGTACAAGTGTTTTTGATAGGCAATAAATATTTTTAACATACAATTGATAATTGAATTAAACCACCCACACAAACTTTAAAAAATGTATTTGTTTTTTAAAGCTACAAAAAACGTCAAATTTTGAATAAAATCCGTATCAAAGTCCTAGTTTTTTTTTTTTTATCTTTCAATGTGCATAATTATTTTTTTCCATAAATTATCAACTTTATCCAAAATAACATCATTTTCAAATGTCTGAAAAAATATTTGATTTTGGAAAATAATTTTTAACTTGAAAAGTAAAATTTTGAGAATTTTTTTCTTAATTGTATTTTTTCATCAATTTCTGTATTTAATTAAATTTATTTTATAATCCTTACTCTTATACTTTTCGAAATGTACGAAAGTTTTTTTTTTGGCTTCTGCCCCATTTTACCGTAACTTGCCGGGGGAATTTCGAAAAATGTCGTCGTATCAGAACTTTACATTATACTACCTATCTTTTGGTGTATTTAGTTTTTTTCTATCACTTATAGTGTAGAAAATAAATCAGTCAGAATATTAATAACAATGGTCGACTTCTGTAATTTAGTAAATGAAAAATAAAAAAAAAAAATAGACAAACACAGTATAAAATGTAAGTGTTTTTTTTACCCTTTACCTACTTATAGTGTCTGATGTGTGAAAAAAAACTAGTAATAATGGGCTGAAAAAATCTATGTGTTATTAATGGTTTAAAATTTTTATAAATGCCGGTAAGGAAGTATAACTTAAATAAAATGCACGATTTATGCTAAGCTTTTTTAATTAAAAATTTGTAAATGCAGTTTTGGAAAAAAAATCGATTTTTAAATGACTAAAACAGATTTTTAAATGAATTTAACCTGAAAACGAAGTATGCAATTTGATTTCCCCTTTAATCGTTCCCCTTTTGAAAATCGTTGGAGCCGTTTTTTTTTTAAAACTATTTTTTCCATATAAAATTTTGCAAGGACTTTTATAAAAAAAATTGGTACGCCATTTTTAAGATATTATTAATCGACATCTAAAAATCATATTTTGAAAAAAAAATATTGAGTAGTTTTTGAAACAATGATTTTTCAAAAAAAAAAAAAATTTAATACATATGTATTTTTTAAAAATCCAAAAAAATAATTTTCGAATTTTTTTTACTAAAAACTATTACGGCAACTTAAAAGATTTCATGTAAAAAAATGGTTGAAATTGATTGATTTATGAAGGAGATAATCAGAATTTAAAAAAACGGTTCTATGGCACATACCGTTTATAACGGTATTTGAAAAAAATGGTTTTTCATTTAAAGATAGACCTTATCCAAAAAAATGACCATGATTTTTTCAATAAAAATCGTAGGCACCGTCTTTGAGAATAATGAGTTTTTCTAAAATCGGTATATGACAGGTACCGTTATTTGGGGTCCAAAAAAAAAAAATTCCAAAAAACGTCTGGGGATATTGTCCAAAAAACGCCACATACCAAGTTTGAAGTAAATCGACCCATCCGTTTAGGCTGTGGTCTCTGATTCATACAGACAGACAGACAGAATTGTCGGACCCACTTTTTTCTCATTCTCTATTATCGTAATGTCATGTTTGATTGTTATCTCAACTTTTATTTTTGTACGAATGCATAACTTGATATATGGTACCCATATCGCAAGTAAAAAGAGTGATTTTTTGCAGGAGAGTGAATATAATTTGCAAAAAAGTGAAATTGCATTCCAAAAGGTTGCATTTGATTTGCAAAAGGATGAATTTAAAGTGAAAAATCTGTAGCAGATATTCGGAAAAACCAGTATCAAGAGGTAGATTCTTTGTGTGTATACTATTTTTACAATGGTTAAATAATACCCTTTAAAATTTGAGATTATACCATAAATTTTTTTTTAAGTCGAGTAATTTTAATGTTTTTTAATTTATAAAATAATAATAAATCGAATACAACATCTTTTGTTATTTAAATTTATAACCATGTTTTGTAAAAAAAAACGGGATTTGAGGTATTTGACGTGATTTTAAAAAGCGGAATTATAATAGGGCGAGATCTTTAATAAGCGGGATTTTACAAGACGGGATCTGAGAATTTTTTTTTCTGTCATTTTTGAAAAATGGAATTGGAATAAACGGTATTCCGATACGCTCTCAGAAATGATAAAGTTCCTGCGACAAATTACTTATTTGCAACTAAATCCACCATACTGCAATCGAAGAAGACGCTCCTTCGCATCTATAAATGACAACTATAGCCACCAATCGAAGATTTTAAGTGACAACATACACTGACAAACTATATAAGGCATAAAAACCCACTAAAGGAATTGTAAGTCTACCACCCGGACAGGAATATTTCAGAAGTTGACCTTGGATTTGCAGAACGTATACTGAGAATTTTTTTCTTTTCGCCTAGAAAGTTCCTTCAGCCATACGTGAATAAAAGGGAAGAAGAAAATACGATTTTCTTTAAAAATAAAAAAAATATAGAATTCCTACAGAAGTGTACAAAAATTACCCACAAAATAAAAAACAAAAAGGTAATGTCGTACTCTCGTAATGAATAATGAACAGAAAATTTAAAGCTTCCTTCATTTTTGTCGACTTAATTATGCATTGCCATAAAGAGAGAGTTGATAGTCACATAAGGTCCATAGGTCCTCCAAGAGAAACTGTGTCATTAATTAATTAATTTGGAATTTAATCTTTCAACATGTTTTGAATGAAAGAACGAAGATCAAAATCAGTTCACACACTTCTGTTGACATTATTGAGATTGGCCGCAATATCCTCCAGAATAATATTTCATTCCCTGAGCACATAAACTAAAGTATAAAGCGGGTTTTCGTCAAAGAAGTATTCGTTTCATGTACACAGGTTCATTAAATAGGTTGGCCTTTAGCCTATTTATTACATGAACGTATTCGACGAACGTCATTAAAAAGCTACTAGTAGTCTCGGTTCTCCCCTGGGTAGATATCTGCTACATTTTTTATTTTTTTTTATTTTTTCCTTATGAGATCTGAAAGGAAATACAAACGAGATTGTTTTGACTTTTAAAAACTCTACGTAGGCAAAAATAAACTGCAAATGCAAATATATGGTATCATTCATCGAAACAGAGATGAACTACTTCTTCCTTTTTGCCTACCTACTCAAAATAAGACATCTCTTAAAGATTCAACAGAGATGTCTGAGTCTGAGTAAGCAAAATCTGAATACATTTCTTTTCATTAACTACTCTGCAATATGCATCCATAAGACCTAGTGTATCTATTGTACATGTATTTATAAAGTAAGCCTCTTTTGTATATTTGCGTTTTTTTATGTAAAAAGAATCTTTCAGATAAAATCTTTTCATGGCAAACAAAGTAATTTTGCTTTGGTAGACATTAAGCAAATTCAAAAGCGGCTTTCTTTGGCAGCTTAATAATAATGATCCCAGGTCAGATTAAATATTTTAACGGCAAAAGGCTAGGCAAGGTAGGGTAGCCATGACCTAGTATGTTTTACATAAATAAAGTGATGCAGTTGCTAAAGCCATGGATTGTCAGAACTAAGGTGTTAACAAGAGCGTGGAGGTAATCAAATTCTTTGGGACTAAAGTGCTTGTTGACAAGCCGGGGTGAAAATATGGAGTGCCACTTTGTGTTTTGTATGAAATCAATACCAAAAAGAAGTACTTTGAGGCTTGAGTACACACGTGCTATATTATGTATTGCAGTGTGTGGATTACTTACAAGGACGTAACTATACAAATAGTGGTGGAGTAAAATAAAAAGGCACATGGTAGTGCCGATACCGACACGGTTAAAATAAAATGCAAAAAATTCTAAAGTTTATTGCAGAAAAAAGTACCTACGAGTATCACCTTGCATTATATGCCCTTCTTTGATGTGATGTACCCGAAAAATGTTGAAAAAATTATTAAAAAAAACGCTATTTCGTCTTAAATTCTGATAATTTCTTGATAGGTAATTTGAGGATATTGTTTTGGACGTATTTTAATATTGTAAAAAATATTATAACCGTCAGTTAATCAGTGTTCCTGTTCATTTCTGTCTTTTGGAGGATGCAAAAAAAGGGGGTCCCGCAATTCTGTCTGTCCCTCTGTCTGTGTATACCTCGAGCTACAGCCTAAGCCACTTAGCCCATGTTCTTTAATCTTGGTGGATAAAGGTGGTGATTTCCTAGAGGGGACATTTAATTTTTTTTTACTACTAAAACTAAAGGTACCTGTCATATAACCGTTTTTTTTTTTCATTTTTGAATTTCTCTTAAACGACTCAACCAATTTTAATTAATTGATTTTTTTTTATACAGAAACTCCTTAACAAGTTTAAATTTATTTGATATCAAAATTTTCAAAAAAGTAATTTTTGGATTTTTAAAAAAAGTCTGTAAAAATTTTGTATTGAAAAACCAATTTTTCGAAAACGGGTCACTGTATTTTTTTGAAATCTTAGTTTTAGGTGGGCAATAATAAAGGGTGATTTTTTAAAAGGCTTAAAACTTAAAAAAAAAAAAAAACACAAAAAATTCGAAAAAAAATTATGAAATATTTATTTGAATCGATAGTTTGAACCTTGCAATTTAATGTTTAAAGATAATTTCATGCAAATGTTGACCGCGGCTGCGTCTCAGGTAGCCCATCCGCTGAGTCCAATTTTGGCATACTCTTTCACACTTATCGGCCTGTATCTCACGAATGAATGCATGGATGTTGGCTCCCAGTGCGTCAATCGAAGCGGGCTTGTCCCTATAGACATTCACCTTGACATAACCCCACAAAAAATAATCTAATGGTGTCAAATCGCACGATCTAGGCGGCCAATTGACCGGCCCGAAACGTGAAGTTAACTGTTCACCAAACTCGCCTCGCAATTGCGCCATTGTTTCGCGTGCTGTGTGGCATGTGGCACCGTCTTGTTGAAACCACATATCATGCAAGTCAAGAACTTTCATTTCGGGCAAAAAAAAGTTTGTTATCATCGCTCGGTAGCGTTCACCATTGACAGTAACGCTACGATTCGCATTATCTTTGAAGAAATATGGCCCAATAATGCCGCCGGCCCATAAACCGCACCAAACAGTGGCTTTTTCGGGATGCATTGGTACCTGTTGCAATGCTTCTGGCTGATCTTCACTCCAAATGCGGCAATTTTGCTTATTTACGTACCCATTCAACCAAAAATGAGCCTCATCGCTGAACACAATTTTTCGATAAAAAAGCGGATCCTCGGCCAGCTTTCCAAGAGCCCATTCATCAAAAATTCGGCGTTGTGGTAGGTCGGCTGGCTTTAGTTCTTGCACCAGCTGTATCTTAAAAGGCTTCACGCCCAAATCCTTCCGCAAAATTATCCACGTAGTGCTGTAACAAAGGCCTAACTGCTGGGAACGGCGCCGAATCGACATTTCGCGGTCTTCTGTCAGACAAGCTGATACGGCCGCAATATTTTCTTCACTACGCACAGTACGTAAACGTGTTGGTGGTTTAATGTCCAACAAAGTAAATTTGGTGCGAAATTTGGTCACAATCTTGCGAATAGACTGCTCAGAAGGTCGAGAATGCCGACCATAAAATGGAAGCAGCGCGCGATGAACATTTCGAACCGAGCACGAATTTTGATAGTAAAATTCAATAATTTGCAAGCGCTGACAATCCATGGTTAAATTGCAAACCAAACTGAAGCTGTTTGACAGTGACACAAGGTACTAAACAGACGTCAGCTGTCAAAACCAGTGTTGCCAAAACCATTATTTGAAGAATCATTAATGTTATCAACAATAAAAATAGACCCTGATGATGAGGATAGTATTTTCGAAATATATTGTTAGAAATTACCTTAACTGGAACCATTTTTAACTGAACTTTTTAAAGCAATACAAAGACCTGTTTTGATGATCTTTGCTTAAAACTATAATTAAATAAACTTAAAGTGCTCTTTAATATTAATTATTAAATTAGAGAAATTTTTCATCGCATACAATTTCATTGGCAATGACCTATCCAATTTGTTTCAAAATTTAAATGAAAATCTACATCTCTATTGCTGCTGAATGTTCTTTTAATTTTAATTGACTAAGCATACTATGTCGCATTAAACTACATTTCCATTTTGCTTTGCTTAAATTTGAATAAATTTAATTAGACTTCGAAATAAGAAGACCACTATAATACGGGCAGCCTGTTGCTAAGGCTAAAACAAAAATATACCGAATACCACAAAAACGATGTGAACAAAACCCCCAAGCGCCTTATTCTGGCCAACGTTGAATGTATAAGAGACTTTGTTTGGCCACAAAATCAAAAATAAAAAAAAAAAAAGACTTGTATAGAAGTTGATTAAAAACCATCTTGTTAGTTTGAACTAGCAAATTTTAAAACACATCAACGAAAGGGTTTTCTACAGGATGTCAACGAAAGGAACTTCTGCAGGAGAGGTAAGATTTGTGACATTAAAAAGATGTCGTAACTTAATTTCCGTATTTTATTCCTGCCAATAGTATTCTGTCTCTTTGAAGATTTAATCATTTTATTTTTTTGCTTCTTCATGACAGAGAAAACTGTACGAATATAAAAAAAAGGTAAATAATCCACATACCAACCATGTGTGTTGTATAACGTAGGTAGTACTTATTTGGAAAAATTTGTTTCTTAGAAAATCGAAATCGATATTATGTAATATTTATGATGGAAAAAGGACGAAAATGTTATCTTCGTTACAATTTCTATTTAGGTATGAGCCTAAGACCACTAGCTTGATGAGATGGTTACTTGAAAGTTGATATCTGGACCCTACTTAAAGACAGCATCTGATTTCCGTTTTCTGGTGAGATAAATTATGTCCTCTAAGGCAAGTTTTAGATTCCTAAGAAATATTGAATTTGAGGTAACAAACAAGATAATGCGAAAAAAGGTATGTATGGCAGTTCAATCTGTATCATAAAATGTTTGCCCTTTTTTCTCTTTCTCGAGATAACTCCGTGCGTTACCGTTGAATATTTTTTAATTGTAACAAAAAAAAAAAAAAGCTTTAGATGAAAGCGATGTAGCGACGTATCATAAAGAATGCTTCATCATCATCATCGGCTCGACAACCGGGGTCCGGTCCGGGCCTCTTTCAACAAGTCTCTCCACCTATCCCGGTCTCGAGCCGACGCCATCCAGTTGCGCACCCCAAGGCTTCGGGCGTCCTGGTGTACGCCATCTCTCCAGCACAAGCATGGTCTACCACGCTGCCGTCTACCATAGAATGTACCACAAAAGACTTTCCGAGCAGGTTCCTCTTCGCTTATACGAGCTAGGTGCCCTGCCCACCGGAGTCTACCGAGCTTAATTTTTGTCACTATGTCTGCTTCAAGGTAGATTGCGTACAACTCATGATTGTACCGTCTCCGGAACCGTCCTTCCTCACATATGGGGCCAACAATTCTACCTAATACTTTTCTCTCGAACGCGGCTCCAGACATGAGTACTGGCAGGACCATGGTAATGTACAGCAGCAGTTTTGAAGTTATGGTTAGATTTCTGGATTTGAATAGCTTTGACAGACTGTAGTAGGCTCTGTTGGATTTGAGAAGCCGCCCGCGTATTTCTTCTTCTATATTGTTATCGGCTGCTACTGCTGACCCAAGGTATTTAAAGGATTGCACCACTTTAAATTCGTGCTCCGCTACCTTTATTGTTTGACCAACTGTTCTTCACTAATATGCAGCCCCAGATTTTGTGCCGCCTGCTCGATCTGGATGAAGGAATCGTCTACAGCTTGTTCGGTTCTTCCGATGAAGTCGATGTCGTCTGCGTAAGCCAGTATCTGGCTGGACCTGTTGACGATGGTCCCTCTTGTTGAAGAGGAGGCAGGCCAAACCATCCCCTTGTCGGAGTCCATTAGGAACGTGTTTGGTCTGGATAGCAATCCGGCTATTTTAACTTGGCTTGTTACGTTGGTCATGGTCAACCTACATAGTCGTGTCAATTTATTTGGGATGCCGAATTCTCGCATGGCTTTGTAAAGTTCTACCCTGGCTATGCTATCATAGGCGGCTTTAAAGTCTATAAACAGAGGGTATGTAGTAAACTTCTTAGATTTTATTTAATTAATTTAAATTTTTTAAACTAACTAAATTTAACAATACAACATTATGTTGCATTGATATAAGTGTCATGAGATAAAATTTATTCATTTCATTTTGACCTCAAGCCCATTCACCAAAATCATTATTAGTTTATAAATAAATTGAAACTTTTTCAAGACTTACAAATTTCTAATTTCACTTTTACTTCAAGTTTATATATAATTTGTTCGTTTTTTATCTATAATATTTATTTCACTGGCAATAAGAATCCTTAAACTCATTATTGAAATTTCTTACATCCGTTTGGGATAGCAAAACTTTTCAAATCTGCACAATTAGGGGACTTCTTGTAAACACTTTCAAATTTTAATTACTTTTGATCAAGTTTCACAATCGCTTTAATTAGATTCATTAATATTGATTTGTTTGCAAGACAATATACACTAAAGATGCTTACAATAATAAATTACAGTCCTTTTATTAAATACCCACTATTCACTATGGTTTCAATTGAAATTGTACCTTGCTCATGGCACAACATGATTTGGAAAATGACGAATTACATAATTCAATTTGGCTCTTGAATACGATATTGCCATTCAAATTTCAGTGTACAACAGCAGTTACCTTATACATTTGAGGCTTTGAAATTTGATATTATTTGGCTATATTACCTTGGTATTTTCTAAGAATATTATAATTTAAAATTGTATACATTCAAAGTCTTTTTCAAAACAATATTTTAAATTAAATTCTCAATAAATGTTGCTGTTTGCTATAACATTTTAACAGTGTCAAATAATTAAGAGTAACTTTTCCAATCTGTTCCCATTAAGAAGCACTTTCATTAAAAATTCACTGACATTCCTCTTTGCTCATGACAGTGTTGGTTTAGTCTAATTAATAGACAATCCGAATGTTGCAAAACCTCTTATCGTTTAGAACAAGGTTCTTTAGAAAATTGTTCAATTTTAACACGTTCCGAAAACAAATATGCGAGCCCCAACGTCCGTCGGCATCGTTGTCGTCATAGCGAATGCTCTATTTTCGTTCAAGTTGAAGCAGATGTCCTGATTCATTGCCTATATACTTACATGTCGTCCTTAACATAGAGGTGTTCCAAAACCCAAAAACCCACACAACCCAAATGCCTGAGAGTTTTTCCTTCTTGTTAATTGCTTTTGCTCCTCAGCAGTTCGTTTTAAGTGGGAAAGATGATGACGTTAATACCAGATGATATCTAAGCTGGTCAGAATGCCATTAATCTTTGGTTGCTGACGTTGGTCGATAAGGGTTTTCTTGATTAGATGATTCCTGTCAGGAGAGTAAGTATTTTTCAGGGTGAAATACTAAATTTTATTATGTCCGTGTACAATGTACATTGTGTATGTATAGACACATAATCTTCGAATTACTTCATTATAAATGGTTTAATAATATAGATACTAACTGATAGATGAAGTGTGCGTGCTGGTCTTAAGCTGTTTTTTTTATGATAAATAAAGATGATGCATGTCAAAAACGACCGATTGCATCGTAATAGACAATAAGAATCTTAAGAATTAAATTTTATGCAGAAACATACTTTTAGACCAGGAATATTACTAATACAGCTGTTATAAAAGAGGGGTTGGGGTCAAAATCCCGAAAACCGAAATTCAGAAAGCCCAAAATCACGAAAACCGAAAATGCCGAAAACCCAAAATCCAGAAAACCGAAAATCCAGAAAACCGAAAATCCAGAAAACCCAGAATCCCGAAAACCCATAATCCTGAAGATCCAGAATCCCTAAAACCCAGAATCCAGAAAAGCCAAAATCCCAAAAACCCAGAATCCCGAAAAATTATATAAAATGAAAATTTTGCCCAAATTGTTCATTTTATAGAATTTTTCGGGATTCCGATTTCGGACAGTTAATTTATTGTTAAGAAGTAAACAAATAAACAATGAGGAAAAAAACAACGTAAAATATAAAAAAATCAGTATGATTTGGCTTAAAGTTGGAAATAGTTTAAACAATGCTGATCAACTTTGAATTAAAAATGACATTAATGTAAGAGCGAAAAAATATCTCAAGGTTTCTCTATACCTTGAAAAACGTTTCAAAGAAAAAGAAAAATGGACCAAAAATATTGTCTCGGACCCGGAAAGATCATTCTAAAATAAATTTTCTAAAGCTGATTTTATACAATTTAAATTTTGATGTTTGTTGATATTATTTTTCTTTACTCGAAGCTATTTTTTTTTTATTTGTTAGATTGTTTTTGCTTTATTTGTAAACTGATTTTATTTTGTTATTGTTTATTAAAAGTTTCAAAATTACAGCATTGACATATTTTGGCATAATTTTTCAATTTTAATTAGGGGATTTTGGCCTTTCTGGATTTTGGGTTCGCGGGATTTTTGGATTTCGGGATTTTGGGTTTTCGGGATTTTGGGTTTTCGGGATTCTGTGTATTTGGGAGTTTGAGTGTTCAGGATTTTGGGTTTTCGGGATTATAGGTATTCGGGATTTTGTGTGTTCGGGATTCTTGGTTTTCGGGATTATGGGTATTATGGATTTTGGGTTTTCTGGATTTTTGGCTTTCTGTATTTTGGATTTCGGGATTCTATCCTTCTTCCACAAAAGAGACATCGAAAAAAATTTTTAAAGTTAAACTTTTTGAAAAGATATGATTTTAAAACACTATTCTATAGGGTTTTGTGGTGTGATTTATTTAATACTTCCAAAGTGTCATATTTTAAATGTTTAAATATTATTTTGACACAAAATATATTCTTCCCAACCCATTTTTTAGATGAAACAATAAAAATGGAGTACTACAAAATTGCATTTTTTACTTGCGATAGGGGTACCATATATCAAATTATGCATTCGTACAAAAAAAAAAGTTGAGATAACAATCAAACATGACATTACGATGATAGAGAATGCGAAAAAAGTGGGTCCGACAATTCTGTCTATCTGTCTGTATGTCTGTCTGTCTGACTGTCTGTCTGTCTGTATTTATCAGACACCACAGCCTAAACGAATAGGTCGATTTACTTCAAAATTGGTATGTGACGTTTTTTGGAGAATATCCTCAGACGTTTTTTTGAATTTTTTTTTTGACCCCAAATAACGGTACCTGTCATATACCGGTTTTAGAAAACTCATTTTTCTCAAAAACGGTGCCTACGGTTTTGATTAAAAAAATCATGGTCATTTCTTTAGGTAAGGTCTATCTTTAAATGAGAACCATTTTTTTCAAAAACCGTTAATAACGGTACCTGCCATAGAGTGTTTTTTTTTAATTCTAATTTTCTCCTTCATGATTCAATCAATTTTAACCATTTTTTTACATGGATGCTTTCAAGTTGCTGTAATAATATTCAGTAATAAATTTTAGAAAATTTTTTTTTTGGATTTTTAACAAAAGTTTGAATTTTTTTTTTTGAAAAATCATTTTTTCGAAAACTATATAATATTTTTTTTCAAATTTTAGTTTTTAGATGTTGATAAATAATATCTTAAAAATGACGTCCCAATTTTTTTAATAAAAGTCCTTGCTGGATTTTATATAGAAAAAATATTTTTTTTTAGAAAATGACTAACGATATTCAAAATTTTTTTTTAAAAATGTATCATTATAGAAGAAATCAAATTGCGTTCTTTGTTTTGAGGTTAAATTCATTTAAGAAACTTTTTTAGTTATTTTAAAACCGAATTTTATGGTTTTTTAATTGTTTTTTTCTAAAACTGCATTTACAAATTTTTAATTAAAAGGGTTTAGCATAAATAGTAACTTTATCTTCAAGAGCAAGAACGTGCGACCCAGTCGTGCATTTTATTTTAATTGTTCCAATGAACAATGGTACTGATTTTTAAAATAATGGAGGTGTCTATAAAAACCGAAATACTTAATTCTCAAAATTTTTGTTATAAAAAAAAAATTTATAAAAAAAATTCTTGCAACGGCACAGAAAAGTTTGGGATTACTAATGTAATTCATATTTTTTGAAAGGGTATTGCTCATTTTTAGAAAGGTGAAGTTAAGCTTATATTTTTGAAATATTTTTTTCAGATCGGTAGTATGGGAGAGTCAAGATATTTGAACTAGAAGATGCCCAATTCAAAACAAAGATTTCAGTTTGTTTTACAAATATTTGAATAATTTTGGGAAAAAGATGACGTTGAAATTCAATGGATATTAGAACTTGCTATTGCTATCTGTTTTACTAATATACAATTTTTTTTTTCGGCAAAATATTAATTTTGGTGTGTTTTGACGAATTTATTTTGAAAAAAATAGCCTAATTTTCAATCAAAAAAGTTAAAGAAAATATTTTTAATTTTTGAAAATTTTGAGTTAAATCCTCTTTTTTAAGACTAAATAAGAAAATAACACAGTTATTGTGAAAAACATTGTGAAAAATACTGTTCAAAATAAATTTGTCAAAAATACACAGATTAATATTTTGCGAAAAAAAATATTTACTAGTAAAAAACAAAGCAAGTTTCAATAAAATCTAACTATTTGTGAAAAAGATAAACATAAAAAACAAACAAGTTCGTTTTTGGCATTTTGGACAATATTTTTGAGGTTATATAGAAAAATCATTTTTGTAAAAACTTAAGATCTTTTTACCACCTACATTTTTATTGTATTTATTTTTTTTTCGAATGTAGATCTACTCTTGATAGAAATCATAAGAAACCACGAACTTCGATACCCATCCCACTTTTTCGTAATTTTGTCCACCATCCTTATCCTAATAATTTTTTTTTCAAAAAGTTTTTGTCAATTTAATTTAAAATTTACTAGTCACTGTGGCGTATGCGTAACTTTTTATTTGATGAAAATTTTAGTAGCTATACAGTTTAATGAGCTATAGACATAATAGAAATAATGCGTTAATGACCATTAGTTATCATTTTCTGACTTTTAAAGTCATACAATACTAGTAAGTAGTCGATTTCAGTAAGTAGTCAGATTTTCTTCAAATTTGGTACAGATGATGTTTACGTATTTTCGAAAGTTAATTTTTTTTCGTTTTTGAATATCTCGTCTATAACTAATACTTCCTATATAACGGCTTTGAGTTATTGGATTCGTCTCGAAAACGGCTCTAACGATTTTGTTTTTAGGTTTTTCTCAAAAGACTCGAACAATGCAGAAACAGCGTTGCCGTTTTTTTTGCCAATTGGTTTGTTAAATAAACAAACAAATCAATTGTGAATATTTCGTAAACGGTTTAAGCCATTTTGACTAAAATTTCATATAACCCTAAGCAATCTCATTAAGTTTTCAAAAAAAAACATAATTTAATTAAAAAAAACTAAAAAAGAATAAAAAATTGAAATTAGTTTTCCACTTTTCTTGTAAATTAATTTATTACTGAAGCAAATCCCTATATTTTTTAATTTCGAACATAATTTATTAGTTTTATAATTTTTATATATATAAGGGTCACTTACTTCTATAGCAACTTTAGCCCAAAGAGCAAGTATGGCTTTTTTTTTTCTTTGAAGTTTGCGGAATTGCCTGGCCTGGTAAGGACCATGGACCCGCGAAATTGAAGTTTGTACCAGTTTATTTGCTGAAGTCTACACTATCATTTTGAGCATAATTAATTTCAACGTACATTAATAATTGTAAGTTAAATCTTAAATTGCAATATTGATGCTGTTTTTTCAAGATAGTGGCAAAAACCCCAAATGCGATTCGTTGGTACTTTTAATTTAATTTAATTTAATTTTCACTAAATAAAAAGCTGTTAAATATTTTGTGTCGCTGAAAACCTAAATACCCTTTCTTGTATTCGTTTCACTTCGATTAAAGATTAAAAAAATAACAGGAAGTAGAGAACGAAAGTTTGGTTTTGTTTTGTTTTTTTAACAAACTTGAAGTTCTAAATTGTTTCCAAGTAATTAAATTGTAACTATTATATTATTTTTTTTTTATCTCTGGCAAACAAATTTAAAAGGCACCAGAAAAAAAATTCATAGAGGGTTGGCAAAAATTGGTTATGCCCCGGGTGGAAAAAACCTACGTTACGCCCTTATAATGTAGTACCACAGACATAATAAATCGCAAAATAAAAATTCCAAGAAACAATAAAAAAACCGACAAAAACAATTCATACAATTTAACAAAAACAAACAAAGTACAAAGTAAACAATGACTGTTCGACAAAATAAATTATGTGCGAAAAATGAGTGTTAAAACTTCCTAAATAAATTGACACAAAATAAAAAATATTCAAAATCCAATTTTAAAAATGTTTAGAACAGCAGTAGCTTAAAGATATTATAAAGAGAATATGAGAGACAAAATATTGACCGTAATCCTTTTGTTTTTGACAAACTTAGTATTGTCACCAATTTTTTTTTTTTTTCACATTATGTAGGATTGAACACAAAAATTATACGGAAACGGAGAATCGAAAAGAATTAGCTTTAGCGACTTTGGTTTCTGTGTTCAGAAATTTAAATTTTACTGCCAAATTGTCAAACAATAGAACGAAATCTTTCGCTGTATATAATTTACGTATTCCTACGCGGCAGCTAACAACGCTAAACATTTCCTATTTTTCCTGTAGGCATAATA
The DNA here is from genome assembly GCA_948107695.1 of Meliscaeva auricollis. Lineage (NCBI taxonomy): Eukaryota > Metazoa > Arthropoda > Insecta > Diptera > Syrphidae > Meliscaeva > Meliscaeva auricollis. Next base: position 39,506,553 of record OX403616.1, on the reverse strand, counting down.
TTCACTGACATATTTTATAACAAAAACAATTCTTCTCTGTTTAACAAATAAAATATTTAAATTCTTTATCTTAACATTTTTTTTTTTATATTGGGGCCCTTAGCTATACTGGCAGAAAATAACTCAATTTGTGTTTGGGTACATATGAATAACTCGCATATTATAGAACAAAAAAAAATCTTAATTAGGTTGTAACTTTATATTTACCGCACACATAAAATGTACATATTTCTCTGTCTTCTATTCTTCTAATGGTACAAATACACGTTACAGGATACACAATTACACATAACACATCTTCATTTTACAGCAACCGAAGACAAAGATGAACTGAGATCTTGATATTGAATGAATAAATTCATTATTTCAAAGAAAAACCACAGCAACGGAAAAGCATATTCATATGCAAGGCTTAATATTTAACTTTACATTCAGAACCAAAAAAAAAGTTAGGTAACTAATTCCGCATCAATAAAACATCTCTTTAATTTAAAATTCACAGTGTTTCTATATAATTGATAACATTCCTTGTCTTTAAACTTTAAAAGTATTGTTTCTTTTTTTTTTTTAATTTGACAGACAAAAAAAAAACATTATAACATCAAATCCATGAACAGAAATAAATTTTCAATTTTATACATCATCAGGCCACAAATACTATACTTCTTTTTTCTACAAAAAATAATTAAAACCTATCCCCATATGGGATACCTTTTCATTTTGAAACATAATCCCTTTCTGTTTTGCATTTATCCCATAGAGAAAAAAACACACACAGGCATATATTATATTCATAAGTTTGGTATGTCCTGTCTTTAACATCAACTATAGAGTTTTCACTTCGTATCCGGCTAATGCTTTGAAAATGTGAGAAAACATATTGTTAGGGGCGATATCTTGAAAATTTTATCCAAATGCAAATTCCCTATCCTTTTGTTTCTCTTTCAGTTTCAAATGTTTTCTTAATTTTGTTAATAATACAAATGAAACACAAACTGTAACTAAAAAAATTCTGCTAGGTAGTACAGCTGTTTGTTTTTTTTTTAATCACCATTGTCTTTCTCTAACCGGCTGCTTTTAGCTGGATGATTTATAGGATTATAAAACATTTTAAATTATTAATTTAAACGTAAATGTTGTCCGAAATGCTGCAAATTAAAAGTTGGAAACTAAAATCAATAACAATTTAATATCCAATAAACAAACTACATAACATACAGAAGATTGAAGACTCTGACACCATTGTTAGTCTTTTTAAAAACGGCACTGTTTACCAGTGCCGTTTTTAAAAGGACTAACATAGTACGGGTAAAATAGGTATTTAATAAAAAAAATTGTTACGCTCATGAAACTTGGCAAAAAATTTTACATTTGCAATAAGATTGAAGAATCGAAAGAGTCCATAAAAATATCTTAGGTGGAAGGGTATTTTTTGGTGGTAAAGAGGGAGGAATTGAAGACTAAAAAAATAAATTAAAAAATTGGTGTTGCGATATAAACATATGATACATGATTTTAAGATACTTTTTGATGCTGAACCTAATGTCACCAAAATTAAGTCAATAAGCCTACTCTATGAAAAGTTGTACTCTATTTTAAGCAAAGGTGTCTTTATTTTTGCCGAGAGAGGTAAAATGGAACCAAAACCCATGAAAATAAAATGCACGACTGGGTCGCACGAACTTGCTCATGTAGTGTAAAGCTATTTTATGTATTAACTTAGCTTGAAAATTTCAGCTTTTGGTCATTTGGATGTGTCAATGATTTGTGGTTTTTCAAAATTTTATTTTTAGATGTTGATATATATTAGCCATCTTCAAAATGGCATACCAATTTTTTTTAAATAATTTTTTTTTTTAAAACGGCTCAATAGATTTTTTTGAAAAAAAATTCTAAAAATTTATCGTTATTGAAGAAATCATATCAAAAAGTTTAATCAAAATCGTTAGAGCCGTTTTCGATAAAATTCGAATAACTCAAAAATGTTGTATGGGAGGTACTCGTTCTAGATGAGATATTCAAAAACAAAAAAAAATAACTTTTGAAATTAAAATCATCTGTACCGAATTTGAAGAAAATCCGTTCACACGTTTGGGCAGTGGAGAAGTGTACAGATTGACGCACAGACGCACAGACGCACAGACACACAGACGCACAGACGCACAGACGCACAGACGCACAGACGTACAGATGCACAGACCGACGGACGGCATGACGAAAACCACTTTTTCGGACTTCTCCATCATCGTTATGTTGGTTTTGATTAAAAACTCAAATTTTGTTTTTGACACGAAACCAATACTTGCCCTTTGAGCAGGTAAAAAGATGATACACTCTTGGAATTCGGTAAGAGCGTTTCATTTAAAACAAGAACAAGGAATCTAGAATGAAAAATATTTTTGGTAAAATTCTGTTTTTTTGAGGGGGAAAGTTATCGGTGAAAAAGCTACTACAGCATCTGACTGAAAAATGATACATTTATGAAACTTGGTAAAAATGTTACTTTTAACATAGAAATCAAGAAAATAAAGAGTCCATAAAAATATTTTCCATGAAAGGGTGTTTTTTTTCAAGAGGAACGAAAATATGGAACAAGCAGCGATAAAAACTATAGTAATAAAATGCACGACTGGGTCGCACGTACTTGCTCTTATAGATAAAGTTACTATTTATGCTAAGCTTTTTTAATTAAGAATTTGTAAATGCAGTTAAAAAAAAAAATTTAAAAAGCATAAAAATTAAATTTTCAAATGACTAAAACACCATTTTAAATGAATTTAAAATTTTGCAAATTTTGGACTTTTAGAAGAAAAATTGGTAAAAAACGGTTGTATGGCAGGTACCGTTAATAACGGTTTAAAAAAATGGTTTCCATTTAAAGATAGACCTTATCTAAAAAACTGACCATAATTTTTTAATCAAAATCATAGGCACCGTTTTTGAGAAAAATGAGTTTTTCTAAAACGGGTATATGACCGTTATTTTTGGTAAAAAAAAAAAATTCAAAAAACTTCTGGGGATATTCTCCAAAAAACGTGACATACCAAGTTTGAAGTAAATTGACCCATCCGTTTAGGCTGTGGTCTCTGATACATACAGAAAGACAGACAGACAGACAGACAGACAGACAGACAGAATTGTCGGACCCACTTTTTTCTCATTCTCTATCATCGTAATGTCATGTTTGATTGTTATCTCAACTTTTTTTTTGTGTACGAATGCATAACTTGATATATGGTACCCATATCGCAAGTAAAAATGTTACCCAGATGAATACTGGTTAACATATTTTATTTGCCATTGGAACGAAAAAAATAAAGAATACATACCAATATTTGAAGTGAAAGGGTGTTGTTTGTGAAGAGTTATGCAATTCTGTGTTAAGTCCCAAGTAACCAATAATATAAATGGTACGTTCACAAAAATCAGTATAAACATTTCCTTAGTCATGGTAACTATGAATCAAATGAGTCTATCACATTGTTTTAAATGAAAGGGTGTTTTTTTGAGTTGGAGTAATTATACAGAGTTAATGCTTAACATCTCTTACAAAATTGGTACCCAACTGAAAACTGGTAAAAATGTTACATTTGGCCTAGAAACCAAGAATGTAAATTTCCATAAAATTATTTTGGGTGAAAGGGTGTTTTTTTGAGGAGATTACAAATTTCAGACAATACCTTTTTTTATTAGATTTCTTTTATTTTATGAGAAAAATAGCTATTATGATTTTCAATTTCCTCAAAAACTAAGAAACATAAAATAATTTGTTTTTTTTTTAAATTGGATGATGAGTTTATGTGGCCAGTTTATTCCAGAAACAATCACAACATTGAATTTTGCATTTCACATTTTGAAAAAAATAGTATATCTTCTTATTCAAATATTTTTTTTATCAAATTTCTGGTTAAAAACTGTTTTTTTCAAAAAGCCTTCATAGAAGTATTTAAAAATTTAAGTAAAGTCCAGATTGTTCGCTTTCAAAAATGGTATATTTCTTGATTGTAAGTGTTGCCGTTGTAATTAAACAAATTTCTTTTCATTCGAAGTCATATTTTTGAAAATTGCCCCTCCTGCCTAAACAAGGTGATGTAAACCTACCCCTCCCATAGTAAGAAATGCTAACATTTAGGAAAGGAAAACGTATTAATTTTTCAGTGTCAAAGTTATTGAACTCGTGCATTTAATTGCTCCTTGAAGAAACACCTTTCATCCATAATAATTTTATGGACTCTTTACATTCTTGGTTTCAAGGCCAAATGTAACATTTTTACCAGTTTCCAATTGGGTACCAATTTTGTAAGAGATGTTAAGCATTTACTCCGTATATTTCCGCCACCTCAAAATAACATCCTTTTACTTAAAACAATGTGATAGACTCATTTGATTCTTAGTTACCATGACTAAGGAAATGTTTATACTGATTTTTATGAACGTTACATTTAAATTATTAGTTACTTGGGACTAAACACAGATTTGTATTACTCTTCAAAAAAAAAAACACCCTTTCACCTCAAATATTTGAATGTATTCTTTGGACTTTTGGTTCCAATGGCAAATTTTAGGGTAACATTTTTACTATAGTTTTTATAGCCACTTATCTTATATTTTGTTCCTCTTGAAAAAAAACACCCTTTCACCGAAAATATTTTTATGGACTCTTTATACTCTTGATTTCTATGTTAAAAGTAACATTTTTACCAAGTTTAATAAATGTATCATTTTTCAGTCAGATGCTGTAGTACCTTTTTCACCGATAACTTTCCGCCCAAAAAAACACCCTTTTACCAAAAATATTTTTCAGGTCTATCTAGATTCCTTGTTCTTGTTTAAAATGAAACGCTCTTACCGAATTTCAAGAGTGTATCATCTTTTTTTCATTGGTTTTGGTTCCATTTTACCTCTTTAGGCAAAAATAAAGACACCTTTGCTTAAAATAGAGTACAACTTTTCATAGAGTAAGATTATTGACTTAGTTTTGATAGCATTAGGTTCAGCATCAAAAAGTACCTTAAAATCATGTATCATATGTTTATATTGCAACACCAATTTTTTAATTTATTTTTTTAGTCTTCACTTCCTCCCTCTTCACCACAAAAAAAATACCCTTCCACCCAAGATACTTTTATGGACTCTTGTGATTTTTCAATCTTATTGCAAATGTAAAGTTTTTGCCAAGTTTCATGAGGGTACGAATTATTTTTTTTCTTACATTGATTTTGTGTACTATTTTACTCGTACTAACAATGGTTTCAGAAATTAAGAAAACTACAAAGTGATATTTTTTTCAAGGGAAGGGACCCCCTTCCAAATACCATTGAAGTATTATTGTTATTATTGTACTATTCATACTAGAATGTCAGCTTATTAGACTTGACCATTCTTTATTCCGTCAATTTCATTGAATGTTTGAACAACATTTGAAGTATGTTGATAACTACAAAATATATTCATTAAGCAGTTTAGTTTTAGATTTTGTGATATTTTTATAGCAACTAATCTTTGTTATTATTATAGAAGGTCATAAGAAAATACTTGGTACCAAGGTAAAAAGTGTAAAATACCGCGAAAAAGGGAAAGAAAAGCGTGAAATTTGCGGAAAAAAATTTAAAAATTCACTAAAAATATCCATGAAATACCGTGGAAAAAAATGTGGTGAAATATTGTGGAATATAACAGAAAGCATGGGAAGTCGCGATACAAAAGCGTGAAATGAACGTTAAACCGTGAAAAAAAATTAAGAAACATTGATTAACGATCGTATAATACCACAAGAAATAACATAGGAAGTCATAAAAAGTATTTGATACCAAGTTAAAAACATAAAGTAACTCAGAAAAAAGGGAAGAAAGCCTGGAAAGTCGAGGAAAAATGCTTAAAAGTCACGGAAAATATGTGCAGAGTATTTATCTACAGTCGAAAAAAGCAAGGAATACTGCCAAAATTATGAGGGAACATCGTGGAATGGAAAGTTTTAAAAAAAGTTATGGGAATTTGTGGCAAAAGAAAGCCTAAGATATCGTGGAAAAAAGCGAAGAAAGTAACCTTTAAAAGTGTGGAAAAAGCTTATCGCAGAATAAAGTTAAAAAAATATGTGAAATATCACGGACTATCGCAGAAAAAAACCATAGTACGCATGCAAAAGATCGCGGTATACCGCGAAAAGTAGCATGAAATTTTAAGAAAAAACTTATCGTAAAATATACTGAAGAGAAATAGAAGAAAACCAAGAAAAATATGCGAAATTCTGCGGTAAATGCCAGAAATTTTGTAAAAAAAAGCGCGGAACACTCGCATCTATATGTTCCCTCTCAAGTTTTTAACTCAGGTATCCCACATTTTTTCAGCAGTTCTTCACGTGGCCCTTAGAGCTCTGTTGGAAGCATTTCAGCTTTATAAGAGGCCTCTACAGTTCTTTGGAGGCCCCTACCGGTCAAGTGTAGGCCCCTGTTGGTCAAGTGGAGGCCCCTACCGGTCGAGTGGAATGATAAATAAAAAAATAAAAAATTGATATGATACCAAGTTTTTTATGACACTATTTCTTGGTTAAAAAATAAAGAAACATTAAATAAAATAGTTTTAAGGCCGAAAGGCATTAGTAATAAGATAATGGAGTGATTTAGAGCGACCGTAAAGGGTCAGTAAGTTAGTTATATGTAAAAATGAATTAAAATGCAAAATGCCAATTTCCTATAAATTTTGCTATAATCGATTGTCACTAGATTATTTATAACTCGCTATGGTATAAACAAATTTGTCGCGCCTTTATTTTAGAAATAACACCCATATAGGTGCATTTTGGAAACCTAGCACTACCATCTGATTTTTGTTTTTTGGTTTTTTGCTATAAATTTGCTATAAAAAATTTTCAGCGACGAATTTACGACAGTGAATTGCATACCCAGTTTTTGTTTTTATCGTCGTTTTAACGCTTTTCCAGGGGTGGTAGTGCTAGCTTGAACGTCAAATTAGCACTACTAGGTTTTAGTTAAAAAAAAACGCGGTGCGAAAATTTTTTTTTCAGCCTAAACTGCTAAAAGTCATTGCTTGACAATACGTTATGGCAAAATTTATAGCCAAAACCAAACAAACAAAAAAAAAATTCATATGGTAATGCTAGGTTTCTTAAATGCACCTATATGGGGGTTATTTCTAAAATAAAGGCGCGACAAATTTTTTTATAGCATAGCGAGCTATAAATTATCTAGGGACAATCGATTAGAGCAACATTTATAGGAAATTTTTAATTTAAAGCAGAATTGTACGTTTGGTAGTGTTAATTTTAGATTATTCAGTTTAGGGGGCGTATTTTCCAAAATATTGGTGTGACAAAATTTTTGATAGCGCCATCTATCTACAACAAAATCATGATAACTAATGAAGTCCTTTTTTCAAATTTAAGCTTGTTTTTCAGTATGTCACTTTTCTGCGACAAATACACTACAGTTAATTGCATATCCAATTTTTTGTATTTATCGTCGTTTTAACACTTTTCCAGGTGACTTGACCGTCAAGTTAGCACATTATTGGGGGTTATTTAAAAAAAAAACGAGGTGCGACAAAAAAAACTTCGTCAAGCTTCAAACAAACACTATTAGAAAATAGACCACTCAGGAGCAAATACGAAACAAATGTGGCTGAGAAATGACATTTTAAACTTCATTTTACATATTATTCCCAAGTTGTCGTTAATATCCCACAGATATTAACGATACAGACAAAATACTAACTTGGTCAGAATGTGCTCTCATTTTTGTGCCTAACTGCAGCATACTTTTTAAAATTTTGATTTTTACTTTTAAATTCTCTTGACACCCAAACTCAAATTAAAGTCTTGTAAAAAAGGTTTGTATTTCCATAATTTGCTGTTATTGTTTTTCCTTTTACTGTTTTTTCTTTTTAAGAACACTTAAAAAATGAAGGCACCCAACTCTACCAAACAACATGTTTATCATTTTAAGAGCATTTACATTGTTTTGTAAAGCTTTTGTATTACATCAAAATATACAGCAATGAATCAACCGACCTTGTTAAAATTAATTCCTTACAAGTAGAGTTATGATTCCCATAACCCCATTAACATTGAAGGACAAGATACGCATATTTATATATTCTATACATGACCCCATCTAGAACAAGACAGCTGCTCCTAATAAAAAAAAAAAGTTTATTACAGATGAAATGTTCCAGCTTTACGCACAAGCGAAGCTGTCTTTCAATCTTCTCTATAAAAAAAAAAAATAAATAAAAAAAAAAATAACCTTCATATTTTATTTTTGTTGTTGTGTTGGGAATTTTTAGAATAATTTTCCCTTTTATTTTATTTTCCAAGGATTCTGGTCAAATAAATTATGACTTTTAAATTTTGATCTATTTACATTTATACACTTGCATGTTTAGATGCCAACATTATTTCAACGTTATGAAATAAATCGAATCATGCGATGATTTATGTGAATTAATTTTTTTTTTTTTTTTTTTGTGGAAAAAGTTCTTTATTTAAGTAACAATAGAAAATCGATAAACAAAACAAATAGATTTATTTAGACACATTAAAGAAAATTCTTAGAATATTTGCAGTTGCAATACACAGAGCCTAATCAATGACATGAGAATCTTTTTTTTGTTCGTCAATTTACTAGGAAATTTATAAATCTGGTATTTTTTAACGAACAAGGTCGTTCATGGGGAAAGCGGGTGCAATTTTTTATATATTCAAACAAATATTTGACCCAGTTTCTATGCTCGTAAATATTTTACAGAAAAACAAACATAAAATACACGACTGCATGAGCTTGCTGTTGCCATTCAAGGTATAATGCATATTGCATTGTGTCAAAGCATTGAAGATTACATATTTTTAGAAAGAAGTTCTATATTGCACATTCTTGATGGGGGCTGACAAAAATGAAATGAAACTTTAAGGTAATTATGTTGGCAGCACAAAGCATACTAGAGCGATGGGAAGTGTACTTTAATGAATTGCTAAATGGTCAGCTCACAGCAGGAGTGGAGGCTCCACTACTTCAAGGTGAACACCCTATGCTACCGCCACCAAGCATAGAAGACGTTGAGAAGGCTATAGGACGGCTCAAGCAAAACAAAGCCCCGGGGGCCGATGGCATACCAGCCGAATTATTTCACCACGGCGGCGGGCCAGCCTTACGTCAAGCAATTCATGACATTATAGTGCACGTATGGGAGAATGAAGAAAAGGGTATCAGATGCCCAATACATAAGAAGGGAGATGTCACAACGTGCAGCAATTATAGAGGTATTACGTTGTTGAGTACCGCCTATAAGATACTCTCCTCTATCCTACAGGGCCGGATAACCCCATACGCTTAAACCATCACCGGACACTATCAGTGTGGTTTCATTCCAGGCAAATCAACAACTGATCAGATTTTTACCCTTAGGCAGGCGATGGAAAAATGTCGAGAATTTAACATCCCAACATACCATCTGTTTATAGACTTTAAAGCCGCCTTTGATAGCATAGCCAGGGTAGAACCTTACAAAGCCATGAGAGAACTCGGCATCCCAAATAAATTGACACGACTATGTAGGTTGACCATGACCAACGTAACAAGCCAAGTTAAAATAGCCGGATTGCTATCCAGACCAATCAACATCTTTAATGGACTAAGACAAGGGGATGGTTTGGCCTGCCTCCTCTTCAACCTGGCGTTGGAAGCAATCCGTGACTCTGGCACGGCAACAAGAGGGACCATCGTCAACAGCTCCAACCAGATACTGGCTTACGCAGACGACATCGACATCATCGGAAGAAACGAACAAGCTGTACACGATTTCTTCATCCAGATAGAGCGGCGGCACAAAATCTGGAGCTGCACATTAGTGAAGATAAAACAAAGTACATGGTGGCGTCGAATGCGAGAAGAACAGTTGGTCAAACAATCAAGGTAGCGGAGCACGAATTTGAAGTGGTGCAATCCTTTAAATACCTTGGGTCAACAGCAGCAGCCGATAACAACATAGAAGAAGAAATACGCGGGCGGCTTCTCAAATCCAACAGAGCCTACTACAGTCTGTCAAAACTATTCAAATCCAGAAATCTAACCATAACTTAAAAACTGCTGCTGTAATTTACCATGGTCCTGCCAGTACTCATGTATGGATCCGGGACTTGGGTGCTTAGCAAAAGGCACTGTGACCTCTTAGCCGCGTTCGAGAGAAAAGTCTTACGGAGAATTGTTGGCCCCATATGTGAGGAAGGACGATTCCGGAGACGGTACAATCGTGAGTTGTACGCAATCTACCTTGAAGCAGACATAGTGATAAAAATTAAGTTCGGTAGACTCCGGTGGGCAGGGCACCTAGCTCGTATGAGCGAAGAGGAACCTGATCGAAAAGTCTTTTGTGGTACATTCTATGGTAGGCGGCAGCGTGGTAGACCATGCTTGCGCTGGAGAGATGGCGTAGACCAGGACGCCCGAAGCCTTGGGGTGCGCATTTGGATGGCGTCGGCTCGAGACCGGGATAGGTGGAGAGACTTGTTGAAAGAGGCCAGGACCGGACCCCTGTTGTCGAGCCGATGATGATCATGAAGTACAACTTTAAAAATGTAAGAGATTTTTGTATGTTTGATGGTAGGACTTTTTACTATCTCTGACAGCCAAGGTCTTTGACTTTATCACGTTTCCCGAAAGTTTTCTTTTAAAATTGAGGCAAATCAATCGATGTTAATTTCAGTTTTACCCTCAAATTCTAGAAAAAAATTTTATCAATTTTATAGTTTCTCTATCTGGATTTGCTATCTTTTTGCTAATGTTTTATCCATACCCAAGAAAAAAACACATAAAAACACATTATAGGCCGTGACTGAATATGTTATTAATGACCAGTTCTGTTTAAGGCATTTTTAGAGTTATTAATTTAGTAAATATAGTTTTGATGTAATATATTCTCTTAATTAAAATTAGCGAAGGTAATTTTGCAAGCTGAAGTAGAACTTTCGCTAAAGTAAGTGAAACACATCTGTTTATTTTGTGAGCTACACTACAACTGGACATTGTAAAGTTATCAATTGAATATTTCTTATGAAAGTAATGCTCGTATAAATAACGGACTGCATACCTATAAGTGGATACTTAACTAGGCATAATATACAAATTGATAATATCTACTAACTCGGTAAAATTAAATTAAAATCCTCCTTAAAATTCACTTTCTTTTGATGCTAAGGAAGCCATTTTTAAAATGACTGTTCATTGGAAACAAAACAATTAGATTGTGTTGCTATTGTAAATACATAAGATATAACAGTATTGCTTTCATACGCTTACAGGACCATATCCTTTTCATGAAATTTTCCATAACCAAATCGCAAAGTGGCTGCCCTATGTCCTCAATAGCCTCACGAATTTCATCTTTGAGGTCTTGAATCGACGCTGGGCTGTTGGCGTAGACCTTATCTTTCACGTGGCCCCAAAGGAAGAAGTCGCAAGGTGTTAAATCACAAGATCTCGGTGGCCAATTGTGATCACCTCTTCGAGAGATAACACGGTCCGGAAACTTTTCCCGTAAAAGATCGATGGTTTCATTGCTTGTGTGGCACGTAGCGCCGTCTTGTTGAAAATAAACGTTGTCCAGATCAATACCATCCAATTCAGGCCATATAAAATCATTAATCATCTCTCGATAGCGCAATCCATTGACCGTAACTGTTGCTCCAGCCTCATTTTCGAAAAAGTAAGGTCCAATGACCCCGCGGGACCATAAACCGCACCAAATAGTCACGCGTTGAGGATGGAGAGGCTTTTCAACAATAACTCTTGGGTTTTCCGAGCCCCAGATGCGACAGTTTTGCTTGTTGACGTAGCCTCCGAGGTGGAAATGGGCCTCATCAGTCAAGATGATTTTTCGATGAAATTCCGGTTCATTTTCATGCATTTCAAGGACCCAATCAGCAAAGACACGACGTTGTTGATGATCAGCCGGCTTGAGTTCTTGTGTTAACTGAACTTTATAAGCCTTAAGACCCAAGTCTTTATGCAAAATACGGTGTAATGACGTTTGTGGAATGCCTAATTCCAAAGAACGACGAGGAATGGACAAACCTGGGTTTTCTTCAACACTTTGGGCTACAACAGCAATATTCTCAGTTGTTCTTGAGCGACGTGCACGGGTTTTATTCTTCACATCACTAACTTGTCCCAACAGCTCGAATTTGTCCACCAATTTCTGTATTGCGGTCCGACAAGGTGCTTCACGACGACCCAAAAATGTTTTAGTTTTACGAACCGTCTCTGCCAAATTTTCACCATTTTTATAGTGAATTTTAATAATTTCAATGCGTTGTTGAAGCGTGTATCGTTCCATTATTAATAACGTAGTTTCTACTTGTCAAATGTCAAAAAATGTCAGCTTCAAAAGTGACAGCTACCGAAATAGCGGGCTATTCAAAATAACACCTCTAATTGGAAAACCCTTTATTTGAAAAAGTCAGCCTTCCTGTATTTCATTCCACAAAATTGCTAATTTTTGACTATATGTAGTCGTCATAAGGCAAGTTTTTTTTATAAATTTTCTATGCAGACAAAATTGAAACCTTAAGCTGTAAAATTACAGCCTCACTTGTCACTCTCAATTCACCTTAAACGTCTTTTTATTCCAACTCAAGTTGCTGACAGCTCTAAGGCCCTGTCATCAACAAAATACACATATTTAAAAGCATTACTGACATTTTGAATTTGAAATGTGTAATGGACTTGACATTGTTAACGTAATAAATAAATTTTAACTCAAAAAAATTGTATCCTCTTTTAAAATGTTGAAGACCTAATAAATATTTCCGGTAGAATTCTATACAAAAATTACCTACATTGTACATATCTTATTGATACTGACACTCGAATGTCCCCTTCAAATTGTATCTCACTTAAGGCTGATACAAAAAAAAAAAAAAAAAAAACAATATGTCAGCCATCAAAAGCTCGCATTTCTAAAAATAATATATGTATAATAATTTTTTTTTTTTTTGTTTATATTTCGAATAAACAAAAATGCCTACAAAGCTATGAATATTTTTCCATCTCATCTCATTTCATCTCAATCTTAAGTAACCAAATCAACGAGACATCTTGACAAAATCAAATCAGATATCATTATCGTTAACCATTTGAAAAAAAAAGGATCTCAATTCGATTTCACAGAGAAGGAAAAATAATATCAAGAAATACGATAAACATTTCTTTTGATATCCTTAAGAAAAAAGAAATATATTTTTCAGTATCATAATGTTAACAAGAACGACATTAAGTGGCATCCTGGTAGAACCTTAAGATCAATTTATAGGTTATCTTACCAGATAGAATTTCGTGGTGCTATAAAATTACTCATGCGAACCATTTGAAAAAAAAAACAATACAAAACAAAAAGAAAAATGCAAAAATGAAAGAAGTAAGTTTCAATCACATCAACAAAAAAAAAAAAAAAATACACACAACAAGAAGAACCCAATCGACCCACACACACTACAATATAAATGCCAAAAAGGGTCATTCACTTATAAAATGTTAAAGGCATCATGTGCCAATGTCCTTTTGGTAAATGGAAATCGGCCATTGATTTTGCATTTCTAAGGCAACCCAAACCGAAATGGAAAAGTCAAAAACCATTTGCTTAAAAAGATTATTATTCCATCAATGGCTTTTATCGTTTTTGTTACCCTCAAGCTTTTATTTTAATATAACCTTTTAAAATACCTCACCTAGCATATTAATAAAAAAAAAACGAAAACAAAAAAATATATTTTGTCGTAGTGCGATGAAAACAAGATACCATGTATTTAAGGCTTTTTAATGGCCCGCAAAGCATTTTTTGTCTATGCATCAAAAAGGTTTAGAGCAAAAATAAAAAAAAAATTTTAAATAAAATTGGACTTACAGTTAATCTCTGGTGTAATGATGGCTAACTTACCTAATACCTATATTAAATTTCACCTTTTACAGTCTAAGGCCCTAGTATTTGAAAATCTTTGCTACCTTTTAAGTTACATAGATAAAAAGCCATTAATATGTATCCTTATCCTTACATTTCTTATGAACTTAGTCTTATATTTTGTTAAAAGGACAAAAAAATAGTAGTTTCATTTACGATGAGAAATAAGAAGTCAAAAACCAATTAAATAAATTTTTTCAAACGACAGAATTTATTTGAATTTTATTTTAATACAGTAAAGGATGATGGGGGAAATAGTTGTAGATCCAACAGAATTGAAATGTATCTCAAATGAAAGCTTTTTACTAGTATACTGAATTTTTTAATATAGGGACAAGTTCCAAAAACGCCTGACACACAGAGATAAAGACCATTGAATGCAACAATTTGTCTGCACTGTGTAAAATAATGTCTTAAAAAAATAAAATGCACGACTGGGTCGCACGTACTTGCTCTTATAGATAAAGTTACTATATATGCTAAGCTTTTTTAATTAAAAATTTGTAAATGCATACATTTTTAGAAAAAAAAAAAATGAAAATCGTTGGAGCCGTTTTAAAAAAAAAATATTTTTTCTATATAAAATTTTGCAAAGACTTTTATAAAAAAAAATTGGTACGCCATTTTTAAGATATTATTTATGAACATCTAAAAACTAATAATATTGAGTAGTTTTCGAAAAATGATTTTTCAAAAAAAAAATTTCAAACTTTTTTTAAAAATCAAAAAAAAATAATTTTCGAATTTTTTTTATTAAATATTATTACGGCAACTTAAAAGCATCCGTAAAAAAATGGTTGAAACTGATTGAGTCATGAAGGAGAAATCAGAAATAAAAGAAACGGTTCTATAGCAGGTACCGTTAATAACGGTTTTTGAAAAAAATGTTCTCATTTGAAGATAGACCTTACCCAAAAAAATCGTAGGAACCGTTTTTGAGAAAAATGAGTTTATCTAAAACCGGTACCGTTATTTTTGGTAAAAAAAAAAATCAAAAAACGTCTGGGGATAGTGATACATACAGACAGACAGACAGAATTGTCGGACCCACTTTTTTCTCATTCTCTATCATCGTAATGTCATGTTTGATTGTTATCTCTATATCACAAGTAAAAATATTTTTTCATAGGCTAATAACGCTAGCTCCCATAGATCCGTTTTTCTCTATTTCTCGTAAACGACTGAATGAATTTCGATGACATTTTTTACATAGGTAAGATTCTTAACAATTTTCATATTATCTTATATCAATATTAAAAAAAATTTTTTTTTGGAATTTTAAAAAATGTTTAAATTTTTTTTTTTGAAAAATCGATTTTTTGAAAACGTGTTATAATTTTTTTTTTAAATTTTGTCTATTAAAGATTTCCATTATATATTCCTGGAAAGGGCATGGCAACAATTTTTATTCAAAAAAGCCTTGGGTATTCTTAAAACATTATTTTTTTTTAGAACGGCTCTAACGATTTTCACTTTTTTTTTTTTATGACTTTGAAAATATTTCACTCATATAAATTTACCTAAGGTAAATATCTGTGGCCAGATAGGCAGAACAACAAAAGTCCCTTTTTTAGTAATTTTTTCAGGCAAAAAATCAACAAAATGTCCACGAAAAAAAATATTTTTTTAATGGATTTTTTTGTATTGCGAATAGGAAGAAGAACAACAATTTCCTACAATATGCTTAAAACGAAACCTTAATTCTTTTTCAAAACTTCTTTGCAAAAGTAAGCTTAAACTTAATTTACTTAAAACGATTAAAATTGGCTTAAGCTGTTTGCTACAGATACCTACACTAAAAACTGGTTGTGCTTTAAATGGTTGGTTTATTATAAAAAAAAAAAACAGAAGGTTCAAACAATAGTTTCGGTATAAATATATCGAAATATATGGCTAATGATGGTAATCGTGTCAATCAGTGCGTAGCGTGGGTAGGGTTTTGCTCTTTGAAAATAAATTTTAAATTAAAGCTGAACAATTTGTCCTAAAATTATGAAACTTGGCAGGCTTGAACCTTCAGATTGCAGCTATTTTTGAAAATTTTTAGCATTTACACTTTTCGAATTATATCTAGGTGAAAACAACGACTTTTTTCAGCTGTTTTTTATTTTATACAAAAAATGTTTCGTTTTTAATTCTACACAAAATTTTGTTCAAAAATTTTGAAACTGGGCACGCGTTGATCAATATCTATAACTATAACTTGGATTTTGTACAGTTTTTTAGCTGTTATCATTTTTGACTTACTGCAAAAATTGTTGAACAATAAAAAAAAAATCATTATCACTTCGTTTATGTTTTTAATTATACAAATTGTTTTAGAACATATTCATTTAACTTCTAATGGTGATATATGAAACTCATTTGTAGCTGCTCTAGCACATTGTCTTGCATGATTAAGGCGAAAGTTCTTATAAAATCTCTATTGCGGGATTCGAAAAAAGTTTGATTCAATTAACACTTCAAACTTGAAACTTCTTGTTTGTAGCAAAATGGTATTTGAAAGCAATACAAAATACCTATTTGATCAACTTTAAACTCAGGTTTAATTACAAAAACTGGAATAGCACAAATCAGTTGGGGGCGGATCAGAAAAATAAACATCA
Organism: Meliscaeva auricollis; assembly: GCA_948107695.1. Taxonomy (NCBI): domain Eukaryota; kingdom Metazoa; phylum Arthropoda; class Insecta; order Diptera; family Syrphidae; genus Meliscaeva; species Meliscaeva auricollis. Next base: position 39,489,982 of record OX403616.1, on the reverse strand, counting down.
GCTTCTATAATTTTTGGGATATAAAAAAAATGTGGTTAATCAAAAAAACGGTTACTATAATTGAGATGAATCTCCGAATGTATTAACTTTGTTTGAAACTGAGTTAATTTTTGTTTTATTGCATTTCATACATCCGAAAAATCATTCCGGGAACGCTTCTATAACCCAAAACTAAAGATTCAACTGGCCAAAAACTGCACTAATATCAATTAAATTTGTCTACCTTTTATCCTGGCGGCATTACAAAAGCTAAATTTTCTTTAAGGATTCTCAAAGTGCCTTACAAAAAACTGAGAAGAATCATAATTTCTTTTTAATTATAAGTTGTCCGAAGAAATATATCTCAATGTAAGTACAGTGAAAAAATATCAAATTTCTATTCATTTAACATTCAAATAACGATTCAAATGGTCGTTGCGGAATGTCATAGAATTGGTTTATGGTTTAATAAATAATTTTCTGCATGAATAAACTAAATTGAAGAGGTAATTGAAGTTCAATTTGATATACATATAAGGAGCGTACATCTAATAAGCGTCATTCCGGGAACGCCTGTTTTGGGATAAATAAAGATTAAAATCGTAATTTTGTGTCAATGTTATGATATTGCATTTTTTACACCTATTACTCACTATTTTTATATATAATTTTAGATGAAAAACTACACCATGTTGTAGCCTGATATTTCAACTAAATTTGCACTATAAACAACAACAATCCATTTGTGGTCGAGTCCAACTACCAAAAACAGACAATTTTGTTGAATTTTGATGAAACTCTTTTCAAGTTTGTGAAGTTTTTAAAGCATGTACAGTTATTTGTGATTATATATAAATTAAAGGTAATTTAATCGTGTTGCTCATTAAAGTTAAACCATCATTTTATGAGACTTGGGTAAATAGTGATTAAACGCCGCGAAAAAAACTCTTTTTAGATATATCTCGGCTCACAGACTATATATTTTTTCACGCTCTAATGGCTGTGTAAATTTCAGGTTTGAAAATGTAAAAATAAAAAGATAAAAATAAAATACCATTGGAAATATTTGCCCTTAAAAATCTTGTTTTTCTGATATTCATTCAAAAAAATGTGTATAAAATTTTGTTTCTTCACACATGCATAGGCAACACATTCTAACAACTAATACTGATTTTGGTTTAGTAATTGAAATTTATCCAAACTGCAATATTTTGTGATAAATTAAAAAAAAAATAAATAGTTTTGAGGTCTTCCCGTTTAGGAACTACTAAATGATAACTAAACTTAACATAAAAGATATAAAAACTTAATTACTAAACAAAGTTAATTTTTTAACAATTTGATTACTAAAACTATCCATATCCATGATTTTGACGCTTATAGTAGCTCTCAAAAATCATATTCTTACAATATTCACAGAAGGTGATTAAATAAAATATTTTTTTGTTAATTAATTGACTTGTCACTTAGCTTTCAAACATAATAAATTAATATTTCAAAAAATTCAACTTAATATACAACTAATATTAAGATGAATTTTTACATAAAATTATTTTTTTTTTTTTTATTTGATTTTAATTCTTAAATCAATTTATTGTTTCTTTTTTTGCAGATTTAAAACCAACGCAACAAGCTGGCATAATATCATCTGAAAAAATTAATTACCTATAAGTACCTACATACTCTTTTATAACAAAAACTAATGTAACATAATGATAAAAATAAATTTGTGACAACAAAGGTAGTAACAAAAAACCTCCATAAAAATATTATTTTTCAAAGGCCCACACGAGAACAAAAATAAATTTAAATTTGTATATTAAGATCACTCTTTAAATGATTTAAATTATCTATTCAAACAAAAGATATATATTGCAAATTAAATGAGAAAAAAAACTGCAATTATTAATTTTTATTACCCAACAAAATACATTGCATTAATGAATTTACAAGGAGATACAATTACAAAAACAAACAAAAATATCCACAAAGAATTTTCAATAAATTAATTAAAAATAATAATACAAAAAAAAACTTTCCAAGAATCCAAAATGAATTGAAAAATGTCAACGAAAAGTTCAATATAAAAAAAAAACCTAAACCAATAAGAAAATCAAACAAAAGTATCAAAAATAAAACACTAAAATGACTGAAACAATTGCAATTAAGAATAGTTATGTGAATTTGAATATTTTCAACATCAAAGTGAAGTTGTAGTTTTTTTTTCGTTCTCATTTGTACATTTTTGCCCTTCTTTTTTGTTCTCCTGAATTGCAGTGTGAAAACAAAATGAAATATAAAACAACGCAAATAAAATATATAGTATTCTAAAACAACAAAAAAAAAAACAGTTTGGATCACAATGTTCATAAAAAAAATATTACGACTATCCACATCCTGGAAAGAGTGCCACTTAACATAAAAAAAAAAAAAAAACTAAACAACCGAATTGTTTGAATAACTTTTCTTTGAAAAAAAAAAAAAAAAAAAATTATTATCTAGATAACCCATAAAAAAAAATGTCGGAACAAAAATAACGTTCATTCCTAGTCATGTGCCTGTGGGTGTGTATGTGGGTGTATGTGTGTATGTGTGAAACATCCTTTTCTACGAATAAATAAAATCCTACGCGAGAAGGCTTTAAGCAAATTGAAAGGAATATAAAGTGGCAAAGAGCAAAAAGCCCAATGCAAACCAAACCTAACCGAACGTGAGAAATGTGCAAACGAAATTAATAAGAATCTCTGCCGACTCACTAAAAGAAGTGTTTTGTACTCGTACTCGTACTCGTACTCGTAGTTGTATAGTATACCAACATTAAATCCAGTAAAAAGGGATCCAAACACTAGTATCATCTACTCCCTCTGCTTAATTCATCTATTAGTGTTATCTGTTAGATAATCTTAACAGATATACTGCTTCTTCACTCTCCTGTATTCGCAAAAAGGATTTTTTTTAAAAGGAAAGGAGAAAATAAACGGAAATCCAACTTACTCGAATAGGGATTGCCATTTATCAGGCTCAGGATAAAAGGAGACATCACACTATGAGAAGACACATTTTATTGCTGTTAGCTGGTGGCTTGATACTCGCCATAGTACGCAATGTGGAGTGTGGAGAAAAGCTGGGTAATTACATAAAAAAATGTTTTAATGTTTCTTTTTTTCCTATTTTTCTCTCTCTTTTTTATTTGCTTGATATTCGTTTTCGTTTTTGGTTAGTTAATATATACCTACACAAATCTGTGATTGTATTAATTTATTTGTGTGGTGAGACTACAGAGTAAGTATTGAATAATAAGAAAATTTTGTTTTATAATGTCCTTTATACTTTTAACCATAATTCGAATCAATTAAAAGTTGCAAATCAAAGTTCTTCTTTATACATTTTTTTTTGAAATTGATTAAAATTTAGTATTAAAGAAAAGGTATTAGGCAAAGCGAAACAATTAAAAAAAAAACATCTTATGCAAATAGGTTTCAATTAGTGATGATTTTTAAATTGATTGGTTTTGTCCTTTTTGTAGATCAATGAAATCAAAGAAAATATATCATTCATCATTTATTTGGAAGACATTGTTTTGTGGAAATTATTGTTGTTCCATGATACATTTTCGTATAGTGCTGTTTTGGATTTTATCTAAGGTACTTATTATCATCAGTATCATAAGCCATAAGTATGCTGTTGAAGCGAAACAACTGGCCGAAGAATTATTTATTCATCAAAACTAAACGCATATGAATTCATTTACATGAGCATTATTTATAATTTAATGAATATATAAGAAAGTCCAATACATCTAATTTTTTTTTCACTTGTTAAATAATTTGTATGTGTTGTAAAGGGTTTTCCAATAAGAGGTGTTATTTTGATATTCAAAGAAAAATGGCATTTTTGGAAATAAATGATCGGATGTTTATTTCATTATAAAGAAGAAGGTATGCCGTAAATATTGGAACACAACATCAGCCAAATGGCCGCCAAGACCACGCTTACAGGAACATATCCTTTTCATGAAATTTTCCATAACCAAATCGCAAAGTGGCTGCCCTATGTCCTCGATAGCCTCACGAGTTTCATCTTTGAGGTCTTGAATCGACGCTGGACTGTTGGCGTAGACTTTATCTTTCACGTGGCCCCAAAGGAAGAAGTCGCAAGGTGTTAAATCACAAGATCTCGGTGGCCAATTGAGATCACCTCTTCGAGAGATAACACGGTCCGGAAACTTTTCCCGTAAAAGATCGATGGTTTCATTGCTTGTGTGGCACGTAGCGCCGTCTTGTTGAAAGTAAACGTTGTCCAGATCAATACCATCCAATTCAGGCCATAAAAAATCATTAATCATCTCTCGATAGCGCAATCCATTGACCGTAACTGTTGCTCCAGCCTCATTTTCGAAAAAGTAAGGTCCAATGACCCCGCGGGACCATAAACCGCACCAAACAGTCACGCGTTGAGGATGGAGAGGCTTTTCAACAATAACTCTTGGGGTTTCTGAGCCCCAGATGCGACAGTTTTGCTTGTTGACGTAGCCTCCGAGGTGGAAATGGGCCTCATCAGTCAAGATGATTTTTCGATGAAATTCCGGTTCATTTTCATGCATTTCAAGGACCCAATCAGCAAAGACACGACGTTGTTGATGATCAGCCGGCTTGAGTTCTTGTGTTAACTGAACTTTATAAGCCTTAAGACCCAAGTCTTTTTGCAAAATACGGTGTAATGACGTTTGTGGAATGCCTAATTCCAAAGAACGACGAGGAATGGACAAACCTGGGTTTTCTTCAACACTTTGGGCTACAACAGCAATATTCTCAGTTGTTCTTGAGCGACGTGCACGGGTTTTATTCTTCACATCACTAACTTGTCCCAACAGCTCGAATTTGTCCACTAATTTCTGTATTGCGGTCCGACAAGGTGCTTCACGACGACCCAAAAATGTTTTAGTTTTACGAACTGTCTCTGCCAAATTTTCACCATTTTTATAGTGAATTTTAATAATTTCAATGCGTTGTTGAAGCGTGTATCGTTCCATTTTTATTTATAGCGTACTTGTCAAATGTCAAAAAATGACAGCTTCAAAAGTGACAGCTACCGAAATAGTGGGCTATTCAAAATAACACCTCTTATTGGAAAACCCTTTACATGTAAAATCTCAAATTACTCTTGATACCACGAATTGGATACCACGGCCCGTAATTGAAAAATCTAAAATTTTCGATTTATTTGTTCATATGCATCACAAAACCAATCAATAATGCAAAATCTACGATGAGTTGATACCAATTTAGTAAATATGGGTGGATTCACGCCCCCTAATACAAAATTTTAAGTTTTCGATTTTGTCTTTTATATATGTACCTCAAAAACAACTATTTCGCAACATTTTAAGAATCTACTATGATTTGATACCAAATTAGTGAATATGGGCGGATGCAACACGCCCCCTGATGGGAAATTTTTAAATTTTCAATTTTTCCCGTATAGTCTATCATTGTGCAAAATTTCAAATTTCTTATGTGGAGGGAACTGCACCATAATTTTCATGATCTGTGAGTGAGTGAGTGAGTGAGTGAATCAGTGAGTCAGTCAGTCAGTCAGTCAGTCAGTCAGTTACCTGTTTTACAATTCTTGAAGGCTCATAAACTACTCATGCAGAGTAGATGAAAGATTCTGAGATCGGTGTTCTAAATTAGCCCAACAAATATTGAAAATTTGAAATTTCCGGCCTCATTTGTCGAAAATGGCCTCAGTGTTTTTCTATTAATGAATGTGTAGTGCCAAAGTTGCTAGAACTTGGTTAGGCACTACCGTGCCCTTTGATTTAAGTTTATTTATTGTTTTTTTTTACCACTTTTATTTTGATTTTAGAAGGTTTTCTGATTTTTTTTGTTCGTTATTAGATTTTTACTTCCGATATATCGCAGACCACGTCGAGTTGATCGAATTTTTTGATAACACAAGACGTTTCGTTAGGTGTTCAGACCAAGACATATTGTACGTAAAAATAACGCCAAGATATTTATACTGATTTGATATTTTTATTTCACCATCATTGAAGTATCATTTTTCTGTTGCCGCTCTTCTACCACCGTTCCTGAAAATAACGATTTCAGACTTTTATAGATTAACATCTAGGTTCCATTTACTACAGTATCTACTAAAGCTGTCGATAATACTTTGCAGGGTCTTAGAACAATCAAAAAAGAGTACTATGTCTTCGCGTATAAGAGAACGTTTATTTCCAAATCATTTAGGATGAGACCAGTCGGTAGTTCATAGTGAAGATCATCTAAGAACAAGACAAAGAGTAAGGCACTCAGCACCTATATCCTTGCTTGACTCTTTTAGTAGTCTGAAAGAAGCTTGATGTACTTTTGCCATCCCAAACTGTGGCAGAAGTGCCTCGGTATAAAGATCTTATAATGGAAATCATTTTTATTAAAACACCTAACCTTGATAGTTTCTAAAACAACGCAGCTCTATTAATGCTGTCAAACGCTGCTGACAGATCAACGAAGAAAGCATATAACTTTTTTTTCTGAGTAATTTGAAGTTGAATGATATAGGATTGGTTGTAAACTTGGTCTACAGTGGACCAAGTTTACTGACTTCTGTATGCAGCTTGCTATTCAGTAAGAATATGGTTTTCTTCAATCCAGCTAGTAAGTCTATTTAGCACAATTGTTGTGAATATTTTGTATAGAGTGTCTAGAAAAGAAAGGCCGCGGTAATTTGAGGCAAGACTAGAGTCACCTTTCTTGTAAATGGGAAAAATTATCGATCTCTTGAAGGATGAAGGTATATCTTCAGTATGAAAGATATCACTAAGCAAAATATGCAATTCTTTAATAAATGGGGTGCTGGCGTATTTGTAGAACTCATTTGGAATACCGTCAATACCGGGGGATTTGTTTTCCTTTGTTGATTCTATTGCCAAGATTATTACTTTTGTTTTCTGTAGCATATTTCTTTCTACATACCTCGAGGTTATTTTTTTTTTAACATTCGCAAGGATCTTAATGATTTTTTTCTGGCGATGTGACAGTCTATGTCGTACCAAGGTTTCTTCGTATCAAATTTAAAAAAATTAGTCTTGGGCGCCCCATTCTCTTCATATATGCATTTTTGTATGGCTTCATATCTTGCTTCAATAGTGTTTTCTAGGTCAACGTTCCTCTCCACGGCTACATTTAGCTTTTGTATATAGTTCGAGCGTTTGTTACTAACCCACTTCAGCCTAGGGAGCAACTTCATAGGAGAATTTCTAGAGGTGTCTTCAGATGACTTGAGTGCCAGTCTTAATGGCATATGATCCGAGTATGTTCTACATCCAACAGAAAAATCTTCTATGATACCGATTGAGTTGTAGGAGGGGCAGCAGTAGTCAATTACAGATGATCTTCTGCTCGATACAAAAGTGTACTCTCCATTGTTGTCACCAAAGCTTCGCCCGTTAAGTATAAACGCTCCTATATCCTCTAACAACTCTACAAATGAGTTGCAGTTTCTATCAGTTGTAGCATCTTTTGAACATCTAGAATCAGTATTATAGAATTATTTCTATCTTAGTATATAAGAACGTGCAGTAACACTGTTGGATAACAGAATGGGAAAGTACAGTACAATTCCAAGTTATTGTATTAGTTGATGAAATTATACACCTTCTAGTCCTTGCCTTCGTTCTCCTTGAATCCAAAATGAACTTACCTAATCCAGAAATGGGTTATATCGGGTAAATAATATAAAGTTGGTACGCAAAAGATATATTTTTGAAAACCCTCAAATTTGTGTGCTGCCTTAATATCACGATATATGAACAATTTTACTATTTCTAAATAGTTTTCATTCTTATCTCGAAAAATACGATCTAAAAAACAAACACCTTGCAACATAAGCCTCCACAATTTATCTTTCAAGTTTATCTACGAGTAAGTTTACTTTAATCCCAAGTCATGCATATTTATGTGTGTGCCCTTAATGATACCCTTAAAAGCTTCTATTGACTAATAGTTAAAAAAAAAAAATACATTAGATTAAATTCAAAGCAGCTGGGTGTTCAATTTGGTTCTTTTGCCTTATCTGTAGTTTATAAGGGTTGACAATATTTTCCCTGATCGTATCAATATTATAAACATAAGTAAAAACCCTTAACAATTATAATTGTTTGCAGTTACCATAGCCTGGCGAAGAGTGAACAAATAACATTCAAAAGAACACAGGTTCATCCTATCAAGGATGAAGGGATAAATTAAACACATGTTTAACCATTCTGGAGCATTACAATACAAAAAATATGGTTTGGTTAATATTTTTTGATGACACTTTTCACTAAAGACGTTGGTAGGTACTAAGTGGTACTGGGTTTGTTCAATTAAATTAAGGCATACACCAGGGTTCCATTTAGACATCGATTCACTTTCTTATACATATTATGAATGGTCTTCTATCTGAAAATTCTAATTTCACATCCCTGTTTCTTGGATATGATACTTATGTGCTTTGCCCAAAAAAAAAAAACACATCTAATCACATGTCCGCGAGTAGCGTTTTTCAAAGTCTACTGGAAGTTGAAGGTTTATAAAATTAAAGAAAAAAATGTTGGTGTTAAATGAACATCGGGCACATCATTTAAATGTGTTTTTAAAGCATAATTCAGAGAGACTTATTTCAAAACAAACCATCTAACATGGAGAAAATTATGACCTCTTTTCACTCAGCATCTTTTACAGTCATTTAACAGTAAACTTATTTAAACAAAAACCCTTTGAAAGTGATGGTAAAGTGATAAAATTTGGCAGCAATATTTCATTGGTTATCTGAACCATGAATAAAAAAAGCCCATAAAAATAAATGGAAAAGGGAAATTCTGGGATGCTCGCATATTTTAACTCTTCATTTGACTAACCGTCTAGATTCTTAGTTGCTTCTTTCGGCAGAATAATGTTTCACTGAAATCACAACCTGGCTTTTCTTACAAGTACAGTGCACATTTTTGTAATCATCAACTCTCCACTACATTCAAATCATATCTTTGTTCATATTTTTTTTAACGAAATATGTACATAGTAGTTTTGGTTTCTGCTGAATAGTTTTGTCTCAAACTAAAATAAAGGGTTTTCCAATAAGAGGTGTTATTTTGATATTCAAAGAAAAATGGCATTTTTGGAGATAAATGATCGGAACACAACATCAGCCAAATAGCCGCCAAGACCACGCTTACAGGACCATATCCTTTTCATGAAATTTTCCATAACCAAATCGCAAAGTGGCTGCCCTATGTCCTCGATAGGCTCACGAATTTCATCTTTGAGGTCTTGAATTGACGCTGGGCTGTTGGCGTAGACCTTATCTTTCACGTGGCCCCAAAGGAAGAAGTCGCAAGGTGTTAAATCACAAGATCTCGGTGGCCAATTGTGATCACCTCTTCGAGAGAAAACACGGTCCGGAAACTTTTCCCGTAAAAGATCGATGGTTTCATTGCTTGTGTGGCACGTAGCGCCGTCTTGTTGAAAGTAAACGTTGTCCAGATCAATACCATCCAATTCAGGCCATAAAAAATTATTAATCATCTCTCGATAGCGCAATCCATTGACCGTAACTGTTGCTCCAGCATCATTTTCGAAAAAGTAAGGTCCAATGACCCCGCGGGACCATAAACCGCACCAAACAGTCACGCGTTGAGGATGGAGAGGCTTTTCAACAATAACTCTTGGGTTTTCCGAGCACCAGATGCGACAGTTTTGCTTGTTGACGTAGCCTCCGAGGTGGAAATGGGCCTCATCAGTCAAGATGATTTTTCGATGAAATTCCGGTTCATTTTCATGCATTTCAAGGACCCAATCAGCAAAGACACGACGTTGTTGATGATCAGCCGGCTTGAGTTCTTGTGTTAACTGAACTTTATAAGCCTTAAGACCCAAGTCTTTATACAAAATACGGTGTAATGACGTTTGTGGAATACCTAATTCCAAAGAACGACGAGGAATGAACAAACCTGGGTTTTCTTCAACACTTTGGGCTACAACAGCAATATTCTCAGTTGTTGTTGAGCGACGTGCACGGGTTTTATTCTTCACATCACTAACTTGTCCCAACAGCTCGAATTTGTCCACCAATTTCTGTATTGCGGTCCGACAAGGTGCTTCACGACGACCCAAAAATGTTTTAGTTTTACGAACCGTCTCTGCCAAATTCTCACCATTTTTATAGTGAATTTTAATAATTTCAATGCGTTGTTGAAGCGTGTATTGTTCCATTTTTATTAATAGCGTAGTTTCTACTTGTCAAATGTCAAAAAATGACAGCTTCAAAAGTGACAGCTACCAAAATAGCAGGCTACTCAAAATAACACCTCTTATTGGAAAACCCTTTATAATCGATTTTCTTTCTGGGAACAACAAATTACTTTTTTCAATACACTTTAATTTCCTAATTTGAATGGACTACTTACATATTTTAATTAATATTCAAAAAAATAAAATTGTACTTTTTTTTTATTTTAAATAAAATAATTTCTGTAAAATTAAATTAATCATTTGAACCAAATTAGAAAATCCCAATTAAACATTCGATAGAAATAAATTTTTAGGTACCTGCAGAGTAATAATGTTTCCTATGACAGCAAAATCCAAATTGCCTTCGGGTTTCAATACTCTTGTCTTGTGGAAATAATTCAAAATTAAATAGTTAAAATTGGTGATGGTGCATGATATGTGTTGAATTTTCATTTTAGATTTATCTTTTACAGCACCAATACATATATAAACTATAAACTCCCCTTCTAAAGTTTATTTAGGTAACCCAATTTTTTTTAATTTTTTTTTTTTCATATAAAGACTTTATACGATGTAGAAAATGTACACTGCACAGAAAACCCCCATGGGACAGTAGCAACATTTACTCATGTGTGTTGCTAGGAATTTCTGCAACCGAATAGTATGTTGCTAGAATATACAAGATGCCATCAATTACGACTTCTCTAATTGGAACAACTAAGTTTGAGATCTAGCGAAGCGAATGCCTGAGGTGGGTGGGTTGGTTCTCGAATCCAAAAATACAAACGTACACGTAACAGTTGCGTTCATGGTGTCTTAAATTGAAATATAAATTTCTGAGTTAAAAATAAAAGTGAGGTTAAGACAAGTTAAGGAAAAATATTCATTTACACATTTTTTTTTTTTTACTTAAAGTTGTTAATTAGGTTCTTGAAAGTGAAGGGTTGGTTTGAAAATGTAAGAATAAGACATGCAATTTGGTTTAAATTTCAATACTTTGTAAAATTTAACGATTTTTTTTATCACAAATACATAATCTAGGTTTTCTGGTGCGACAAAAGCACAAGACACTTTGATAAAATTTATAAAGCAGCACCCTAGCAGCATTCGATTTTGCCCCCATATGGCAACAAGTCAACCCTCTTGACACAAACTTATTGGCAACGTACAAGAAATATCTTACTTAGTGGCAAGTATTTTTTTTTTTTTGTATCAAAAATCTGCAATGTTACTGCACTTTAAGTTGCAAACACCCCACCTAGAGACTGCAAGATTTTAGCATCTTATACCCACAATCAAAAGATCTGTCTATAAAAATACCAATCATTTTAAGCTATCACTCACACCCAAAACCTGCTTGGGCCCTCGGTCTATATAATATTTATGAAAGTCAATTTGTCAACTGCTTTAATCATTTGCTCAACGATAGGGATTTTTTAAATATATTAGTATATCGTATAAGAACGATATACTAATATACTCTGTCATTTTTACCAAGGCAAGAGACGTCAATTTTGACGATATTACATATTTGTAGGGTGAATAGTAGGTCTGTAAATCATGACAAGCTAAATTAACGCTCCTTCGCCAGGACATAGGTGTTCGACGTGGGTGTCTACAATGTTCACGCCGTTCATCCCGAAACCATTCTGACCATTCTGTCGAGTATTATAGTCTTGTTTCTGAAATTGAAATCAATCTCTACTATACTCAAACCATCACAAAGACAGTGTATTTTTGGAGTTCAAACTTCGATATCTCAATAACATTGCATCTTAGAGCAATTCTGCTGCTAGATTCGAATTCAAAAAGTCAAAATTTGGTTTCTTTTTAATTGTGACCACTCCTTGTTGGCTATTACAGTAACTTAAGCTATCAAAGAGAGTGCATCGAAGCCAAATTAAACTTTTGCAAGAGAATGTTGACCTATTGAATTCGAATTTACAATAAAATCGATTTTTAAAAATCTTTCTTTTTGTTATTTTCTTTTCAATATTCGAAACAAAACTCAAAATATTTTCGATTGAAAATTATGTTATTTTATCTATTAAATTCATCCAAAAATTAATATTTTTCAATGAGTAAAAAACATAACAATACACAATTTAAACCAGGTTTCATCAAAATTCAACTGTCCAACTAAATTAGTTTTTGTGACGTTTTTCAAAATATTTTTACAGGGTGTCTCGTTAAATGAATCTACCAAAACAAGATCTAGGCTGAGAGATTTCTAAAAACACACAAAATTTTGTAAGGATATAAAAATCAAAAAAGTATAATAAATTGAAACTGAAAATAAAATGCACGACTGACCTAGTCGTACACGTTCCTACTTGCGGAAATGTTTAAAAAAAAATAAAACATAAAATTCATTGTATCCACTTAAATTACTTAAAAAAAAGTATAACATTGTGTTGAACTCCAAGCTCAGCTTAATATTCAGTACCTACTCGCATTTCCATTTAAAGCAATTATGGAACTTGCAACAAGAGGGACCATCGTCAACAGGTCCAGCCAGATAATGGCTTACGCAGACGACATCGACATCATCGGAAGAACCGAACAAGCTGTACACGATTCCTTCATCCAGATCGAGCAGGCAGACGGCACAAGATCTGGGGCTGCACATTAGTGAAGGTAAAACAAAGTACACGTTGGCGTCGAATGCAAGAAGAACAGTTGGTCAAAGAATCAAGATAGCGGAGCACGAATTTGAAGTGGTGCAATCCTTTAAATACCTTGGGTCAACAGTAGCAGCCGATAACAATATAGATGAAGAAATACGCGGGCGGCTTCTCAAATCCAACAGAGCCTACTACAGTCTGTCAAAGCTATTCAAATATAGAAATCTAGCGATAACTTCAAAACTGCTGCTGTACAGGACCATGGTCCTGCCAGTACTCATGTATGGATCCGAGACTTGGGTGCTTAGCAAAAGGCATTGTGACCTCTTAGTCGCGTTCGAGAGAAAAGTCTTACGGAGAATTGTTGGCCCCATATGTGAGGAAGGACGATTCCGGAGACGGTACAATCATGAGTTGTACGCAATCTACCTTGAAGCAGACATAGTGACAAAAATTAAGCTCGGTAGACTCCGGTATGCAGGGCACCTAGCTAGCCGATGATGATGATGATGATGATGATGATGATGGAACTTGCAGGTGAACTATATTATCGCTGGGAGGAACAACTTCATTTCCTCTCCTGTTGCTTTAAAAGCAAATGCAAGTACTGCAAACCAAGCTGACTCCCTGAGAGAAGAATATTGCGGGTTTCATAATATGCGTGATTGATTTTCAAAATAAATGGATAAAAACATAATATTTTAATTAAAAAAATTACAATTTCTTTTATGAAATTCCTGTTAATGGTATGGAAAAGTTTAGGATTAAGTACTAACAGGAACGAAGCGTCCATAATATTGAGTGGAATGAGTGCTTTCGTTACGCAATTCAAAAAATTTATAGGAAAGAATTAACAATTTAAACCTTGATGACATATTTACTGTTATTAAAATTAATAAAATAAAATAATAAAACCCTTGTTATTCCACTTTTTAAATTTTGATTTTTATTAACTATTTTTTGTAATAAGCAAATGAGGCCGACGCGTTTTAACTTATTAGGACTTCCTCAGGGCACTAATTTTAATCATACAATTTTAGTTGTTGCAGAGTCAATGTGGTGAAAAAACTTAGAAGTGACATACTGCTGGTTAATAACTGCTCCATATACAAAAGACATTTTGTCTTGAGTTGTCATAATCAACTGAGATCCACTTCGTTAGAGAATGCACCACTCAGTTTTGACGAAAATGACATCCATTCTGCTTACAAGTTCCGCGCATGAACCATTCTCAGGACCCTGGTTTTTTCAGCAATTTCCACATTTGTGGTGCTGCACACCTAATACATCATTGAATTTTGTTCATGTCTTGCGAAGTAATTTCACGGAACTATCAGTTACATTTCGCAAGAATTATGGCTTTGATACGTAAGCAGACGATCCTGAATAGGACAGTCTACCTAAAGTATTAGCTCTTCTCTTGTCAGCGGGCAATACGAGAAGGTAGCCTTTGAAGGTACCCCTTGAACACCGATTTGCCTACGACTGGGAATGCACAATATCACTTCATTATGGGTACACGTACTGAAGTGCTTGCTACCAAAAATTTGGGATGCATATATACTTGGCATTCTGGTATATCACCTCACGCCTCGTGCCTGGTACCGATGTTTTTCTTTTTATTTTAGACTTTTCATTTAGGTAGGTATGTATTTAAAAGAAACAAAAAAAACTGAAATCGCTAAGTATTAGGTGCTCACAATTCTATGCTTTTTACATCTAGAAGACACACTCGACGCCGAACAAGCAGGTTTCCGCACTGGTTCATCCTGTGTTGACCACATTAACACCTTGCGGGTTATTATTGAACAGTGCGTCGAATATTTATCACCACTTCACCTGCTGTTCATTGATTTTGAAAAAGCGTTTGATAGTGTTAACAGAGAATTTATTTGGATTGCCTTACGCAGGAGAGGCATTCCAGATAAGTTAGTCGCTATTATTAAAGCAACCTATGATGGATGCAAATGTCACGTTTTACATAAAGGAAGGTTGTCGGATGAATTCGAAGTCCATTGTGGAGTCAGACAGGGTTGCATACTGTCGCCAATACTTTTCCTGTTACTGATAAGTGATGTGCTACGTGCAGCCCTGTTAAACGGAAATAGTGGAATTCAATGGAGCCTGTCATCCCAACTAAAACATCTGGACTACGCGGACGACGTATGCTTACTCTCTCATAGGATCATGGATCTCCATCAAATGAAAACAAGGGTGGAGGGAGAAGCAGAAATCGTGGGGTTGAAAATTAACACGGCAAAAACAAAAATGATCAGACTTGCAAGTAACTCATCCGTTCAAGTCAATATTTCTGGACAACCGGTAGATTGGGAGTTTTGTCTCTACCAAAGGCGGAACCGAACAAGATGTCGACAGCCGTATCAAAAAAGCAAAGGCTGCTTTCGGAATGTTGTCCAAAATATGGAGAAACAACGCTATAAGTTTAAAGACCAAGCTGAGACTGTTCCGCTCCAATGTTGAATCCGTGCTTCTGTATGGGTGCAGCACTTGGAATACTGCAAAACTTGGAAAATCTTAACAACTGTCACAAGCAAGCTGCAATCGTTCGTGAATAGGTGTCTACGAAACAACTTACGGATTTTTTGGCCCAACCGTATTTCCAATGAAGAACTTTATAGAAGAACGGGTCAAGAATCCATTGACAGTACTATTCGCAGACGTAAGTGTCAGTGGATTGGTCATACGCATCGAAATGGCAACGATTGCATTGCTGGCCAAGCGATGCAATGGAACCCACTCACACAGGCAGGTAGAGGGTCGGGTCAACCGAGAAGCACATGGAGCAGGACAGTCGTAAGTGAATCTGCACAACTGGGGAAGAGTTGGAGAGAACTACGTTATATTTCCAGAAACCGTACACGATGGCGCGTAGGAGTAGTGGAGGCCCTATGCCCCTTAAGGGGATCACAACGGACTTTTTAAGGTCTGAGGACCTAAGTAAGTAAGTAAGTAATCCAACACTTTTTGCGTTTACAAAGTGATTGCTTAAGAAATTTCCAACACCAACGACAGCTCACGAACAGGTTAAAACTTTGCGTTTCATGACTTTTAAGTAAAATTGATTAGTTATAAAAAACAATATTTTGAAAAAATCGCTAATTGCCATACATCATGTGTCTATGGAAAAGTAGACGCAAGTAGTATGAACAAAACCAAACCTCCCGCTCAAGAACTTAAGCTGTATACTTCCCTGATATTAAATACTTTTAGGTTTCTATTTTCTGGTTATTTTAGCTTGTTTGGTAAGACATGTATAAATTTAAAAGAAAAGTGTTTTACTGTTCACCTCTTTCCCCTACCTATTGACAAGAGTAAAACCAATGTTTTAGAACGAATGTCATAATTATTTGTTTGATAATAAATACATAAAATATATGTGTATTACCGCTGTAACAAGTGTTGCAGTTGCTCTGTCCGATATTTTGAATCTGTCTGCCACTTTCTTTACATTAAATAGGGATTTTGCATTTGGGCCAAGAAAAGCACTGGAATATTCACTCTTTTTTAGTAATCTTGTTGAAGCTTCAGTATCAATGTCTTCATCGGCATCGGAAGATTTATATTCTTGTTCGTTGTTATCTGTGTGTGCGTTGGTCGGAATTTCAAGTGTGCTTGAGGATGAAGGGCTAGTGCATGGAAATTTTCTTTTAAGTGACTTTTGAAGCCTGGTGGATTCAGCAACATCGATATTCCCGATAACCATTTTTCTTTGAGACCTTTGGTCTTTCAAAAACGAACGTTCTTTTACTGGCACTTTTTTTTCCTTAGGGCATCGACAAACTCCATTTTCACTGCATTTACAAGCAGCTATATCAAACAGTTTTTCTGCGTCGCTTTTCAATTTATCCATTTTAAGCTCAAAAACTCCGGGCACTCGTCTGCCCTTGGGCGTTTTAAGAAGACTTGTTCTTCTTTCGTTAAATTTAATAATGGCTTTTTCAACACAGAACTTACCAACTGTCGGAATTGAAGACAAGTCATACATTTCCATGACTCTTGCAGCTGTAATTGATATCCGCTTTTTCGATGAAGTTTCTTCATTTTCTAGAAAAGTAAGATGAAGTGCAATATCTTTGTAAGTCGGTAACAAACGCATCGACATTGTTTGTCCCATTCCAAATATTTTACAGACTTTGTTTTGGGAACGCGTTTCCATTTCACTTTGGTTTATTAATGAAAAAAAGATAATTAAGTTTATTAAATTGTCTCGAGTTTGGCGTTCTTTGTAGACAATGTTACATTTACTAACTCCGCTTACCTTTTAACAAATAAAGTATTTTATTTTAAACAAAATAAAAATGTCTTGAACAAAACACTAGGCAAACAAACGTTGAAGAACCAACCAGAGACACAAA
Source organism: Meliscaeva auricollis (assembly GCA_948107695.1). Classification (NCBI taxonomy): domain Eukaryota; kingdom Metazoa; phylum Arthropoda; class Insecta; order Diptera; family Syrphidae; genus Meliscaeva; species Meliscaeva auricollis. Next base: position 39,472,729 of record OX403616.1, on the reverse strand, counting down.
ATAAAATAATTTGATTTAAAATTTACACAAAATGCAGAGCCTACTAAGATCTGAAACATATACGTATTTGAATTAATGAATGGTCAATTTTAAATTATTTAATTTACTAAGAAAATTTTTTTAGAAGGGCCGAATAAAATATATAAACATTTTTAAATTACAAAAAATTAAGTTTCACCGATATTCCAAATAAATGGGACCGTAATTTTTTGCATAAATTTAACAGTTTTGACGCTGAAAAAAAATTAAAAACAAAAAAATATCATGAAATCGAACGTTTTTATTTTGCGTTGCGCGACCCCTAGTGGTGGAAATAAAAAATAAAAAAAAAATCTTAAAATTAGTTTTAAGACCATATGCAACTTTTGCGGGGGGTATAATTTTGATTATGCAAAATTTTGGAAATCGCTCCGGTCTAATGTGTAACATCCCTTCTCCATTACCGAATAATTTTAATTTTACCCAACATATAGCAGTTGACCCAAATATGCAAGTAATACCCATTAAATCCTCCACAAAAAAAAAAAATAATGAGCTTAGATGAGCTTTAAAAATTATAATTATGTTTCAAGCTTTCAAGTGCCCTCTATAATTTAATGAGCTGTTGTTACTTCCTTCAATGGATTTTCTATTTATGACGAAGACAACAACAACAAAAAAAGAAGAAAACATTTTTATTCATTGAATTGTAAATTAAGGACATTCACATTTTCATCATTATCATCATCATCATCATCATCATCCTTCAAAAAGCTATTCCCACCCAGTGTGTGCATTTTATGCCAGTCCTTGCCTTTGTGTAACATTACTGAATGAAATTAAAAAAAAAAAAAAAAAAAAAATACTAATGTTTGCGGGGGAAGTAAGCAATACCTATAGGTAGCGGGGTAGGTAGAGGGTATATAATATTTCAACGTTATACATTTTCGTGGACAAAAAATAATGGTCTGATTATTTTCATTATTAATTCATTAAAATAAACGCTTGAGAGATTTAAGACTTGTTGATACAGTTGCTGCAGGAATTTAATTTATTTAATTAAAGTGGAGAGGAAATGGTTCAAAGTCAGCCTTCAGAATTAAAGTTTTTTTTTTGAAGGTTGCGACCATTTGGTAGGTAGAATATTATTCCGTTTCCATCAATCCTTCACAAAAAAAAGATCTTTTTTGACAAAGTTTTAAGGTAGATGTAGGTATTTCCAATTTCCAAATTTCCGTTTAAATTATTGTCACAGTTCCAAAGACATTTTTGTTAACGGAAAAGTTATTAAAAGTTTAAATTAAATAAACCAACAGTGTAGCGTTCTTAAACCAAAAATTTCTTAGACGTTCAATACATGTCATGTCAAAAGTAAATATTGTTCATAAGAAAAGTGAATATAATAGAACCCATATATCTGAAAAGACAGGAAAAAGAATTAAACTTGTAAAATATCTACAAATAGCTTCTCGTATTGTGAATAAACTTATTCTGTATTTGAATGTTGCTTCAGGTTTTACCCACATTTGAAATTCAGTTCAAATGAAATGCGAATTCAAATTTAAATAACCTTAGATGAATTCCAAGGAAAATAAACTTTCAAATAGCATAGTTTCTATGAATACTCTTAAGACTGAATGAATTATACTATAGGTACCTATTGTATATAAAAGCACTCTGCACATGGAATTTTTTGAATACAAATATAACTGATATCTTTGAATTTTTGATATCTACTGTAGATCTACTGGTTTGAATATCTAGTTAAATAAAGATGAAAGTTAATTGATACTTCAAAGAACTACAGAATTTATAATAAGTAGAAGGTATACTTTATCAGTTTCTTGGCAACAAATCACTCTTGTCTTGGATGAAATTAAATGGAAAGGTCTGGCTTTTACTTCAGTTTTCTATCCACAGTTCACATACAAATTAAAACTTAAGATTCATTTCGAAAAATACTAACGATTAACGATTTTAAGAATTAAAGTTTACAATTTCGCTCAAGGGGCTGTACCATATTTCAAAAAAAAAAACAAAGTCTAATTAAAGAAAATTTATTAATAGATCTTTTCATATTAAAAGTCCAATGAAAAACTGTGCAGAGAGCGTCAACAATAATAAAATTTATAAAGTCTTTATTCTCATAAGGGCGTTGTTAACATAGAAATTATAAATAAATATAATGAAGCGTTTTTTTTGTCAGTTATTTCTATTGTAGTCCAGTAACCTTATCGTTTCGTAGGAAGGACAATAGGACACCTTGCCGTGTCGTTCTGATTTTTCGCCAAGTTGTTTACGATGTTAAGTCAATTTTAAATCCAATTTTTCGACTTAGGGCACCAAACATAACATTGTTGAAAATGCATTGCGATTTTTTGCCCTTTTTTCAGTAATTGGCATTTTGAGCTATGAAGGGTTAGGTTTAGACTATAAAATATGTTCCATGGTTTTATCCTCACAAAATTGTTTTTAATTTGAGCCCAACACTATTTTTGTTGATTTAACAGTTTCCAAGATACAGATTTTCAAAATATAGCAATAAAAAACGTAAAACAGAAAATAAGTACATATATTCAGAGATTCTGAATGTTTTCCATAATATTAATAAAACTAGTAAAAAGTGTTGATTAGGTCAAAAAAAAAGAAAATAATTATTTCTTTGGATTTTTAACAAAAGTTTGTATTTTTTTTTTTTTGCAAAATTATTTTTTTCGAAAACTATTCAATATTTTTTTTTAAATCTAAGTTTTTAGATTTCTTGCAAAATTTCATATAGAAAAAATATTTTTTTTAGAAAACGGCTCTAACGATTTTCAAAATTTTTTTTCTAAAAATGTATCATTATAGAAAAAACCAAATTGCAAATTTTTTTTTGATGTTAAATTCATATAAGAAGCTGTTTTAGTCATTTGGAAATCGAATTTTATACTTTTTTAATTTTTTTTTTCTAAAAAGGCTTAGCATAAATAGTAACTTTATCAATAAGAGCAAGTACGTGCGACCCAGTCGTGCATTTTATTTCATATCTATCTGGCCTAGTTCCCAATATTGCTGGCTTATTTTCTAAAATAATTTCTGTTTTTTTCCAATTTTGAGAAATCAACATTTTCTGGTTTTTCCAGAGCCAACCTCCCAAAAATAATGCCATAGAGGAAAAAATATTATTTTTGGAAAAAAATACATGAAAATGTTGTTTGAATATTATTATTATTTATTTTATTTTCATTTAGCTTTTTGGATCTTTTTACATACCTTTTGGCCTTATTACCCACATTTCTGGCTTATTTTCCAAAATATTTTCTGTTTTTTATTCCAATTTTATTTAGTTTATTACTCAAAAGCCATTATGAAGGTTTTTTTCTGAATTAATACCCTCATGGCGACTTTTAAAGCGCAGTACAGCGATAAATATTCTTTTCTAAATTTATAAAAAAATTTTAAAGGTGGAGTTGTCCTCTACAAAAAACTGTCAAAAGACCCTTCTCGCTCTTTCCCCCTAAAAAGCAAATTTTTCCATTAGTTTTGTGCTGGTTGACCATGACCATACATGCAAGATGTTTGTTGGTACTTTTCAGATATCACTAAGGTCATTGTTGGTACATTTAAGACAAATTTCAGATCGAAAAAATGTTTCTGGGTCAAAATATAACAGAACTGAACTATAGTATTACATCTTTCTAAACATTTTTGAGGTGTCAAAAATTCATAAAGTTTGATGAGGTTCAATTTGGAAACTATTATGGCTATATAAAAAAGTGTAGAGTTTTCCAAAAACTGCAAAATCCTTGAAAATTTCGCGTTTTTTGTATTTTTGAACATGTTGCGTCACAAAACTTTGTTGACAAACGGTTTCAGCACCCCCAAAAAAATAAAGTAAAAGAAATTAAAACTACTCCAAAACTTTCCTGGTAAAACCACAGTTTAACTGGGTTAAAATTGAACACTTACTCACTAAGGTTTTTTAAGGTCTTAAATTTTGTATATTCTTAAATCAAAAATAACATAGGTTGCAAGGTTGTCAATAGGAAGGTGCCAGTGTGGGTCGCACCTTTTTGTTTTTTTGTACAAGATACACCTCTCTTGGCTGAATAAATAAACAATTATTTTCAAATTAAAATATATACATCAAAACAAATGAATTTGTAGGGCTTCTTTTAGACTGAAAATCTCATGATGCGATAAATAATAAAATGCACGACTGGGTCGCACGTACTTGCTCGTGAAGATAAAGTTACTATTTATGCTAAGCCTTTTTAATTAAAAAATTGTAAATGCAGTTTTAGAACAAAACAATTAAAAAAGCATAAAATTCGGTTTTCAAATGACTCAAACAGCTTCTTAAATGAATTTAACCTCAAAACAAAATACGCAATTTGATTTCTTCTATAGATACATTTTGAAAGAAAAATTTGAAGATCGTTTGAGTCGTTTTTTAAAAAAAATATTTTTTCCATATAAAATTTTGCAAGGACTTTTATAAAGAAAAAAGGTACGCCATTTTTAAGATATTATTTATCAACATCTAAAAACTAAAATTTGAGAAAAAATATGGAATAGTTTTCGAAAAAATGATTTTTCAAAAAAAAATTTCAAACTTTTTTTTTAAATCCGAAAAAAATATTTTCGAAATTTTTTTTAATAGGTATTATTACGGCAACTTAAAAGCATTCATGTAAAAAATATGGTTGAAATTGATTGAGTTTTGAAGGAGAAAATCAGAATTAAATTAACGGTTCTATGGCAGGTACCGTTAATAACGGGTTTTGAAAAAAAAAAATGGTTCTCATTTAAAAATAGACCTTACCTAAAGAAATGACAATGATTTTTTAATCAAAATCGTAGGCACCGTTTTTGAGAAAAATGAGTTTTTCTAAAACCGGTATATGACAGGTACTTGGGGTCCAAGAAAAAAATTCAAAAAAACGTCTGGGGATATTCTTCAAAAAACGCCACATACCAAGTTTAAAGTAAATCTACCCATCCGTTTAGGCTGCGGTCTCTGATACATACAGACAGACAGACAGACAGACAGAGAGACAGAATTGTCGGACCCACTTTTTTCTCATTCTCTATCATCGTAATGTCATGTTTGATTGTTATCTCAACTTTTTTTTTTTGTACGAATGCATAATATATGCTACCCATATCGCAAGTAATAACAAATTCAAAAACAAAATGACGAATTATATTTTTGTGACAAATGTAGCATTTTTTCGTATGCTCTTTCTTTAAAAAGTGTGAAGATTTAAGATATATATCTATTATTCGTTTTTCACCCACATCGTTAGGGTTTACCGGTGGTGGAGCACAAAGACAGACAATATTAAAAAGGCATGATTGATACAGCTTCAGCAAAAATACAATATTTTTGTATGCATATGAATCAACTACATACCCCTACTTCCTGATTTTTTATTGTTAAACATATGCCTTTCTTATTTTTTGTGGCAATTTTTGCACAAAAATGAAGTTACGTGATTTATCGTGCATTACCAATTCATACAAGTACACTCCGGTTTGATTGATTAAGGTCATTATATTTTAAAAATATTTTGTGATTGTTTTATGATTCTTTTATGTTTTAACTTTTATACGATCCTCAAAGTCACTGACGTAAGCGGTCTTCAGATCAAATTTGACCCATTATTACTATTTCAGAAATTATGTTAAATATTTGATTAATTAATACTGGTTTTGTTTATAATTCAATTGTTCTTGGTTGTTTTCTTTCCTGTACTGTTTTCGGCCAGAGTTGATGAAGTACATAGATTGTGGATCGTTTTGAGATGCACCTCGTATTGTTGTGGCGATTTCAAGTGAAAAAGTTGTTCGAGGCAGAGTTCGCCTTTTTTTTAAGCTGCATACCTAGATTTGCCAAAAGGAAGCGGTGCTTAGCGAGACAGTTTTCTTTCCAGGCATGGCCGATTTGAAAAGAATAAAATTGTTATATGCTGATATATCGATTATGTTACTGAACACCACTTGAGGCCATCGTTTAGTCTTCCTTTTGCAAGTGTAGCAAGTTACTGCTTTATCGAAGGTGTCTACACCACCTTTACATTTGTTGTAGTCCAATATTATTACTGGCTTTTTATCTGCGCGCGATCGCTTACTTTTGAATCATGATGAAATGAGAATAAGATTCACATATTTATTTTTATTCGGGATATAAGTCACGATAGTAGTATTCTTGGTAAAGGCAAAATTTGATGACAAAATTGGTCTTCCTTATATATTTACTATTGCTGGTGGTAATTCGGGCTTGTTTTTGCGTATTGTTCCAATAAGTGTAATCTGTTTCTCCAGTAATTTTTGTCCCAGTTGATAAGATGTGACAAAGTTATCAGTCGGAAGATTATGCCCCTTTAGCCCTACAACCATATCAAGAACTACGCGCATACCTTGATTTCTTTCAGGTGTACTTCCGAGCTCGTTGCAGAATCGGAAAGTACCCAAAAGTTGATTCCATACTTCGGAGGCTTTCATGGAATGTATACTGTCGGAAAGGACATCTTCCCCTGATTGCTACCAGTTGTTCTATTGTAACATTTTCGGATGGATTGTAAAGCCTAGGTAATAAATATATTAACCCAATGGTTCCACAATTCACGTATAGGTGCAAATTTGTCTAACAATCGCCGTTCACTTCGGGTTTTTCTGTTATCGAACCTGATAACTCTTCATATTTTTTTTTAAAGTCTTCAGTGACATAGTGGCTCCAAATATTGGCCTTTCTTTTTAAGAGTCCCGTGAACTTTCTGTGCTTTCGTTATTTGATCGAAAAACACCAGCCAATAAAAGAAGTCCAATGTATGCAAACAGTTCAGTGCTATCAATATCATACCGTTCTTCAGCAATTATGCGTTTACCCTCAATGTTTGTGTAAGCCAATATAATACGTACCAGAGGAGTTGGAAAAAATAATTCGAAGCTGGAAATTTCTTCTGCTGTGATTCTTGAGGACGAATAACGTGTCAATCCTGGCAACAAGCTTATAATGTTTTCCCTCGAGGCTCTTCCGGTATTGTTTTCATTATGTTTTTTAGAAAAAGTTAGTAGGCCATTTTTTGACATCATCACTTCTGCAGGAACAGATGCATTTTCACCCTCACTTAAACTGCTATCTGATGAATCAGCTTCCTCAACATGATCTTCGAACTCAGAACACCATTCCTCCTCATCCGACACTCTCAAAGAAAAATCACTTTCACTATCACTCATTTTCAAATAGGAAATAATTAGTTTAACTTGCGGCACGTGCTACTCACTAAATGCCAATATATTTTATAAAAGCACTGCAAATAAAACAATGCAGCCACACAACAAATTCTGAGTAACCTGAAAACAAATAAAAATACAAGTAACGGTCCGTTAGTACGGTATGGTCAATTTTGACCCGAGGTCCTTGAACGTAAAAAAATGTGTAAGTCGTAAAACAAAATATATTTTTATAAAATTATACACTTTATATATTAAGTTTAAATTTTTAGAAAAAGTCTTGAAATATAAAGTCCCTAAAAAATTAATTTTTCTAAAAACCCTAATTTCTTTCCTAAAATGGGTCAGAAATGACCCGTGGACCCCATAAAGGAAGAAAAAAAAAATACATGAGAATCTATTTTGAACCATATACTATTGAAGTAGGACCATTGTCAGACGTACATATAAATTCTTGCTCAGATCGAGCAGGCGGCACAAAATCTGGGGCTGCACATTAGCGAAGGTAAAACAAAGTACATGGTGGGGGTGGCGTCGATTGCGAGAAAAACAGTTTGTCAAACAATCAAGGTAGCGGAGCACGAATTTGAAGTGGTGCAATCCTTTAAATACCTTGGGTCAACAGTAGCAGCCGATAACAACATAGAAGAAGAAATACGCGGGCGGCTTCTCAAATCCAACAGAGCCTACTACAGTCTGTCAAAGCTATTCAAATCCAGAAATCTAACCATAACTTCAAAACTGCTGCTGTACAGGACCATGGTCCTGCCAGTACTCATGTATGGACCCGAGACTTGGGTGCTTAGCAAAAGGCACTGTGACCTTTTAGCCGCGTTCGAGAGAAAAGTCTTACGGAGAATTGTTGGCCCCATATGTGAGGAGGGACGATTCCGGAGACGGTACAATCATGAGTTGTACGCAATCTACCTTGAAGCAGACATAGTGACAAAAATTAAGCTCGGTAGACTCCGGTGGGCAGGGCACCTAGCTCGTATGAGCGAAGAGGAACCAGCTCGGAAAGACTTTTGTGGTACATTCTATGGTAGACGGCAGCGTGGTAGACCATGCTTGCGCTGGAGATATGGCGTAGACCAGGACGCCCGAAGGTGCGCAACTGGATGGCGTCGGCTCGAGACCGGGATAGGTAGAGAGACTTGTTGAAAGAGGCCAGGACCGGACCCCGGTTGTCGAGCCGATGATGATGATGATGATGATGATGACCCTACTATTAAAAGTAGACACAAACTATTTAATTAAAATCGTTAGAGCCGTGTTAAGGATATCTCAACAGATATTTCTTTCCAATATTAACAATTTTGATAAATTAATTGAACTATAAATTTTATTTGCTTTTACGTTTGGATACTTTCTAAATGCATTTATTAATAATTCTTCCTTAAACTTTCGTCTTCAAATTTCACAGTATCCTCTCCTCAGCTGAGGGCAGGAGCAAGTAGTATATGCAACCCAACAAGGACCCACACATTATTAAGTTTATCTTCAAGATTGTTTTCTTAAAATAAATAAAATGTACGACTGGCACGAATTTGCTCTTGTAGCTCAAAATTATTTATTATGTATTTATATATTGAAAAAAAAATTATTTTTTTGTTTACTTTTTTTTTTTGAAAAACTAAATACACAATACTTTTTAAAATGACGAAAACGAACTGGTGACAAGTTTTAAACGACATAAGTTGAGCCAGTAATGATGTAATACTTAAATAACTTAAAATAAAATGCACGACTGGGTCGCACGTATGTACTTGCTCTTAGGGTCAAAGTTGCTATGGATGCTAAAGCTTTAAAGTTTTTAATTTTATAAGAAATTAAAAAATAAACATAAATTGTATTACTAAAATGACTTAAACAACTTCTTAAATTGTTTTAATCTCAAAACTAAGTATGTCATTTGATTTTGTTAAAAGAGATTAATTTTCAGAAAAAAAAATTTGAAAATCGTTTTTAAAAAAAATAATTTTTTTATGTACACAAATTCTAAAGCTTTGTTTAAAAAAAAAAAATTAATGCCAATTTTAAGAAAATATTAATGGACATCTAAAACCAAAATTTAAAAAAAAATCATTCACGCGTTTTCGAAAAATTGATTTTTGAAAAAAAAAATTTTGAAACTTTTTTTAAAAATCCAAAAATTTATTTTTTCAAAATCTTGATATGAAATAATTTGAACATTATTGAGAACCTCTTGTGCAAAAATTTTCATCGAAATCCGAGGAGTTGCTTACGAGAAAATCAGAAAAGAGAAAAACGGCTCTATGGGAGGTACCGTTTTTAACCGATATAAAAATATTATTTTCTTGCATGTTGTATTGCATATAAAAATTTTAATCAAAATAGTTGTAGCCGTTTTTGAGAAAATCAAGTTTGTTCATATTGGTTGTATGGCAGGTACCGTTAATATAAGTCCTAAAAAAAAAGTTTCAATTTCCCCTCCAGGGAATCACCAAAAACTCATAACTGCCAAGTTAGAAGATAATTGCTTAAGAACTTTAGGCTCTAGCTCAAGATATATACAGACAGACTAACAGACTGACAGACTGACAGACAGACAGACAGAATTGCGAGACCCACTTTTCTCGCTTTCTCTATCATCGTAATGTTATATCTGATTGTTATCTCGAGTTAGATTTTTTTTACGAATCTTAAACTTGCCTTATGGTACCTTTGTATATCGCAAGTAAAAATGACAAATTTCCCGAGAATCGATTTCATCATATTTCCGTTATTCGTTTTTTTTTTGAGAAAAACAAAAAACGCAGTATTTTTACAATCACTTATAATATAACATACACTAAGTTTAATCAAAATTGTTAGAGCCGTTTTCGAAAAAAAATCCAATAACTCGAAACCGTTATATTATGGAGGTATTTGTTCTAATCGAGATATTCAAAAATAAAAAAAAAACAAAATTTTAAATTACAAAAAAATAATCTGTACCAAATTTGATTCAAATCCGTCAGCTCGTTAAGGCTGTGGCTCTCTGTACAGATGAACGCACAGACGAACAGACCAACAAACGCACAGACCGACGCACGGACGGCATGACGGAAACCAATTTTTTGGACTTCTCCATCATTGTAATGTTGGTTTTGATTAAAACCTCAATTTTTTTTTTCTTACACGAAACTAATACTTGCTGTAAAAATATACCACAAAAAGTCAAACCTCGGAATAACTTTAACCCAATATTTTTAAATGGAATTATGTTTGTTTTGGGATAAAGAATACACACAGAAAAGTCAATTGACGGATTGTGTGCGCTTTAAAAATTATTCAAGGTCAAATGTCGAAAATATTGGGTACATAACTTTGTAACAGTGAGAGCTATTGAAAAGTATTTTGAGCAGGACTTGAAGATCATGTAATTTACTAGAAAAATGACGTAACATATTTTTTTTTGACTAATGGTTGAAGATGTCGTAATTTCTTTAAAAAAAAAACGTAAAACTATGAAAATTTTGGTTTTTCAAGTTTTACATAAAAATGGTGAATGTAATAGAAAACATTTGATTAATTTCGTGTCAAAAACAAAATTTGAGGTTTTAATCAAAACCAACATTACGATGATGGAGAAGTCCAAAAAAGTCGTTTTCGTCATGCCGTCCGTCGGTCTGTGCGTCTGTGGGTCCATCTTTACACTTCTCCACTGCTCAAACGCATGGACGGATTTTCTTCAAATTTGGTACAGATGATTTTTACGTAATTTCGAAAGTTAGTTTTTTTTTTGTTTTTGAATATCTCATCTAGAACGAGTACCTCCCATACAACATTTTTGAGTTATTCGAAATTTATCGAAAACGGCTCTAACGATTTTGATTAAACTTTTTGATATGATTTCTTCAACAACGATAAATTTTTAAATTTTTTTCAAAAAAATTGAAAAAATTGAGCCGTTTTTTAAAAAAAAAATATTTTTTTATTAAAAAAATTTCAAACGATTTAAAAAAAAAATTGGTATGCCATTTTGGAGATGGCTAATATTTATCAAAATCTGAAAATTAAATTTTGAAAAAACACAAAGCATTGATCCAACATGCTAATTTGTGCATATCTTTCAATACCTACACACATCAGATGACCAAAAGCTAAAATTTTCAGACTAAGTTAATACATAAAATAGCTTTGCACTACATGAGCAAGTTCGTGCGACCCAGTCGTGCATATTATTTTTGATGCGACCGATCAGTTAGAACATTATAGTGATTTTAAGATTGTCGGTATAGTACAAATTATAAAACGACTATATTCGAAATTTGACAGTTTTTTAAGTCACTATTATCTTCTAACGAACGATCTGCTCGCATCGAAACAAGTGTCATGACAATCTCTATTTTCGACATTGTACCCTTTTAATAATAGCAATATTACTCACCTGCCATATAGCTCTTTTCAAAAAAATGTTTTTGTAGACCATATTCCAATCTATAAAGAAAGCTTACATTATTTTTGGACAGCTTCGTCATTTAGGCGTAACAAACAAAAAACATATTTTGTTGGTAATTTTTGGCCAACTTCTTGAAATAATTATTTCTTGAAACATCACTCTGAGAAGAAAAAAAAGGTAGGTAAGCATGTAGGTTAAAAAAAAAACGAAATTTTCGTCATTTAACGTTTCTTTGAATGACGATATCTTCTAACCCACTATATTCGCATAAGAGAAATATGTTAATAGTAGAAGTAATGAATGTAGGAAACTATAATGATCTCCAATTTTTGCATTAAATACTTTTTAATAGCGCTCACGTCTCACCGATAAAAAGTTATATGAGAAAATCCAATATATTCAACATTTGTACTGGTATTGGGTTAGAGTTTTTGCCTGGGGTAAATATTTTCGCATTTGAAATGTTCATTTAGCGTCCAGAAGCCCATAATAAAAAAAAAAAAAAAAATTACCTACAAGTTGTAGCTCTACGTTTTTTAACAAGAGATAATTCCTCAGAGTTTTGAGGGACAATCAAGTAAAGGATTCTAAGTTATCTCATGTGGTTATCCTGAATGAAAATTTTTTTTGTTTTTTTTTTTTTCAATTTTTGTTGTGTTTTCGTATTCTTAAAACGAAAAATATGATTACTATTTATGGAGTGGCTCCATACTCAGTTCATTCTTTATACATTTCAAACGTAATTTCCTTTTGTGCAAATTTTTTCCCATAAAATATTTTCCTTCTTCTCTGCAAATATTGAACATTGATCACACGATGCCAGCGGCATTATTTCTTTCAATTATGCTTGAATATTCTCCGATAAATTCTTTTGTTTTCAGTAAATATTAAATTCTCATTTTTACATATGGAACAACTTTAACCCCCATCACATTGTACAAAAAATGAGAACTGAAACATTTTTCCATAAATTACCTTTCAACTCAGGCTATGTTCGATTATCACAGACGAGTATGCAATAGATTTATTATTATATGGTAGTTATTTAACTCTAGTAAAACAATCAAGTTGTTAGCCATGCTTTTCAGAAACAAATTATTCTGATACAACATTTGAGGTTACCCAGTTTCTCTTTTTTTACAGCAAATTTGTAATAATTGGGTTTAAAACACAGTAATCAGAGTAATTATAATTTATAATTGTAATAATATGTGTAATCTGGGTTTTATATACTTACAATTGTTTCTCAAAGTGAAAAAGGGCACCACAAACCTCTTTCTGCTCAAATTGTTTTTTTTTTTTTATTTTCTTATTCAACGAAATCAAAAGCATTTATTCTATTCTTTTCCAAAAGTATAAATATACACAAAAAATTAAATTAAAAATGAAAATAAAAATAATAAATAAATAAATTTAATTTTTGTGTAAGACAAAAATGTTTTCAAATTAGGTGGTGTATATTCTCTGGGCAATTAGGTTTTGCATCGGACAAAATACTTTACAGCATTTAAATTTGTGGAAATTGTTGACAGCAAAGCTCTAAAAGTCTCAACGAACCCCATTGGGGGTTTTACCACCATTTTGCAAAAAATTCTTTTTAGCTGTAAATTTCTAATTTCAGTGCAACAAACAGACCTTATTATTAATTTTTTTCGATTCTTAGTTAATCTTGTGAAATTTCAAAAAAAAAAAAAATGCCTATAGTATTGTCAAATCGCTTGATTTTGACTATTTTTGTATTTCCTTGATTATCACTTTGAATACTTCAATTTTACACTTAAAAAAATCCGTCTATCGGAATTTCCCAAAATTTCCCAATTTTTGTTTGTAGACTCTCAAAATAAAATCTCTAACTTAAGCAGGTCCGTCAAGATAGGCCCGCCACAACGGACCTCTGTGACGATTAGGTGGGTGCATTACACACGGACACAGAGGTCCGAAACCAACTAAGGTGGAGATTTGTGCATATTATTATTTTCTCCTTAGTTGGTTTCGGACCTCTGTGTCCTCTGTGGAAAATGTCTCCAAAACTTTTTGGGGCCGTAGGCTGAAAGGAGGAGATTCGAAAATGAATTAAAAAAAAAAAAAACCGTCGTGGGTCTGTCTTGATGGAAATGACGTCATAGAAATCGTGTTTTTGGTCCATATAGAGAGAATAGATAGCAATAGGTTATTTTAATGTACGTTTTCGTAGAGCATCAAACTATGTTTATAATTTGGAGTTTTAAGTTTTTAAGAAAGTTTATACCTACTTTAGTAAAAAGTCTGAGCAAAAATGAAACTTTTGCAGTCAATTTCAAGGTTAAAGCGTGGAGCAACAAATTCAGGATTAGAGCAACAAATAAGCAACAAATTAGGACCAAATTCCTGCGTACTTAGATTTTAGAATTTCCGTTGTGGCGGGCCTATCTTGATGGTAGTGACGTCATCAAAATCTAGATTTTGGTCTATAGAGAGAGAATGGATGACAATATGCCAATTTTATGTAACTTTTTCTAGAGCATTAAACTATGTTTATGATTTGGCGATTTTATTTTTTTGAAAAAGTTTATAGATAAAAAGTCTACAAAAAGATGCAACTGTGTCAGTCGATTTCAAGGTCAAATCGTGGAGCAACAAATTCAGGATTAGAGCAACTAATTAGCAACAAATTCAAACCAAATTTCTGCATACTTACTTTTTTTTTAATTTGTGGCGGGCCTATCTTGACGTCAAGCTGGGACCGCCACAAGTTTGAGGGGTAAAGGGTGGAGCAACTAATTAGCAACAAATTCCTGCATACTCACTTTTTCTAAATTTTGAGTTTTAAGGTGTTTTAGCGTTATTTTGAGGGTCCACATATGTTCCACAAGTTCCACAAATCCTTTTTCGCCCATTTTGGACATGAAGGAGATGAAGTAAAAAGTTGATTTGGATCTTTTTGAAAAGGTTTTGAGTAGAGCTATCGTTTGATACCAATATACTTTTTTGAAATTTTAAAGTTTAATTTGTGGCGGGCCTATCTTGACGCCAAGTTGTTACCTTGTGGCGGTAACAAGGGGTGGTAACAAGAGGGGTAAGGGGTGGAGCAACAAATTCAAGATTGGAGCAACTAATTAGCAACAAATTAGCACTTAAGCTGCTGTAATAACAAAAAGAATGAATGAAAAACAATGAAAGGTTTCACAGATTATGTTTTAAAAAGCGAACATAAGATTCAAAATAAATTCCTTAATCATGTTTTATGTTTTAAATTTCTTGATGAGAAAATATTAATTTTTACTGTAGAAAAATATATTCTGTATAAAATGAAGTAATAAGCAACTTTAAAAAATACAACAGATAACAATAAAAAAAAAGCAAATTTCTCAACAGGTCAACAGTAAAAAGCAAGTAATAATGCTGATGAAAAGAGCGATATCTCGGCAACATGTTGACATAATTATGAAACAAAATATTTATAAAGCATCGAAAACTGGGTTTTTACATAGAGGAAGGTTGTCGGATGAATTCGAAGTCCATTGTGGAGTCAGACAGGGTTGCATACAGTCGCCAATACTTTTCCTGTTAGTGATAAGTGATGTGCTACGTGCAGCCCTGTTAAACGGAAACAGTGGAATTCAATGGAGCTTGACATCCCAAATCGTGTGGGGCTGAAAATTAACACGGCAAAAACAAAAATGATCAGCCTCGGAAGTAACTCATCCGTTCAAGTCAATATTTCTGGACAACCGGTAGAGAAAGTAGAAAACTTTCAATATCTTGGGAGTTTTGTCTCTACCAAAGGCGGAACCGAACAAGATGTCGACAGCCGTATCAAAAAGCAAAGGCTGCTTTCGGAATGCTGTCCAAAATATGGAGAAACAATGCTATAAGCTTAAAGACCAAGCTGAGACTGTTCCGCTCCAATGTTGAATCCGTGCTTCTGTATGGGTGCAGCACTTGGAAAATCTTAACAACTGTCACAAGGAAGCTGCAATCGTTCGTGAATAGGTGTCTACAAAACATCTAAAGGATTTTTTGGCCCAACCGTATTTCCAATGAAGAACTTTATAGAAGAACGGATCAAGAATCCATTGACAGTACTATTCGCAGACGTAAGTGGCAGTGAATTGGTCATACGCTTCGAAAAGGCAACGACTGCATTGCTGGCCAAGCGATGCAATGGAACCCACTCACACAGGCAGGTAGAGGGTCGGGTCGGCCGAGAAGCACATGGCGCAGGACAGTCAAAAGTGAATCTGCACAGCTGGGGAAGAGTTGGAGAGAACTACGTTATATTTCCAGAAACCGTACACGATGGCGCGTAGGAGTAGTGGAGGCCCTATGCCCCTTAAGGGGATCACAACGGACTTTTTAAGGTCTGAGGACCTAAGTAAGTAAGAAAACTGGGTTTTCTTCTATTATGTTAAGTTAGCAAATTTAAACTTCCATAATAAGGATGGCTGCGATTTTAATGGATTAACATAACTGAAAAAAACAAAATCAATTTCATCTTACAATTATGTTAAACTGATGTACAACCCAAGTTGTTGCAGATTTCCCGATAAAAACACGCACTATGCAACAAAGTTAGTATTATAAAATGGAATTCTGTGCTGCTTGAATGGTCGTCATACTATAAACTTATATGCTTATGTGCTCTTATTTTTTCAGGAAAAATATAAAAAATGTTGAGTTCTCATTGCATTGAGGAATAATTTTATCAACATACATACATAGGTACTCGTGTGTCGTATCGTAGGTAGGTACCCACATTTGTATTGTACGATGAAACCATTCAACAAGTATCTCTCTTGAAATCGTGTTGTTACAAAATGTGACCTCTATCAAGTGACGCGGAGTTTATAATACGTAAGTCGTGCTGAAAACACTTCAGAAACGTGACACTATCATCCCTATTGTAGAATATTTTGTACTTTTTTTTTCATTTTTCATTTTTATGGTGTGGCAGACACAAATGCTTACATGTGTAAATTCATACATACACCTTTTTCAAAAATCACCTCCGCTAAGCTAGCAATAATAAAAAAAATATGTTCAATGTATTCCACGCACTCCAAAAAATCGAAATAAGAAATTACATACCAAATGAAAGAGGGAATATCGACTCTTCACTCTTCATCCTTTTGAGTATTCTGCAATGAAAGGAGGTACAACGTACAATACTACAATGTAGTTGAATTAAACCAAATAAAAAAGGTTAATACTTTTGAACCTTTGCGGAAAGAAACTTTAATCAAATCGTGTTAAAAATGTAAAGTTGATACAATTTCGAAAATTGATGTTGGAAGGACTAATATCCACTAAAAATATTATGCGGTTCAAGGAAAAAATAAACATTGTTTCATCTCTTGATTAGGCGTAAAGGTTAATTTTTAGTTTTAGTTGTAACACAATTTTTTTTCGAACTTGATGGTGTAACGGAAAAAAATTTAAGGAGGCTAATCTGTTTTTTCAGTTCCTAATCCTTATTATTTTTATTTTCATTCCTTATAATAGTGTTTCTTAATACTTTATAGAAATAGCTGTTAGATGAGTATTATTTCGTACAATTGATAATTGGAAATAAGAGTTCAGATAACAATCAAACATGACAAACGCATGATAGAGAATGTGAAAAATGTGGGTCTGACAATTCTGTCTGTGTGTATCAGTATTAGCCACACAGCCTAAGCGGATGAGTCGATTTGCTATCCCGAGAATGTTTTAGAATTTAATTTTTAGAAGCAAAAATAAGCTTACTAGACTGGTGCCAATACATTTTTGAGTAGCCAAAAGTTTAAAAAAATTATTAGCAGGATAAGGACGATTTCTATCAAAAGTAGACTTCCTATCGAAAAATAATATCGAAATAAAACTTTTGTAGGTGGTAAAAAAATCAACAATATTTGTTCGGATAGTTTTTCAGCATAATCTCAAAAAAATTGAAAAAAATTTCAAAAACTAGATTTTAATGAAACTTGGTTTCAACGAACATTGAAAATGTCTTTCACTCAAACACATTTTTTCAGCAAAATATATTTTTTGTGTTTTTGACGAATTTATTTAAAAAAAATGGCGTAATTTTCAGTCAAAAAAGTTGGCAAATTTTATTTGAAAATTTTTGATTTTTGAAAATTTTGAGATGAATTCTTTTTATTTATATCCTCTTTTTTAAGATTAATTAGGAAAACAACAAAGTTTTTGTAGTAAGAAAAAAGTGTTTTTATGATCGATTTTTCCGTATAAATATGGCCAGCGAGGAGTTGAATCTAAATTAAATTTATACAAAAGATTTTGACTTTCCAAACTCGAATCATGCTAGATTTTTGAGATATCAAAATTGTGAACTTCCCAAAAACATTTGTTTATTAATGAATGGAATGTATGTATTTTTTTGTGTAATTTTGTGTGTAATTAATAAAAAATATTTGTATAAATTTTTAATTAAAATGTGTTTTTAATTCAAATATATGTGTAGGATACTTATGATAATGTGTATGATGTGTGCTCGTTGACTGTCCAAAAAGAATAGGGCCAATTTAGCATACTACCTACAATTCAATTAAAGCAAATACGAAAATAGAGCACAAAGTAAAGTTAATGATCAAAACAAGTTACAGTAATATTCAGAGTAAATTACTCTATGTTAAAATATAAATTGAGTGTCACAGTTAATTCAAAATTGAAATTGGAAATTTATATTTAATAGGGTATTATTCTATATGTTGGGCACTTTGTGCACGTAGTACCTACTGAACAACATTAAACAAGACCATATTTTTGTTAAATTTTTAATTTACTTAATACTGAATTTTTTTTAAAGTGTAGTTATTTATTCGGGCATAAAAAACTTTGCAACAATTTGGATAAAAATAAAATGCACGACTGGGTCGCACGTACTTGCTCTTAGGGTCAAAGTTGCTATGGATACTAAAGCTTCATATATACAGTTTTTAATTCTATAAGAAATTAAAAAAATAAACATAAATTTTATTACTAAAATGACTTAAACAACTTCTTAAATTTTTTTGATCGCAAAACTAAGTATGCCAATTGGTTTTGTTAAAAAAAGATTCATTTTTAGAAAAAAACATTTTGAAAATCGTTAGAGCCGTTTAAAAAAAAAAAAAAAATTTTGTATGTACAAAAATTCTAAAGCTTTGTTAAAAAAAAAAATTTTAATGCCAATTTTAAGAAAACATTAATGGACATCTAAAACCAAAATATCAAAAAAAAATTATTCACGCGTTTTCGAAAAAAAAAATTGAAACTTTTTTCAAAAATCCAAAATTTTTTTTTTCAAAATTTTGATATGAAATAATTTGAGAATTGTTGAGAACCTCTTGTGCAAAAATTTTCATCGAAATCTCTGGAGTCGCTTACGAGAAAATCAGAAATGAGAAAAACGGCTCTATGGGAGGTACCGTTTGTTTTTATATCAAATGTACGGCCTTGCTTGTTTTACTACACATAAAAATTTTAATCAAAATCGTTAGAGCCGTTTTTGAGAAAATCAAGTTTTCCATATTTATTGTATGGCAGGTACCGTTAATTTTGGTCCTAAAAAAAAATTCAATTTCCCCTCTAGGGAATCACCAAAAACTCTTAACTACAAAGTTTGAAGACAATCGCTTAAGTACCTTAGGCTCTAGCTCAAGATAGATACAGACAGACTGACAGACAGACATACCGAATTGCGAGACCCACTTTTTCTCTATCATCGTAATGTCATGTCTGATTGTTATCTCGAGTTTGATTTTTTTTACGAATCATGGTTATGTTTTTTGAATGGGTTCTATCTGCTTATGAAAATCGTTTCATTCAAAAACTGTGCCTGATGTAGAAGAGTTTTTTACTTGCGATATGGGTACCATATATCAAGTTATGCATTCGTACAAAATAAAAAAAGGTGAGATAACAATCAAACATGACAATACGATGATAGAGAATGAGAAAAAAGTGGGTCCAACAATTCTGTCTGTCTGTCTGTCTGTCTCTCTGTCTGTCTGTATGTATCAGATACCACAGCCTAAACGGATGGGTCGATTTACTTCAAACTTGGTATCTGGCGTTTTTTCGAGAATATCCCCAGACATTTTTTTTAATTTTTTTTTTTTGTACCCCAAATAACGGTACCTGTCATATACCGGTTTTAGAAAAACTAATTTTTCTCAGAAACGGTGCCTAAGATTTTCATTAAAAAAATCATGGTAATTTCTTTAGGTAAGGTCTATCTTCAAATGAGAACCATGTTTTTCAAAAACCGTTATTAACGGTACCTGCCATAGAACCGTTTTTTTTAATTCTGATTTTCTCCTTCATGACTCAATCAATTTCAACCATTTTGTTTTTACATGTTGCTGTAGTAATATGTAGTAAAAAAAATTCGAAAATTATTTTTTCGGATTTAAAAAAAAAATTTGGATTTTTTTTTTTGAAAAATCATTTTTTCGAAAACTACTCAATATTTTTTCCAAAATTTAGTTTTTAGATGTTGATAAATAATATCTTAAAAATGGAGTACCATTTGTAAGAAATATTTATTTGCAATGTGCTAAATTTAAATTATGTCCGCAAAATTATATTGACCATTCTGTACCTATTTAATTTAGTACTAAAACGATTTTTTTATATTTGCATGTCAATGAAATCAATTTTCTTGTATTTGGTAAAGTAATCGCTTATTTAGTAAAAGTAAATTGATTATACATTTTTTTTTTATAAACCTCCTTGCAAAATTTTATATAGAAAAAATTGTTTATTTTAAAAAACGGCTCTAACAATTTTCAATTTTTTTTCTCAAAATGTATCATTGTAGAAGAAATCAGATTCAATTAAGAAGCTGTTTTAGTCATTTGAAAATCGAATTTTATGCTTTTTTCATTTTTTTTTTCTAAAATTGCATTTACAACTTTTTAATTAAAAAGGCTTAGCATATACAGTAACTTTATTTATAAGAGCAAGTCGTGCATTATATTTTCTTTGTTTTTTAACCTTCACTTGGCCCTTCTCTTTCCCCAATAAATACTCTTTCACCGAAGTTTTTTATAAGTTTCCTGAAGTATCTAATAATTTGTGTTTTTGTTTTCATTAAATACCTTTTTCATCTTTAAAAAAACCCTGAAAAAATATAGAATTTCTTAAAATGATTTTCAACCAAGAAGTTCCGCATTTAATTGTTTATAAAGAAACACTTTTATTAACATTAGGTGCATCACGTAAGCCAATAATAAAGCGAATTACGAAAAAGAATAACAAAATCATTCAAGATTTGTTGTTATTCATTAATCCGCACTGTAAACTTTATTCTCTCTTTTATTTTATAAATACCAAGCTATGGCGCAAATTGTTTGCTCTATTGAATTGTGAGTTCACAAACAAAGTTTACCCAATTGTACGCTCATCTGTCACCTGTTGGTCTTGTGCTCCAATAACTTAATAATTAACAGATGCTCGTTGCATTCGAAAAAATCCTCTTCCAACTATAGATATTGTTATTTCCAAGTTATAGTCATCGTCGTCGTTGTATTCATCGTCGACGTGTAGTCCTTTCCTTTTTGCTCCAGAGAAGTTCATCGCAATATTGTCCTATTCTTCCCTATGCTCCATTTTCATAGAGGCCAATGACACTCTAGCTGCTATAAAACTCAGACCTTCTGTTTGTATGAAAATCGTTCAAAACAAAACCCACACCCATCGTTCATCCCTTTGGGAAGGTTGGAATATAAACACATAGGGAAGGGACCAACTCTTCGCACCACTTTCAAAGTATTTGCCCGTGGGAATGTGAAAAACTAGCAAAGCTTTTTATATATAGAATCACATCTGCGGCAAAACTTCGTAACAAAAATTTAACGCCAGCCACCTTTGGCAGCTTCGGGCGCATATTGTATACCCGGTTCGCAGCTTCAGTCCTATTCAAGTGGAAACCTTTATCGCCTGTATTGTTCAGGTGCGCTCATTGGAGCAACATGTATATATTTTTTATATATACATACTCGTATATTTTTTTTTTTTTATTGTTTGTTCTCACAGCCCCCTGCAGTAGTAAAATAAAAAGGACTTTGCATGACTTCCCAATAGCTGCTGCCTTGCCAGGAACTGCTAGGTGTGTAGTGGGCAAAAAGCTGAAAGGAGAAACTTTTCAATTGAATGACCACGAAAGATAATGGTTTTCTACCCATTTCCGGCTGGAAGTATTTTAATTAAATTTAACGCCCCTTTCTATCCTTCCTGGTTCATTCCCTTCAACATTTTGCTTCCTCAACATTTCATAATATCTGTCCTTATACTCGTATAGGTTCCTATGTAACCTCTAAGTATATGTATTATCTTAATATCAAAATACAGCTTTTTTGAAGTTTTCTTAAATGAGATCCTGGAATTCTCATTCTATATCATGGATACGCATCGTTCAAAAGTCCACATATCATTCTGGATGAGAACACATGTCTAATTACAAGGAACAAACAGATAAGAGGGAGGAGAATATGTATAAAGGTGTAGGTACAGCAAAAGAACAAAAAAAAAAAAAAGGAACAAGTGTGAAGTCAAAAGAAAGGTCGTAAATGGAGGAGGACCGAAGGTTACCTCTTCGCATACACATAAATGAAGAATTTTTGGCAACAACTTGAAAGCAATTTTTTTTGTTCGCTTGAGAAATTTGCTTTTGGTGAACTCACTAACTGCTCTCTTATCGCAATCGCATACGAAAGAATGTGTATAAGGAGTTTTCTTACTTCGTCCTGTCAGGATTTGAAACAATAATCTGTTTTGTTTTTATTTTTCAGCTTCCTTTGTGTTATCCACACTGACTTGGCACTGTTTGTTTCTAAAAGTTGGCATGTCAAACAATAAAACTTTTACTTTTGACCGCCTCATTTTTGTTGTAGACAAAGGGAAAACAATAACGTTAGCGGTCTCTCTTAGGTGGAAGTGAAAAGAATGTGCTCGAATGCCTAAAATATAAAAGAAAAGAATTTCCTTTCAAAATGAGACACATTTTTGTTTTCTAATAATCTGCGGTTACATTCAAGAGGCCAAGCCAAAGTTAACTGGGCGCCACCAAAATAGGAGAGAATGGGGTTCGTTCAGATACTTTTTTTTTTCAGCTGTGAAAACGTTTTCCTGGAGTGTTTTTTTTTCATTTTAAAAATCGAGAATAACGAAATAAATATATTGTAAAAATTACCTTAAGACTTAAGTGTTTTCAACAGATGTGTAAAGAAACTGGATTTTGAAATTCTTTTTAATGAGTTACCTGCGGTAGAAACAACTTGATGAAACTCAATTTAAAATTGTGAAACTTTTGTAGCACGTACCGTTATGTGTGGTATATCAAATTAAAGGTAATTTGATGGTGGTTCTCAAAAAAGTTGAATCATAATCTTATAAAATTTGGGTAAAAAGTAATAATGCGCCTTGTAAATAAAACCCTTTTTACCATTATCTTCACTCACAGTCTACAAAAAATTCTGAAATTTCTTACAAAAATGTATTTAGCTATTAAGTTATGGTTTTTAAGCTTCAAAATCAAAAAAATAAAAAAGTTAAAAATAGAAAACTGATTCAAACGCTCAAAAAACTTGGATCGATAAAACTTTTTTCTACCGTAAATCATTATCAACAAAAGTCTTTCCACCTATCCCAGTCTCGAGCCGACAAAATCCAGTTGCGCAGCGCAAGGCTTCGGGCGTCCTCGTCTACGCCATCTCTCCAGCGCAAGCATGGTTTACCACGCTGCCGTCTACCATAGAATGTACCACAAAAGACTTTTCGAGCAGGTTCCTCTTCGCTCATATGAGCTAGGTGCCCTGCCCACCGGAGTCTACCGAGCTTAATTTTTATCACTATGTCTGCTTCAAGGTAGATTGCGTACAACTCATGATTGTACCGTCTCCGGAATCGTCCTTCCTCACATATGGGGCCAACAATTCTCCGTAAGACTTTTCTCTCGAACGCGGCTAAGAGGTCACAGTGCCTTTTGCTAAGCACCCAAGTCTCGGATCCATACATGAGTACTGGCAGGACCATGGTCCTGTACAGCAGCAGTTTTTAAGTTATGGTTAGATTTCTGGATTTGAATAGCTTTGACAGACTGTAGTAGGCTCCGTTATATTTGAGAAGCCGCCCGCGTATTTCTTCTTCTATGTTGTTATCGGCTGCTACTGTTGACCCAAGGTATTTAAAGGATTGCACCACTTCAAATTCGTGCTCCGCTACCTTGATTGTTTGGCCAACTGTTCTTCTCGCATTCGACGCCACCATGTACTTTGTTTTACCTTCACTAATGTGCAGCCCCAGATTTTGTGCCGCCTGCTCGATCTGGATGAAGGAATCGTGTACAGCTTGTTCGGTTCTTCCGATGATGTCGATGTCGTCTGCGTAAGCCAGTATCTGGCTGGACCTGTTGACGATGGTCCCTCTTGTTGCCGTGCCAGAGTCACGGATTGCTTTCTCCAACGCCAGGTTGAAGAGGAGGCAGGCCAAACCATCCCCTTGTGGGAGTCCATTAAAGATGTTGATTGGTCTGGATAGCAATCCGGCTATTTTAACTTGGTTTGTTACGTTGGTCATGGTCAACCTACATAGTCGTGTCAATTTATTTGGGATGCCGAATTCTCTCATGGCTTTGTAAAGTTCTACCTTGGCTATGCTATCATAGGCGGCTTTAAAGTCTACAAACTGATGGTATGTTGGGATGGTAAATTCTAGACATTTTCCCATCGCCTGCCTAAGGGTAAAAATCTGATCAGTTGTTGATTTGCCTAGAATGAAACCACACTGATATTGTCCGATGATGGTTTAAGCGTATGGGGTTATCCAGTCTTGTAGGATAGAGGAGAGTATCTTATAGGCGGTACTCAACAACGTGATACCTCTATAATTGCTGCACGTTGTGACATCTCCCTTCTTATGTATGGGGCATATGATACCTTTTCGCCAGTCTTCTGGCATTTCTTCATGCTCCCATACGTGCACTATGATATCATGAATTGCTTGACGTAAGGCTGGCCCGCCGTGGTGGAATAATTCGGCTAATATGCCATCGGCTCCCGGGGCTTTGTTTTCCTTGAGCAGTCCTTTAGCCTTCTCAACGTCTTCTATGCTTGGTGTCTGTAGTATAGGGTGTTCATCTTGAAGTAGTGGAGCCTTCACTTCTGCTGATGGAGCTGACCATCAAGCAATTCATTAAAGTACACTTCCCATCGCTCCAGTATGCTTTGTGGATCGGTGATCAGATTTCCCTCTCCGTCCTTGCAGTATGTGCAGCGTGGTGTGTACTGCGTCATGTTTCGGACGGATTGGTAGAACTTCCGCGCCTGGTGCGGACCTCGCTCTCGGCTGTTCTCTATTTCTCAGATTAGGTTCTTCTCCCAGGCTGTTTTTTTCTGTCTGAAGCCGTTTTTCTATTCTTCTGAGCTTTTTATATTCCTCTTCGCGTGCCCGCGTTCTATGAGATTGTTGCATTGCTCGGTACGCAACATTCTTACGTTAAGTCGCTAGCTTGCATTCATCATCAAACCAGTCGTTCCGATTTCTACGACTGCTGCCTAAGATGGAGTTGGCAGTACTAATGACAGTATTCTTAAGGCGTGTCCACTTCTCATTTACGCCCAGTATACTGGCTCCAGGACTTACTCTCCCTAAATCAAGAGATTCTAGAACGAGTACTAACGCATTACCAAAGGTGTTACTGGTGTTTTCATTGCGTAGGGCAGCCGTGTTGATTCGAACCTGATCGGCGGATGCAATGCGTCTCCGCAAGGAAATCCACCCTCGGAAAACCATACCAAAAAGATAGTGATCCGAGTCGATATTTTCAGCTCGGCACGTTCGTACTATCAACACGTGGTCTATTTGGTTACGAGTGACTCCATCAGGTGATAACCAGGTGGCTTTGTAGATATCTTTACGCGATAACCTGGTACTCGCAACGACTATGTTTTTCGATGCTGCCAATTCTAAGACTCGAAGTCTATTGTCTATAATTAGTTCTCTCAAAATAAATCTACTTTACCCACAATAACATCCTTTTCAAGTGTCTAAAAAATATTTGATTTTCGAAAAAAAAATTATATCTGAAAAACGTGTTTTTTTTACAATTTCATAGTCAATACAAAATATTCATCATTTCAATTAATCTATATACCAAAATTATTTTCATAAGTTAAACTTTTTTTTAAATATTACCCTTTTTTTACCCTATCTTCTCGATAGTATTTCAAAAAATCCCGGTACGTCGGAACCTTAGATTATACCACCTACCTTTTTGTGTATTTAGTTTTTTTCTATAACTTAAATACAGAAAATGCATCAGTCAGATTTATCAATAACAATGGCTGACTAGTGTAATTTAATTATTATACTGTGGGTGTAAAAAAAAACAAAATTGACCTAGTATAAAATGTAAGTGTGTTGTTACTGTTTACCTACTTATAGTGCCTGTGTGAAAAAACAGTAATAATGGGCTGAAAAAGTGTAACTACTGGTTGAATATTTTTATGAACGCAAGCAAAGAAGTTGGTATAACTTCAAGAATTCATAACTCATAAATTGGTGATTTCTTCTTGGAACTTGTAATACAAAAAAAACATGTTAAGTTTTTGATTCATCTCCTATGACATTCCTAGGTT
Source organism: Meliscaeva auricollis (assembly GCA_948107695.1). Lineage (NCBI taxonomy): Eukaryota > Metazoa > Arthropoda > Insecta > Diptera > Syrphidae > Meliscaeva > Meliscaeva auricollis. The sequence goes on along the minus strand of OX403616.1, from coordinate 39,446,524 downwards.
TCAATTGAGTTAGTTTTCTTGTTAAATTTAATCCCAGTTAAATTTTATACTATTTTATGTTTAGGAATTTATTTTCAATGCCTCCTCTTCATCCTGACGTTGAAGAAAGCAATCCGTGACTCTGGCACGGCAACAAGAGGGACCATCGTCAACAGGTCTAGCCAGATACTGGCTTACGCAGACGACATCGACATCATCGGAAGAACCGAACAAGCTGTACACGATTCCTTCATCCAGATCGAGCAGGCGGCACAAAATCTAGGGCTGCACATTAGTGAAGGTAAAACAAAGTACATGGTGGCGTCGAATGCGAGAAGAACAATTGATCAAAAAATCAAGGTAGCGGAGCACGAATTTGAAGTGGTGCAATCCTTTAAATACCTTGGGTCAACGGTAGGAGCCGATAACAACATAGAAGAAGAAATACGCGGGCGGCTTCTCAAATCCAACAGAGCCTACTACAGTCTGTCAAAGCTATTCAAATCCAGAAATCTAACCATAAGTTCAAAACTGCTGCTGTACAGGACCATGGTCCTGCCAGTACTCATGTATGGATCCGAGACTTGGGTGCTTAGCAAAAGGCCGCGTTCGAGAGAAAAGTCTTACGGAGAATTGTTGGCCCCATATGTGAGGAAGGACGATTCCGGAGACGGTACAATCATGAGTTTTACGCAATTTACCTTGAAGCAGACATAGTGACAAAAATTAAGCTCGGTAGATTCCGGTGGGCAGGGCACCTAGCTCGTATGAGCGAAGAGGAACCTGCTCGGAAAGTCTTTTGTGGTACATTCTATGGTAGACGGCAGCGTGGTAGACCATGCTTGCGCTGGAGAGATGGTGTAGACCAGGACGCCCGAAGCCTTGGGGTGCGCCACTGGATGGCTTCAGCTCGAGACCGGGATAGGTGGACAGACTTGTTGAAAGAGGCCAGGACCCAACCCCGGTTGTCGAGCCGATGATGATGATGATGATTTAATGATGAATCAATCTTCAAACCATGTTTTTTTTTAATTTCTCAAAAGAAAATTGTTTCTTTCTATTCTCATATTAAATAAAATTAAACTGTTCCCAAGATTGAAACAACTATTAATTTTGTTTTTTTTTACTTATTTATATTTTGTTTAATATTACTAAAATTCATTAACTAGGTACTTATTGTAACTTTTACCCTAAAACTAAAGTCTGTTTACTATTGACTGTCAGCAAACAAAAATATCCAAAAGGGTGAGGTAAAGAGATTCTTTTTCGAAATAATAAATTTAATATTAGTAGCTACCTAATTAGAAAATAAAATCTTTTTAGCGTAGCACGGATGCAATGAATATAATAGGTATGTAATTGGTGAATATGCTGTCGAAAATATAAAAGGTGGGAAAAAAAACCTGAGTTAAGGTCTTATATTGCTCAATGACCTCAATGAGGTTTCCATGTGTTCTACTTAGAAATTATGACCTAACACACCGTAGTCATAAAACATACCTACGTCATGTCAGCTGTGCTTTTTTTAGCGCACGTGATTGTTATTGAAATCAAATACCTCACGTTTGATATAAGTTTTAAATTAAATAACGTGTTTTGAAAAAAAAAAAAAAAAAGACAAAAGCTAATTGGAACATGTCGGATTACTTTCAAATGTATATTAACGTAGATTCGTTTATACTTTTTTGTTTAAGCAGAGAATAAAATTTAAAGGAAAAGATTTTGTCATAGAGTCTTTTCAACTTTTCTCATATCTCCTGCATTGTTAATGGAAAACTTGAAAGTTGTATGATAACGAGTTCAAAAGATAAATATATTTCAACTTGATGGGTAATTCATTCAACAATTTGATGCTTGTTACTTTATTCTTAGAATTTTAAATAGAATGAATTTTGTTAACTAAACAAATAAAAATGAAAGTACCTAGGTAGATTATCAAAGATAAAGATTTGTATGGATTTGAAACACGTTTAGTATGATTTCAGCGAAGCAGTTAATCGTGAAAGTTAGATTTTGTCAAAAATTTTAATGATGAACATATTTTCTTTTAACCTTGTGAACAACAGTACCTCCTTTACGTATACATATAAATTATATAGAAACCTTGAGTCTAGTTGCAATACTTTATCGCACGAATGTATAAAGAAACGTGTTTAAGTACTATATCACCGCCGAGTGATCATAATTTGACCGAAATGCTTGTACCTTTCAAATAAGATAAAATCATTAAAATCAGTTGCTCAAAAATAGAAGAATAATACATACAATAAAACAATAGAATAGATAATCATTCGAATAGTTATATGCACATAGTTACTACTTTGGCAGACCTTCTAAGGTTTTGAACACAATATATTCTTACGTTGTGAAACAGGCACTAATTCTATATTGAAAATCTCTATTGTTTTGAAAAAAAGTGCATTCTATTTGTTGAGAATTTGTTTAAGAAATAAAAAGCACGACTTGGTCGCACGTACTTGCTTTATGCTAAGCCTTTTTAATTAAAAATTTGTAAATGCAGTTTTAGAACAAAACAATTAAAAAAGCATGAAATTCGGTTTTCAAATGACTAAAACAGCTTCTTAAATGAATTTAACCTCAAAACAAAGTATGCAATTTGATTTCTTCTATAATGATAAATTTTTAGAAAAAAAATTTTAAAATCGTTAGAGCCGTTTTCTAAAAAAAAACTATTTTTTCTATATAAAATTTTTTCAATTTAAAATTGGTACGCCATTTTTATGATATTTTTTATCAACATCTAAAAACAAAATTAAAAAAAAGAATATTGAATAGTTTTCGTAAAAATGATTTTTCAAAAAAAAAAAAAAAACTTTTTTTAAAAATCCAAAAAAATAATTTTCGAAATTTTTTTTACAAAATATTATTACGGCAACTAGAAAGCATCCATGTACAAAAAAGATTGAAATTGCTTGAGTCATGAAGGAGAAAATCAGAATTTAAAAAAATGGTTCTATGGCAGGTACCATTAATAACGGTTTTTCAAAAAAATGGTTCTCATTTAAAGATAGACCTTACGTAAAAAAATGACCATGGTTTTTTTAATGAAAATCGTATGCACCGTTTTTGAGAAAAATGAGTTTTTCTAAAACCGGTATATGACAGGTACTGTTATTTGGGGTCAAAAAAAAAATTTAAAAAAAACGTCTGGGGATATTCTCCAAAAAACGCCACATACCAAGTTTGAAGCAAATCGACCCATCCGTTTAGGCTGTGGTCTCTGATACATACAGATAGACAGACAAACAGACAGAATTGTCAGACCCACTTTTTTATTATTGTCTATCATCGTAATGTCATGTTTGATTGTTATCTCAAATTTTTTTGTTTTTGTACGAATGCATAACTTGATATGGTACCCATATTGTAAGTAAAAATCGTATGGCTGATCTTAGAGCTAGAAACCTATCCTTGAATTTTGAATTAAAATAAAGTTATTTAAGCCGATAGTTTGTAAAAAACTTTTTTGCAGACTCTGCATATTGCAAAAAAAAATGTTAGTTTTTCTCGCTTTTAACTATTATTTACAAACATTTTACTCGTACCCTTTTTGTTTTAAATTTTAAATCTTCCTATCACTTCTGAGTCCAATACTGAAAATCAGATGCAAAAAAGTATGGTGGACAACCACGTAAGTAGAATTGAGAAAATTAGGGCACCGAAGTCGCAGAGGGTTAAAGAAGATACCGCAATAGCTTGACTAGAGTACCTTTCTAGTTAGGTACTCTATAACTGAAAGTGTGAAGCACAACGGCATTTTTGCAGAAATCGTAAATAAAAAATCTTTGTTTCGAGCAGTCCTGTTCCAAATTGTAACTACCACTTTCATTTACTCAAACAAATAAAGTCTGTCTTGGCATGCTCGTTAATTTGAGAAACTTCTTTCTTTCATCCCAAGTCACTCAAAGTTTTAAAAAAGAGCTTTCATCATCAAGTTTCAAGCTAAACAAGTTGTATTTTGTATTTTTTTATTGTATTGTATTGTCGAAAATAAGAACCCGAAGAAAGCTGTTTTTTATTTTACAAAAAAATGAAATTTTGCAAGTTCTAAAAAACCCATATAAATTGACTTCATATTTTTTTTTAATTTACTCCATGCAACTCATGGTTTTTACTTGCGATATGGGTACCATATATCAAGTTATGCATTCGTACAAAACAAAAAAGTTGAGAATATCCCCAGACGTTTTTTTGATTTTTTTTTGACCCCAAATAACTGTACCTGTAATATACCGGTTTTCGAAAAACTCATTTTTCTCAAAAACGATTTTGATTAAAAAAATCATGGTAATTTCTTTAGGTAAGGTCTATCTTTAAATGAGAACCATTTTTTTCAAAAACCGTTATTAACGGTACCTGCCATAGAACCGTTTTTTTAAATTCTGATTTTCTCCTTCATGACTCAATCAATTTCAATCATTTTTTTTTACATGGATGCTTTTAAGTTGCCGCAATAATATTTAGTAAAAAAAAAATCGAAAATTATTTTTTTGTATTTTTAAGAAAAGTTTGTATAAAAATTAAACTGCAGGAGGAAGGCTGTCTGTACCTTGAAAATAAGACGAAAATTTTTAAAATCGGTTCCATGTTAGCAAAAAGAGAGCAATAGATTTCTTATCAACGTATGAATATAATGGAATGAAGCTATTATGCTCTAAAAGTTAAATAATAAACACAGCAGTAATATCCACATTATGTGTTTATCTTATGTCTTACTCATCGCTAACCAATAAAACTTGACCATTACAAAATTATCAAACAATAATTTTTACATCAATCTAAGATAAAACCGAAGAAAGTTTTTGTTTTCCTATAAAAAAAAAAAAACTGAAAAAAAAAAGATTTTATATTAAAATCTTTTATTGAATTAATTTCATTTGCTTGTTCCTGTTTTTATGTTCCCTAAAACTCACATAATGAATTTTTAAATAAAACTTCATCATCCCCGCTTAAGAAATCACAATTTTCAATAAAAATGTGTTATTTATATGGGAAATAAAAATAAAACCCTACTTATGGCTCAAACTTGAACATGATGCAAAGATCCTTATCTCAATAATTGCTATATGATCCGTATTGGCCTTATCCCTTAATTCTTAAATAATTCCTACAACAAAATACCCTATCAGAAGCAATTCAAACATTTAATCGTCCATGAAAATTAATCGGTCAGATCGTCCAAGGCGACAATACGTTTAGCATATAAAGTAAATTATAATATTAAACCCAAAGTTTCTGTTTTGTTTTGCTTTTTATTTTTTTTTGTTAAAATAAGGAAGTTTATTAAAGCGGAAGGAAATACATAACGGCCATCAATGAAATTTATTTTGTTCATCATGAACTACGAGTATATAAAATTTTCGTAGGAAATTCTTAGAAAAAAAAAAAAAAATAAAAATAAAATATTTTTAAAGCTTCCGACAGTAAAAGTAATTTTCAAATACTCTGGGGTACAAAGGAAGAAAACAAACTTTGTAAGATACTTCCTTCTTCTATTTAGGAAGGTTTCTGAGAAATATTTTTTTTTTCAGCAATGAAAATTTATTTTTGATTCCTTATGAAGGCTGCTGTTGATCTTATCTTTTAAAACTTTAAAAATGTTTATTTAAGTTGAATATGCAGAATTAAATTAAATTTCATTTAAGGGAAGGTTTTCAATTTTGGTATAGTTGAAACGATATATTGTGTACAGGATTTAACAAGGAAGCTTGAAGAAATAATAGTTTTCGTATTTCCAACTTACATATTTGATTGACTTATAATTATACTGTATCGCATCTAAATTTCTCAAACCATACTCTATGATTACCATCATGCCAATGACAAGCTTTTAAGTGACTGCTTTTAGCTCGACTATCAAACGAAGATACTACCTATAGCCTTTTCTTCCAAGACAAAAATTAAAATTATTATTAAATTGAAGATTATGTAAAAATTCAAAAAATTTAAACAAAACTATAGTTAGCATAAGTCAATAAATGCCTCAAGAACTAATACTTTGAAAATACATATTATGGGATTCAGTTTCAGTGAATTTGTTTGAAACTTTTAAAGACACAAACCTTTGACGAGGGTCTTACATTTAACATGGTGTCGTAGAAATAATCTATGGGATTAAACAAAAATCTCTTAAGGGTTCTTCAATGGGTAAGTAAATAATAAAATTTGATGAGACTCAAGGACCTCGCACATGAGAGCGACCAACGAATGAAAGAACAAATGGGATTTGATACATTTTTCAAGCTAATTTTTTGACATAAATGAAACCAAATAGTAAAAAACTAAATGAGACTAACAATAAGACACTAACGGCTAATCTCTTGACAAAGTTCTAGCTTTTGAAAATCGATTTAAGAAAAATTACAACTCAAATTGTTTCATTTTTATTTTTTTTTTCTTAAGAAAAACTGAGAGCTAAAAATAATAGTTTTAAACTGATTTTAGAACTTTGTCACGAAATTGGCCGTAAAATTTTCATTTAATTTGTTAAAATGAGAAATAGCTATGTAAGATTTCATTCGTAAAGAACAATTTGTTTTTTTTTTCAAATATTTCTTATTTTAACTATTTAAATGATAATTTTAGTGACATAGTATTATTATTAGTTAAAGTTTCTAACCATTTGGTACAATTTAAGTTAGAAAACCATGAATTACATTGGTAGTCCCAAACTTTTCCGTGCCGTTGCAAGAATTTTGTTTAAAAAAAAAATCGTAAAATATTGATTTTTACCAAAATTCTTCAGAATTAAGTATTCCGGTTTTTGAACACCTCTATTATGCTGAAAATCATTACCATTGATAATTGCAGCAATTTAAAAAAAATGCAAATTTTTAGTACACCAATACAAAAGTGAAACTTTCGGAAGCTTTTTGTATGAAAAGTGCAAGAAGGTTTTATTCAAAATGGCTGAATTTCTTACTTAACCTAAGTTTAACTAATTTCATCTTTTGGTCTTTACAGATTGCAATTATCTTGATCCTAACAAAAGTTATTGTTTTTACAAATTTCCAACACGAACGACGCCAACGCCGACACCGACGACAACGCGCAGGCACATTTAAATGTAGCGAAAACGTGTTTTTTTAGGAAATAGACTTATTCTGAAAAATAATCGCCTCCTTATCCTTAACACTACGAGAAGGTACGGAAAAGTAATAATTATGTACTTCTTATGTGGTTTTGTTATATGTTTGTTATTGTACATAAAAATAAAATGCACGACTGGGTCGCACGTAATTGCTCTTATAGATAAAGTTACTATTTATGCTAAGCCTTTTTAACTAAAAATTTGTAAATCCAGCTTTGGAAAAAAAAAATTAAAAAGTAGTCAAATGACTAAAACAGCTTCCTAAATGAATTTAACCTGAAAACGAAGTATGCAGTTTGATTTCCCCTTTACTGATACATTCTTAGAAAAAAAAAATTGAAAATCGTTAGAGCCGTTTTTTTTTAAAACTATTTTTTTCATATAAAATTTTGCAAGGACTTTTATAAGAAGAAATTGGTATGCCATTTTTTAGATAATCATTTTTTAATCAACATCTAAAAACTAAATTTTGAAAAAAAAATATTCAGTAGTTTTTGAAAAAATGATTTTTCCAAAAAAAAAATTTCAACTATTTTTTAAAAATCCAAAAAAATAATTTTCGAAATTTTTTTTCTAAACACTATTACGGCAACTTTAAAGCTTTCATGTAAAAAAAATGATTGAAATTGATTGAATAATGAAGGAGATAATCAGAATTTAAAAAAACTGTTCTACGGCAGGTACCGTTAATAACGGTTTTTGAAAAAAATGTTTTTTATTTAAAGATAGACATTATCCAAAAAAAATGACCATGATTTTTTTAATAAAAATCGTAGGCACCGTTTTTGAGAAAAATGAGTTTTTTAAAACCGGTATATGACAGGTACCGTTATTTAAGGTTCAACAAAAAAAAATTCAAAAAACATCTGAGGATAGTCTCCAAGAAACGCCATATACCAAGTTTGAAGTAGATCGACCCATCCGTTTAGGCTGTGGTCTCTGATACATACAGACAGACAGACAGACAGACAGAATTGTCGGACCCACTTTTTTCTCATTCTCTATCATCGTAATGTCATGTTTGATTCTTATCTCAACTTTTTTTTTGTACGAATGCATAACTTGATGTATGGTACCCATATCGCAAGTAAAAATGATACTCTCATTTTCTTTCAATTATTTCTCAAGCATCTACTTAAAAGTTTTTGTCTATTAACCCTCCCTAGAGTTATCGATTTTTTTTTATTTACCCTACCTACGAATTTCAAATTTCTAAAAATCTAAAATATAGACATTTTTAAATTCAAATTTTCTCTGATATAATAATCATTTTTTACATCTCGAAGACCTACGGTATAGGCTGGGTCAGGTATTTGAAAAATACCAAACATTGAACTTTAACGCGTGGAAACCCTACGTATGCCTTGGCAGGATATTGCTAGGAAACGCATATGCAAACGGTTTCTGTAGACACAACCGACATATATACGAATAAAATATGAATAACATTGGTTATCCTTAAACTTTTACGTACCAGGGCTGCAAGGCTTTTTTTTAATTTAAAAAAAAAATTTTTTTTTACACTTCAGATTATTTGATGTAGAGAGCTTAGAGCAAGCTATTATCTACAATCAAAGGCTCATCATAAGTGCATGTGTTAGTAGTTAGTAAAATAAAATAATACAACCTTACACATGCACAATATATAAATAAAAACATACATAAACAATAGAAGACAAATAAATTATTTTAAGCAAGGACTGACAGTCACGATAGTGGAGCACTGATACGAAACAATCTTTTTAATCCACTTTTACTCGTATTAAAATCAATATTTGAATGGTTTAAATTAAAAAGTTTGTTCATACGATTAAGAGGTTCATGCATACCATAGTTTGTTCTATGGAAGTCAACATGTAGTAGTTCAAATCTTCGTAGCAGGTGAGATCCTCCCGGTTAATTAATGCCAATGCAGGCTAATAGATCAGGAGCGTCAATTTGACCATTAATAAGTTGATGAAGGAATACCAAATCATTATTAACACGCCTTTGAAATAAAGTTTCCATCTGAAGAAGTTGGATTCGATGTTCATATGGTGGCAAGTTATAAGGGTCAGTCCAGGGAAGGCCCTTCAGAGCAAAGCGTATAAAGTTATGTTGTACTGATTCGATACGGCTTATATGAACTTGATAAAAGGGAGCCCATACTTGTGAAGCATATTCAAGATGGGGTCGCACGTAGCAATTATACAAAGAAAGAGTAACATATGGATCGTTAATTCCTTTTGCACAGCGTTTTTTAAACCAAGCATTGAGCTCGCTTTATTTACTATGAGATTAATGTGTTCCATGAATTCTAAATTTGAACCTTGAAACTAAATACTCTACAATGCTTGTGTTGCGAGATGCAGTAGTCAAAAGCATTCGCAAAACGCTTCCTAGAGAATGTAATTGTCTGGCATTTTACTGGGTTGAGAGAGAGACCGTTTTCCTACAAACACTAAAATTATCAATATCTGACTGAAGAAGAATGCGGTCGTGATTAGAATTTACGTCATCATGTCATCAGCAAAAATTAGAATCTCACTAGATTTTATGCAAGATACAACATCATTTATTGCTAGAATGAATAGAAGTGGGCCCAAATGACTACCCTGAGGAACACCTGAATGGGAAATAAAAAGATCAGAAAGACTGTTTCTAAATTTGACTTGATAAGATCTATTTTCCAGGTATGATTTCACACAAGCAATAAAGCTAGGTGGAAAACCAAAAGTTTTAAGTTTAAAGATAATTATTTTATGACTTAACTGATCAAATGCCTTAGAAAATTCAGTGCAATCAACTTCATTTCCCTTTTCTAATGCATTTGAATAATTGTGTAAGAACGTAAAAAGATTAGTTACCGTTGATCTATTTTTCACAAAACCGTGCTGTTGTTCAACAATCAGATTTTTACTAATAAAAGCAAAACTCTCGCAAACTACTTGTTCAAAAAGTTTTGCAATGTAAGATAGTTTTGAAATAGGCCTATAATTCTTTATATCTGTTTTGTCCCCTTTCTTGAAAAGTGTAGTGAGAAATGATTTTTCCAAATCAAAGGAAATTTTCCTGATTTGATAGAAAGTTGAAACAAAAACGTACGAGGCTGAACTAGTGAATTTCTACAGTTTTTTAATAAAATTGGAGGAATACCATCTGGGCCAGCTGAGCAATCATCATTTTTAATGATGAAAGAAGATCCAAGACAGTGCTCTGAAGAACAGGGATATCATTAAAACTCGTTTGTTAATAGGCGTGTTGATTTTCAAAAAAGAATTCATCAACATCAACAGTCTCGCAAACAAATGAATTTCGAAAATTTGTCGCGAATGCGTTGCAAATATCGAGAGTGTTTTGCAATTCAATGTTTTCATAAGCTAAATTTGCCGGATAACCATCTGAGTTCTTTTTTGAGTTTACGAGTTTCCGAAATGATTTAGGGTCGTTTTTTAAGGAACACCCCTTTTCAACCAAGTAGTTGGCGTAAAGAGCTTTTGAGAGAGTTTTAAATTCTTCAAATACGGAGTGTGATCAACTGGTGAAAGAGTTTTTAAATAACTTCTCCATGCCTTATTTCTTTTATTTCTAAGTGAGTATAGGTCGCCATATGACGGCATCTTAGACTAATAGAGTCAAACACATTTCGTATACATCCAATGCACTTTTCAAACTTTAGAGCTATGATGTTTTACATTGCCAAATTCTACTTTAAATAAAGTTCAAACCTACCTAAGTACTCAATGAAAAAAAAAAAAAACAAAGCAACTAATTAATTTTCTTTTTCTAAAAATTAAATCCTACATTTTAATTTGTGTATTTTTAACTGTTCGGTTCTCATTTGTGTTTTCATTTTTAACTTCGTTGTCATTGTAATTGCCTTATGTGTATCCAATTTAGTATCGAAAAAAAGTGCATTTTAAATTTATAACCATTAAGTGTTTAATTAAAACGAAGAAAATAAAAATCCCAAATGGAAATTTACAGAAACTCAAAATTTGGAATTTGAAACAAACAGAACGATGTTCTTGACCCATTTCCTCGGTATGTTATTTTTGATAAAATTTTGATATATTTTGTATGAACACTTCCGGATAAATGTGTTTGGGAGAAACGCTTCCAATCGGAAATTTCCATGGAATTTTGTTGAATATTTCCTTTCTGTTAATTTTGACGAAGGGGAACTTCCCAGGAGATTTCAATCAAAATAGAGCTAATTATGTACATACATATTATGTACGAGTATGTATTTACCTAAATGTGTACTAATATTTTGTGTAAGGTTTATTCTATTTATTGTTATTTTAATTATCGCATTTATGATTGTTTTCCTGTCATATTTATATAAAAACTGAATTAATAAGAGGGAATTATTTTTTGTGGTTACTTATAAGATTTCGAAAATTTAGGAAAACAAATAGGGAAGCATCAACAATTGTTTTTCAATTTTTTTTTGTTTTTTAAAATTCTGGAAAATGTATAAAACTAATGGAGAAAAGAATAAAGCCTTAAGCATTTAACGCAAAGCCTTAATTTCCCTATTTTATTTCAACAAATATTCTCATGAATAATTTACAAAAATAAGGATCAAATTGCTATTAGAAAACAATTCCGGGAATTACATCATATAATTAGGATACTCACTCAATGAATACACAAAACATTTGTTTGTTTGGTGTTGATTTTTTTGAAAACTTATTTGCATAGGATTAGTTACGGGAAGTTGTATGGTCGGTCAGGGTCTATTCCATAAGTAAACAATTTGTGTTTTTTTTTTTTTTGCCGTGATGTATCGGTATTTATATTCATACATAATTTATGAAGTTATGAATTTATAGTGAAATATTTATGTATTTGGTTGAGTTTCAAAATATCAAATGAGTTTGTTTGTTCTGGTGCATAACCAAATTATTTTCTAAATTGTGTATAAATAATATAAACGGTTAACGAAAGTGGTAGTGACTATAGCAATTTTGATATTGATGTAGATACCTACTAGCTGATCGGGCAGGCGTTGTCCGCCGTCCTGCACAGTGATTTCTATTTTGTACTTTTATATGTGCCTACATTAGGGTGGTGTGAAAAACTTTCTTTTCTTATTTTTTGATATACATAGGCAGAACGGGTGCCATTTGGATCCTGAATAATGGAGACAAAAATTTAGACCGATCAAAAAAGTTCTAGAGAATTCACAAGTCAAAAAGAAATTTTTTAAAAGGTCTTTTAGGTTAATATGGAGTTTTTTTTTTAATTACAGCTGATTTTTTTTGAAAAAAATTTTTTTTTATGTATATCACTCAACATTAGAGATATATATTACCATAATATATATTCATGACCCAAATTTCTCTTAAAAATGAGGTCCTTCTTTAATAGAAAATAATATTTTGTACCCATTTTACTCGAATTTCCCTAACGCAGGATCTCCCAAAAGTTATGGTTCAATTCAAACTCAAAATGGTATGTATCCTGATCATGACCTCTTTGATTTTGAGAACTAATTTGTTTCGAAACATTGCCGGTTTTCGATTTATTGCAGTTTTTTTGAATGTTTGAAAAAACCCCTTCTTTAAGTATTTTGCACCGCCCGTCCATTATTGATCTTTAATTTTAACAAACATTTAAAGTTCAAAATTTATGGAAAACAAAAATTATTAATGGACGAACGGTGCAAAACACTGGATCACACAAGGTTTTTTTTCAACCTTTCAAAATAATTGCAGATAATCGAAACAAATTAGTTTTTAAATTCTGTGAGGTCAAGACTAAGACCTATACCATTTTCAGTTTGAAGTATAACTTCGGGAGATCATGCGTTAGGGAAATTCGAGTAAAATGGGTAAAACATATTTTTTTTTCTGTTAAATAAGGACCTCATTTTTGAGAGAAATTTGGGTCGTGAATACATATTTTGGTAATATAAATCTATAATAATGAGTGTTATAAACATACAAAAAATTAAAAAAAAAAATTATCAGCTGTAGTTTAAAAAAATTCTCCATATTAACCTCAAAGACCTTTTAAAAAATTTCAAGTGACTTGTGAATCCTCTAAAACTTTTTTGATCGGTCTAAAATTCTGTCTCCATTATCCAGGATCCAAATGGCACCCGTTCTGCCTATGTATATCAAAAAAATAATAAAAAATGTGGAAAAACAGTTTTTCACTCCACCCTAATCCACATATAGTCAAAAAAGGGATCAATGAACCTGTTCCTACCGAAAAAGAACAAAAAGACCAAAAACTACAGTTTTTCTGTTCCATAACAAGAAACCTTGCTCCAAGCTGTTCAACAATCTGTAACTTTTTGGAATTTAATTTGAAGTTTTTCTTCACTGTTTAGGCTAATATTTTTTTCCTCAAGTTTCTAAGTTTCTAGTCGATTTTTGTGTTCGGCATAAAAATAATTAAAAACCAATTTATGTAAATTTGTGTCCTATTAAGCTATTGTTTAAAATTATAAAGTTAATAAGCCACAACTACTATACCTACATATCTGAAAGAATGAAAAATCATGAAGATTTTTACTGCAATTTTATTAAAAATCATGCAGATTTTTCATTCTTTCATTTTAAGCAATTACCTTAATAGTTTTTAAGGACTTCCCATATTATTTTCCACGGTAGTCGGCGATCGTTAAGCATGTATGTATTCCCAGATTTTTTCACTGGCTTACGCACATTTTAACTTGGTGGTCCAAGTTAGCTCGCATATTTTACCGCACATATTTCAACGCTTTCTTTTACGAATTTTCAATTCTGTTTGCGGTATGTTACGCATTTTACCGCAGTACTAAGAGCTTTTTAAGGACTTCCCATGCAATTTTCCAAAGTTTTTCGCGATTATCAATGCTTTTTTCTGTACTACTATGTTGAAATACATATAAAGATAACAAAAATCTTATCCCTAATTTTTATTTATTTATTTTTCTGTAAATCTAACGCCAAGAATCTAGAAGTTTATTGGAAATTTGCATGTAACTTATGTAACTTGAAAACAGCAATTTTTTTAGCGTAGGAACCTTTTCGAAGTTTATCAACATTAATTTATTGAATATGTTATTATCTAAGTTGTTGTTGTTGTTCAAACATTCAACGATTTTCGAGTTCATTGAGTACAAACATTGATTTTTATATACTCTAGATTATTTTGGATTATTATTGTATTATGTAATACAAAATTTACCAAAATTCTTAATAGTTTATTTGATAACAATCTGTAAGTATGTAATTGCTTTTAGACAATTTTTTGAAATGAAAACATAAAACCAATTTTCATTAAAAGTAACTAAAGTAGGCACATATATAAATTAGGTGGATTTTGAATTTGGAAGATAAGCATCACCTTGAAGATCTAATAGTATGTTTTAATGTAATCCCCTTTGTCATGAGTGTGAACTTAGCGAAGCAACTTTCGAAAATCAAAATGGAATTTAGTTTGTTATTTCGTTGCTAATTACTTAAGGCAATTTTATTATTTTTCTCCTTTATTGAAGTTATACTTCTTTACCGGCAATTATAAAAATATTGGGCCGTAATCATAGATATTGTCTTAGCCGTTACTAAGAAAGACTCGGGTTTTTCCTATATGCAAATGACATCGGGATAAACCCGAGTCTTTCTTAGTAACGGCTTAGACAACATCTATGAATATGGCTCATTAAATCAGTAATAACACATAGATTTTTTCAGACCATTACATTACTGGCTTTTTCCAATCAGACACTATAAGTAAGCAAAGAGTAAACACACACTTACATTTTGTTTTTTTTTTATTTTTCATTTTGTGTGAAACACAATAAATTTATTAAATTACAGATGCCAGCCATTGTTATTGATAGTCTGACTGCTTTATTTTCTACACTATAAGTGATAAGAAAAACTAAATACACCAAAAGATAGGTGGTATAATGTAAGGTTCTGATACGATGGGATTTTTTGAAATTCCACAGGCAAGTTAGGGTAAAATGGGGCAAAAGACAAACATTTTGTTTTTGTACATCTCAGATTTTTTCACGGATAAATTGAAATAATGATGAGTTCTCATGGAATTTTTTTTTTTTTTTAATTTAACTATTCAGGTAAAAAAATATTTTTCAATATCAAATATTTTTTAGAGATTTGAAAATGAATTTATTATGGATAAAATTGATAATTTCTTTGAAAACTTATTATGCACATTTAAAAACAATACAAAAAAAATTAGGCGTCTAATACGAATTTTATATAAAATGCTCCATAAGGGTTTTTTTGAGCTTTAAAAAACAAATACGTTTTTGAAATTTTATGTGGGTGGTTTAATTGATTTTACAAATCAGGGAATAACGGGAAAAATATTTTGTCAAAATGGCTTTTGGCTTCTGTGTTGTCTATAAACGTGTGAAAAAATTAGATTTTTAAACATTTTTTTCAATAAATAACAGTAAAAACAAGTTTGAGTTTCTTAAAACGATGTACTACAATATTGTTGGTTCAAGTATTCTTGATAGGCAATAAATATTTTTATACATTAAAGTGCACATTTACAGATTTAAGAGAGAAAAATTAAAAAACAAAATTATTTCATTGGATATTATAATCTGTTACTTGAGTTTTAGTTGCAGGATTTTATTAAATTAAACAGATTCTATTAGATAAAAATTGTTGGTCATAATTCTGCATAAAAATATTGGACACTTATTTAATTAAACATTGTCACAGAGGACGTTAAGTGAAAATATGTTTTTAATGAATGCTATAAAATTTCAAAATTTAATAAAAAATTTTATAATTTTGATAATATTTTTAGCTTAATTCCAATATATGTCTGCTCTCTTAAACAATGCAATACAAAGTTTATTGATTTAATTAAAAACAAATACTGTAAATGATATATAAAAGAAAAAAACATCGAACAAAATGAACTTTTTATGATCCTTTGATTAATTGTAGCATTCATAACATTTGACTATGTCTGCTTCAATAATTTCGCAATATCATTAAGTAATATCAAAAATAGTATAAATTCGAAAAAATTCAAAATGTCCCTTGCACGTAAACAAAATAGCTTTTAACATTAGTAAAACTTAACTGAATTTTTAAGTTGAGGTATCAATAGAAAGATTAAAACCTCAGTAAAAATAAAATGAAATACATTTTTTATTTTAATTATGTAAATATACAAAAATAAATAATTATAGGAAGTATAACTTCTGGCGCGCGTACATGAGTACACACACCTTTTTTTTTTTTGAGCTTTATGAAGGTAAAATATAATTATTATCAAAAATAAATTCAGCAAGACACAAAAATTAATATAAATTAAAATCATAGTTTTCATTTTGTTCCTATGAAATATATTAGTCCGGGTGGGCACTGCAAGAATGCTTTACTCATCGAGTAAAAGAAGACTATTAGTAGGTACAAAAACCACATGGCTTTCCGTCCGCATCAGTGAGGCTTTTGAATATTAGTATCTTTAGTGGTTACCCTCATTTAATCGATTTTCAGAAAAATTGTACTAGAAATTTGGTTGCTGGTGTTTTTATTATTAAACATAAAACTAATTCTTGTTTAATGGTGAAATGTATACCTAAAGAGAATACAATTAAGTGGGTCCGACAATTCTGTCTGTCTGTCTGACTGTATGTATCAGAGACCACAGCCTAAACGGATGGGTCGATTTACAACTTGGTATGTGGAGTTTTTTGGAGAATATCCCCAGACATTTTTTTGAATTTTTTTTGGACTTCAAATAACGGTACCTGTCATATACCGGTTTTAGAAAAGACTCATTTTTCTCAAAAACGGTGCCTACGATTATGATTAAAAAAATCATGGTTATTTCTTTGGGTAAGGTCTATCTTTAAATGAGAACCATTTATTTAATTTAGTTTTTAGATGTTGAAAAATAATATCTCAAAAATGACGTACCAATTTTTTCTTATAAAAGTCCTTGCAAAATTTTATATAGAAAAAATAGTTTTTTTTCTAAAAACGTATCATTATAGAAGAAATCAAACTGCGTTCCTTATTTGTTTTGAGGTTAAATTCATTTAAGAAGCTGTTTTAGTCATTTGAAACCCGAATTTTATGCTTTTTTAATTGTTTTTTTCTAAAACTGCATTCACAAATTTTTAATTAAAAGCGCTTAGCATAAATTGTAACTTTATCTTCAAAAGCAAGTACGTGCGACCCAGTCGTGCATTTTATTTTTTTTTTGTATCGTTTGAATTTTTTTTATTATTAAAAGACTAGTTTTTTTAACAGTTCGAACGATTTGGCAAAACGAATTCTAAAAATGTATCTTTATAAAGGGTTTTCAAATGAGGACTTGACAACTTTGGATTTAATTTGTGAACGCACCCTTTCGCAAATCATCAAACTGTCAGTGTCAATTTATTTGGTAAGCTCAACATTTTCATCATGACAAAGTACCTTCACGGTTGAGCAACGTCTGCAAATTATAAAAAAATTTCTACCGAAACTCGGACAGGCAATAACAAGTTAAGTGCAAAAATTTGAGTCTACATATTCGTTGTGTGATGTTTTCGTGTCAGTGAGACAACGGGTTGGTCGAAAATATTGCTGCCGTTTAAGCGTTCTGAAGAATTGGGTATCGCTCAGAATATTTTTGGCCCGAATTGGAAGTAATGGGCTTGGACGACATGTAGTTTCAACAGGATGGTGCCACAAGCCACACAGCACACCTTACAATCGATTTATTGAAGAGAAAAAAAAACAAATAAAAAAAAGTTGTCAAGTCCATATTGGAAACCCCTTTAGAAGAAATCATATCAAAAAGTTTTATCAAAATCGTTAGAGGCCGTTTTCTAAAAAGCTCGAATAGCTTAAACATGTTATATGGGAGGAACTCGTTCTAGATGAGATATTCAAAAATAAAAATATAAAAAAAAATTCGAAATTATATAAAACTTATCTGTACTAAATTTGAAGACAATCAGCTCACGCGTTTGCCAGTGTACGGATGGACGCACAGTCGTACATACGTACAGACACGCACAGACGCATAGACCGACCGACCGACGGCATGTCAAAAAACAATTTTTTAGTCTTCCCCATCATCGTAATGTTGGTTTTGATTAAAACCTCAATTTTTTTATATGATGCCCATATTTTGTTACAATTTTGCTGACGTATACTTTCTTAAACCATTACAAGAAATTCATCTCAATTGGTATTCGAATTTTTTTTCGAAAATAGCAAAAATGATTTGGATAGAGTTTATAGGACAACTCACAATAATTATTGCAGCGCCACATGTCTTACTTATAGAATCTTCGATAAATTGGTTTTTATTTTTATGGTTTATCAATTAATTGATCTTTGTATAAACCCTTTGTACAAACTTCTTTTCTTTCTTAAATAACCCATATCAATGTGCTCAAACTTAATTGAAGGGTTTGCCTTCTAAGATATTCTAATGCGAGTCCTTTTAATATTAGAGACTCTTCTATACAAAAAGTTTGTTTCCACATAGAAGAACAATCCTTGCCTTTATTTTTATTTTCTTGTTTTATACAAGAAAAGTATGTAATAGGTATGTTCTATGTTCGTAGGTACACACTTGGCATTCCAATTGCTGATAGTAATTTAAGCCTGCTATTCGAGAATGTAATTTATCGATAGAAATGGTGACGATAAATGTATGAACGTGACAAGAAAAGAAGACATTTTTTCCCCTCAGTCTAGAAATAATAAACATTCCCATTTGTTTGGGTATACATTTATATATGTGTGTCTTCAATAAATTTGTATTCAGAAAAATATTTTATATAATTTTCCATTTATTTGGGAATTTTGCATCAAAAGAGCATAATAATTTTGTTTGTTCTTGCTTTAAAAATATCAGGAGTACAGTCTACTCGAAGAGTAAATAACTGATAGCAATATTGAAATCTCTGGCTTATATGAAAAGACCCACCATAAATGTGTATTACTTGATGAGTTATTTATTAAAAAAAAAAAAAAACAATAAATATTGGAAAAATGCGAAAGTTCCGGCGAAATTTGTTAAATCCCAGCATACGATGGCAAATAGTGGGCCATAGTCTATATATTTCAAAATGTTACTGAATTATCATTATATCCATTTTTAAGATATTATTTATGAACATCTAAAAACTAAATTTTGAAAAAAAATATTGAGTAGTTTTCGAAAAAATGATTTTTCAAAAACTTTTTTTAAACTTTTTCAAACTTTTTTTAAAAATCTTGAAAAATTATTTTCTATTTTTTTTTAATATGTATCATGTAAGAAAACTGGTTGAAATTGATTGAGTCATGAAGGAGAAAATCAGAATTTAAAAAACTGACCATGATTTTTCTAATCAAAATCGTAGGCACCGTTTTTGAGAAAAATGAGTTTTTCTAAAACTTGTATATGACAGGTACCGTTATTTGGGGTAAAAAAAAAAATTCAAAAAAACGTCTGGGGATATTCTCTAAAAAACACCACATACCAAGTTTGAAGTAAATCGACCCATCCGTTTAGGCTGTGGTCTCTGATACATACAGACATACAGACAGACAGACAGAATTGTCGGACCCACTTTTTTCTCATTCTCTATCATCGTAATGTCATGTTTAATTGTTATCTCAACTTTTTTTTTTGTACGAATGCATAACTTGATATATGGTACCCATATCGCAAGTAAAAATGTAGCGAGCAAAAAAATGAAAACGAAATGGTAGCTATGGTTTTGTCTTGGGCATGAGCTAAGCTATGTTAGTTGGTAAAGGTTTAAAATTTTGCACACAATTGTGAAATTCATCGTTTTTCTTTGAACGGAGTCAATTTTTTCCGAATACTACTCCAAAAAATTATTAATATAATGATTGGTCCAATAGGTAAGTTTAAAAGGGCGAGCCAAATGAATGCAAACACCTGGAAGCTTGTTAGGAACCCAATTATTTGCAATAACGGAATTGCACCTTCGAACCTAATAGCACGGTAGGCAGAATTGCAATTTTCTTAGATACTGTGACGACTAATTTATTCCTTAACCATATACAAATATTCAAGTCAGCTGTTTGCGTTTTGGTAGGCGTGGTCGTGAGAGGGCGTCGAATTTGTAAAAAAAATATGAAAAAATGAAGTCATTTCGTCACGGCGCAAGCTTTTACAGCATACGTTCCTTACATACCACAGGTTTCATAAACACCAGTCAGCTGTAAGGCCAGTGGTAGAATCATCGTCAGCTGGGGCCTTAAAGGTTGGGGCCGCACATGGAATATTAGACTCTCACAATTCAAATTAACGTCTAAATGACGAACATTCCACTACTATTTATGGAATTTTTGTGAAAGCTTTTCTACAGTAGGTAAAAATTGACCAAAAAATTTTTGATTTTTGAAAATTTTTAATTGGACTTTTTTTTTTTTGGTTAAATCTTCTTTTTTTAGACTGAGTAAGAAAACAATACAGTTACTGTACAAAACATTTTCAAAAATTGATAAAAACAAAAACAACATTTTTAAGATCGATTTTTCCGTTAATGCCAGTAATTTCAGCCAGCAAAGAGTAGTCATAGAAACCAAATTAAACTTTTGCTAAAGATTTTGACTTTTTTTTAATTTGAATCTAGTATCAAAATTGCTCTTCTATGCAAACTTTTTGTGTAAAAATAATCATCAAAATCCGTTTAGTCGTTTACAAGAAAAAAAAAAATGAAAAAGGGTCTATGGGATGTACCGTTATTAACCAATAAACATTTTTTTCCATTTTCGCCATATGACATGTTTACCGTTAATTTTGATTCTAAAAAAAATTTAAATTTTCTTTCTGGGACCCTTACTCAAAACCCTTAACTTCCAAGTTTGAAGAAAATCGCTTCAGCGGTCTTAGGCTGTAGCTTGAGATACCGACACGAAAGACAAACAGACAGAATTGCATTTGCATTCTCTATCATCGTAATGTCATTGTTTGATTGTTGAGTTCAATTTTTTTTAGAGTTCTAAACTTGCCCTATAGTATCTACCTGCATCGCGAGTAAAAAGTTGTTGTTGTTCATTGATGAGTATATTTTTGGTGCCACAAGCAAAATATTAGCGTAAGCCTTTTTAAAATAATGGCACATTAAAACAAATTTTATATGAACCTTTCAATGGTCAAGAGAATCTTTTCAAATATTTTGAGTGAAAGGGTGTTTTTACTTTCGATATAGGTACTATAGGTATATCAAGTTATGCATTCGTACAGGGAAAAAAAGTGGACATAACAGTCAAACATAACATTACGATGATAGAGATTGAGAAAAAAGTGGGTTTGCCAATTCTGTCTGTCTGTCTGTCTGTCTGTATGTATCAGAGGCCACAGCCTAAACGGATGGGTCGATTTACTTCAAACTTGGTATGTCGTGTTTTTTGGAGACTATCTCCAGAGGTTTTCTGAATTTTTTTTTTATCAAAAATATCGGTACCATATATGTATGTACCGGTTTTAGAAAAACTCATTTTCCTCAAATATGGTTACGATTTTGATTCAAAAAAATCACTGTCATTTTTACTTGCGATATAGGTACTATAGGGCAAATTTAGGATTCGTAAAAAAAATCGAACTCGATATAACAATGAGACATAACATTACGATGATAGAAAAAGCGAAAAAAGTGGGTCTCGCAATTCTGTCTGTCAGTCTGTCTGTATCTATCTTCAGCTAGAGCCTAAAATACTTAAGCAATTATCTTCAAACTTGGTAGTTAAGGGTTTTTGGTGATTCCCTAGAGGGAGATTAAAATTTTTTTTAGGACCAAAATTAACGGTACCTGCCATACAACCAATATGGAAAAACTTGATTTTCTCAAAAACGGCTCTAACGATTTTGAATAAGATTTTTATGTGTAATACAACAGGCAAGGTCGTACTTTTGATATAAAATTATTTTTTTATCGGTTACAAATGGTACCTCCCATAGAGCCGTTTTTCTCTTTTCTGATTTTCTCGTAAGCGACTCCACGGATTTCGATGAAAATTTTTGCACAAGAGATTTTTAACAATTTTAAAGTTTTTTCATATCAAAATTTTGAAAAAAAATAGTTTGGATTTTTTAAATTAATTTTTCGAAAACGCGTGAATGATTTTTTTTTGAAATTTTAGTATTAGATGTTTATTAATATTTTCTTAAAATTGGCATTCAATTTATTTTTTAAACACAGCTTTACAATTTTTGAACACACAAAATTATATTAAAAACGGCTCTAACGATTTTCAATTTTTTTTTCTAAAAATTAATCTTTCTTAACAAAATCAAATGGCATACTTAGTTTTGAGATTAAAACAATTTAAGAAGTTGTTTAAGTCATTTTAGTAATAAATTTTATTTCTATTTTTAAATTTCTCATAAAATTAAAAACTTTATATATGAAGCTTAAGCATCCACAGCAACTTTGACCCTAAGAGCAAGTACGTGCGACCCAGTCGTGCATTTTATTTTTGAATAAGGTATATCTTTAAATTTCTTAAATTCTTTTTTAATTTCGCACAATTCATTTTTTCATATTTTCTTTCTCATTTTTTCTTGTTTTTAAAAAAAGTTACTTTTATAAAAATTCAATATGAAATTCTTTTTATAAAAATTATAGGTTTTTTGTTTAGATACATTTTTACATCAGTTTATTATTTGAATACTATTTTCAATTATTATTATTTTTTTTTTCTAAATTAACTGTTCTTAATTTATTGAATTCAAATGCATCTTGTAATTGGTTTTACTAAAACTGTTAGTTGCATATTATTATAAAATAAAAAAAAAAAAAAAATAATGAAAATCATTTTTCTCAAAAACCATTAAAACCGTTTTTTTTTTTATTCTGATTTTCTCCTTCATGACTCAATCAATTTCCACCATTTTTTTATATGATATCTTTTAAATTGCCATTATAATGTTTAGTAAAAATAATTTCGAAAATTATTTTTATGGATTTCTAAAAAAAATTTTATTTTTTTTTTGAAAAATCATTTTTTCGAAAACTATTCTATATTTCTTTTCAAAATTTAGATTTTAAATGTTATTCTAAAAACTTCGTACCAATTTTTTTTATAAAAGTAATTGCAAAATTTTATGTAGAAAAAATAGTTTTTTTTTTTTTAAACGGCTTTAACGATTTGCAAGAATTGCCAAAACACTGTAAAAATAATGTTACGAGTAGATTAATAAAATCTTCTTAAAATAATGCGATGTTCATGAGTGAAAACATATTTTTTTTCCATTACACTGACTTACTTATGTTCGGGTTTAAAACGTGAAGCATTGGTTTTGCTCAAACCTTTTGGGGGCCCCACTTGGCAGGAGACCCTGGGCCCGGCCCCTTGTCTGCTTATGAGTAAATTGGGACTGGGTATCTCAGTAGTTCGTATGATAAAATTGAAAATTAAGAATATTGCAATAAAATTAATTCTATTGTTGATGATGTGGAAGAAATTTCGTTTTGCGGCTTTTTGGGTATCATTGAAGATGAGCATTGAGCATTGACTATGAAAAAAAAAAAAAAAAATGCTTGATGTAAACTTATTTCATTTATTTTTGTTTCTCAAAATATGTGCATTTTCGTTTCGTGGAGTCTATTTTTTTGTACTTTACGTTATTGAATACCACGGCTACTAATGAATTTTACACAATTAGTATAAAAAAATAAAATTGGTAGAAAATTGGACTTTCTGTATTAAAAAAGAAAAAGTTCTTCTTGTTAGGATTCTCACATTATCTCAATCAATTCATCAATTCCAGCTAAGAACCGTTTATGTTCCACTGTGCGATGCGATGGTTCGTTAAAATGTTCAAATATAACTTCCTCCCAGTAATGCATTCCAAAAAAAATAAAAGAACTTTTTACAAATAAGAAATACATGCATACTCTAGGTCGACCGTGTACCTACTATAATAATCCAATTCTTCTTGCATGCGAATTTATTTTGCCAGTTTTAAAGCCAGAGAATTTGAATTTTTAATTAATAAAATTTAAATCAAAGAATGCAATTGGATGGTTCATGTCTTTTTTACCGGAAATTTGCGGATGTGTATCAAAGTAGGTATGCGTTAATATTGTATGTATATTTTTATTTAATTTTTTTTGTTGGGGCGGGCATCTGGATGATAAAAAATATTCATATAAAAAGAAAATAAAATAAAAGAAATTGAAAAGTTTTTAATGAAATTCATGAGAGACAAAAAAAAAAAAAAAAGATGGTGTGTCATGGAAAGGTAGGTTAGGTCCTCGAACACATAATAAGGCAAAGAAAACCAATATAATTTATTATTTATTTGAAAATTTCCTGCAATTGCTGCTTTGTGACATTACCTGTGGACAGAAAAAAACTTAATTAAAAA
The DNA here is from genome assembly GCA_948107695.1 of Meliscaeva auricollis. Taxonomy (NCBI): domain Eukaryota; kingdom Metazoa; phylum Arthropoda; class Insecta; order Diptera; family Syrphidae; genus Meliscaeva; species Meliscaeva auricollis. The sequence goes on along the minus strand of OX403616.1, from coordinate 39,422,130 downwards.
TGTGGATTACAATGGAAAACCACACATAGCCATAGCTATTGAAAAACATAACTAAATTAGTGATTTTTTATTCATGGATTGGTACTATATGTTTTGGTGAAAGAAGATGTCGATATTTCTAAAATAAAATACAACTATGCATAGTTGTTTTTTGACCGGAACCTTGAGGTGTTACCCTTTTCGCAAGATACTCCAATATACTTAAGTTGGGACGCACACCAGTGGCGTATCCAGAAAAAGATTTTTTGGGAGAGGGCTCGAGTATCTGAGCTCCTTCTAAATATTTAAGATTTGCGAAAAACTTTCAGTTAATCCCCCCCCCCTCGATATGCCACTGCTGCGTACCCCGTTTTGTTTCCCGCAGAGGCCTTTTTCCTTCCTTTGTCCTTCTTTGAAAGATAAAACGCCAAATTTTTGTATGACCATTAAAAGTTAAAAAATAAAATGCACGACTGGGTCGCACGTACTTGCTCTTATATATAAAGTTACTACATACATATGCAAAGCTATTTTAATTAAAAAATTGTAAATGCAGTAAAAAAATGAAAGAAAAAACATAAAATTCGATTTTCAAATGACTAAAACAGCTTTTTTAATGAATGTTAACTCAAAACGAAGTTAGAGCCCTTTTTTAAAAAAAACTATTTTTTCTGTATAAAATTTTGCAAGGACTTTTATAAAAAAAAAACTGGTACGCCATTTAAACTAAATTTTGAAAAAAAATATTGAGTAGTTTTCGAAAAAGTGATTTTTCGAAAAAAAAATATCAAACTTTTTTTAAAAATCCAAAAAAATAATTTTCGAATTTTTTTTTACTAAATATTATTACGGCAACTTAAAAGCATTCATGTAAAAAAAATGGTTGAAATTGATTGAGTCATGAAGGAGAAAATCAGAATTTTAAAAAACGGTTCTATAGCACATACCGTTAATAAAGGTTTTTTTAAAAAATTGGTCTCCATTTAAAGATAGACATTATTTAAAAAACTGACCATGATTTTTTTAATCAAAATCGTAGGCACCGTTTTTGAGAAAAATGAGTTTTTCTAATACCGGTATATGACAGGTACCATTATTTTGGGGTAAAAAAAAAAATTAAAAAAAACATCTGGGGATATTCTCCAAAAAACGCCACATACCAAGTTTGAAGTAAATCGATCCATCCGTTTAGGCTGTGGTCTCTGATACATACAGACAGACAGACAGACAGAATTGTCGGACCCACTTTTTTCTCATTCTCTATCATCGTAATGTTATGTTTGATTGTTATCTCAACTTTTTTTTGTACGAATGCATAACTTGATATATGGTACCCATATCGCAAGTAAAAATTAAATAGTCCAATAAAAGTCTTCTATTAGGCTGATTTATTTCGCAGTAGCATATAGAATTCATATTTTTAAATGTATTTGTGTTTACCGCGGATCATATCAGTCAAATAATAACTTAAACTGAATACATACCTTAATTTTGAGAAGAGTGATGAGGCGATATAAGAGGAAGCACCGAATACTGTAAACGTCATTAAGTTATGTTTCCAGTCGGTTTTCCATTACGAATCCGCATCCTTATTAGAGAAGTTTTGTAGGAATACTTACTGGTAATAACTGTCGTAATTACTTCTATTAGTGTATCCCTAGATTACCTTTGTCGTTTGACGTTTAGTTGATGCTTTTCGTGCCTCTCCCACACCATAACTAACTTTTACTTACGTGATAAGAACCGCTAGGAGTGGTCGTGGCGTAAATACAAAATCTTATTTATTTAAAGGTATAATTTTCTGCTATATTTTGAACTAAATAATTCTTAAATACATACAAATCATCCGTATTTTTCATTTGAATTCCCTTTTTTATATAGGTAGGATAATCGTTAATCCTTAATTTTATTGAGTGCCAAAATGGTACAAATATTCTTTATTAATTTAAGCTTCTTTAATTGTTGATATTTTATAAAGTGATACTTTAATAAATCATTACTCCACAGTGAAAAACAATCGTAAAATATTCCATATGTCATGAATCATGAAAGAAGAAATTTTTAGCACTCACATCACAAGCTGCCCATGAATTCCTCTGAATTTTTAAATTATTCGTTTTTTTTTTCCTACATATGTTTGATATTTATGAGAAGAGGCGTCATTTTGGTGGATTCGGTTGGAGTGGCAAAAATAAATAAAAAAAAAAAAAAACACACGTGAAACTTATCACATAGTGATAAAAAACATTAAAATACAAACACCCACATGGCATAAATTCATAATAAACGTTAAAAGCGTTAATAGTCGTAAAAACTTATGGTTTGAATCATCACCATATAGTCAGCGACAGCGTCACAATTCAGAGCCATTACTGTTTTTCTCACCCTTACCTACATTACGTCTGTGCTAACGAAGGAACTCATCGATAACCAATTGATTGGTGTTGTTGATGTTCCAACATACTCAGACAGGCCCGCATTTATATGGTTTTGATTTATAAATAGAAAAATACCTTAACATTTTTTTACATTTCTTGTTTAGGTGCTGCATTGAAACCTTAGTATAGGTTTGGAATATTTTTTTTTTTTACCAAAAACAACGTTCCCTACTATATACCAATCTAAGAAAAACATATTTTTCTCAGAAACGGGTCCTACGATTTTGAGATTTTTGGGTTGTCTGAAATAAAAACTTTTTGTTTTCAATTATTTTATGAACACCTAACTGGTTTATTTCTGGTTTTCTAATCAATGACTCAAATCAATTTCAACAATTTATATCTATAGAAGCCTTAAAAAATCTCAAAATTGTTTTTTTAGAACGAAGTTCTTTATTCTTATAGAAAATTAACAAAAAATATCCTAAAATATTTATACCCTTACACTCAGGGAAACAACGCAACGCAAAATGTTATTTTGAATAGCCCGCTACTTCGGTAGCTGTCACTTTTGAAGCTGTCATTTTTTGACATTTGACAAGTAGAAACTACGCTATTAATAAAAATGGAACGATACACGCTTCAACAACGCATTGAAATTATTAAAATTCACTATAAAAATGGTGAAAATTTGGCAGAGACGGTTCGTATAACTAAAACATTTTTGGGTCGTCGTGAAGCACCTTGTCGGACCGCAATACAGAAATTGGTGGACAAATTTGAGCTGTTGGGACAAGTTAGTGATGTGAAGAATAAAACCCGTGCACGTCGCTCAAGAACGACTGAGAATATTGCTGTTGTAGCCCAAAGTGTTGAAGAAAACCCAGGTTTGTCCATTCCTCGTCGTTCTTTGGAATCAGGCATTCCACAAACGTCATTACACCGTATTTTGCATAAAGACTTTGCGTCTTAAGGCTTATAAAGTTCAGTTGACACAAGAACTCAATCCGGCTGATCATCAACAACGTCGTGTCTTTGCTGATTGGGTCCTTGAAATGCATGAAAATGAACCGGAATTTCATCGAAAAATCATCTTGACTGATGAGGCCCATTTCCACCTCGGAGGCTACGTCAACAAGCAAAACTGTCGCATCTGGGGCTCGGAAAACCCAAGAGTTATTGTTGAAAAGCCTCTCCATCCTCAACGCGTGACTGTTTGGTGCGGTTTATGGTCCCGCGGGGTCATTGGACCTTACTTTTTCGAAAATGAGGCTGGAGCAACAGTTACGGTCAATGGATTGCGCTATCTAGAGATGATTAATGATTTTTTATGGCCTGAATTGGATGGTATTGATCTGGACAACGTTTACTTTCAACAAGATGGCGCTACGTGCCACACAAGCAATGAAACCATCGCTCTTTTACGGGAAAAGTTTCCGGACCGTGTTATCTCTCGAAGAGGTGATTACAATTGGCCACCGAGATCTTGTGATTTAACACATTGCGACTTCTTCCTTTGGAACCGCGTGAAAGATAAGGTCTACGCCAACAGCCCAGCGTCGATTCAAGACCTCAAAGATGAAATTCGTGAGGCTATCGAGGACATAGGGCAGCCACTTTGCGATTTGGTTATGGAAAATTTCATGAAAAGGATATGGTCCTGTAAGCGTGGTCTTGGCGGCCATTTGGCTGATGTTGTGTTTCATTATTAACGGCATACCTTCCTCTTTATAATGAAATAAACATCCGATCATTTATCTCCAAAAATGATCCAAAAATCTATGAATATCAAAATAACACCTCTTATTGGAAAACCCTTTATTATTGTTAAAACGTAACATTAATGAATTTTTTTTTTTACGAAAAATCCTACTTTTAAAATAGGACACGGCCACTTTGTCAATTTTCACTTTAAAATCACCCACATCGTCAAAAATATGAGGTGATTTTAAAGTTAAAATTGTCAATACGCCCCCCGCGTCGTTTAAAATAATGCAGTTTTTGTTCCATCAATAAAAAAATATTATTTTGTTTGAACAATCATCCATTCAAATGTAGATGGCTCATATTACAAAGGATAGGGATTTTTTTGAAAAAAATCAATTTAAACAGGAAAAATGTAAGAGAAAAATCATATAATCTCAGTGCAAGAAGTCAAGATCTGGACAAAATACCATACAGCATTTTTATTAGTGGAAATTGTTGGGGTTATTGCCCCTACTCGAACTCATATCTCAAAAGTTCCAACGAATCCCATATTCCCATATGGCAATTTCCTGAAATTTCACTAAGACCTTTCGCCAATATGATATGCATGTGATGTTTTGATTCTAATGAACATCGGAATATTGTTGAGTACAATTTTTTTGAAATCTACCATTACATTCACAGGGTGTTTTGGTAGGTACTTGTTACACAAAGTTTTTTCTTACTTGAAAAACAACATCAAAATATTTCTTTTGTTTTTTATTTGTTGTGGCGAAAAAACTTGCATTGATGCAGTTTTTCCAAGATAGTGGCCAAACCCCAAATCGGATTCATTAGGAATTTTCGTATATGAGTTGGGGCATAACTCCCAAAAATTTCCACAAAAAAATTCTATACGATATTTTGTTCGGGTCAAAGCCTGCTTCCTCTGAGCTATTTTAGGCTATGATTCATTTTATTTTTCAAAGATTCAATTCTCTAAAAATAAAAATGACACAGATAGCTTCAGATAAAACAATTACGCATTCAAAACTCTTCTATGGTGCATATTATGTTGTTGTTGATGTACAAATGACTTCAAATAAACCTGCAACCTGCAAGTAGAAGTCCAATTTCCTTAAAAAAAAACGTTTAAATTACATTCTTAAAACATAAATTAACATCCTGAGACCCTAATTGAAAAATATTAGCCAAAATCATTATTCAAGGGAGGACCGAAAACATCTAGGTTGCGATTTCTAAAATGAAAAAAAAAAAAACAATATTTCAAAAACTTCAAACTCAAAACTCCGAAAAAGTTAAAAAATATGAAGAAATAGAAGCAATGCTTCATTACTAGCGAAATTTTGAAATTGAAACTTGAGAAAAGAATTTTTTTAGCACCAAAACTAACAGTAGGTAACTGTCATATAACTATTTCGGAAAAGTTAGCTTTTTTTTAAATAACGGCTCTAACGATTTTGATTAGTATGGTCCTGCTTTTGCAATAAAAGAAATGCTTGTAAAAATTCCACTAACGGTACTACCCATTTAACCCTTTCTTTTTTTTCATTTTTAACTTTCTCTTAATCGACTAAACCAATTTTGATGAACTTTTTTCCTTAACAACCTTAAAATTATTTGATGTCAAATTCTTCAAAAAAGTAATTTTTTTGGATTTTTAAAAAATCTTTCAAATTTGTTTTTGAAAAATCAATTTTCGAAAACGAGTCACTGTATTTTTTGGAATTTTGGTCTTACGTGTGCAATAATATTAACTTAAAAATGGCATACCAACTTTGATTTTACAAGGTTTGAGAAATTTTCCATATAAAAAATTAATTTTTTTTTAAAACGGCTCTAACGATTTGCAATTTTTTTTTTCTAAAAATTTATCTTTCTTAATGAAAATTATTGGCATACATTGTATGGAGCTCAAAACAATTTAAGAAGTTGTTTTTGTCATTTTAGTAATGAATTTATTTTTTTTTATTTCTTATAAAATTATTTAATTTAAAAACTTTATATAAAGAGTTTTAACGTCCACAGCAACATTGACCCTAAAATGTGCGACCCAGTCGTACATTTTATTTAATGTTTTTGAAATAATATTTGATTTAACATTGATAACGATAAAAAGAATTACTTTTTCACAGGAGGCAACCCTGACTCCTGCAGGAATATAGGGTGACAACAAGGGCAACCCTTAAAGGTTCTGTTTATTTCAACAAAATATTGGCAATAAACAAATTTTAGCAGCCAATTCGAAGAGGAAAATATGGCAGTATCTTGTACTAATATTTAATATCTAACAGAACTTCACAGTCAAAGCACGTAAATATTCAAATTTAATCAAATAACAGCAATTTTCAAAAATTCGCCATCGCTTCGTATCGTTCTTTTGTCTCTTTGATCCAAGTACAAAAAGCAACTGCAAACGAAAACTTCAGTAACTCAACAACAATGTAACATTTTGAACAAACTAAAAACGATACAAATACAGCAAGTATGACACTAAAATCTTCTTCCATTGTTTACTTTTACTTCCAAACTAATTTCACGCATTTTCCAAATCATCATGAAGTGTGTTTTGAAACATAAAAGATTTCGATTCGATGGGTGCCTCAAACCATCTGCTTGGGCCTAATGCACCAAATGGCAAATGCGACTCGGTCTATGGCCTTCTACAAAATATTTTTTTCTGTAGTAAATTGGCATCAAATAACGTTGTTAATGCGATCACAGAGGGATTTTGCGAAAATTCTCATCATCATCGTCCTCGAACCATTCAAGTGTACCTTCATTCGAGTGGATCAAAGATTCACTAAGTGCTTATACAGACTTCATCGATACTATAACAGTATAACCGCTATGAATGGTTCACACACAAACATTTGCGATTACAAATTTTTAAATTAATTTTTTAAGGACACTTTACTTCACTTCTCCTCTGCCGCGCTGCGGCGCCGCATGTTTATTGGTGTTTTGTGGTAATACTCATCCTACCACTCCGCAATAACAACTACTGCCAATAAGCGTGAAAATATATATTAAAGACTATAAGAGTGGTAATTTGCATATCGATTTGAAAAAGCGGATCAACTCTGACTACAGAGTAAATCGAGGATATTCAATACACATACATACATATCTACACATTATTATGTATGCTTGCATTTGTGTGAGTGTATATGTAAGTATTATTTCTATCTTACGCTTTAGAATAGGGTTCTTTATTATTTTTTTTGTGTTCCGCTTCCGCGTTTGAATTCATTGTATATGGAAGTGCTGGAGTCAAGGGAGAAAAATTGCTTCATATCCTTCCGTGCACTGGATATAGGCAATTCATGCCTTAGAGTTTAATAAAAAAAAAAAATGTTTTTTTTATTTGAAGGATTTTGCCAGTTTGTTTTTTTTTATTATTCTGTTCTTTTAGAATAAATCAATGATTAAGATTTAGATCAAATCGATTTATTCAAAGAGTTGAATCCACAAAATGAGAAATGAAAATAAAGAATAAGAGAAATCTTCTTTTTATATGATGGATAGATGCTAAATCGAAATCGCAAAAAAAAAAAAAAACAATAAAGTGGGTATGTTAGAAAAAATTACTGTATTCCAACGTAACGAAATTGAATTTGGTCCTTCTATAGAAATTTTTACGAGAAAATGTTTTTTTTTTTTTGGAAAATTTAATAAAAATATTCATTTAAATACTTAACTGTGTAGGACATATTATGACTAAGGTTTCTTATTTGTTATTTAGACTTGAGACTTTTTTTTTAAGGCTTAACCGATTGTACAAGAAATAAAAAAAAAACTTGCCCTATATTTCAAGTATTCGTTTCGTGTCAAAAAAAAATCCGACTTTTAAATCAAAACTAACATTACGATGATGTAGAAGTCCAAAACAGTGGTTTTTGTCATACCGTTCGTTGATCTGTTCGTCTGTTCGAAAAAAAAGTTTGGAAAAACAAGTAAACTAAAAATGATTTTTTTCGATATTTTTTTTTTTTAAGTTATAGTTCTTTACTGGCACTTATAAAAAAGTTTAACCAGTTGTAACACAGACTTTTTCAGCCCATTATTACTGTTTTATTTTCACAACGACACTATATATGCTAAGCCTTTTTAATTTAAAATTTGTAAATGCAGTTTTAGAAAAAAACAATTAAAATAGCATAAAATTCGATTTTCAAATGACTAAAACAGCTTATTTAGTGAATTTTAACTCAAAGCGAAGTATGCAATCTGATTTCTTCTACAATGATACATTTTTAGAAAAAAAAAATTTGAAAAGCGTTAGAGCCGTTTTTAAAAAAAAACTATTTTTTCTATATAAAATTTAGCAAGGACTTTTATAAAAAAAATTGGTACGCCATTTTTAAGATATTATTAATCAACATCTAAAAACTACAATTTGAAAATAAAATATTGAATAGTTTTCGAAAAAATGATTTTTCAAAAAAAAAAAAATTCAAACTTTTGTTAAAAATCCAAAAAAATAATTTTCGAAATTTTATTTTTATTAAATATTATTAGCTTAGAAGCATCCATGTAAAAAAAATGGTTGAAATTGATTGAGTCATGAAGGAGAAAATCAGAATTTAAAAAACGGTTCTATGGCAGGTACCGTTAATAACGGTTTTTTTTTTTAAATGGTTTCCATTTAAAGATAGAACTTATCTAAAAATGAAAAACTTTTCATTAATGTCCAATTTATAACAAGTTTTATTTAATTTATCAAAAGTTAACCGAATGATATCGGGTCAAAGAAATTGTTAACTGTCACAAGAATTCAATATTTGCACGTATTTATATTGTGCTCAAAAATACAGTTCAATTTTAGCATATAATTTAAAGCTTAAGAAAAAGAGATAAATAGAGTAGCTAAATTCATTATATAAGAAATAATTCAATAAGATAAGTGATGCCACTTTAAAGTAATTAGAAGAAGTAGTATTTAATTTTTAACATCCTCCGCCCGCGCCAAGTCACGGTCACAAATCTCCAGCGGGTACAAGTGCTGAACAGCTCGTCGCAATTTCTTTCCATCACCAAATCGTACTTCAGCAGCTCTCACCTTACCGTCTCGCCCAGGAAAACACACATCCACGATTGCCAATTTCCAATGTATCCTCGGAGTAGCTGCGTCATAAACCAAAACTACGTCATCTGGTCGAATTTCTTTTGTAAAGGTTTTACTTGAATGATGAGCTGAACGCAGTAGGCCTAAATATTCGGTCTTCCATCTTTTCCAAAGAAGTGAGGTGTACTTTAGTTTCGCAACCCATTTTGTCTGTAGCTCCGAAGATGAAATTTCGTCTTTACTTCCATTCTCGACAGGAATATGACTCGAAATACCAGTGAGGAAGTTGTCGGGTGTTAACGGTGATAGGTCGAGTGGGTCGTTGCTGATATAGGTAAGCGGTCTCAAGTCTATTATATGCTCATCTTCCGTCAAAAGAGTGTGTAGCTCATCAATATCAACCTTCGCCTTGAAGATAGTAACTTTGAGGATGTCTTTCACGCTTTTCACCATTCGCTCCCAAAAGCCGCCCCACCAAGGCGCACTTTCAACACTAAAACGCCAGATGATCCCGCGATTGCTGATAAATCCATGAAAAACCTCGCTATTAAAGATTTCTCCGATAGTTTTGACTTCGTTGGCTGCTTTTTTAAACGTTTTAGCTGGTTTTTATTTGGTGTATACATACAGATAAAAAAATAACAATAAACGCTACTATAAATAGTTCTACTCGCCTGTCCTAGTTTAATAAAAAAAACATCAACCCCCAAATTATTCATAGCTTAAAAGATGTCTCTATCAGGTAAGTCTAGTACCTTCGTCTACCTTTAAAAATAAAAGATATACACTCCAATAATGTAGCTACTTATTTGAACAATCCAATATGAAGTGACGACTTCATTGTGTTAACAAAAAAAGAATATGAACCTGCAACCTACCCAAATCAATGCTATAGTGGTCTATTTCAATCATTTCCATATCTCCAATCTCATCCCCAACACTTTCATAGTTTAAACATCAACATAGATGAAATGTCTCTTTCGAAACAATTCCCATTCACATTTGACATATCCTTTTATCGCAAAGAGTTGACACATCACTCCCTCTGGAGTAGAAAATAAAATAATACAAGGCACTACAGTGTGTAACCCCCAACATCCCTTCTTCACTCGTTTCAATTCTGAGGGTAATAAAAGTGTCAGCATTTTAATCCTTTGCCTGGTAAATATAGATATTCGAATATTATAAAGGAACATTGTGTGTGTTGAAAACAATGATTTAATAATTTACACTTTTCATTGTTTCGGAAACGTGTAAATCATACTATTTGCTGCCGGGTACATTCTTCATCCGTTTTGTTTTTATTATTTAGTGAAGTAGTGCTGGGAAATGTTAATATTTAATAATCGACAAATAGCCAAACTGAGATATCCTGCGGTTAACTACTTCCGTTGCTGTTTGCGTGCGTTCTAGTTTAAATAATAAATTTGGAATGAGGTAGAAAGTTTAAGCTATAAATTTCGATTAAAAAAACATACAACAAAAAAAAGTATAGATTCATGAATGTGTATGTGCATTTGTACATATCTGTGCACTCATAAATGCATGCACGAACTTTGGAATCGCAAACAGTTCTTTTTTTTCAAATTGAAATTCAATCTCCCTCAATTGTAAGACTAACTTGGTAGATACTCATACATATATTGCAGTAAAATACAAACCCAGAAACTAACCATGTACCATGACCAGTGCAAGTAGCCAACATCTAAATTCATCGCCCAAAGTTCCCACTTGAACGTTATAAAACGTTAAACTTGCAATATTGGTATAGTGTCTCAAACTTTCGATCACAATGAATTGTTAAAAGCAAAAATGGATCTAGGGTGAAATTCATGGTTGCTACTCAAGTCAAGATTTTTCCCACTTGCCTAAAGTTGAGAAAAATATTAAGCAAATGATCAAGCAAAATTCGTATTCATAAACGAAATGGAGGAGAGTTTCCAGGAAGAGTTGACTGGAGAAAACCTTTACTTGATTAAAATTATTTCTCAATCAAGCTGACACCGAAATTCGTAGCCCCTATTTAAGATACATAAGTGTGAGGCAAAAAAAATTATTTTTTGTTTTAAAATTGTCAATTGTTTAAATTTCGGGTAAACCGAACTTAACCCAAACTTTCCGTATGTACAAAATATTTTGATGATTTCTAGATGAAATAAAATGCACGCCTGCGTCGCACTTACTTGCTCTTATAGATAAAGTTATATGCTAAGCCTTTTTAATTAAAAAATTGAAAATGCAGTTTAAAAAAAAAATGAAAAAAAACATAAAATTCGATTTTCAAATGACTAAAACAGCTTCTTTAATGAATGTTAACTCAAAATGAATTATACAATCTGATTTCTTCTACAATGATACATTTTTAGAAAAAAAAAAAATTGAAAATCGTTAGAATCGTTTTCTAAAAAAAACTATTTTTTCTATATAAAATTTTGCAAGGACTTTTATAAAAAAAAATTTTTACGTCATTTTTAAGATATTATTTATGAACATCTGAAAACTAAATTTTGAAAAAAATATTGAGTAGTTTTCGAAAAAAATGATTTAAAAAAAAAATAAATTCAAATTTTTTTTTTAAATCCAAAAAAATAATTTTCGAAATTTGTTTTTACTAAATATTATTACGGCAACTTAAAAGCATTCATGTAAAAAAAATGGTTGCAATTAATTGAGTCATGAAGGAGAAAATCAGAATTAAAAAAAACGGTTCTATGGCAGGTACCTTTAATAACGATTTTTGAAAAAAATGGTTCTCATTAAAAGATAGACTCTACTTCAAGAAATGACTATGATTTTTTTAATCAAAATCGTAGGCACCGTTTTTAAGAAAAATGAGTTTTTATAAAACCGGTATATGACAGGTACCGTTATTTGACGTCAAAAAAAAAAATTCAAAAAAACGTCTGGGGATATCCTTCAAAAAACGCCACATACGAAGTTTGAAGTAAATCGACCCATCCGTTTAGGCTGTGGTCTCTGATACATACAGACAGACAGACAGACAGACAGAATTGTCAGACCCACTTTTGTCTTACTCATATCAGAAATGTACTAACAATCCCCATTTGGGTTAATGCGTCATCTTGTAAACAAATCCGCAACCATCTTTGATTTCTGTCTTTTGTTTATATCTTTCAAAATAATTGACTTTGAGAGGTCATACCCAGTATCAATGGAAATTATTTATATCCTGAACTAAATGAAACCAAAACCAAGAGGAGGACCGTGCAAATGAAGCTTTTTTGACAGTTTTAAAGTTTTGAACGTGATTTTTTTTAAACCCATTAAAAGTAAATTTTGAAAATCCTAATTTCTAAAAAAAGGACGTTTAAGGCATATAAATTTTGTACGTATTGAGCCAGGACATGTCTTATTAAAGCGAGTAGTTTAAAAAATAATGCTTCTCAAAAATTGCTAATATTTTTTTTGAGTTGTTTCGGCATGGGCCCTTTAATTTTCTTGCCTCGAAGGTGCTCCCGCCGCTCTTTTTGCCATTTACAACTTAAGATGTAAAACAGTCCACGAAATAATTCGGTAAGTATATGGAGTTTCTATACTCTTGATACTGGCCAAGTTAATTATGGTGTAAAGAATGCAGTAACCAGAAAACACCCTATAAGAAGGATATTTTTGTGTTTTTGAAAAGGACTGATTTTTATGGATTTTTCAATTATTTTTTGTGAAGAATCCAGTTAAGTCATACAAAAAATTTTCCAACACCTAGATTTGGTAATTTTGTCTTCATTTGTTCTACATTAAGGGTTTTAGCGCAAAATGTTCATATTTTGGATTATGCACCAAAAACAATAATAAAAAAAAATTGTTAGTTTTTCAATGATTTCTCATGTTTTCCGTTATAAATTTTGTTATTTAACTTCAGATTCATACTCAACATCCCAAAAAAAAAAACAAGTCCCCCCCCCCCCCCTCCTGCCTACGTGCCCTACAATGGCTAAATGATAAAATTTGTGCATGAATGTTGCATGCCCCCAGGAAATCAAGAAGCAAACCAATTTTTTGTTTCAAACTCGAAATATAAAATCCGTGACTCTTCCTAAAAACAACAAAATTGCAAATAATAACCACTTTTGAAATATTTTATCTTATTTTAATAATAAGTCAAAACCAGTAAAAAATGGGTGTTTGTAAACTAAACATTGAAACATTATTCTTATTGCTAAAAATGTAAAGATTTTATTGCCGGGCGACTCTATTGTCGCGAGTGCAACAATTTCACTCATTTGCTCCCTTCTTTTAATAAAAAATAGACATTCTTTATGAAGATTCTCTTGAAAGGCTTACATTTTTAGCTTTTCTCTCTGACCCATGATGAAAAGTTTGAATTAAATGTCTAATAGCAATCCAGCAGGCATTAACGTGACATCGCGGGTGCAGCACGATCGACCCTATCCGTTCAGATTATTGCATAAAATGACCCAGTAATTGCCGTATAATTGCCGCATTTATGCCGTGAAGTTCTTAGTTTGGTCAGAATTTGATCGGAAGTGTTTGGCATGCTTACTTTATATAAAGTTAGCATGACATTTTTTTTAGTTTTGGTGAAATCAAATTTTTTTTCGCTCATTAATTGCCGAATAATTGCCGTATTTATGCCGTGAAGTCAAAAAAAAAAAAAATTGGGCTCTTGGTTTTTTAAAAAAAAAAATAAAAACTTTTTTTTATAACCAAATTCCATATAAAGTTAGCATGACACACCCTGTATTTCGTTAATCACTGGTCAATATCAAATTTTTTTGGCTCATTAAAAAGTGTCATACTAGCTTTATATAAAGTTAGCATGACAAACACTTCCGATCAAATTCTGACCAAACTAAGAACGCGGCAATTTTTTTGACTTCACGGCATAAATGCGGCAATTAGCCAAAAAAAAGTTTATACTGGTCATAAAATGTTTTATGGCGGGACCACATAATTAAAATAAGGATTTTATTCAATAGAAACTTGAAAAGTATAATGAGAATAACCTAGATTTCATTTTATGAACGAATAAGTCAATGTTGTCCCAACATGGTTTAAAGTTACTTATAACATCAAATTGTGGGTATAAATTTGCTGCACTCATTAGTTTTCAGCCATCGATTTTGGTCTACAAAAAAAACTTGGAATTATAATTTACCTATTATAAACTTGGGCTCACAAAAATTGTTTTATTATTAAATTCATGTTTGTACTTATCTATATCTATCTATTATCTATCTATACTATAAATAAAAACGCTTCTTTTTTGAATTAATTAAATTAAAAATTGATCATTTTTTTTCCTCTTTTCAGGTAAGATATATCAAAAATAATATTAAAAAACCTTCTTACTATGGCAAGTATATATTAATGAAATTTAACATACAAAATTCTTTATTCATAATTAAATACTTCTGTTTTGGATAAACTTTCCGTCTTATTTGATAAAGAACAGGCAGTTTTGTTTAAAGAAATTAAGGTACAATCATAGAGATGTAATATTTTTGTTTTCGTTTGCGGCTAATGAATATCCTTTGAATTAAATAAAAATCATTTAAATTACCACATCTTAACACCTTTTCATTTGCTAGAAAATTATATTGTTTGCAGCAAACGAATGAATAGTTTGCGAAGAACTTCACTCTTGGTAAATATTCAATTCATTTACAGCAAATGACTGCAGGAAACAAATTTTCTTATTAGATAATATTATATAATTAATATGTTATAAGATACTATTAGATAGTATTATTGCACTTCTAAAACCAAGATTTCAAAAAAATACAGTTAACCGTTTTCAAAAAATTTATTTTTCAACAAAAAAAAAAAAATACAGTAAAATGTTGAAAGATTTTTTTTTAAATCCAAAAATTATTTCTTTTTTTAATTTTGATATCAAATAATTTTAAAGTTGTGAAGGAGCTTCCGTATATAGAAAATTCATCAAAATTGGTTAAGTCGTTTAAGAGAAAGTCAAAAATGAAAAAAAAAAACGGTTCTATGGGAAGTAGCGTTAGTGGAATTTTCACAAATATTAAACACATTTTAAAGTTTAAAAAGGAGACGCAAGAAAAATTTTAGCTTTTCCTTAATATATATATGTTATATGACAGGTACCGTTAATTTTGGTACTAAATAAAAATTTTTGGATTTCCCCTCTATCAAATATCCTTAACCACCAAGTTTCAAGAAAATCGGTTAAACAGTTTAGGCTGTAGCTCGATTCTTTAAACAGACAGACAGACGGACAGACAGATTTGTGGGACTCACTTATTTCGCATTCTCTATCAGCGTAATAACATGCCTGATTGTTATTTCGAGTTCGAATTTTTTACGAATATTAAACTCACCCTACAGTTCCTATATCGAGAGTAAAAAAATGCACGACTGGATCGCACGAACTTCCTCATGTAGTCCAAAGCTATTATGTACCTACTTAGCTTGAAAATTTTAATTTTGGTTTTCTGATGTGTGAGGCGATATATGCACAAATAAGCAAAAATAAATATTTTTTCAAAAACGGGAACACTTTTTTGGATTTTTTTCGATTTCAATGATTTCGATTTGTCAATGATTTTTGTTTTTTCAAAATTTTATTTTTAGATGTTGATAAATAAAATGTATCTTAAAAATGACATATCAATTTTTTATTTTGGAAAATCGTTTGAAAAATTTTTAATAAAAAAATATTCTTTTAAAAAAACGACTTATAGATTTTTTTGAAAAAAATTCTAAAAATTTATCGTTATTGAAGAAGTCATAGAAATAAGTTTAATCAAAATCGTTAGAGCCGTTTGCGAGAAAACTCGAATAAATCAAAAATGTTGTATGGGAGGTACTCGTTCTAGATGAGATATTCAAAAATAACATCAAAGAACAAACTTTCGAAATTACATACAAATCATCTCTTCAAAATTTGAAGACAATCCGTTCACGCGTTTGGGCAGTGGAAATGTGTACAGATGGACGCACGGACTCACAGACGCACAGACCGACCGACGACGTCATAACAAGAACCAGAGGATTGTGGAACTCAAACGGCAATTTTAATATCGATAGCATTGTCCAATTTTCCAATGGGGAACAAAAGACAAGATAGAATTTAATGCTTCATAAGCCCAAGACTCCTTACTGTCATTAAGCGAAATCGGCCGGCTTTGTTACTGTCCATCGGTTTTTCACAGAAAAAAGTCTAAAAGGAACAACTGTAAAATGTCTCTATTATTTTAATTCAAGAAGATATCTAATTAGATCAAGAGGTAAACCTTATTGGAATACATTGGTAATTATTTTAAACTTTTCCGTTCCGTTGCTAGAAATGTTCTATACAAAAGTGCAATTCATTGCAGGTTCCAAAAAATTCAAATAGTAGAAAAAATTTATATATTTTTTTTACCAAAATATTGAAAATTCGGATTTCGGTTTTTTTAGGAAAACAATATTGCCTATAACTAAACTAGTCATCATTGGGAAGAAATGATTTGGGGCGTTTTTATTTGAACAGTCTTCTTCTTCTTCTTCTCCATTATCGACGATAGTCATGATCACGGATGGTGTCGCAACTCTCCCACTCTACTGCTTCACACTACGGCTCCGCATGTGGGATTCGCCGGGTTGACCTCAGGAAACGTCGGCAGGCTTCTCGATTTTGAATTGTTCCATGTCTAAGGCCAACTGAATGCAGTTGTCGTTGCATTTGTCTTCTTCATGAGTTCTTGGGCCTGCCTCTTCTTCGCGATTGCATTGGAACGTCGTAAGCGATCGCCTTTTGAACTGGGTTCTCAGGGTTTCGTCTTTGTACATGACAGTACCAGCTTAAACGGTCATGCTGTATTTTATCCAAGATGGTGTATTTGACGTGAAGGCTTTCTCGGATTTTCTTGCTTCTGATTCGATCAAGCTTTGTTACTCCTGCTGTCATACGAAGCATCTTCATCTCAGCTGCTGTCAGCTTACACTCATACCTTCTGTACATTGTCCAATATTGTGAACCGTATGTAAGTGCTGGGCGAACAACTGCAGAATAGAGCTTTCCTTTCAGTTTAGGGGGCATTTTTCGGTAACAGAAGATGGCAGAGTTTTCGCGCCACTTCATCCACCCTACACTTATTCGGTGGTTGATGTCGTCATCACAAGAAGCTTGGTTGTTGATCATAGATCCAAGATATTTGAACTTTTTGCACTTATGAAGTGTTGTTCCATTCAGGTAAATGTCCGGAATAGGGCCGTCTGGGTCAGAAAATGGACAGCAGAGATATTCTGTCTTTTTCGTGCTTATCCGGTACCCACTTCCCTCCAGAACATCCACCCACACATCAAGTGCTCGTTGCAAGGATTTTGGATCTTCACTTATGATGGCTCCATCATCAGCAAAGAATAACTGATTCACTTTCGGATCCGTCACTTTTCTTTCAAGCAGAAAGTCAAGGACTGTAATAAAGAGCAAAGGACTCAGGACGCTTCCCTGGTGCACACCGACACACCGTTTTTATATGAACAGTACAAGAAGTTTTTATCGGAAGTAGTTGAAATTTGAACTAATTGAGTAAGTTTTTTTTGATTTTATTTTTTTGCATTTGGAAACTTCAATTTTAAATACGAGTTTCCTTGTGTTACATGACGTTGCATGAAGAAATAGACTAGTTTTGAAAAAAATGTGTTGTGACAATCGCTATACTTTCCTTATATAGGGTGTACCAAAAGTCAACATCAAAACAAATACAGGTGATGACATTTCTCAGAAAAATTATTTAAAAAATTCTAACCATGTTGTTAGATATGAACATTCGAAAAAAACAAATGAAAGAAAAGAAAAGATTATTTTTTGTAGTTGACATCAAATTTTCCATCTCCATGATTTTGACCCACAGCTGCATTTTTGTAATAACCACTATTTAAAATACATTTATAGCATTTTTGTAACTTTATGTAGTCCATCAAACTAAATAATTTTCTAAAAATTGATCAACAATACAAAATTAACGCGGATAAAAAAAGTGTATACTCAAAGTATACACAGTAAAAAAAAAAATGCGTCTACTCGTGAGAGACATTTGCGTATATTTTCTGTGGGTATCTATGAAATGACAAAAAAAAATCGGCTTATTTTTTATTTTTTTATATGGTGAGCCATAATTATTTATTAAGAAAATTTCATAAAGCTGGTGTTCGTCATTTCATGCTAAATTGATTTAGGTCGTGCCTTGAGAATAAAAGTCAAAGAGTTACCTCAGGGATCCGTTCTTGGACCTGTTTTGTTCCTGGTATACATTAATTCACACTTTGCACTTCCCTTCAGAGGCAAGCCTGCTGCGTTTGTTGATGATGATATTGCTCTGTTTTATGGTCCTAATAGTCCTTTGGACTTTGTACTCACCATCAATTGAGATGTTGATCTGCTGAGGGTTTGGTTTGTGGAGCATAATTAAGTTACAAGCTCAAAAACGAAATGAAATCGGTAAGTAACTTTAGGCTTATATGTATCAAGTCATAATTTACTTGAAAACTCTTTAAATCTTTTAACAGTTCCTTTAATCCGCAAAACTGTGTTTCGGAATTTTTCTATTCATATTTCTATTAGAATTCTCTATTTTAATTGGAAATTATGTACGAATTATGGTTCACCCTACCCATACTTTTCTACTCTCTTAAAGATTTCTTTAATTTTGAAGTTGTATACAGAATTTCTCATTTTTTTTTCCTTATACACTTAAAATTATTTATTTAAGTTAATCTTATAATTGAATTAATTGCGAAACTTCTTATTTAAATGACAAGAAAAATAAATTGTTTCTTTCTTTTTTCATTTTCTTGAAACATTATTTAGGTAAATGATTTCATTTAAACTCACAGATCAAAGGTTCACATGATACCACACATTCATACCTTTTATTATGTTTGCCATGAAAATTTGAATTTCGATAGAAAACAAATACAATTTTCAAAGTAACCTAAACCAATTTTCTTAAATTCTGGTTAAATATCCATTTTTTCATAGAAATATTTTTCAAGAAAAAATATTGTACATGGTAAATTAATTCTTCCCGATTTCAAACATAAAAGAAGGAGCATGGCAATTATGTACTAACAATAACCTGATACAATTTCATATTCAAACAAAATTCAGAACTCGAGAAATAATGTTAACGAATAATTGAAGACAATAAAAGCCAGAAAAACTTAAAAAAATAATAATTCTAAGAACCTATCTTCAAAATTATTTTAAAAGTTATTTAAAATAACAAATAATATTGAATTTGGTACAAAACTTTCTATTGAAATGGGAACGCTGATTGCTAACGTTACACAGACCAACCACCCTCACTCCCATTGCAACCATAAATCCTGGCAAAGTTGGCAGCTTGTTTACTCTTATCTGGGATTATAGTTTTCCTTCATAAAGATAAATACAAACGGTATACACAACATTTGTATGTATATCTGGTCGTATAATATGTACGTATTTATGTATGGATACCAACATTCAGAAGGGAATCAAACTAAAAATTGCCCAAGATTATCACTGAGATTTGTATTTTCCACGACTGTTTTTGTGCAAAGACCGTTTGATTGCGGCCAGTTAAAACAAGTGCAGCAGCAAATATAACCAACAAAGTGTGTAGGCTATAATGTTATGAAAAAAAAAAAAACATCCTTCTGGGGTTCTGAAACCACTTTCAAATTGCTCGAATGTGGTTTGCTGTATATGCAAAAGCCTTTCCCTGCTGTTTTCACCCTTCCGTTGCACTCTGCTTTATGCAAAAGGCAACCAACTATGAGGCTGAGGCCCAGCAAGTGCAAGCGGATGGACGATGAGAGAAGGCACTCAAAGTAATTTGTGGAAAATTTACTTCTTCTCCTCGTAACATTACCACATCACAAGTTTTCCATATCGCCCAGCTAGCTCTCCCCAGCAGAAAAACAAACCAAAAAGTTGTTTCCATTGCAAAACTTTAAAAGTTTGTGGAAAAAAGAAAAACCGCTGCAAATAGTAAAACAGGAAGGGATCATAAATAGCAGGAAGCAACTATGAACTATTAAGCAAACAAAAAAAAAAAAAACAAGTTAAAAAAAAAAAAATTTCACCTGAGCGCATTGAATGGTTGTAGCATTAGATAAAGGTGCAGTTTCAGGAAAGGGCTGCGTTCAAAGATAAAGAAACTCAAGATCAGATAGTAGAAATTTAGTGCTTTACTCTGTCCAACAAAAATTGTCAGTACAGGTCTTATGGGAGAGTTTTATTCTTACAAAAGGTGCCGGTTAGTGGTTGTATTCCAAAATCACCTATTGAATGAAAATACGCCACCACTGCCTAACCCTTCAAATATTGTTTTAATTCTGTTTCGACGAACGTACCTACATCCCCCTATAACCTGCGTCGTGTGCAGCTAAATTTGCACTGATCATGTGTGCAAAAACCATCTTCTTCGTGTGTACACAAAATAAGCACATTATTATCAGAGTTACCATTCCCACCGTAATGCAAAACATTTGGATTTTTCTTTAAGTTTTGTTTGAGAGCTTTCAGAAAGTATGCTTTTTTAAAAGCTAAAGCCCGTATGATACTTCTTTTTTTTCATATGTTTAATATTTTAAAAAAGGAAACAGAGCAGTACGGAATGTTTCATAAAAAGCCAAAAATGTCAAAAAATAAGTACTAAAAATGTACTAAAAAAGAAAATAATTTAACTTTTTTCAGCCATTTTTATGATTTTTCCGACATTTCTCCTTTAAATATTGGCACATCATGCCGTTTGTCATTTTAACTACAAAATTAATTTTTTTTTTTAAATTTATTTTTTTAAAAAGGGTTTTATCCACACATATTTCTCATTTTAAGCTCTTCCAATTAATTAAATTTAAACATTTCTTCCCAACACAATTTCGTCATTTCAGAATTTATTTGTTTATTTTGATTTTAATTTTCTTCATTGATTGACATTAGATATTTGTGAGTACGCAGAAAAGTTTTAAAAAAAAGTGTTTATTTGTTTGGTCGGTGCCAACAAAATCTTATAAATTTTGTTAAACGCGATTTTGATACTAACCCATTTTCAATTTTCAAATCTAAATTAATAATTGGTAACTTTATAAATATTTATCAGAGCTTTTTCGAAATCTATAATTTGCACTACAGAAACTCTGTAATATTTGCGCTCGCGCACAGCTTAATAAGAATTGACTGCAGTCAGAGTGAGAGGTAAACGTCATATCTTCCCAGTAGGGACAATTTTTGTTGGATAGAGTATAAAAGCTCCCACAAATGTAGGAGTATTCACGATTACGTGCTTTTAATTTTTATTATTTTCGTTACATTATTTTAAATAAAAAAACTCTTTTGATCATTACAATAGGTCTTATTCTTCAATTAAAAATGATAATAATCAAACATGATGGTAGAGAATGAGAAAAAAGTGGGTTCGATAAGGTCTATCTTTAAATGGAAACCATTTTTTTTCAAAAACCGTTATTAACGGTACCTGCGATAGAACCGTTTTTTTAAATTCTGATGTGCTCCTTCATGACTCAATCAATTTCAACCATTTTTCTTACATGAATGCTATTAAGTTGCCGTAATAATATTTAGTAAAAATAATTTCGAAAAATATTTTTTTGGATTTTTAAAAAAAAATTTTTTTTTTTTTTTTTTTGAAAAATCATTATTTCGAAAACTACTAAATATTTTTTTTCAAAATTTTGTTTTTAGATGTTGACAAATAATATCTTAAAAATGGTGTACCAATTTTTTTTTATAAAAGTCCTTGCAAAATTTTATATAGAATAAATACTTTTTTTAGAAAACGGCTCTAACGATTTTCAATTTTTTTTTTCTAAAAATGTATCATTGTTGAAGAAATCAGATTGCACACTTCGTTTTGAGTTAAAATTCATTAAAGAAGCTGTTTTAGTCATTTGAAAATCGAATTTTATGCTTTTTTCATTTTTTTTTTTTCTAAAGCTGCATTTACAAAATTTTCAAAGTTATTTTCTTTAATGAAATCCTTTAAAAATGTGTTACAAAACTTAGATTTTGGTTCCATCGTCATCATTTTCATCATTAATGCCATTATTTGTTTTTTTTTTCAGAAAAAAAAAAATTAAGAAATTGTACAATTGAATTAAACTGACCATCCAAAATAATAGTTTTTGCGAAAGTTTCCAAAACATTGCAAATCATTGAAACTAACATCTTCCAGAAATGCTATGATAACTTTCTTGCATGATAGTTTAAATCTTATAATTTTAATTTCATATAAAGCGTCATATGAAGCGTCAGAAAGAGATCAAAAACGCGCGAAGCAGTAGATGTCTCCTCAAAAAACAACATGTTGCGCATTCACATTAATGCCGGACTAATACGAGAGACAAATAAAGGTGTTATTTTGATATTCAAAGAAAAATGGCATTTTTGGAGATAAATGATCGGATGTTTCTTTTCATTATAAAGAGGAAGGTATGCCGTTAATAATGCAATACAACATCAGCCGAATGGCCGCCAAGACCACGCTTACAGGACCATATCCTTTTCATAAAATTTTCCATAACCAAATCGCAAAGTGGCTGCCCTATGTCCTCGATAGCCTCACGAATTTCATCTTTGAGGTCTTCAATCGACGCTGGGCTGTTGGCGTAGACCTTATCTTTCACGTGGCCCCAAAGGAAGAAGTCGCAAGGTGTTAAATCACAAGATCTCGGTGGCCAATTGTGATCACCTCTTCGAGAGATGCGACAGTTTTGCTTGTTGAAGTAGCCTTCGAGGTGGAAATGGGCCTCATCAGTCAAGATGATTTTTCGATGAAATTCCGGTTCATTTTCATGCATTTCAAGGACCCAATCAGCAAAGACACGACGTTGTTGATGATCAGCCGGCTTGAGTTCTTGTGTTAACTGAACTTTATAAGCCTTAAGACCCAAGTCTTTATGCAAAATACGGTGTAATGACGTTTGTGAAATGCCTAATTCCAAAGAACGACGAGGAATGGACAAACCTGGGTTTTCTTCAACACTTTGGGCTACAACAGCAATATTCTCAGTTGTTCTTGAGCGACGTGCACGGGTTTTATTCTTCACATCACTAACTTGTCCCAACAGCTCGAATTTGTCCACCAATTTCTGTATTGCGGTCCGACAAGGTGCTTCACGACGACCCAAAAATGTTTTAGTTTTACGAACCGTCTCTGCCAAATTTTCACCATTTTTATAGTGAATTTTAATAATTTCAATGCGTTGTTGAAGCGTGTATCGTTCCATTTTTATTAATAGCGTAGTTTCTACTTGTCAAATGTCAAAAAATGACAGCTTCAAAAGTGACAACTACCGAAATAGCGGGCTATTCAAAATAACACCTCTTATTGGAAAACCCTTTATTTCATTATTTTTGTCATTAATTCTACATTAATGACTAAAAAGTGACAACTTTTTCATTAATTTAAAGTAAATGACAAAAATAATTACATATTATGTATTTTGCACTCGTATAAATCCGGCATAAATCTTAAAATACATTGAATTTTCTATGCGGCACCTCTGCCAATCATGTTGGAAGAGATGACTCACTTGATGCATTCTTTCTGCGAATTTTTATGAAAACAGTTAAATTTTCCAGAAAAGGTATTTTTATTGGTAGAATATTATGTCCATTGTCGAGTTTGTTCAAAAAAACATTATTTTTTGCGTTTATAAAAAACCACACTAATTTTTGAAAAAGCGTGGTATCTCTCATGCAATTACCCTAATGATTTTTTTTACGCTAACTTAATTCTGTTTCCTATACAACAAATTGGGCTAATACAGAGATTACGTATACGCCACAGTGAACGATTTTTGTTTATGTTTGCAGTCGAAATACGGAAAAAAATAATTATAAACTTGTTTATTATAATAATGATATAAATGTATATGTGTATGTACTTACATACATACATACATAATTATAATTTTCGACATTAAGAGCCTTATTATTTTCCAAGTGTCTATTCGACTTTTTTTTAATTCTATGGAGCTTCAAATTGATATTGTAAAATATAAAAGAATGACTAAAAAAATTGAAAAAAATATATGAAAAGAAAATTTAATACAAATGTCAAATAATAAATTATTTTGAATAAAATTGATATAAAAAAGTATGTTATACATAATACAGAAACGAAACTCGCAATACCGATACCAGAAATGTTTCTATTCAAATTTAATCCTACTTTGAATGGCAACTAGTAATAGCGCCCTCATTTAATAATTCTTAAATAAAAGTAGTGATTACACACGATTCATCACAAAATATGAAGAATTTGTTTTTGTCTACTTTTGTCTAAATATTGGGAAAAAACTTTTTTTTCAAATATAAATTTAAGAACTTTTAATTGCACAAACAAATTCATAAAATTTAATTACACAATATTCATTACATACACAACTCTAATGAAAATGTATTTTTATATAATAACGACTTTAAGTTGTTATGGGTTAATGTATTAACTTACCTATGTTATGATTATACAGATAAAATTATTTACTTCTAATTTGTTTTAATTTATATACTTATTTCATGAAGGAAAAAATGACTATTAACCTAGTTGATAGAATAAATAATAAAAGAAAAAAAAACGAAAATAATTAAAATTATTTTTATTTTCATTTTAGAATTAAAATTTAATTTTTGCGCTATAGAGCAAGTAAAAATAAAATAAAATAAAATGCAAATGACTGGGTCACACGTACTTGATCTTATAGATAAAGTTACTATTTATGCTAAGCTGTTTTAATAAAAATTTGTAAATGCAGTTTTGCAAAAAAAATCGATTTTCAAATGACTAAAAAAGCTTTTTAAATGAATTTAACCTGAAAACGAAGTATGAAGTTTGATTTTCCCTTCAATGATGCATTTTTAGAAAAAAAATTTTGAAAATCGTTAGAGCCGTTTTTTTAAAAAACTATTTTTTCCATGTAAAATTTTGCAAGGACTTTAATATGAAAAAATTGGTACGCCATTTTTAAGATATTATTAATCAACATCTAAAAATTAAACTTTGAAAAAAAAAATATTGAGTTGTTTTTGAAAAATTAATTTTTCCAAAAAAAAAATTTCAACTATTTTTTAAAAATCCAAAAAAATAATTTTCGAAATTTTTTTTACTAAAAACTATTACGGCAAATTTAAAGCTTTCATGTAAAAAAATGATTGAAATTAATTGAGTAATGAAGGAGATAATCAGAATTTAAAAAAAAAACCGTTCTATGGCAGGTACCGTTAATAACGGTTTTTGAAAAAAATGGTTTTCATTTAAAGATAGACCTTATCCAAAAAATCACTATGATTTTTTAAATAAAAATCGTAGCCACCGTTTTTGAGAAAATGAGTTTTTCTAAAACCGGTATATGACAGGTACCGTTATTTGGGGTCCAAAAAAAATTCAAAAAAAACGTCTGGGGATATTCTCCAAAAAACGCCACATACCAAGTTTGAAGTAAATCGACCCATCCGTTTAGGCTGTGGTCTCTGATACATACAGACAGACAGACAGAATTGTCAGACCCACTTTTCATTCTCTATCATCGTAATGTCATGTATGATTGTTATCTCAACTTTTTTTTGTACGAATGCATAACTTGATGTATTGTACCTATATCGCAAGTAAAAAAGTTAAAATTGTATTTGTTGTTGTATTTAATGATTGTATGAATTCTCCGGAAAGGTGTAAGATCGATTAGTTCATTTGACTCTGGATTTCTTTCCTTGGGGCAGTAAAATAAAAAGTCTAATCAAAACTGATCAAAAAAGCCGAGCTGCGCCAAAAACTTACGGAGCCTGTTTCAGTTATCTTATAAATCGATCTTTTTTAAAAAGGTATAGGTCTTTCATTAGAAGCAAACAATTTGAACATTTGTTAAAAAGCTAATCTTAGTAAAATTTTGATGTAATTTTTGTTATTTTGTGTAAAATTTTAACAAAAATAATAGAAATGAATCACTATCTGAAGGATCGCGACACTTTGGGCCTGATGAGTCGAACATAAACTTTGACTTGAGAAAAAGATTTTTGTTTCCGTTATTTATGATTTTTTTTTCAAAATTGTTATACCATTTTGAAATTAGAATAGAACACGGCAAATTGAGCTTTCGAGGTAAATTTTTCTACAATACAATCTATTGAATTGGGGCCATAATAACATTTTGAGTACTTAGTTAGTGAAAAAAAGGGATAATTTCATTAAGACTAATGCAGGTGTGTTTAAAGTTTTCAATGCAATTGCTAGTAGGGTTGTTCTAGGTTCCAAAACAAAAAAAAGGTAGAAAAACAAGGATTTGTAATGCCTGCACTTGAGACACCGTCAATGGGTGAGCTTTTTTCGAGCTCTTTTCGAATGCCCATAACTCATAAAATACATGGCTATGATTTTTAAATTATTTTTTTGATAACTGTTACCACCTACCATATCGCATGTTTTAAATTTTTTTTTTTTTGACAAAAAATAACGGTACCTGTCATATACCGGTTTTAGGTAAACCCATTTTTCTCGAAAACGGTGCCTACGATTTTGATTAAAAAAATCATGGTCATTTTTTTGAAAAATGGTTTTCATTTAATGATACCCCATTAAATGAAAACCATTTTTTTTTTTTCAAAAACCGTAACAGTTTTTAGTTAAAAAAAAAATCAAAAATTATTTTTTTGGATTTTTATAAAATAGCTTATTTTTTTTGAAAAATCATTTTTTCGAAAACTACTGAATATTTTTTTTCAAGATTTAGTTTTTAAATGTTAATAAATAATATCTTAAAAATGGCGTACCAATTTTTACTTATAAAAGTCCTTGCTAAATTTTATATAGAAAAAATGTTTTTTATTAAAAACGGCTCTAACGATTTTTTTTCTAAAAATGTGTTATTGTAGAAGATATTAGATTGCATACTTCGTTTAGAGTTAACATTCATTAAAGAAGCTGTTTTAGAAAATCGAATTTTATGCTTTTTTAATTTTTTTCCAAAACTGCATTTAAAAATTTTTAATTAAAAAGGCTTAGCATAAAAAGTAACTTTATCTATAAGAGCAAGTACGTGCGACTCAGTCGTGCATTTTATTTTAATTCGCATTCGCCTTTTAAATAGTACTATGTAGTTGCAGAAATATAAGTACATAGATAGAGATAGAGTTGGTGAAAACCAAAATGTCTTGTACAAAACAGAGTAAGGATACTCACCTCTGTGAATTTAAATTAAATGAAACTCAAATAAAAAGAGAAAAAGCTCCTGTCTGTCACTCAATGGCAAGGGTTTTTCCACTTTAATTATCTTCCGTCTATTGGGTGATCAATAGAATGACTTGTGCACTTCTAAGACTGCTCAATTTTAAAACATCATTATATTATAAAATGAAAGGAGATTCGTGATAAATTGAGATGGAAAAATATTAATGGCTACGGAGCGCAGAAAGTTATATACGAGTGGTACTTATACTGAGCAGAGAAGCAAAGCAAATTGACTTATTAACATTTATATACATTTTATGGAATAATTTAAGCTTAAAAAGTGAAATAATCAAATTGAGAATTGGTACTCGTACAACAAGCGCACTAGAACCAAAATTGAGGTGGAAAGTTGTACTTGGCATGTTTCACTTTTCAAATGAAAGCTAACTCAAAGCAAACTACTTAAAGTATGACTTGATAAAAGTAACAGAATTGATGGAAGTTTGCTGAAAAGAACAAGGACTATCATTTCGAAACTTTAAACACCATTCAATTGAACATGGTATTTGTCCAGTGTTTTTGATTTTTACTTTGGATTTAGGTAAGAATCATTTTTGCATAGAAGTTAAGTTATGGTTAAGTTAAGTTTTGGATTTGTAAAAAAATAAAATTCACGACCGGGCCGCATTTACTTGCTCTAATGGTCAAAGGCGATGTGGAATTTGAAGCCTATTATATTAAGTTCTTAAAAATACATAATTTCAGCAAAATATGAAAATAAGTACTAAAATGACCCAAATCACTTCTTAAACGATTTGGAGCTTCAAACTGGGAAAACAAAATTTTAAATCGTTGGAGCGGTAAAAATAATACAATTTTTATAAAAATAAAAATGCCTAAGAAAATTAAAAATCAAAACATTTCAAGAAAATATTAATAAACACCAAAATTTAAAAAAAATAAAGTGACCCGTTTTCGAAAAATTGATTTTTCCAAAAAAAAATTTACATGTTTTTTTAATAGGTACCTTTCTAAGGAAAAACAACTGACTTCAAATTACAGACTTTCAATATTTTCTAATGGATGGCGTTGTCAGAATTGGACTTAATTGAAATGGGACACCATGGGGACCACCAGCTTTCAAATACAAAATTTATCATCAGAAATTCAGTTTGTGTACTGTCTTTTGCGAATATGAAACTAGTTTTCTCTTGTTGCACGTTGATTTATAAAAACACTCTATGTCTTCGATTTAAAGAAGATTAAATTCATCTACCTGATAAAATTAATTTGAGGCTTCTATCTCTGATGTAAGTTTCGTGTATTTACCCCTGTTTACCCTATTTCTAAATGAAAAATATCAATATCGAACTAAGATCGTACCATCGAGACCACAATGTTTGGGTTCAGGATACAATCGCGACTGTAGCATCGGCAATACATGTCAAATCCAAGTGTTTCGACTCGAAACTTATCGGGGCAAATTTGAGTTAGCAGACGGTCATTACAACGGATACTTCATGATGGCTAAATCTGGTTTCCTTACAAAGTCCAAATCACTAGTAAGTTAAACCCTCTATTCACGTGGAATTTTGTCGAAAAATTTTTGCATCATATTTTTCGCTATAAGTTTCTAGTAGAAACGCTTCAACTTGTCTGTATTGTCGATGCTACAGCCGCTATTTTGATTTCGATGGTATTGTCTATGTTGGGGGTTGTATGTTATGATTTTGTATTTACCCTTACTTTAGTTCACTAGTCAAAAATAAAACTTGATTATGGTTCAGTAAACTTACATTTTGCCCTGACATCTCATTTTTACTTGCGATATACGTACTATATAGCAAGTTTAGGATTCGTAAAAAAATCAAACTCGAGACAACATTACGATGAAAGACAATAGACATGAAATTATAGACCAAGAGCCGACAGCAAATTTTGGGAGTGGAGGTATAACCAAAATCTGAGTATGCAGTTTTATAGGTATACGCATCTTAATTTCATATTCAAAAGTCTGGCAGGTTTATTTTTCAGCCTTCTGTGGCTTTAGGGGGGTTAAAAAACGCGATTATTCCAATTCATCCGAGAAAGATATATACATTTCAATTGAATTTTTTAATACTGAAAATTATGCTCTGTCATATTTTCTAAGTCTGGAGACCTCAATCTTGACGATCCGATTAATAGAACTCAAGATATATGCTATTTAAGCGAACTATTTTTGGAGACATTTTTGTTTTATTTTTTGTTTGTTTTTTGTAAACTGAAAACTCTCAAAAAAAAAACCTAATATGTGTGGCTTTAAAAGCTTATTTCTTGAGTTCTAATTTTATCAGATCTTCACGATTAAGTTCTTCAGACATAGGAAAAATTCCAGAGCATCAATATAATTTAATATTAAAAGTTTCAATGGATGTGGATTTGTCTTTCTACATGACCTGGAATTATTGCGTTTTTCAACCCTCCAATAACAACAGAAGGCTGAAAAATAAACCTGCCTTTAAAACTGCATACTCCGATTTTGGTATACTTCCACTCCCAAAATTTGCTGTCGGATCTTAGACTATATTACGATGATAGAGAAAGCTAAAAAAGTGGGCCTCGTAATTCTGTCTGTCAGTCTGTCTGTATCTATCTTGAGCTGGAGCTTGAAGTACTTGAGTGATTATCTTCTTAACTTGGTAGTTAAGCGTTTTCGGTGATTCCCTAGAGGAGAAATTGATTTTTACTTGCGATATGGGTACCATATATCAAGATATGCATTCTTACAAAAAAAAAAAAAAGTTGAGATAACAATCAAACATGACATTACGATGATAGAGAATGAGAAAAAAGTGGGTCCGACAATTCTGTCTGTCTGTCTGTTTGTCTGTCTGTCTGTATGTATCAGAGACCACAGCCTAAACGGATGGGTCGATTTACTTCAAACATGGTATGTGGCGTTTTTTGGAGAATATCCCCAGAAATTTTTTTGAATTTTTTTTTGGACCCCAAATAACGGTTCCTGTTATATACCGGCTTTAGAAAAACTAATTTTTCTCAAAAACGGTGCCTGATTTTCTCCTTCATGACTCAATCAATTTTAACCATTTTTTTTCCATGAATACTTTTAAGTTGCCGTAATAATATTTATTAAAAAAGATTTCGAAAATTACTCTTTTGGATTAAAAAAAAAAATTAAAATTTTTTTGAAAAATAATTTCTTCGAAAACTACTCAATATTTTTTTCAAAATTTAGTTTTTAGACGTTTATAAAAATAAAATTGGTACGTCATTTTTAAGATATTATTTATATCTTAAAAATGTCGTACCAATTTTTCTTTATAAACGTCCTTGCAAAATTTTATATAGAAAAAATTGCTTTTTTATAAACGGCTCTAACGATTTTCAAATTTTATTTTATCATTATAGAAGAAATCAGATTGCATGCTTCGTTTTAAGTTAAAATTCATTAAAGAAGCTGTTTAAGTCATTTGAAAATCGAATTTTATGCTTTTTTCATTTTTTTCTAAAACTGCATTTACAAAATTTTAATTAAAAAGGTTTAGCATATATAGTAACTTTATCTATAAGAGCAAGTACGTGGGACCCAGTCGTGCATTTTATTTTTTTAAAGGACCAAAATTAACGGTTCCTGCCATACAACAAATTGGAAAACTTGATTTTCTCAAAAACGGCTCTACCGATTTGATTTTTACGTGTAATTAGCAGGCAAGGTCGTACTTTTGAAAGAAAAATAATATTTTTTTATCGGTTAAAAGCGGTAGAGCTGTTTTTCTCTTTTCTGATTTTTTTCGTAACGTAAGCGACTGCACGGATTTCGATGAAAATTTTTACACAAGAGGTTCTCAATAATTTTCAAGTAATTTCATATCAAAATTTTCCAAAAAGTTTTTTTGGGATTTTTAAAAAAAAAATTTTTACTTTCAAAAATTAATTTTTCAAAAACGCGTGAATAATTTTTTTGAAATTTTGGTTTTAGATGTCTTTAAATATTTTCTTAAAATTGGCATTCAAACTTTTTTTTAAAACAAAGCTTGCGAATTTGTATATATAAAAAATTATTTTTTTTTTAAAACGGCTCCAACGATTTTCAATTTTATTTTTATAAAAAATTAATCTTTCTTTAACAAAATCAAATGGCATAAATTGTTTAAGTCATTTTAGTAATATTTTTTTTAATTTTTATACAATTATTTACGTGTAAAAACTGTATAATAAAACTTTAGCATCCACATCAACTTTCACCCTTAGAGCAAGTACATGTGACCCAGTCGTGCGTTTTATTTACTTTTGGGTAGTGTCCTGGCATTATCCTTATGGAATGTTCATTGAACTGTACATAGTACTGCTAAATAAGCAGTTAGCAGTAAGAACAAAACTACTGATTGTGCAATTAAAAAAAGCAGTTGATTGACTTTAAGTTAATTAACCGCAGTTAACTGTGTGTTTTATTAGAAAGTTTCTTTTACTGTTGCGTGACTTAAACCGGTAAAAAGTACTGCAGCCTAATTAACTATAAGTCAAATAACTGCTTTCATTAACCGAACAGTCAGTAATTCATTACTGACTGCTGACTGTAGTTTTACACTCAAAGTACTTTTGCAAATTAAAAGACTAAAGACTAAAGTCAATTTACTGCAGTACCGAAAAGAATGTGACTCTGCTATTGGAGCCAAAACGTGCTTTTCATTAAGCTTGTCAGCAATTTTATTTAAAAAAAAAAATACTAATTTCTTCTAAGTTCACTGACATAAATACAATGTTTTTAGTCTTTTAAATTGAACTAATCTTATCACGCAAATTTAATATCATGAACCTAATGTAATTTGATCTTAGAGTCTTCCGGCAAGGACTACGAATTCAGCGATGACGTAGTGGCTCTTTTGTGTGACATTGAGGATGTCACGTTTAAAAATTAATTTTCTAGAATTGTTCATCCACTACGAAAGCCACGAAGATTCCCTTTAGACAATTGCTATCCATCATTTTTTTTTCTTGTGTTTAATAGAACTTGACACTGTTGCATAAAAAGCTTGCCGCATTAATACAACACCACAGCAATCCAAGCTCTCAAGAATTAAATCAAATTCAATTGTCCTTAAAGTTGTTATGCCCCCCGCACACTAATTTTGCCCCCATTTCACCAGAGAGTAAGTCCTTACTCTAATAAAATCCCTTGATAGCGGCAAGCGTTTAATGCTCCCAACTATTGGCCTATCTACCAAACCAAGCTAAGCCATCACTATCCACAACTACAACAACACCATCTACTAACCATTTTTGTCCGCTTCTCGTTGATAAGTCCTTTTTCATTTTATATACCTACCGTTACGTGAATATTCACCACGTTCAAGGGGTCTAAGCGCAGGATAAAGAAAACGGATGTGGTGTAGTTTTTTCAGAACCAAAAACTAGAAAACTGCAATGGGCATGGGGATTAGGGAATAGGAGGACAGGGCCATGGTATGGCAGGCCAAGAAGTCCAACGATATAAAATCATATAATAAAGTTATAAATTTTAAGTGGATACAAGTCAAGTTTTATAGTTTGCCTTGGGCATTGAATGCGAAATTATTGGATTAGAGTGCGCGCCCGTTCGCGGAGTGGCATTATACCGTCGCGTCGGTCGTCGTCGTGTCGTTGATCGTCATTCGTTTTTGTTGGCTTGCGGAACATTTTTCCATTTCACGTTCTCATGGTTGCCGCTGTGATTTACTTTAACTATTATTGTTTTTTATTGGATTATATTCGGAATCCCACATTTGTTGTATGTATTTGAAAGTTTTTGATTTGAAATATTTCATTTTAGCTTTTTTTGATGACACTTTTTACTACAGATTATAAAGGAATCAATGGGTTTTCCTTTGTTTTTATAAATAAATACTCGAAAATTAAAGAATACATTAATAATTATCAAGTACGACATTATGATAATGGAGAATGTTATAAAAGTAAGTCTCCCAATTCTGCCTCTCTATTTATCTCTCTGTACGAGTATCTGTCTCAAGTCAACAGCCTGAACCACTATTTTGTACCTTCTCCTAAATGAACACATCGATTTCCTTAGGATTTTCTTTGAAAGTAGCTGTAGAGCAAGTTTAATTTTTATTGCACATATTTTTTGGGTTCTGTTCCATGTTCGATCCAAAAGACATAATGCAAAAGAACCGTTATTTTCGACATTTGACACATTTTAAATTTGTGCTATCTTTTAAGCTTATGCTCGTAGAAAAAAAAATTTTTTAAGGGAATCACAAAACCTGCATATCAACGATTTTTTTGATAGCTTCTCCAGCCTCAAAATAAAAAAAAAATAAAATAAAAAAAAAAAGAAATTTTCAACGATTTTGCAGATTTTGGAAAATTTTACCCCGAAAAATTGGTTTTTGATAACTACTTCGTAGTTAAGTGTCCAAGAAAACTGGATTAGCTTAAATTTGAGCAAAAAATTGTCAACGCAGACATTATAGTTTCCAAAATACACCTCTTCAAATCTTAACAATTTCTGAGACCTCTTAAATATTGAGCCCATGGGGCTCTATTATGTAAAACTAAAACGAATGAAAGCGATCGTTTTGACGATTGATGTCCCTAATTTAACATATAATAAAGATGGCTATTGCCAAAACGATCGCATTTGTTCGTTTTCGTTTTACTAATAAGACCCCAGTGTAGTTGGATTTTGACCCACAAACATTTTTGTTCCTAATGAAACTAGTACAAAATGTTCACCATAATGCCCAATTAATTTCTGAAAAGTAACAATAAACATCCATTTTGAAAAAAAACCACCGCCATCTTGGATTGTTCGCATTTCGGCTTAAACTAAATAAGAAATTGCCCTAAAGATGCTGTTTATAATAAAATAAAAATTAAGACCAATCAGCTATCAAACTTACTTACTTAAGGTGGCGCTTACAATCCAGAATGGATTACGGCCTCAACCAACATGCCTCTCCAGCCAGCTCTGTCTTCAGCTAGCCGCCTCCAGTTACGCACTCCAAGTTGGTTGAGGTCGTTCTCCACTTGTGTGCGCCACCTGTTACGCGGTCTCCCTCTGCTGCGTACACCATCCGGGTTGGATTCGAAGACTCGTCGGGCTGGTGCGTTGATGTCCATACGCTCCACGTGTCCCAGCCATCTCAGCCGCTGTATTTTCAGCTTCTTAACTAGGTCAACGTCACTGCACAGCCCGTAAAGCTCGTCGTTGAATCTTCTTTTCCATACTCCTTCGATACACACAGGACCAAAAATCACTCGAAGAATCTTTCTCTCAAAGCAACCAAGCAAATTTTCACCCGAATCTTTTAACGCCCATGCTTCTGCCCCGTATAGCAGGACCGGGATGATTAAGGTCTTGTATAGTGTTTCCTTGGTTCTATGAGAGAGGGCTTTACTACTTAAGTGCCTCCTCAGACCGAAGAAACAGCGATTGGCAAGAGTAATTCTCCGTTTGATCTCTTCACTGATGTCGTTGTTTGAGTTTATAGTGGATCCCAGGTAGACAAAGTCCTTGACTGCTTCGAAGTTATAACTAACCATCGTGATGTTTTGGCCGAGTCGACGATGTTGAGTTTCAAAGATATTCCTCTATTATTTTACCTGTTCTACTACCTTGCAAGTCTCAAGAGGAAAACGAAAACAAGTGTGTTAAGTGAGGAATCTTGTTCTTGGTATTAGCTTCATTGAATTCAGCGCCTTAAACGTCATATCCTTTCAATTGTATGACTTCTCCAGGACAAGTACTTACTAAGATACTGCCAAAGCGCGATATTGTGGTTTTTTTTTAAATGGTGGGGCAAGCATGGGTGATATTTGTTAGTACTTTTCAGATATCAGTGAGGGCATTTTTATTAAAACTTTTTGTTGAAATAAATTAAAAAAATTAAAAATTAAAAATTCTATTAACGGTAACTTCCATAGATTTTTGACTTTCTCTTAAACGACTGAACCAATTTGATGAATTTTCGTTAAGCTCGCCTGATGGATTTCATTTTTTTCTAAAATGGCGGAATTGTACCGGGAAGAAAAATTTAAATTTAATTAATTGAAAGAGCTAAAAACGACATGATCTGCCAAGTTTTAAATTAGAAATGTCAAATCAGAAAAATGACATGAAAAATCTTTAATTTTTTTTTTGAAAAATCAATCAATATATTTTTTCAAAATTAAATACAAACTTTATTTTTAAATAAGAACAAAAACGGCTCAAACTATTTATGATCTTTTTTATAAAAATTTATTTTTCTTAGTCAAATCAAATCGCATACTAAGTTTGAGGCTGAAAACAATTTAAGAAGATGTTTTTGTTATTTTATTAAGAAATCTATGTTTTTTTTTTAATTTCTTAGAAAAATTATTTATTTAAAAGACCTTATTTAAAAGACCTTAACAGGTTTTCAGTAAAAATTAACTTGAAACACGTATGCTTTTTATATAATTCCTAAAGTTTGTTTAACCCAAACCATATTTGCTGCAAACGAAGTCCGAAGATTGTCCAGCAAACGAAAAAGTCGCTTGGGCAGTTATTTCGTTTGCTTCAAATGATTTGTTCCCGCAGTGTTTGATAAATTCCTACACTATAAAAACACATAATGTATATGGCAAAGAAAAGTGTGTACAAAACGGTATGTGTATGGCGGAATTCCACACAATTATTGTGACACCGGTGTTCACAAGTATTTTGTGTATGGGCCGCTTAGGTTATTTTAATAAAAACAACATTCTCCTAGAGTATCAACATACATAGTCTATAGGTATTTATCCTACCTATGTATTGTTATTATGCCATCAAGCAGAAATATTATTTAAAACTCGCAAAATAACCCTAAGCATTATATTTTTCATCAAGTTACAACAAACCGTTCCCTAGTTTATCGTTTTTTCATTGAAACTTCTTTAATGTAAAAATTAAAAGCAACAATCTGACCCCTATTTGAGGGTCCTTAGACTTACAGTCAATGATATTTTTCCTCAAAGAATAAATATTTCAATTGCCCCTGGCAACCGTTTTCCGGGTTCTATAATAAAACTTTGAGAATAGCGTAAAATCAGAGTCGTTTGAAAGAATAGGAGGCAAATATATTTTTGTGATGACTCCTGCTGGCCAAACGCAAAAACCTACTGTTATACCACCCCAGCGTTCTGCTGTAAGTATACATTGTTTGATGTACTATAGAAAAGAATTTTCGCTGTGGTGGCCAACGACAACATCGCGTCGCGTCGTCGTCTTCGTTACAACCATCTCTACTTTCTGAATATACAGTGCAGGATAAAAGCGCCACCATGGCGAAAATAAAAATTCTGATTCATTTTTCTGATTTTTAGGGTTCCGTACTCCGGTTTCTAGTGCATATAAGAGTGAAACATTCATTTTTTTGTTGCCTCAAACAAAAAAAGTGAAACAAAAAAAATAGTAAAAACTATTCGCAGAAGATGTTTTACGAGAAGACGGACCAATATTTTCAGCGGGCCAGATTACATCGGTCTAACCGTAGCTATGCATCATAAAAGATTTACTCTCCGCTAAGGGAAAAGTTCATAAAATGTTCTTATTGTAGATAGGTATACGTACATACATATGTATGGGTATTTAAGCTTTTGGTAGTACAAAATTTACTTTGAATGCATTTATGTAAATGAAAACTTACAATAAGGCTTGATGTTAACGAAAAGAAGATAAATGTGCAGTGGTATTTATTTTTTAGAAAGAGATTTTTTTCGATTGAATTTTTTTCAATCATGAAAATGTCCAACCACTGAAAAATAAGCTTGATGAAAGCGTTTAAAAAGTTTCAGTGTGGTTTCATGCACAAGTCAAAGTTTAATAAATTACAGCACGTCTTTAAGTACACTGTCGATTTTACATTAGCTCAGTTATCACATACTTATAACAAATTTTTATCGACAAAAATTAATTCAGTGGCCAGCCAGTTCCTGATTAAAGTTGATAATAGGTTCACTTACAAATTTCATTATGCAGAACAGAACATGTAACCCAAAAAAAAAAAAAAATTGCCTAAATCGGTGCGCGTGAACTTAGCATATCAAATGTGCAGCATATTAGTTCTTTTTTGAAGTTCTGCTCGTATCTGCTATAGTTTTATAATTCCTCATAGTTTTTCAAAATAGTTCTGTTCAAATTCGGTCAAAAATCGAATTTAAAAAGTTGATACCCATGCTAACTTCTCGAAGCATACCAATTATTGAATAATTAAACAAAAATATATTTTTTTTAAAGATGCATTAGACATCCCCAAGGAGTTACTCAATTAGGGTGGAGTGAACAATTTTGTCTTTGAAATTCAAAAACATACCCCCCGCAAAAAACGCATATAGTTGAATAATACATTTTACGATTTTTTATTTTTTTTTATTTTCACCGCTAGGGGTCGCGCAACGCAGGGGAAAAAACTTTTTTTTTTAGTTTTAATTTAGATTTAAAAATCTAAAGAAATGTCAGAATGTATGCGTTGCTCATTATCAGCCAATTCAAATAAACCTATCCGATCTCCCATTGCCTTGTCTCAACTCGGATCAGAAATATTTTTTTGGAATATGCAAAGCTATCAGCAATGGTGATCGTGAAGGATAAATATTTAAAAAGAATCCTGGAACAATGGTACATTTAAGATGGCTTACGACAGCTAATCGCATACTTCGCGTTTACGTGTCAAAAGAATCCCCAGAAGAGGCATTAAAGCACTTAGTCGAGTACATTGCTATAAAGTTTATGCTGTAATGTGGTTTGACATAAAATCTCAGCCTTCTTTCGTTTATGGCGCAAAGCATTTTTTTAAGACCATCAAGAAGCTGGCAAGATATTTGCCAGACGATTTGAAAAAGGTAGCACATGTTGTATTCGCTCGGAATGGATATTTTGGACATTGCAAAAACATTTTGGTAGCCGAAATGTTCGAGAGCTGGCTTTTCGCCGTATACTTGAGTCAAGAGCAGCAGTTAATTCAAACAATAATGACGAAGTTGTGCGACAATTTCGCTGCCAAACTTTCGCTTTGAAGCAAACGAATATTTCGAGGTTATAGATTGGTGGCAAGTTGAAAGGAGCCGTTTGACTGAACCTCCTTTACTAGTGAATTTTACTCAAGAAGACCTCTGGGGTATTGTAAAACAAAACGAAACCATGAAGTCAAACTATTTAAAACAGCTACCATGCCACAGCCAAGCAGTTGAAAGAGCAGTTAAGTTGGTGACCGAGGCTTCCCAGACTGTTTGTGGGTTTGAAATCAGAGATGGGTTGATGAAAAATACTTTAATTTCTCGAAAAGAACTGCCAAAATTGGAGACAAAACAAAACTCTATATAAAATACATATAAATAAAAGTTGAAAAAAAAAAAAAATTAAATATAAATATTATCATGTTTTCTTATTGAAACAGATGAATGTGTTAAGGAAACTAAACTTAAACAAAATTGTAGAAACGATACCTTTCCGAACGTTCAAAATTTGAAAAAAAATTAAGAACAAGGACCCAGTAGTACATGGATCTTTTGGACATGGTTTTCATATTTATTTTTCTTTAGTTCCAAAATAGTTTCACGACCCCTTGTGGTCATTTTAAAAACTAAAACAATCCAAAAATATTACTAAAACTATCCAAATGAAAATTTAGCAAGAGGTTTTTTTTTAGATTTTCAATTTTAAATTGCGAAGCGCGACCCCTAGCGGTCATTTTAAAACCTAAAAATATTTTTTTTTAATTCAAAACATGACTCACCGATTTTTTTGGGGGGGGGGGGTAAGTATTTCAGATATTTCATCTATTTTAATTTTGTTTTAAATTGCGATGCGCGACCAATAGCGGTCACTTTAAGAACCAAAAATAAATCTTAAAATTATTAATACAACGGTATACATCTTTTGCGGGTATGTTTTTCATATTATAGTTTAATTTTTTTCCCATTTAAGATCACTCCACCCTATAACTCATACCTTAAAAAAAATGTGCCTTAATATAAGGCAGAAAAAAAATAAAAACAATTTTTTTATAATTCAAACAAAAATGTAGCGGGCGAAGAAAAAATAATCGAGATCTTCGAACTTTTGCGATTTTTAACAAAAAAAAACTTGATATTCAGGCATTTTTCTACAAGTTCCAGCTCATTTCTTGATTTCATCAGATAGACCTAATGTCCTTACAATATAATCTGAGGAGTTCCCATTTCTAATGGTTTTCTAACAAAAATTTGAATTTTTTTATTAAAAACAAAGATTAGTTTGATTTTGCAAAACCATCCCTAACCGACCTTGATGAGATCGATAAATGAGATGGAAATCTTAAAAAAGTGTTAGCATGTCAAGTTTACCTATTGTTTTGCAAAATCGAACTATTTTTTTTTCAAACATTTATGTGCATCATAACGTTATCTCCCCTTAAACACTGAAAAACAACATAAACCTTCGGCTGGCGCATAAAAGTATTTACCACAAAAGTTATAGCACCAAGCATTTTTGATGTATCGAGCTAGTCCTTTAAGTCTTAGCTGGTAGAAATAAATACACATTCTTAGCACCACTAAACGTTTGTCCCAAATAATTTTGTTTGCTTTCATTTTAATTATGTTCCTGAGATTAAACTTCGAAAAAGAATATTTTTGTTAGGGCGCATGAGAACAGTTTCGGTAGCATATATGAAAACGGTTTTGAATTTGTATAAACTCTTGCCTATCATTGTCTACTGGCCAAGTTTATACATTTGACCATCTCATCTGAGTTTATTTTGTCTAAAAAAATAAAATACATTTGTATGTGTGTACTATATAATTTTAAGGCCAGACTTTGTCTAAATAGGAGTAGTATCTGCAAATAATTTAATATAAAAGCTTCAACTGAATTATTCATGCATCAAAAACAAAGAGGAACGTGAACCTCGATGATTATGTGATTCATATTAACGATCCATTGTGCCCTTCAAGTAAATTTGTTCGTGAATTTATATTGTTTACACTGTTGGGCTTATTCTACATTCAGTTTTTCCATCATCATAACAATAACTCTCAATTAATAATAAAAAAAAAAAAAAAAAAAAAAAAAAATCCGACTTAGAAAAGCCTGCTTCTGTGATGTGCGATATAGTACAGTTCTATGCCAGCTATATAGTCCCAGGCAACAAGACCACCCGCTAACATTGCCTACTATTAGGGTCACAATAATTTCCAACAACTCTTTGAAGGATGTGCTTATACATATGTATCTTGTGGGAGTGCGATCGACCCACCCACAAATTTTAACGCATGTAGATATTCGCTACCGTTCTTGTCGCAACTCTCCATTCAACCTCATCTTCAATTTTTACCCCGTGCCCTCATCATAAATGATGGCCCTAATTTCATCGACAATGGTAATAATGATGAGGATAAAATAAGTGGTATACTCGTAAACAACCTTCACAGAAGCAATAATCGTAAGCTGCTTTCGTTACGTGATTGCTAGGGTGTGGTTAATGGGAATACTCCACGTGGGAAGAGCTACGCGTTTATTGTTTTATGGTTGCCAATGTATCGTAATTGTAATTAGCAATATACATATATGTATATGTACATATTTGTATAAAGCTGCTAGCGTCATCATCAGAAAAGCACCCAAATAACATCCGCTTGCAGTTAGTCACAGTTTCCATTCAGGCCCGTACTTTTAAAGCACAAAATTACATTTTTACTTGCGATATAGGTACAATATATCAAGTTATGCACTCGTACAACAAAAAAAAGTTGAGATAACAATCAAACATGACATTACAATGATAGAGAAAGAGAAAAAAGTGGGTCCTACAATTCTGCCTGTCTGTCTGTCTGTATGTATTAGAGACCACAGCCTAAACTGATGGGTCGATTTACTTCAAACTTGGTTTATGGCGTTTTTTTGAGAATATCCCCAGACGTTTTTTCCAATTTTTTTTTTGAACGCCAAATAACGGTACCTGTCATATACCGCTCTTAGAAAAACTCATTTTTCTCAAAAACGGTGCATACAATTTTGATTAAAAAAATCATGGTCATTTCTTTAGGAAAGGTCTATCTTAACATGAGAACCATTTTTTTCAAAAACCGTTATTAACGGTACCTGCAATAGAACCGTTTTTTTAAATTCTGATTTTCTCCTTCATGACTCAATTAATTTCAACCATTTTTTTTACATTGATGCTT
Organism: Meliscaeva auricollis; assembly: GCA_948107695.1. Classification (NCBI taxonomy): domain Eukaryota; kingdom Metazoa; phylum Arthropoda; class Insecta; order Diptera; family Syrphidae; genus Meliscaeva; species Meliscaeva auricollis. The sequence continues at coordinate 39,380,665 of OX403616.1, read as the reverse complement.
TTAAGTTGCCGTATTAAAATTTAATAAAAAAAAATTCGAAAATTATTTGTTTGGATTTTTAAAAAAAGTTTGAAATTTTTTTTTTGAAAAATCATTATTTCGAAAACTATTCAATATTTTTTTTTCAAAACTTAGTTTTTAGATGTTGATAAATAATATTAAAAAAAATGGCGAACCAATTTTTTTTATAAAAGTCCTTGCAAAATTTTATTTAGAAAACGGCTCTAACGATTTTCAAAATTTATTTTTCTAAAAATGTATCATTATAGAAGAAATCAGATTGCATACTTCGTTTTCAGGTTAAATTCATTTAAGAAGCTGTTTTAGTCATTTGAAAATCGATTTTTATGCTTTTTTAATTTTATTTTTTTTCTAAAACTGCATTTACAATTTTTTAATTAAAAAGGCTTAGCATAAATAGTAACTTTATCTATAAGAGCAAGTACGTGCGATCCAGTCGTGCATTTCATTCTCTTGGAAATGAGTCAATTAAATCTTCCGCTCAAAATGTAATATGTGAAGTTCAGAGACATCATGTTTGTTTGCCGTTTAAGATGCACCTCTAAAAGTGGATATCCTAACGCCATTATGTATTCAAAGTTTGATTCCTTGTCGCCAATACAAGACCTGACGGATACGGTACCTACTTTTGTGCAAGGGAACATCATCGACAGAAATGTTTCTTTGTTCTCTTGATGCACCGAGCTCCGACAGGCAGATATTTTAAAATAATGCCTTTCAAAAGAAAAACAAACGACTTCAAATTTAAGTCAGGTATTAATAACAAACATTATTATTGAACCTTTTTGACACTAATGTTCCTATTAAAACTGTGGCAATCCCAATAGAAATTGTCCTTGGTTTACATCGGAGGTTCGCTACGCTTACCGGAAGCTTACCGGTAATAGTTTGCACTGGGAGTTTTTTTGCCGTGCACGGAATCGCTTAACTTTCCTAACCCGCAGGTCGAAAAAAGATATTTTGTATTTAAGTTTAGCACTGATCAAAGTTCAAAAAAGCTATGGAGCAATCTATGTTCTATTGGTGTTGGTAATATCAATGCTGTTGATAAAATACCTGAGGTGCAATCTGCATTCTGTTCATGATGATCGGCTATCCTTCTTTTTTAATTTTGAGTCCGGAGTCGTATTTTAAATTGATGTTGTTAACACCATACGTTCCCTTAAATCTAATGCTGATGGTGAGGATGGTAGGTATTCCAATTCGCATTGTTAAAATGATCTTAACGCATCTTCTTAGCTGTCTTACGGACATTATAAATTTCTCTATTAGGTAAATCGTCAACTTTTCCTGATGCTTGGTAGTTAGGTAAAGTCATCCCTGTGCCGAAAAAAACTCAGCCCCTGTTGGTAAATGTCTTTCGCCCTATTAGCATATTACCATATGCTTGTCGAAAGTCTTGGAGAAAATTATTGCTAATCAAATCTCGAAATCGACTCGAACATTGATTGTTATGTCCGATTCAATCTGGTTTTTCGAGAACATCATAGTTGTTCTACTGCTATGATACAAATTGTTGATGACATTAGGGTTACATTAGATATGGATTACTTAACGGTACTTTGCTTGCTTGATTTCTCCAAGGCTTGCTTGATAGTGTGGATCATATGGTGCTTTGTCAGAAACTTAAATCTTACTTTGGCTTTAGCGAAAGATCGGTGCGTCTAATAAAAGTTTTGTTTGATAAATCGGCATCAAAGGGTTGTTTATAATGACAATTACTCTCATTTTGGCCATTAGTTTCGGGGGTACCTCAAGGATCGTTACTGGGACCCATTTTATTTTGTCTTTTTATTAATAACCTACTCAAAGTCTGCTCTAACGTATCTATTCATCTTTGAGTCAATGAAGATCTATTTAATATTCATAGTTGGTCGCTTTCGAACGTACTCAATCTGAATCCACCTAAATCTCAATTAATATGTATTTTAAAGAGACCTTATGACACTTTAGAACTTCCACCAGTATTGTTGAATAATATTCAACTCAAGTTTGTAAATGTTGTATCCAACCTCGGTTTTAAACTTAATCGCTCATTGACTTGAACTGATCACATCAATCTTGTTATTGGTTTTAAGTGTTTCTTCCAACTTTACTCCTGCAGCTACAAAACTTAGACTTTGTAATAATATTTTTGGCTATTATTATTGATTACTCTAGAGTATTATACTGCAAACTTGACTCCCTCGCACCATAAGTTACTAGTTGCATTCAATGATATGATAAGGCGTGTGTATGAGGTGCGTATAGATACGAGCATATATCACACCATCACAAATTGGTCCTCGCCTCGGCTGTACATTTCAGCAATTTCTTGACATAAAGTGCTGTCTTTTTATGCATAAAATTATTAAAACCAAACTGCCAGTATATTCGTACGAACAATTGCAATTTGCCCAGCCAACCAAAAAACTTAACATTATTATTCCTTACTTTGCTTATTTAAACTCCTCGCGTCTTTTCTATATCCATGTAACTAAAATATGGCATTATTTCCCACGGCTACCTTATTATGAAATACAAATTATTGTATTTTCTTTTTTAATTGCGATACGGGTACCATTATATCAAGTTATGCATTCTTACAAAAAAAAAAAGTTGAGAAAACAATCAAACATGACCTTACGATGATAGAGAATGAGAAAAAAGTGGGTCCGAAAATTCTGTCTGTCTGTCTGTCTGTAAGTCTGTCTGTCTGTATGTATCAGAGACCAGAGCCTAAACCGATATATTGATTTACTTCAAACTTGGTATGTGGCGTTTTTCGGAGAATATCCCCAGACGTTTTTTGGATTTTTTTTTTTTTGACTCCAAATAACGGTACCTGTCATATACCGGTTTTAGAATAACTCATTTTTCTCAAAAACGGTGCCTGAGAATTTGATTAAAAAATCATGGTCAGTGTTATAAGGTCTATCTTTAAATGGAAACCATTTGTTTCAGAAACCGTTATTAACTTCTGATTATTAAATTGTGATTATCTCCTTCATGACTCATTCAATTTCAACCATTTTTCTTACATAAATGCTTTTAAGTTGCCGTAATAATATTTAGTAAGAAGAAAATCGAAAATTATTTTTTTGGATTTTAAAAAAAAGTTTGAAATTTTTTTTTTTTTTAAATAATTTATTCGAAAACTACTAAATATTTTTTTTCAAAATTTAGTTTTTAGATGTTGATAAATAATATCTTAAAAATGGCGTACCAATTTTTTTTATAAAAGTCCTTGCAAAATTTTATATAGAAAAAATAGTTTTTTTTTAAAAAACGGCTCTAACGATTTTCAATTTTTTCTTAAAATGTATCATTGTAGAAGAAATCAGATTGCATACTTCGTTTTGAGTTAACATTCATTAAAGAAGCTGTTTTAGTCATTTGAAAATCGAATTTTATGGTTTTTTTCATTTTTTTTTAAAACTGTGTTTACAAAAAAAAGCTTAGCATATATGGTAACTTTATCTATAAGAAGAAGTACGTGCGACCCAGTCGTGCATTTTATTTTTTTTTGTATCGCTGTTTAAATTTTGTTATTATTTTGTATTTCAATTAACCTATCCTCTATTTTATGTACCATTAAAGATCTAAGAGCCAATTTTTCAATCTTCTAATAAACAGTCAGTTAACTGTTCGAGGAATAAAATTATTAGACACATAAACAATCCGTTAAACATCCGATAAACATCGAATTTTTCAATCACTCATTTATTTATTCTATTGAATAGCAAAATTGAAAATCAAAATTGAACTCAAAAGTCATTTTCATTTGAATTTTTTATTGTTGTTTGTTTTTATTTGTTGTAAAGCTGTCGGATTTGTAAGTGAGTATGACAGATAATTTTTGCTGACATTTAAAAATGTATTCCTAGGAATATTTTTTTAACAAGCTCTGAAATGAGAAAATAAGTTTATTGGACTTTGGAAATAATTATTCCAACGAATACAATAGGTCTGTTTGGGTACTCGCCAAAACAACGAATCTCTACTATTTTTGATTCCAAGACCTGCCAAACCTGTCAAAAGAGAGCGTACTGAGAGAAAAAATCATTTCAACTCTTTTTAAAATTTCTGCCCAAAGAATATCTTGCGGCTAAAATATGAATTCTGTCAAAATAGTTTGATAGGCAAAACAAAAAAAAAAAAAAAAAACAAATTAGAAATGAAAAAAAAAACATGAAAATATTTTTGAATGTCGGGAAATTTGGAACAATCAGAAAGTGAATTATTTTATAAATAAAATAAAAAGTGTCCAATATTTTAGATCATCGTGTTCCCGAGTATTTGAGCAGTTTCAACCGTAATTGAGAGAATCTCATCCCCACGCTATAATTTTGACGGATTTCATATTTCAGACCAAAAACTTCCTAAACGGACATACTGTTATATCTCACTATTAAAAAATAGATTTTTGCTCTACCTTATGAATAAGTACTAACTGACTGTTTATCTGACTATTGCAAAACTGACCCTAAGTCTTATTTGTACAATTGAACTAAATAAATTGAAATTGAGTTGAATATTTTTTAGTGGATTCTGACTTGAAATAATAGGAGAAACCTTCTGAAACCGTTGACGTTGCGTGTCGGTGAAAAGGCCTAAAATTTGTGAATCGTTAATTCCTTTGCAGATGTTTTGATAATAAAAAATATACAACAGTTCTGATTCAAAGTAGGAAACTCAAAAAAAAACCACTTGAATGAATTTTTTAATTCGAATAAGAATTTGTACCGAACTAATCGGATCATATCAGCGTGGTTTGTGTGAAGAAAATCACCCATAGCTCCATAGGATTTACAAAGGACTTTGAACAATTTTGCTTTTCGCTATCGAATTGTTGTCGAATAGATAATTTATTCATGTTTGCAAGATTTTCATGACTAACCTTTATTATTCGTATTCATTAACCACAAGAATAACTTTGACCATTTCGAAATTGTGTTAATTTTAATTCTAGTTCCATTGAAATATGCCGCCCGCGTATATTTCGAGTGGCACTCAGTAATCTGTTAAGTAATTAAAATTTATAATTGAACCAGAGTGAATTCTTTGTGAATAAACTTGTCCAATATCATTGAGCGCCTGAAGAAGTTTAATGATTAATTTCGAACCTGTTAATTTAAGAGGCATTAGCGGTAAATCCACTGACACTTCTTCCTTGCAATACCTCGTCTAGAGTCAGTGTTTAGCTTGGCTTTACATTATAGAGAAATTCAGCTGTGTGCATACTGTGTGCAACTTGCCAGAGTGTCAACTGTCAAACAAGAACATTTTCCTTCAAGTATATTCCAAGAAAATGGGAAATTTCACTTTACGAGGAGCAGTTCTTATCTGGCATCCATTTCGGAGACACTATCTCTTAGGAATGGAGGGAGGCAGCTGAGGGCACACAAAACTTTTCGAGTTCCATTATTAACTTTGCTAGTGTGCACTGTGCATGTGGGTTGCATTCATTTGAGGAATACCAGAAAACACATGCTGTAATCTTGGGTTGGCTGATATCTGTTGGATTACTAAATTGAAATGTACGTGTACGTATACCGTCGCGTGCGTCGTCGGTCGTCGTCAGTGTGGGACTTGAAGATAATTTCAAAGATATTACAGAGAAGAGAGATGTTCTTTTGTAGTTTGCTGGTGTATTAGTTTATAGTCTAAAGAACTACTATACGACTGCCTTGGTAGCAAATGCGCTTCAAACGAATTTGCTTCCTTAACAAGTCTTGCGAGACATGTTATGGGGCACAGTATTGTAGGTATATTGCCTATGTTTATGGTGGTATTTTCTTAAATTAAGTGGCATAATATATTCATGGGAATAGAGTGGTGTTAATAAATGAACAGTCTTATATGGGTTTGGTTTGCATCCGGATGTGGGCCATAGGCCGGTATAATCATGAAAATTGTAGGGAGGTGTCATCATTTCAGCTTACTATGTTCTTATGAAATTAGAAATTCAAATTTTCAGCAAGTTAATTGCAAGTGCTAAGGCTAGCATCCAGTTAAAGAAGAATTCCACTTCACCTGACAGATGAAAGATGCTAGGGGGAAAAATATCAAAACGACAGAAGCGGTACACCTACACAGTACCTACATACATTACATTTATTTAGAAAGCAAATTCTGGTGTAGAATGTCTGCAAGAAACTGATTGTAAATGGAAGTACAGATTACAAGTGAGAGTATTATTTGCCTTGTTTAGTATGCACACAATGTTTGAGGTATTTGTTCATCTTCATCAAGTATTTACTTTGTACTTCCATACCTTCAATCTGCTGGATGTGGGTAACTATCTACTCTACATGCTAAGGAAATTGAAAGTTTTCTTCTTCTTTGTCTGAAACAAATAAAGACACTTTCGTTAAGAGTGGCATGTTGTCGTTTGTAATGAATTCATTGATCTATTAGATTTGTTTAAATACACAAAAGAAGTTTGGTACCTACGTTCCTAGTTTTTGTTGACAAATTAAATTTTCCTTTTTTCAAGCTGCTTTCAATTTAGTATAAAAGTATTAGTTTTATTTGTACTGATACTTATTGCATTAGATTAATTTAAGTTAATATGACATCTACTACAGAGCTAGCTTTAGCGGTTATACATAAGTTACCGACATATTACAAAATTCTTGTGGAAGTAGGTACCTACAGGGTGGCTGATGAACACAACGACAACGGTCTCCAGTAACCGTAACAGTGTGACCGTTTTCTCCGAAGAAATAGGGGCCTAAGAATGCAGCGTGACGAAACTGCACACCACACTGTTACACGAAGTGGATGCAATTACGTCAAATGAAGTACCGCGTGGGTTGGAAGCACTCCGTATTGGACAATTTTGTTTGTTTATGCTGCCGAAATGGGCCTCATCGGAAATAAAATGACCGTTCAACATGTTTTAATCCTCTTCCGCCATTTGAAGCATCTTCTATCAAAATTCTAACTGAATCTGTAAGTCTGCTGCATTCAGTTTGTTCGCCATTTGAATTTTATATGGGAAAAAGTATAAATAATTGTGTATAATTGACTGCACTGACTGTCTGCTTATACCCCTTTCAGCAGGTAATCTTCTTTTTAAATCTCTTGGATTGTTTTGTATGGCAGCAGCTACAGCAGCGATTGTTTCCGCCTTCTAAACTAAAGGATTTATTTCAACTGTAGCATGCTCGGCAAAATTGTTAAAAAGTCTCATTATGGTCTATCTCCTCGAAGGATTGCCGCCAAACATGCGGCTAGAGGAGGAGATAAGCGCAACAAAAACTACGGACTCCAGTGCGTGATAGCGGTGGACAATCAAAATTCTTGTTTCAGTGTCCCAGTTATCCATTTTTGTTAAATCTAAAAAAACAATCATAGAAAAAAAGTTATCGACTTTTTTTCTGTTGTTAGCGGCTTCATTCAATGTTTGTATGTTTGTACTCAATGGTCTCGAAACCCGTCAGTCGGATAACAACAAATTTATAAAATTGATGTAGTTAAACTCCGAATAGGTTCATACGTTAAAAAATTGGAATAGGTGGTGCTGTTTTGAATTTATATGAAAATTTTCAAACGTCCTGCATTCCTGGCAATAAGTTTCCCAAAGAAACAATTAAATGAACAAAATAGAGGATAGAATCTGTTTCTTTTCGTTTTCTAGGAAATCTATTGTTTGCAGCAAACGAATGGATAGTTTGTGAAGAACCTTTTGCACAAAGTAGTTTGTTGCAAAGAACTTCACTTTTGGTGTAAATATTCAATTCATTTACAGCAAACAACTGCAGGAAAAAAATGTTCCTAACAATTGACTGTTTGTGGTGTTTTATATGCATTCTATAGCCGTGTCTTATTCAACACTGAGTAGCTATTCAGTGTTTCACTTTATTCACAAAACAAAAACAAAAAAATGCTGGGTAGTCTAATTTTTGTTTTGTTTTACGAATAAAATGAAAAACTGAGTAGCTACGAAGTGCTGAATAGATCATGGCTTATGCTACACGAAAGTTATCTAGTTTGTGGGGCAATCGCAAGAGCCTTTGTTTGTTGATAGGCCACAGATTCAATCACCTGTGTTACGCTGAACTTTTTTTTTATTTATTCGTTCGCATAAATTGTTTCACCGAAAGGAATTTAAAAGTTTGCTGCAAACGAAGTTGACGTCGAAAAATTACTATCCAGTTACGTCCGAGACTCCACCTGAAACTGTAATCTCGAAACTCCCATTCGCCTAACGGCACACTTATAAAATTCTAACGGATTCCCGCGCCATTTTGCTAACACAGCAAAACTAATCCACAACGGATACACCACCTTTTTCCCTCCCGTTAGCTAAACGTGCCGAAATACGAAACCCTTTGTCTCGACCGTGGGAAGGTTCAACAGATGCACAACTTTTCATGTTTAAATTATAAATTAATAAGTTCAGTCTTAATTCTACCTTTCTGAGATTGAGTTGCAGCCTTTTGCTTTGGACAGCGGCCTCATTTCAGAACTTAATATTAAAATTCAACAATAAATAAATAAATAAAATGTAAAAAAAAATAAAATTTAATTATCAAAAATAAATAAAAAAAAGGAAAAACAGTTTAATGTTTTTTATATCCAATAAACCAAAAGTCGTTTAATGCAAACGATTCTCTCATTTGCTTGCGATATACCATTATATCAATTTATGCAATCGTACAAAAAAAAAAAAGTTGAGATAACAAAAAAAGTGGGTCCGACAATTCTGTCTGTCTGTCTGTCTGTCTGTATCTATCAGAGACCACAGCCTAAACGGATTGGCCGATTTATTTCAAACTTGGTATGCGGCGTTTTTTGGAGAACACAAAGAAATTTTTTTGAATTTTTTTTTTTTGACCCAAAATAACGGTACCTGTCATATACCGGTTTTAGAAAAACTCATTTTTCTCAAAAACGGTGCCTACGATTTTTATTAAAAAAATCATGGTCAGTTTTTTAAATAAGGTCTATCTTTAAATGGAAACCATTTTTTAAAAAAACCGTTATTAACGGTACCTGCTATAGAACCGTTTTTTTTAATTCTGATTTTCTCCTTCATGACTCAATCAATTTCAACCATTTTTTTTAAATGAATGCTTTTAAGTTGCCGTAATAATATTTAGTAAAAAAAAATCGAAAATTATTTTTTTGGATTTTTAAAAAAAGTTTGAATTGTTTTTTTTTTGAAAAATCATTTTTTCGGAAACTACTCAATATTTTTTTTTCAAAATTTAGTTTTTAGATGTTCATAAATAATATCTTAAAAATGGCGTACCAATTTTTTTTATAAAAGTCCTTGCAAAATTTTATATAGAAAAAATAGTTTTTTTAAAAAACGGCTCCAACGATTTTCAATTTTTTTTCTAAAAATGTATCATTGTAGAAGAAATCAGATTGCATACCTCGTTTTGAGTTAACATTCATTAAAGAAGCTGTTTTAGTCATTTGAAAATCGAATTTTATGGTTTTTTTCCTTTTTTTTTAAACTGCATTTACAAATTTTTAATTAAAAAAGCTTAGCATATATAGTAACTTTATCTGTAAGAGCAAGTACGTGCGACCCAGTTGTGCATTTTATTTTTTATTGTTTGCAGTAAGTATTTTACCCAAACTTAAAAGTTACCTTAATCTTAAAATTAAAATTAGCACGTAGAAACAAAGTGTTTATAAAAAAGTGCTTTCCATATACATTTAGATTTTTTTTTGCGATGAATTCTCTATAAATGTCATAAATTCATTGAGAGTTCATTCATTAGGTCTGTTTGGGTACTCCCTAAAACAACGAATTTCTACTATTTTTGAGTCCAAATCCTATCAAGTCTGTCAAAACTTTTCTTATGAGAAAAAATATCATTTCTTATAAAAAAAATCAATATGAGTCATTTACTACAGGAAACAAAAAAACCAACAACAACAAAAATTGAAAAAAAAGTGAAAAAAAGGGAAGAAAAAATTTTTTTAAGGAATTAAAAACAGTTTTTGAAGATTTTCGGACAAATTGCATCACCTCTTAGAAGTTTAACAATTTTCATATTTTAGCCCAGGAACTACATAGGTTCCTACCTAAAAGGACCTTATATTTCAAATTTTTTGGATTTCCCTTTGGTAAATTTATTTTTTGATCTATAAATTGATTTTTTTTTGTGGCGAATCGTAAATTTGCTTAATTATTTAAATTTAATAATTTGATCATATTTTTTTTTTAATTGAGGAATTCCTTTTTAATTTCTTTTGAATGACAACATTGAAATTGTCATAATTTGAAGTTCAGTGCTGCCAATCGAATTAAATTATTTGGATTGCTTGTGATGTGCGTTTCTTTGTAACATTTTGTTTATCGCGTGCCAAAAAAACACACCTATTTCATTTTTTTTTAACTACTATAGAAATTAAATAATTATTAATTATTTACATTTATTTTTTTGTTTTATTTACAGGTAAGTGTGGAAACATATAGAACTTTACATCAAAGTAAGATCAACATAATACTGATAAATCTTTTAAATAGCAAATAAGATCCATAGAATATAAAAGAATTGTGTACCTTATTGGGAGTAACACTGGGGTGGCACGGGAGGCTAGGGAAAATTAAAATCTTATTTTACTTTAAAACACATTTTTACTAACTCACTCTATTGTTTTTTTTCCCAGTTTATAACTAGTTATCGTTTTTAAAATAGGATAATGTTTAGCAAACACACACCATAACGCTTAGGTAGACATCAGATGGTTTTGCACATGCAGCCCAGCCTGAACCTACTATCTGCTCATAGAAAGTCAGCAGTATGGTAAACTGGGGTACATTCATCATCGGGGCACATTCGTCAAAACCATTTTCAGTTGGATGCGCTCTGAATTAAGAAATAAAAATACCACAGAACGCATCCTTTACTGAAGTTATGAACACACTCTAAATTTGACATTTGTAGTTTCGCGCTAAGAAAAGTTGAGTGTTGTTTTGTGTTTTTGAGATCTCCGTTGTTATTTTTACTAGTGGATAAGTAAGTGATTTTTATATTTAAAAATGAATTTAAGAAAATTCAGGTTTCACAAATTTCTTATTTCAACAAGTAAGGAAGTGGAATTTAACCAAGAAAAATGTTATTTGAGAGTTCGGGGTAGATTCGTCATTTTGATGGGGGCACATTCAAAAGGTGCCGAATGTACCCCAGATTTTCAAAAGCTTCCATTATTTTAAATTTTGCCCCGGCTTAGGGCACTTTAATTAAACAGAATTGAATTTTTAAAAATGTTTTTATTAAGTTTTGGTAAGTAAAATTAAAACATTTTCTTCCTTAAAATAAAGAGAAATATTGAAACAACCTGTTAAGCCAACAAATTACGTGGTCAGAGCATAAACAACTAAAATATAGGCTAATGAAAAAAAGTTGCCAAATGTGCCCCAGTTTACCATATGCTATGCAGAGGGTTTTAAAATGTGAAACTTAAAATGCTGGATAACAATTAAATCGTTCTCTTGTTTTTAAAATGATCTGGTACAAAATTTAAAGTGAAATTTAAGTTTGCCACATGTTTCTGCCACAACAGTATCAAGGATTTTTATAAGCATCATATTTTTTGCCAAAAACCAACAATATGCTCAATGTAAGAATAAAAATTCATTTTGTACCACGTTACTTTTAATACGACTGCTCGAAGCAAACAAACAAATATGTTATCTTAATCGTGACTATACCTATATTCTCTATCTTTTTGTTATTTGCAAGTCAGCTACAGACATGCAAACAACAAGAAGTTATTTTCTTCCTTTTTTTTGAAATGAAATCTTTTATTTTTTTCTCCACGCATATGTTAAAATGATTTATAACATAAGTCAAACGCCCCAGACAATAAAAGCAGTAAGTCAGCATTTCCATGAGCCTTTCTCCAAATTTCACATAATTCAAACCAGCACAAAAAAAAAAAAATGGGTTGAATTTTCCTTCTAGGCAATTAAACTGGGTAACAAAAGGGAGATTTCAAGGGCTATTAATTATTATACTCGTTCTTAAAGCGATACCTTTTGTTAAGTCCTTTTAAGATTTTTTGAGGAAACCATTGTAGATAATGAAAACTTACTAATGAGCAAACATTTTCGTCGGCAGATTAGGTCCGATACAATTTTGTGTATGGATACCAATTTTATCGCTAAATATGCTGTAATAAATATTTAAAAAAAAAAGAAGGGAAAACTTAAAAAAGTCCATCCATCCATCCCTTTGGTTGTTGTCCCAAGAGTAATTAATGGGATGAAAGCTTCTCGTTTGCAACATTACTCAAATCATTTCAACAGTAGGTACTATCTATCGTTAACAGTGAGTCGCGACAGATTTATCACCAAGCGACAATGCCAGTGGTGAGATTGTATATAGATATAATCTCTATCACAGAAGCCATTTGTATGCGGTATTTGATAAATATTTTCAAATCAAACAGAAAAAAAAACGAAAACATTTTAAACTGGTCTGACTTTAATCAGGCACTTTTGGAGATGAAAATTTACCACACACCACATAAAGAACCAAGTTATTCAAAAATATTAATTTCTACGAAATTCTATTTTGCCTTAAAAGAAAATTCCTTTAAATGATTAAATTTTTTGATTAGACTTTTAATTAGATACCTAATTATTGTAAAATTGCTAAGAATTTATTATATTATAAAAAGAAGACGACTGGGTTTTAGTACATCCTCTCAAAAATGGAAAAGTATTTTTTGAAGTTACATATGTTATTTTTTTTTAGGTGCGTACAAATAGTATTAATTTGCTCTTGTAGTTAGCCTAAAATAATCATTTACTTAGAATTAAACATTGAATAAGATTTTACTTTTGGGTTTCGTGAGGTATATTCGATTCATTTAATCATAGCAAAAAAAAAATATTTATTTTCAAATTTGTCCAAAATTTTTTTTAAAAAGAACCGTTTATAAGTTTCAAAATATAAGTACATTTTTGAAAAAAGCGTTTTTACTAAATACTAAATTTTATTTAAAATCGTTAGAGTCGTTTTGAAGAGTTCTCTAATAACTCAAAATCCTTGCATGGCAAGTATTTAAACGAGACATTTAAAAAATGAGAATAAAATCTATTACAAAATCTCTTTTACTGTTGCTCGATCTGCAGATACACGAACTGACGACGCACAGTGGGGCAAAAGTAGTGGTTCTGTGCGATAAATTAATTTGAAGAGTCTAAAGTGACTTTTTGCGTTTAAAAGTTTTGTAAAATAGTACAAATGAACTCAAATTTAATTTTTACTAAGAAAAGACAAAGTTGCTTAAACATAAACTTGCGTGTTTACACAGCAAATATTTTTTTCATTTTGGTGTTTATTATCAAGGATTATGTCATTTTTCGAAAAACAAATGTGTTTTTAATAATAAATATGCAGAGAATTAAATAATATGAAAACTTTTAGTATAATTTTTAATTTTAGAACCAACAATATATGTAATATTAACAATGTTTCAATGAATCTCATAATTTACATTCAATAACATCTACATTTAATATCTAATAAAATTTCGTTTATTGATTTTCAAAAGAAATATTCTCCACATCATCTTTTTACTAACAAAAACGTTTTGGCTTCTAAGACTTGATAACACAGGATCTGATGAAATCATCATTCTATTAAAAATATCGGTTAAACTATCTTTTCTTGACGTTTTTCGACTGAATTGCTCTCTGAAGTTTTTAAAATCTTTGTTTCGCGATGCTAAAGCTTCTTCACTTAACTGACCAATCGGTAAGAGGCAGGTAGAAGCAATTAAATGGCCATGAATTTATATTTTGTGCACTGTTGTACTCATATAGTACCACGGATACAGTGTAATGAAATACCGGGCGGTATCTTCACAATAGCTTTTGAATTTTTCGTTGTTAAGCATGAACCCACTTGAAAGGCATTGCAAAATTATATAAAATTTTTGAATTAAAAGTTCATCAATTCCTGTGACGGTGGCGGATAAACTACTTTTTTCTCTAAATATTTTTGATGCGATATTGGCTATGACCCGAACTGCCATCAAAACCTAACTCGATATTAGCTTTAATTCGTTTTCTGTATCTGATTGAAAAGATTCCAATACATTTCTTTGATTGATCAGTATTTTTTCGCTAGTGTGATCGAGTAGATTTTGCATGGATACAGCACAAGTTTCTGCTATTTTAATTTCAGGAGTGTAACAGTTTTTCTTTTCTTTTTGAACCTCTTTGTAAGAGGGAAACACATTTTTGGCATAGGTTCTTATGATGTTGTACTGGTGCTTTGATAATTTTGCTTCAGTCATCATAGACAAAGCTTCTAATGATGACACCTTTCTTGGTTCATCAAAACTTTTTTGTCTTTGTAAGAAACTTTGAGACGTTGTTGCTTCTTGTACAAAATCTGCTGCTTGCTTTTGACCCGAAGCCCGTAAACTCATTTGGGCAGCATAAGCAAGCTCATTTGTAGGAACTGCATTTTGCAATTCCGCAGTTTGTTTCCGTTTTGTTGATTCACTGCATGTTTCAAAAAAAAGCGATGGACGTCCAGCAGGTGAAGAAATTTTTTTAAAAGAAATTAATCCGTTGAGCCATTTTAACTCTGAGCAAAAAACAATTTTTTTGTTCGATTTGATCGTTCCCATTTGATTTTTAGTTGAAGTTTGAAATTTTTCAGGTCTTGTCGTAGCTCACATAAATGAGTTTTGCTGCATAACGTCTTAAGTTGAAGGAAAGTCTCAACTTCAAAAAATTTGGCATCAAAAGTATTCTTTTCACTGGCCAAAAATACTTCAACCAGTTGTTTTCTTAAACACTCATATTTATGTGGTTCAGAACCTTAAAAAAGCTTAAGTTAGATTACTGTATAAAGATGAAATTAATTCCTAAAAATGAAAAAAATAATCCTTTGTTAAACTTTAATCAAGTTTTTTTTTAACTGAAGAAGGCATAAGTATTTTTACTCTTTACTTTGTTTCTTTTTTGCTTTGCTTTTCTGTGTAAGTTTTTTTTATGGCGGTAATGCTTTTAATATTTTTACATTACTATACAGAAAAAAATATTCATCATATCAAAGAATATTAGAAAAATAACAAGAAGTTATAGATCCTGTTGATCAAAATTGTATCAAAAAAAATCCGTTATAGATACCCGCCAGTGCATGAAGTTGAGTGAAATAATGTAGTAAAATAAGCTGCTTGACCCTATCTTTCATATAAAGACTGCAAACATAAAAAAAATCGAATAGTTATTGCCTTTGAGGTTGATACAACGAAAAAACAACAGTCGGCACTATTGAAAAGTCGCGAACACTATTTTCCTAAAATGAAAAAAAATATATGCTGCAGAAGTTTAGCACTTCTGCTTTCACATTCATATTAAAGAAGTATGTCTTAGTTATGGCCAATTATTATGTTTGCTAAGCTTTTGCCGCCACGGAAGATATTATACAAAAACTAAATCAACGTCTATAAAAATAACACTCGCACTTCATATCCCTTACGACGAGCACTGCTTTTTTGGAATCATCCTACATCGTAAAGTAAGTTTTAAGTAAAACCTCGTTAAACTCGTTAAATGGCGCTTGTCAATCCATGATTAACAACTCAAACTATGAATACTCAGAAAAAAACAAATAGCTTAAGTGGACATTTGACGACTTACAGTTGTCAATAATCATGGATTAAATATGATCAAGGGTGAACAAATTGGCCCTAAGACAAAGTAGTAAAAAGGCTAAGAATGGTTGGCAATTGTACACAACAACCCTCTAACTCATATCGGAGAAGTGTTTGCAATCCAGAGAAGTCGTACCTGCTTTATGTGTACTAAATCTAATGACACTGATGTTTGTAAGCAAAGTTATCACATTTTTATGCGAAGCTTGTTCAGTGCAACAGGTACCTTTCTCTTGTTTATTGAAAATCCGTTTTATATAAGGTACAGTGATAAAATCAATACATCACAATTGTCTTGTAAATTTCTTCGTTTTATATTTTTCGCCTGAAAAATTTGTCTAGTAAGCTTTATTGGGCCATTATTCATACGACGGAGAGAGAGAGATTCTACGCCAGTGAACCAACATACAGCAGAAACGAGATGATTTGTATTTTATACCGGCATTTCCATCGTTTTCCGATAATGAGTTTTATTTCTTTAACTTTTTCAGCCAATAAAAATAGCAATAAGTAAAAACCAACAGTTAGCCCACCTTAAGGGTGGAACTCATATTCACCACTCAAGTCAAGATTTTTCTCAGGTGAATGCTTGAGGAGACTTTTGGCCAAGCGAACTCTATTCTCAACACTAAAACTCACTGTGTTTACGCAAGACATTCTTATTTTGTATATTTATTGATCAATTAAGAGCAACAAACTAAGGTTCGGTTGCTGATACGATACTTAAAATATTTATATTGAACATAAGCGCTTATTGGCCATTTTTTTCTCTGCATAAACTTTCGCATAAGACTTTATGTTGTTATGTTCGTTTTAGCAAACGGCTCTAAGAAAACCAATCAATCTTGGCTATGAATTTCGCTGTCAGCTTGATTGAGAAATAATTTTTAACCGACTACTTAAAAAAAAGAGGAAGTTATCAATTCGACTGTATTTTTTTGTGTGTTACTTTGTACCCTCAGAACTTTTGACTGGGTGAATCAAATTTGATGATTCTTTTTGTATTTGAAATGTGGTGGTCCCCATAGGATTTCATTTCAATTTGGTTTAGTTCTGACAGTGCAATCCATGAGAAAATATTAAAAGTCTTAAATTTAAAGTCGGTTCTTTCTCTTTTTCATTATTTTTTAGCATTATTGCTCTGAATACGGACTTCGCTTAAGAAATTGCTTAAGATTTTTCTCAACTTACAGGAGTTGAGAAAAACCTTGACATGAGTAACGATTATGAATTCCAACCTTAGTCTTCTTTTCATTAATAATAAGAACAATACTCTCACTTTATTGACCTCTTCCTCCATTATTAAAAAAAGCAACAGTATTCAATAATTAAAGATCGTTTCCAGGATCTTGTAAGGTGAACATATTTGATGAATGGTGAGGACTAAGGATTAAGACTATACAGTGTAGGAGCAATCAGTTAACTATGAGATATTGAAAACAGTGTTTGAGTTATAAATTCAAGCTTTGAAATTAATCTAAATCATTTCAAACGAATGCTTCGAACTATTTAGTTCGTCAGTGAAACCCCAAAAGTATTGTTACTCCATATTATCAATTAACCAGGAAAAACTTAAAAACAAAACATTTTTTTTTAGTAAATCACACAGAGAATAATCTACAACATGAAAACAAGAAGATTGTCTTATTGAGCTGTTTTGCTTAGAAATCTTATTTAAATGGGTAAACAATTTCTGTAGAGAAACCTTCTTGATCTCATGAAGAAAATCTTATGATTTTAATAAGATTTTACCATTTTTTTTTTGCATTTGGCACTTAAACCGAAATTGACGGTTATATTCCACAAGTATGCTAGCCTAGTAGTGTTCGACGGGTAATCTTGAAACTCCAGGTTCGATCCCCTGTTCGATCCCCTGTGACTCTACCAATTCTATTGGGACTTGGGTATAATGAAATCCTTTCCCGACTCCATGATTGTTTTTTTTTGAGAGTCTCCAATGACAATCTGTACTTGTATTTTTATTCCTTACACAAGAACAATTTCCTTTTATGGTTTCTGTACAAAGATTAAAAGAAAATACATACTTTGTTCCATCGACATTAACATACCATCTTTAAGTCTACAAGGGAAAATATTACTACCGTTAAGATACAACGTCTTATCCTTTACTAGACAATGTATAACTGGCAAATTTATTCATTATACCAATATAATTCTGCCAAACAACAGACCCCATACCCTATTTTAAAAGTTATTTAAACTTACTCATTCAAACAATCCTTTCTGCCTTTTTTTTATAACAAAAAAAA
Source organism: Meliscaeva auricollis (assembly GCA_948107695.1). Classification (NCBI taxonomy): domain Eukaryota; kingdom Metazoa; phylum Arthropoda; class Insecta; order Diptera; family Syrphidae; genus Meliscaeva; species Meliscaeva auricollis. The sequence continues at coordinate 39,362,744 of OX403616.1, read as the reverse complement.
AATAAATACCGTTGAGCCCATTCAGCTCATACATCGAAATGAACTCATCTTGATCAGAAATGGCATCAAACGAACCTAATGGCTTGTACAAGCATACATGATGAGGCATACACAAACATATTATATATTTGTATGAAGAAGACAACGGCAATACCACGTCACTCATTACAGCTCTAATTAACCATAAACTAATCCCCCTATATGGAGCGAAATAATTCGGTCCCGCATTCGACCGTATTATTTCATCTGTGTGAAAGATTTGATCCCACAACAGTTTTCATCTTTTGACTTTACAACAAAATATATATACCAGGGTCTATTTTGACGAAAATAAGGTTAAAGGCCAATGACTATAATGCAATAGAATTTCTGTTGTTTGTTTTTGTAAAAGGACTTGGCAAGGACTTTCGTTGTATAACAGAAATCAATGCATGCTTAGTTCGCATGTTATTGATCTTATGTATAATTATTGGGTGGCATAGAATTTTTTAATCTTAATTTTTTACTTCTTGAATGTACAAATGTACATAATAAAAAAAAAACTAGTGAAAAGTCATAGGTACATGTTAGGAATTGTTGAAGTTATACTTCTTTACCGAGGTTGTGAAAAAAATCCAACCAGTAATAACACGTATCGTCCCGTTTCTGCCTGAACCACGTATCTGCAAAGCAAATTTTGTTTAGTTTTTATTAAGAAATTTTAGTTATTCTCGAAATTGAATAAATGGATTGAATAAAAAGAAATCCAATTAACTGTAAAACATATTAATTGAGGTTATTTCACCATTTACACTTTTTCATCTTCCTTACTCATAGTTTTTCAGTGATGTCTAATGTTAAGCTAAATCTTTTAAGAAAATGTAGTTACGACGTTCACGCAGAAACGGGACGATATGGACTTTTTCAGCCCATTCTTACTGTTTTTTTTTTCACATGCACAATATAAAAGTAGTTGAACAGTAAGAACACACTTACATTTTATACTGGTTTTTACTTGCGATATGGGTACCATATATCAAGTTATGCATTCGTAAAAAAAAAAGTTGAGATATCAATCAAACATGACATTACGATGATAGAGAATGAGAAAAAAGTGGGTCCGACAATTCTGTCTGTCTGTCTGTCTGAATGTATCAGAGACCAAAGCTTAAACGGATAGGTCGATTTTCTTCAAACTTGGTATGTAGCGTGTTTTGGAGAATATCCATAGACGTTTTTTTGAATTTTTTTTTTTGGACCTCAAATAACGGTTTTAGAAAAACTAATTTTTCTCAACAACGGTGCCCACGATTTTGATTAAAAAAATCATAGCCATTTTTTTGGGTAAGGTCTATCTTTAAATGAGAACCATTTTTTTCAAAAACCGTTATTAACGGTACCTGTCATAGAACATTTTTTTTAATTCTGATTTTCTCCTTCATGACTCCAGCAATTTCAACCATTTTTTTAATATTTAGTAAAAAAAAATTCTAAAATTATTTTTTTGGATTTAAAAAAAATGAATTTTTTTTTTTTGAAAAATCATTATTTCGAAAATTACTCAATATTTTTTTCAAAATTGAGTTTTTAGGTGTTGATAAATAATATCTTAAAAATGACGTACCAACTTTTTTTTTATAAAAGTCCATGCAAAATTTTATATAGAAAAAATAGTTTTTTTTAAAAAATGGCTCTAACGATTTTCAATTTTTTTTTTTAAATGCATCATTATAGAAGAAACCAAATTGCATACTTTGTTTTGAGGTTAAATGCATTTAAGAAGCTGTTTTAGTCATTTGAAAATTTAATTTTATGCTTTTTTAATTTTTTTTTCATAAAACTGAATTTACAAATTTTTAATTAAAAAGGCTTAGCATAAATAGTAAATTTATCTACAAGAGCAAGTACGTGCAACCCAGTCGTGCATTTTATTTTTTTTGTACGAATGCATAACTTGATATATGGTACCCATATCGCAAGTAAAAATGGTTAAACTCGATTTTGTTCAGTGAAAATAGGATAGAATATTAAGCAGACTGAAAATTGTTGGAAATCGTGCACAACAATCACTTAATTATATCTGAAAGGTGTTTCAGTGCAACAGATACATTTTTACTGAAAACCTGTTTCAAGATGTATTAATTCTTTAAAACAATGTCGTACAAAGTGTATTGGTTAAAGAAAAAACAAAGCCTTTAAATGATATATTACAGATAAATTTGTGGAACAAAATGACTTTTGTATGCGCTTTAAGAGAATTGAACCTATCATAACATTTCGCTATGTTTTTTTAAATAATTTTTAATTTACAAGAAACAACAATTATTTTGGTGTCATTTGGCCTTTATGGCCTAATGACGTTTTCAAATAAATTTTTTTACTGCCAAATGTATCTTAAACTTTTTAAATTTTAAATGAAAAAAATTTGGGACACAAGTCATAATATTGCTGAAACAATAAATTTTACAATAAGTAAGAAATTTTACAAGTAAGAAAGTTCAGTATAGTTAGCGGCTAGGGCCCCCACCCATGATCGTATAAACAGTGAAGTATGTTTGGGGGGACATGCTGCCCCCCTTCAACCCCCCTGCTTGGGATCACTAAGGGATTTGGGGTTAATACCATCATGGGTTGGGATACAGAAAGCTAAAAAAAACTAGGTGGGACATAAGACCATAATTTTTTTTTAATATGGACTTATGTCCCAACCAGGTGCTATATAAGTCCATAATTGAAATGGAATTATGTCCCACTATGGTGGGACATAAGTCAATATGTCCCACTACGGTGGGACATAAGTCCATTATGGACTTTTGTCCAATAGACTTATGTCCTTGAGCCGAACTTTCTTACTTGCAAATTGTGTTGGTCTAAAAAATAGAACAAAAATCACCATATGACAAAAAGTCGCATATAAATATGGCCATCTGACTCTTTAGAAAAGCGTCAAATGGCCATATGTTCGAGTATGGCCATATGACACTTTCACAATGTGTCACATGGCCATATGCACAAATGACACATGGCCATATGACACGGCACCGATAAAAATTAATTAATTTCACAAAAATTCACATTATGCTTCTTTGAAAATTTCTTCAATAATTTTACATTTCCAAAAAAATAAAATAAAATAAGAAAAAAAAAAATAAAATTGTGTTTCCAGGCAAAGACGTCGCCATCGATCGGTAAAGAAGTTTAACTTCAAAAAATTGTAGCCCTAGCCCTTGTATACTCAGAATTTTTTTTTTTTTTTTTAATATCCGACTCAACCGATTTCGATGAAATTTCTATTCTTTAACTAAAAGAGCAATAATTACGTGCGATTATTAGTTAAGTTCTTAAAAATAAAGTGCCCCTTTAAATTTCAGGGCCTTCTTTGTGTCAAGTCTACACAAAACAAAGCAATGGGAAAAGATGGCTCACAACCATCAAGGGTCGGATACATAGTTGTTGTGCGATGGTTCTGACGCTTCTGGGCCAAAGCCTGAAGCATGTATAGTATAGTAATGTGTTTCCTGTTAAGGAAGAATTGAAGAAATCAATGGTTAATCTCTTTTGCAAGGACGACCAGACACATGTTCTCCTTGAAAACGTACTTATAGCAAGTCTTTGCTGTTAATTTCTTCTTTTTTTGCTGTACAGTTTGTTATTTTATTTTTTTTATTATGTTCTTCTACTTGGTTTGCTTTGATTAAATTCAGTGATGTTTTACAAGATTAGAAACAGACGGAGGGTTTGTCCTCATTAAATAAAGCAAAGCAATAGCTACACACTTATAGATGTACCTACATAAAAAAAAATATTTAAAAAGCAAAGCTAAATCATTCCTACTACATTCAACACAAGGACCTTGTAATCGAGGGATGCGTATATAGACAGACTTACAAGAGTGCTAAAACATAAAAAATAAAATATAAAAGTTTAAGAAAAGTGAAAAACATAAAGCAAACTTTAGAGACGACACGAGGATAATAACTATACTATAAACAAGGCTGTAAGGATAAAGAAACAAACTTGTCTTTATGTCTGACACAAAATGCGTTTGATGGATTCCTTTGCGGGTTGCCTCAAAGCTATTTCCTCAGAACAACTTTCATGATTGTTTGCATGGCTTTCATGTCCTTGCTTTGTGCTGTGGTATTTTTAACAGAAAATACCTTTGGACAAATAAAATATGTAGGTAGGTACTTGGGTCTGTGTCGGTGGCTTGAGGATTGTTGTATTAAATGGGTGTTCTTAGCTATTAATTGGCATTTTCTCGAAACGATTACGAATGAATTGCATTAAGTTCTTACACAATGCTTTAGCAATTAGATAATGGATTTTCTTTTATGAATTTAATTATTGTTTTTATAGGTTTACCCTATTTTAAGTTTTCAAATGATGTTTATATGTATACCTAACTATAAGACCGTTTATAACACTAGTTTACATGAAAAAAGTACCTGTTAAAAAAAGTATTTTTTGAATTGATTTTGGGTCGCTGAACAAGAAAATGACATTCATTCATTTTTCCAAAGAAGCGTTCTCGAGATATCAACAGGTTTTTTTCTGTATTTTCATATTTTAGCATAAATATTAATAATGGTAATTCTAATTTGTGAATACTTAAATATTTTGAACAAATATTGTTTTCCTTTTTCCAACGTTATATTCTTTGTGTTGATCGGACCAGAAACCATCGAGCTCAAAGTTTACAAAAACATGATTTTTCGACCTTTTTGGAAAATTATTTTATTTCAATTGTTCCGTTAAGATAGAAAAAAAATATTAAAAAAACTTTTAAGGATTCAGGATAAAGATAATGATTTTACAAAACTTAGTCTGTGCAATGTATTAAGTGATTGTAACGATACTGAGTTTTTAGTTTTTCTCAAAAAATTCAATAACGGAAATATGATGGACACGTATTTCGAGAAATTTTCCATAAATTTTAGTTATATCCGTTTTTTCATTACTGGCTCAAGAGACTTCGTTAAAATGTGGCAACAGGTTCTTTTTATGATTTTGAAAAGTATTGTTTATATAATTTTTCAAAAAAATTGTTAACAAAAATTAGGTAGCTAAATAAAAAATATATTTTTGAAAATTTTATTTGTCCAATATGAAAAATACCAAAAACTAAATTGTTCAATGACTAAAAAATATATTATTACTTTGAGCTACAAAAGCAAATTCTTGCTATCCAGTCAATGAATGACGGTTTTTTATTTTAATCTTTTTTATTTTTTCATTTTTGAAATTTACACAGCTATTAGATATTTGGTAAAAAAAATTTTTTCTATTTCATAATTTTCTGTAGTCTTTGAGCCAAGATAACAGTTAAATGATTTTATTTTTTCTTCCGCTTAAATACTATTTACCCAAGCCTCATTAAATGATGGTTTAACTTTATTGAGCAACACGATCAAATTACCTTTAATATGTCACACATAACTGTTCATGCTATAAGAGCTTCGCAAACTTGAAAAGAGTTTCATCAAAATTCAAAAAAATTGTCTGCTCTTGGTCATCGTACTCCACCAGCCACCAGTGGAGAACGGACGGTACCGTTGGCCCACAAAAGGATTCGAGATGGTTCGTTATAAAATTTGTTACTTTTTCGTTTATTGTCGGATTTTAAAGAATGACGTGTTTAAAATTGAACTGAAATATCAGGCTACAACTTATTGTAAACTCTTTTATACAGTTACATATACAAATAATTAGTAAAAGGTGATGAAGAGCAAAATCAATTTTTGTTATCTTATTTTTTTTTTGCAAAATGGTATGAAATTTGTTTGAATTTCATAAAACGATGTTCTACAATATTGTTGGTACAAGAGTTTCCTTATTATGCAATAAACATTTTCAAACATTTTAAATGCATATTTACACATTTAAGAGAGAAAAATATCAGAAAAACACATAAAAACACATTGCATATTAAAATCTGTAGCTTTAGTTTAAGTTGCAGGATTTTATTAAATTAAACAGATTCTATTTGATAAAATGAAAGACTTTAATTCTACATGCAAATATTCGTCAATTATATTATAAATTATTGCCACAAGGGCCGTTAAATTAAAATATGTTTTTAATGAACGCGATACAAAGTTTTTAGATTAAATCAAAAACAAAGACTGTATTATAATATATTACAGAAAAAGCATCGAACAAAATGCCCTTTTTATGCTCTTTTGACTATGTCTACTCAAATAATTTTAAATTTCTATTAAACTACACCTAAAATGTATAGATTTATTTTGATATACAATTTTTTTCAATAAGCTCCACAATATTATTAAATAATATAAAAATAGTATAAATTCGATTTCTCACATAAATCTGTTAAAAAATTAAGAATATATTTTCCACGTAAACAAAATAGCTTTTAACTTTATAGTAAAACTTAACTTAACTTTCAAAGTTAAGGTATCAGTGGAAAGATTGAATCTTATACAATAGGCTCCACAAAGAAAAAATTATCAATTTTCACATTACCCATAATTTTTACATTTTTTTAATTTATTATCATATATTTCTGTATAAAAAATTTTTAAAAATAAATATTGAAAGGAACTTCACTTCTGGCACGCGGACATACTTAGGTCCTCAGACCTTAAAAAGTCCGTTGTGATCCCCTTAAGGGGCATAGGGCCTCCACTACTCCTACGCGCCATCGTGTACGGTTTCTGGAAATATAACGTAGTTCTCTCCAACTCTTTCCCAGCTGTGCAGATTCACTTTCGACTGTCCTGCGCCATGTGCTTCTCGGCCGACCAGACCCTCTACCTGCCTGTGTGAGTGGGTTCCATTGCATCGCTTTGCCAGCAATGCAACCGTTGCCTTTTCGAAGCGTATGACCAATCCATTGCCACTTACGCCAGCGAATAGTACTGTCAATGGATTCTTGACCCGTTCGTCTATGAAGTTCTTCATTAGAAATATGGTTGGGCCAAAAAATCCTTAAGATGTTTCGTAGACACCTATTCACGAACGATTGCAGCTTGAGTGTGACAGTTGCTAAGATTTTCCAAGTGCTGCACCAATACAGAAGCACTGATTCAACATTGGAGCTTGGTCTTTAAGCTTATAGCGTTGTTTCTCCATATTTTGGACAGCATTCCGAAAGCAGCCTTTGCCTTTTTGATACGACTGTCGACATCTTGTTCGGTTCCACCTTTGGTAGAGACAAAACTATTGAAGATATTGAAAGTCTTTTACTTCCCTACCGGTTGTCCAGAAATATTGACTTGAACGGATGAGTTACTTCCGAGGCTGATCATTTTTGTTTTTGCCGTGTTAATTTTCAACCCCACGATTTCTGCTTCTCCCTCCACCCTTGTTGTCATTTGATGGAGATCCATGATTCACGTCCGCGTAGTCCAGATGTTTTAGTTGGGATGTCAGACTCCATTGAATTTGACTATTTCCGTTTAACAGGGCTGCACGTAGCACATCACTTATCACTAGCAGGAAAAGTATTGGCGCCAGTATGCAACCCTGTCTGGCTCCACAACGGATTTTGAATTCATCCGACAACCTTCCTCTATGTAAAACGTGACATTTGCATCCATCGTAGGTTGCTTTAATAATAGCGATTAACTTAGCTGGAATGCCTCTCCTGCGTAAGGCAATCCAAATAAATTCTCTGTTAACACTATCAAACGCATTTTCAAAATCAATGAACAGCAGGTGAAGTGGTGATCGATATTCGACGCACTGTTCAATAATGATCCGCAAGGTGTTAATGTGGTCAACACAGGATGAACCAGTGCGGAAACCTGCTTGTTCGGCGTCGAGTGTGTCTTCTAGATGTTTGAAGTACAAATGATCTAAATTTGCACTATTCTGAAGGCGCTTTGGGTTTTAAAGTGGTGATATTCTTATCTTTATTATTTTGTCCGCAAATTATGTGAAGTCAAATCTTATGACTATTTAAATTTTACAAGTAATTCATACATTTTACTTCGAAAAACGCCAGAGCGCCTTCAAAATAGTTCAAATTTAGATCATTAGTTCCTTAAATTTTATCAGGTAAAGGCTACCTGAAACCATTCATAAGACATTTTTAAAAATCTGTATATTGTCTACGTTTGGCTTGCTCTTTTAATACAGTTTCATTAAAATATAATTTCCTAACATTAAAGTGTTATATTTAAAGTATTAAATTTTAATCCTTTGGATTATATTTTAATCCTTTGAATTACATTTTAATCCTTTGGATTACATTCTAGTCTTTTTCGTATCGAGAATATCAATTTTAATACAATATTGTTAGAATGTAATACAATATAGTTTAATTTATACAGTCCGTAACAGAATGACAAGGTACCTGCTATGTAAGCGATAGGCTAAGGGGTTTAATTCCAGGTAGCCCGCTTAACTTTTTTTTTTTAATCGTTTGCAGAATGTGTTTAACCCAAATGAATTTAGCAAATTCCTGCAAACGAAGACGAAAAATTGAACAGCAAACGAAAAAGTCGTTTGGGCAATATTTTCGTTTGCCGCAAACGATTTGTTTTCTCAGTGTATGAAAAATGAATTTTTAGAAAACAAAAATTGAAAATGTCTAGAACAGCTTCTAAAAAAATATATATTATAGTCATTTCTGATATGATTATTTGGCAGGTAGATATCTAGCGTTAATTTTGGTCCTAAGGAAACGATTTTTATTCCTCCAGGAAATAACCCAAGGCCCTTGACCACCAAATTTCAAAAAGATCGCTTAGGCTGTAAGTAAATTTTAATTTGCGGTACGAATTTCTCATGAAAAACTTTATCCTTGTGACTGATACTCCCACCAATTGCGTGTGTCCGTGTAGTTTAGCAGTAATCGAGAGAAGCTTTAATTTTCTCCCACTGTAATTGAACTCTGATCTCACGATAACAATCAAACAATACTAAAATTCAATTTTAAATTGACGCGACGTGACATAGATAAAATGACGAGGTATTTTCTGGATTATTTTATTATTATAATTAATATTTTCTTACTTTCAACTTTGCCTGCCATCACAATTGCCATATCAAAATGAACATAGAAAAAATGATGCTATCTTAAGCAGAATATTATCCAAAACAAAGAAAGCTATACTGTAGCTCCTCCCTGGCAGAGCTCAACTCTAACTTTTTTTTTTTTAGACAAGAAAAAATCATTGTGGAAAGTTAACCTACTCTAGGTTCGTAGCTTCGTATAGTTTGAATGTTCTGCTCTTGTTTTTCGCTCCTTGATAGCTTATGCAATTTGTTAAAATTTTCTTTCGCAATTTTCAGCCTTTTGAATGGGACTTAAGCTTTATTTAAGTTTTTCGTCCTTGGTCTACTGGGTTAGAGTTTTTTCCAGATTGTTAACGGTTAAACGAAACAGAATAAAGGAAAATATTCATTAAACAAGCACAAAGTTGTTCTCTTTTTGCTTTTATAATAATTTTCAAAGGCAAATTGCGTTCAAGGAGTACCTTCATATTTCTATACATTCTACTTACATTATTATAACTTTGCCTACATAGATTCCAAAAAAATATAGCTATTAATGAATTATGATTTTTTAATGCAATAGATAGGAAATTGTTTATTTATCTTGCTGTTTGTCTGTTTTTTTTTTTTTGTGTGCAAACACGTCCTTTCTGAGGCAAACATTGAAAGGTGAACCTATTATTTTTGATGCATTAACTCTCACATTGTTTGCAATGTAAATACAAAAACTCATTAAAACTTCGAGAAATATTTTTTTTTGTTCCAGAAAACACAACACAGAAAATATGAAACAAAAATGACGAATCTGGGTCTTGAGACTCGACGATCGATAATGTTATGACAGGTGAATGTAAGGACATTGCATACACGACGACATTATATGGCATTTGTCGGCGAATATTATATAATAAGCAACAAAGAACAGACTGAAGACATTTTAATAAGAGACACCTGCAGTATTTAATTTTTTTAATTTAAAAAAAAAAAAAAACGTATTCAATCCGGTACATATATGTAAGTAGTACTTGGTACTTAAAAATTTAATTATCATGCATGACAGTTATTTACAATGCAAGGTACCGGCTCTTTTACTCCGTGGTCGGTGGTTTCCTTTTGCACAAGGACTCATAGGGCATATTGCCAAGTCCATCAGAAGAAAAACAAAACGCAAACATAATGTCGACTTGGTTATTCAATTAAATGCATGACTGGGTTGGGTGAACTTGATATTATGTATACTGTTAAAGTACCTTTTAATTAAAAAAATGATAAATATTTACTTCTACATGGAATATAAATATTAATATACTGTTATTGTCTTTAACAAATTCTTAAATAATCTTAAGCTAAATACACACGAAATACATATATGTATGTATCATAGATCCAACCTCCAACCAAATTGACCACTTCGCGATCAGCCGACGTTTTAGAAGTAGTCTCCTGGACGTCAGGAACAGAAGAGGGGCAGACATGGGATAGGCCCGGGACAACCATCTGATGGTAGCTCTCGTAAGATTACGCACAGCTGCAGTTCGGAGATCCCAAGCAAACACTCGAATGCCTAGGTTTACTACCGACAGACTAAAGGACCCCGTAGTTCGCCAACAACTAGGAGACCATCTTTCCCAAGGACTGAGAGCAATCAGCAGCAGTGAACCTACCTCCATCGAAGACCAATGGTGTGCTATGAAAAATGTGTTTATAACCGGTGGTGAAAGAATAGTCGGTCGGGCACAAGGAAGAAATAGTGCTTGGCTATCCGCAGAAACCTGGGAAAAGATCGACGAAAGAAAACAACTACGAGCTCGCATCACAGCTCCTCAAGCAGCAGAGAGAAACGAGCTAGAATCCACGTATCGCATGATGAGAGATGTTTACCGTAGCGTGAAACGTGACAAGCGTAACTACATCAACGCATTAGCTGAAGAAGCAAAGAGGCCGCAAATCGGTGTGACAGCAGAACTGTTTATAAGTCACCAAGGAGCTTACTGGAGTACAATGCTGCAAACAACACCTGGTGAAAGATATACATAGATGGTTCCCTGCTCCATACGGATGAGGACCAGCTCAGAAGGTGGAAGGAACACTTCCCTTCGATTTAAACCGTTTGTTCGCCAGCGATGCGCATCCAATTCCTGATGACCCGTCCGAAGCAACAAATGCCCGAATCCGCACCACACCTCCCAGTAGAGAAGAGATAATTGCCGCAATTAAAACACTGAAGAACAACAAGGCTGTAGGACTTGACTCATAACGAGAGCCTGTAACTCTAAGTGCTTCCCGGAGGAGTGGAAAAAGGGAATGATCGTCAAGCTCCTGAAAAAGGGAGATTTGATGCAGTGTGAAAACTGGAGAGGGATTTGCGTTCTGCCTGCGGTTGCCAAGATAGCAGCAAAAATTATATTAGAGTGAGAGAACAAGCAGGTTTCCGCACTGGTTCATCCTGTGTTGACCACATTGACATCTTGCGGATCATTATTGAACAGTGCGTCGAATATCGATCACTACTTCACCTGCTGTTCATTGATTTTGAAAAAGCGTTTGATAGTGATAACAGAGAATTTATTTGGATTGTCTTACGCAGGAGAGGCATTCCAGATAAGTTAATCGCTATTATTAAAGCAACCTACGATGGATGCAAATGTCACGTTTTACATAGAGGAAGGTTGTCGGATCAATTCGAAGTCCATTGTGGAGTCAGACAGGGTTGCATACTGTCACCAATACTTTTCCTGTTAGTGATAAGTGATGTGCTGCGTGCAGCCCTGTTAACCGGAAATAGTCGAATTCAATGGAGTCTGACATCCCAACTCAAACATCTGGACTACGCGGACGACGTATGCTTACTTTCTCATAGGATCATGGATCTCCATCAAATAACAACAAGGGTGGAGGGAGAAGCAGAAATCGTGGGGCTGAAAATTAACACGGCAAAAACAAAAATGATCAGCCTCGGAAGTAACTCATCCGTTCAAGTCAATATTTCTGGACAACCGGTAGAGAAAGTAGAAGACTTTTAATATCTTGGGAGTTTTGTCTCTACCAAAGGCGGAACCGAACAAGATGTCGACAGCCGTATCAAAAAAGCAAAGGCTGCTTTCGGAATGCTGTCCAAAATATGGAGAAACAACGCTATAAGCTTAAAGACCAAGCTCCAATGTTGAATCAGTGCTTCTGTATTGGTGCAGCACTTGGAAAATCTTAGCAACTGTCACACTCAAGCTGCAATCGTTCGTGAATAGGTGTCTACGAAACATCTTAAGGATTTTTTGGCCCAACCATATTTCTAATGAAGAACTTCATAGACGAACGGGTCAAGAATCCATTGACAGTACTATTCGCTGGCGTAAGTGGCAATGGATTGGTCATACGCTTCGAAAAGGCAACGGTTGCATTGCTGGCAAAGCGATGCAATGGAACCCACTCACACAGGCAGGTAGAGGGTCTGGTCGGCCGAGAAGCACATGGCGCAGGACAGTCGAAAGTGAATCTGCACAGCTGGGAAAGAGTTGGAGAGAACTACGTTATATTTCCAGAAACCGTACACGATGGCGCGTAGGAGTAGTGGAGGCCCTATGCCCCTTAAGGGGATCACAACGGACTTTTTAAGGTCTGAGGACCTAAGTAATTTGTTTGTGATAGTCTATTTTTCAAAAACTCTCCCTTACAAGTAATTTCGAAAGAAAATGCAATCCGGATTAGATCTGGTGAGCTTACCTACACATATATGAAATTCAATTCAAAAAGTTATCTATACTTCTACGGTAATGTCTTTTTGACAATTTTCAATATATTTGTATATTTATTTTGTCTATCATTAAATGTTACATTACATTAAAAATATACATTTTAAAATAAAAAAAAAGAATATAATACAAATTTAAAACAAAATCAAACAAGCAAAAAAAATAAATACCTGGCTTAAATAAAATTAAATTTTGCTCTTCATTTTTGTTTTTGAACTCAAATGAAATAATCATGCCGGAAACAATTTTTTTTTTTATTTTTATCCCGAAATGGCATACAAATTAATTTGATTGCAATGTAACGACCTGTAACCACTTTAATCCGTATATCCATCGAAATATTTAAATTTTAATATTCAACAATTATTCACAAGCTCCATTATATTAAATCAAAATAAATTGACTTAAGCCTGACATCTATCAAACCCACACATTGTGGACGTTAACAATTAATTCCACACCGTTTGGCATCGCGCTTTGAAAGCAATGACAGTATATAATCTAGTTGTATAGGCTGTCAAACAGTTGGGCAAATTTTAATTGTAATCATAAATATTCGTTCTAAAACACATAAAATAGAAGCCATACCATAAAATATAAAAACTAAAACAAAAAGGCCAAAAGAATCATAATAAAACCAAAAAGCTATGGCCAGTGACGCATAACATGATTTCTGTGACAGAAAACGTTAAATAATGTCATCTCAGCCTTACCGCACATTTCGCACAAGGAATCCAGTGATGTAGACATAAACACCACAAGAAATGCCAAAACAAGATGGCAAAAACAGTTATGCTTGAGTTGCGGCTATTTGGAAAACAGGTAACTTGTTACCGTATCTTTGACGAGTTGTCTTTTTTTGCGAGTCAAAAGCATTGCTCCAACATGACACGTCGAATTTCTCAAAAATTCATCACACAACCAGAGAAATAGTGAACGTAGCAAAATCACTTCCAGCTGGCATTGCAGGAGACGTATGTACCTACCATGTCATGTGACTAGGAACAAAAAAAAAAGTTACGTGTAGAAACATACGCACATGCACCTATTTGGCTCCAGTTGTGGCTGCTGGTTTTGGCAATTTATCACTCATACGCCCTAGTACACCACCGACATTTGGTTCCTCGTCCGCAGCCACCGTCGTCGTCGTTGTCGCTCGTCGCTTGGTTACTCCTCATTCCAATTTTTGTGGTGAGAAGTAGGATGCATTGTGCACCTAACTCATAGATTCCAACTAAAGATTAATTGTGTGGAATGAGCTTATAAAAAAATGTTGGCAGAGGGCACTACACTTTAAAAACTAACAGTGAAAATAATGTTGGAACTTAAATAACATGTAACATTGCATCTACGTGAAATCACATCTATTTTTGGTTTAAGCTCAGATAGAGCCTCTTCCCAGAAACAACTGCTAAAAGTAGTGTATATTCTTTTGATAGCTTAATTGATGGTTGAAATATCCAGGCAAAGTTAATTATTTAATGGTAGGGTTATTAAAAAAAAATAAAATGCACGACTGGGTCGCACGTACTTGCTCTTATAGATAAAGTTACTATATATGCAAAGCCTTTTTAAATAAAAAGTTGTAAGTGCAGTCTTAGAAAAAAAATGAAAAAAGCATAAAATTCGATTTTCAAATGACTAAAACAGCTTCTTTAATGAATTTTAACTCAAAACGAAATATGCAATCTGATTTTTTCTATAATGAAAAAAATTTTGCAAGGACGTTTATAAAAAAAAAATTGGTACACCATTTTTAAGATATTATTTATCAACATACAAAAACTAAATTTTGAAAAAAAATATTGAGTAGTTTTCGAAAAAATAATTTTTCAAAAAAAAAAAATTTATTATTTTTATTTTTATTACTGCAACTTAAAAGCATTCATGTAAAAAAATGGTTGAAATTGATTGAGCCATGAAGGAGAAAATCAGAATATAATTTCTATGGCAGGTACCGTTAATAACGGTTTTTGAAAAAAAATGGTTTCCATTTAAAAATAGATCTTATCTTAAAAACTGACCGTGATTTTTTTAATCAAAATCGTAGTCACCGTTTTTGAGAAAAATGAGTTTTTCTAAAACCGGTACATGACAGGTACCGTTATTTGGGGTAAAAAAAAAATTCAAAAAAATGTCTGGAGATATTCTCCAAAAACCGCCACATACCAAGTTTGAAGTAAATCGACCCATCCGTTTAGGCTGTGGTCTCTGATACATACAGACAGACAGACAGACAGACAGACAGAATTGTGGACCCACTTTTTTCTCATTCTCTGTCATCGTAATGTCATGTTTGATTGTTATCATCAATACTCAATTTTTCTTTTCCGTATACATAATTAAGTGTTGGTATAAGCAAATAAACCGAATGTCTGAAAATTATTCTATTTCAACATATATGTGACGTCATGAAGCGCAAAAGATTTGCCGTTGTCGATGGTGTTGTCGTTAGCAGTATGTCATCGTCGTTGGCGTTAGAAATTTGTAAGCCCGACAACTTTTATTAGAGTCAATATAATTGCAATCTGTAAATGCCAAATTTTGTGCCTAGAAACACCTCGGAATTGCAAAAGAAGGAGTTCCAACCTTTAATTTGAAACTACATATGTCATTGTTAAACTCGATGAGTACACTTATGCACAGAATATCTTCCTTTTCCTATTGTATTATTAATTTTGAACAAACATTGGTTCTGTCTTAGGAAACTGTCCAGCTGTCACCTAAAATTGCTTTGTCTGGGCTTTGATTTGACATCAAAAAATGTCCAAACTTTCTTGAGCAACACACAAGAAACTAAGGAAAAAATCGAGTAAATCGTTTCAAACATAAAAAAGTGCAATACTTTGAGCGTGAACATTTTTATGTACGTGCACCGTTGTCGGCTCAATTGTGAAACTCTAATATGATGTTGAATCATAATTTTATATATCTTGGGTAAAAAGTAATGACGCATCGTGTACAAAAACTCTTTTTACCTTTATCTCCGCTCATCTGAAAACTTTGAAGTCACCATTCCCACAAGGTCAGCTTGGGAGGAAGGGGCCTTGTTAGAAAATGAATCAATTCATTTCTATACGGATGGATCGAAAACTGAAAATGGGGTGGGTGGTGGAGTGTACTCAGATAGACTAAACCTTAGTCTCTCCTTCCGCCTTCCAAACCATTGTAGCGTATTCCAAGCGGAAATTCTGGCGATAAGGGAAGTCTTGTCCTGGCTTAAAGAAAACGTGATATCCAGTTCGGATATCCGCATCTTCTCAGATAGTCAGGCTGCTTTGAAGTCAATTGTATCAGTCTCCTCAAACTCCAACACAGCCCAAGACTGTCGATCGTCTCTAACGGAGATGGCCAAACAGTTTGATATTCACCTTATCTGGGTGCTGGGACACCGGGACATTCCGGGGAATTGCAAAGCCGATGAACTCGCCAGAATTGGAACGGAAATGCCTATCCTGCCCAACAAGGCAAATATAGGTATTCCCATAGCTACAATAAAACTACTGCTGAAACGAATCGCTTGGAACAATCAAATACAAGATGGCTTAACACTACCACGTGTACAGCGACCAAACGAATCTGGCCCAAACTAGATTTGAAACGGTCAAATTGCCTTCTGTCCCTCAGCAGATCTCAAATCAGCTCTGTAATAGGTGTCATAACGGGACACTGTCTTATTGGTAGACACGCGGCACGACTCGGTGTACTATCAAATGATTTCTGCAGGAGCTGTTTAAACGAAGAAGAGGAAGAAACAATTTCACACCTTCTCTGTACATGCCCTGCTCTCTCCTATAGACGCAAACTTCATTTAGGAGACTACTTCTTAATGAACCTAGCGATCTCTCAAACACAGACATTAGAAGTCTCACTCGCTTCATTAGAAGCTCTAAATGGTTTTAACTAGTAGGGAACTTTTTTTTTTTTTTTTTTTTGTTCACTATAGTTCGTGGTATCACAATGGACCTCTATTGGTCTAAGTGTGTCAGATAGCTTTAATGACAGCCACTTTAACCTTAACCTTAACCTTAACCTTAACCGCTCATCTGAAAACTTGTACAAAAATGTATTAAGCTCTTATCTAATGGCTGTGTAGATTTCAAGGGCCGTTAGAAACGCTCAAGAAACTTGGACCGAAAATTCTTGTTTCTACTGTAACTCATTCAATGAAAAAATTTAAAAATCCAGTTCCCTTAAATATGTGTAGGCAACAAATGTCGTTTTGACAAAATATTTATCCCGTTGTTCTTCGATTTTAAAACGTTTCAAAACGTATGTATATTCAGGGCACAAAAAATCCATGTGTTTTAAAAAAAATCCGTATTTGTCGCCTAATTTTTTTTAAATTTTTATCTATCACATTGATAGATTCTCAAAAAAATCTACTTAACTCACAATTACATTCTTTTCTTTTCAGGTGTAAAAAAAACTGTTTAATTTTCGAAAAAAAATCATATCTCGAAAAATTTATTATTTTAGAATTTCATGGCAAACCAAAAATAGTCATCATTTCTATTAGTCCATCTATGAAAATAAATTTCATAATTTTAGCACTCTTCTCTTTTTTCGAATTGTACAAAAACTTTTTCTTCAAAACTTTTCTTCTTGTTTGTGTGAAAAAGTCTATGTGTTGTTACTAATTGAATATTTTTCTAAACTCCGCCGGTAAAGAAGTATAACTTCAAAAATATGGATATCGTTCACTAAAATGATTTGTAGCTTTAGTTTTAGCAGTCGGATCTTAAAGATTGAGTTCCTTAAATTTGACAAAAATATTTGGTTAAAAATTACTTTAAAATCATTATGCACCAATTTTGAAGAATATCTCATAGTGCGTTTGGGCAGATGAAATGTGCACAGACTAAGGCACTAGCAATCGGGGTCTTTACGCTAGTTTAAATTAAAATAAGTTAAATAAATTGTTATACTTTAAGCATAATTTCTTTTACCAATCTTATATTGGTATATGCACTCAGAGAAATAATTTTTTTTTCGTTTGCGGCTAATGAATATCCTTTGAATTAAATGAAAATCATTTGATGAAAAGTCAACTGTATTATATTTGACCCAAATTGTAATTCTATTACGGCAAATATAATGCAAAACAATCCATTCGTTTGGAGCTCATTTTTATGGAATGATTGCTTCCCACATCTAAGCACCTGTTCGTGTACTAGAAGCATCTTTTGGACCTCTCCAGAAAGTAGTTTGTTGCAAAGAACTTCACTTTTAGTGTAAATATACTTACATTATATTTACAGCAAATGACTTCAGGAAACAAACTTTCTTAATAATTGACTCTTTATTTGTGGTGTTCATATGCATTTTATGCTACACAAAAGTTATCTAGTTCGTGGCGCAATAGCAGCAATAGCATAGCAGCAGCCTTTGTTCGAAATCGATAGCTGAGAGATTCAATCACCGGTGTTACGCTGAACTTTCGAAGTTGAAACATTTCTATTCAATAAACGAAAAGTCGTTTGAAAAGTCTTTCTCTCATTTTATTTATATGCATTCTACGCCACAGATAGATTTTAAGAATGTAGCAAACGTTATTTGAGCATAGTGTTATTTAACGCTTACTATGATTCAATGAACAAAAAAATTAAAAATTTATTATTTTTGTTCTTCTTTGTACAGTTTAATTTTTTTTATCATTGTACAATTAAGAGACTAAAATAAAACAAAAATTGTTTAAACAATTTTTATTAAAAGTTATTAACTGTTTGCCATATATGGCTTGTTGTGCAGTTACATATTTTTTTTTTTTTTGAAACTTAACTTTTTGCATAGGATGGCTAAATGACTTGTGTTTGCAGTTATTTCCGTATTGCTTATTATTTTTCCCCATTTCGAAATGTAATCCAATTGTTTGTTGCTTCCATTGCAAGTCCTTTCACTTATATTCAGTAGGAGTGACTGACTTTATAAAGCTCATATTTAACAAAATTATCATTATTAGCGAAATGGAGACATGTTTTTATTTCTTCTCAACACCTGACATGGCATAGCCTCATTAACAGGATAATGTTCTTGTTGAGTAAGCTAGTTGATGCTTTCAATACCTTCTTGAAATATCTTCTTTAGAAGGCAATTCGATGAGGGACGTGAATAAAGAAAGACAATCGAATTGTTCCATTTCACTTCGAGTAATGTTGCTTTGAAATGTTTTGTGTTGGATTCCTTAAAAATCATGTCTAATAATTCTCTAGCTAAAAGCCAATCATAAAGAAAAGAAGTGAGTGGGCGTTGTTTTCTCACTCCAAAAACAATGAAAAGTTCAAATATAAATTTTTTGGTGAATGCACAAGCAGCCATATAAAGGGTTTTCCAATAAGAGGTGTTATTTTGATATTCAAAGAAAAATGGCATTTTTGGAGATAAATGATCGGATGTTTATTTCATTATAAAGAAGAAGGTATGCCGTTAATAATGGAACACAACATCAGCCAAATGGCCGGCAAGACCACGCTTACAGGACCATATCCTTTTCATGAAATTTTCCATAACCAAATCGCAAAGTGGCTGCCCTATGACCTCGATAGCCTCACGAATTTCATCTTTGAGGTCTTGAATCGACCCTGGGCTGTTGGCGTAGACCTTATCTTTCACGTGGCCCCAAAGGAAGAAGTCGCAAGGTGTTAAATCACAAGATCTCGGTGGCCAATTGTGATCACCTCTTCGAGAGATAACACGGTCCGGAAACTTTTCCCGTAAAAGATCGATGGTTTCATTGCTTGTGTGGCACGTAGCGCCGTCTTGTTGAAAGTAAACGTTGTCCAGATCAATACCATCCAATTCAGGCCATAAAAAATCATTAATCATCTCTCGATAGCGCAATCCATTTACCGTAACTGTTGCTCCAGCCTCATTTTCGAAAAAGTAAGGTCCAATGACCCCGCGGGACCATAAACCGCACCAAACAGTCACGCGTTGAGGATGGAGAGGCTTTTCAACAATAACTCTTGGGTTTTCCGAGCCACAGATGCGACAGTTTTGCTTGTTGACGTAGCCTCCGAGGTGGAAATGGGCCTCATCAGTCAAGATGATTTTTCGATGAAATTCCAGTTCATTTTCATGCATTTCAAGGACACAATCAGCAAAGACACGACGTTGTTGATGATCAGCCGGCTTGAGTTCTTGTGTTAACTGAACTTTATAAGCCTTAAGACCCAAGTCTTTATGCAAAATACGGTGTAATGACGTTTGTGGAATGCCTAATTCCCAAGAACGACGAGGAATGGACAAACCTGGGTTTTCTTCAACACTTTGGGCTACAACAGCAATATTCTCAGTTGTTCTTGAGCGACGTGCACGGGTTTTATTCTTCACATCACTAACTTGTCCCAACAGCTCGAATTTGTCCACCAATTTCTGTATTGCGGTCCGACAAGGTGCTTCACGACGACCCAAAAATGTTTTAGTTTTACGAACCGTCTCTGTCAAATTTTCACCATTTTTATAGTGAATTTTAATAATTTCAATGCGTTGTTGAAGCGTGTATCGTTCCATTATTAATAGCGTAGTTTCTACTTGTCAAATGTCAAAAAATGATAGCTTCAAAAGTGACAACTACTGAAATAGCGGGCTATTCAAAATAACACCTCTTATTGGAAAACCCTTTATGACATAACTTAATATGTTGTGAATGGATAAAGGGCCATATTTGTGTACGTTGATAAAAACACGCCGTCTCTTCAAATCTACAGACATAATTGAACTTTTAACAATAAAATTATACAAACCAATGTTAAATCTCACTAAAAAAAGAAAATAAAAGCCTTTAAACTGTTGGAGAGCCAGTAGCAAATCAACTTTTGTTTCAGCATTTTTCTAATCTGTCTAATTTTTTTTGAAGTTTTTCACTATCGTGCAAAGAAAAAAACAAAAACACATTAAAAAATAACTATTCTTAATGATCAAAAGGTAATTTTTAGTGGCAGTTGCATAATTTCGTTAGTCAGCGTTTAAAAATCAAAAGCCATATATGACTTCTTGAGCAGTAGGGGGTTTAGAAGTGTCATTAGACCACAATAGACACGGGCACTACTTCAAACTTAAAATATATTATTTAAGTTAATAATGCATATCATCAAGTTTTCAATTAAACTTAAAAATCATTACTCAAAATATGCATCACCACTAACTCATTTAGTATTAAAATAATTCTTTCGTTTATTCCAAACTTTTTTCGTGGTGTCTAACCATCAGTCTGACATTTGACTCGCTTAGATCACCTTCTATAGGGTATAATGCTTATCGTTAGTGCAGACAGTGTATACACTACACACACATGCATAGATATTATTATATAGGCACTACTAGCAGTTTCAACACGAATGCTTGAAAGGAAGTAGAGTCGGCAGCACCTACATATAGGTATGTCATCTGTGTAGAAAATTCTTGACCGGAAAATGTCCCTTTTTTGTCACAAACTACTTTGGGTAATATTTTCCATTTTTTCGTGTCTTCTTCCTCTCGAGACCTCTATGAAAAGGTGATGGAGAGTCATAAATTATTGATATCATTGTGGAGAACCAATTCCCCTGGAAGCAAGTTGGTGTCTGAAAATGTTCACTTATCCTGCTGGTATCCAGTTTTCTTCTTTTTTTTTTTCTTTTTAATTTTCTTGGAAATGCCTGATGGATAGGCCTCATTTCTCGTGAGTTAAACGATGTTTTTTTTTGTGATGATGAAAGCAATGAAAGCATTTCTAGCATTTATCGGTAAAGTGCTTTCAGCTGGGATCAAGCCTAAGGATATACATTTTTGTTTAAATGTTTTCCCTTTTCACACTTCCTTAGGTACTCATTTTAGTCTCAAGTCTGATATGAGGAATGGTGTGATGATGATATTCATGTGTGAATATGTTGCGGTAGATGAAGGTTTTGTTTTTATTTTTTGTTTATATTTTTTTTTTTGGTGCCTCTGGGGGAATCGAAACGATGCGATTCCATTGACTTAATGGGGTTTTTATGGTAAATGTATTGAAAGTTAGATTAATAGGAAAAAAATTGATTCACAATCTGTCATCAAAGAATCTTTATGGGTAACTTAATAAGACGAGGAGTTTGTTGTAATGTTATCGGTGTGGAAATTTTGTTTTGGTGTTATATGCTGAAACGCTATTTTGGTTCTGTTTGAGTGATCATGAATCAATAAACATTTTTTTTATCTAAAAATATTGATAAGGCAGCTCTTATACGCTTTAACGCAGCATATTATGAAAAGAAATAAAATATTTCAGTTAGGAAAAATCGTTTATTCCTAGTCAGTAGTCATGTGCCTTTAATGAGAGAGGATTTTGCTTTTATTTCTGGTATTAAATAAATTTGTGTTTGCAACCACAACAAATGTTTATTAAAAGTCAATCGATTAATTTTACCAGAAATTGGCATTAATTAATATCAATAGAAAGTCAAACAATTTACAATAAAACTGAAATTAAGTTGGGTATTAAATTCATTTTTATGACAAATTGTCGATTAAAAGAAATATTTTTACACATTTCTATAAGTTTTTGATCAGTGATTAATTGGCAAACAAAAACTCTTAGTGATCATTATACGCAGGCGTTACCAACCAAGAAAAGAACTCTATCTATTCAACCTACAACTATTTCCTTTTCGATAGGACTCACCGTTTAAGAGTAATGTGCAAAACACTGTTTTTTCGACATTTGAAACATTTTAATATCGCAATATCTTCTAGATGATTGCTCGTAGAAAAAAAAATTTCATACATTTTTTTAGGCAATCACAAAACCTACAAGGCTCCCATACATATATGCTTTCTTGATAGATTCTCCCGTTTCAAAGTTAAATGCGAAACACAAAATTATTTGACATTTAACCTTGAATAACTTTTTCTGCATATACATGGGACTTTTGGGGACTTTTGACATTTTACTTTTATCGATGTTCCAATGCTCAGTAGCAATTTTCTGCTTTATGCGAATTATTTCTGGGTTGATTGTCTATTTTGCCCAGACATTGAGTAAAATGATTGGTCATAGCAGGCCACATCATCATCATCATCATCGGCTCTACAACAAGTCTCTCCACCTATCCCGGTCTCGAGCCGACGACGCACGCCATCCAGTTGCACACCCCAAGGCTTCGGGCGTCCTGGTCTACGCCATCTCTCCAGCGCAAGTATGGTCTACCACGCTGCCGTCTACCATAGAATGTACCACAAAAGACTTTCCGAGCAGGTTCCTCTTCGCTCATACGAGCTAGGTGCCCTGCCCACCGGAGTCTACCGAGCTTAATTTTTGTCACTTTGTCTGCTTCAAGGTAGATTGCGTACAACTCATGATTGTACCGTCTCCGGAATCGTCCTTCCTCACATATGGGGCCAACAATTCTCCGTAAGACTTTTCTCTCGAACGCGGCTAAGAGGTCACAGTGCCTGTTGCTAAGCACCCAAGTCTCGGATCCATACATGAGTACTGGCAGGACCATGGTCCTGTACAGCAGCAGTTTTGAAGTTATGGTTAGATTTCTGGATTTGAATAGCTTTGACAGGCTGTAGTAGGCTCTGTTGGATTTGAGAAGCCGCCCGCGTATTTCTTCTTCTATGTTGTTATCGGCTGTCGGTATCTGGCTGGACCTGTTGAAGATGATTCCTCTTGTTGCCGTGCCAGAGCAGACCACAAGAGTTGTCAAAATCATAATTACTACTTGCTTTACTTTACTTTTCTTTAGACAGAGCTTACAATCCAGGATGGACTATCGCCTCAACCAACGTGCCTCTCCAGCCGGACCTTTCCCTAGCTAGCCACCTGCAGTTAAGAACTCCAAGTTGGTTGAGGTTATCCTCGACCTGTGTGCGTACATCATCAGGATTCAATTGGAAGACTCGTCGTGCCGGTGCGTTGATATCCATAGGCTCCATAAGTTAATTGTGTCTGAGTCATCTCAGCCGCTGTATTTTCTTTCTTAGATTATTAAGAGCATTTAAGTACCTCTGGCTGAAAAAATTAATAAAAAATCTGACTCATCTAGACATTATTCTTTAAATAAAACCAAGGTAAAAATGCATTCATGTTTATAATCTTTTCATGTAATAAAACTGTTCATGTTTTCGAGAGTCTACTGTACTTTTCATCACTGCTTTCTATATTGCTTGTAACATTCTAACTTACCTACAAGTCATAAGCTCTTTGAAAGATTTGTTTGTGATGCAAAGCAGTCCTGCATTTAGTAATTCAGTCTGTTTCTTCTAGTAATGAGATGAAGCAATGAAAAATGTATAAACCTTAATGCTTCTTACACACAGAAATCCTGTTGTTACACAATCTTCTTCTCTGCCATAGTTGAACAACTACCGTCCAATCTTAAATTAAGGTATACCTACCTACTCCTCTGGATTAATATCTTCATTTCTAGGAAAATTTAATAATGAATTGTGCAATAGATTTCAATTCCAACCCTTCTTGGATTTTTGGATTTTGGTATTTTTCATCAATTTAATATACGCTCTTATTAGAAATACATTTTGCGAATAAAATCAATTAAGGAAGAATTGATTAACTGTTCTCGTGATTCAAATTATCCTTACAATTTAACCACATAGAGCTGAATCAAATATCAAAATTAAAAATATTTTTTTAAGTATTTTTTGAACGGTTAAGGTCGTTGCAATCATAAAATAAATTGAACTTATCAGCAGACAATACCTGAATTCACGTCAGTAGAGAAAATCTCAACATGTAAAGAGTAAATTCTATTAACTCAATTACATGCATGATCTTCCGATGTAAATCCAATTGACAAACTTTAGGAAATCTTAGTTAGGAGAACACAGGCAGAGAAAAAAAAGGAATAAGACTTTAACAGAGCCTCAAGGAAGAATGGTTTAAAATTGGTGCAGAGATTTTAAAGAACTTTTTCAAATCCAAGAAACCAAAAGTTATTAATTTGGTTTTTGCCAAAAGATTCCAAATTATAACTCTCGTTTTTTTTAAATGACTACAGCAGTGATATTATTACTCATTTTTTCAATTTTTGGGTATGAATCTTCTTCTAAACGAATACAGAATTTATGAATTTTGAACTGTGTTATAAATATAAAACGTACGTACGTAGTATGGGTGTCAAACCTAGGGCGTATACGTATTTTGTC
Source organism: Meliscaeva auricollis (assembly GCA_948107695.1). NCBI lineage: Eukaryota > Metazoa > Arthropoda > Insecta > Diptera > Syrphidae > Meliscaeva > Meliscaeva auricollis. The sequence continues at coordinate 39,337,926 of OX403616.1, read as the reverse complement.
TGTGATTTACATAAGATGCGACAAAAATGTGTACAGAGAAAAAAACAACCGTAGTCAATATGACAATCGTCGGTAAAATAGTCAATATGACAACTTTTTTTGACAACCGGACCCGAAATTTACCAAAAGTTGTCATATTGATAGAGCTCTATTATCGCAATTGTCATATTGACTACCGAGTTGTAGAAAAAATTTCGGGTGTCATATCGACTATTTGAAATTTTCATATTGACTATCGCGGTTGTTGGCTGAAAATTGACTATATAACTGTAGTATTGACTACCAAAATAGTCAATATGCTGCAAGTTGATTTCAATTTTAAACTTTAAAACAACTTAATAATCGTAATCATTCTATTCCTTAGTCTTCTCAATGAACAAAGTAGCTCTAGTGAATAGGTTAGGTTAAGGTTGGGTTAAAGTGGCTGTCATTAAAGCTATTTGACACACTTAGACCAATAGAGGTCCATTGTGATACCACGAACTAAGTTCCCTACTAGTTAAAACCATTGAGAGCTTCTAATGAAGCGAGTGAGACTACTAATGTCTGTGTTTTAGAGATCGCTAGGTTCATTTTAGAAGTAGTCTCCTAAATGAAGTTTGCGTCTATAGGAGAGAGCAGGGCATGTACAGAGAAGATGTGAAATTGTTTCTTCCTCTTATTCGTCGAAACAGCTCCTGCAGAAATCATTTGATAGTACACCGAGTCGTGCCGCGTGTCTACCAATAAGACAGTGTCCCGTTATGACACCTATTACAGAGCTGATTTGAGATCTGCTGTTTGGGCCAGATTCGTTTAGTCGCTGTACACGTAGTAGTGTTAAGCCATCTTGTATTTGATTGTTCCAAAGCGATTCGTTTTAGCAGTAGTTAAATTGTAGCTATGGGAATACCTATATTTGCCTTGTTGGGCAGGATAGTCATTTCCGTTCCAATTCTGGCGAGTTCATCGGCTTTGCAATTCCCCGGAATGTCCCGGTGTCCCGGCACCCAGATAAGGTGAATATCAAACTGTTTGGCCATCTCCGTTAGAGACGATCGACAGTCTTGGGCTGTGATGGAGTTTGAGGAGACTGATACAAGGGATTTCAAAGCAGCCTGACTATCAGAGAAGATGCGGATATCCGAACTGGATATCACGTTTTGTTTAAGCCAGGACAAGACTTCCTTTATCGCCAAAATTTTCGGCTTGGAATACGCTACAATGGTTTGGAAGGCGGAAGGAGAGACTAAGGTTTAGTCTACCAGAGTACACTTCACCACCCACCCCGCATTTTCAGTTTTCGATCCAATCGTATAGAAATGAATTGATTCATTTTTTAACAATGCTCCTTCCTGCCAAGCTGACCTTGTGGGAATGGTGACTTCAAAGTTTTTGTCGAAAGCTAAAACAGGAGTAATGTAGTCAGAGTGACTTGGGAATGTTCCGAACAAGTTCAGAATTATGGTGTGGCCAATAGAGTTATTGGTCCATTGAGAGCTGGCTTTGAGGCGGAAGGCTGTGTTCGCTTTTTTGCAAGAAAAGAGAGCTACTGTGGCTTTTTTTTACTCTTTCCTGCATGTAAGGTTTCCAACTTAACTTTTTATCTAAAATAAGACCTAGGTATTTTGCTTCATTTGAAAAAGTCAGTGGAACACTGATTAATCATTGGAGGGTCTAGTTGTGGAATTTTGTATTTCCTTGTAAAGAGGACTAGATCAGTTTTGTGGGGGTTAACTCCCAGCGCACACCGATCTGCCAATTTGAGAAGCTTGTTTAGAGCGGTTTGTAAGAGTTCTATTAGAATTTGGGGATGTTTCCCAGACACGGCAATGGCAATGTCGTCAGCGTATGCGATGACTCTTCTTCCAGGTTTACTAGCAGCTCATTGACTACCAAGTTCCATAGAAGTGGGGATAGGACTCCACCTTGTGGAGTGCCTCTGCTGACTGACCTTCTTGCAGTAAAGCTACCTAGTTTCGCATTTATAATTCTGCTTTTCAGCATGAAATTTATCAGGTCTCTAAGTGAGCTATCTACGTTTAGATTCTGCAGTGCCTTTGCTATTGCGGCGCTGTCGACATTGTTAAAGGGGCCTTCTATGTCTAGGAATGCAACTAAAGTGTACTAAATTTCTAGTGAATAGTGTTTGAAGAAAATACTCTACAATTTTTTCTAACCCATTTCCGACTTACGATAACGCAGTTAACAGTTTAACAGTTTTTTATTGAACAAATTATAATATTTATAATTTTCTTAACACTAGTTATCTTATTTTATACATTGGTTGGGTTTCAAATATGTTGGCACAGAAGGGGCCTAACTTGAATAAAATGGTTATTTTAAGCAAAATTTCAATGAAATTGTCGATGTTAACTTTTGTTAAGGTGAATCTGCTGGCAGCTTCTTGTCTCGGGTTGTTCAAGAAGCTTACGAAAACGCAGCTTAAAAATAACATTATATGCGTATGGATGCCTTGAACTTAACTGATAATAAATTTAAATTTATTTTGAAAACTAATCGAATTATTTATCTAATCGACCAGTCTTTAAAAAATAGTTTTTTTTAAATTTTTTGTTTGAAACATTTGTTTTTAAAATTACGATCTTTCAAAAAAAACAACTAAGTGTGAACTTGTCGTAAAGAAATGTTCAAACGATGTATGCAATAAACATATTCTTAACAAAAATTGACACAATTTCATAATCAATTTCCTAGAACTGTTGCCTGATTTTAAGATCAACCCGTTAAATCCCACAGGTGAAACATAGGGATGAAGCGGTGACGTGGGTGAGTTGTGGTCAAAGTCATGACTCATGATCACTATAAATGACATTAATTTTTGTTTTTGTTTTTAGCAACAGCACCACTTTGTTAGTTTTTAATGCACAAGCTCACAAATTCCTCTTCCATCATTTTTAAAACTTAGAACTTTAAGGTTTAGAAAAGTAAATTTACCGAAAATTGCTCATTAAAAAAAAAGTTCTCGTAACAGTAAAATGCGTTTCACGGAAGTCAAATTTATTTTGTGATAAAAAAAAAACAAAGCCATTAAAAACAACGTTGGTATATTCACAACACATTATGCATCAACCTTCACCCTTTCACTGACAGCAATGTTTTCCTGATTTGGGTAAACAGAATTTATTGGAATTTGTGTACATTCGACAAAATGATAAATCGATAGTACCTATGCAACACAGGGTGTCCCACAGTCACCCCCGCAGACGAAAACCATTGGTACCTGAGGGCATTCTGAATCGAAAAACTTAAGAAGCAATTTTCTCGTTTTCGTTTTGTTTCCGAGTTATAACGCGTCGACCTAGTGCCAATGAATAGTAGCTTCATTTTTAAAGATTTTGAATTAGTCATATACCAAGTTTTTAATAAAATTATGTAATTTTATATTGTACCTTCAAATATTAGTGCTTAATCTATTAATTATTTGAAACAAAACAGCAACTTAATAGCAAATGGTTATTTTACAAAATTCTGCTAATTATAAAAAGATAATTTGCAGAATTTTGTAAAACAGAATTTTGAAAAGCAGAATTTCGGTAAAAGAATTTCGACCGCGGCAGAATTTTGACCCCAACCCATACTCAGAGCCACAATTGATTACCCACCTCTGTTTAGTCTCACTATGTGTTTTGTTGATAAGTAACGGTTATCACAATGATTTCTTATTATGAAACCAGCTCCAACTAGCCAAATGTCAAAAAAGTTGACAACTGCATAATGTACAAAGTTTCAGTTCGATAAGATAAAAAGAAGTAGGCTAAAATTCATTTGGGGTGTTTCAACCACCCAATGCCCCTCTCTTGGATCCGTACCACCAAAATATTGTGTTGTCATTCGATAATTGGGAGTTTTTCAAAATTGACTTCTAAGATTTTATTACATTGCTTGTCAGTTAGAAGAAGTGAGGCTTATAAAACATATTCGTTAAATTGTTCATTTCTTTCCCTAACATTCGATTAATTAAACCATCACAAAACGAACTTATGGAATCGGTACATGAATATTCGTAGAGCAAGCTTAGCAATTTAGTTATTATGTATTTTCAAGTATCAATTTAAGACATTTTTTTTTTGTATTTTTCTTGCGAAGATATACTTAAAAAAAAGGATCAATCACTAATTCAATGAGTTTTAGTGAAATGTTTCCAGAAAAATGTTCTCTGACATTGATTTCTTGAAATGTTGGCACAAATTCTATGACAGACAAATAGGTATTTATTCTTTTTATTTTTATGATCTATGTACAATGTACATATAAGTAGATACAAGGCTGAAGTGGTTTTGCAGTATTGGCAAGCTAATACTTATTTAATGATCTCTTATTCTAAGAAGAATATTTTTCTAGAGTTTTGTTTTTTATTGATGCTTAGGAGAATTCAAGAAGGTTTTAAGAAACAAAATCCTTCACAGAGTCTGGATAATTCTATTTATTTTTTTTGTCTGATATTATTAAGAAAAAAGTAGGTACATAGCATAAGCTGATGAAATCAACATTCTTCAATTCGATACACTGTCAATCATTAGAATGAGACCAAACATTTTCAATCGATTTTCGCTTTTTATATCTACTTCTTTGAATTTTTCAATAGTAAAAATTTAAAACGTGTGAGTACGCACATATTTTCCTAAAAGAAAATCATTAAATTAGAGGGTTAATAAGAAAAATCAATAAATTAATGTAAAAGGTATAAAATGTAGCGTCGTTCTTCGCTTTGATGAGGCCACATGAAAAATTTTATAAAAAATCAAAAAAATGAATGAAATGTTTACATTTTCTGGTTTTAAAAAATTTGTTTACTAAGCTATTCTCCATAAATAATGGGAATAGCCCCCATTTTCTAATAGTACTTCTATAAGACAGTTTCGAAGGGAAAAAAGTTTTTTTTTTTTTCTTGAATAGTCAAGCGAAATCTCGTCCCAAGCATCGTGGATAGCTTCAATTCAGAAGCCAATGTCTTCAAATTGTCTACCGCGTTCATAAATTTTTCAAAAAGATTATGATAAGGTTTCGATTATGTTTAAGTCTAGTGTATAAGGCGGCCATGAAAAAAGCTCCACGTCTTCTGAATGAATTCAGCTTTTGACAGCCCTAGAAGAGTGGATGGGGTCATTGTCTTGTTGGAAAACCCAAGGCAGATCAGCTGCTTTTGGACCTTATTTATGTCACTAATAGAACTAAATTTTAAGCAATCCGAGGAATCAACTGCTTGTCTTTTAATGGTGTTGCGACTGTGCGTTCTTTTATTTTTTTCTTGCTTATAAAGCATGTATAGGTTTCGTGTCAAAAAAAAATTTGAGGTTTTAATCAAAACCAACATTTACGATGATGGAATAGTCCAAAAAATACTGTCCATCGGTCGGTCTGTGCGTCCGTGCGTCCGGGCGTCCATCTACACATATTCCATTGCCTAAATGCGTGGACGAATTTTCTTCAAATTTGGTATTCGAGTTTTCTCGAAAACGGCTCTAACGATTTTGATTAAACTTTTTGACGTGATAATTCTATAAAGATAAATTTTTAGATTTTTTTTCAAAAAAAAATATCTCTAGCCGTTTTTAAAAAAATATTTTTTATTAAAATTTTTTCAAACGATTTGTCAAAAAAAAATTGGTATGCCATTTTAAGATACCTAATTATTTATCAATATCTACAAATAAAATTTTGAAATAAACCAAAATCATTGATCCAATATCGAAAAAACTAATAATTTTTCAAAAAAATAAAAAAAAATAAAATCCGTTCACGTTTTAAAAAAAAACTATTTATTTTTGCTTAATTTTGCATATCTCTCAACAAAGACACACATCATATAAGCAAAAGCTAAAATTTTCAAGCCAAGTTAATACATATAATAGCTTTGGACTACTTACATGAGCAAAGTAGTGTAACATATTACCATATATCAAGTTATGCATTCGTACAAAGAAAAAATATGAGATAACAATCAAACATGACATTACGATGATAGAGAATGATAAAAAAGTGGGTCCGACAATTCTGTCTGTCTGTCTGTATGTATCAGAGACCACAGCCTAAACGGATGAGTCGATTTACTTCGAACTTGGTATGTGGCGTTTTTTGGAGAATATCCCCACACGTTTTTTTGAATTTTGTTTTTTTGATCCCAAATAACGGTAGGTAGGTACACCTGTCATATACCGGTTTTAGAAAAACTCATTTTTCTCAAAAACGATGCCTACGATTTTGATTAAAAAATCATGGTCATTTTTTTATGTAAGGTCTATCTTTAAATGAGAACCATTTTTTTCAAAAACCGTTATTAACGGTAGGTACCTGACATAGAACCGATTTTCTCCAACATGACTAAAGCAATTTCAACCATTTTTTTTACATGGATGCTTTCAAGTTGCCGTAATAATATTCAGTAAAAAAAAAAATCGAAAATTATTTTTTTGGATTTAAAAAAAAAATTTAATTTTTTTTTTGAAAAATCATTTTTCTAAAAACTATTCAATATTTTTTTTTTTCAAAACTTAGTTTTTAGATGTTGATAAATAATATCTTAAGAATGGCGAACATATTTTTTTTTTAAAAGTCCATTTATTTACAAATTTTTAATTAAAAGGGCTTAGCATAAATAGTAACTTTATCTTCAAGAGCCAGTACGTGCGACCCAGTCGTGCATTTCATTTATTTCGTTTTTTTGTTGTTTCGCCGTAGTCGTTTTGCGGTTTTGTTGTTTCGCATTTTTGTTAATACATTTTTTTAATTATTTAAATTTCATGTTTCCATACTTGAAGTTAGGCTGCAGTCTTCCGTCTTCGTGGGTTCGAATCCTACCTGGGTATAGGATGGAAGTTTTTCTATTAAACTGAATTATTTTAAGGATTGGCTATAACTCTAGCCATGTTGTTGGTAGTACCTTCAAGTTGTTGTTTTTATTCAAAGATTAAATTTTTTAATTGTTTGGTTTTTTTTTTAATTCGATAAATTAACACTAAGCTTTCTTTTGATTTAGTTTTTTGTTTATTTTGTTTTTGTTTACTTTATTTTTGTTTTATTTTGCTTTGTAATTATGTAGTTTGTCCTGAGTTCACTCCGATTTTGATTATTAATAAGCTACTTGTTTGTTTTGTTTTTGTTTTTTACGGTTGTTAAGAGCAGTTTTATCCCCCCTTAGGATCTTAACACCCACAAAACACAACATCAAAACAACGTCAACAAAGTTGGGCGTCAACTCGGTCGTCCTTGATTTGACCTTCGATTCTAACCAAAATGACAAAATAACCCAAAGTCTAATTAAACAATAATACCTTTCAAAAGAAAAACAACTGACTTCAAATTTTAGACCTTTAGTATTTTCTCATGGATGCCGTTATCAAAACTGAACCAAATTAAAATGCGACCCAATGGAAAACGTCAAGTGAAAATAAAGTTCAAGCATGTGTACCTACATTGAAGGAGCAACATCATACAAAATTAAAACACAAATAATAATAAAAGTTTTAAAAACGTTGTTTCTATTTCTATTTTGGTTTTAGATTTTGTTAAAAATTTTGTGGTACTTTTTAATATTTTTTGGGTTGCATACAGGTCCACGCCAGAAAAGTATTGAAATTCAATGCATGACAAATATTAAAATTTTTGAGTTAAAACAAAATATTTTAAAATTTAATATATTGGAAGGATATTTTATAATTCAACTGTATAACAAAATTGTATATCACAATTTATTAAAAGATTTTTATAATAATTCTCTTAATTCTTTAAAATGAAGCACAACGTGCATTACTTTGTAATATTAAAATGGTGATATTATTATCTTTATTAATTTTTTCGCAAATTATGTGACATCAAATCTTATGGCAATTAAAATTTTATCAGTAATTAATACATTGTACTTCGAAAAAAACCCAAAGCACCTTCAAAATAGTGCAAATTAAGATCATTTGTTCTTCAAATTTGATCAGGTAAGGGATTTGGTATCCCTTTGGTATGGTAACCATACATAAGACATTTTTTAAAATGGCTTCTGTTATAGTCTACGTCTTGTTTGCTCTTTTAATACAGTTTGATTAAAATTTAATTTCCTTGTATTAAAATGTAAAAGTAAAGTATTAAATTTAAATCCAACATCTACTCCTACATCCTACTTGTATCAAAATTCCAAAAAAAAAACTCCAAATAAAATCAACTGTGGATCAAGGACATTAATTGACTTCATAAACCCAAATCGCCACACACACAATATCTTTGAAAACATTGAATAGAGTATTATAAAAAGAAGAGTTTCCAAGTAAAACAAACACCTTCCTTTGAAACTGCTAATCACTGTAATATTAATTAAAAAAAGGGAGAGAATATTTTGCATGCATCTTAAAATAATATAATTAAATTCCTAGAATAGTAGAAGACAAAGTGGGTAACGTTATGTATCTTCTTAATATTCACTGTACTGCAGATTTATCACAGTTAAGGAAAATAATCTAAAAACTGTTTGCTTGCACCCAATGCCAATCAAAACAGACCCTCAAATAGAAAAATGATTATGAGACACAAAAGACATTCTTTATGTAAATGATACAGATTTCGAATTTTGATCAATATAAGAATATTTAATGTGTTTTCATATTCAGTTGCTAAACATTCACATTAACATGAAGTTTGTTTTGTTAATCTATGTTTTTGTATTTCTTGTTTACCTCACTAATGTACAATGTACAAATGTAAATGTAAATTACAACATCTTGGAGTTATTCGAGTTTTCTCTAAAACGGCTTTAACGATTTCGATTAAACTTTTTGATATGATTTATTCAATAACGGTAAATTTTTAGATTTGTTTTTAATAAAATTTATCGAGCCGTTTTTTAAAAAAATTGGTATGCCATTTTTAAGATACTTATCTAGTCGTGCATTGTATTAATATTAATACGCTATTATTAGCTTCACTTGTAACTAACAAACTAACTAATAAACCAACATTGTAATCAAATATTTGAATTAAATTTTGACCCACTTCCAATAAACGTATCGAAGTTCACGTGACAACACAATATTTTGGTGGTGCGGGGAGGGGCACTGTGAGATCAAATCACCCCAACATACCCCCCACGCCCATACGGTCTTTTACTTAACAACATTTGATAAGTCGGCCATTTAAATAATCCACATTTTTTGACGAAATTTATATAATTGATGTTTAACAAACGACGCTTAAAAAGTCGACTTATCGGACCCAACCCGCCAAAAATTAATATTTCAGATAATTTGAGATAGCAAGATAATTCTTCTTCCCAACTATGGAGCGCACGTACTTGCTCTTAGGGTCAAAGTTGATTTCTACGTTAAAAATCCTTACATAAACTTTCAAAAAATAAATAATTTTATAAGATATGTTAAAACAAATAAAATTCATTAGGTACTAAAATGACATAAACAACTTCATAAATTATTATTATTGTTATTATTGTACTATTCGTACTAGAATGTCAGCTTGTTAGACTTGACCATTCTTTATTCCGTCAATTTTATTGAATGTTTGAACAACAACAACAACTTAATGGCACTACCACTCTTGTTTGGCTGGAGATATAGCTATTTCGTGCTTTGCCACTTAGGCACTCATCAGTCGCCTTTTTGTGGTGCTGAGCTTTAATCCAATTTTATTATGAAAAACTTTCTATGCACACCATGGGAATCGAACCCACGCTATCTATCTAACTTCATAAATTGTTTTGAGCTTCAAACTAAGAAAGCCATTTGATTTGAATAAAAAAAAGAAACATTTTTAGAAAAAAAAATTTAAAATCGTTAGAGCAGTTTTTTAAAAAAATATTTGTTTTAACCTTGTTTAAAAAAAATTTTCAAGATAATAGTAAACCTAAATTTCAAAAAACAGTTGTTACCCGTTTTCAAATATTGAATTTTAAAAGTTTTTTTTTTCTAAAACAAATATTTTTTAATTTTTTTTTAATTTTGATATTAAATAATTTTAAAGTTGGTAAGGAACTTCCGCATAACAAAAAAATCATCAAAATTGTTTTAGTCGTTTAAGAGAAAGTCAAAAATGAAAAAAAAACGGTTCTATGGCAGGTACCGTTAGTAGAATTTTCACATACATATGTACATATCTTCTATTTCACAGATCCTTAACCACCAAATTTGAAGGAAGTGCCTTGCTGTAGCTCGAGGTATACACATACAGACAGACATACTGACAAACAGAATTACGAGAGTAATTTTTTTTCGCGTTCTCTATCATCGTAATGACATGTCTGATTGTTATCTCGAGTTCGATTTTTTTACGAATCCAAAACTTGCCCTTTAGTACCTAGATCGCAAGTAAAAAAGGTGGACGTATAAAATACGATACGATACGATACGTATAAAATTCAATTATTCAATTTTTAATTATTAAGATTTTTTTGTTTGCATTTTTTAGTGCCTTTTGCATACAAATGTTTTTGAACCCTCATATTTATAATGTGAAGAAATTGTTAAAATCAAAAATTGCTGCTGCGTCATACAATTCAGTGACTGACTATCTACTAAGCCTCTAACAACACTGAGTAGCTATACTCAGTGTTTCATTTTACTCGAAAAACAAAGACAAATTAGACTACTCGGCATTTATTTGTTTTGTTTTGCTAATGAAATGAAATACCGATTAGCTCTCAGTATTTTGTTGAATAAAACACGGCTATTGTTATGAGAATAAAAATATATCTTTTTACGACGATAGTTGCAGAAGTGTATCCTTGGCTAAATATTTAGCCAAACACCATCAACAGATTTTTGTTTTCTTTTTCAGTGACTATTTTATGGGAAAAATTACAAAACTGATTTAAAAATACAAGTGATTAAGCTTTTTTTAAACAGATGTCGTTAAAACTTAAAATGCAACAAAATATTTTCAATATTTTGTAGTAAGTCCAGCCCTATTAAGTTATTTGATAAGGGTCACCTGTATTTATGGGAATGTGCAGAACAATGTTCGGACAATAAATTCCGTTGTCAAATATATAAAAAACAAAATTGTTTTAGGGGGTTGGGTTAAAAATTTTCCCCATTTTTAAAGATTTACGTTTTCTTATTTGGTTAATAAAAACTGAACACTAAAAATAAGAACTATAATGTTTTATTGTAACAGCAAATACAAGTCACATACGTACATATTTTTTTTATATATCGGCAGTGTAAAAAAGAAAGAAAAATAAAACACAAAGATCCCTCTTGCAATATATTCACTGACAAATAAAATGAATTTAGTGGTCCTTGCATTACTTTAAGTGACCATTTATCTTGCCACTATGTCCAGTAGAAGAATAACACACTCGACTCGACTCAGAAATCCAGAAAAATAGCTTCTATTTTATAAAAACTTCCTTAAGATATTAAATGAATGGTGGGTGTTGGGAGAAAAATGCCCCAAGGACATATGGTGTAAATGAGAACATATCTGGCAAGCTCCTTGCAGTAAACGAAAACATGTAGGTATTGTATACAACTTTTGAATGGAATCATTAAATTTGCTTCATGGCGAATGCTACGTATTGAATACGAAACCAAAACTTGTTCGTACTTTTAGTAGAGTCATTTATTGCATTGAGGTTTGAATTTGTACTACCAGTAGATAGTAACTTGAAACCATTTCGAAATATCTTTATAAGTCTATTAATGTATTTTGTTTCATATTGGCATTTGGGGAACGCTCACCTAGGTGGCGGGAAATATTGTTTTTTAAGGTAATTTGTAGAAATTTACATAGAAGACACTCTAGTACTTTTTCATTTCAAATTCATTAACAAAATATTAAATATTCAACATGGCTGTCTCTAAATGACGCCCCCAAAGAGGCGTGTCCTATTCCTTGTAGTGGTACAAGCCGTAAAAGTTTATTAACAGTTTCATGTTTATTTTCTCCAGGTATCAATAATTTGTACATTGATTAAAAAAAATCGACTCAGATTTGTGATTTTTAACACCCTGTATCTCAAAAATAAACTTTATTTGTAACTTGAAATTTTATAATTTTCTTTTCGTTGCATTTCATAATGAGCTCTTGTAAATAAAGAATGCTTCTAGCGTTTCTATTTTCAAAGATGCATGCGGGACGGAAATATCTCTGATGTTTTCCTGAAAATAACATGTTTTTGCAAAAAAATCCAAGCAAAATGAAAAAAACAGTCATTTGGCCATCTAGTATGATGTAGAATGTTATTTTCAACATTTTTTGTCTTCATATTTTTTACTCTAAGACCAACAGAAACGGCACAAATCCCACTTTTCATTTTTTTTGGTCCGCCATTTTGTGTCAGCCATTTTGTTTTTTTTTATATTTTTAAATGAATTCTGAATGAACAAGCATTAGAGGCTTTTCTATGTAAATTTTATAAAATTTGCTGAAAATCAAACAAGTTGTTATGAAAAGCTATTTCCCGCCCCCTACGTGGGCGTGTTCCAAACTGCCGATATGTAACAAAATATATTGTTGTCCTTATAAAGCTATTTCAAAAGGTTTCAAATTTCTATCTACTGGTTGTAAAAATTCAAAACTTTGGCCTGTTTTCTGCAATAAATGACTCTACTATTTATGTATTATGTAGCAGCAGAGGAGTTGCATTGTGGTAAACGTAGAATGCTTCCTCTTCGTTTTCTTAGTTGTACATGGACACGAGTAACTTAGAAATTTGGAGATCAATTTACACATTGATGATAGGTACCTACCTAATATTTACAATTTTGTTCTCAGTGAAGAACGCAAAGCAACAATGGATTTTTTTTTTGTTGCCAAAGAAGATACCTACATTTACGGATATGGTGAATTAAAAATGTATTTCTAAGGGTACGAATTTTTGCTCTTCACTAAACGAAGTCCACAGACTTACAAGGTTTTAGTCCCAAGTCTACCTACAACCTAACAACATACAGTATCATTGTTCTACTTCGTTTGAATGAAAAATTACTTTGGATTCTTAATACCGGTTTGTAGTTTGTGCATTACTTCTTAAAATCGGTTTATTATTTGTTTATTTCGTTTCCTATATTGCGGTCTTAAGGACGAACAGTAGCTATATTGTTGTCTAGGGAATATTCAAACAAATTGACGTATTGATTTTGCTTCATTTTCGTTCTGTAGAGTTTAGTTAGATTCGGAAATTAATATGTTTGTTAGTGTTTTGCTTCATATTTCTATGGAAATGGAAATGGATATTTTCAAATTTAAAAAGATAACTTTTTCTTTGAATCGGTAAGGAACTCATTTCTATTCCAGATTTCAATAAGTAAGAACAAAGTGATTTTATCAGTGGCAGAAGAATGATATCTCCGAGAAATTATGCTTATTGACTTACTTTGTTTGATTTTTAATTTTTCATTAGCTTTTATTCAAGTTTTGTTTTTCTATCGCGTAACAATTATACGGTATTTCATAATACTTGTTCAAAGAACACCCCAAGTAATGGTATTTGAAAATCGTTACAGAAACCCTGATTACGATTATATCACTGGGTCAAATTTAGATACAGTGCTATTCGAAAAAAAATTGTTCAAACTTTTTTTTCGGGAACTTGATTATAACTCAAATGACAAAAACCTTGAATCCAAAAACTACCGAGCAAAAACAAACTTTTAATCTAGAATGATAGAATATCGAATGCACAAAAATCTCGAATGCCGGTCAATTATTTGATTAATTAATCTCGCATAATCAATAAAATTAATTTTTTGCGTTTTTGTTCAAATGGTAATTTATTTGTATAACTTTCATTATTTTTCATAATACACTACCGCTCGACACCTTCCTCTGCGTTAGACATACTCCTCAACCTTACACCTCTCGATATATATGGCAAACAAATAGCCGCGAACACAGCCTTCCGCCTCAAAGCCATCTCTCAATGGACCAATAACTCTATTGGCCACACCATAATTCTGAACTTGTTCTGAACATTCCCAAGTCACTCCGACTACATCACTCCTGTTTTAGCTTTCGACAAAAACTTTGAAGTCATCATTCCTACAAGGTCAGCTTGGGAGGAAGGGGCCTTGTTAGAAAATGAATCAATTCATTTCTATACGAATGGATCGAAAACTGAAAATGGGGTGGGTGGTGAAGTGTACTCAGATAGACTAAATCTTAGTCTCTCCTTCCGCCTTCCAAACCATTGTAGCGTATTCCAAGCGGAAATTCTGGCGATAAAGGAAGTCTGGTCCTGGCTTAAAGAAAACGTGATATCCAGTTTGGATATCCGCATCTTCTCAGATAGTCAGGCTGCTTTGAAATCCCTTGTTTCAGTCTCCTCAAACTCCATCATAGCCCAAGACTGTCGATCGTCTCTAACAGAGATGGCCAAACAGTTTGATATTCACCTTATCTGGGTGCCGGGACACCGGGACATTCCGGGGAATTGCAAAGCCGATGAACTCGCCAGAATTGGAACGGAAATGCCTATCCTGCCCAACAAGGCAAATATAGGTATTCCCATAGCTACAATTAAACTACTGCTGAGACGAATCGCTTTGGAACAATCAAATACGAGATGGCTTAACACTACCACGTGTACAGCGACCAAACGAATCTGGCCCAAAGATTTGAAACGGTCAAATTGCCTTCTGTCCCTCAGAAGATCTCAAATCAGCTCTGTAATAGGTGTCATAACGGGACACTGTCTTATTGGTAGACACGCGGCACGACTCGGTGTACTATCAAATGATTTCTGCAGGAGCTGTTTAGACAAAGAAGAGCCCTGCTCTCTCCTATAGACACAAACTTCATTTAGGAGACTACTTCTTTAATGAACCTATCGATCTCTCAAACACAGACATTAGTAGTCTCACTCGCTTCATTAGAAGCTCTAAATGGTTTTAACTAGTAGGGAACTTATTTGTTCACTATAGTTCGTGGTATCACAATGGACCTCTATTGGTCTAAGTGTGTCAGATAGCTTTAATGACAGCCACTTTAACCTAACCTAACCTAACCGGTCACTTGAATACGTCCAGTGCTTTGCAAATAATTCAAGTTGAGTTTTCTTCGGAATTTGTTCCATCTTTGGGTTTTTTCAAGTTTGATTTAGCTATTTTCTGTGTTACTGTTGTTGCTGTGTTATTATTATTTTTGTGGAAAATAGGCTGAAAAGCTTAAGTCCATTTTTTTTCGTTTTGAGACAGTTAAGTTTTTATATTTAAACACAAAAGTTTTAAAAAAGTATTATGGTTTCGTTATAAGCACATTGTTTAAAATTGTTGTTCTTTTTATCTATATCAGCATTAAAAAACAATCCAATTATTATTTTCTAAGCATGAAGATTATTTGTATCGCAAATGGAATGGACAAGGAGATGCGGTACATAATCGGCCGATGATAGAAAATCACTTACACCAGTCGTCACGCGGATAACAATAGTATTCCACTAAACTTCGCAAAGCTCATGTAATAGAGAACACACATTAAGGATTCCTAATCTGTCAAAAACTCATTTTTGTGCAAAATGGACTTATGTTGTTCTGTCTATCTGCCACAGATTTGGTCGGTTCCAACTTATTGATTTGCTATGGTATTTAATTTCTGTGTCGAATAGAGTATTTGTTTTTGAAGTTATACTTCTTTACCGACATTTATAAAAATATTAAACCAGTAATAACACATAGATTTTTTCAGCCCATAATTTCAGTTTTTTTCACACAGACACTATAAGTAGGTAAAGAGTAACAACACATTTACATTTTATACTGAGTTTGTTTTTTTTTTTATTTTTCATTTTGTGTGAAACACAATTAATTTATTATATAACAGAAGTCATTAAATAACAGATATTCTGACTGCTTCATTTTGTACACTATAAGTGATAGGAAAAAAAAAATACACCAAAGGATAGGTGGTATAGTGTAAGGTTCTGATACGACGGGATTTTTCGAAATTCCACCGGCAAGTTAGGGTAAAATGGGGCAAAAGACAAAAAAAACTTTTTGTACATCTCGAAAAGTACAAGGCTTAAAATTATGAAATAAATTTAATTGAATATATAAATTGATATAATGGTGAGTTTTTATGAAAAAAAAATTCTAAAAATTCAACTTTTCAAGTTAAAAATTATTTTCCAATATCAAATATTTTTTTAGACATTTGAAAATGATGTTATTATGGATAAAGTTGATAATTTCTGAAGAAAACTAATTATACACATTGAAAGATAATAAAAAAAATTAGGCGTCTTATACGGATTATGTTTTAAATGCTCCATAACGGTTTTTTCAGCTTTAAAAATAAATAAAGTTGATTTTATAAACCAGGGAATAACGATAACATTTTTTTATCAAAACGATTTTTAAATTTATGTGTTATCTCTCATGTGTAAAGGAATTAGATTTTGGAACATTTTTGTCAATGAATAATAGTAAAAATCAGATTTATCAGTCCAAGATTTTTCACCGTTTCCAATGCGGTATATTTTATTTTTATCTTTTTTATTTTCACATTTTGAAACTTAGAATTAACACAACCATTAGATATTGGGTAAATACATTTTTGTACAGACTTCCACAAATTTCTGTAGTTATACAATAACTTATAAAAATAATGAGTAAAAGGTGATTAAGGGCAAAATATACTTTTGTTTTCTTATTATTTTTTGCAATATAGTATGAAATTTAATTGAATTCCATAAAACCATTTTCTACAATATTTTCAGTACAAGTGCCTTTTATGAGAACGGGTCACAATTCTGGATTCAAAATTCTGCTTTTCAAACGAAAATTCTGCTTTACAAAATGAATGAAATGAAATTTGATTTCATTGGATATTAAAATGCGTAACTTAAGTTTTAGTTGCAGAATTTTAACAAATTGAACAGTTTCTATTAGATAAAACGTTAGTCTATAAGTCTGCATAAAAATATTGGACAATTATTTTATTAAATATTGGGACAGAGGTCGTTAAGTGAAAATATGTTTTTAATGAATGCGTCAATAACATAATACGTTAGTATAAACCTTAAACGTCTGCCTTGGTTAAGGGTAACTTTATAAAGTCTATTCGGTATTCATTCATAGAGTTTCGCCAAATAATTCAAGGTTATGTCAATCCATGCTTTTTTCAATAAGCTCATCCTTTTAATTATATTGTTTTCTTGACTCATAGATCTTTCGCGTTATCAAACCCAACACATTTTCTCAATGATATTAAGGTCAGGAGAGTATGGTGGCCACTCAAGTAACGAAACCTCTAATCCACTCCACTCAAGTGGCATGGAGAATTGGAGAGGTGCGTTATCGTGTTGGTATGTCCATGGAAGATCTTGAAAATTAGTTAACAAATATGGAAAGGCCTTTTCTAATGCACCAACATACGAAACAGCGTGCATTTTTAAATAGAAAAAATATAGGTCTGAGACGCCATAGAATGAAATTGCTCCCCAAACCATAACTATACCCTCACATCTGTGAAAACAATTTAATTGGATAGGATAAATATGTTAATTTTTGAATGGTAACAATTCGCACGCTCGAATTTTAACCCCTCCTACCCCTCGTTACCTTATGGGCAAGTGAAAGCTTATAAACTGACTTTAAACGAATTTTTTCGTTATACATATAGAAGATCTGTCTAAGTTGCAACAATTTTTTTTTGATTACCTACCATAATTATTTACAAAATTGTTAAACGAAAAGAATCAATTATAGTACTTCAACCTCACTTGCCCCCCGCCACTCGCCCCCCTCAGGCACGTAGCAAGGGGTCGAGTATACGTACTTATTTTTAAGCTCTAGCGCCGAACGCAAAGTTTTTAAAAATCCAAAAAAAGAAGTTTGTGCTCTTTTTTAGTAATTGACTTTTTTAGCAATGAAGGACTAGTTTTTGACTTTGAATTATTGTATGGTTTCGCACATTGTTAATTTGACTTCAGTTTCATTTTTGAAGGGCCAACAGTTTCCAAGATACAGCATTTCAAAATTTAGCAATAAGAAAAATGTATATAACAGCAAGTAGTAGAAATAAACATTAAATTAAGAAATTTAGAATGCTTCTCATTAGATGATTCAAACTAGTAGAACGTGTTATTGTGCCAAAAAAATTAATAAAACTGTCATAAACATTCAGGCAGGGGGAGAATTAAAAAAAATTATTTCACACAAAAAAGAACAATTCAAAGACAACGGTAACACAAAGAAAAGTATATTTTCTGTAACGAAAATTGCCTTCAAACTAAAGTATACTTTTCTAAAGGATTTTGTACCGCTGAACACGAATCTGAAAATAATATGAAGATGGTAAAAACTGGTACATTTACCGTCGAATTTCTTTGCTGGTAAATACTTTATTACAAAACTATTAATGGGATGGGAATGAAATCATTCAAAAATTCGTTTTCGATGCAGATATTGTAAATTGTAATCTAGGATTTGTCCAAAATACGCTCTGTAGTCCAATTCAAGCGTTTTTAGAGGTGGAAAATTTTGAGGTTATACTTTTTATAGCTAACTTTATGTTTTTTTGGGATGTTGAGTATGAATTTGAAGTTACCCAACAAAATTTATCACGGAAATCATGAGAAATCATTGAATAACTAACAAAAAACGTTATTTTTTTATTGTTTTTGGTGCATATTCCAACATAGAACAAATTACGACAAAATTACCAAATTTATGTCTTGGCCAATTTTTTGAATGACTTCTGGATTCCTCAAAAAAAATTTTGAAAAATTCATAGAAATCAGTCCTTTTGAGAAGCACAAAATATCCTTTTTGTATTTGGTTTTCTCTGATTACTGCCTTCTTTACATCATAATTAACTTGGCCACTATTAAGAGTTTAGAAATAGGATGCAGTGTACATCCAAAAAACTACGGAATTTTGAAATTTATGGTGATTTTTTTTACATTACGGTTTAAAATGTGACTATACATTGAAGAATCAAAAATTAAAATCAATCAAAAAAAAATTTACGAGATAGATTTTTTCTGAAACCAGATTTAGATTCAGAAAATTCCAATCTTACATAATTTAAAAAAATTATATGAAGGACACAAAAACTTATTTTTATTAGAGCCAGAAACGAAGTGTTGAATTTTCTTTAAGAAAAATAGTGGAACAAATTCATTTTAGCTTTAAAATTAATTTTTGTATCGAATTATTTCGTGGACTGGAAAATTAAAGGGCAAATGCTTAAACAACTTAAAAAAAATATTTGAATCCAATGAAATAAGCAATTTTGAAAATTAATATTTTTTATAAACTACTCGCTTCACGAAGACATTTCCTGGCTCAATATGTAAAAAATTATTTGAATTAAACATCCCTTTTTTAAAACTATAGGGTTTTAATTCAAAATTACTAAAAGCCTAAAAATGTCGCGTTCAAAACTTTAAAACTGCCAAAAAAAGCTTCATTTGACTAGAATTTTGCATGGTCTTCATCTATAGAATCGATAATGGGTATAAACATTAATTTTTCCAGGTATGGTTTTGTATTTTTTGTTAAATAAATTACTCGAAAAAAATTGAAGAAAGCCTTCCCCCCTCCCCCGGAATGAAATCCTTATACGGGCCAGCCCCTCCCCACCCCATCCTTCCTCTTCTTAACTTTTTATGCTCATATCTATCATTCTACTTATTTTTGTTGTATAAAATTTGTGTTTGAATGAGTGCCCCCCCCCCCCCCCCCCCCGATCAAAATCCTGCGTACGCCCTTGACGTCAAATAAATAAAGAATAAATACTTACACACACACACATTAAAACAGAGAGTTTTTCATAATTCCTTCAACGATAAAGAATATTTACTTTCAATCGTTTAAGATTTCAAAGACACGTCTTTCATCTAAAATAATAAAATTTAGTGTCTATTCTCATTGTGTATTGTTTTTGAGATCAAAACATGAACTTAGGTTTACCTAGCTATCTACTTTATTTTATGAAGCCTGTTTTTTGTTTAAATATAGGCAAAGTGGATCTATTGAAAAAAAAACACACCTAAAACACACACAAAAAAAAACTGTCACCACAAATTTGTAGTTTAAAATTAAATGTTTTATTTTGGCTTTTTTTTTCTAAAAATATCTAAAACACACATCACTCTTATAGCTTCAATAAAAAAAAAAAACCCAAATCATTTGAATGTCATTTCTAATTAACAGCAAACGATTTGAAATGACACACAAAATGCTCCCTACGTCCCATTTCAACACTAATCGTTTTTGATGTTTTTATTCCGTAAAAGAGAAAAAAAGTGAATTCTGCCTCGTCTAGAGGAATATTAGCTCTCTTCCTTTATATGATGTTCCATATAGGCATCTACGAGTATTGACGCACACAAACCAAAAGAAAGCACGAAACTAAAACCGACTCCAAACGTTATCATTATCATCATCTTTCTCTTGCGTGCATTCCGTAATAAGGAAATGTCATTCCCGAGATATCTGTCAGCACCTGATACGTTTTTCATCCGCACGCACTATATGACAAATGATTTGTCCCTTGAGCAGTATTTACCAACTTTGCCAAGGGAACGAGGAGGCGTATATAGCATTGCGCCCAACAACGGGAATGGGGTGTATAATGATTTTATGATATAGCCGTAATGATATGTTTATAGCACCTACAAGGGATTTCACTCGCACTCATGATGAAGTGGAATTTGTAATGCCAATAAAACTACATTATAGCAAGGCCGTTGCGAAGTGTTAAAGAGGAATGCTCTGCTTACATGAAGGAATACAATTTTGGGGGGAATTTTTTCTAGAATAACGCACCATCAGACAAAGTTAGGCGATGTGAAGTAAGACACGTTTATGACCTCACAAAAGTCCTAAAAATTCTAATAAAAAAGAATGTTTTTTTTTTTTTTTTTTTTGTGACTCATATGAAATTTTCATTGAACAAGATGAAGCGGTGGTGCCGGGCGCGTGTAAATAGTAATTGACATAAAAAAGAAATTTTGTGCTTGCCTACACAAGACATTCTTGATAAGGTTATTTTATTTAACATTAAAACAACAATCTGAACACTATATTAGGTTAGGTTAGGTTAAAGTGGCTGTCATTAAAGCTATCTGACACACTTAGACCAATAGAGGTCCATTGTGATACCACGAACTGTAGTGAACAAAAAGTTCCCTACTAGTTAAAACCATTTAGAGCTTCTAATGAAGCGAGTGAGACTACTAATGTCTGTGTTCGAGAGATCGCTAGGTTCATTATAGAAGTAGTCTCCTAAATGAAGTTTGCGTCTATAGGAGAGAGCAGGGCATGTACAGAGAAGATGTGAGATTGTTTCTTCCTCTTCTTCGTCTAAACAGCTCCTGCAGAAATCATTTGATAGTACACCGAGTCGTGCCGCGTGTCTACCAATAAGACAGTGTCCTGTTATGACACCTATTACAGAGCTGATTTGAGATCTGCTGAGGGACAGAAGGCAATTTGACCGTTTCAAATCTAGTTTGGGCCAGATTCGTTTGGTCGCTGTACACGTAGTAGTATTAAGCCATCTTGTATTTGATTGTTCCAAAGCGATTCGTTTCAGCAGTAGTTTAATTGTAGCTATGGGAATACCTATATTTGCCTTGTTGGGCAGGATAGGCATTTCCGTTCCAATTCTGGCGAGTTCATCGGCTTTGCAATTCCCCGGAATGTCCCGGTGTCCCGGCACCCAGATAAGGTGAATATCAAACTGTTTGGCCATCTCCATTAGAGACGATCGACAGTCTTGGGCTGTGATGGAGTTTGAGGAGACTGATACAAGGGATTTCAAAGCAGCCTGACTATCAGAGAAGATGCGGATATCCGAACTGGATATCACGTTTTCTTTAAGCCAGGACAAGACTTCCTTTATCGCCAGAATTTCCGCTTGGAATACGCTACAATGGTTTGGAAGGCGGAAGGAGAGACTAAGGTTTAGTCTATCTGAGTACACTCCACCACCCACCCCATTTTCAGTTTTCGATCCATCCGTATAGAAATGAATTGATTCATTTTCTAACAGGGTCCCTTCCTCCCAAGTTGACCTTGTGGGAATGGTGACTTCAAAGTTTTTGTCGAAAGCTAGAGTAGGAGTGATGTAGTCGGAGTGACTTGGGAATGTTCCGAACAAGTTCAGAATTATGGTGTGGCCAATAGAGTTATTGGTCCATTGAGAGATGGCTTTGAGGCGGAAGGCTGTATTCGCGGCCATTTGTTTGCCATATATATCAAGGGGTGTAAGGTTGAGGAGTATGTCTAACGCAGCAGAAGGTGTCGAGCGTAGGGCTCCACTAATGCACATGCATGCTGAACGCTGCACCTTGCATAGTTTATCACGATTGGTCGCTTTGTCTAAGGCAGTCCACCAAACAGTCACCCCATAAGTGAGTATCGGTCTAATAACCGCAGTATATAGCCAGTGAGTGATTTGTGGAGACAGGCCCCATTTATTCCCTACAGCTTTTTTGCAAGAAAAGAGAGCTACTGTGGCTTTTTTTACTCTTTCCTGTATGTTTGGTTTCCAACTTAACTTTTTATCTAAAATAAGACCTAGGTATTTTGCTTCATTTGAAAAAGTTAGTGGAACACCGTTAATCATTGGAGGGTCTAGTTGTGGAATTTTGTATTTCCTTGTAAAGAGGACTAGATCAGTCTTGTGGGGGTTAACTCCCAGCCCACACCGATCTGCCCATTTGAGAAGCTTGTTTAGAGCGGTTTGTAAGAGTTCTATTAGAATTTGGGGATGTTTCCCAGACACGGCAATGGCAATGTCGTCAGCGTATGCAATGACTTTGAATCCCTCTTCCTCCAGGTTTACTAGCAGCTCATTGACTACCAAGTTCCATAGAAGTGGGGATAGGACTCCACCTTGTGGAGTGCCTCTGCTGACTGACCTTCTTGCAGTAAAGCTACCTAGTTCCGCATTTATAATTCTGCTTTTCAGCATGAAATTTATCAGGTCTCTAAGTGAACTATCTACGTTGAGATTCTGCAGTGCCTTAGCTATTGCGGCGCTGTCGACATTGTTAAAGGCGCCTTCTATGTCTAGGAATGCAACTAAAGTGTACTCTTTGTGATTTAGGGAGTATTCGATGGTGCGTACCAAGGTATGTAGCGCAGTTTCTACCGATTTTCCCTTACAGTATGCGTGTTGTGATGTTGAGATAAGATTTCGCTCTATCGCACTACGCAGGTGAATATCAATCAGTCGTTCCAAAGTTTTGAGAAGGAAGGACGATAGACTGATTGGTCTAAGATCCTTGGGGGTAACATGGGAGCATTTGCCGGCTTTGGGTATAAATACGACTTTAACTTCTCTCCATATTAAGGGAATGTGAACCAGATTTATACAGCTGCTCAGTATTATCTCAAGAGTGGGTAAGATTATATCCGAAGCAAACTGTAGTTCAGCTGGTATTATGCCGTCTGGTCCTGCCGATTTGTATGGATCAAAGCTATTAATTGCCCATTTCAGTTTTTCCCTTGTTATTAACCCTTGGATATTTAATAGTTTGTTGTTTGACTCAATTGAGTACATGTTACAAACGTTTTGCGAGCTACCTGGAAAGTGAGTATCAAGTAGCAGATTGAGTGATTCTTCACACGAGTTTGTCCAGGAGCCATTTGATGTTTTTAATGAACTTGGCATGACTGGATTAGTTGAAAGAATTTTTCTTAATCTAGATGCTTCAGAAGTGTCTTCTATTTTATCACAGAAGTTCTTCCATGAAGATCTTTTACTTATCCTCAGTTGTTTCTTATAAGTCTTAAGGGATTCTTTATATAAATCCCAATCTGAGGATTCCTTTGTATATTTAGCTCGATTGAACAGCTTTCTACAGCTTTTTCTGAGCGGTTCTAGTCCTGAATTCCACCAATGAGGTTTCTTATTTCCTCTTATTTGGATAAGAGGGCAGGAAATGCTCATTGCGTGATTGAGGATTGATGTGAGATCCTTGACTTTGTTGTCAAGGTCGGAAGTATTAGAGGGGATATCTTGAAATTCGGGTTTAAATGATCTCTTAAGAATGTCCCTATACAGCTGCCAGTTAGTTTTCCGATAATTGCGGAAAGCTGGCGGTCTGGTTGGTTCATCATTTAAACTGAATTGTATGTATCTATGGTCAGAGAATGAGTGATCTTCAGATACTTTCCAATTCGTTACTATTTGATGAATGGTGTCAGAGACAAGAGTGATATCTAGCACTTCTTGTCTGTTTCTGGTAACGAAGGTGGGTTCGTTGCCTATGTTACTTACTATTAGGTTAGTACTTAGAATAAAATCAAAAAGGGACTCACCTCTATCATTTATATCTGTACTGCCCCATACAGTATGATGGGCGTTTGCGTCACACCCAATAAGGAGGCTTATTTTTTGCCGTTTTGCTTCAGCTATGATCCTCTTTAGCTTATCGCCAGGAGGGCCAGGGTCGTCGTGGCCAAGATATGCCGACACTATCCAGTACGTCCCATTTTTGGTATGTATCCTGGCGGCGGTAATATCACGATCGCTGAAATCAGGGAGTAGATATACATTAGAACTACTTTTGGCTAATATGCAGGATCTTGGTTCACCTTTATCCGACGCATACAGCAAGTAGTAGCCAGGAGTCCTGAGTCCTTGAATGGTGGATTTGGCAATCCAGGGTTCTTGGATCAGGACTATTTCTTCCCGGTTTTTATGTAGCCGGAGAAGAAGGGAGGCCGAGGCCTTAATCGAGTGTTGGAGATTAATCTGGAGGAACTGCAGCATCTTGACTACAATCACTCAGACCAATCCCCAACACTGTCAGATTGAGGTCTTCTGATTCAGAAGAGGAATCCAGTAACTCGGCCTCGGAAGCAGAGCCAATGGATTCCTCTTCGCTAAGAAGAGCCTCTCTCCCGGAGTCTTCATCTTCCTTTTCGGAGAGACTGTCGACGGTTGGAGCCTTTTCGGCAGTATGTTTGGTCCTCTCTTCAGACTCAGAAGTGCTAGAGGCATCAATTTCCATTGCTGGATCGATGTCCCTAACAGATTCCGCGTCTGTGGAGGTACCGGGTGGTTGTGGAGGATCTTCGTTGATTCCCTCATCTTTTTTGTAGATCTTCAGTGTAATAGATGAGAAACCATATCCAATCACACCTTTGGTCGCCAGTAGAGGAGCCAGGGACTCTTTATTCACCACAATAATTGCAGATCTAGAAGCGCCCTTTGGCTCATCCACTTTCGCGACTTTCCAGTTGTGAGTGGGCAGGTCCGGATTACTACACTGAATGATCTGGAGGATGACATCTAGCTGAGAGGGTTCCTCTGGGATCCAGGCGCGAGCCCGAGGCCTGTTAGGGATTTGCTCTCTAGCAACGACCTCAAGTTTCGCACCTGGCCAGATTTCTCCTATCATGCTAACAGCAAGCTTATAAAGATCGCAGGATCTCTGATCTCCACAAGAGCTAAGCTTTACTTGGCCTCGGTGCCAGCCATAGTCTCTAATAACCGGGGGTGTACCTGGGTTTTCTTTCATGATATTCAGGAAGAGTCCCGAGAGTTCTCTTATTACCACCCCCCAGCGATCTGGAGAAATCCTGCCATCGATATCACTTCTGTCGATGACTGCCACAATAATTTTGTTCTGGAGCGCTTCGCTGAAAGAGAGATCTTCCCTACAGATAGCAGATGGAGTGCTAGTCTGCTGCAATTTTGGGCGCTTGGGTTCCGAAATGGTTCCCTCCATGGACCGTTGTCGCTTTGACGTAGAGTCGCCGCCGGTCCCAGCATCTTTATTTTTCGCAATGATGCCTTTAGCCCATGCTAGGGTTACTTCCTGCTTCGGGTCACCATTAGTTTCTAGTTTTTCACCTAGTCTTTTGATGATTCTCCTAGCATTCCGTAAGTCTCGAGCGCGTTTGATTCTTTTCGGGGGAGAAAGAGGGATTTTAGTGGTTACAGCTTTGCCTTTTTTCAAGGGTGCCTTACCACTAAAATGGGGTTTAGAGGGAGAGAGAGGTTCTCTCGTGGTGGTTGCAGCGGACCCTTTTTTCAAGGGTGCCTTACCACTGAAGTGGGGTTTATTGGTAGTATTGGATTGTTTAGGCACAGATCCCGTACTACCAATGGCGCCTAGCTTGCTCGCCTCGCTACAGCCTGCGGACTCTACATTGGCAGATGTTCCATAGACTGTGCTAGACTTGCTGGCCGTTCCGCCACTCAAAGCTATCGTTGTCACTGGCGACTTCTCCTCATTAGAGGCAAAGCCCGTGCCGGCAGTCGCGACTTCTGCCGACATTTGAGCGGATATCCCCGCTCGAGTTTTATTTCTTATAGCTTGCATTTTTCATGGTTTTCATGGGGTTTGAATTTTGTTGGTTATCTCTGCTACCGCAACTGGATTGTTGGAGTAGAGGACGTAAGCCTTCCCACCGCGTCAAGGTCAAATTCGAGGGAAGGTGAACACTATATACTCAGCTTATATTGAAGATAGGACCTATGTTAAAGGTTAAAAAAAATTATAGCTCACATTTAAGCATAAACAACTATATGAATTATAAAAATATGAAAAAGATACAAATTAAATGCACGACGACGACGACGACGACGACTCACGTGACGTTCGATTGACGTTCTTTCTCTTACACTTTAAACTAAAAATTTTGTTAAAAAAAGTTTTAGAAAAAAGATAATATAAGGACGAATTTAAAAAATTAATAATACATTTCAAAAGAAAAACAACCAACTCATTTTTCAACAACATATTTTCTCATAGATACCATTCTGAAAACTGAACCAAATTAAAATGGTACCCAATGGCGACCACCAGCTTTCAAATGCAATACAATGCAGAATCATCAAAATCGATCCACCCAGTCAAAAGTTCTGAGATAACAAACATAAAAAAAATACATACAGTGGAATTGATAACCTCGTCCTTTTTTGAAGTCGGTTAAAATAAAATGCACGACTGGATCACAAGTACTTGCTCTTGGGGTCAAAGTTGCTGTGCTTCTTATACTTCGTATATCAAGATTTTAAAAATAAATAATTTTATAAGAAATATAAATAAAAATTAAATTCATTAGTTAAATGAAATAAACAACTTCTTAAATTGTTTCGACCTCTAAACTAAGTATGCTACTTGATTTGATTAAAAAAGATGAATTTTTAGAAAAAAAAAAATGAAAATCGTTAGAGCCGTTTTCAAATAAATTATTTTTTTATAATAAGAGGTGTTATTTTGAATAGCCCTCTATTTCGGTAGCTGTCACTTTTGAAGCTGTCATTTTTCAACATTTGACAAGTAGAAACTACGCTATTAATAAAAATGCAACGATACACGCTTCAACAACGCATTGAAATTATTAAAATTCACTATAAAAATGGTGAAAATTTGGCAGAAACGGTTCGTAAAACTAAAACATTTTTGGGTCGTCGTGAAGCACCTTGTCGGACCGCAATACAGAAATTGGTGGACAAATTCGAGCTGTTGGGACAAGTTAGTGATGTGAAGAATAAAACCCGTGTACGTCGATCAAGAACAACTGAGAAGATTGCTGTTGTAGCCCAAAGTGTTGAAGAAAACCCAGGTTTGTCCATTCCTCGTCGTTCTTTGGAATAAGGCATTCCACAAACGTCATTACACCGTATTTTGCATAAAGACTTGGGTCTTAAGGCTTATAAAGTTCAGTTAACACAAGAACTCAAGCCGGCTGATCATCAACAACGTTGTGTCTTTGCTGATTGGGTCCTTGAAATGCATGAAAATGAACCGGAATTTCATCGAAAAATCATCTTGACTGATGAGGCCCATTTCCACCTCGGAGGCTACGTCAACAACGCATCTGGGGCTCGGAAAACCCAAGAGTTATTGTTGAAAAGCCTCTCCATCCTCAACGCGTAACTGTTTGATACGGTTTATGGTCCCGCGGGGTCATTGGACCTTACTTTTTCGAAAATGAGGCTGGAGCAACAGTTACGGTCAATGGATTGCGCTATCGAGAGATGATTAATGATTTTTTATGGCCTGAATTGGATGGTATTGATCTGGACAACGTTTACTTTCAACAAGACGGCGGCGCTACGTGCCACACAAGCAATGAAACCATCGATCTTTTACGGGAAAAGTTTGCGGACCGTGTTATCTCTCGAAGAGGTGATCACAATTGGCCACCGAGATCTTGTGATTTAACACCTTGCGACTCCTTCCTTTGGGGGCACGTGAAAGATAAGGTCTACGCCAGCAGTCCAGCTTCGATTCAAGACCTCAAAGATGAAATTCGTGAGGCTATCGAGGACATAGGGCAGCCACTTTGCGATTTGGTTATGGAAAATTTCATGAAAAGGATATGGTCCTGTAAGCGTGGTCTTGGCGGCCATTTGGCTGATGTTGTGTTCCATTACTAACGGCATACCTTCCTCTCTGAAATAAACATCCGATCATTCATCTCCAAAAATACCATTTTTCTTTGAATATCAAAATAACACCTCTTATTGGAAAACCCTTTATATAAAAATTCTCAAAGCTTGTCTAAAAATAAAGTTGGTATGCCATATTTAAGATAATATTATTGCACATCTTAGACCAAAATTTCAAAAAAATACAGTAACCTGTTTTCGAAAAATTGATTTTTTCAAAAAAAAAATATATTGAAAATTTGTTTAAAAATCAAAAAAATATTTTTTTTTTCTGAAATTTACTTGATCAAACTCTGCATAACGATTTTGGTGACTTCAGAGCCAGTAAGGGCGTACTTTAGACAATTTCTCAAGAAGATCATCAAGGGCAGAGATTCCCTCAGTTTGTGTGGGCCAGTTGATGGACGAGGAGCAAAAACTCCTCCCAATTTGTCCAACATCCATGCCTTTGGTGCTGCTAAACGCTTCAAATGTTTTTTGGGTCCTCGCGACATCTTGCAAGAGAATTAAAAAAGGAAAAAAGTTAATATCGCCTTTTCTTTAAAACCACACCAAATATTAACTATGGGTTTATGTGTAGTAGTAAATCTAACCGGAATGGATATCTTTATCGGTTCTTGAGATAGCTATTTTAGAGAACAACATTCTTTCAGATATTTTTGCAATTTTCTTGCAGATTTTTAGATTAAAAAAAAATCTTCCAATAAAACCATCCAATTGATAATAACGGTATTTTTCAAGGAATACAAATTGTCTAGAATCAATATAATTTCCCGTTCTCGATTTTATTTTATTTTATCAGAAACTAATTTTTTTAACAACAAATTATTGTTCGTAGTTTTGATTTTTGATTAAATATAAGAAGTGGTAGTCATTTTTTTTTTAAATTCTCATCAGTTTTTTAGTACCTACGACATAGTTTGGTGTAAAACAAAACTAATTCGAAGTCGATATAATTATTTTTTTCTCACCAAGCTTTCCCGAAATAGGGTAGGTATGTATTTTAAAAGTTCTAAAAATTCATTTGGACAGTTTCTTGAAAAGACAGATACCAAATTTGAATTAAACCGACCGCTAGATTAGGCTAGAAATAAAGAACTTTGGGACATTATAACTCATGTTTGATTTTGTTTTTTTAAGTTCGAATTCACAATTAAAATTTAATTTGCAATACAAAAAATCAACTACACTTCCCCAACACACTGTTATATTTTACTTGGATATCCTTAATCAAATTGATTATAATGTGTTGCGGTTGCATTCAAACCCAATGTGGCGCTATTAATTTATTATTTATTTTCATTATATGCCATTTTGTATAAAAAATAATTTGGCATGCATCATTAGAAAATACTTCTGTGGTTAAGTTTTTGCTGTTTGCGTTTGCAGGACGACAAGTTAGATGTTCGCTCAATGCACAGCACATGCATTGCGGATAAACTAATTTAAATCACTTTTCGCGAACAATTTTAATTAGCAGACAGAAAATTTTCCATAAATACTAACTAAGTATATTGGGTATTATAATGTCTGTTTTATTCTGTAAGTGGATATTGCATATATTATGATGATAGGATGTTTCTGAGACACGAGAAGGGTTAACGCATAAATTAATGTGATTATTATCAATAACATTGAGGTCGACCATGGGATAAATACCGAAATCAGTTATGAATTATGTCCTAGAAATGTTTTATTGTTTCGATAAATTATTCAGGAATTTACCATCTTTTTGGTCAATTAGCTTCTGTAAGCCATGTATGTACACACATATATGTAAATAATTGGAATTATTTATCAATGGAAAAAAAAGAAACGAAAAATGTGGTTTTGATAATGTTAAAACTTTTAGGTTAGTGAAATCACAAATATTTTCTTTTTGATAATTTCACTGTTATTTCAGTTGTTCCATCTCGTTGTTATGTTACATTTTTAATGGATATTGTGGTTCATTTGATTTTAAAATAAAGTTATTCTTTTTGTTAATAGGATAAGCATTTAATCGAAACTAATTACAAAATAGAATTGTTAACAGAATTGCAAATAAAGTTTGTATAATTTTAACTGTTGGTTGTTAAAAAAAAAAAATAATGAATTGATATACCTACATACATAGATATTAAAGATAAAAAAAGGTGTGTGTAGGTGTACTCCTGCACGCGCCCCAGAAGTTATACTTCCTATCATTATTTATTTTTGTGTAGTTTTTTTTTGATGTGTAAAAGTATTTAGTTGCAAAAAGTTCTAGAAGGTACATTTTTCCAAAGAAACATATCGTGCTTTTTTGTACAATTAATTCAAATATTTCATATACATAATGTATGTAATTGATATTTTATCGACCAGACCCGTGTAATTTGGTTTATTTTTGCGTTCGGCCATTTTCAAATGGTTTTTGATACATTAATGTTTGATACTTCAAAATGACCTGTTCAGCGGTCTGTTATTAGATTATATTAAAATCAACAAAATAAATTAAAAAATGTAAAAATTACGGTAGATATTGTTAAAATATATTTTTTTCCTTAGCGACCTATATTTACACAATTTAAGTAAAAAATGTATTAAATTTTATTTTTAATCTTTCTATTGATACCTCAACTTAAAAAATCGGTTAAGTTTTACTAAAGTAGAAACCTATTTTGTTTACGTGAAAGGGATATTTTGATTTTTTTCGAATTTATACTATTTTTGATATTACTCAATGATATTGCGAAGCTTGTGAGTGTCTTATTGAAAACGAATTGTATATCAAAATAATTGTTGATATTTTATTAGAAAATTAAAATTATTTAAGCAGACGTAGTCAGATGTTATGAATGGTACAATTGGTCAAAGGAGAATAATAAGTGCATTGTGCTAGATGTTTTTTTCTGTAAAATATCATTTACAGTCTTTGTTTTGAATTAAATCCATAAACTTTGTATGGTAGTGTTGAAGAAAAAAGTCACATATCAAAATTGAGCTAAAATTGTATTAAAAATAATCAAATTTTTCATTAAATTTTGTAATTTTAAGGCATTCATTAAAAACATATTTTCATTTATCGACCTCCGTGCCACTGTTTAAGAAAATAACTACCCAATATTTTTGTGAAGAATTATAGAACAACATTTTATCTAATAGAATCTGTTCAACTTCTTAAAATCCTGCAACTACTTAACTTAAGTTACCGATTTTAATATCCATTGAAATCAACTTTTTATGTTTTTTTTTTTATTTTTCTCTCTAAAATCTGTAAATATGCATTTTTATGCTTAAAAATATTTATTGCCTATCAAAAACACTTGAACCAACAATATTGTAGTACATCATTTTATAAAATTCAAACAAATTTCATACCATATTGCAAAATGAATGAGAAAATAAAAATATATTTTGCTCTTAATCACCTTTTACTTATTATTTGTATCAATCTTTAAGATCCGACGAGAAACAACAAGATTACAAGTTTTATTAGCGAACCATTTCGAATCCATTTGTGAGCCAACAGTACCGTTCATAGTTCATAGAATCATAGTTTTATGAAGCTTATGTAAATAGTAATTAAACACCGCGTAAACAAAACTCTTTTTACGGTTATGTCGGTTCACAGACTACAGAAAATTGTCAAAATTTGTACAAAAATACATTTAGCCAATATCTATCTAATGGCTGTGTAAATTTCAAGTTTAAAAATGTAAAAATAAAAAAGATAAAAATAAAATACCGTTGGAAACGGTCATAAAACTTGGACCGAAAAATCTTGTTTTTACTATTATTCATTGAAAAAAATGTTTAAAAATATAATTTCACTTAAGACTAAAAGTTTTTGTGACAATTTTTTTCCCGTTCTTCCCTGATTTTTAAAATCAACTAATTTCAATTTCAATTTCAATTTCAATTTATTTCATATTGGTGTACAAATAAGACTGAGTCTTTTATAGTACCTTAAGTCAGGACTTGCAAGTACAAGTTAAGTTAATTTAGATAAGTAACAATAATAGTACATACACTATTTTAACAAAAACAAAAAAATAAAAAAGTTAGATAATATTTATAACATGAAAATTAAACCACCCACATAAATTTTTTAAGACGTATTTGTATTTTAAAGCTCAAAAAATCGTTATGGAGCATTTTAAATATAATATGTAATAGACGCCTAATTTATTTTTTTTTATTATCTTTCAATGTGCATATTTAGTTTTTCAAAAAATTATCAACTTTATCCATAATGACATCATTTTCAAATGTCTAAAAAAATATTTAATATTGGAAAATAATTTTTAACTTGAAAAGTTGATTTTTTAGATTTTTTTTTGAAAACTCATCATTATTTCAATTTATCTATTCAATTAAATTTATTTCATAATTCTAACCCTTATACTTTTCGAGATGTACAAAAAGTTTTTTTTTTTTCTTTTTCCCAATTTTACCCTAATTTCCTGATGGAATTTCAAAAAATCCCGTTGTATCAGAACCTTGCATTATACCACCTATCTTTTGGTGTATTTAGTTTTTTCCTATCACTTATAGTGTAGAAAATAAAGCAGTCAGAATATCAATAACAATGGCTGACTTCTGTAATTTAATAAATTTATTGTTTCACACAAAATGAAAAATAAACCCGGTATAAAATGTAAGTGTGTGTTTAATATTTGCTTACTTATAGTGTCTGTGTGGAAAAAAACAGTAATAATGGGCTGAAAAATTCTATGTGTTATTACTATTTTAATGTATTTATAATCGCCGGGAAAGAAGTATAACTTCAAAAATCGAACTCGAGATAAAAATCAGACATGTCATTACAATGATAGAGAACGCGAAAAAAAAATTACTCTCGTAATTCTGTTTGTCAGTATGTCTGTCTGTATGTATATCATATATGTATATCATATGTATATCGTTGAAATAGATGATATATTTGTAAAAATTCTACTAACGGTACCTCCCATAGAACGGTTTCTTTCATTTTTGACGGTCACTTAAACGAGTGCACCAATTTTAATGAATTCTTTTATACGGAAGTTCCTTAACAACTTTAAAATTATTTGATATAAAAATTAAAAAAAAAATCTTTCAATTTTTTTTTTTGGAAAATCAATTTTTCGGAAAAAAGGTCACTGTATTTTTTTGAAATTTTGGTTTTAGATGTGCACTAATATTATTTTGAAAGAATCATACCATCTTTATTTTTAAACATGCTTTGAGAATTTCAAAAATTATACAAAAAAAAAAATTTAAACGGCTCTAACGATTTTCAATCTTACTCTTTTCTAAAAATGTATCTTTCTTAATAAAATTAAATTTTATACTTAGTTTACAGCTCAGAAGTTGTTAAGCTATGTCATTTTAGTGACAAATTTAATTGTTTTTTAACACTTCTTATTAAATTATATTTTTTTAAAAACTTTTTGTAAGAAGCTGTAATCCCCACATCAACTTTGACCCTAAGGGCAAGTACCTACATGTGGCATTTTTATAGGTATATATGTACCTATGTAATAGTTACCTACCTACATATAAAAATTTATTTATTTTTACCGCTCTAAGGATTTTAAATGTACTTGAAGTTATACTTCTTTACCGGAGTTTATAAAAATATTCAACCGGTAATAACAGACAGACTCTTTAGCCCATTATTACTAATTCAAAATCGTGAAAGAAGAAAATTTGAGGTTTAAATCAAAACCAACAATACGATGATGGAGAAGACGCTTTTCGTCATGCCATCCGTCGTCGGTCTGTGCGTCCGGTCCGTGCAAATGCAAATGCACTTTGTATACTTAAATTATTTAAAATTTCCAAAAACTGCACCACATAAAACATAAACAAATATTTTGGTATACAATGCTATTCACTGCGAAGTCGGCGAAAGAATAAAAAATAAAAATTAATTTGGCCAAACTCATCAAAAACCTATATGTTCTATACAAATACTAGGATTTTACATCACAATAATTATGAACAGGGTTCCACCATTTCACCCCTTTTGTTTTTCAATTGATTTGCGGGTTTAACTAACTTTTTCATAGAATCATCAACTCTAAATGACCTGTTCAAATTTTGTTTCAAAAAACAAAAAAAGAAATTTTTCAGTTTTGCTACTCAGCTCTAAAATAATCACCATAAATCTTCACGTTATCGTAAACTTATATCGATTAAGTTTACTGGTAGACGGCAAAACGCCAAACCATTTAGACTATAAGTTAATTCTTTAATGAATATATGTATAAATACCATGAACATTTAGTCAATAAAAAAAAAAAAAAAAAAAAAAAGAAAAAAATAAAAAATATCGATTAAGTTTCCAACTACAAATTGCCTAAAATAAACTATACACAACACATATCCAGACATAAATTTCAAATCCATAGCCAATGAATTTTCTTTATATGTTTGACCAAACCCTACATCAATCCCTTCTTACACACTCATAGTAAAATCACTTCGGGGTGATGGAAGGACCAAACAAATAAATATTTTCCAGTTAAACCGAAGACAAGTTTTATCGAAGTCGACAATGACAAGCGTCTGACATTTGACCAACAAAATATATAAAAAAAAAAAAATAAAATAAATTTTCATCAAGTAGTCGTGTCTCGAATCCAACATCAGTACATCACCATCACCACGTTCGTCGTCGTCGCCACTATTGACGTTCGACATTGATTTGATCCCATAAAGGGATATGTGTCTGTATATCCTTCGTGATGACACTATAAAAAGAAATAAAATCCGTGCGTTCACACAAATTTCTCTTCCTTTTTTTATTTACCTTAGCCAATGCCTTGTGTGTTGATTTTTAGACAGTGATACAGCTGGACTATAGGGGCTCTATATTCTTGGCAGTTTCCCTGGGGGCCAATGTTTACCTAGAACATACACACTCTGTTTCCGCCTAACCTACTAACGTCTTTAGCATTATAGAACCCAATTTTATGATGAAGTATGAGGTCTTAGCACATGGCCCCTCAATTTTTGTTCGTCGCATCTACTCTTCAATTTTTTTTTGTAATGGATTGCCTCCATTACTCAATCGGCCCCGAGCGCTAGGAAGAAAGTTTTAGTAGATGGGTTTTCCCAAAGGGACTTCTTAAAGAATGGTGTGCACCAGATATGAATTCATGGGTAGATCAACTGTTTTTGGACTCTTCATTCACCTACGATGCGATGACAGGAAGAAGAATTGTGATGTTTTTTTTTTGTTCCTTTTTGATTTGATGATTGTCAGTGGATATGATAGAGAGAGCTATATGAGTGAGCGCTGGGAGCTATGGAAGAGAAAATGGACGGATAGCAACAAATCCTTAGTATCATCAAGTATCCCATTGGTTAAGTGATTAAGTTCGCAAGGGGCCAACACCAGCAACAGTCGGGCACATCCATCATTTTTTGGAAACTTTGTCCGAGGTGAGTTTTTCATACTTTGGAAAAAGTTAAAAGGAGCAATTTTGTCCAAGCAAAGTGTGCAAAGTGACATGCAAATTCATCTTCAGAAATTCAATCAATATTCAAGGAGGATTGTTGTTTTCGTTTTTATTTGAATTTGCCTAATATAGGTCAATTTAACTCACTTTATAAGGTCATAGGGATTTGAAAATTGGAAAGCATTGAAGCTGAAGATAAAATTGAGTATCGAATAATAATGTTTTTGTTTCTTCGAGGCACTTTGTTTTTTTTTTGTTTTTGTTTTGTTTTATTTTCTTTTCGCTAGAATGATTAATAATAATTGATTATTATTGAAGCTTAAAACACAAGCATGTTTTATGCTGAGTAAGAACATTTTTTTCGCATGTTTTTTTCCTAAATAAGCAAACAACGTCTGATTGATAATAATGACAAACGATACCTACTTCATAAAAGATTGAAGCCTAGAAACCAATGATTAATTATTGCAAGGTTAGGGAGTAATTTTTCTCATTTTCTTTAGGATATTAATTTATCTTGATTTTAGTAGGTATGTACTTATGTATATTGAAAGGGGACAGTTCCATATAATTTATTCATGGCCAATACATTAAAATATAAAATTGTTCATAACCCTAGGAGGGCATACTTACAAATAAATTGAATGAAACAACAACAAGAACTTGTGTGTTGGAGCCTAACATAAGTGTTATTTTAACACAAAGCTTAGAGGCTAAAGTTATTGGAGATTTACAGATTGCCACACTTGACCATCTTCATCATACTCTTTTGACATAAGTGGTGCTTGTGCTTAGTCGCTTAGTATTCAATTTATTTGGAAAACTAATGCCCTGAACTGGTTTTGAAAAAGCAATTAACTGATTGCCAATGCACTGCACAATGCAACTACAATGGACTACACAATCATCCACAGAATAAGACTTAACTTTGAACCGACTAGTATTTTTAATAGCTCACACAATTTTATTTTCTGGATTAAATATATGTACCTTAGCAGCCTTATTCAAAAACGCATTATAGTGAGCGCATAGCGCAATGCACTTCTTATCATCACCATCATCGGCTCGACAACCGGGGTCCGGTCCTGGCCTCTTTCAACAAGTCTCTCCGTCTCCACCTATCCCGGTCTCGAGCCAACGCCATCCAGTTGCGCACCCCAAGGCTTCGGGCGTCCTGGTCTACGCCATCTCTCCAGCACAAGCATGGTCTACCACGCTGCCGTCTACCATAGAATGTACCACAAAAGACTTTCCGAGCAGGTTCCTCTTCGCTCATAAGAGCTAGGTACCCTGCCAACCGGAGTCTACCAAGCTTAATTTTTGTCACTAAGTCTGCTTCAAGGTAGATTGCGTACAACTCATGATTGTACCGTCTCCAGAATCGTCCTTCCTCACATATGGGGCCAACAATTCTCCGTAAGACTTTTCTCTCGAACGCGGCTAAGAGGTCACAGTGCCTTTTGCTAAGCACCCAAGTCTCGGATCCATGCATGAGTTCTGGCAGGACCATGGTCCTGTACAGCAGCAGTTTTGAAGTTGTGGTTAGATTTCTGGATTTGAATAGCTTTGTAGTAGGCTCTGTTGGATTTGAGAAGCCGCCGCGTATTTCTTCTTCTATATTGTTATCGTGCTCCGCTACCTTGATTGTTTGACCAACTGTTCTCGCATTCGACGAAACCATGTACTTTGTTTTACCTTCACTAATGTGCAGCCCCAGATTTTGTGCCGCCTGCTAGATCTGGATGAAGGAATCGTGTGCAGCTTGTTCGGTTCTTGCGATGATGTCGAGGTCGTCTGCGTAAGCTAGTATCTGGCTGGACCTGTTGACGATGGTCCCTCTTGTTGCCATGCCAGAGTCACGGATTGCTTTCTCCAACGCCAGGTTGAAGAGGAGGCAGGCCAAACCATCCCCTTGTCCAAGTCCATTAAAGATGATGATTGGCCTGGATAGCAATCCGGCTATTTTTACTTGGCTTGTTACGTTGGTCATGGTCAACCTACATAGTCATGTCAATTTATTTGGGATGCCGATGCACTTCTTATAATTTTTAATCAAAATCGTAGGCACCGTTTTTGAGAAAAATGACTTTTTCTAAATCCGGTATATGACAGGTACCTACCGTTATTTTTGGTCCCAGAAAAAAAAATCAAAAAATGTCTGGGGATAGTCTCCAAAAAACGACACATACCAAGTTTAAATTAAATCGACCCATACGTTTAGGCTATGGTCTCTGATACAGACAGACAGAAAGACATCCATTCTCATTCTCTATCATCGTAATGTCATGTTTGATTGTTATATCAATTTTTTTTTATACGAATGCATAACTTGATATATGGTACCCATATCGCAAGTAAAAATTGAAATTATTGTATAGGATAGATATAGATATATAGAATAACATGTAGCATACAAAAACATACACGTGCCGTAACTATTCGGGACTGGTGGAAGTGTGCTCATAGTATCTCCGCGGCGGCCGCTAGAAACAAGCCTTTTAAAAAAGCTTTGGCTAATATGATCAGGCTGTTTCCTCAGGTTGGCGACAGGTTAATTCTCTGTCCCGTAAAACTAAACGAATTACGAGACCGACAACAAGCCTGGGAAATGGACTGATTTCACGACGACCCACAACCCACGCAACGAAAACGGCAAAACGATTTACGAATTTTCTTGTGGAACGTACGATCGCTCTATAGAGCTCGAGCTGCTCAGCAGCTAGCCGATGCCCTGTCAAAATATAAAGCTGACATAACAGCGCTTCAAGAAATAAGATGGACAGGGAATGGTGTTTTACAGAAGAAAGAATATGACTTATATTACAGCTGTCATACAAAACACCATGTGCTCGGGGTAGGCTTCCTAGTCAGCCAAAAAATTAAGTCTACCATCATCGGCGTTGTTCCCGCGTAAAGATATCTACAAAGCCACCTGGGAATCACCTGATGGAGTCACTCGTAACCAAATAGACCACGTGTTGATAGACCGTCGCGTCGCCACTACGCGTTTTAGAAAGCAATCCGTGACTCTGGCACGGCAACATTTCCAGCCAGATACTGGCTTACGCAGACGACATCGACATCATCGGAAGAACCGAACAAGCTGTACACGATTCCTTCATCCAGATCGAGCAGGCGGCACAAAATCTGGGGCTGCACATTAGTGAAGGTAAAACAAAGTACATGGTGGCGTCGAATGCGAGAAGAACAGTTGGTCAAACAATCAAGGTAGCGGAGCACGAATTTGAAGTGGTGCTGTACAGGGCCATGGTCCTGCCAGTGCTCATGTATGGATCCGAGACTTGGGTGCTTAGCCGCGTTCGAGAGAAAAGTCTTACGGAGAATTGTTGGCCCCATATGTGAGGAAGGACGATTCCGGAGACGTTACAATCATAAGTTGTACGCAATCTACCTTGAAGCAGACATAGTGACAAAAATTAAGCTCCGGTGGGCAGGGCACCTAGCTCGTATGAGCGAAGAGGAACCTGCTCGGAAAGTCTTTTGTGGTACATTCAATGGTAGACGGCAGCGTGGTAGACCATGCTTGAGCTGGAGAGATGGCCCGAAGCGTTGGGGTGCGCAACTGGATGGCGTCGGCTCGAGACCGGGATAGGTGGAGAGACTTGTTGAAAGACGCCAGGACCGGACCCCGGTTGTCGAGCCGATGATGATGATGATGATAATAGAACCAAAAGTTAGAATTATTTATAAGCATGTATCTTCTTAAAGGAAAATAATGCACTTTAAAATCATTTGTGTATAAAAAATAATAACAATTATACTAATTTTTGATTGTGCTAGGTAGACCAAGTGGGACAGACTTTTCTTTCCAGGAACAATTCGTAATAGGTTGAGTTTTGGTATAAGGGTTAGTATCGCGATGTCTTATGATATTTTCAAATGCTATTAATTCTAAACGGTAAGTGAAAGGTAAATACAAAATTTCAAAGACAAGTTTATGTAAAAATAAATCATCTATAAGATCGTAATACATTTTTTTTCCAAACTGGGTTATAACTTATAAGTCATTTTTTTTTAACCAATACCTAAGAAATTCTTTTTTACTTTTAGTTTTTTTTCTGTTTTTCATTGACAAACCCTTGAAAAAAAATCCCCCTGAAAAAAAGATCAAACCATTTAAATTGAATCCTTTTTTAAAATGATAATCGCATTTACCTGTATCCTACTGAGAAAAGACTTTATTATAGGTCTCAAAATTCATTCGACCATCGTGCGTCGGTCGGTCGGTCTGTATATGTGTAAATATATTAGGTAGATTGTTTTGGTAAAATAAAGTAGTATTGAGTAGGTACATGGGAACAGACATCACATACATATGTGCTTACTATAGCCTTCGTCATGCTGCAACCCTCGGTTTGTGGTATGTCAGTAAGTTCTATTTGAATAAGAGTTCTCTGTTCTGTAGTCCCATTACATACGCACTCAATCCAATATAATCCTTCCAAGACGACCAGAATTTATTTAAAAGCATTTCTTTTAGATGCCAAATCCACTTAAAAAAAAAACTTAATCCATTCTTCTAATGTTAAATCCCTTGTATTTATCAAAACAAATAGTCATCGTCGGTTTACTGAATATAAAGTCAAGTTAAGGATTCATAAAATAAAATAAAAAAGAAAACTCCTCAAGCCAAGACTTAAAATTAACTCAGTAGGACGCATTTTTTTTTTTTTTTTTTTTTTTTTTTTAATAAAGTGAACAAAAGTACACACAGGTGTTTTGCTGTCCATAAATAAAGTTTAGTACATCATAGCTGAAAGATGGAACGATAAAGAAGACAGATACCAGAAACTTAATCGATTTTTTTTACGGAAGCACAAGAACGGGATTTAGCGAAATGGAAAAATATCTAAAGTTTTTTCTTCTTCTAAGATTAAACTTTTTACAAATCTGCAGACAACATTCAGCGGTCACTTAGAAAAACTTAAAACAACTAGTTTTATCTTGAGGAACAGATTCTCTTCCTCTCGTAAGTTTTTGCTGATAGCTAGGTACAATTCAAATTTTTGTTTTGTGTTTCAAATGAATTGGTCGAAATTATGTCTGCACAGTGGCGTATACGTTACGTTGGCATACGTTGGCAATGTACAACATTTCAATAAAAATCAATTTTAAACAAAACTTTGTCAAAGGATCAAAAACACTACAAGTTTGCGAAATAGTAACTTAATTTGAGAAATGACTTTTTTTCGCATAGCTATTTGCAATTAGCTGCCATATTAACAACTTTAGCACTTTGAAATACCTCTCGGTCTTGTGGAACAATTTTTCATCTCATTCTATGCTGCAGATGAGATTTATTTATTTCTCTCAGCGACAAATCTCACTGGTTGACCTAATAAATAACAAAATAAAGGTTACTCTTAGACCTAGACCGAAAAAACTTTATTTTTTTTTTAAATAAAGTTTGTTTAGTGACTTTTATTGAAATGACAACTAAAAACTGTTATTAAAGATACTTTCAAAAGGTTTATATTTATTTCTGATCACTGCGGTACACCTTTAAAAAAAAGTCAACAAATTTTACAAAGCACTCATATTATTTCTTCACTATGACAAAACTAAATATGAATATGCTGATCCACGAGTTTTGTACATTTTTGTACAGTGTTTTTAAAAGAAAATATTTAAACAAAGTTAATTGCTTTAACAATTGAAGACGAATATCTTCCCAGTCCTGCAATATCCGAAAATAAAAAAAAATCTTAAGTCTTGTCCAAGTTTTGCACAGTTTTGCAAAACCAAAGTCGAGTTTTATACAAGCTTTACCTACATTCAAAGATATGGCTAAAACAGAATTAGGGACTTTGCCGGGCTAGGGACAATGCTATATCCCAAATCAAATAAAATGCACGACTGGGTCGCACGTACTTGCTCTTATAGATTAAGTGACTACATATGCTAAGCCTTTTTAATTAAAAAAATGTAAATGCAGTTTTAGAAAACAAAATTAAAAAAGCATAAAAATCTATTTTCAAATGACTAAAACAGCTTCTTAAATGAATTTAACCTGTAAACGAAGTATGCAATTTGATTTCTTTTATAATAATACATTTTTAATAAAATAATTTTGAAAATCTTTAGAGCCGTTTTCTAAAAAAAAAAATTTTTTCTATATACAATTTTGCAAAGACGCAATTTTTAAGATATAATTTATCAACATCTAAAAACTAAGTTTTGAAAAAAAAATATTGAATAGTTTTCCAAAAAATGATTTTCCAAAAAAAATTTCAAACATTTTTTAAAAACCCAAATCCATTTTCGAAATTTTTTTTATTAAATATTATTACGGCAACTTAAAAGGATTCATGTAAAAAAATGAAATTGATTGAGTAATGAAGGAGAAAATCTGAATTTAAAAAAAACGGTTCTATGGCAGGTACCGTTAATAACGGTTGTTGAAAAAAATGGTTTTCATTTAATGATAGACCTTATCCAAAAAAATGACAACTATTTATAATTTAAAATAATATAGCAAAAGAAAAATTTAGAAACAAAAATTATCAAAATTTGAGTGAATACAAGAAAAGTGACTTATATACATACTTAAAAAATATAGTTATAAAATTTTAAAAAATAAAATAATACATATTTTTTGCTTGGAAAATTTATTAAAATTGATTGAGGTTATATAAAGTGTTAACAAGTTCTTATCAAAATCTGTTAATCCATTTACGAGTAAATATTTTTATTATATTACGTAAAATTATTATTTTTACTATCACTCATAACATAACATAAGTAGGGGAGAGTGGGTATATATGGGACACAAGAGGAATGGGACATTAGCATTTTCCTGAACGTAGCATCTTTTTTCTCGTTTCTGTTGGTCACAAATTTGCTCTTTAATCTGTATCTATATCAACAAAGTAATTCTAAAGCGCAGTGGAGAGAAAACCAAGGTAAAGTTTCAGTGAAAAAAAAAAAAATTAATGAGTGAACTCATTCTACAAAAAGTGAATTAATTTGTATTATAAAGTGGATTAATTCTACTTTTGTTTAGTATGTTCCGTATTTTTAGTGATATTATATATGTTTAATCATCATCATCTCTTTGATGTACCCCGTAGGATTATTGGGACACTTCTATGCAGGAGAAAGTCAACACTGTCTCATGCAATGCAGATTATGAATATTCGGCAACCACTAATACACACCAGATTTTTCATAAGAGCAAGAGATACATGAGGCGGGGGAGGGGGGTGCTGGGGACTCGAGTATCTGAGCCCCTCTAAATCTCTAAGACTTACGAAAAAGTTTCACTTCATCATGAAATCACCTTGAAAATAACATTATTTTGCTGCAGGTAACAGATGCATTTAATTCTATTTACTTATTTTATTTATATATAAAGGGTGATTTTTTAAGAGGCTTAGAACTTTAAAAAAAAAATTCAAAAAAATGAATGAAATATTTATTTGAATCGATAGTTTGAACCTTGCAATTTAATGTTTAAAGATAATTTCATGCAAATGTTGACCGCGGCTGCGTCTCAGGTAGCCCATCCGCTGAGTCCAATTTTGGCATACTCTTTCACACATATCGGCCGGTATCTCACGAATGAATGCATGGATGTTGGCTTCCAGTGCGTCAATCGAAGCGGGCTTGTCCCTATAGACATTAGCCTTGACATACCCCCACAAAAAATAATCTAATGGTGTCAAATCGCACGATCTAGGCGGCCAATTGACCGGCCCGAAACGTGAAATTAACTGTTCACCAAACTCGCCTCGCAATTGCGTTATTGTTTCGCGTGCTGTGTGGCATGTGGCACCGTCTTGTTGAAACCACATATCATGCAAGTCAAGAACTTCCATTTTGGGCAAAAAAAAGT
The DNA here is from genome assembly GCA_948107695.1 of Meliscaeva auricollis. Lineage (NCBI taxonomy): Eukaryota > Metazoa > Arthropoda > Insecta > Diptera > Syrphidae > Meliscaeva > Meliscaeva auricollis. Next base: position 39,294,354 of record OX403616.1, on the reverse strand, counting down.
TTGTTATCATCGCTCGGTAGCGTTCACCATTGACAGTAACGCTGCGATTCGCATCATCTTTGAAGAAATATGGCCCAATAATGCCGCCGGCCCATAAACCGCACCAGTGGCTTTTCGGGATGCATTGGTAGCTGTTGCAATGCTTCTGGCTTCACTCCAAATGCGGCAATTTTGCATATTTACGTACCCATTCAACCAAAAATGAGCCTCATCGCTGAACACAATTTTTCGATAAAAAAGCGGATCCTCGGCCAGCTTTCCAAGGGCCCATTCACCAAAAATTCGGCGTTGTGGTAGGTCGGCTGGCTTTAGTTCTTGCACCAGCTGTATCTTAAAAGTCTTTACGCCCAAATCCTTCCGCAAAATTTTCCACGTAGTGCTGTAACAAAGGCCTAACTGCTGGGAACGGCGGCGCCGAATCGACATTTCGCGGTCTTCTGTCACACTAGCTGATACGGCCGCAATATTTTCTTCACTACGCACAGTACGTAAACGTGTTGGTGGTTTAATGTCCAACAAAGTAAATTTGGTGCGAAATTTGGTCACAATCTTCCGAATAGACTGCTCAGAAGGTCGAAATGCCGACCATAAAATGGAAGCAGCGCGCGATGAACATTTCGAACCGAGCACGAATTTTAATAGTAAAATTCAATAATTTGCAAGCGCTGTTCATTTGTAAGACGATCCATGGTTAAATTGCAAACCAAACTGAAGCTGTTTGACAGTGACACAAGGTACTAAACACACGTCAGCTGTCAAAACCAGTGTTGCCAAAACCAAACCAGCTAAAAAATCACCCGTTAGATATATATTATGTATTTGAATTTTCTTTCTTTCCATATATTGTGTTGCAGCAAATGCACACGACTTGTAATGAAACTTTATCTGAAACTGTAATCACCCAGGCAAATACTGACATATTCTATTTCCATACAAAAATCTTTAAAAAAAAAAATAAAAATCCGTTTTTATACCCCCCCCGCATATTTTTTAAAGCACGCCAAATAAATCCAATTTTGTAATTTCTTTTGTAGAGGCGATATGGATATGGTCGGTTTGCTATAGCATTGTACCTCTATAATATCGTTCTGATATCTCATCCGTCCGTGTATGTATGTATTGTATAGCATAGTCTCTATAGCGGTACCCTTCATAGTTTTTTTTTGTGTTTTTTTTTATTTTTTTTTTTTCAAAAGATACATTTCTCTTTTTTTTCTTATTTTGTATTCTTATCTCATAACCTAAGCATGTGTGTTTGTGTACCATTTGATGGTTTTGGGCTTCAATTTAATGTTCTTTTTCTTAATGGAATCGGTTTTAGGTTCCCCATTGTCAAGAGGACTTTAATTGAAATGACGCTCTTTACTGGTTCAAAATTCTTTATGGTCCAACGAAGTGGCAGAACGCATCCGGAGTACGGAGCCCAGAGGGGAGATAGCAATAGCAGGCAGCTATAGCGCTAGGAGGCAGTTTGATGTGTGGCACACGGTGCTGTGGCACGAATGATGATGATGAGGTTGGTGGTGGAATTTTAAATGCTCTTATGTGTGCGCTTGAGTGGGCGCTTAAGAAGTCGTGTGCTGAGCATAGAAACATCATTTACCTCAAACCGATGCATGTACATTGTACCACCAGCAGCGAGCGTTATGCTCAGCTTATGACATAATTGTGCATCCTGAAATAATTTCCACCACGTGGCGTTCGTTGTCAACATTGAAGAATGGTTGATGGATGAAAATGCTTAATAGGTGGAAGATTGTCCTGGCATGGCGGGCGTCCGGCCGGAGTATGGTACAAGATATAATATCTAATAGTGAGTGTTTAGCGCAATGGGGGAAACCCTTCATCGTCTTTATCATTTATAAAGTAGTGTGAAGGAGGAGTGTTTTAGTCGCATACGATGCAATTAGTATTCTAAGTGTATTGTTTTAAGGAAATGGTATGGGGTAAGGGTTGAATAAAATCATTGCAATAATCAGGACTAAATAACTAAGTATTTTGTATTTCATAAAAATATAAAGAGAATGAATTTATTTATGAAATTTTTATTTATTTTTGCCTGGAGGAGGTACAAAACAAGAACACGTGCCGGCATGAAATGTAGGTACCTGTGCTGTGAAGGTATCATCATCATTATATTAATACGTAAACACGATTCCTATTTCTCCCTTTTTAACTAATGTTACCGGCAACCGATTTTAATAATTTTGGTCTTATTTGAAAGGTACAGGTAAAATTTTTAACGCTCGTCGGTACTACTACATGTAAAAGTGTATTATCTGCCACAGGTGGTTGTGTTCTCTCCGAACTATTTTACTTTCATTTAGTTAAAAAGCTAAACGCCATCTATTGGTTATTTGAAGAATTTTTGTGGAAAATATTTGTATCTGAAGCAATATGAAAGCTTTAATATTTTGTTGAGTTTATAGGAACTTTAAATGCTTAGCCATGCGCATTAGAATAAAGCTTAAATACTGGGATATTTTTATTTTAAGGATATGGTTGAAGGAATTTCTTTACATTTTGTTGATAAATTTTATTGAATTAACATAAGCTCACATATCGTCCCGTTTTTGCCTGAACGACGTATCTACAAAGCAAATTTTGTTTGGTTTTTTTTTTTTTTATTTTAGTTTTTCTCAAAATTGAATGATTTGGATTGAATAAAATAAAATCGAATAAACTGTAAAACATATTATTTGAGGTTATTTTACCATTTTTATAATTTTTCATCTTCCTTTCTCATAGTTTTCCAGCGATGTCTAATGTAAAGTAAAATCTTTTGAGAAAATGTAGTAACGAGTTTCACGCAGAAACGGGACGATATGTATATCTTTTTATTTTAAATTAAATTGAAGAAGCACATAATTAAACTGCTCAAAAAAACGATGAAAGTTCTTTCTTATTAAAATAACAAAAGTAAGATTTCAAAAGATAGTTCATTAAAGTAAAAATATTAAATTTTTATATACAGATTTTTTTTTTTCAACTACAAGATTTAAAATCGTTGAAAATGTATGAAACTTACCTATTTAAATTAAAATAATACGTTATTTATAAAATGTTAAGGAATGCATAGCCTTAAGACATATGACCTTCTAAAAAGAATAAAAAAATCTACCCCAAGTTATAGCTAAGATATGAGCTTTTTTTTGTTCAGTGTATTCATCATAGTCGTACTTTACACTTGTGTACATTCACATCCACCCGCGATTTCGTAAAAAATCAATTTCAATAGTATAGGCATATTATTATAGTTATTTTTTACTTGCTCTATAGGGCAAGTATTGCTTTCGTATGAAAAAATAAAATGCACGACTGGGTCGCACGTACTTGCTCTTGTAGATAAAGTTACTATTTATGCTAAGTCTTTTTAATTAAAAATTTGTAATTGCAGTTTTAGAAAAAAAAGCATAAAATTCAATTTTCAAATGACTAAAACAGCTTCTTAAATGCATTTTACTTCAAAAAAGTATGCAATTTGATTTCTTCTATAATGATACATTTTTAGAAAAAAAATATTGAAAATCGTTAGAGCCGTTTTTTAAGAAAACTATTTTTTTCATATAAAATTTTGCAAGGACTTTTATAAAAGAAATTGGTACGCCATTTTTAAGATATTATTTATCAACATCTAAAAACTAAATTTTGAAAAAAAATATTGAATAGTTTTCGAAAAATGATTTTTCAAAAAAAAAAATTTCAATTTTTTTTTAAAAATCCAAAAAAATAAATTTCGAATTTTTTTTTTTACTAAATATTATTACGGCAACTTGAAAGCATTCATGTAAAAAAAATAGTTGAAATTGATTGAGTCATGAAGGAGAAAATCAGAATTTAAAAAAAAACGGTTCTATCGCAGGTACCGTTAATAACGGTTTTTGAAAAATAACCATGATTTTTTTTAATCAAAATCGTACGCACCGTTTTTGAGAAAAATGAGTTTTTCTAAAACCGTTATATGACAGGTACCGTTATTTGGGGTCAAAAAAAAAATTCAAATTCTCCAAAAAACGCCACATACCAAGTTTGAAGTAAATCGACCCATCCGTTTAGGCTCTGGTCTCTGATACATACAGACAGACAGACAGACAGACAGAATTGTCGGACCCACTTTTTTCTCATTCTCTATCATCGTAATGTCATGTTTGATCGTTATCCCAATTCTTTTTTTGTACGAATGCATAACTTGATACCCATATCGCAAGTAAAAATTGAGTTTTTAATTTAAACCAACATTACGATGATGGAGAAGTCCAAAAAATGGTCATGCCGTCCATCGGTCTGTGCGTCTGTTCGTCTGTTCTTCTCTTCGTGTGTTCGTGTGTTTGTCTGTGCGCGTCCATCTGTACAGAAGGCCACAACCCAAACAGATTGACGGATTTGCTCGAAATTTGGTACAGATTACTTTTCTGTAATTTCTTAAGTTGTCTTTTCTTTTGTTTTTAAATATCTCGATAAGAACGATTATATCCCATATAACGGTTTCGAGTTATTGGATTTTTCTCGAAAACGGCTCTAACAATTTCGATGAAACTAAGTGCATGTTATTTAATAAGTAATTGTAACAATACTGTATTTTATGTTTTAATGGCGGGTAAATTTTGACTTGATTGCGTAAACTGTACACAATACCTAACTTGCAAAAATTATACCGCCGTTGTCACCATTCCAAAAACACCCATATCGATGCATTAAGTAACAAAATTTTGAATATTTTTGAAAATGGTCCTTAACTTTTGACATGACTGATCATTTCCAATGCTGTTATGGTCAAAAATTCTCTTTACATTGTAACCTTGTCAAGAAATACAATACGTTTTCATGGCTATAGCTTTTAACTGATATATTACTTGTCTTCAAACATAAATCAAAATATTGGTAATTTTGTACTCTTTACTTCTTACCACGAAACCTTCCTGTAATTCATTCCACGAAGAAATATATTTTTTTTCTCATGCTATGAACAAATTTTAAAATAATTTGATAAACGAGTACATGCAACCCAGAACGTGCATTTATTTTTTTAATTTTTATTTGTGAATCATTAAAATTTATTTGATTTATAATAAATGATTTTTTATTTTCTATTTTCAGGTAAGTTCAACCTTCAACGATTTGAAGCTGAAATTGATTGGTATTTAAAACTGAGGATTAAGCAGGTACAATAACGCATACACTGTCCGTTAAAAGTTTGCAAACTCAAAAAAAAAAATAAATGTTTTTGTAAGTTTTGTGTTTTATAACGAATATTTATCCGTGGTTTATGTTCTCCTTAAATTTCATTTCAAAGCACACTACCTTCCAAATGATAAGTAATAGGAGAAACAAAGAATGTAAAAAACAATATTGGCTAAAAGTATAGTGTATTTATTCAAAATATATTTTAAAAATCTCAGGTTTTACAAGTTAAGAACAAAAACTTCCATTTTTACTTGCGATATGGGTACCATAATCAAATTTTGCATTCGTACAAAAAAAAAGTTGAGATAACAATCAAACATGACATTACGATGATAGAGAATGAGGAAAAAGTGGGTCCGACAGTTCTGTCTGCCTCTCTGTCTGTCCGTCTGTCTGTCTGTCTGTCTGTATTTATCAGAGACCGCAGCCTAAACGTATGGGTCGATTTACTTCAAACTTGGTATGTGGCGTTTTTTGTGACTATCCCCAGACGTTTTTTTGAATTTTTTTTGGACCAAAAATAACGGTACCTGTCATATACCGGTTTTAGAAAACCTCATTTTTCTCAAAAACGGTGCATACGATTTTGATTAAAAAAATCATGGTCATTTCTTTGAGTAAGGTCTATCTTTAAATGAGAATCATTTTTTTCAAAAACCGTTATTAACGGTACCTGCCATAGAACCGTTTTTTTAATTCTGATTTTCTCCTTCATGACTCAATCAATTTCAACCATTTTTTTTACATGGAGGTCGTAATAATATTTAGTTAAAAAAATTTCCAAAATTATTTTTTTGGATTTTTAAAAAAAATTTGAAATTATTTTTTTGAAAAATCATTTTTTCGAAAACTATTCAATATTTGTTTTCAAATTTTAGTTTTTAGATGTTGATTTATAATATAATATTTTAAAAATTGCGTACCAATTTTTTTTTTAAATAAGTCCTTGCTAAATTGTATATGGAAAAAATAGTTTTTTTTTAAAAAAAACCGCTCTAACGATTTTAAATTTTTTTTTCTAAAAATGTATCATTATAGAATAAATCAAATTGCATACTTTGTTTTGAGGTTAAATTCATTTAAGAAGCTGCTTTAGTCATTTGAAAATCGATAGTTAAAAAGGCTTAGCGTAAATAGTAACTTTATCTGTAAGAGCAAGTACGTGCGACCCAGTCGTGCATTTTATTACTTGCTCTATAGGGCAAGTATTTGTTTCGTGTCAAAAGGAAATTCTTGTTTTTAATCAAAACCAACATTACGATAATGGAGAAGTCCAAAAAAGTGGGTTTCGTCATGCCGTCCGTTGTGTCGGTCGGTCTGTGTGTCTGTTCGTCTGTTTGTCTGTTCGTCTGTTCGTCTGTGCGTCCATTCGTACAGAGAGCCACAGCATAAACTTTTTGACAGATTTGCTTGAAATTTGGTACAGACTACCTACTTTCTTGCAATTTCCAAGGTTGGCTTTTTTTTTTTTTGAATATCTAGATGAGAACGAGCACATTTCATATAACGGCTTCGAGTTATTGGATTTTTCTCAAAAACGGCTCAATAGATTTCGAGGAAACTAAGTACATGTTATTTAATAAGTGATTGTAACAATTCTGCGTTTTTAGTTTTTCTCACTCAAAAAAATCGAACAACGAAAATATGATGAACATAATATTCGGGGAAATTTAAATCAGCTTCGTGTAAAAATTAGATACAGGACGTTTTTATTCAAACGAAACAGTCTGCTTACTCTCAAATAAAATGTCAAAATTGTATTGCGAAAAAAAAGTTAAATTTAATTAATTGAATGATTAAAGGAGAAATGTCAGAAAAATTAGAAAAATTGCTAAAAAGAAATAAATTTATTTTTTTTTCTCCTACATATTTAGTACTCATTTTGATACATTTTTGGCTTGTTCTTTTTAAAACTTTAAAAATAAGACAAAAACAAAACGAAGTAGTATCATCACCCGTATGATACCTACTTTAAAAAAACAATTTTGTACAGAAGAGCATGACAATCTACAAGTCCTTAAAAGAAAACTGTTCGATAGGACTCATACTGTTTAAAAGATGCAAAATAGCGTGACATTAGACACATTTAAAAATGCTCGTAGAAAAAAAAAAAACTGTCGTACATTTTCCAATTTTCAGCTCTATGAGATTTTGTCTGTGTTGAATGTCTATTTTGACCAGACTATCTAAAGAATGTTAACTTATCAATGCACAAAACTTCACCACACTCCCACAATCGAATTTCAAAATTATTCTTTGAATTTTTCAAATCAATTATTCACAAATCAATTATATTCATAAATATTAAACTCAACACAATTCTATTTAAATCGCCTGTATGTAAAACAGTAATCAAAATCCATATTCTAATTCTTCATAACTTTCATCTTTAATCAGTACCTATTATTGGTATTTGAGTCTAACCTGGTTTAAAAATAACTCAAAATGCTTGTGGCCAAAACCAACCTATGTATATGCCAGTTCTTGTTAATGTTGTGTTCAGAAAAGTGTCAACCCAATTTATCACTTTTGAATGCTTCGGGCCCTTTGTTTTCTAGTTGATTGACTTATAACTCAAACTAATGACATAATCCTAACCGATACATATACCTTAGGTATGATAAATGACAAATATATCTCATGTCATAGTAACACCAATAATATTTCAACCACTTTTGGGATCCCTTATTGAGTGGGTTGACATCAAGTATTTTGTACCTGGTTAAGCACAAAGTGAATTAAGGAACAATCAATTTCTTTTTTTTTATTGAATTGAAGTTCATAGTCACTTAATTTGTATTCGCAACAACGCAACGTCAACAAGTGGTGGAGGATTCTGTTGGAATTAATTACCGAATTCGACTTATTTTGACTTGGTAACGAAACTGAAAACTAGCAAAGGCAGTTTTCAGCAAGGAATCGAAATAATCAATCTATAAAAACAAATTTATCTCAGTTATCCGAATTCATTATGTTCTTCATAATGTAATGTTGCATGCGTGTAAAACATTGTTGACAATTATTATTTAACAACTGCTGATCATGTTGCATGACCAAAAGACGAAAAATATTGGTATCTGTCCAGAGCGCCTGTTTACAAGAACAATTAATTGGCAACATAATTCGATTCGTTTTTTCGCTTGACATTCTCTCTGATTAAAGCAGTGCTATCTGCTATAAAATTAAAGCAATTAACCAAGATTATATCGATAAAAGGAGAGAAGAGGACGAAAGCAACAGTTCCGAACTGCTGTATCCCCTTTTTCGATGGTGATATTGTTTGTGATGAAAATTTGCCTACCCGACCCTTGTCACTTTTTGAATTTTTTTTTTTTTTCAGGAACTCTCTGTTTAATCAACTTTATTGTATGGCACACAAGGACATGCTTACTACCTCACAGACACCAAAACCCGACGAACCTCACCTACTCTATACAACCACCACACCTCTTTGGTGTTTTCAGAGTTTTCGGTTTCCAAAAGTCAACATTTACATACCTTACCTAGCCTCATTTTCTGTATAATCTATGAATGTATTTATTTTTATACAGAAAATCTTTTAATGGTGAAGTTTTTAATTAAAAATTAATTGTAACGGGCTTGTTGTCAGGTCACGAAATGCTCGCACACTGTTGAGTGCCCAAATCAGAAGTATTACAATTTGTAGTGAGTTTGTATTTATTTACTTAACTATACTTCACAAACAATAAACCTTATGAATGGCATGCTAAATTTGATTTTGATTTACAGGGTGATTCTGATTTTGCCATAAGGTGTCAGTTATTGACCAAGTTGGTGGACAAAAAAAATTAATTTTCGAGGGTCAACGGAAAATTTTGATTTCATTTCGTCCACACAATGTGTACCGAATTGCTCAGGGGCAGATCTAATGGACTTTTCCATCTAGTTAATTTTTAAAAACTAAGTAAATAAAAAAAAAAAAATATTTCGACTTCTTCGTGAGCTTCAGGTCTTTTTTACTTTTTTTACTATTTTAAAAATAGTCGACAACGTTTCGATTGTGATTGCACTCTTTTCAAGACTCTAAAATGATTTGAATTTTCAAAAATTGTTAAGATAAAAGGAAAACTTTTATTACTTACATTTATGTAGCTTAGTAGGTACGCGAATTTCAGGAGATCTACCAAAATTCTTAATAAAGTTATCTTAATCTTTTTAATGAGCTTTAAATTATCTCAAAAATCAATGAATGAAGCCTTTGAAAAGACGAAACGTATGATAACATTTGAAACATCGACTATTTTTAAAATAGTAAAAAAGTAAAAAAGATCTGCAGCCCATGAAGAAGTCGAAATATTTTTTGATTGCAAAAAGTCACGAAACAGGAATAATTTAGAAAATAATGATCTGCTTCAAGGTAGATTGCGTACAACTCATGATTGTACCGTCTCCGGAATCGTCCTTCCTCACATATGGGGCCAACAATTCTCCGTAAGACTTTTCTCTCGATCGCGGCTAAGAGGTCACAGTGCCGTTTACTTTTTTTGTCAATTCCGACACATAATAAATTTATTAAATTAAAGAAGTCGGCCACTGTTATTGACAATCTGACCGATTCATTTTCTACACTATAAGTGATAGAAAACAACTTAATACACCAAAAGATATGTACTATAGTGTAAGATTCCGATAAAACTGGATTTTTTTGTAATTCCATCGAGTAGTTAGGGTAAAGTGGGGTAATGCTGAAAAAAAGCTTTTTACATCTCGAGAATTATAAAGGTTTGAATTAAGAAATTCATTATGGCAGAACTGGAGAGGGATTTGCGTCCTGCCTGCGGTTGCCAAGATAGCAGCAAAAATTATATTAGAGCGAATTAAAGAACATCTAGAAGACACACTCGACGCCGAACAAGCAGGTTTCCGCACTGGTTCATCCTGTGTTGACCACATTAACACCTTGAGGATCATTATTGAACAGTGCGTCGAATATCGATCACCACTTCACCTGCTGTTCATTGATTTTGAAAATGCGTTTGATAGTGTTAACAGAGAATTTATTTGGATTGCCTTACGAAGGAGAGGCATTCCAGATAAGTTAATCGCAATTACTAAAGCAACCTACGATGGATGCAAATGTCACGTTTTACATAGAGGAAGGTTGTTGGATGAATTCGAAGTCCATTGTGGAGTCAGACAGGGTTACATACTGTCGCCAATACTTTTCCTGTTAGTGAGAAGTGATGTGCTGCGTGCAGCCCTGTTAAACGGAAATAGTGGAATTCAATGTAGCCTGACATCCCAACTAAAACATCTGGACTACGCGGACGACGCATGCTTACTCTCTCATAGGATAATGGATCTCCATCAAATGACAACAAGGGTGGAGGGAGAAGCAGAAATCGTGGGGCTGGAAATTAACACGGCAAAAACAAAAATGATCAGCCTCGGAAGTAACTCATCCGTTCAAGTCAATATTTCTGGACAACCGGTAGAGAAAGTAGAAGACTTTCAAAAATCTTGGGAGTTTTGTCTCTACCAAAGGCGGAACCGAACAAGATGTCGACAGCCGTATCAAAGAAGCAAAGGCTGCTTTCAGAATGCTGTTCAAAATATGGAGAAACAACGCTATAAGCTTAGAGACCAAGCTGAGACTGTTCCGCTCCAATGTTGAATCCGTGCTTCTGTATGGGTGCAGCACTTGGAAAATCTTAGCAACTGTCACACGCAAGCTGCGATCGTTCGTGAATAGGTGTCTACGAAACATCTTAAGGATTTTTTGGCCCAACCGTATTTCTAATGAAGAACTTCATAGAAGAACGGGTCAAGAATCCATTGACAGCACTATTCGCAGACGTAAGTGGCAGTGGATGCGTCATACTCTTCGAAAAGGCAACGATTGCATTGCTGGCCAAGCGAGTGGGACACAGGCAGGTAGAAGATCGGGTCGGCCGAGAAGCACATGGCGCAGGACAGTCGAAAGTAAATCTGCACAGCTGGGGAAGAGTTGGAGAGAACTACGTTATATTTCCAGAAACCGTACACGATGGCGCGTAGGAGTAGTGGAGGCCCTATGCCCCTTAAGGGGATCACAACGGACTTTTTAAGGTCTGAGGACCTAAGTAAGTAAGTAAGTAATGAATAAAGCCATTGTTGTTTGATTCCTATTTCACCCTTGATATAATTGACCGCAAACCCTTAAAATAGCATCTTCTGTTGATAAATCAGACCTAAATCCAAACTGCTTATTAGAGAAAAAACCATATCGATCCAAAAATTTTAGCATTTTGACTTTTAGTAGTTTTTCGAATATTTTTGCGAATGTAGGTAAGAGAGATATTGGTTCATAGTCTGAAAAAATCATCAATACGTTTTTGAAGAATATATTTTTCAAACAAAAATTTTGAAACAGTTTTAACAATAAAAAGAAAAACAATATTTTTGCTTTTAGTTCTTAATGCACTTATTTATTTTTTCTTTTTAGTTTTTGAAAAAATCCAAAAATAATATTGTTGTTTTCGAAAAAAAAAAAATAATTTTTCCGCCTCAAATCAGTTTCTGATTTTAAGGAATATTAAAAAAAGGAAAATATTGATAAAACAATCTTTAAAATCCAAGCAGTTTCCAAGGACTTTGGAGAAAACGAATTCACTAACTAACTGTGTTAGTGTCTGAAACACCCTATAAGTATACAAATGAATGCATAATTATGATTGATATTCTAGGTGGCATGTCTGTGGTTGTTGTGCATATTTTATCATCATAAAAAAAAAAAAACAATAACAAAACAAAAATCTATCAACTCGGCACACAGGACGCACCGTGCCATATTGAACATTTTACCATACAAAATAAGGATGTGGTTAAGTATTTCGATGTAACGTGAATGAAACATAAACCGTACATACATTTTATTGGTTTAACAACGGCAAAGAAAGGTAGACGTATATAATTTATAACTGTTATTATTTCAACAGAGATATTTAAATCAGTTGATTTTAATTGCTGTACATACCTACATACATTATGAATAGAGTATGTCCTCTTATGTGTGCATTAATCATTTTGTATAGCTCACATGTGAAAAATAAATTATATGCATACAACAATACTCTAAAGTGGATTTCTACCTGCATTCAAGCTGTGCATTGCACATTTAATAAAATATGATATTAAATTTATATTATTTATCCTACATATTATTCAACTATATTTTTCTTAAAAATTATTGCAAAAGTCATACCTATCAGATACAGTTCCGTTTATTAAGTACATAAAGGGTTTTCCAATAAGAGGTGTTATTTTGATATTCAAAGAAAAATGGCATTTTTGATCGGATGTTTATTTCATTATAAAGAGGAAGGTATGCCGTTAATAATGGAACACAACATCAGCCAAATGGCCGCCAAGACCACGCTTACAGGACCATATCCTTTTCATGAAATTTTCCATAACCAAATCGCAAAGTGGCTGCCCTATGTCCTCGATAGCCTCACGAATTTCATCTTTGAGGTCTTGAATCGACGCTAGGCTGTTGGCGTAGACCTTTTCTTTCACGTGGCCCCAAAGGAAGAAGTCGCAAGGTGTTAAATCACAAGATCTCGGTGGCCAATTGTGATCACCTCTTCGAGAGATAATACGGTCCGGAAACTTTTCCCGTAAAAGATCGATGGTTTCATTGCTTGTGTGGCACGTAGCGCCGTCTTGTTGAAAGTAAACGTTGTCCAGATCAATACCATCGAATTCAGGCCATAAAAAATCATTAATCATCTCTCGATAGCGCAGTCCATTGACCGTAACTGTTGCTCCAGCCTCATTTTCGAAAAAGTAAGGTCCAATGACCCCGCGGGACCATAAACCGCACCAAACAGTCACGCGTTGAGGATGGAGAGGCTTTTCAACAATAACTCTTGGGTCTTCCGAGCCCCAGATGTGACAGTTTTGCTTGTTGACGTAGCCTCCGAGGTGGAAATGGGCCTCATCAGTCAAGATGAATTTTCGATGAAATTCCGGTTCATTTTCATGCATTTCAAGGATCCAATCAGCAAAGACACAACGTTGTTGATGATCAGCCGGCTTGAGTTCTTGTGTTAACTGAACTTTATAAGCCTTAAGACCCAAGTCTTTATGCAAAATACGGTGTAATGACGTTTGTGGAATGCCTAATTCCAAAGAACGACGAGGAATGGACAAACCTGGGTTTTCTTCAACACTTTGGGCTACAACAGCAATATTCTCAGTTGTTCTTGAGCGACGTGCACGGGTTTTATTCTTCACATCACTAACTTGTCCCAAAAGCTCGAATTTGTCCACCCATTTCTGTATTGCGGTCCGACAAGGTGCTTCACGACGACCCAAAAATGTTTTAGTTTTACGAACCGTCTCTGCCAAATTTTCACCATTTTTATAGTGAATTTTAATAATTTCAATGCGTTGTTGAAGCGTGTATCGTTCCATTTTTATTAATAGCGTAGTTTCTACTTGTCAAATGTCAAAAATTGACAGCTTCAAAAGTGACAGCTACCCTTTAGTTATAATCACAATATTAACTTTTCATGGTATGTAGTTAATTTCATTATTTTTAATGATTGTTTTTGATTTTTTTTAAATTCATTAATAATGGCGTTTAGTTCTGGTAAAAATATAAAAAGGTGTGTGTACTCATGAACACGCGCCAGAAGTTATAGTTCTTTCATTATTTATTTATCCATTAACTTAAAAAATCGGTTAAGATTTACTTAAGTTAAAAGCTATTTTGTTTATGTGAAGGGGATATTTTTAACAGATTTGTGAGAGATCGAATTTATACTATTTTTGATATTATTTAATGATATTGCGAAGCTTGTGAGTGTCTTATTAAAAAAAACTATGTATCAAAATAATTTTTGAACTTTTGTAACAAAATAAAAATTATCTAAGCAGACATAGTCAGATGTTGTCAATGGTACCTGCAATTATTGGTCAAAGGAGCACAGAAAGTGCATTTTGCTCCCAACCTTTTATCTAATAGAATCTGTTCACTTTTTAAAAAATCCTGCAGCTAAACTCAAGTTACAGATTTTAATATCCAATGAAATCAACTTTTTATGTGTTTTTTTTTTAATTTTTCTCTCAAAAATCTGTAAATATTCAGTTTTTAGTTTAAAAATGTTTATAAAAATATTGTAGCAACAATATTGTAGTAAATGGTTTTATGAAATTTAAACAAATTTTGTACCATATTTCAAAAAGAATAAGAAAACAAAAATTTATTTTGCTCTTAATCACCTTTTACATTTTATTTGTAATTGAATGAAAAAAATTACACCATGTTGTAGCCTGATATTCCAGCTAAATTAAGACAGATCATTCTTTAAAATCCGACAATAAACAAACAAGTAACACATTTTATAAGCAAACCATCTACACTGGTCGAGTCCGACGGCCAAAGCAGACAATTTTGTTGAATTTTGTTAATTTTTGATGAAACTCTTTTATAGCATGTACAGTTATGTGTGATACATCAAATTAAAGGTAATTTAATCATGATGCTCAGCAAAGTTGAATCATAGTTTTATGAGGCTTATGTTAATAGTAATAAAGCACCCAGTAAAACTCTTTTTCCCGTATGTCGGCTCACAATCTACAGAAAATGTAGAAGTTTGTACAAAAATGCATTTACGCAAAATCAAATGGCTGTGTAAATTTCAAGTTTGAAAATATAAAAATAAAAAAGATAAAAATAAAATACAGTTGGAAACGGTCAAAAAACTTGAACTAGAAAACCTTGTTTTTACTGTTATTCATTAAAAAAAAAAATGTTAAAAAATCTAATTTCTTCACACGTTTAAAGACAACACATAAACTTAAAATTCGTTTTGACAAAACATTTTTCCCAATACTCTCTGATTTTTAAATCAATTAAGCCACCCACATAAACTTCCAAAAACGTATTTGTTTTTTAAAGCTCTAAAAAACCGTTATGTAGCATTTTAAATATAGCCTAGTTTTTTAATTGTCTTTCAATGTGTACTATTAGTTTTTCAAGAAATTATCAACTTTATCCACAATAACTTCATTTTCAAATGCCTAAAAAAACATTGATATTGGAAAATAATTTTTAACTTGAAAAGTTGAATTTTTAGAATTTTTCGCTTCATGAGAACTCATCATTATTTCAATTTATCTATTCAATAAAATTTATTTCGTTATTCTAAGTTTTATACTTTTCAAGATGTACAAAAAGTTTTATTTGCCTTTTGCCCCATTTTACCCTAACTTCCCGGTGGAATTTCGAATAATCCCGTTGTATCAGAACCTTACATTATACCACCTATATTTTGATTTATTTTTTTTTTTGCTATCACTAATATTGTATAAAATAAATCAGTCAGAATATCAATAACAATGGCTAACTTCTGTAATTTTATTTAATAAATTTATTGTGTTTCAAACAAAATGAAAAAAAAAACAGTAATAATGGGCTGAAAAATGTGTTATTACTGGTTTAATATTTTTATTATAATCGCCGGTAAAGAAGTATAACTTCAAAAAGAACCTACAAGAGAAATACAATATTTAATTTAAATAAATTTAGATTAGTTAGTTGAAAACAGAGTTTCAATCTTACCTTTTCGAACCGTATTAGTTATATGGGACGAACTTGATTAAGAGGCTGTCAAGATCCGAGGTAAAGAAGAAGAAATGTAAAAACTTTTTAAAAGGATGGAAACAAAACATGAAACAAAAGGCATTTATTCGTTTGGTTAGGCAACTAAAAGTTTGAGGAACGAAACCAATTTTAAAAATAATGGAAGTAAAAAAAAATTGTTGTGTTTTTTTTGAAAAATTAAGAGAAAGTAAGTGATCGTACTTAAATTACCATAAAAAAATTGTGTTTTAGTCTGATTGTAAGATCTGGAAATAGCACAACTCTCGAGAACAATAACAAACACATGCTTATCATGCTATTGTTTAGAACCACAACTTACATTATTAGGAAAAACCGAACTAACAAATTTAATTTTGAATATCAAAAGCTAATCTTCTTTTGAATATTTTGGCTATCAAAATATTTTGAAAATAACAAAGTTCAATTTTGAAAAATTAAACTATTCTACTGTTAAAAACTTTTTTTAGACAAATATAGTTTTGTAAGTTTTAAAATGGATTAGTTTTTGTGTTTCAGTTTTTCAAATTAAAACAAAAAAAATTTTTGTTCAGAACAGCAACCACTTTAAATTTTCTTTTTTTTAAGTGTACATTTTGGCATGTTTTGACGTTCATCTAATTAAACTTAAAGCTAGGTTAAAAAGTTTTTGCAATTTCGAAAATAAGAGTGAACTAACGAAAAATAACATTAGGCTTTCCTGGACTTATCGTGGGCAAACGAACCACAATTTTAAAGTTACGAAATTAACATTAAATAAAAAAAGGCATATGTGGGTGCCAACTTAGCCAGCGATTATGTTTCACATACAAATTTAAGATTCGTTTCAGCAAACGGCTCTAAGAAGCTTTATTATTTGTTGTTTAAACAGTTTTCCTCACCAAATGGGGCCAAAGTGACTTATTTTTAAAGTGCATACAAAATAAGACTGTTATTTAAATTTGCTCATAAAAATAATGCCAAATAATGTGACTTTACTTTTACTTTCTTTATTTTTACTTACACTTGAAGGAATAATTATTGTTTAACTCATATTAAAACCAACAATATTTTGTTATTCCATTTCCATCTGTTTAATCGTTCGTGAACAAAAAAAAAAAACAGTTGCCAACCAATCAATTAAAATATCTGTTTAAGATTAAAAATGTATTACCAATTATTATAGCAATTATTCTATCCAGAAAAATTTAAACCAAGAATTAATTTTCCAAATTCCTTAGAATGATAATGGGATTATATGAATTTACAGTTGAAAGAAGCCTCACCCAAAGCATTTTAATTCCTAAAAATTTATAATTATCCTTTTTAGCTGCTGGAGAATTATGTTTTTGTTACATTTGGCAATTAAAAAACACTCATTCTCCAATATTTTAAACAATTTTTGTATTTGCATTACACATGTTTGTTACATATGTTTGTTTGTAATGTATGCATGTTATACATGTACTCTTATAGTGTACATTTTAAATAAGTTAGGTATACGATTCTGTTGCCCGTACTTGCTCATAATTCCTTTCTGTCCGTTTCCTATGCAAAACCTTTGATACATTTTTTGCTTAAAATCCAATACATTTCAAGAAGGATAATCTTCAATTCTACATTTGACTTATTTGAGCTCCCCGCATAAATATTCTTCCATTTCCTCGTGCATTGACAAAAATTATTTTGAAAATGTTCATTATCAACAATTTTCTTTTGCAAACCGACCTTATAGCGGTTTCCTGGAGATGGTTTTGAATCTTGTGTCGCCTTGGCGAGAACATATTTCAAATTGAAATAAAAGGTGTGTTTTTTGTACACCCGGGCTAAATTAAACAAAAAAAAAAACGCTCTCTGGGCTAACCCCTTAACATGTTAAATACAACAACATACTTAGCCCCTTGAACTAATGAACTAAGCCCGGAGAATTCTCGGGGCTAAACTCTTCGAAGGGGTTAAAATGTGTGTTACCAACTTACTTTCTGTTAAATCATCTATAATTTGTATGAAAACACCAAAATTATCGATTAATTGTATGAACATAAAAACACAACGATGGCGTTTGGTGTAGAAAAAAAAAATTAAATTGTTTATTTTTCTTAACTCTTACAAATTATTTCATTTCAATTTTAAAGTGTGTGCATTTAATGCTCTGAAATTTCTTTATAAATATGTTATTGAAAAAGATTTTTGTTATTAATTTTTTGTCTATTTCATTTTGTATATTAGAAACTTTTTTTTTTCATTTCATTCGCAATGCTGCCAAGCGTTTTCGTTAAGCCCCGAGGCGTTTTTTTCGTCCAACTTAGCCCGGGCGTACAAAAAAACACACCGAAAATCTAGAAACATCATCTGCTTAAGCCTATTTTAGTGTGTTTTCGAGTATACCTACTTATTCTTTAGCTCTAGCGCCGAACGCAAAATTTGTAAAAATCCAAAAAAAGAAATTGGTGCGCTTTTTTAGTAATTGACATTTTTAGCAATTAAGGACTAGTTTTTGACTTTGAATTATTGTTTGGTTTTGCACTTTGTTAATTTGACTTCAGTTTCATTTTTGAAGGGCCAACAGTTTCCAAGATACAGCATTTCAAAATTTAGCAATAAGAAAAATGTATATAAAAGCAAGTAGTAGAAATAAAAATTAAATTAAGAAATTTATGCTTCTCATTAGATGATTCAAACTAGTAGAACGTGTTATTGTGCCAAAAAAATTAATAAACCTGTCATAAACATTCTCGCAGGGGGAGAATTAAAAAAAAATGATTTCACACAAAAAATAACAATTCAAAGACAACGGTAACACATAGAAAAGTATACTATAGATTACACTGGTCTGCAAAGAAAATTGCCTTCAAACTAAAGTATACTTCTTTAAAGGATTTTGTACCGATGAACACGAATCTGAAAATAATATGAAGATGTTAAAAACTGGTACATTTATCGTCGAATTTCTTTGCTGGTAAATACTTTCTTACAAAACTATTAATGGAATGGGAATGAAATCATTCAAAAATTCGCTTTCGATGCAGATATTGCAAATTGAAATTTAGGATTTGTCCAAAATACTCTCTGTAGTCCAATTCAAGCGTTTTTAAAGTTGGAAAGTTCTGAAGTAATACTTTTTATATCTAACTTTATGTTTTTTTGTTATGTTGAGTATGAATCAGAAATTACCCAACAAAATTTATCACGAAAAACATGAGAAATCATTGAAAAACATACAAAAATTTATTTATGTTGAAAAATCCAGAAAAAATCAATCCTTTTGAAAAGCACAAAATATACATTTTTATTGGGGTTTCTATGATTACTGCCTTCTTAACAACATAATGAACTTGGCCAGTATCAAGAGTTTAGAAATAGGATGCAGTGTACATCCCAAAAACTACGGAATTTTGAAATAAAAAATTTTTAAGAATACAAAATTAAAATCAATCAAAAAAAACTTACGAGATAGATTTTTTCTGAATCCAGATTTAGATTCAGAAAATTCCAATCTTACATAATTTAAGAAAATTATATGAAGGACACAAAAACTTAATTGCAGACCAGTGTTATCTTAGAGCCAGAAACGTAGTGTTGAATTTTATTTAAAATTAATTTTTGTATCGTATTAATTCGTGGACTGTTTTGCATCTTTAGTTGTAAATGGCAAATAGTGCCACGGTGGCAGACGCACCTTCGAGGCAAGGAAATTATAGGGTAAATGCCCAAACAACTTAAAAAAATATTTGATTCCGACGAAATTAGCAATTTTTTATAAACTACTCGCTTCACGAAGACATTTCCTGGCTCAACATGTACAAAATTATTTGACTTAAACGTCTTTTTTTTTAAACTATAGGGTCTTAGTTCAAAATTACTACAAGCCTGAAAAATCGTTTTTCTTTTACTTTTTATGGATTTCTGAAAATGTCGAGTTCAAAACTTTAAAGCTGTCAAAAAAATGCTTTGCACGGTCTTCCTCTATAGAATCGATAAGGGATATAAACATTAATTTTTCCAGGTATGGTTTTGTATTTTTTGTTAAATGAAGTACTCAAAAAAATTTGAAGAAAGAAGTTTGATCGGGCAATAAACCTAAAAAAAAAGAGTTATAGCGCATTTTTAATATAATCCGTATTAAAAGCCTAATTTTTTTTTTCATTATCTATCAATGTGCATAGTTTGTTTTTCAATAAAACATCAACTTTATTTTCAAAGGTCTAAAAAAATATTTGATTTCAAAAAAAATAATTTCTTATTTGAAAAGTTGATTGTTTAGAATTTTTTTTTGATCAAAACTCATCATCATATCAATTTGTCTATCCAATAAAATTTATTTCATAATTCTTATCCTTATACTTTTCGAGATACAAAATATATGTTTTTTTTCTCTACCCCAATTTACCCTATCTTTTGGTGAATTTTTTTTCTGTCATTATGGTGTAGAAAATGAATCAGTCAGATTATCAAAAACAATGGCCGACTTCTGTAATTTAATAAATTTTTTGCATTGCACACAAAATGGAAAATACAAAAAAAAAAGAAAAAAAATAAACCCAGTATAAAATGTGAGTGTGTTGTTAATCTTTCTCTCCTTATAGTGTCTGTGTGGAAAAATACAGTAATAATGGGCTGAAAAAGTCTATGTGTTATTACTGGTTGAATATTTTTATAAATGCTAGTAAAGAAGTATAACTTCAACAATTTTCGAAATTACATGATTATATATTTCGATAAAAAAAAAAAAATACTTCCAAGAATCAAATTTTAACCGAAAAATCCACACAATAAAAAGAAAATAAATGCAAAAATTTTCTGAAGGTTCCACTTTTCTTATGTCTTGATTCTGTTCAAAATGGTTTAAACAAAAATCTTCGTTACTCTTCTAGACAAAGCAGTGCTCGGTTTATTAAAAAAAGGATTCCCGCACTAAGCCAGCGTTAAACATCCAAAAAGGATTCAGAGTTTATATTAGAAGTGTCTCTATGGAGAAATTTAATTTTTTGGTTCAGTAAAAAAATGTGCAAAACAGTAGGCCAAAGGAAAAAAAAAGATGCCATTCGAAGTCATACCAAATTCAGAGGAATTTAAATCATTTGGAGAAACATCAAACAAAGGATGTACCTATAAGTCTGTACAATGTATGTACATCTGTATGGAGTAAAGAGCGGATATCTATTAGAATTTAGTACTTAAATAAGCTTACAAAACCGCCATGACATGTATAATAATTGTATTCTTGTACAGAAACTGAAAAGGGAAGAAGAAGCAGTATAGTGTATGGCATAGATTAGATACGGTAGACAATTAAAATATCGCTAATTTTAATGCCAATTGGAATTGTTTTTACAATTATGGCCTTTTTGTTCTATTCCAGTGTTCAATGTAAGGATACCATCTATTATGAGATACATATATCAAATATTATAGACTGGTACCATCCGTGGATTTTGCTTGGTCGCGTAGGGGAATATTATTTAAAGGAGTTGTTATGGCAGAATTGCTTCTATACATTATCGGTTCATTGCTGTAGGTAGTAAAGTGGATTATACAAGCGAGAAGACCTTAATTGAACTTTAATTGGTTTAAACGGTGTAATTAAACGTGTTGATTCCTTTTTACCTGCGATACCTACAAACCATGTGTGCAAATAAACATGTATAGGTATGATTGTTAAATTGTGAACTTAAATACTTTATATGAAAATTCTTACATTTGTTGTGCATAGGAAATCGATTTTGAATTAATCAAATATCGAAATGATGGAGGAATTAGGTTTCAAAAATTAAACACAAATCTTTAATATTTGAAACCTAATTATTGTCAAAAGATAGTTTTGGAATAATTGGTCTATTTATCCAATTAAGGGGGAGTGAAGTTCACCATCTTAACGCCCAAAAAGTTTTTATCTGAAATTTAGCTAAGAATGTGTGTTTTTAATTTTATTTGAAAAACTGATGCCTAGATGGATTTTAACCATCGACCTAGCTGGCGCATGTATTTATATCAATATATTTAACTTTTAAAAGAAAAGAAAATTTGTATTAAATCTTGAAAAATTTGCATACTTTAAGGAGCTTTCAGAAATTTATTCTATTCAATGCTATGTCGAATTCAAATACACCCGTGAAAAAGCATTCGCTCTAAACTAGTTTAAAATTTAAAGATTAAAGGAGTAAAATCATTAGACAACGTACCTACTCTTGAAATCTCAATAATTCGTATGATTTCACTATAATGGATTGATAAGTTATGAAATATAGATTCTTAAGAATAAGTATCAATTAAAGAAATTTTGTATCTGTCCTCGATGACCCCTTATTTAATTACTCATTAAAAAAAGGTCATTTCTGGCCACACCATGATACTTTTTATCTTCAGAATAATGAAATTAACATATCTAGCACAGCAAAACAAACTAATGTCATTGCAAATGGCTGGTCATGGTGATACCACAAATGATGCACATTCAAATTACTTTTCATATCCTTATCCCCAACCCACTCAAAATAATGACTGCCGACCTTCTGACAACGATAAAGGCTTCATTCTCAAAACCGCACAATAAAACCACCAATGGTGACAACAACTTACTGCTACACAACTATACATCCAAATATAACTATGTTCGTGTTGCATAGAATACACTTTTCCTTGTTATAATCTCCTGCAAGTCTAGTCTTTATTATTATTTTGATTTTTTTTTTTTTGTTGTTGTTGTAAATAGAAGAACAATGAAAGGCAAAGAAAATGATTGTGTACTGCATTTGTGAGGTAAATGACAACAATAGACAACAGCCACTGCGATATGGATAGTGTTCAGTAGTTAGTTATTTTTTATGTTGCCACTCCTTGACACTTTTTATGCTTTGTAGGTAGTCCTTTTATGGAGGCATTTGGCTTACAGCAATTCCACCCATAATATTCCTAAGAGTACCTACTTTAAAGGCATTTCTTTGTAGGAAAAAAGTAGTATGTACTTTAAACAATATTTTCCAAAGTAATTGTGTTTTTTTCTTTTTTGGAATTTTTTAAATGACTGGGTTTTCATTGAAAATTTAGATATTTTTGTCAAATTAAATTCGTCAAATATTAATAAAATTATCTTAAACGCTTGCCAAGTGAGAGAATATTTTGCTGCAAAGAAAAATCTGAAATCCAACTATTTTTATAGAAATATAAAAACAAATCGTTATTTTGGATTTTCCAATATTTTTGAGAGTTTTAAAAAAAACTGAAACAAGAAAAGTCATAGTCTATAAAATTTTTGGATTTATTCTATTTTTTTTTTGAAAGGAGGTCCACTTTTGACAGAAATCGTGAAAAAAAACTATTTTCGATATCTACCCTACTTTTTCACTCACCCGTTGGTGGGAATCTTCTTACCCTTTCAGACACAATTTCTTCTTAATTCACCCGTCATATCCAGCTTATAATTTATTCAGCTTTTACTCTCTAAAAACTAGTAAGGAACTGATGCATGCACAGGCATATTATTCTCAATTTTGTTTATTATTCTCATTAAAATTTAGTAAAGTGTAGTTACATTTCTTACGGTTTTACTAACGTAATTATCAAAATGTGTACCTTAAATGATCCAAACAATTCTACAATGATAAAATCCATGTTTTCTCTTTGTTTGAATAGATGATTTAGCGAATGAAACAGCAAGTAGATGACATCATGGTCAAACAACAGCCAGCTATTAATAACTACTTACCGCCTTTAAGAAGTGCAAAACAAAAGGGGCGTTTTGAAAACAGCTCTTCGAGATAGTAAACGAACCATATGCCATGTTTTAATTACAAAATATATAATCTTAAAGTTAGTTACCCAATTTCAACTATTTTAATTATTCAATTTGCAACAGACAACTTTTTATCGTTTTTTTTTTTAAATTTAGACTTAGAAGGTCACTGTGGCGTATGAGTATCATTTTTTTTTTTCATTAAGAAAAGAATAAACCGTTAAAAATAAAAAATGTTTCTAGCGCTGATCAAATAATGAAAACTTAACTTATATTTTTGGAAATATTGTTAATCAAGGTCCAAACATAATGGAACACTTGTTAATGTCTCATTTGACAATGGCTCTTTAAGATGTCAGAGAATGTTAGAATTATATAATATACACCTGTGATAAACCAACAGTCTGAATACAAGAATATTTTAAGGAATTTGAAACTTCGGTGATGAAAATGGGTTAGGTTTATCCAAGGGCCATACATTTATTTCCATTTTACAGATAGACTAAAGTAGACAGATAGACTAAAGTATCTGTATACAAAAATCATCAATCACATTTTTGTGTGATATTTAAAATTTTAGAAAACTATACACAGACACACCTACGTGTCCGTGTTTAACTATAAAAGAAAATGTATGCACCCTATCTTTCTTCATTGTGTTTATGTTTAGGTCAAGTTAATTACATTAACTCTTGACAAGACGTCATTGTAGCAAATTACTTAAAGTAAGTAGTGTTTACATGAACTCGCGGTTCTATAGAAATGAAAAGACATGAAACATTTTAAGTAATTAATTTCGAAATACTTTTATTTTAGTCCTTTTGTTGTTGAAGTCTTAATCGAATGATTCGATAATTTATTAAATTATTTTATCTTAATTTTTTATTAACATCAAAGAAAATTTCGTTAACGAAAGTTATCGATATCACAAAAATTTGAAAAATACAAAAATATAAAAGGTAGGTAAATAAACTGTTTTTTTTTCTGTCTTTAATATTTTTGAAACATTAATCTTAAATTGCACGCTTGAGGCAATTATGTTATAATTATGGTGATGGAAAGTTTTAAATTTAAAAAAGAAAAATGAGACTAGCAAGAATTTTATAATTAAACTTTGTAAGTTAATTTTCCAGTTTGGATTGGCTTGCGTACCAGTAGTGTTGTTTCGCTTATTTTATTGGTTTTACTTTAATTTGATTTAATTAACATACAAATATGTAAAGTATCCTAAATATGTTTTAAGTAATGCTTCTAATGAACAAAATTAAAAATAAATCAAGAAGAACCCAATTAATAATAATTACTTAGGTGAATGTGTTGGTGCAGATTTAAATGTTAATCCTTATATTTTGTTATGTTTCCATTTGAATGATTGTGTGGAACAATTTTGGAAATGCTGGCCATTTTGCGGAAAAAATGTCTGGAATGCGGGATGATCCGGCCAAATTCTGGACGTATTTTTTCCATGCGCATAGCAGTTTTTATCATAGCCATTAAGCTTACTTTTATCAAAAAGTGCTTCTGAAAACACTAGTTTGCAAAAATATTTTTTTTTTGTCCTTAATATAATTTTGTGAAATTATGTTAGATTGGACTTTTCTGAATCTGAATCTGGTTTTAGAAAAATTTATCACGTACCTACCTGTTTTTTATTGATTTTTTTAAGGAAATGTGATTGTTTTGTAAAAAAAACTCTCTTATATTTGGATGACCTGTTATATACTCAAAACTATTAGAGAACTTTTTTTCATATAGCATAAGCTGAGATCTAAAACTAAGTTCGTTTTAACTCATTAATGCATACTTTAAACCATTATATTAAGAAAATCACCATAAATAGCAAAATTCCGTAGCGGGATGTACACTGCAAAAAAAAATAACTTTAATTTAGAGGATAGTACGGAAATTCTATACTTTTGAAACTGGCCAAGTTAATTATGGTTTAAAGAAGGCAGTAATGAGTGGAAAACCAATAATAAGGGATATTTTGTGCTTTTCCAAAGGACTGATTTGAATGGATTTTTTCAAAAAACAACGGTCTAAGCATATATTGGATTATGCATCGAAAATAATTGACAGTTTTTCAAATGTTTTGCGTGATAAATTTTCTTGATATCTTCAGATTCGTGCTCAACATCCCAAAAAAACATAAATTTAGCTATTGAAAATTGTTACTTCAGAA
This sequence comes from Meliscaeva auricollis, assembly GCA_948107695.1. Taxonomy (NCBI): domain Eukaryota; kingdom Metazoa; phylum Arthropoda; class Insecta; order Diptera; family Syrphidae; genus Meliscaeva; species Meliscaeva auricollis. The sequence continues at coordinate 39,268,668 of OX403616.1, read as the reverse complement.
CTGTCCACCTTTAATTGGAGTATTTTTGACAAATAATTTATTTTGCTTTGCACTATCTTTGCGCCGAAAGCGAATTTTTAAATGATTTAAAATGATTTAGACAAACGAAATGCACTTTATTCACATTAATAAAGTAAAGGAGGTAAGAGGTGTTATTTTGATATTCAAAGAAAAATGGCATTTTTGGAGATAAATGATCGGATGTTTATTTCATTATAAAGAGGAAGGTATGCCGTTAATAATGGAGCACAACATCAGCCAAATGGCCGCCAAGGCCACGCTTACAGGACCATATCCTTTTCATGAAATTTTCCATAACCAAATCGCAAAGTGGCTGCCCTATGTCCTCGATAGCCTCACGAATTTCATCTTTGAGGTCTTGAATCGACGCTGGGCTGTTGGCGTAGACCTTATCTTTCACGTGGCCCCAAAGGAAGAAGTCGCAAGGTGTTAAATCACAAGATCTCGGTGGCCAATTGTGATCACCTCTTCGAGAGATAACACGGTCCGGAAACTTTTCCCGTAAAAGATCGATGGTTTCATTGCTTGTGTGGCACGTAGCGCCGTCTTGTTGAAAGTAAACGTTGTCCAGATCAATACCATCCAATTCAGGCCATAAAAAATCATTAATCATCTCTCGATAGCGCAATCCATTGACCGTAACTGTTGCTCCAGCGTCATTTTTTACTTGTCAAATGACAGCTTCAAAAGTGACAGCTACCGAAATAGCGGGCTATTCAAAATAACACCTCTTATTGGAAAACCCTTTATTTACCAGTAAGGAAATTCAACGTTAAATGTCCAAAAAAAAAGGTTTTTTGACATGTTCATTTTAGCATATCTCGAAAACGTGACGTGCTAGGGTAGATTCGGTTTCAGTGTGCCAAAATCCTTCAGAAATGTATAGTTTGTTTTAAATGTAATATTCGTTGTAGACCAGTGTAATTAATAGTAAAATGTTAGGTACTTTTTAAAAAAATTAATTTTTTTTAATGTTATTAACCTCACAAGAATGATTTTTTTAATTTTTGGCTTTCTCTTAAACAAAACTTAACTGATTTTGATCAACATTCTTAGGCGTAAGCTTTTTAATAGCCTTAATATTATTAATATTTTTGTAAGAAAAACGTACAAAATTCTTTTATACAACATTAAGGATATTACTCCCAACAATTTAAACCAGTAAAAATGCTGTAAAGTATTTTTTCCGGGTCAGGCATCTTTTTAACCGACTTTTTTTTTATGTTTGTTACCACAGAACTTTTGGCTGGGTGGATCGATTTTGATGAATCCTTGTATTTGAATGCTGGTGGTCTGCATTAGATCCTGCTTTAATTTGGTTCAGTTTTGATAACGGTATTCAATAGAAACTATAAAAAATCTGAAATTTTAGGTCAGGTGTTTTGCATTTGAAAGGTATTATTTGTTTAATTTGTATGGCTGTAAAAGTTTTTATAAAAAATTAAAATTATGTTTTTTTTTTTTTTAATATACAAATATTATTTTTTTTGAACTGCTATAACCATCTATTTTCAAAATTATTTCCCCCAAAATGTATCTTTCTAAAGGAAATCAAATGAATGACTTTGCTTTTTTTGTATTTCTTATGAGACAATACCTACATTTTTAAAATAAAGGGTTTTCCAATAAGAAGTGTTATTTTGATATTCAAAGAAAAATGTCATTTTTGGAGATAAATGATCGGATGTTTATTTCATTATAAAGAAGAAGGTATGGCGTTAATAATGAAACACAACAGCCAAATGGCCGCCAAGGCCACGCTTACAGGACCATATCCTTTTCATGAAATTTTCCATAACCAAATCGCAAAGTGTCCTATGTCCTCGATAGCCTCACGAATTTCATCTTTGAGGTCTTGAATCGACGCTGGGCTGTTGGCGTAGACCTTATCTTTCACGTGGCCCCAAAGGAAGAAGTCGCAAGGTGTTAAATCACAAGATCTCGGTGGCCAATTGTGATCACCTCTTCGAGAGATAACACGGTCCGGAAACTTTTCCCGTAAAAGATCGATGGTTTCATTGCTTGTGTGGCACGTAGCGCCGTCTTGTTGAAAGTAAACGTTGTCCAGATCAATACCATCCAATTCAGGCCATAAAAAATTCCAATGACCAGGCGGGACCATAAACCGCACCAAACAGTCACGCGTTGAGGATGGAGAGGCTTTTCAACAATAACTCTTGGGTTTTCCGAGCCCCAGATGCGACAGTTTTGCTTGTTGACGTAGCCTCCGAGGTGGAAATGGGCCTCATCAGTCAAGATGATTTTTCGATGAAATTCCGGTTCATTTTCATGCATTTCAAGGACCCAATCAGCAAAGACACGACGTTGTTGATGATCAGCCGGCTTGAGTTCTTGTGTTAACTGAACTTTATAAGCCTTAAGACCCAAGTCTTTATGCAAAATACGGTGTAATGACGTTTGTGGAATGCCTAATTCCAAAGAACGACGAGGAATGGACAAACCTGGGTTTTCTTCAACACTTTGGGCTACAACAGCAATATTCTCAGTTGTTGTTGAGCGACGTGCACGGGTTTTATTCTTCACATCACTAACTTGTCCCAACAGCTCGAATTTGTCCACCAATTTCTGTATTGCGGTCCGACAAGGTGCTTCACGACGACCCAAAAATGTTTTAGTTTTACGAATCGTCTCTGCCAAATTTTCACCATTTTTATATTGAATTTTAATAATTTCAATGCGTTGTTGAAGCGTGTATCGTTCCATTTTTATAAATAACGTAGTTTCTACTTGTCAAATGTCAAAAAATGACAGCTTCAAAAGTGACAGCTACCGAAATAGCGGGCTATTCAAAATAACACCTCTTATTGGAAAACCCTTTAGAAGAAGGCCCTAACAATCAGAATAACTTTTATCATAAGAGCAACTACCTGGGAACCAGTTGTAAATTTCATTTTAAACGATTTCGGAAACTTACTATTCCATTCTCAATTTGTATTCATAGACTCAAAACGTGAAAAAAAAATTACATTATTCAACCAAACGACCTTTTATAACAATATTGTATGCTGAGTCAGAAAAAAATTATATTATCACGCTTTAGAGATAATTTTAATAAGAAAATATCTTCTAATATTGGACTACGAATGGAAATATTTGCTCAAAATATAAATACATAAAATAAGCCATCATGATTAACAAAAAAAAAAAATTACTTCCATATTATTCAAACTACAATGGTTTGAATTTAACGGAAACAAAAAAAAACTGACAGAACTTCAAAGATTCAAACAAAAATAGAAACAAAAGCTCAAATAGGCAAAGGCCATCAACCATTCACAGGGAATATAAGTACATCCTCCATTAAGCATTGCCACAGACAACAAAATAACCATTCTTTTTTAGAGAGTTCATACTAAAAGTGGGTCATACTACAGCTAGAATAACTATTTTGCTCTTTAAGGCAACCAAAACCTACTTTGTCATCTAACTTAAAAAGAGAACATTCAAAGACTTGCTCAAAAAATACAAGACAAAAGCATTGATATGCGAAAAAAGAGTCAATAGAGAGAATAGCTAGGTAGGTATCTAAAACAAAATAATAAAAATAAAAAAAAAAAAACACAAATCAAAACAAAACTGAGACGACCCAGCTTTGGTTGAGCAAACCCAACATAAAGTTTTGTTGTTGACTATACCGAATAGTGAATGTCAACCGAATTCTCTTCATGCTACAACACCAAAAAGACCCATACATCCACCGGATGTATGGGGAGTTTTCTCATTCTCAAACAACAAAAAAAACTCAAATAAGTTAGTAGATTTCTCTTAAATGGTGAATTTCTTAGATTATGCGCACAAGTACCGTTACAGCGGTTAACCTAGGCACTGATAACAAGTTCTAGTGCTAAAGAGTCCTGTCCTACTGAACTAATTAGTGTATCGAGTAGGACGAGTGCTGACACTGAAAAAAATTGTGCCATGCTGATAAGGATTTTTAAGAGAACACACAAGAGAGTAATACCTACTATTGCTCATTTAAGAGAAACATTAAATTTTAATATTCACCAGATGGTAGGTTTCTACTGGCAAAATGAGCATTTTATATGGTAGAATTTATATCGCCAATGTTCAAACAGTGATAACAGCATCAATTCAGTTTCTTTCATGATGCCGTCGACAGTTATGTGATAGACCTCCAATTTTGAAAAGAGATATCGAATCGAAATTAAAATATCGCGTAACGTTTTTCGAAATAAATCATAGTAAAACCAAAAATAAATAAAACCGGGAAACTATGTGCTTATTTTGTCGGTGTGTAGTGTTTGGCACATTTTTTAGAAAATATCCTAACCCCCCATAAAAAGCTTCCTGCTGGTTTAGTGTGTCTAATTAAAATTGAGCTAATGAAATTTTAGTGAATTAATTAAGGATTTCGTGTGTTTTTTTCTGTATAATTGCATTGTTGCATCTAAATATACAAACAAAGAGTCTGGTTGTTTAAATGGTTTGTGCATTATTAATTCTTGATCGTTATCGTTGTTGGTTTTGTCGGTGTTGGTGGTGATGGTTTAAATAGTTAAGTGAATGCGATGCGGTTGCGTTTTATGTGAAGTAATTTCCAGTTGTGTGGTTACATTCAAATCTTTTTTTTTGATTTTTATAACCTTTTCATGGACAAATGTCCTTGGGTCATATATACGTACAAATTGAATAAGGGACAACAAAAAATAAATTAAAGTGGCGCCCAACGTGAGTTAAATCTATCTCTCATGTTGAATTTGTGTATTTAATTTGCTGCATTTAGTTGAATGCACTGCCAGGCATTTGAGAGAAATCTGCTGTCTGACATCTGAAGATAAACCCACAACTCGGACGGTGTTTAAACAACCTGGAAATTTAATAAGTTTTATTTGCCTTGTTTTTACAATCTCACTGCCTGTTGTTAATCAGGACGCGAATACCCGCTGACAAACAGAGGTAGTATACAGAAAAAAAAAATAAAACAAAGAGTAAATAAAATCTGCAAAAAAGCATAAAAAGGATATGCCTAGCATGCGGTCCCGAGATCCCTACTTAATCGCTACAAGTACATAAATTCTTTTTGTAGGTAACTACAACTATGTATATGTTTGGTCTTAAAAATTGAGGATTACCCGAAAACGTTATAAATGTGTACATGCACTGAACACGGGGCTATCGCGCGAGAGTTTTAAACGGCTATACAGTAACTCACCTTCAGTTTCGTTTCGTGACGGTTACCCATATTTTTAGTGTTATTCTTTTATTTTTTTTTTTTTTTTTTTTTTACTTTGGGGGCCAGTGTCGCGTTGATATATTTCCTCTAGAAATAATTTATCTGTGATTTATGCAGAGTTTATTCAGTGCGAGGTTACTCTGGGTGCTTTTTCGTTGTCGTCGTCGTCGTCGTCGTCCTCGTTGTCGTTGTCGTCGTCCTTCTCGTGTAGATTCGTGTGGATGTCCCCTTTGTGAAATAAGCATTAACGTGAATGCAGTCCCCCAAACACACACCACACCATCATGTGTATAAAATCGCTTAATTTGTATGTGGCGACAATATAAGCCTGTTATGCAAATATTTGCCGTCTCTTCAATTTCCATATACGAATAATACTGTACCTGCAGTGAAGTGTGATTATGTTGTGTCAATCAACATCTTCCGGTGACCTTATGGAATGTGTGGTAAAATTATCGAATCTTCCTATTTGATGTGCGATGGAAATGTGCATTTAATTAAATTCATACCTCATTCGTGTCACGCGCGTTACTCGTTAATTTCATTACTTCCCGGTGGTTTTCAGTGAATCATATATATGTTCGTAGAAAAAAAGAAGCAATACATTGGGAAAAAATTCTTCTTTTTTTTTTTTTAATTGCGATAGTTCTTCGTATATAGAATAGTACACCAACAACAACAAGAGTACATACAAAAGAAAAATTGGATATTTTGTTCACTATCATTAGTAACATCATCAGTACCTACCACTACTAGTGCAAGGCATAGCATCATCAGCCATCAACAAGGATAATGGATTACGCTTTTTGGATAATTGGAATTCTCTGCATTGCGAGTGCATCAGCTGAGATTATCCTTCGAGTGGACCCGTTGGGTAAAGTTTACTTTATATTTAGTTTTTTTTGCTAGAGTTTTAATGCTGGTTTTTAATTGCTATTAACAATCATTTATTAATGCTGTAATAATTCATAGAATGGGATTGTAAGTAGCTGTTGCTGCTATATCCTTGGTTCGTTCAAGAAATTTACATAACCAATTTTTTTTGTTTTTTACAGTCGTTTTGTAAAGTCTATTGTGGGATTTGCCCTCAGATAGCATATCATTAATTTCAATTTAACATACATTTATTTTAAAATTATTATCAATTAATAATGTACCTTCAATGCTTTAAGGTTTTAATAAATAATTTATGGATGGAAAAATAATCATTCTCAATCAGGAGGTATTAATTTTCATTTAAGCACGTTCCATTTGGGGCTGGGTGGGGTACCTATGTAAACGCATGATTTTGATGATGATGATGATAATAATGATGATGATGGCGGTTCGTGATGTTTTGTAAATTAAGTTAAGGAAACATGCGAAAAAACAATAATTTCATTAAAAATATTCAAATTCTTAAAACAAAATGTAAAATGAAATAAAGTAAAAAGGTAATAGATTAGAAAACAGAAAAAGTACAAAAGGTAAAGCTATCGCCACTGGCTTTTGAATAGGCTTAGTTATAATGATAGAAAAAACTGGTACCTACATGTAAAAAAAAAGGTTGAAAAAGGATCAAAAAGAACTCAGGTATGCAAGTGGGTGTGTAATTAAGTGAAAACGGAAACTTTTCATAAGAATTAAATATTTCTCCAAGAAAAAAAAATTATAAATTATGTACATTAATATGAACGCTTTGCAGAACGCTTCGTCTGATTGTACACTCCATATCATTTAAGGAAATAGAATTTTATTAGTTCTTTTTTTATGTTGGAATTATTTTGCTCATAGAAATTATTATTTAGTTTTAATAGTCAAGCGAAGGAAGACTTTTTCTCGGAAGCAGCTCCGATTTCGATGGCTTTTTTTTCAATTCGGTGATATCAGAAAACTGATTTTTTGCTGTCAAACTTATGTTTTTCTTCAAAGTGTGGTATGTTCAAAGTACTATTTACATGTCATGTTCTAAAATAGTAACCAATAATTATGTTTTGTCTATAAAAAGAAACAGTGCTTTACCGAAAACATTTAACAAGAGCGTTTAAACATTAAAAGCAAAAAATATTGCTTAGTGACATACATTTTATATCAGTTTAAAAGAGAACATTTTTATATTAAATTTGTTTTCAATTTTTTTATTTTGTAAAAAATATTAAACTAAATAGTATTTGTCTTATATTATTTGTTTATCTTCATTCTGTCATTTGTTTTCTAATTAAACTACAAAGCACAAAGGAGTTTATGATAAATATTGAAAAAAAAAAAAAAAATTTGTTTGACCAAATTGCACCTAAATTTCATTCCATCGAAATTTTTGAATTTCAAAACGATTTTAAATTTCTTGTTTAAATAAAACAGTTCGATTTTTCGTTCTACCACTTCAAAACATCTAAAACATCAAATTTTTACTTCGAAAATTTTAAGCCAAAAGCCAAAAATAATAATTTTGTAAGAAATGGATGGAAGATGAATCGTCACTTTTCAGAATTCAGTCATTGAATTCTTACAATAAGAAAACATTGAAATTTTGTATTCTCATACATTTTTTTTTATTTTTGTTCTATAAAATTCGTTCTTGAATGAGTTTGCCCCGATCAAAATCCTGTGTACGCTCTTGATTTGATCAGATAATAAAAGGATGTTTGCTTTGAAAAAAAGTAGGATGATTTTGTATCTTGGTTGTTTTTCATTTTTTATTTCTCCTTTTCCATTCCTTATGAATACCGAAATATTGTATCAAAAGCGGACCTAATCCGTAGATCTAAAAGGTAAAAATTAGAAACATAAAAAAGACAAAATGATATTAATAATTTTAATGCGGTTCACGAGAGTGTTTTCGAAGATATACTTCTTTCCCGGCGATTATAAAAATATTAAACCAGTAATAACACATAGATTTTTTCAGCCCATTGTTACTGTTTTTTTTTTTTTAATTTTGTGTGAAACACAATAATTTTTTACCGTTATGTCGGCTCACAGACTACAGAAAATTGTCAAAATTTGTACAAAAATGCAGTTACCCAATATCTAATGGCTGTGTAAATTTTAAAAATATAAAAATTAAAAAGATAAAAATAAAATACAGTTGGAAACGGTCAAAACATCTTGTTCTTACTGTTATTCATTGAAAAAAAGGTTAAAAAATCTAATTTCTTGATACGTTTATAGACAACACATAAACCTAAAAGACGTTTTGACGAAATATTTTTCTCGTCCCTGATTTTTTATCAATTAATATTTCAAGAAAAATTTCCAAAAACGTATTTGTTTTTTAAAGCTCAAAAAACCGTTATGGAGCATTTTATATGAAATCCGTTTTTGACGCCTGATTTTATTTTTTATTATTTTATTAGTTTTTCAAGAAATTATCAACTGTAGGTATCTACAATTTTATCATTTTCAAACATCTTAAAAAAATATATGATATTGGAAAATAATTTTTAGCTTGAAAAGTTGAATTTTTAGAATTTTATTGAGAATGAGAACTCATCATTATTTCAATTTATCAATTATATTTATTTCATAATAATTCTAAACCTTATACTTTTTAAGATGTACAGAAAAAATGATTTTCTTTTGCCCCATTTTACCTTAACTTGCCGGTGGAATTTCAAAAAATCCGGTCGTATCAGTACCTTACATTATACCACCTATCTTTTTGTGTATTTATTTTTTTTTCTATCACTTGTAGTGGAGAAAATAAATTAGTCAGACAAACAATAACAATGGCTGACTTCTGTATTTTAATAAATTTATTGTGTTTCATACAAAATAAAAAATAAAAAAAAACCTGGTTTAATATTTTTATAATCGCCGGGAAAGAAGTAAAACTTCAAAAAGTCCACAATTTTGCAAACTGACTACAGAAAAGTTAAATGACATAAAAAGCTCAAAATCGTTAGCTCAACATGCTCTGTCTTCTTATTTACACGAACCTTAATTAGGAACAATCGAAAAAAATGTCCAAAAATTAAACCAAAGTTTTGAGAGAACTTGCTAAGGCCAAGACTAAAGCAATTAGATATATTTTATTCAGTATTTCAGTAAATGTGTTTTATTGTTGTCTACGTTTCTCACCAACCAACTAGTGTAAATAGAATAGCCTCAAATAATTAATAACTTTATCAAATCAGCAAAACAAGACAAAAAAAAAAACAAATATCATTATATTCCGGGAAAACCATATCTCCCAAAGATTTATGTTTTCCATGTTGATGGAATTTGACCTCAATCATATGACTGGGAGTGTTCTCTGAAATATGTATGTATAAATAGAAGTACCTTGCAAACTGTCTTTATCTTTTGAATAATTATTCCGGAAAGGAGTGAAAGGAAGAAAAAAATATTTTTTACTCATAAAATCAAAAAGTTGGAAGTCCTTCATCATAGGTACCTATACTTCTTGTAGTGATGGAAAAGGGTAAGTTATTTTTATTCTAGAGAAAGGGAAAACTTTTAATAGTGTTAAACAAATGTTGAGACATTTCTAACGAAAATTGCACAAAGTTATATTGTATTCTTTAAACTTTCGACAACATGAGCGTAAAAACTAGAAAAGGAATTATCTCAAAGGTAAATTCGTAATTTAAGTGAATTTTATAAAGAATTGAATATCATACAAAAGTTTTTTTTTGTATTTTCTAAGACATTAATTAAATGAACAATAAATCATTTGCAGAAATACGAGTATTTTTGTTTAAAATTTCCATAATGTGTAACTCCTTACATAAATCCTTCTTGTATACAAACTAAAAATTAATATATTATTTTGTCTTCTAATATAATCCAGCGCATTTCAGCTTTCGGGTTTAGCTGTTAGTAATAACTAGGGAAACTGGTAGGGTATCATTCCATTATTAATTTGGATGTAATCTAACACAGATATTTGACCAGTCCGATCCCTACCTATAGTTGTTTCCGCTTGCACCCACCAAGTCAATATCTACTTGATCTCTTCACATAAAATGAAGTCTTCCTCTGCCCTGTTGTCCAATCGAGTTTGGATTCGAAAACTTGTTGGGTTGGTGAATTACTTTACCAACACTCTACATGTCCCACCTCTCTAAGTCGCTGGTTTTTTCAGCTTCCTGGACATGGAGCTTGTCGTTGAATCTTCTTCACCACTCTTCACGAATTCACACTGAACCACACATAAGTATATTTCTATTATAACAACCCAAAAGGTTTTTATCTGATCTTAACAGTATTCATGCAGCCGCTGGTAATGGTTATTCTTCGTTAGAACTATGCAGTAGGCACTGATGTCATTTCCGGATGTAATAAATAATCAAATTTCTGACTTCTTACAACTTGAATATGTCAAGTATATAGATTTGTCAAAGGAACTACTTTCCGCCGGCTTACAAACAAAAATAAAACAAAATGCCCTTAGGGCCAATGTTGCTGTGGACATTAAAGCTTCTTATAAAAAGTTTTCAATTCATTACTAAATGACTTGAACAACTTCTTACATTGTTTTGGGCTCCAAACTTCTAACCTGAAGATATATTTTTAATAATCAAAATTTGAAAATTGTTAAAACGGTTCTAAAATAATTTGTTTATTTAAAAATCATTCGGTGTCCCTAAACTTGGGTTAATTTCAAAATTCAGCCATTTTAAATAAAACCTTCTTTTACTTTTCATACAAAAACCTTCTAAAAATGTCAGTATTGTAGGGGTAGTAGTACAAATTTGAATTTGTTTAAATGTTCCATTGAGCAATGGTAGGTACCTACTAACTTTTAAAATAATGGAGGTATCCAAAAACCAGAATACTTTACTCTCAAAAGTGTTGGTAAAAATCAACATTTTACACTTTTGTGTAATCGAAATTCTTGCAACGGTATTGAAATGTTTGGGATTACCAATGTAATTCAAATTTTTTCCTCTATGGAGTCACCCAAAACTCTTAACTACCAAGTTTGAAGAACATCGCTATAGTTGTGTAGCTCGGGATAGAAACAGACAGACAGAATTGCCAGACCCACTTTGTTTGCATTCCCTATTATCCCTACGTCATGTTGGATTGTTATCGCGAGTTAAATTTTTCTTACGAATTCTTAAAATGCATTCTAGTTCCTATATGGCATCAAGTGAAAAACAACAAGAAAATTTAAGTAGTAGCTTATGATATGTTCAGTTGGTACCACTTATCAAATCAACCTTGCGTATTTCGACGCAAAACACGCATCCAACTTGTCGAACGTACAGAACCATTACTCAGGGACAAAACTGATTATCTCCTTCTTGCCGTTAAATTTAGAACTCGATTTTGCAGCAGAATTAGCACAACTGAAGTAGTCGAAGTGAGATCTTACTTTAAGCTTTCGATTGATCTGTTGGTGCACGTGCCATAAATTCCAACAGTTTAAGAACACGATTAAGGCTACCCGTCAAATCCTATTACCAACACGTATTACATTTTTTTTTTCTCAATCGAAAATCTTAAAATTTTCATTCAGGGGGCGTAGAATCCGCCCATATTCATTGAAATGGTATCAAATGTATGGAGCACATCTAATCATATCGTAGTCTTGAAATTTTGCACAATGGTAGACTTGGATGGTGCATATAAGGGGAAAAATCGAAAATTTAAGAGTTTTCATTCAGGGGGCGTGGTATCCAGCCATTGTCTGCAATATGTTCAAATGCCTATATGATGAACTTTCAAGCATCAAAAGTTTAAAATTTTCCAATAATTGGACGTGGTATCCTCCACTGTTATAAATTTGGTATAGAAAATTTAAAACTTTACACATTGGAAGTATTAAAGGTGGTACGCGTTTCTTGATCGCCAAAATAGAGGGTGTGGAATCTGACTGATTTTTCAATAAATAGAGCTTACCAAAAGTCAACTTACGTTACCCAAAAAATTATTATGTATTTGAAATATTGTTGTCAAAATATGTATGTGCTTTGCAAGAAGTAATGATATCACAGCAAAAACACAAGTGTTAAAAAACAGCCAAGTTCTCCTATAAAAAGAAAAAAAAAACTGTATCCATTAATTCTTGCGCAAAAAGGTGTGTTATATAAACTGGCTTTCTTTTTACACTTGTGTTTTTGTTGTGATCATCTCCATACACTATTATAATATAATTTCAAGAAATCCAAATGCATGTTGTATATAAATTACGAGTACTTTTGTTATAATTTATTAATTAATAGTATCGTAAGTATCACAATAATTCGCTCTAAAACTATTAAGCTTGCGATTGAACTGTGCAATGAGCTGAAGCTATATAATCACAAACCTGGGAAAGAGATAATATTATTACTTTAAAATGGAATTAATCATTTAATATATCATAATTATGTACATACCTGCTTCTTTGGACTATAGTGTAAATTGTCTGGGCAACTAAGCAAGTAAGGTGTTCCATGAGAACACTTGTAAAATTCGGAACAGCTTGTTTCCGATGGAAACTGCTTAACATATGCATCAGTTCCTTCTATAAGAGGACATTCAAATGCTGTTGATGCCATTGCCATGGCCAATACAACAAAAATGCGAGCAATAACTTTGACAAACTTCATTACAAAATGTTAACAAAACCACAAAAACAGGAATGATGGATTTATTGTATAAACTCACGTCTTTTATAAGCTAAGTCACTTACAAGTTGAGAATCTTGTAAGCTAAATATACTGGCAGGTAGTTATATCATAGTAATTAACTTATTTATTTATTACAATATGTCAATATTTATATAAGATAACGAAACACTTTACAATTTCCTTCTTTCGGTAAAAAAAAAAAAAAATAAAACATGAAGCTAAACACTTGTGTTTACATGTTTCATATTATTAATTTGTTCGTCATGTGCACTTGAATTTATTTGTGTACAATTGTGCTACAGTTAAAACTTGACACAGTTGATGATAATCAAGAAATTGATTACTTATAATTTGAGATGCACTTGTGTTACTAAAATTTTTTCGCAATGAATATAATAAAATAACACGAATTGTATGAATAACGCAAAATAGTTTCTCAATTTAACCAGTGGCGAAGTTGGAGTTTTTATCACCTTGGGCAGAGTCAATTGTGTCACCCCTATGAATTTTTTTCCTGAAAACTTTAAATTTTTTGCCAGATTTATGTAAAATAAAATGCACGATTGGGTCGCACGTACTTACTCTTATACATAAAGTTACTATATATGCTTAGCTTTTTACTTGCGATATGGGTACCATATATCAAGTTATGCATTCGTACAAAAGAAAAGTTCAGATAACAATCAATCATGACATTACGATGATAGAGAATAAGAAAAAAGTGGGTCCGACAATTCTATCTGTCTGTCTGTCTGTCTGTATGTATCAGAGACCACAGCCTCAACGGATGGATCGATTTACTTCAAACTTGGTATGTGGCGTTTTTTGGAGACTATCCCCAGACGGTTTTAGATAAACTCATTTTTCTCAAAAACGGTGCCTACGATTTTGATTAAAAAAATTATGGTCAGTTTTTTAGATAAGGTTTATCTTTAAATGGAAACCATTTTTTTTTCTAACAGTTATTAACGGTACCTGCCATAGAACCGTTTTTTTAAATTCTGATTTTCTCCTTCATGACTCAATCAATTTCAACCATTTTTTTTAACATATGAATGCTTTCAAGTTGTCGTAATAATATTTAGTAAACAAAATTTCGAAAATTATTTTTTTGGATTTTTTAAAAAAATTTTAATTTTTTTTTTGAAAAATCATAATTTCGAAAACTACTCAATATTTTTTTTCAAAATTTAGTTTTTAGATGTTGATAAATAATATCTTAAAAATGACGTACCAATTTTTTCTTATAAAAGTCCTTGCAAAATTTTATATAGAAAAAATAGTTTTTTTTTGAAAAACGGCTCAAATGATTTTCAATTTTTTTTTTCTAAAAATGTATCATGGCAGAAGAAATTAGATTGCATACTTCGTTTTGAGTAAAAATTCATTAAAGAAGCTGTTTTAGTCATTTGAAAATCGAATTTTATGCTTTTTTCATTTTTTTTTCTAAAACTGCATTTACAAATTTTCAATTAAAAAGGCTTAGCATATATAGTAACTTTGTCTATAAAAGCAAGTACGTGCTACCCAGTCGTGCATTTTGTTTAATTAAAAATTTGTAAAAAAATGAAAAAACCATAAAATTCGATTTTCAAATGACTAAAACAGCTTCTTTAATGAATTTTAAATCAAAACGAAGTATGCAATCTGATTTCTTCTGCAATGATACATTTTTAGAAAAAAATATTGAAAATCATATATAAAATTTTGCAAGGACTTTTATAACAACATCTAAAAACTAAAATTTGAAAAAAAATATTGGAAAGTTTTCTAAAAAATGATTTTTCAAAAAAAAAATCAAATATTTTTAAAAATCCAAAAAAATAATTTTCGAAATTTTTTGTAATAAGTATTATTACGGCAACTTGAAAGCATCCATGTAAAAAATGGTTGAAATTGATTGATTTGATTGAATTCAATTTCATTGATTGATGGAATTAAAAAATAACGGTTCTATGGCAGGTACCGTTAATAACGGTTTTTGAAAAAAATGGGTCTCATTAAAAGATAGACCTTACTCAAAGAAATTACAGTGATTTTTTAAATCAAAATCGTAGGCTCAATTTACCAATTTTTAATTAAAAAGCCTTAGCATAAATAGTTACTTTATCTATAAGAGCAAGTACGTGCGACTCAGTCGTGCATTTTATTTCTAAATAAAATATAAGGCTTTTTTTTTTGCAATTTTTAACACGCCAACAAAAACAAAATCACAAGTAAGTAGATTTTTTGTTGTTTGTGTGTTAAAATTTTTTAAAGTGGTTATGCACTTTACCAAAAAAACACGCCTATAATACTGGTTTGCAAAAATTAGGTTTTTTTGTCATTCATATAATTTTTGAAATTATTTAAATTTTGAGTTTTCTTAATCTCAATCTGGTGTCACATACAGTTTTTTAATTGATTTTTAAAAATATTAAACCGTTATATTAGAAAAATCTACATAAATTTAAAAATTCCGTAGATTTTTGGGTATACATTGTACACTGCAAAGAAGAAACTAATATTTTGGATGATAGTGGAATTTTTATGTTCTTGATATTAGCCAAGTCAAGTTAAATATGAAGTTTAAAAAGCATTAATCAGAGAAAAAAGTTATTGTTCGGTTTTTCCAAGAGAACTGATTTTTATGGAATTTTTAACATTTTTTTGTAATGAATCCAGAGTTCGTACCAAAAATTTGGTAAGTCATAAAGTATTGATAGTTTTATCTAGATTTATTCTTCATGAACTATTTTAGCGAACTCAATTTAAAAGTTCAAGTGACCTCTACTCCTAAATGCGTTTCGCCCAGGTACAACAATGGGCTCATCAGTCAGATGTTGTTGTACCCTTTCTAATACTCAAATGATTTGGTCGACGTTTACCGACTCATATTAAAATTATAGAATATATCAACTGTGAATTTTAATATTCTAGGGGAATTTGTATAAATTTAGACACCTAGAAAATGATGTTAAAACGAGCGGTCTGGTTCATTTTAGCGAACAATTTTCACTATGTTGAACAAGTTTTATTGATTTCTCATGTTTCCCATGATAATTTTTTTTTTGATAGCTTCAGATTCAGGTTCAACTTCAGGTTCAGCGTGATAAAGTCCCTTAGAAAAGTATATTTTGGTTTATAGGCGATTTTCGTTGCAGACCAGTGTAATCATAACAAATTCAACAATTATAACTATTTGAGGAGTGGCTTTTCAAAAGGGGATAAAATCAGTTTTCACTTTTTTTTTAAAACTAAGTATGCAGTTCATTTTTGTTCCGACCTCGACGCATACAACAGCCTTTTTTCGGAATCGAAACCGAGCACAGAATTCAATTTGATTATTTTTTTCACTTAAATTTCAATTTAAAAGTGTTTCAAACAAAAAAAAAACAACAAACAAGATAAAGTGCTTATTATTGTGTGTATTTGTTAAACATCTTCATTTATCTTAACCGCTCCAAAGTGTTTATGCCATCATTTTCAAATTTTATTGATAATCACTTAGATTACAACGAGCCGAGGCAATATAGTCGCATACCTTAAATAAAAATGTAAAAAAGTTGTTTATCACAGATTTAAAAATGTCGTAAATAAATAACTTACCCTCTTTCTTGGATTATAATGAAGTCCATTAGGGCATGTTTGTAAAATTGGAATTCCATTATCGCACTTGAAGAACTCGGAGCAGCTTAACGGTGAGGGATATTGAACAGCGTATGACCTCTCATTCTGTTCCGTGGGACAAATTATTAATCCAGAAACAATTGTTGCTCCCAAAATGGCAAAAATGCAGACAACACTAGCGAAGAATTTCATTTTTAATCAATATGACGGTACAAAACAAATGCAAACGACTTTCAGAAAATTGTGTTTTTATACGAAAGATATGTGAGGAATAAGAAAAGCACTGCTAGGTACTCTTCAATTTGAGTTAAATGTAAGCACTTATGATAAGAATTTGACGATGTTGGAATTATGAGCAAATAATGTTACTTTCTAAGTGTTTATAAATTGCTTGAAATAAGTTTACATGCTTACAAATGTATATTGTCAGAAAAGTCCTTCTAAAAGTTGTTCTTAAAACTCAAACGGCTACCTGCCGATACAATTAGCAATCAATTTTAAGATTTATGTAGACATGTACTTTAAAATCTACGCGTCAGTTGATTCAAAGGCTAATTAATTGGCTACAGTGATTCAATGATTTCTGAAATTTCACTTTATTAAACAGAAGTGAAGTGAAGAGAGTTGTTTTACAAACAAGGAAGGAAATAAGAGCAATGACTTTGGTGATATGAATTATTATCATTCTGACTTCAAGTGGTAACTAGAACTATTGAATTTGCAATTTGTTAGAAGGGCAAAGAAAATGTGATTTCAATTAAACTATGAGGCATCGCCAAAGTGGAATATAAAGTAGGTATTTATGGATGCCGCAAAGGTTTGTAGGAACTTACTATTATTGTCGCTAATAAATAGCCAATTGAAAATGTACCGGAAAATAAGTGAGAGTAAAGTTATTTATTGCTTAAAGAAATTTAAACCTAAAATTGCTACAAGATGGCGATTGGGAATTTTAAAGAAATTTCGGCTTCTATGTTATTCTAAAATTAAAAATAAATATAAATATATCTAGAAATGAATTTGGAAATTGAGCCAGAAAAGTTAGGTATTGTGCCAGACAGGTTGTAGAAAAAAGAGCTAGAAAGCCAAATTAGTCCAGATTTTATTCAAATAAAACCAAATATAATTAAATCACAATTTTTAACATCCGATTTTTTTAAATTAAAAAAAAAATTCTTTTTAATTTTATTGATTAATTTTTATTTTAAATGATTTTTCTACAATTATTTTTTTAATTTTTTTCAAAATTTCCAAAATCGTTACTGTCACTATAACAAAGTTTTCATATAAATAGCCTAAGGAAAAAACAACACAAATTCTTTGGAACTATTCCAGAAAAAAAAATGCTCAACTCCACACGTACTTGCTGTTAGGTTAAATGTTGCTGTGGACGTTAAAGCTTCTTTAGTTTTAAAAAATTAAAAATTTTGTACGAACAATCTTTAAACAAAAGTGTAAGAAAAAATAATATCCATTACTAAGATGACATAAGCTTCATCTTTAATTGTTTTGAGCCATAAACTAAGTATGCCATTTGATTTGATTCAGAAAAAAAAAAATTTAAATCGTTGTAACCGTTTTTAAAAAAAATATTTTTGTATGCATAAAAATTCTCAAACCTTGTTTAAAAATAAACTTGGTATGCCGTTTTCAAGAAAATATTAATGCACACCTAGAACCAAAATTTCAAAAAAAAATACAGTCAAACTTTTTCGAAAAATTGATGTTTCAAATAAAAAAAATGATTCTTTTAAAATTTAAAAATATTGTTTGATATGAAATAATTTTAAGTTTGTTAAGAACCTTCCGTAAAAAACTCAAAATTAAAAACAAAACAATTCTATGGTAGGTACCGTCATTAACATTTCTAAAAATTTGTTTTTATTTTATTAGTACGGCCTTATTAACAAAAGTAAATACATTTTTTTTCGTTGTAGCCGTTTTTGAGAAAATTCAACTTTTCCATATTCATTCACATGGCAGTTGCTGTTAATTTTGGACCTAAAAAAAAATGCTCCTATACAGAACTAAATGTTTACACTCCTGAATTTATTCTTTAGTAAAAAAGTCTTTTTAGGTTTACAAAATTTGATTGCTAGGACAGTTAGTATCAAATAATATTCATTGAACAGTGAAGCTAGTTTTGGTTTTTTTTTCAATGAAAATGGATGGGGACAGTGAAGTGCCTTGGTAAAATTCAGAATTGTCGAATGAAATATGATTAACGGACGCTGTAAACAAAGGACAAAAGTTAAATTAAAAGTTTAACTTGAGTCATATCGTTAATTTTTAGATTGAATTGATTTTCTAAAAACTAAAAACACTATACGATTTTGTGTTTGCCGAGGAATCAGACTACAAATAAAACTGATACCTACTTTTGGCTTTTCGAAACCAAACTTTGTTGAATAATTATTAATAAATTTTTAATAATTGATTTAATCTCTACTAGGTAGTTCCAACAGTACTTTTTTTTTTAAATAGTTTTCTCCTTACAATGAGTTACAATTTTATTTAGTTTTTTTTAGTTGTGTAAAAATGTTTAGTAAAACAATTTTCAATTTTCAAATTGAAGGTAGGTCGGTAGAGCAGATTTGAACTTCTCCAATTAAAAAATGTAAGCACCGTGAAGCGACAAGAGTGTTTTACACTTATTTTTAGTACTATAAGCTAAAATTACAAGCCAACCTTAATGTCGCAATTTTTGTTTAAAAAAACTCGTTTGTTTTTGTTGGCCCTACCATTTAGTTTTTTCTTGGTAGGCACCTTTGTTTTATAGGTAACTAGCGCTTTATCGAACCATCTTAACGGAGGTTTATTTAAGCTTTTGTGCGAAATAAATAAAAAGAAGTATACAATTATTTCAGTTGAGTCTAGAGTATCGATGTGTCTTATTCATTTTTTATAAGTTCATTGTATTTACCCTCTGATTTGAAACTCGTGTTCTCTATTCTCAAGGATGGTTCAGTTTGTAACTACATAAAATACAAATCCTTTAAAATGTCTTTATCTAGCACAAGCACCCTTAAAAAAAAGAATTCACATCAACACCATAAAAAAACACATTGACATAAAAGTAAATGCTTCAGTCGTTGTTTCTTCTTTCTTTTAGCATTAAACTTTGATTTTTCTCGGTCAAAATAGCAAGACCTGTTAGCCTGCAACCAAACACATACTACAAAAATGATCATAAAACTTAATCGCATTCGATAAGTCAGGAATGACAAGCCAATAACTCGCGTACCTGCTGTTTGTAGTGACAAGAAATATTATTATATTTTATTGAAATGCTTAATTGATTATATTTTATTTCAATTACATAATAATATTTCACATTAAAGTTGTAATATAATTCGAAAAAATAGAAAAGGCTGCTGTAATTTATGGCCAAGACAATAGTGTTTTTAATGAATTAACCCTGATAAATTCTAAACTTGTTCCGATTTCTATGGAAACAGACTCAGAAAATTGAGAAGATTTTAATTGATTTTTTTTTTGAGTAAATTGCTGCCTTCTGTATTAAATTATATATAAAAATGACAAAAATATAATGTTCTTCAACTATAAGTAACGAAGAATTATTTTTAACGGCGCGTTATATGTATCCCATCATTTAAGAAGCCTTACACTCAAAGAAACAAGACTGACCAAAATCAAATACGAGCAGAATTATTTTTATATTTTTGTATTCATATTTTTGGTATCGTAAAAAGTCAAATAAAAAATTGGATCTTGTAAAAACAGCCTCAAAATAAGAATTTTTGGTTTGAATTAAGCATTATCGGTTTCGATAAAAAAAATTCGAGCTAAACAGACTTTCGTAAGAAAATCGTCTTAATTTGACACCGATACTCTTGATTTTAGCTTGATTTTTATGAGTTTACTACTACGAGTACAATCTATATTAGATTTAAAGAGTTACTCAAATATTACTAAATCCATGAGCCTTATTACTCCAAACTCCTGCCTGATTGTTATGACAATCTTCTACTGTCGCTTCGTGCTGGCGATATGTAAAACTTGATATTTTTTTTCTTAGTTGATTTCGAAAACTAGCACATCTTCTTCGGATCCGATGATTTAATTTAATATTCGTCTGTGTGACAATATTTCCCACTAACATGTGTACCTATATTTAGTTTCGGTTCTGCAAAACCAACAACAAAATTTATATCAAATCCTAATCAAGAGTTCTCCCCAAACATTATATCTGGTAAGGATGGAGTAAAACACAGTTAGATCAGAAAAACTTTTTCATGTAACCATCATGTATGGATGGGTTTGCCACCACTGCCCCAGCTTGTAACATGTTCATCAAGTTACGAACATTTATGATCCTGCATTATATAGATTGTTTGTGGTAATAGGCTGAAATAAACCAAGTCCGACCAACAACAGCTTTATGCTTGTATGTATGTACTGTAAATTTCCTATACAGATTTTAAGGACATAGATTTATGTTTCGCGATAAAAAGATAAAAATTATACGACTTTCCATATACATAGTAATTGGCCAGCTCATAAAACTTAAGAAAAAATGTAAGAAAGTTCACTGATTAGCACTACATTGACTTCTTTTCGGTCTAGGGTTTTATTTTTAATAATGAAACGAAGGGAACAACAACAACGAAAAAAAAAACAATTTGCAGATTAAATCGTAATTGATGTCGACTTATCGGTCCCGACAGATTTTTCTATGTTTAGGTTGCTCGAATGCCTTTTTAATATGATTTTTAGTCCTGCCATAAATTCGAAGTAAAAGTCGGGGAACAATTTAAGGATCTTGTATGTTCAAAAAGAAATATATAGCCACTTAACAGACAATAATAATTTCTTGTTACTTTAACTGAGTTTTGGTTTTATTTTCATTTTGAAAAAAACTTAGAATGTGTGTGTTTCGTGTGTGTCGAGTATTTTAAGGAACATTATTTTCTAGAATGTTTATAGGTATTATGTACGGTTTACCATTGCTTATGTGGCGTGAGGGATTAAAAAAAGAGTAGGAACTTGCAACTAGGTGCCATGAGCTGCAGCGAGCGATTCAATATGATTTTAATTTTTAAGATTACCTACTATGACAAAAATAGTTTAATTTTGGTGATCTGAAAAATAATTAATTTGTCTATACCATATTTAATGAAACCATACATTCCTTAACAAACTTATGAATTGTACCTAAATGACCAATTTACAATACAGTACATATAAAGAGTTTTCCAATAAGAGGTGTTATTTTGAATAGCCCGCTATTTCTGTAGCTGTCACTTTGAAGCTGTCATTTTTTGACATTTGACAAGTAAAAACTACGTTATTAACAAAAATGGAACGATACACGCTTCAACAACGCATTGAAATTATTAAAATTCACTATAAAAATGGTGAAAATTTGGCAGAGACGGTTCGTAAAACTAAAACATTTTTGGGTCGTCGTGAAGCACCTTGTCGGACCGCAATACAGAAATTGGTGGACAAATTCGAGCTGTTGGGACAAGTTAGTGATGTGAAGAATAAAACCCGTGCACGTCGCTCAAGAACAACTGAGAATATTGCTGTTGTAGCCCAAAGTGTTGAAGAAAACCCAGGTTTGTCCATTCCTCGTCGTTCTTTGGAATTAGGCATTCCACAAACGTCATTACACCGTATTTTGCATAAAGACTTGGGTCTTAAGGCTTATAAAGTTCAGTTAACACAAGAATTCAAGCCGGCTGATCATCAACAACGTCGTGTCTTTGCTGATTGGGTCCTTGAAATGCATGAAAATGAACCGGAATTTCATCGAAAAATCATCTTGACTGATGAGGCCCATTTCCACCTCAGAGGCTACGTCCACAAGCAAAACTGTCGCATCTGGGGCTCGGAAAACCCAAGAGTTATTGTTGAAAAGTCTCTCCATCCTCAACGCGTGACTGTTTGGTGCGGTTTATGTCCCGCGGGGTCATTGGACCTTACTTTTTCGAAAATGAGGCTGGAGCAACAGTTACGGTCAATGGATTGCGCTATCGAGAGATGATTAATGATTTTTTATGGCCTGAATTGGATGGTATTGATCTGGAAAACGTTTACTTTCAACAAGACGGCGCTACGTGCCACACAAGCAATGAAACCATCGATCTTTTACGGGAAAAGTTTCCGGACCGTGTTATCTCTCGAAGAGGTGATCACAATTGGCCACCGAGATCTTGTGATTTAACAACTTGCGACTTCTTCCTTTGGGGCCACGTGAAAGATAAGGTCTACGCCAACAGCCCAGCGTCGATTCAAGACCTCAAAGATGAAATTCGTGAGGCTATCGAGGACACAGGGCAGCCACTTTGCGATTTGGTTATGGAAAATTTCATGAAAAGGATATGGTCCTGTAAGCGTGGTTTTGGCGGCCATTTGGCTGATGTTGTGTTAACGACATACCTTCCTCTTTATAATGAAATAAACATCCGATCATTTATCTCCAAAAATGCCATTTTTCTTTGAATATCAAAATAACACCTCTTATTGGAAAACCCTTTATAACTACAGATAAAAAATAATTCAAGCGTTTACATCTTAGAAACGAATCTTAGAATAGAAATCAAAAATGTTCATGAATTCATTTTTAATTTCGGGTGTAGGGTAAACCCTATCTTTTCTGGACAACAACTATTTACGAATTTAAATAAATTGATTTTAAAAATGAAAGCGATAAAATAAGGAAAGCGTTACGGAAGAAAGTGTGTCATTTTTAATATGTAATCTTTAAACAAAATTACTTAGTAAATGTGATGGTACCCCAATTTTTTCATCTAATTTGACTATTCTATATTGGTGATACATTCATTTTATTTGTATATACCACTGAACTATGGAAGGTGTTTTTCAAATAAAATAAATTTCACCCACTTGTGTATGTAAAGGAGGAATTTATTTGACATAGATTAACCTTACTTCTTAAGCAAACACTTATCTCAAACTAACAGAGTATCCCACATATATAGTAAGAAAAAGGACAAATTCATTATTTTGTATGAACATCATCTTTTATGATGACCACACAGAAAAAGTCAAAAATAACAATTTCAAATAATTTCTCTCTCCCCAATCCCAAAAAGCTAAAGATGAGAATATTCAAGATCATATAATAGAATAAGAAATCCTTTCTTATCCATTTTCACACACCCAAATCATAAACTTAAATAAATACATATATACTATACATGCCTAAATTAGCATGATATGGGATTAAACGCATTTCTTCCTTATTTTTTTTTTTTGGTTAAAATATTATAACACCCGTGTACTCGCACATCAGAACGAAATTTCATCCCCCATACCCAAAACCCCCATCCCAACCCCAAATATTCTTCTTTTTCTTCAGGATGAAGTGTAACACAAACAAAGTAAGTATATAAATATACATCTTAAATTTTCTGGAAAACTTTCATTAGCATAAATTTACAATGATGACTGTCGTTCCACCACCACCATTACCCCAATTTAACTACCACCCTCGCCCCCCTGGCCCTCTGATTTAATACTAAACGCAAAATAGGCCAAAGTCTCAACCCTTTTCTGTAATGCCATGGGATGTCGAGATGATGTTCCAGGGTGAAGAAAAATAATGTATTATTTTGATTTCTTGTAGTTGTAACAACGAATACAGATCTGCACTGTAGGCAAATAAGATAGGCAGAACAAATAATAAAGAAACAAAAAAAAAAAAAAAAAATAACTGGGGGGTTAACAACAAAAAAATATAAAAACGATCTAGACAAATGCTGCCGTTGTCCCTTCACTAGTTCATAACTTCTTCATCCTCTCATTTAACAAAGGGAAAACAGCTCTAGAAGATGGCATGGCACGTAGGCACGGCACGGCCGGCACCGCACACACAACACAAACCGGAAACCATCCATACCTTATATAATGGAAAAATAAAATAAAGAAACTTCCGTTCTTTAAATTCTATTTTAGTGTGATAAAAAAGAAAACTAAAATTCTCGACCTTTGGAAGTTTGTCTTGTAGACTGTTCTACAGTGTCGACCTATACAAAATGTATCTAAAGGGTGATTTTTTTAAGAGCTTAGAACTTTAAAAAAAACACACAAAAAATTCGAAAAAATTAATGAAATATTTATTTGAATCGATAGCTTGAACCTTGCAATTTAATGTTTAAAGATAATTTCATGCAAATGTTGACCGTGGCTGCGTTTCAGGTAGCCCATCCGCTGAGTCCAATTTTGGCATACTCTTTCACACATATCGGCCGGTATCTCACGAATGAATGCATGGATGTTGGCTTCCAGTGCGTTAATCGAAGCGGTCTTATCCCTATAGACATTAGCCTTGGCATACCCCCACAAAAAATAATCTAATGGTGTCAAATCGCACAATCTAGGCGGCCAATTGACCGGCCCGAAACGTGAAATTAACTGTTCACCAAACTCGCCTCGCAATTGCGCCATTGTTTCGCATGCTGTGTGGCATGTGGCACCGTCTTGTTGAAACCACATATCATGCAAGTCAAGAACTTCCATTTCGGGCAAAAAAAAGTTTGTTATCATCGCTCGGTAGCGTTCACCATTGACAGTAACGCTGCGATTCGCATCATCTTTGAAGAAATATGGCCCAATAATGCCGCCGGCCCATAAACCGCACCAAACAGTGGCTTTTTCGGGATGCATTGGTAGCTGTTGCAATGCTTCTGGCTGATCTTCACTCCAAATGCGGCAATTTTGCTTATTTACGTACCCATTCAACCAAAAATGAGCCTCATCGCTGAACACAATTTTTCGATAAAAAAGCGGATCCTCGGCCAGCTTTCCAAGAGCCCATTCACCAAAAATTCGGCGTTGTGGTAGGTCGGCTGGCTTTAGTTCTTGCACCAGCTGTATCTTAAAAGGCTTTACGCCCAAATCCTTCCGCAAAATTATCCACGTAGTGCTGTAACAAAGGCCTAACTGCTGGGAACGGTGCCGAATCGACATTTCGCGGTCTTCTGTCACACTAGCTGATACGGCCGCAATATTTTCTTCACTACGCACAGTACGTAAACGTGTTGGTGGTTTAATGTCCAACAAAGTAAATTTGGTGTGAAATTTGGTCACAATCTTCCGAATAGACTGCTCAGAAGGTCGAGAATGCCGACCATAAAATGGAAGCAGCGCGCGATGAACATCTCGAACCGAGCACGAATTTTGATAGTAAAATTCAATAATTTGCAAGCGCTGTTCATTTGTAAGACGATCCATGGTTAAATTGCAAACCAAAATGAAGCTGTTTGACAGTGACACAAGGTACTAAACACACGTCAGCTGTCAAAACCAGTGTTGCCAAAACCAAACCAGCCAAAAAATCACCCGTTACAAGAGGGTATCCGTTTTTTTTTTTTCTAACACGAAGGCTTACCCATCTGTGTGTTTTGGTTCAGAATTTTTTTTTTCACCATTCTAAAAAAAGGGTCTTCATTTTGTTTGGCAGCAGGATAATGGTTATTTATTGAGATAGCAATGATGTAATGAAAATAAAGGGAAATATCAAAAATAAAAAAAGTACAATGCATATTTATAAATAAGTCTCGCATGTGTGGGTATACTTTTGTTTTTCTTCAGTTTATTGTTCTTAATAAGAAAATCAAATATAATCCAAGGATAATAATATTCAGGATGATTACGCTTAATCTGAACAAACCCTTTCTTGTGTCTAAAGTTGAAGATTATTTCCAATTGAATAAGTTCAAGTAGGTAATACTCACCTATTCCTTTCAGTTGCACCTAATTTATATTAAGCTCAATCATTGATGGCCTGAACGAAGTAAATTTATGTTTACCAATAGATTCAAAGTCTAAAAGCTGTGATTATTTTGATATTAGGTATCTGAACGGTAAAGTGAAGATGGAAAATTGGATAAAATTGATTCCTTGAGTGAACAATGATACTTCTACTTCTGTTATTGATATTTGATTACTTAGGTAGTTATTCAATAATTATGGCCTGTATCTCAAAATAACTTACGTTTCGGAAAGTTATGTAGTACCATATTTACTGATGCATAGGTTAGATAGGCAGGTATATCATAATTTATATTAAATTTAGGTAGATTGATAACGGATCATGATTACGTAGGTAAATTGGTATTGGGTACAAAATCATTACTCACATTACAATATTATCAATCTCAGACTTCTTCATTAGAATCTGCTCTTAAAAGATGAATAGTTATTTCTGCATTAGGATTTGTTTCGCCACTGCCTATTTAATATTGCAACAAAATTTTGTATGAAACAAAACTTTTCAATACATAACAGTTATAATGAGTTAAAAAAAAGGACCAAAAAAAGGAAAATCTATTAAAAGTAAAACTTGACTTTCATCTTCATTTTACAAAAATAATGTCTCTATTCAACGCTGCATAAGTTTTATGAATAATGTTGCGTTCAGAGGCATTATAAAGACTGCATAGCTTTATTCAGTTACTATAATGCGTTTATGAATAAGGCTGAATGCATATTTTATGATTCAATGATTGTTATTTGTGATTCAAGTTTAAAAGTTGAAACTTTATCAATAAATTTAAAGTCTGAATGAAAGTCAATATAATAGATTGTAGAAGTTCTCAGCTTTGTATAGCTGATAAGACGCTCCCAGCTATGTTAATGCTGTTAGACTAATAAATAGTTTGAGTTTCAACTTTCTCATTGCAACTGAAGAAGCTCGGCAAGTTATATGGATCAGTACCTACGACAACACAGAGAATAAAACCTTTCTAAAGAAAAACACCCGACCTTAAATCAATAAAATCAATGAATAATAAAACAGTTCAACACAATTTAATTTTTTTACTGTTGCCTAAACTTTGATTAACGTTTCTAAAGAGGTTTTTGACCTGCTGAACTAAAATCCAAGGTCAGAATTTTTAAAATGGCTCTAGTTCTTGAGATATTCCAAAAACTATTCAGCAAAAACGTTGTTGACCAGTGTAATTATATATTACTATAAAAGCTTCACAAACTTGAAAAGGGTTTCATCAAAATTTAACAAAATTGTCTGTTTTGGTCGTCGGACTCGACCAACCACTAGCGGAGAACGGCACCGTACCAACTGCGTTCTAAAAGTTTGTAGCGTTTTAGTGGTTTTTAAACAAGTGATAGACTAAGAAGATATGCAAATAACAAATAAAATTTTCAAGGTTTAAAGCTTAAAATAAGTGCTAAATACACTGTAAATTTCATGTTTCTATATCATGTCAAACATAGTGCAACCATAGCCTTAAATAAGGGTCTCTTTTGGATTTTTAGCTTTGTTTGTGTTTTAATTGTTTTTAAAACAAGCCGTAGACATAAAAGATATGTGAATAACAGATTAAAATTTTCAGGGATTTTAGTTAAGAAGTAGAACTGAGTACACTGTAAATTTCATATTTCTATCTCATGTTAAACATAGTGAAATAATAGCCTTAAGTAGGGGTTCTTTTATCTGTTTAGCGTTCTTGGTGTTTTTTAATCAAGTCATTCACTTAGAAAATATGAAAAACACACAACTTTTATTTTGAGAATTAATAGTTAAAGACTAAAAAAAAATACGCTGTAAGTTGCATGTTCTTATCTTTAGTCAAACCTAGTGAAATCATAGCATAAAAAATGTGTTTTTTCAAAAACTCAAAACTTTAAGCTTAAATTTTTTGCATACGGAGTACACCCATCGAGTTCATTTAAAATTTATTTTATTAAATTGATTGTATATTTAATATTTGGTCAATATTAGTCACATACACATAATAGCCGAGGTTCTGGAGTCCGTCAAAAACAACAAATAATTAACAAAATTACCGTATTTTCAAAAATTGTTTTTAATTCAGGGTTAATTGATATCTGATATTTTATTCTTTAATCAAAAATAACTATTTATAAGCTTCAAATTGCCGTTTCAAACAAAAAGATATCTTTAATAGAAAAGTTTTTAGAAGCAAAACTAAAATAACATAAAAATGACGTTTTCCAAAAGTTCGTAAGGGGGTTGCGGGGAAGCAACGCAACTTAAAATTAAATCACCATGAGATTACTTCCTTATAGTCCTAGACGACATCCTCACAAAGTATCAGCAAAATCTAAAATAAGACAGCAACGATTTTTCCTTTTTACTTTACTTCATATATCAAGTTATGTATTCGTACAAAAAAAAAAATCAAACATGACATTACGATGATAGAGAATGAGAAAAAAATGGTCCGACAATTCTGTCTGTCTGTCTGTCTGTCTGTATGTATGTATCAGAGACCATAGCCTAAACGGATGGATCGATTTACATCAAACTTGGTATGTGGCGTTTTTTGGAGAATATCCCCAGACGTTTATTTGAATTTTTTTTGGAACCCAAATAACGGTACCTGTCATATACCGGTTTTAGAAAAACTCATTTTTCTCAAAAACTGTGCCTACGATTTTGATTAAAAAAATCTTTAAATGGAAATTATTTTTTTTTTTAAACCGTTATTAACGGTACCTGCCATAGAACCGTTTTTTTAAATTCTGATTTTCTCTTTCATGACTCATTCAATTTCAACCATTTTTTTTATATGAATACTTTTAAGTTGCCGCAATTATATTTGGTAAAAAAATTAGAAAATATTTTTTTTGGATTTTTAAAAAAGTTTGAAATTTTTTTTTTTTTGAAAAATAATTTTTTCGAAAACTATTGAATATCTTTTCTTAAAATTTAGTTTTTAGATGTTGATAAATAATATCTTAAAAATGGCGTACCAATTTTTTTCTTATAAAAGTCTTTGCAAAATTTTATACGGAAAAATAGTTTTTTTTTTAAAAACGGCTCTAACGATTTTCAAAAATTTTGTTCTAAAAATGTATCATTATAGAAGAAATCAAATTGCATACTTTGTTTTGAGGTTAAATTCATTTAAAAAGCTGTTTTAGTCATTTAAAAATTGAATTTTATGCATTTTTAATTTTTTTTTCTAAAACTGCATTTACAAATTTTTATTAAAAAGGCTTAGCATAAATAGTTACTTAATCTACAAGAGCAAGTACGTTCGACCCAGTCGTGCATTTTATTTTATTTTATTTTATGCTGTCGTTATATCTCTGTGACTTACCTTTGTATGAGGTCTGAATTTTTAATATCAGTAGGTGGAAATTTGAAAACTTTTTAATTTTTTTTAAAAGTCTTACAATATATGTAGTTTGTTACATTTTGACAGTGGGGACTCACACCCCAGCGTGCGGTACATACATTTTTAAGAACTCATCTGATTTTTAAGCTAATTTTATGAAGCTCTAGTACATTCTGTTTAATTCTTTTAAATGTACAATATTTTTTCAATGAATGTTTTCAGATATCTCTTTAATAGTTACGAAAAATCTAATAATGAAATATGTATAAAAAGGGTAACCATAACGATAAAGCTCCAGGTAGAATTTTGAATCACCATAAAAAAATGTTAGATGGCCTTTTGAACAATTTTTGTCATAAATTTGAGATTTTGTGTGTGTCATGTTTAAAACCACATCGATAAAGTTATGGTACCTACCTTTTCGATATTAGAGACAAAAAAGAAAACCTTTTTAATGCTTTTATTTCGTATAAAGTCTCTTTGAGTTGATGTAATTTTTTATTTTCAATGTTTGATTAGTTCTAAAAGCTTGTGTTGGTGTGTATAGTGATAACTCACTGTATACTGCAAATATAGTCAAGTAAAATTATTGTCCAATAGATATTAATTCATAAATCTTCTTTGCTTCAAATTGTGTGCAAACTTATATTACTTTTGCACAAATTTTAATATTATTAATTTTTTTGGAGTAAGATTTGGTAAGAATCGACTCTGTTTAAAAAAATAAAATACTTTTGCTCCTTGGGTTAAAGTTACTATAAGCGTTAAGGCCTCTTATATGAAGTTTATAAAATAAATAAGTTTTATATTTATTTAGAAGATATGTGGAACATGTGTAAAAAGAATAAAATTAATTTCAACTTTTTATTTTTTTTTAGTTTTTTAATGAATACATATTTTTGTTTTTGAAAACTTAATGAGATTGTTTAAGATTATATAAAATATCGGTGCACAAGTCTTAGTCAAAATCGCTGAAACCCTTTACGAGATATTCACAAAAAAAAAAACGGCAACGCTGTTTCTCCGCTACAGTTTTGTTGCAATCACTAAACACAATATATACAAAAATTTTAAACAAAATCGTTGAAGCCGTTTTCGAGAAAAATCCAATAACTCAAAACCTTTATATGGGGGGTATTAGTTCTAGACGAGATATTCAAAAACAAAAAAAAAAAATAACTTTCGAAAATTACGTAAAAATCATCCGTACCAATTTTGAAGAAAATCCGTATACGCTTTCGGGCAGTGGAGATGTGTACAGATGGACTCACAGACGCGCTGACGCAAAGACGCACAGACCGGCGGCGGACGGCATGACGAAAACCACTTTTTTGAACTTCTCCATCATCGTAATGTTGGTTTTGATTAAAACCTTAAAATTTTTTTTGAAGTCAAACCAATACTTGCCCTATAGAGCCAGGAAAAACAATAAATTAAATAAATGTACGAAAAATTGCAAGCTATTACCACGTAAAAAAGCTTAGTTCTTGCTTAAGTAAAGGTGGCTTTCTGGAAAGCTTCTGACACATCTTAGGCCAATTAGCTTAGACAAGAAAATATTTTTTCGTTTGCTTTTTTATTGCTCACTACTGTATATTTTCACCTTTATAATAGACCTCAATAATTTTTTAGTGTAAGCGATCATTGCATATCTACATTCACTGGTACTAGGTAATGAATGTTCAAATATTTAGTTCTTGCATTCTATAGTGGATCGGTAAGTTTTGATGCACCTAAAGTTCCAAAATATCATAGGTAGTTTAAAATAAGCACCCTAGACACAAATTATGATGTTTTAAGACCTTTTACTAGCAAGACGACCGACCCCAAGAGGAGTAAACAATGACTAATGATAGCACTTTGTCTTCGGATAATGAATTTGGAGGTCCAAAATGGTTCGCGTGGGGCCGTCTTGCTGCAAGACGCTATTCCAAATAGTTTGCTATAGCAAGAGGATTCTTCTTACCAACCATAGAGCAGTCCCTATACTCATTACAAAAACGGAGGTCCAAGATGTTTACCATGGGGTTTTCTTTCTGAAAGACGCTCTTAGTGAATGCAAAAATTCGACATTCTAAATAATTTGTGATAACAAGTTGATTCTTCTTCCCAACGAAAAAGCAGTTCTTCTTCGACAATAATGGGGCCCAAAATGTTTAAAAAATTAAAACGATTTCAGATTAATCGGTACAATTTTAATTTATGAAATTAATACCAATTGATTTCTATAATAACATAACCTAACTAGGAACTTGGCATACAAACAGCACTTTGTGGAAAAGAAAAAATACAAGACATTCCAAAGATTGACAACTAAAAGGAAATATATTCATAAGGTTTTTTTTTCTTAACATGCATGTGAATTGTGAATATTATTTTCGATTGGCCTATTTTATTGCTTATCATTCTTGGTAGCTCTGCAGGAGAATAATATAAAATAGCTTTTTATTTGTCGATTTATTGTAGCCTCTCTGGGGATAGAATTCTTTTTATTAATTTAATATACCAAAACATCTATGTATGTTTACTGCTTATTATGAATGTAGGTATGTGAGGTATACTCATACTCACATATCTCAGAGATGTAAGGATCTGAGTGATTTCCTGCCCCAATGATTTTGAATTCGGAGTGCGTTTTATGATGACATAAATTTTCGTACACCTAAAGAAATAATTTTAACTGCTCTGATGGTATTGGAATATTTCTTTTTATTGAAAGATAGCCATCAAGATGGCAATATGTCCGGGTCAGTTCTAAGTCATTATAATTTCTAATTTTATTAAGGTCTTCTTTTCACATAAAAAAAAAAAACAAGAATACTTAAAGTTGCATGGTTGTAGACGAATTTCATTTATGGGTCATAATATTCTTAAATTTTATTTGATACTAATTTTTTGTAATGGTTCACTTTAAAATGATTGAAAGATCTTTCAAAATCATAAAATTCTATTTGTAAGTAAAATTATTTATGAATTTCAAAAATGATAAACAAGCAACTAAAGTTACAAATTCTGTTACCAACGAATATACTAAATAAGGGCATTTCATCAATTCTATACCTAATATATATGTATATGGCGAAAAAAAGTCATCATTTATTTGAAGCATTATTTGCACAGCAAACTATCTTAATGTACCTTATGGGATGGCATTGGATGCAGTGTTTATCTCGGTATTGATAGTTCAAGCCCCACTCTGATCTGGACAGGGGCGTACATACTATTGGGGCAACTGGGGATCTGCCCCGGGGCCCCCAACCGCCTAAAAGGGCCCCTACTAGAGATTATGCAGAGGAAAAGTCTGTTGCAATCAGAAACCGTATAGAAAAATAATGATCTGTGAAAGTTCCACACAGACATGGCTTGTCGGACGAATTTTTGAGGCCAAACAGATATTAAATTTGCACGGCTAGTTAAAAAGAAAACAGTTTATTAAAATTTCTTCAAGGGTCCCAAAGAAAATAACTAGAGTGAGTACATGGCATACAAATATTTATTTAGGGGCCCCAAGTAAATAAAACATATTATTGACGTAACTGTTATAGGTTAGGCAGACATCTTTCTGTGACTTCTTCCATTAAGGGCCCTCAAAATATAAACTGGGTTTGTTAACGGCGAACAAATAATCCCCAGTGTTTGTGTACATATGTATATCCTTAACCTTTATTGTTTCTGTAGAGCCTAATTACCACATACTGGTAGAGGATTTTGTATGACCCCTTTCACTAAGGGGTCCACAAAAAAACAAAATAAATAAGGTGTCGCTTTGATGCCAAAAAGACCTACTAGGTACTACATGACTGGCAGATGATTTTGTACGACCATTTTCATTCAGGGCCCCCAAAAAATAAATTAAGTGTAGTTGCCAAAATAAATATAATTTGTGGGAACCAAACAAATAATCTGTGGGAAATAGGCAAAACACCTTAAAACATTTATTATCGTTTTGAGTAAATTAAGTTTTAATATTAAAACTTTCGTACAGAAGTTTTGAAAAAGAATAAAGGTTTCGTTTTAACCGCATTGAATTAAATTGCTGTTATTTTTTCTAACAAAAAAATACACAGTAGTCGGCTCCGCTTAACTTCAAGTTACCGAACTGAATCAGTATGTAAGGAATTTTTCATACGTATTCAGTTCAATTGAATACGAAACAACAGACCGAACCAAATGGAACCGAATACGTGTGAATTGAGTTCTGGTTGTCTTTTTTTCAATTCTTCCTAGAAAAACAAAATTCGAGAAAATCGAACATGAATCGAATACGGACCGAACCAAATGAAATCGAATACGTGTAAAACAAGTAGTATGTATTTATATTAAAAAGCCGATTCCGCTGCGCCACCGGCATCTTATAAACCTTTTCTACCCTTATGACCTAAGTCACAAGTTCAGCTGCAAGCTGTAAATTAAATATGTAAAATTATAAAGCTTTTCGATAGAATATTCAACTTGCTATATAATATGATAATAACCAATTTTTTTGCTTTTTTTTTCTTAAAAGCAACGTTGTTTTTTGTTCGATATTTTATTTTGATATTATAAATAAAGTACACCTACTTATAATTAAAAGTTTCCAGCACTAAGCAAAAAAAAATTGAAAGGCAAAATAAAATGGGGAAAGGGCCCCCCAAATTTAGTCTTGCCCCGGGGCCTCATTAGCTCAACGTACGCCTCTGGATATGCAGCATTTTCTTTGTTTTCCCAGCTTTGATTTTACTCCACCTGTGAGATTTTCTGAGATAATAGGGCGATTCCATTATCGCGGGTGCAACATTTAGACACATTAAAAGCTTATTTGCAACAAAATAAGAACGTTTTTTTAATGAAATTATTATTTAAAGAGTTACATTCTAAACTGTTCACTTAGAATTTGCTTACAAGACTTAAGTGGAATAAATAAATCGTCAGTAAAAACGGTTTAAAGTGCGATCGGGGGTGCAACAGAATTGACCCCAGTTTTCCATATCATAGTATAAAAACACAAAAGTCTGTTAATTTTCAAATATTTATTATATAATTTTCGCATATTTTTAACGACGTTGAATCAACCAACTTAGGAAACAGAAAATAAAAAAGAGTAATTGCGGGTGCAACATCAAATTACCTATCGCGGGTGCAACGCGTCTAACTTGATTGATGTTTCTGGAGATTTAGAATTTACAGCTTCATCTTCTGACTCACTATAAACATCAGAAACGCGCAGTTTTTGTTTTAATAGGTTGCTCTGGCCAGATACTGAAGAAACAAATATGTACATCAGGACACACCAAACGTACAAATAATGGCTCCAAATCACTATCGTCCCAATCACTGTCTGTTTCGATGGTAGATTTCAAAACTACTGTGCTCTTGCAATGAGACATTTATGCTCGAGCCACAGTTATGCTGTTGTCGTCCTCAGATTTGAAGAAATGTTTTGATTGAATACCCGGTATGTTTTTCAGTCCTTCCCAGTTACTATCTAATACGCCCTTCCTTTCTTCAATTTGTTCGTTAGAAACAAATATAAAAAAGATATTTTTTGAGAGATTGCGTGCTGCGTTATAAAATTCTTGTGCATTGTTAATGATGACCCACCGGGCCTTAACAGCTATCCACACAGATCTTTTTACACTTCCACCGATTCCATCGACGGCACCTTTGTCATGTGAGGCAGCAAAAAAGATCCACTCGAGGTCGCTGAGTTTGAATTCTGTTTTTAATGAACTTATGCTTGCCATTACATACCGATTCTTGAATTGTGCCGCGCAATTATCGCTGAATATGTATACAGACTTAGCCTTATCAGTGTTTGACTTAATGTACTCGAATAATTTCTGCAAAAAGAAATGAACAGTGTTCTTACTGTGGCTTAACTCATCACTGACTATGACCATTGAATGGAGTTTATCGGTTGTCCAAATACAGCACGTGAAAAGCATGACTTGTCCATGAGACCAGTGTGCTGAGCTGATTGAATCTCATTTGGACTTATTAGCCCATAATAAGTTGTTTTAAAAATTTCGAAAGCTTCACGTATGTATGCTCATAATCATTGTTCTCTTCTGTAGTCTTAACTTTATTCCAGTATTTGACTATTATATCATCCCTGTCATAGAAATCATAGATTTGTTTTTTAACTTCCTCCTTTAGCTTTCTAGAAAATGTTTTTTCGGAGTCATTTTTTTCAGGTAAAACAATTTTATAGATTTTATAGATGGCACACTGCGTTTAACTTTTGCCATAGCTTTTCCCAGAGCACGAGTATTTTTGTAGCAAGTACTTGTCTGTTGGATTTGCTTATCCCTACGACGCTTTCTTGTTGCTTGCATTCTTTCTTTCGATCTCATTCTTACCAGAATATTTATATCATC
Source organism: Meliscaeva auricollis (assembly GCA_948107695.1). NCBI lineage: Eukaryota > Metazoa > Arthropoda > Insecta > Diptera > Syrphidae > Meliscaeva > Meliscaeva auricollis. Next base: position 39,232,829 of record OX403616.1, on the reverse strand, counting down.
ATCAAGCTGCATTTTTCTTCTATTTTTTTCTGTCCGTTCAAGATTTTCTTTAAGCTTTCGCCTATACTTCTGTGAAGCAGTATCTTTTACTTGATTCGCCATTAAAGCTGATATTTTAATTAAAAAAGAGAACAAAATACCATACTTAGCATAAAAAGCATATAACAGCATAAATTCCTATTTGAGGCATATTTTATTATTAAATTACGATAAACCAAGTATAAACGTTAGTCTTAAATACGTTGCACCCGCGATCCTGAAATCTACATCGCGGGTGCAACCAATTTAAATTAAAAAAAAAAAATTAAACTGACAATTTTCTCCTTTTTAAGATTTATTTGAGCTTAATTTCGGGTTTTTCTTACTTTCACACTGATTTAACTCGTAAGCACTTTATTTCTGTTCAGAAAATCAAACTTTTGTATTTTTTATATCGCGGGTGCAACAAATGAACAACGGCTATTTGAAAACAATCAGGCCAACACTAAATACATACATGTTTTTAGTGCAAACGATTAAATGACATTTTTTCACCTCACGAGACAAATATCATAGCCTCAAGCTATCGGTAATAGCTATTTCGTCCTTCTTTTACCAGTTCTTATAGTTGCAGTTCGTTACCGACTCTTTGTATGATAATGTTGCCAAGGGCGAAAAAGATATTTTTATTGAGTTAGGTCCCTATTTTTTTTCCTATAATTAAATTCAGTTGTTCTATATTACATTATTATCAAAACAAGTTAGGAATATTGCGATTTAGAAATTTATGTCGAGTACCGTCTATAGCGGAATCGCCCAATAACCACCTGAAATTGAAACTAACGTACACTCAAAAAATAATATTTAAATATTCAGGATTAAATTATTTTTGTATTTTACAATTTTTTTTATTTTTAAAACTATTAAAAAAAAAAAAACTTACAATTTGATTAAATTTCCAATTCTTTTTTATACTAATAAGACTGCGCTTCAGGTATTTCAAAAAAAAAAAAAGAATCTTCATTTACTATAAAAATTCGCAACACTACAAATAAAGTTAGAGATTTTTATATGCAATTGAACCAACTTTTGTGAAATTTTGTAAAATAATGTATTTAGAAAATTTCTAATGACTGTGTAAATTTTAAGTCTGAAAGTGTAAAAGATAAAAAGACAAAAATAAAATACCATTGGAAATGGTCAAAAATCTTGGACTGAAAAATATTGTTTTTACTGTTATTCATTGAAAAAAATGTTAAAAAATCTCGTTTTTTTCACACATATATAGACAACACTTAATCTAAAAGCGATGTTGAGAAAATATTTTTTGCATTCTTCCCCGATTTTTAAAATCAATTAAACCAACCACATAAACTTTCAAAATCTTTCATTATTTATCAATATGCACAAATAGTTTTTCTAAAACAAATCTTCTGGACTCACAGAAACATCCTTTTCAAAGCTATAAGCAAATATTTAATCTTCGAAAAAAAATCTTAACTCGAAAACTTGATTTTTTTAGAATTTCATGCTCAGCCAAAAAAATCATCGTTTCGATTAATCTTTCTATGAAAATTAATTTTATAATTCTTACCCTCATACTTTTCGAGATGTAAAAAAACTTTGTTTTCAACATTACCTCAATTTACCCTAACTTCCCGATGGAATTTCAAAAAATACCGTCATATTGGAATTTTACATTATACCACCTAACTTTTGGTGTACCTACTTAGTTTTTTTCCTATTAGGTACTCATAGTGTAGAAAATGAATCAGTCAGATTATTAATAACAATGGCTAACTTCTGTAATTTAATAAATGTGTGTGCAAAATTAAAAAAATAAAACCAATATAAAATTTGAGTACTTATTATGTTTACCTACTTATAGAGTCTGTGTGAAGAAAACCAGTAATAATTAGCTGAAAAAGTCTATGTGTTATTACTGGTTCAATATTTTTATAAACACCGCTAAAAATGTATAACATTAAAAACTAACAGAGAAACTTGACTCTGAGGGACATAGTTTTAGGTTTCTTTCTAATTTACAATTTTGATGATTTTGGCAACATTTTAGCTGAACTTCACTATCTCCATTTTGTTCCCTTAGTTATAGGTATCTACCAGCTACTAATACCAATTTTCAATCTTGATGTTGCATTCTAATTTTCTTATTTTTTTTTCTATGCTAAAGCAGACCAACAGCAGATCAACATCGCAATGATATTTTTTGTATAAGACATTGTCATTTCTTTTACTTTTATCAATTACAAATTCCAACAGTTAAACTATCACTTATAGTTGGTATACTGTTTATCCATAAGTGAAATTGTATTTCTTACTATCTCATTTAATATAATTTATTGGTCTAAACAAAACTTCTTAATAGTTTATTTTCAGCTTCACTTCAGTGTTTTGTCACACCTTGGACTTTTTTGTTTCTACTCATATACATAAGTTTAGGGACAAATACTCTTAAAACAATTTCATCAAAATTCAGTAACGAACTCATAACATCCATCAATGTCAATAACAATTTATTTTATTCACGTTATACACAATTTCCAACTAAATCAATCATTCATCACTTGCGGTAGGTACATATAGAATCCTATCGGAAGTGTTCTGTACTTGGTTAATTAACTCCCCATACATGTATAGGTAAACTATTTATGGTGTACCGACCGATATCCAATGAAATCCAATTTAATTAATATTTCTGCTTCCTTTGTAAAAAGAAAATGTTCGAGTTGAAAATCGAGGATTGTTTTATAATTCAACGATTAAAATCATTCATTTCCATCAACTCTTGTGTGTACCTGGGTTTGTATATATAAATATGCACAGTAGCTATATTGCAAACATTTCCCTTAATTCACTTGTTTGGTTTCAATACAAACAATACCCATATGAAAGTACGCTCTGTACTTATTCCGCACGTTTTCTGCAAATTACCCTGCATACGAATAAACTCATGTAACTGATACGATCTAACTAACAAATCAAACAAAATATTTTTATTGTGTCAGATGTTGTTAACAGCTAAAATAACAATAAAATAAAAAAACTACCCTTGGCCTTGCTACCCACTGCCGACCAACACTGTTTTTTTTTGTTTAACTTCTCGAAAACACTTTAAAAGTAAATTTTCAGCATTTCAATTTCTCACATTTCCGTTTGCTTAGTCAAACATCGAACAAAAACCATCATCACATGCCGGACTGATAACTTTTTAAGATAACGTTAACGTATATCTATATACTGTATTTCGTTGTAGACGTTGTAGTTCAACACAAAGTCATAGAATCAAGGCGGTCATGGTGAATGTGATGTGATATTGTGGGGATGATTTCAGAGGGTGGCAATAATTCTGTCTTAATTTAATCGCCCTCTGTGGATGGGCGTTTGGACCTTTTGGAGGCGAGCACATGCAAATAAAAAAAATTGAAAAAAAAAGAAAAAAAAAAAAACGCACAATACCCTCAATATATCATGAGATTTTTGGCGTTTGAGCTTCAAGTATTGTGTCACCAATCATCAAGATCCAATCCACTCTATACTACAGACAACACATTTATCTGTTTTTGTTAGATATTATGCGTGTTTTTTTGTGTTTTTTTTTTTTTGAATTTTTTTTATTTTTCTGAATGGCAAATCGGCCATTTTATTTTGACAGAAGTTATCAGTTATTGGGTTCACGTAATCGTTAATGGACTTACTTTCTTCACTTCGTCAAAATATTATGGAAGAAGGATTTGGTGCTCTGAGTTGTTTTTTTCTTTTTTTTTTTCTTTCTTTTTTTGAGATAGCTTTCATGGCACTTGAGAATTCTTCCTCAATGATGCATACTTTGAAAATGTTTTGGAAAAGTTTGGAAAAAGTAAGTATATAGGGTTTGGTTCCGGGGGGATAGACAAATACAAAAAAAAATAGGGTGGATAGATTTAATTTATTGAAAAAACGCAAATTGAATTTAAATGGAATGTTTATGTGGCAATAAAATCAGTGTGCGGAAGTGTAGAGTTGTATTGGTGTCTAGAATATAATACCAGCAAACATCTAAGAAAAAAAAAAAAAGCAATCTTATGAGGGGATAAGCCAAAAATATGTATGAACAACAAGATATTTATGAAATTATATGAAGTCATGAAAATGATGATTAATTATATCATCTAAGGAAATTGGTTTTCAAAAAATGCTGTTTGATCTCAGACCTTGAAAATATGTATGTTATCCTTGTTTAAAAAAAAAATGCTTATAAATCCTACTAAGGATTTAAGATCTAATGTTGCAAGTAGGCAGAGCTCTTAAGGAAACGAAATTAATTTTTAAACATTTTTTTTTTTTAATTTATTAAAGGAATACAATCGATGAAACAGTATTCATTTTTTTTTTCTCAGAAGAGCAGAAACACTATTTTTAGATATCAAAAAAGCATTATGTGTCTAGTAACTTTTATTAGCAAAAAATTGGACCTCTTCAGCACTTTGCAAAATGTAAAAATACCCTTGTGTTGAATAAATATTTTTATAGTAAGGGTATCCATCTTTGTTAAGAGTAACAAGATGTTTTATCCCTTTTTCCAACATTTTTTTTTATTTATTATTTTTTACAGACCAAATGGTAAAAGGTTGGAAATAAAAAAATAAATGCATTGATTTCTTTGTACTGTTAAAAATTGATGTTTCCACGAATTTAATGCCTTGTAACAACTTTGTACATATAATTAAAAAAGTAAATCTTTGTAAGTTCAAATGTTAAATTTCTCGATACTTTCCAAAGAAAGCAATTTCTTTATTTTTATTTGAATCAACAAAAATTTAATCTGTAGATAATATCAGTTTTTAAATGGGCAAAAAGCCAGACTCATTTTTTTTTTCGTTTTGAGAAAATTAAGTTTCAATACCTATTAAAACAAGTTGTGAAAAATGTACAAACGTCGTTATGAAAGTTGTGTTGATAACAGCTAAACTTTTATTAGAACGAGTAAAATAGTACACAAGATCAATGTAATACAAAATTATTACCTTCATGCAACTTGGCAAAAACCAAGAAATATTCCAACAATTTTTGAAAGCCTAAAATCTGGACTGTATTTTAAGTTTTAAATATTGTTATTTCCATTGTTGGGTTTTGAAAACAATAATTTTAACTTAAAATATGAGAATGAAAAAATATTAAATTGTTATGTTTCTTAAGGGGCCAGTTATAGCTATCATTGAAATGGATCATTAGAAATTTTCATTTTAAATTTAAAGACATACAGGCAAATAATTGTTGGATGCAATTGATATCAAAATGAAGCTTATAGCCGATAGAATTTGTTTACAGAAAAAAAAAACTTAGTTCTGATCCTAACTTTTCTTTAAATGCACTTTTATTATTAAAAACAAAATGGAATAAAAAAATAGTTTCAAGCATATTAAAGTTTTTTTTTTAAGTAAACTAATTCTATGGGTCATGAGCATCATTTAAATATCAATTGCATGTCTGCATTGTTTGTCTGCACAAATGTCTTTAATTATGAAGTGAAAATTTCCAATGATCCATTTCAATGATAGCTTTAACTGGCCCCTAAACTATTATCAGACAATTTGTACCCAAATATACAAAGAAATTTGTGCATACCTATATTTGGGATTTGGTTTGAACCACAAATTGTATGACAACAAAATGACAGACATTAAAAATTTGTGTATATCATTTGTATACAGCAGCCGGCACAAATCGAATTTCTGCTCAAACACAAACCATCTGATTTATTACACAAATGACTTATGACTATTTGGGTATTATTTGTGAGGATTGATAACAAAAACATTAACAAATTTCGATATTCAAAATCTTACAGTTTGCATTAGTATTTATTTATTTGGTAATAATTGTGATAACAAGATAATTTCTTTTGTCCAATAAAATAGATCAGATAGCTTAGCTATTCATTAGAAGAACTAGGGTCCTAGCCGTTTTACTTGTAAATTCAAAAATCCCTTCCACTCATTTTTATTGATCTTATGATAATTCTTATGAGCTTTATTTATTAATTTCCCTCTATTCCATTTCTGAACCTTTCATTGTTCAAGCTTAGGAATATAAAAAAAAATAAAAACAGAAAGTGTCCTGAGTGCTCAGTATTTCAGCAAAAAAAAAATACTTAAATTCGGAGTGATTTCAGACGACTACAATTTTGTGTAAAATGTATATAAGAATATATTTGCTTATGTAAATACCATTTACAAATATTTATTTCAATATATGTATGCATGAACGTATGTTTTGTACATTTATATTTATATTTGTTTCATAATTTTGTTTATTTTTCTTTTACTTAAATTGGGGTTTTTTAGAAAATAATTTTTTATTATACTATTTTTTAAATTCAATATATTTTATGTTATTTGTTACAGTAGAAAGATATACTCATGTAAAATCATATCTCTGTACTTTTATGTTTATAATTTGTGCGACAACATACTTAAGTTTATGAAGGAAATAAAGATAAGTGGTACAAAAATGTATAAGAAAAATGGTACACTACGGCGTATACGTATTTTTTTTTTTGTATAAACATTTTAATGGGTGATTTTTTTAGCTGGTTTGGTTTTGGCAACACTGGTTTTGACAACTGACGTGTGTTTAGTACCTTGTGTCACTGCCAAACAGCTTCAGTTTGGTTTGCAATTTAACCATGGATCGTCTTACAAATGAACAGCGCTTGCAAATTATTGAATTTTACTATCAAAATTCGTGCTCGGTTCGAAATGTTCATCGCGCGCTGCTTCCATTTTATGGTCGGCATTCTCGACCTTCTGAGCAGTCTATTCGGAAGATTGTGACCAAATTTCGTACCAAATTTACTTTGTTGGACATTAAACCACCAACACGTTTACGTACTGTGCGTAGTGAAGAAAATATTGCGGCTGTATCAGCTAGTGTGACAGAAGACCGCGAAATGTCGATTCGGCGCCGTTCCCAGCAGTTAGGCCTTTGTTACAGCACTACGTGGAAAATTTTGGGGAAGGATTTGGGCGTAAAGCCTTTTAAGATACAGCTGGTGCAAGAACTAAGGCCAGCCGACCTACCACAACGCCGAATTTTTGGTGAATGGGCTCTTGGAAAGCTGGCCGAGGATCCGCTTTTTTATCGAAAAATTGTGTTCAGCGATGAGGCTCATTTTTGGTTGAATGGGTACGTAAATAAGCAAAATTGCCGCATTTGGAGTGAAGATCAGCCAGAAGCATTGCAACAGCTACCAATGCATCCCGAAAAAGCCACTGTTTGGTGCGGTTTATGGGCCGGCGGCATTATTGGGCCATATTTCTTCAAAGATGATGCGAATCGCAGCGTTACTGTCAATGGTGAACGCTACCGAGCGATGAAAACAATCTTTTTTTTGCCCGAAATGGAAGTTCTTGACTTGCATGATATGTGGTTTCAACAAGACCGGTGCCACATGCCACCCAGCACGCGAAACAATGGCGCAATTGCGAGGCGAGTTTGGTGAACAGTTAATTTCACGTTTCGGGCCGGTCAATTGGCCGCCTAGATCGTGCGATTTGACACCATTAGATTATTTTTTGTGGGGGTATGTCAAGGCTAATGTCTATAGGGACAAGCCCGCTTCGATTGACGCACTGGAAGCCAACATCCATGCATTCATTCGTGAGATACCGGCCGATATGTGTGAAAGAGTATGCCAAAATTGGACTCAGCGGATGGGCTACCTGAGACTCAGCCGCGGTAAACATTTGCATGAAATTATCTTTAAACATTAAATTGCAAGGTTCAAACTATCGATTTAAATAAATATTTCATTCATTTTTTCGAATTTTTTGTGTTTTTTTTTTTTAAGTTCTAAACCTCTTAAAAAATCACCCTTTATTTTTCGTTACAAAATAATTCATTCTCCATTATAGTATTTCCAACCCGACATCATTTTTCATTTTTTTAATTTTATGTAGCTGTTTTAGCTTGACGAGAAATAGGCCCTAGAACGTAGTGAAGCACTGTAGGATAAACCTATTCAATTATATTTGATTAATTATTTAATTTATTAATTAGACGTCAATATACAATCGAAATTTAGGATACATGATTTTTGGTTGGTTCTTCTTAATCGTTTCTAAAGTTTTCTCTCCGATTTAGTAGTAAAAACGACATCGGTAATGGGGGTGAATATCTATATGATATGCAACGGAGAGTAATTGGAAAGAAACAATGAAAACAGCGTTTCAATGTTATGACCGAATCACATAATTATGTTTGTATAAAAAGGACACTATAATTGCTGATAGTGCTAGTGGGTCTCACTTAAATTTTTACCCCAAATAAAAAAGTTGTGTGTTATAATTTATATCGAAATTACGGGAAAGAAGACTTATGCCTATACCTCAATCAAACTATTTTGCCTAGTTCATGAAATTTTTAACTTTAATAAATTAATCCGCACAACAGTCATAAACATGAAAAAGAAATCGTGTATAAATCTTTCCATCTAAGCATTTCATGTGATGTCTGTATGGGTCTAAATTTATCTTTTCCTTAAGGCCTTTTATATACGATAAAGACTTAGGTATGCATTCTGACAAATATCTTATCCGAAAATATCGAACATCCAAACCCGAATCATTCACATCAAAACTTTTAACTAACTCTTAATTTAAAACTCAACTTAAAAGTCATAAAATATTTAATGACTTGAGTAAAAAGTCCCGTAAATATTAAATTAACTTAATTTTACTTACAACCAAACAAAAGCAACAATCCCGATTTGAGATCTTTTAATGCGCTAACGCTACCCAGAACAATATTGTGATACCTCCCCCATCACTATGATACGCAGCGCCTGTAGTAAAAGTAGATAAAATTTTGTTTTTAGATGCGTGACCTCTTATAACAATGTACAATGACCCTAGGCTATCACATGAAAGCCCATAATTTCCGGACATTCAATATACATTATTCATCGCAATCATGATTTGACAGAAAAGGCTTTGTGTCAGAGTGATAGTGCGGTGTTATGTATAGAGATGTTCAAGCTACTAACTACCTAAACCGTTCTGCTGAAACGGGGAGACGGGTGGTGGCCACAAAATGTTCATGGATACAAATCTGTACATAGATATATATTTATAATGCATGAGATACTCTTGTGAAAGGGTGTTCTATGTGCGGAACCACTGAATCATGAAAGCTTCAATAGCTTAAGACCAAGTGTTTAACTGGAGGTATACATGTAAAGGTAGTGTGACTAAGGGTTTTTTGTTATGCCTAATTTTTTTTTTTTTTTTATTTTGGTAATTATATGGCGGAAAAAAGGTTATTTGGCCAGAATACCTTTAGATGTGGGTTAAGCTGAAAATCAAATAGGCTATTAATGAGAACACGTGTCAGAATTCTCATTTTGTGGTAACTGCGTATGTATGTGTGTTTATGTACAATGTTTCTATTTTGGTGAAGGATAAAAGGATGTTGAGAAATTCATACAGTTTAATCGGTCCCTAGACTTATGGGTATGAGTCTAGGGTATAATATTATTTTAATGGATTGATTAATTTCTTTGATGATTTTGTTGTTATTTTTGTATTTTTCACATTCATGGAAAAAGACCGTCGACTTTTTTGTCAATTGAAAAATGTGTTAAATATCACACTTTAATAAAAAGACTTTTTTTTTTTTGTAGTTCGATTAACTTTAATCTCAGATTACCTTGAAGGTCTTTTCAGATAGGTATTGCTTTTTCGTTAAGTCACCCCTTATTAATAAATGATGAATAACGGTGAACTAGCACCTACTTTACTACTTATAGCTTAAATTTTTAGTCGTATAATTAATATCAAAGGATTTAGTTTTAATATAAGTTTCAACTAACACGTATTTACATAAATGTAAAGGGAAAGTTAATGATCGTCTCATTTTATACTTGCGATTTAGGTACTATACAGCCGTGTTAAGACAAATTGACGTACATATCTACATTTGGAGCATTTTGAGCATTTGAAATTTATAAAAAACTTTCAAAAAATTAATATGTAAACAAACTATTTTTTTTTTTAAACTAAACGACTTTTTCGTTTGCTGAACAATTTTACGGCTTTGTTTGCAGCAAATCGGTAAATTCGTTTGGGTTTAACAGTTTTTGTGAACGATACAAAAACTAAAATGTCCAACGTACCTACTTGCTCTTATTGTCAAAATTGCTGTGGGACAGCTTCTCATATAAAATTCTTAAAAATAAATAATTTTATAAGAAATTTTCAAAAAACATTAAATTTATAACTTCAACGACTTAAAGTTGTTTTGACCTCCAAGCTTTGTATGCCATTTGTTTTTGTTGAGAACGGTTAATTTTTAGAACCATTTTTAAAAAAATATTTTTTTGTATCCCTTGTATCCTATGCTTGAACTGCCCGTTAACGTCTTGCTCACGAAGTAATAACTTGTCATTCCGCTACGGACAATATAATTTATGATTGACGTAGAATGCTTATAAGCAAAATGAGAGCACGAATCGTTTGCGTCAAACGATTGTTGGACAGTAATTTTTCAACTAAAACTTTGTTTGCAGCAAACTCTTGAATACGTTTTGATTTAAAAGTATGTTATGTGAATGACTAAATAAAACAAAAAAAGTTCTGCGTAACATAGGCGATTGATCCTTTGACGTCTCGATTTCGAACCAAGGCTATTGCCATTGGGCTACCAACTAGATAATTTTCGTGTGGCATGCAATCAGGCACGTAGCCAGGGGGGGCTAGAGGGGTTTCGATGCAGATATTACAAATTGAAATTTTGGATTTGCCCAAAATACTCTCTGTAGTCCAATTCAAGCGTTTTTAGAGCTGGAAAGTTCTGAAGTAATAATTTTTATTATACTTTATGTTTTTTTGGGATGTTTTTGTATGAATTTGAAGTTCCTCAACAAAATGTATCACGGAAAACATGGGAAATCATTGAATAACTTACAAAAAATAGTTTTTTTTTTATTGTTTTTGGTGCATAGTCCAAAATATAATCATTTTGCGCTAAAACCGTTAGGTAATGTAGAACAAATTAAGACAAAATTACCAAATTTATGTCTTGGCCAATTTTTTGTATGACTTCTGGATTCCTCAAAAAAAATTTAGAAAAATAAATATAAATCAGTCCTTATGAAAAGCACAAAATATCCTTTTTTATTGGGTTTTCTATGATTACTGCCTTCTTTTACACCACAATTAACTAAACTCTTGATGAGTTTAGAAAAAGGATGCAGTTTACATCCCAAAAACTACGGAATTTTGAAATTTATAGTGATTTTTTTTACATTACGGTCAAAAATGTGACTATACATTGAAGAATCAAAAATTAAAATCAATCCAAAAAAAAAATTTACGAGATAGATTTTTTCTGAAACCAGATTTAGATCCAGACAATTCCAATCTTAAATAATTTAAAAAAATATATGAAGGACACAAAAACTTAATTTTTGCAGACCAGTGCTATCTTAGACCCAGAAACGTAGTGTTGAATTTTCTCTAAGAAAAATATTCAAACAAATTCATTTTAGCTTTAATATTAATTTTTGTATCGAACTATTTCGTAAACTGGAAAATTAAAGGGCAAATGCCCAAACAACTTAAAAAAATATTTGAGTCCAATGAAATTAGCAATTTTGAAAAGTAATATTTTTTTTAAACTACTCGCTTCACGAAGACATTTCCTGGCTCAATATGTAAAAAATTATTTGACTGAAAAATGTCTTTTTTTAAACTATAGGGTTTTAATTCAAAATTACTTAAAGCCTGAAAATTTCTGTAAATGTCGCGTTCAAAACTTTAAAACTGCCAAAAAAAGCTTCATTTGACTAGAATTTTGCATGGTCTTCATCTATAGAATCGAAAATGGGTATAAACATTAATTTTTCCAGGTATGGTTTTGTATTTTTTGTTAAATGAATTACTCGAAAAAATTTGAAGAAAACCCTTCCCGAAATGAGATCCTGGCTACGGGCCTGCATGCAATGCATGTGAACCACACATTCATAAAGTCAATTATTAAGAAAATTAATTTCCCGCACTCATTTGTTGTGAATGAATAATATATTTACACCAAGAGTGAAGTTCTTTTCATCAAACTACTTTCTAGAGAGGTTATTTGCAAACTGTTTATTCGTTTGCTGCAAACAATAGAATTTTCTAGTAATAGAAGATGTTTAGAAGTGTATAGGAACTTTTGTTTGCCGCAATCAACTCATGAAAATGAGCTTTAATTGAATGGGTTCTTTTGCATTATGTTTGATATCATACCACGAATGAAAAACTTTTGCAGGAATTGTATTAACTTTCCAGCAAATAATTTTCATTTAATTCAAAGATATTCACTAGTCGCAAATGAAAAAAAAACACCTATGTACATATATTATTTCTCTGAGTGTAATCGTAGAAAAAATGTTTTTAGTCAAGTTTATGTGATTCTGCATTTAAACCTACATTATGCAATTTTTTTTTTTTTTTTGTAAAATAATTTATTTGCATTCTAACATCAAATCAAAACAAAATCGTTAGAAATCTGATTTGTTTGAAGAAAAATGTATTCAAAATCAAATTCAAAACAATTTGTTATAAGTTTTAGCTTTTTATGCTGGCCTTGCATGAATATTGAGATACTTTTTTATCTCAACACACAAATCAAACATGTCGACATATATTATTTTGATTTAATGATAAAAAAAATAAAAACCAAATCATATTTCCATCAGCAACCAATTACCTATGTAATTCCCAAAAAAAAAATCTGTCACACAAAGGTATATAAAAATTGAATGGCAATGTAATTTTTACCAGTTTGGTTTGAATTCGTTTAATTTGTATGCAACCAACAGTTAACAGTTATGCATATGTAGATTAAATCAAATGTCGAATCAATTAATCCCTATGGATTTGACTTTTAAAATGTATTTTTTTTTTTTTTTTTTTTTGTTTGGAGAATAATATTAAATCCGTTGTTATCAGTTGACGTGGAAAACAATAGGTTTTTTATGTGTGGTTTTATTTTTTGTCACGTTACTTTTATAAATCAGTAACTCACTAGGTACAAAATTTAAATGAACCAACTCAACGAACCATTTGCCAGATTAATTTCATAGTTAGTTCAAGTCATAACCACAGAAATGTTAATTAAAATTTATTTTTGTCTTTTTTTTTTATTAAAAAAAATATTTGTATTTTACTATAAGTATACTTAGTTACCATTTTAATTCTTATATTTATTTTAATTACTATTTCAAAAATGTAATCATAACAATAATTGAGTGTTAAAAAATCAATAGTTGTGTTAAAATAATAAATTTCCATTTTTGTTCATTGAGAGCAAAAATAAGTTTTCCATAACGCAAGTCCCGCCATTTTTCGACTTTTCCTCATCGAGTTTAATTCTAAAGTTTGTTTGTGTGCTTTGTGTACTGTTGAATTAAAATAAAACCATCTGAAGGGGTCCAGGCCACCCTGTGTAAAGAAGAGGTAATTTTGTTTGCCCTATCCAGTTTTCCTTTGCATTATGCATACAAAAATGTTATAATATTATTATTGAAAAAAAAAAACTAGAGGCGTAGGTATAGACAGAGTAACTATGAAATAAAATAAGTAACAAAAGGATTAACGCGATTTTTTAACATTTTAAACCTATTTTTTTTTTTTGTAGAGAATATTAAAGTGCTATTTGCAAAATAAAAAATTAAAAAAAAGACAAAGTTCGCAGAAAGACGAGTTCCATAAGGTTTAAAAGCATAATAAATACTAAATGCTTAGTTATTCATTTTTAAGGGCGAAAAAAAAATAAAAAATTTTTTTTCTTAAATAAAAATAAATGTTTAATTTCGTTTTCTCTCTTTTCAGGTAAGTTTGCAATTTGTCTAACTACGACCGTAAGTACATTATGTTAAATTAAAAAAGTAACCAAAAACAGACATATGGATTTTTCATGTTTAATTTAAAACTCAGAATTTTGAAGAAAAATATAAATGACATTGGAAGTCTCAAACTTTTCCGTACCGTAAGAATTTTGTTTTACAAAAAAGTATAAAATACTTTTTTTACCAAAACTTTTCGGAATTAAGTATTACGGTTTATTATGAAAATAAGAACCATTGTTCGTTGGAACATTTAAAAAAATTGACTAATTTGGAATCTTTTTGAAAGAAAAGTACAAAAAAGGTTTAATTAAAAATGGCTGATTTCGCTTATCCCCAAATTTTGGCATTTACAGAATCCAATTGTCTTGATTCTAACAAAGGTATCGTGTTTACAAATTTCCAATGCCGACGACACAGTGGTCTGAGCGCAACATCAAAACCGTCGAATTTTAGAAAAATTTCAAAAACTTTTCTTATTTTTTTTGTTTTTTTGCCAAATTTGTAGAAGACCAATCTTAACATGTGAGAAAAAATTTAATCAAAATCCGTCCAATATTTATTTATTTATTTGCATCAATTAGAGTTAACAATCTCAAATAGACTAAAGATTAATACTTAAACTAAACAATAATATAATATAAATATAATTACAATTAACATAAGTTTAATTTGTTAAAAAGTACAAATATAACATATCGTCGCCTGGATAAAATATTGTCGTAAGTTACAATTTGCTACTTTTGGGGAAACGAAATTTAAGTTCAAAAATTTTTTTCTCAAAAACTAAACGGTGATTTTTTTTAAAAATTGAATGGCTTATACAGAAAATATCTGGCAACTCAAAAACCTAAAAGTAAATATAATATTCTGAAAAGGGAAGGAATAAAAGTAAATTATTCTCAATATGCCGTTGTCGTATGTGACGTTTTAACCAAAACTGCTTGTTACCCAATACGACAAAATAATCACACATACGACAAAATTAAAAATGTATATAATAGTATATAACATACAACATTATACAATATTTTTAAATAAAACAGAAACAAACTCAGATTTATTTTTTATAACTATTTATTTTTCTGTATAAAAAATATTTGTTTGCAACAAAAATAAACTTAAAATAAACAAAAGTAAAAATAAAGAATTAAAATAAAAAATAAATAATTAATTCATATTATTCGATTAGTAAGTTATAAATACGGTTAAAAAAATCACATTTTCAAGTTCACAGTGCAGTTGATTTTAAATATTAATTTAATTTAAGTATAGGAACAAAAATACTCTTTAAGAAGATCAAAGTTTAAATTAATTTTTAAAATGGCACGGTAAAATGTTTTATCTTCATTTTTTTCAAGATTGGAGTCGATGGCCTTGGATGGAGCTATACGAAGCTCTTTTTGACATAAATTAGCATTCGTTCGATTTTGAAAACGTCTGGTGTTTTTGATCAAATCGTAAAAAGTATAAACGCTTCCTTAAATGAAGTCTTACATCCTATTTTGTAAGAATTTTCTTTTCTTTGTCATAGATGAGTGTTTTGACATTAAAAAACTGGATCTGCTTATAAGCCAGGTTTTCAGACTTGAAAGCATAGTTTTTGAAATCCTTTTGTGACATCTTGGTCACTACTGAATTTATACCAGTCTGTGTTTTATCTTATGATACATACGACAAACGTTTACCGAATTTTCAGTAAAATATTGTCGTATGTGCATCAAAAATGACACATACGACAATTATTTACCAAACTTTCACTGAACAGATTTTGTATGAAAAAAATGTCGTATGTTTTTATTTTGTCCTATGTGTAGCATTTTGTATACACATACGACAAACGTTGGCGACCTTGCACATACGACAAATTTTAACAATATAATCTTGGAAACTAACGTAGATATCGAAAAACGGATTTTACTAAGTTGTAGAGAAAAATTCAAATGACAAAACTGCATTTAAATCTCAAAACCTCAATTTTTCACATACGACAATATTTTATCCAGGCGACGATATAGATATAAATTTATATCAGATTTAACAGAATTATTTCCGCTCTCCCATACAAACCAAACCACTGTGCGGCGCACGCATATAAAAATGTCTCGAAAATGTGTTTCCATTACGTTACATTATAATTCACGATAAAATACACTTATTTTTTCATCCAAAACTTTTGGTTTTATTATTTTTGAGTTGAATACAGAAAGGTAAATATTAATATACCTCTGACCCTTTACTTTTCTACTTTTGGTTGTTAAAAATTAAGCCCAATAATTTTGCGAAAACAAAATTATATTCTATAACGTAAAACTTTAAAACAAAAACAGCTAAAAATGTTGGTTGATATTTTTTTGTTTTTTTCAGAAATCTTGAGTTTGAAATTAATTTTTGTTTAACTATTCATTGGATTGACTTGATTTGAAATTAAAATATATTAAATTAAATTTTATGTATCGAAAAGCATATAACGTGATCTCTTATTTAACTTCGTTTTCTTTCAATATTTCGTCAGAAAAAATCTTAATGTCAAATTTAAAAAAAATCCGATAAGTTCATCCAAATCTTAGTTTTCCCGGTATGTTCCGAGATAATTTGCTTTAGTTACGCCACTAATATATAAAACTATGGTTTTAAAATGTTATGCATTTAATAAATAAATTGTTACTAGAGTTTAAACTTCTGAAATTAAAAACTATATTTAGAAACCAATCTGTGAAAAGTTTCTATCTTGGAAGTTCTATAATTCGATAGTTTTCAATTTTGTCAAAATACGTTACACCGAAATCTGCTTCATAATGCTGGCAGTATAAATTGGTAATGATATAGTGGCCAAAAAATCCTAACTTACTTATTTTCGGTGAAAGTGTTAAATACTGCAAAAAAATAATTAATTGTTAATTTGACGAATCGGGTATGAAATCAATAAATTAAGAGAAACACTTTGATAGCATTCAAATTAACAACTAATGCGAAATCTTAAATCATAGGCAATGTTTAAAAAAAGTTTGTAGTCTTAAATGAAACCAACAACTCTTAATAGCCTGGCTAAAAATTTTTTTAAGAACAAAAACTAAATCTTAATTACATATAAAACAAAATTTATGCAAAAATAGTAAAAAAAAAACACAGTCCGACGAAGAAAGAAGAGCAAAAGAATTATCTTCTAAAACCATGCTTTCGTCCTATTTTCAAGGGACTTTAATCAAGTTGAAGTTGTTCTTAAGGAAAATGATTAATTTATTCATGAACTAGATTTGTAAATAAGAAAATTCTTAATTGAAAGTTAAAGGAGAAGGAAGTTTGTACAAATATTTTTTTTTCATTTGTTAAATACCGGAAGTAATTGTAGACACAGTTTAGAGACAGAGAGAGAGAGAGATACTTGAATTATTTAAAATGAGAATTGACATTTGGACATAGGTACTACATAGTTTTGTTATCTGAAGGGAAATTAAATTATCGTTATACGAGTATAAATAACTTTCACACTTTCATAATATTGCAATATTACCTCTGTATTCAAGCCTCCAAAATCATTATATTATTTAGGTAATTTCGTAATAATGTTCATGATTAAAAGTTATTCATAACCCGTAAGGACTTAAAGGGAGCTCAGATACTAGAAAAATAAAATGCACGACTGAGTCGCACGTACTTGCTCTTGAAGATAAAGTTACTATTTATGCTAAGCCCTTTTAATTAAAAATTTGTAAATGCAGTTTTAGAAAAAAAATTAAAAAAGCATAAAATTCGATTTTCAAATGACTAAAACAGCTTCTTTAATGATTTTTAACTCAAAACGAAGTTAACAATTTGATTTCTTTTATAATAATACATTTTTAGAAAAAAAAAAATTGAAAATCGTTAGAGCCGTTTTCTAAAAAAACTATTTTTTCTATATAAAATTTTGCAAGGACTTTTATAAAAAAAATTGATACGCCATTTTTAAGATATTATTTATCAACATCTAAAAACTAAAACTTAAAAAAAAAATATTCAATAGTTTTCGAAAAAATGATTTTTCAAAAAATAAATTAAATTTTTTTTTTTAAATCCAAGAAAATAATTTTCGAAATTTGTTTTATTAAATATTATTTCGGCAACTTAAAACCATCCATGTAAAAAAAATGGTTGAAATTGATTGAGTCATGTAGGAGAAAATCAGAATTGAAAAAAACGGTTCTATGGCAGGTACCGTTAATAACGGTTTTTGAAAAAAATGGTTATCATTTAAAGATAGACCTTAGCTAAAGAAATGACCATGATTTTTTTAATCAAAATCGTAGGCACCGTTTTTGACAAAAATGAGTTTTTCTAAGACCGGTATATGACAGGTACCGTTATTTGGGGTCCAAAAAAAATTTCAAAAAAACGTCTAAGGATATTCTCCAAAAAACGGCACATAACAAGTTTGAAGTTAATCGACCCATCCGTTTAGGCTGTGGTCTCTGATACATGCAGACAGACAGAGAGACAGACAGAATTGTCGGACCCACTTTTTTCTCATTTTCTATCATCGTAATGTCATGTTTGATTGTTATCTCAACTTTTTTTTTTGTACGAATGCATAACTTGATATATGGCACCCATATGGCAAGTAAAAAGGAGGAATGGATTTGATTTTCCCAACAAAAAAAAAACAATGATTAAACAATATATTTTACTATTTTACAATTTTCACATTCCAACTGAAGTTCTTATATTTCTTGTCAATATAATTAAAATAACAAATTATACAATAGAGTTTTGTTCACAAAAAGTTTTATTTTATGGGTTACTCAAGGGATTCTTAGAGGACAAATATAATGTTGGAGATACTTATTTTATTAACTTTACTTTAAAATAATCATTAACTTGAAAAATTTTGCAGGTGGTTTTTGGTTTTTATTTCTGATGACTTAACTTCATATTCCTACTAATTGTATTAATAGTCCAGTCAATAGGAGAAAACATTACCCAACAAATAGTGAAGACGTTTTTGTCTTGCTCTATAATTGGTAAATATTGGTCACAGCTAAAGGGCCAGCTATAGCGATCAGAAAAATGAATCAGAAAAAAATTTCGAATAGATCTTTTACGTTGTTTTTATTCTTTTTAAAATACAAAAACAACATAACTAGATGACAAATGACTCAAAGAATATTTTGTAAAAAAAAAAAAATAGGTGTGTGTAATCATGTACGCGAGGCAGAAGTTATACTGCCTATTATTATATTTATTTTTTCAATATTGTTTTCTATGTAAAATTATTCAAGAAATGTAGTAAAAAGATCTAGAAGGGAAATTTTTTCAAGGAATCATAATCATATAATTGATATTTTATCAATCAAATATCTGTAATATGGTTTGCTTTCGGCCAATTTCAAATGGTCTTTTTAAAGCTTGTAGATGACCCACATTTATGTTTATTACTTTAAAATTACTGCTGATCACCCTGTTATTGTAACAAATTTATATGAATTAAAAAATGTAAAAATTACGGTAAATAATGTGAAAATTGATAATTTTTCACTTGTGGAGCTTATATTTACACAATTTAATAAACCATTGTATAAGATTTTATTTTTATATTTTTACTGAGACTTTAATCTTTCTATTAATACTAAAAATTATTAATTTTAAAAATTGGTTAAGTTTTACTAATATTAAAAGCTATTTTGCTTACGTGAAAAGTATGTTTTGATTTGTTTAATAGATTTGTAAGAGATCGAATTTATACTACTTTTGAATTTTATTTAATGATATTGCGAAGCTTGTGAGTGTCTTATAAAAATAAATTGTATATCAAAATAATAATTCATATTTAAGGTGTAGTAAGTTAGAAACTTAAAACTATTTAAGTATTGCTTATGAATGGTACAAAATGGTCAAAGGAGCATACAAAATGCAATTTGTTCGATTTTTTTCTGTAATATATTATTTAAAGTCTTCGTTTTTAATTTAATCAATAAACTTTGTGTAGCATTGTTAAAAAAAAACAGATACTTACATCTTGATATTGACCTAAAAATATATTCAAAATTATCTAATTTTTTATAAAGTTTTGTAATTTTAATGCATTCATTAAAAACATATTTTTACTTAACGACCTCTGTGGCAATGTTTAGTAAAATAGTTATCCAATATTTGTATGCAGAATTATAGTCCAACATTTTATCTAATAGAATCTGTTCAATTTATTAAAATGCTTCAACTATAACTTAAGTTACAGATTCAAATGCAATGAAATCAAACTTTTTTGTGTTTTTTCTTAAATTTTTCGCTCTTTCTAAAATCTGTAAATATGCATTTATGTGTTTAAAAATGTATTGCCTATCAAGACTACGCGTACCAACAATATTGTAGTACATTGTTTATTGAAAATCAAAAATATTTCATATCATTTTGTAAAAAGAAAGTGACAAGAAAAATTGATTTTGCCTTTCATTACGTTTTTCTCAATATTTTAATGTGTAACTGTATAAAAAAAATTACAATGATGTAGCTGGTATTTCAGGTAAATTTAAACACCTCAATCTTTATAACCTGACAATAAACAAAAAGTTACAAATTTTATAAGCGAACCATTTCGAATCCATTTGTGAGCCAACTGTCTGGTGGCTATTCGAGTTCCGACGACAAATAAAAGCAGACAATTTTGTTGAATTTCGATGAAACATTTTTCAAGTTTGTGAAGCTTTTATAAA
Organism: Meliscaeva auricollis; assembly: GCA_948107695.1. NCBI lineage: Eukaryota > Metazoa > Arthropoda > Insecta > Diptera > Syrphidae > Meliscaeva > Meliscaeva auricollis. The sequence continues at coordinate 39,212,276 of OX403616.1, read as the reverse complement.
TTAAAGGTAATTTAATCGTAATGCTCAATAAAATTGAATAATTTTATGCGGCTTGGTTAAAAATTAAAAAAACTCCGCCAAAAAAGAACAGAAAAGAATAATGTTTAGGGGATACATAAATTTATGCAACCTACATATTTGTTCCACGAAATTAAAAACCAACACACTTATTTATTTTTTTTTTAAAGGAAGAGTTTATTCATTCGAGAGAATCTAAAAGTCTGTACCAAGACAGAAATTTTATAGTAAAATTGAAAGCTTCTTCTACGCCAACAGTTGCGCTTTTTTGCGTGAATGCGCAATTTTTATCGTTACTTACTTAGGTCCTCACTACCCCTACTCCACTACCCCTACCTGCCATCGTGTACGGTTTCTGGAAATATAACGTAGTTCTCTCCAACTCTTCCCCAGCTGTGCAGTTTCACTTTCAACTGTCCTGCCCCATGTGCTTCTCGGCCGACTTGACTTTCTACCTGCCTGTGTGAGTGGGTTCCATTGCATCGCTTTCGAAGCGTATGACCAATCCACTGCCACTTACGTTTGCGAATAGTACTGTCAATGGATTCTTGACCCGTTCTTCTATAAAGTTCTTCATTGGAAATACGGTTGGGCCAAAAAATCCTTAAGATGTTTCGTAGACACCTATTCACGAACGATTGCAGCTTGCTTGTGACAGTTGTTAAGATTTTCCAAGTGCTGCACCCATACAGAAGCACGGATTCAACATTGGAGCGGAACAGTCTCAGCTTGGTCTTTAAGCTTATAGCGTTGTTTCTCCATATTTTGGACAGCTTTCCGAAAGCAGCCTTTGTTTTTTTTGATTCGGCTGTCGACATCTTGTTCGGTTCCGCCTTTGGTAGAGACAAAACTCCCAAGATATTGAAAGTCTTCTACTTTCTCTACCGGTTGTCCAGAAATATTGACTTGAACGGATGAGTTACTTCCGAGGCTGATCATTTTTGTTTTTGCCGTGTTAATTTTCAGCCCCATGATTTCTGCTTCTCCCTCCACCCTTGTTGTCATTTGATGGAGATCCATGATCCTATGAGAGAGTAAGCAAACGTGCGTCGTCCGCGTAGTCCAGATGTTTTAGTTGGGATGTCAGACTCCATTGAATTCCACCATTTCCGTTTAACAGGGCTGCACGCAGCACATCACTTCTCACTAACAGAAAAAGTATTGGCGACAGTATGCAACCCTGTCTGACTATACAATGGACTTCGAATTCATCTGACAACCTTCCTCTATGTAAAACGTGACATTTGCATCCATCGTAGGTTGCTTTAATAATAGCGATTAACTTTTATTGGAATGCCTCTCCTGCGTAAGGCAATCCAAATAAATTCTCTGTTTTTTTTATCATCGCTGAGGAATTTATCATCGATTTATGTTATTATTGTATTTTAAAACGTTTTTTGAAGGTTGCACCACTCTGCCGCCGCGCCGCCGCGCTGGGCGCCTGATCCGCCATTTTGAAGTAAAGATGCAGTAAAGTGCATTTCACCTAGTAACTCGATGGGTAATGATTTTTTTAATTCAAAAAATTTATATTTGAATTTTCGTATTTCTTTTAGAACAATTTTTTTACAGATGTCAAATTAATAGATGATTTTAATCAACCAAGATGATTATACATCTTTAAGCAATGTTGTGATCTTTTTTTATGCATTGCTTGTGTTTCAGTTAAAATTTAATCAGTGTAGGTACCATTCCTTAAAACGAGTTTTTAGGTAAAAATATATGTAGGTAGGTACCTGCTACCTATATTTTTACCTAAGAACCCGTCTCAAGGAATGGTACCTAAACTGATTAAATTTAACGGAACTCTTTTAATTCTTGATTTTTGTGGCAATGAAAAACATTATTTTTGTAAAATAATATATTTTTGCACAATCCTCAAATATAATTCAATCCTGGTTAGCTAAACTACTTTAATTTCAAAAGCAATTCAAAAATTATTTTTAAATAAAATAAAAACAAAAATGTTGGATACCTACTTTAAATGGAAATCCTATCTTTCCGGTGGTGGTGCGCAAATAAATTTATTCATAAAAGATTATTTTCGTAATTTTTTTTTTGTTAATTCGTGTTATGCCAGAAAATATTGTCCCTCTCAAGAAATTAAAAAAAAAAAATGTGCTACCCAATTAGCAGGCGTAATTTCTCACCATAATTACACAAGAGAAGGAAGTAAAAAACGCTTACGAATTGAAAATTAAAAACAAAAATTATCAACAATTTGAATTTTAAATTTTTATTTGTTCCTCACAAAGCTAAAAAAAAACTTGAAAAAATTATATCAGCATGGGTTAATTAATATCCTTGCAACAAAAATTCTAGAAGATAGGTAGGTTCCTAATTTAATTTATTAAAACATAGTGCTGGGGTGATTTTAATTTATTTATAAAAAAAAAAAAAAAAAAACATTTGAAACACCATGATGTCCTTACAGACATGTTTAATCTTAAATTAAATTTAATTTATTATTAATGTCACTTTTGAAAAGTTTTTAAGTGAATCCCTTTTCGGCATTATTTTATGTATGGTCATCATCAAATAACCATTAGGACTTTTTCAAGCCCAAAAAATGCATTAAATACTGGCATAGTCGTCACAAAGGACACAAATTGAGATGAAGTTCCTGATGATGGCAGGGCTGTTGCGACGCTTTTTGATCGTCCACTTTGGCAAATGCAAATTTATGTTAATTTAACAAAGATGTCGTGTGTTCTCTGCCACCACTTGCTGAACTCCAGGCCAGGGTGACACATGCCCAAGTCGACAAATCGTACTTCATCTCTACGATGAAGAAACATACTCCTAATATTTATACAACAGTGGGCAAATATTATTTTCATCGCAATAGGAGACCAACATGCCCTTTGTTTTTGTGAAACTACTTATAAATACAACACATGCTCAGTGCTTATGCTTATGTTGTGATATACTCATTACGGAACCTTATAAAATAGATGCAGCAGGAGCAGAGTGGGGATGATGATGTTGGTGATGGCGATGGGATGACATTTAGTATAATATATTATCTGGTGTAAAATTAACTGTGGGTAATTAGATACGATTAGCTAAGTGGTTGAAAACAACCAGCACATACATTAGATAGGTAGTTTATAGTGGCAATTAAATTTAAATGATATGTTTAAAAGGTATCTAATGTTTCAATCAGAACTTTAATTTCCACAACAAATAAATTAACATAACTTTAAAAAATAAAATGCCGGATTTAATCGCACGTACTTGCTCTTAGTTAAAGTTGCTTAGATTGCGAACTGGTCCTTCTATTGAAAGTTTATTAATGCAGTTTAAGAAAAAATTGATATTGGGCCACTTTAGATTCCATCTGGGAGGGAAGATACAAGAGTTTTTCTATATTACACATGTTATTTTGAATTTAATTGTGCAAGCAACGTCAGTATTCATATTATGATACATAATTTTGGGGTATTTTTTACTGCCGTATTTTTTAACGTAAGAAGAAATTAGTCTGTTTATAAGCACTCTTTTACTAGTACCATTCGAATTCACTTTCAATTTAGAAATAAGTTCATCAAAAAATTGTGGCCTAAAGGGTAATTTTTTCTACGAAGAAATAACACTTTGGAAATGGTATCTCAGAAGCATGTGTTAAATGTTTGTATTTTTAAAATTTGGTTAAAATGTTATATTCTACTATATACAAATTGTAAATAAAAAGTAATTATAATTGCAAAGGGGCAAATCAACAACTGATCAGATTTTTACCCTTTGGCAGGCGATGGAAAAATGTCTAGAATTTAACATCCCAACATACCATCTGTTTATAGACTTTAAAGCCGCCTATGATAGCATAGCCAGGGTAGAACTGTACAAAGCCATGAGAGAATTCGGCATACCAAATAAATTGACACGACTATGTAGGTTGACCATGACCAACGTAACAAGTCAAGTTAAAAAGCCGGATTGCTATCCAGACCAATCAACATCTTTAATGGACCCCGACAAGGGGATGGTTTGGCCTGCCTCCTCTTCAACCTGGCGTTGAAGAAAGCAATCCGTGACTCTGGCACGGCAACAAGAGGGACCATCGTCAACAGGTCCAGCCAGATACTGGCTTACGCAGACGACATCGACATCATCGGAAGAACCGAACAAGCTGTACACGATTCCTTCATCCAGATCGAGCAAGCGGCACAAAATCTGGGGCTGCACATTAGTGAAGGTAAAACAAAGTACATGGTGGCGTCGAATGCGAGAAGAATCCTTTAAATACCTTGGGTCAACAGTAGCAGCCGATAACAACTTAGAAGAAGAAATACGCGGGTGGCTTCTCAAATCCAACAGAGCCTACTACAGTCTGTCAAAGCTATTCAAATCCAGAAATCTAACTTCAAAACTGCTGCTGTACAGGACCATGGTCCTGCCAGTACTCACGTATGGATCCGAGACTTGGGTGCTTAGCAAAAGGCACTGTGACCTCTTAGCCGCGTTCGAGAGAAAAGTCTTACGGAGAATTGTTTGCCCCATATGTGAGGAAGGACGATTCCGGAGACGGTATAATCATGAGTTGTACGCAATCTACCTAGAAGCAGACATAGTGACAAAAATTAAGCTCGGTAGACTCCGGTGGGCACTGCACCTAGCTCGTATGAGCGAAGAGGAACCTGCTCGGAAAGTGTTTTGTGGTACATTCTATGGTAGACGGCAGCGTGGTAGACCATGGTGAGCAACTGGATGGCGTCGGCTCGAGACCGGGATAGGTGGAGAGACTTGTTGAAAGAGGCCAGGACCGGACCCCGGTTGTCGAGCCTATGATGATGATGATGATGATAATTGCAAAGGAGATTGAAGGAGTATGCTTTTTTTCTATTAAAACATATAAATATATTTTGGAGCAGTGACGTTAGGAGGCTAAGTTAGGATAAACATGCTAACCAATATTGTTCAATGTGTTATAAAGAAATGAAATTAATAGCATTGTCAGTATACGATATAAATATCATCTAAGGTATACAATGCATACATAATTTCGTTTGGTTATATTTATATCTTTGAACGCAACTGCCTTAATTAATTGCTTTTTATGCTATAAGTAATATTTTTACCTATCAACTGAATCGTATGCAAGATGATATGAAGGAAAAAACTGCACCGATTGGTACATATTCAAAAATACTTAAGAAGTTACCAGTCAAAAATTGCCACTTCAATCTGATTTTTGTTGAACAAATATTTTTTTTTATCAGAAATTTTTTTTTTTAATTTTATAAAATATACCATTCCAAAAATTTTCCAGCTATATTAAAGGAAAGCAACAACTAAGGATAGGGGTCTATTTTCACGCGCTCAGATAGGAGGCGAAATTTTCTCAAAAATTGACTCAGAGCAGAAAAAAAATTATTGAACCAAAATGGAGTTAAATAAAAGATCGAATTAAATGTTTTTTGATAGCAAAAAAAAAAAAGTTTTCACTTAACATTTTAAATAATGTAAATCTAATGAATAGTTAAAGAAAAAATGATTTTCAAACTCAGAATTTTGAAACAAAAAAATTGAATCAAAATTTTTAGCTGATTTTAACTCAAAACCTCATTTTTAAAAATTTAATTTTTTCCTCTTAAACTGTTTCTAGTAAATTATTTTTTTTTATACGAGTGGTTTGAATTTATTTAGCAAAAACTAAATAAAGCCCAAAGGCCAGCTTGCTTTTGCATAAGCGGAACACTTCACACCAACCCCTTCCAGCACTTAACACTCTGCTCCATCTAACACCCCTTGACACAATCGGCAAACAAACGACTTCAAGCACAGCTATTCGGCTCAAAAAGCCTACTCACAGTGGAAAAACAATGATATTGGCCACTCCATCAATATGAATTCATTCAGATCAACTCCATGTAATCATAACAACGTGAAAATTGGTTATTATTTTATTTGTTTTATTTTAATGTGTAGGAAACTGCGATTGTTTTAAATTAAACATTGACACTAAAATATCCCTATTCAAAACTACCAAAACTTTACACGCCCGGCAACACTATCGTTGGTTATTTATAACTACCAAACATGGTAGGGTAGCATTTTTTTCTGATCATGTTTTCTCCAAAAGTGGAGACAATGCAGGAATAAATAAGGAAGAATATCTGCAGTGGAACGAATAGAATTGAAATGCCGCAGTGTAAGCCACTATTAGAATACATTTCTCATAGCTGATAAGCATAATGCAGAATTTCTTTACTTTAGGGGACAAGACAAGAAAAATAACGCAAAGAAAATTAGTTGGTGTCTACATTTTTACAAGTCGAGGTTTAAGAGCTGGAAAAAGTTAAATAAAACTAATAGTAACGCTGCTATTCCTAGTACAGTCCTAAAGTCTCGAAAATAAAAGAAGAAAAAAGTAAAGTATCTTCTTATACTTTGTGTTTAAGAAAACAAAAAAAAATAATTTAGAATGGCTTTAAACCAATAATGAATTTCTTTTAGTTAACGCGAGTTACATTCTTACCCAAAATTTTACACCCGGGCCACACACAAAAAAAAGTGTTCTACATAAAAAAAAGAGTATTTATTTTGTTGTTGATCACGGGTGTTCCCACACAAATTCGGCATCGTGAAAGAGCACCCTAATCTAGAAAAAATACACATAAAAATCTCTGATCAACCTCGAGCGCAGCCTAAGAAAAAAAACGTGCCCAAACGATCACCTCGCAGGTCTCAGAGTCAGCTAACACCAAGAAGAATTTTCTGATATTAGGTACTTTTTTATCAGGTAAGCTTCAACAAAAAAATTACAAAAAAAAAAAGAAACAAGTTTTAGAGACCAATTCTCTTATCAGGCACAATTTCTCTGATTCCGAACATACGTCTCGATTGGCTCTCTACTCCTAGCTTATCATTGAATCGAGTGAATCAAATTCGATTGATAGCTGAAGATCTCCACCAAAACTGGTTTAGACAGAAAGGAAAGAGGAGTATTACTATCTCTGACAACTGATGCTCTCATTAGCCTTGCGGGTGTAATCGAGGCTAGCATCCACTTTCATAGCTTCAACTACTATCACGAAGCGAAGTTTAAAGCAAAGAGACCGCATGTACTCTACCACCACCAAGATCATCACCAACAAATATTCCGAATCCCCATCTCCTTTACCTCACCGCGCGCCGCCTCCAATTCCTTTTCCTATAACTAAATTATATTTGTAAAGGTAAAGAGATTAATGGATTCGTTAAGTTAAGTAAAATAAAAAAGAGTTTAAGGTACATTTGTTGTCCGAATATAAAAATTAACCTTTGATTCAATACAGAAAAAGTTCCACATCAATAGACTAAATAAATCTACGCGACGTTCTACGATCCAGTAAAAGCTGTGCACGGTTTTCACCAGGAGTCCCTGAACTATCATGGTATTTACAATACTTATCGATGCCTAAAATAATGTGTGTGTTTAAAGAGTAACAAAGTGAGTATTTTTTTTTTGGTATATTTAATCAAAGATATTTTTTATTTGACCGGACGTAAATTATAAAGTACAAAAAAAAATAACAAGAACAATTAATTAAATTAAAAGATAGTTAAGTAACTAACTCTTGCAAAGAGCTGCAAAGATAATTTTTTTGACAAATCCATTAGTATCTTTTTCCTCTCTTATCCTACATTTTTAAATATACACCTTTTATTATTTTTTTTTTATAAAGTAAAGTAAACCAACTTTTCTAAAATAAACTTAAGTACGTAAGCAATAAGTTCATATTGATTAAAGATAATTTTTAATTGACATTTCAAAAAACGAAACAGATTATTGTTTTAATTGACCTTTTTTTTTTGAAATTTAATGCGGTCCTCAATTAGATATTTTTTTTTTTAATTTACATGCAAGATCATTTGATTGAGTGGATTTAACAATTAAATCAATATAAGTAATTTTTTTTTTATCTTCGGGATTCTATCCTTACTTGAAGGCTCCTGAATAGACGATCTATGGTAGATCGACGATAAATTTTATGGCTCTACCGGAATTTTCATTTGAGCTTTTTGTTTCTTCTCTTTTGTAAAGCAGAAGGATGTTCGTTTGAGGAAATTCAATTAGGATGTGAGAAATGAGTGAAGAGGGTTGAGGACGACCTTCAGTAGAAAGTTTTAAGAGTAGTTTTTTTTTGTGTAAGGGGTTATTGCTTTGTGGAGAGCGGCCGCGATAACCAAGGTGCGTTTTGAAGGAAGTTTATCTTTCTCAGATGCTAGCGGAGGGGAAATTGCTCAGAGAACACTAACATCTATGTTCTCCATTAGTATGACTATCTAGCCAACAATAATGAACTTCGGGTTCCACTTCTCATTATAATCTTTTTTGTCGATTCTCATCTTTAATAACCGGCCTGATAAAAACGTAACCACGTCCTTTTTCTGGTAACAAGATCCCACCCGTTCCGACGAGCTAGGATGAGCGTGTGCTAGCAGGCCGACCCGTTGCCCTAGAAATTGGACACCCCTTTTGTAGCTCTGCCTGGACGGTCTTAACGGCCTGTGACAGTTGGGACCTAGAGGTAGATTAAAGCCGAAAGGGTTATATGCTTTATGAATAGTACGAGATAGTCCATCGAATAATTGTTGGATCTTCGGGTTTGACGTTGTTGAACAAAAATTTTTTTTTTTCTAGCTTTACTTCGGACTTTGAAATACTTTTTATTCCAGCATATTTGTTATTTGAAGTTAAATAATTCGTTACAAATGGGGACCACTTTTGAAAAGGTTAGGACAAAAAAAAATATAAACTAAGGAACTAGTAACATAATTAAGATTTTTTTAACTAAAATCAATAATGTAATTTAAAAATAAATATAAGTAATATGTTAAAACGCATAAGTGTTGTAGTAAATAAACATAAATAGATAGTAGCTATATGATTTGTGTAAACACAATAATTTGTGTATTTTGTCATATAAATGCACAGAGATCTTTAAATTAGATGACAGGATCTGTATTTTATTTACTGTCATCCAAATTGTAAGTCAGCTTGTATTGTGTATTTTTTGCTACAAAAATACACAAATTATTCTTAACAGAAGAACTAAATAAAATGCACGACTGGATTGCAAGTACTTGCTCTCTGGGTTAAAGTAGCTATAGACGTTAAAGCCTCTTTCGTAAAGTTTATAAAAACTAATAATTATGTGAGAAATTAAATTTATTAAATTTATTAATAAGAAAAATGTAACATGTGCAAAAAGAATAAAATAAATTTTAACTTTTTGTTTTTTTTTTAGTTTTTTTACTTAATACATATTTTTTTGAAAACGTGGTTATATGGTTTAAGGTTCTAATGAAATATCTGTGCACAAGATTTAGTCAAAATCGCTTTCACCTTTTACGAGATATTCACAAAAAATAAAATACATTTTTTTTTGCAGAAAACGGCAACGTTGTTTCTCCGTTGTTCGAGTTTTTTGAGAAAAAAACTAAAAATGCAGTTTTGTTGCAACCACTAATCACAATACGTATACAAATTTTAAACAAAATCATTATAGATTTAATATAGCTTTTTTAACGGCCTTTAGTCCATAAAAAAATTTGGCGTTTCGTCCAGGTGGGTCTCACTAGGACTCATCAGTTGACACTGTTATTTCATTTCATTTCATTTATTTAACATAAACTTTTTATTTAACATAAACTTTTTAGCAAAAGTCTATTGTGAACTACATATATCCAACAAGATTAAAATCATTAAAATTGGAAAGGTTTGCCCAGGGCCAGGCATTGTTTTAAATGAAGGTTTTATAATACAAATTCTATATACAAGACAAGGTGCCTTTTCATTAAATCAAAAATTTAACAAGTCCAATTAAATAGTGCTAGGTCTTCTACTTGGCTGATATATTTATTTATTTCAGTAGTATATAGAATTTGTATTATAAAACCGTCATTCAAAATCGTTATGGCCCTTTTCGAGAAAAATCCAATAACTCAAAATCGTTATATGGGAGGTATTAAAAATTATCTGTACCCAATTTGAAGAAAATCCGTCCACGCGTTTGGGCAGTGGAGATGTGTACAGACGGACGCACAGACGCACAGACGCACAGACTTACAGACCGATACGGACGGCATCACAAAAACAACTTTTTTGGGATTTTCCATCATCGTAATGCTGGTTTTGAATACACCCTCAATTTTTTTTTTGATACATAACCTCTACTTACCCTATAGAGCAAGTAAAAATAAGTAATAGCTGTATAGGATTTTTGTTTCAAAATACAAACGCAAAATTTAGTTTTTAGTGAATTGTTTTTGTTAAAATGTTAATATGAAAACGAAATCCAATCAAGATCATATCTAGGGGAAAATAGAACATAGCTTATAATAATTCACTATTTTGCTATAAAATAACTTAAAAATAAATTCATAATTAAAATTTTTTTTGATAAAAAAAAATTTAATTCAGTTAAAAAATCACATAAAGTTTAAAAATTTAAACTCATCCTAATCGGATGAAGAAACATTATTAGATATCATTTTCCTTTTAACTCTTTTGTAAGTAAAATGGCAAATGAAATCTTAGGGCCTCTTCAGATTAAAAATTAATTATTTACTGGCCTATTAATACTGCATTGTTCCACATAAAAAACTTGTCAGACCAGTTCTTCAATTTGAAACGTCACAGAAAGGTGAACGAACTTCAACTAGAGTGGGATAGTACAATTGGTATTAAGTTACGCATACGCCACAGTGACTCCTTAAATATTGACTAACCCATGCACATATTAGGTAATAAAACAAAATGGCAGAAGTTGGTGGATTTCTTTTTTAGTTTCTAACATGATAGCCAGAAATACTGTGCAAATTGTATAGTACCTACAACATTTTGTGGTACACAGGGCTGCCATATAACATTTTGATGAATTTTTCTTTCCTTGCTCTCATAAAAAAAAACACTATAAACTCTCATCTTAAATGATCAGTGTTGAATATATGAAGATATTTATAGAAGAAGCTTATACCTTTATATTTTAGAATACTTAAAAAAATTCTTAAAAATTTTAAACCAAAAAAAAAAACAAAAAAATACGATCTGACAACCACGAACTTTAGACTCAAAATAATACTTAAGAATCATCATGACGTGGTTTATATGTTTGCCACATGACGTTTTGTATACTTTTTTATGAGATAACGGTCATATTTTCATTGTATGCTTAATTTTTATTTTTGACTTTTGATCAGGTTTTAGGTATAAATACCCCTATGTGCTTCCGGTCAAATTTCATCATGGCCATAATACGAACACCATTGAACTAAAAATACTGTTTTTTTATTTTCATAATAGCCCACTATATTGGAAACAATCAAAACAAAATCTCCCACTGACTTTATACTATATTTTAAAGCGTATAAATAATATAATTACGAATGTTATGTAATTACATACAATAGCCTGGATTATTAATTCTGGATTCACCACAAACAATAACAATAACATTCCATTGATTTGTCTAATTCTACACTGTTATGAGATGCCTGCTTTGTTTCGAAGATAATATTTATTATTTGCATCCGAATTGAGCCTGCAGCTTATATTAATATTATTTTTTCATAATTTTTAATAACTGAATTGTAGTCCATATTGTTTTATTTCCTTGGATATAAGAAATATACAAAAATCAGGCGTATATCCCTACATATTATGAATATCTGATTTTTGTGAATTCGAAAATGTTACTATCCAGAACATTCAATTATGCAAAATAATTGATGTATTATTATAACAGTTAGCAGTTATTAAACCAATTTACACACAATAATAACTAATTATATAAACTTGTGCAGTTCCAAAACGTAATTTTTTACGAACATAACATGTTTTGGTAATATTTTTATTGAAACATGTACCACATATTTATGTACACAGGTAAGTTTACATTTCGTGTTAAGGTATTATTTTTATTTTCTTTGTTGGTAAAAAAAAAAAAAATTAGTTGGGGTAATAGATGAAAAATATTTGTTATCACAACGCGTCGAACAGGTATGCCTTCTAACGTGAATATCATTTATTGTAGGCATAAACATCAATGCAATAAATAAACGTATAGGCATTATTGCGAGTGTATTTGATTTTTTTGAAGTTATATCTACTTCTTTACCGGGGTTTTAAAATAATTCCAACCAGTAATAACAAACTTTCATATTCACCCTATAATGCTGGACTTATTTCACACACAAACTAAGTAGATATGTAAGCACTAACAACACATTGACATTTTCAAATTTTTTTTTAATTTTGCGCTCACAAAAAATATTTATTAAGTAACATAAGTCTGCCATTGTTATTGATAAATAAATCTGTCTGCTTCATTTTCTACATTGTAGGTGATAAAAATAAATTACACGACTGGATCGCACGTACTTGCTCTTATATGTATATTTGCTAAGCCTTTTTAATTAAAAAAAATTTAGTCAAATGACTAAAACAGATTCAAATTTTTTTTTTTTAATCAAAAAAAAAAATTTTTGGAAGTATTTTTACTAAACATTATTACGACAACTTAAAAGCTTTCATATAAAGAAAAAATGGTTGAAATTGATTGAGTCATGAATGATCAGAATTAAAAAAACAGCTCTATGGCAGGTACCGTTTATAAGGGTTTTTGAAAAAAAAAAATGATTTTCATTTAAAGATAGACTTTTTTCAAAAAATTACCATGATTTTTTTAATCAAAATCGTAGGAACCATTTTTGGGAAAAATGAGTTTTTCTACAACCGGTATATGACAGGTACCGTTATTTTGTCCTAAAAATATAATTAAAAAAACGTCTGGAGGTTGTCTCCAGAAAACACCATATACAAAGTTTGAAGTAAATCGACCCATCCCTTTAGGCTGTGGCTTCTGATACATACAGACAGACAGACAGATTAAGATTGTAAGATTGTCGGACACACTTTTTTCTCATTCTTTATCATCGTAATGTCATGTTTGATTGTTATCTCAACTTTTTTTTTTGTACGAATGCATAACTTGATATATAGTACCTATATCGCAAGTAAAAAACTTAGTACACCATATTATTGGTGGTATACCGTAAGGCTCCAATAAAACGTGATTTTTGAAGTAATATTTCTTTACATGTGCTGTTTATAAAAATATTCAACCAGTAATTAAACACATTTTCTTCAAATTTGGTACAGATGATTTTTACGTAATTTTGAAAGTTGGTTTTTTTTTTTATTTTTGAATATCTCATCTAGACCGAGTACCTCCCATACAACATTTTTGAGTTATTCAAATTTTATCGAAAACGGCTATAACGATTTTCGTAAAACATTTTGATATGATTTCTTCCATAACGATAAATTTTTAGAATTTAGAAAAAAATCTAACGAGTCGTTTTAAAAAAAAAATATTTTTTTGGTAAAAAATTTTCAAACGATTTAAAAAAAAATTTGGTACGCCATTTTGAAGATGGCTAATATTTATCAACATCTAAAAATAAATTTTTTATAAAACACAAATCATTGACCCAATATGGAAAAAAAATTATTTTTCAATAAAAAAAAAAATCCAAAAAGTGTTCTCTCTATAAATACACACATCAGATGACCAAAAACTAAAATTTTCAAGCTAAGTTAATATATAAAATAGCTTTGCACTACATGAGCAAAATTGTGCGATCCAGTCGTGCATTTTATTTTTATTTTGTACACAAAATATTTAATAAATTAAAGAAGTCGGCCATTGTTATTGACGGGTTTATTTTCCACACTATAAGTGATAGAAAAAAAAAAATACACCAAAAATAAGTGGTATAATGGAAAATTTCGATATAACGGGATTTTTTGAAATTCCACCGTAAAGTGAAGTGAAGCTTTGTATATCTCAAAAAGTGTAAGAGCTTTTATTAAAAAACTAACTATGCACAATTGATAGATATGGACAAAAAAATAGGGGTCTAATACGGTATATATTCAAAATGCTACATAACAGAAACACATATAATTTTAAAAGTTTATGTGGGTTGTTTAATTGATTTTAAAAATCAGGAAATAACGGGAATAATGTTTTTAAAAAGACTTAGATTTATCTGTTTTTTATACATGTGTGAAGAAATGGGATTATTAAACATTTTTTTTTCAATGGATAACAGTAAGAACAAGATTTTTCAGTCCAAGTTTTTGACCGTTTCCAACGGTATTTTATTTTTGTCTTTTTTATTTTTACATTTTTAAACATGAAATTAAAACTTCTATTTGGTATTGGACACATACATTTTTGTACAATTTCACAATTTTCTGTAGTATGTGAGCCGAGATAACGGCTCATCTTAATTGAACATCACGATCAAATTACATTTAATTTAATGTATCACACAAAACTGTACGTACATGCTTTAAAAGGTTAATAAACTTGAAAAGAGTTTCATCGAAATTTGACAACATTGTCTACTTTAGTCATCGGAACTCGACCAGCCACCAGTGGAGAATAATACCATTGCATTGGCTCACAAATTGATTCGAGATGATTAGCTTATAAAATTTTTAATTTATTTTTGATTTTCGGATTTCAAATATTGAGGTGTTCAAATTTAGCTGAAACATTAGGCAACAACATTGTGTTATTTTTTTTATACAACTTTATATACAAAAGACTACAATTTTGTTGGTACAAGTATCCTTGATAACCAATAATTATTTTTAAACATATAAATATATGTTTACAGAATTTAGAGAGAAAAATCTAAAAAAAACACATAAAAAGTTGATTTCATTGGATATTAAAATCTATAACTTTAGTTTTTTTTTAACAGATTCTATTAGTTAAAATGTTGAACTGTAGTCCTGCATAAAAATATAGGACAGTTATTTTAAAAAACAGTGCCACAGAGATCGTTAAGTGAAAATATGTTTTTAATAAATGCGTTAAAATTACAAAATTTAATAAAAGATTTGATCATTTCGAATATCATTTTTGCTTAGTTTTAAGATGTATCTGTTCTTTTAAGCAATGCTGCACAAAGTTTATACATTACATTAAAAGCAAAGACTGTAATTAATATAAATATTACAGAAAAATCATCGAACAAATGCACTTTTTTTGCTCCTTTGACCAATTGTACTATTCATAACATTTTACTTGTCTTAAATAATTTTAATTTTTTACAAAAAATTATTTTGTTCCTAGAATTTGTTTCAATAAGATACTCACAAGCTTCGCAATACCATTATATAGAAAAATTCGATTTCTCACACAAATCTGTGAAAAAATTCAAAATATACCTTTCACGTAAACAAAATAGCCTATAACTTTAGTAAAACTCAACCTAAAGCTTAGGTTTCAATAAAAGGATTGAAGCCTTATTAGAAATATAAAAAATAAACTTACATAAAATTTATTGATTAAGTTGTGTAGTCATAGGCTCCGCAAGGTAAAAATTATCAATTTTCACATAACCGTAATTTTTACCTTTTTAAATTTATTGTTTTGATTTTGTTATAATAAGTGGGTGATAAGCGGTCATTCAGAAATATCAAACATTAATTTTTTTCAGCTTAAAGCTTCAAAAAGAAAATTTCAAATTAGCTGAACGAAAAAAAAATATCGATACCGTCGATTAAATATCAGTCATATGAATTTTTTTAATTATTTTCACAAAAAAGCACATTATGCTTCCTTGACTACATTTCTTAAATTTTACGTATCAAAAAAAAAAAAATATATATACATAACTTAATGAAAAAAATGATATGTGGTAAGGAATTATAACTTCTGGTATGCGTACATGAGGACACACACTTTTTTTTTTAGTTTTCACTGGGAAGTTAGGGTAAAGTGGGGTACTATCAAAAAACGCTTTATAAATAAACCATTTCAGCTCATTTTTTAAAGAATTTTTTCTTTATTTTTTATCAGTTTGATAATTAAACAACTCTCAAAAAAAAAAGCGGAAATTGGTCCTTCAAAAAGCTTAAATCCTGAGATCCACTCATTTGATTTTCAAGTTAGATGTCTCCAGGCTCAGGGAAAATGACAGAGCATATAATGTCAAATTTTTAAAATGTAAATAAAAGCTAATCCCACCACCTTCACAAAAAGACTGCGATACTGCATTTCTTAACTCCGCGTAGTGGCTCCGGGGTGCCAGACTTTTAGATTAGGTGTGAGGAAGCATGAACCTACAAAACTGCATATGCACATTTTGGTGATATCTCCATTCCCAAAATAAGCTATCGGCTCTTGGAGTAGTTTTCAAAAAAACTACAACATGACATCAATTGTATACCTATTACTTTTGTTTAAAAGAATTAGCATTCATGATATTATTTTTAGAAAATTTCCTGTCCCTCCTAAACGGGGGGGAGGTACATTTTTCATTTTAGAGCACCTTTGGCAAATTTGTTAAACAAAGTCTTTACCTCAGGAGTGTGGAACTAATTGTGATGTCTCGAAAGTCTGAACTAAGATATCAGTCTTATGAATAAATGTGTATTCAGGATGGCTAAACCATTAAGAATTAGTTGAAATTGTTCATGATACCGTTCCGCTGTTGCCTAATTTTATTTTATAAAGGGTTTTCCAATAAGAGGTGTTATTTTGATATTCAAAGAAAAATGGCATTTTTGGAGATAAATGATCGGATGTTTATTTTATTATAAAGAAGGTATGCCGTTAATAATGGAACACAACATCAGCCAAATGGCCGCCAAGACCACGCTTACAGGACCATATCCTTTTCATGAAATTTTCCATAACCAAATCGCAAAGTGGCTGCCCTATGTCCTCGATAGCCTCACGAATTTCATCTTTGAGGTCTTGAATCGACGCTGGGCTGTTGGCGTAGACCTTATCTTTCACGTGGCCTCAAAGGAAGAAGTCGCAAGGTGTTAAATCACAAGATCTCGGTGGCCAATTGTGATCACCTCTTCGAGAGATAACACGGTCCGGAAACTTTTCCCGTAAAAGATCGATGGTTTCATTGCTTGTGTGGCACGTAGCGCCGTCTTGTTGAAAGTAAACGTTGTCCAGATCAATACCATCCAATTCAGGCCATAAAAAATCATTAATCATCTCTCGATAGCGCAATCCATTGACCGTAACTGTTGCTCCAGCCTCATTTTCGAAAAAGTAAGGTCCAATGACCCCGCGGGACCATAAACCGCACCAAACAGTCACGCGTTGAGGATGGAGAGGCTTTTCAACAATAACTCTTGGGTTTTCCGAGCCCCAGATGCGACAGTTTTGCTTGTTGACGTAGCCTCCGAGGTGGAAATGGGCCTGATCAGTCAAGATGATTTTTCGATGAAATTCCGGTTCATTTTCATGCATTTCAAGGAGCCAATCAGCAAAGACATGACGTTGTTGATGATCAGCCGGCTTGAGTTCTTGTGTTAACTGAACTTTATAAGCCTTAAGACCCAAGTCTTTATGCAAAATACGGTGTAATGACGTTTGTGGAATGCCTAATTCCAAAGAACGACGAGGAATGGACAAACCTGGGTTTTCTTCAACACTTTGGGCTACAACAGAAATATTCTCAGTTGTTCTTGAGCGACGTGCACGGGTTTTATTCTTCATATCACAAACTTGTCCCAACAGATCGAATTTGTCCTCCAATTTCTGTATTGCGGTCCGACAAGGTGCTTCACGACGACCCAAAAATGTTTTAGTTTTACGAACCGTCTCTGCCAAATTTTCACCATTTTTATAGTGAATTTAAATAATTTCAATGCGTTGTTGAAGCGTGTATTGTTCCATTTTTATTAATAGCGTAGTTTCTACTTGTCAAATGTCAAAAAATGACAGCTTTCAAAGTGACAGCTACCGAAATAGCGGGCTATTCAAAATAACACCTCTTATTGGAAAGCCCTTTATATTCAAAATTTACAAATCTTCTCTCTAGATGAAAAGATTAACCAAAACTCTAAACTAGAAAAGCTTGTAGAGTAACAAATCAGCGATTGAGTGGATACCTAGCTCCTTGGAATACATAAAGATATGCACTTATAAATAAACAGACTCACAGGCAGAATTTTCAGGCCAACATACATTTGAATTTGCTTGATTCATCATTTCGATTTTGACTTCTCGTTAAATAATGCAAAAGCTGCCATCGAAAATGGGTACATACATAAATTTGTATCCAAATCTTCACAAGTAAAATTTGTATTTTTAGAAAGACGTAACTTTTTTTTTATATTTCGACTCTAAAATAAATTTTCTTCAATTTTATTTACCCACAAGTTCACACTTAAAACACACATGTTAACCAATTGATCAAATCAATCGAAAAATTAAATTCAAATTTTTCAAACCCACATGATATCATAAAGAAAAAATTATGAATCCATCAATTTATTAAAAGGAAACAATTCAATATGCATAAAGATATAAATATTTATTAAAAGCCTCGGCGTCTCATAAAGAATATATATGTATCTTACCTACCGGCTTGTATAATTGAAGAATATTATCAATTTCAAAAAAAAATTCTTATGGGTAGGTAGTTAAGGGAGGTATGAACAAAATTTATCTGCGGCATTTCAATTGATTTTTTTACGCACGTGGCTTATGGATATTTTTCTTTTTAACTCATATCATCTTCTAGGTGACTTCAATGGCATACCAATTCCGAACTGTATTTTGATTTGTTTTTTTTTTTTTACCTCCTACCTTGGATCGTAAATAATGAATTACACATTATTGATGCAGTTAAATTGTGTTCTCATTCCATACTTATTGAAAAAATCGATGCCAACCAAAGTTCACTCATTGATTTAATGCCAATAAAAACCACACAGATCCACCGAGAAAATGAAAAACAAAAAAAAAAAAAAAAATGAAAGAAAAAACCCCTGAGCTCTTACCCAAAGCATTCCTTAGCAGCAGCAGTCATATTAAATTCTTCATTGCTTATTCAACTTTGGGGTAGAAAACAAAGGAAATGAACAAATTAAAATTTACCTTCAACTCAACCACTTTATGCCAATGGTAATCTCGAAACAGCTTTGTAACTTTTATAACAATTTTATTTATTTTTTTTTTTCAAAAAGGTTCATTTTCTATTACAAAAAAAAAACGAAGAACAAAATGTAAACAAAAAAAAAAAACCCTCCAAACAATTATGGGAAAACAATAACTCGTCCATAGGACAATGGAGCGAAAAAAAGGACACAACAAACAACTTTACCTACCAACCCTTTCAAAAGGCCATGAAAAAATCACAATATACACCATTAAACGGGCTCACAAAAAAAAATACCTTCTTCCTTAGAATTGTTTCCGCGTCGAGTTCAAACTGAACAGGAAGATATAACAAAAAAAAAAAAAAAAAACTACATCCCACCCACAGCGTTGCCGAGAAACCCTTCCCACATCATGAAGATATCCCAATAGAGGGAAAAAAAATACAAAACATGGCTCTCTAACCAAACCACCTCAATAACATCGCTACCGCTACAAACTTGCCAACCACAAATTTCTAACCAATAGGTGGGTACACCCCTGATTTGGTTGCGGATGGCTTGGTGCTTCGAAGAGGTGAATAGAATTTTAGATGGCATGGCGGGCGCCCAAAATATTCAGATGCCTCAATAAAAATAGATCGACAGCAATTTTTGAATGAAAAATGAAATACAGCGGTTCTAAGTGAAGAAACCATTCTTATCCTGTTTGTGATGTAACGAATGAGTATAAGAGTTTTCCTTTACTGGATATACAATATTACCAAGATCTACCTTTTTCTTTTTGTGCCAAAGGGATGACTAATTCTCTAAGGATTTGTGAAACATTCGATGTGAATCTAAAATATGTCCCATCACCTCGTAGAGCATAAATTTCTCTGTACAGAGGTGTTAAAAAATGTTTTTCGTTTCGTTTTTCTTCTATTTTATTTTCTGTGTACAAAAATCGAGTAGAAAAAATTGAAGGGTTGCAAATCTATTCTTTTTTTTTTCGAGGTATCATAATTTTAAAAATTTCTTCAATTTCGATCACTCGTTTCGAAAAACTTGTCATGCCATCTCTTTTTATCTACAAAATGAGCATACATTTTTTTTCGCAAACTCCACCATTGAAGAGCAGAGGGCAAAGTTTTTCGACTTTTGACCAATTTTTGAAATCATTGTAGATATGTATTAAAATGAAAGCTGTTAGAAAAAAATGTAAATGCTTTTTCATTGAGGTTAGTAAAGGGTGATTTTTTAAGAGGTTTAGAACTTTAAAAAAATAAACACAAAAAATTCAAAAAAATGAATGAAATATTTATTTGAATCAATAGTTTGAACCTTGCAATTTAATGTTTAAAGATAATTTCATGCAAATGTTGACCGCGGCTGCGTCTCAGCCCATCCGCTGAGTCCAATTTTGGCATACTCTTTCACACATATCGGCCGGTATCTCACTAATAAATGCATGGATGTTGGCTTCCAGTGCGTTAATCGAAGCGGGCTTGTCCCTATAGACATTAGCCTTGACATACCCCCACAAAAAATAATCTAATGGTGTCAAATCGCCAATTGACCGGCCCGAAACATGAAATTAACTGTTCACCAAACTCGCCTCGCAATTGCGCCATTGTTTCGCGTGCTGTGTGGCATGTGGCACCGTCTTGTTGAAACCACATATCATGCAAGCCAAGAACTTTCATTTCGGGCAAAAAAAAGTTTGTTATCATCGCTCGGTAGCGTTCACCATTGACAGTAACGCTGCGATTCGCATCATCTTTGAAGAAATATGGCTCAATAATGCCGCCGGCTCATAAACCGCACCAAACAGTGGCTTTTTCGGGATGCATTGGTAGCTGTTGCAATGCTTCTGGCTGATCTTCACTCCAAATGCGGCAATTTTGCTTATTTACGTACCCATTCAACCAAAAATGAGCCTCATCGCTGAACACAATTTTTCGATAAAAAAGCGGATCCTCGGCCAGCTTTCCAAGAGCCCATTCACCAAAAATTCGGCGTTGTGGTAGGTCGGCTGGCTTTAGTTCTTGCACCAGCTGTATCTTAAAAGGCTTTACGCCCAAATCCTTCCGCAAAATTTTCCACGTAGCGCTGTAACAAAGGCCTAACTGCTGGGAACGGCGCCGAATCGACATTTCGCGGTCTTCTGTCACACTAGCTGATACGGCCGCAATATTTTCTTCACTATGCACAGTACGTAAACGTGTTGGTGGTTTAATGTCCAACAAAGTAAATTTGGTGCGAAATTTGGTCACAATCTTCCGAATAGACTGCTCAGAAGGTCGAGAATGCCGACCATAAAATGGAAGCAGCGCGCGATGAACATTTCGAACCGAGCACGAATTTTGATAGTAAAATTCAATAATTTGCAAGCGCTGTTCATTTGTAAGACGATCCATGGTTAAATTGCAAACCAAACTTAAGCTGTTTGACAGTGACACAAGGTACTAAACACACGTCAGCTGTCAAAACCAGTGTTGCCTAAACCAAACCAGCTAAAAAATTACCCGTTATAAGCTAACAATTGTGTAAATATCTTTTTGATTCAATTTATTGTTCAAGAGTAGTATCCGAAAACCCCAATTTTTCAAAAATTCACCTTTTTGAAATTGCAATATTTTGTAATTGGGCAGCTCATATGGCAAAAAGTGTCAAGTTTGTATTGTTGACAATATTATAATCTATATATTGACCATACTTTATTTTTTGAAAACTTTGTCAATTTGAATAAGAATCAAAGAAGGGATTTTCGGGTTTTTGACGAATATTTTAAGACTGTGATACCTCGGAAATGATCTTACAGACCAAATAAAATTAATGCTTTTTAGAAGAAATATTCATAACGTATAAACATTGTATAAAATCAATTTGGATAACATTTTTAAATTTTTAGTTTTTCGTGAAAACCCGTAATTTTCGCCTTTTTGGTTTTGTCAGTTTCTCTTAAACTTTGTATGACATTGTTTAAGAGAACAGACACATCTTGAGCAATTAAGCTTAACGAATTATCAAAATTATAAGATTTTTCATTAAATATTGTAATTTTATAGTATTCAGTATTCATTAAATATATATTTTCACTTAACGTCCTCTGTGGCAATGTTTAATAAAATAAGTGTCCAATATTTTTATGCAGAATTCTAGACCAACATTTTATCTATTAGAATCTGTTCAATTTAATAAAATCCTGCAACAAAAATTCAAGTAACAGATTTTAATATCCAATGAAATTATTTTATTTTAATTTTTCTCTCGAAAATCTATAAATGTGCACTTGTATGTTTAAAAATATTTATTGCCTATCAAGAATACTTAAACCAACAATATTGTAGTACATCATTTTTTGAAGCTCAAACTAATTTCACACCATATTGCAAAAAGAATAAAAAAACAAAAATTTATTTTGGTCTTAATCACCTTTTACTCAATATTTTTATGGGTAATTGTATACAAAAAATTACACCATGTTGTAGCCAGATATTTCAGCAGAACACCGTAATCTTTTAAATCCGATAAGAAACAACAAGATTACAAATTTTATAAGCAAACCATCTCGAATATATTTGTGAGCCAACGGCACCGTTCTCCACTGGTGGCTGGTGGAGTCCGACGACCAAAACAGACAATTTTGTTGAATTTTGTTGAATTTCAGATAAAACTCTTTTCAAGTTTGTGAAACTCTTATAGCATGTACACAGTTATGTGTGATATATCAAATTACAGGTAATTTTATCGTGATGCTCAATTAATTTGAATCATGGTTTTAATAATAGGTAATAAATATAAACAAAACTCTTTTTACCGTTATGTCGGCTCACAGACTACATAAAATTGTCAAAATTTGTACAAAAATGCAGTTACCCAATATCTAATGCCTGTGTAAATTTCAAGTTTAAAAATATAAAAATAAAAAAGATAAAAATAAAATAGAGTTGGAAACGGTTAAAAAACTTGGACTGAAAAATCTTGTTTTTACTGTTATTCATTGAAAAAAATGTTTAAAAATCAATTTTTTTTTCACACGAATATAGACAACGCATAAGTCTAAAAATTAATTTGACAAAATAATTTTCTCGTTATTCCCTGATTTTTAAAATCAATTAAGCCACCCACATAAACTTTCAAAAATGTATTTGTTTTTTAAAGCTCAAAAAAGCCGCTATGGAGCATTTTTTATGAAATTCGGAATAGATGCCTGATTTTTTTTTACTATCTTTTAATGTACATAATTGGTTTTTCAAGAAATTATCAACTGTATCCATAATTACATCATTTTCAAACGTCTAAAATTTTAAATCTGATATTGGAAAAAAAATTTAAACTTGAAAAGTTGAATTTTTTTTAATGAAAACTCATCATTATTTAAATTTTTTTATTCAATTAAATTTATTTCATAATTTTAACCCTTATACTTTTCGAGATGTACAAAAAAAAAAGTTTGTCTTTTGCCCCATTTTACCCTAACTTGCCGATTTAATTTCGAAAAACCCCGTCGTATCAGAACCTTACCTTATACCACCTATCTTTTGGTGTATTTAGTTTTTCCTATCACATAAAGTGGAGAAAATAAATCAGTTAGAATATCAATAACAATGGCTGACTTCTGTAATTTAATAAATTTATTGTGTTTCACACAAAATGAAATAAAAGAGAGGCCTGCCCTTCGAATATGTCTCAGTAGCTAGTATAAGGTGTTTACTAAGTTAGTTTCAGTTCCTTTCCCAAGTAACAATTGTAGTTCCAATTTAGCTCTATCAGCTATTATAAAGCTAAATTAGCTCTATAAAGGCTGCTAGAGCTAAATACGAACAAGAATTGTTACTTGGGTTGTAAAGGACTCAGAGTTCCAAGTCGTCTCTATAAGTGGATGCAGTAGCTCAATCGATGTCATTGGTGCTGCTTGTAAGAGCTCTGCGGGAATGCCGTCAAGTCCTTCCGTTCTCCATGTGTTCAGTGTTTTGACCGCGGCAATGATCTCATCCCTACTGGGAGGTGCGGTTCGTATCCGGATATATGTTGCTTCGGACGGGTCATCAGATATTGGATAAGCATCGCTGGTGGACACACAGGGTCATAGACTGTAGAAGATTGGTTTCATAATTCTTCTTCGAGATGAGTTAGGTAATATAATAGTTGGCTCATACGTTCTGTTATAGTTTTATTGGTTTTGGCAGGAATTTTTTAGCAGACTTTATACTTTCCTAAATTTGTTTTATACCAATTTGTGAGGTTAGTGGCCATATTAACCCACTGACACTGGTGTTCTCTATCGTTATACAATAAGTTTTTGGATCCTTCTCAATTCGTCCCCCCTTCTTTAATTTCGTAGGAAGTTTGGTTCATCTTTTTCTATGGGGCCAGATGAGAGCAACCGATTTAGAATAAGTGTCAATAGATTGTTGCTCGAAATGTTAAGAATTAATAATATTAAGTTTTTCCAACTACCAATCTGACTTAGTTGAAGAACCTTTTTGGAAGCTCAAATAAGTAAAAGGTTGACTAAGCCTTCCGTTTTCTTCAGTTCTGCTGGTCAATGTAGTAGCTCCTCTATATGCATTTACGTGAAATGAGTGTACCTACACAAAAATGGGAGTACAATTTGTTTGTTCATTTTGTTCATCATAGAAATTATAAGTATCCAAGCCTAAGAAAAGAAAAAGCAACGAATTCCATTTGAAAAGAAGCTTTAAGAAAGTTAAATATCCAAAATTTCTTAAATTGCACTGTACCTGCACGATATACCTACTTGTAACTGTAACCCACAAACCCTTAGGTCGAGAATAACCCACAGATCCATAGAGAAAGTAGATTGCCATAATAAAGCTGGTATAGTTGCGTATACGTTGAGAATATAAAAGGAGACAGAAGAAAAAAAAACAACACGCTCCGGGTTATATAGAAGATGACGACAAGGACATAAAACAGTATCATCAAACAAAAAAGACGATATAAAATTGAGTATGGGGAAATATAAAAACGCAATCGAATAAAATTTAAAACGGTGTTGGTTGGAAAAGTGGAATACGGGCTATATGTGCGAGTAGATACGGCAGCGTACGGGTATAATATCATATCCCTAACTGAATGACGTTGACGTAGAGAATAGGTATCTACATGACCTCTGCCTTTGTCTGATTCTACTTCTACCAGAACATTTCTGAAATCGAGTTATGAGGAAAGTATATCTTGTTCTATATCCTTGAACACACCAGGTACCAATAAAATATTCACATATAGGTAAGTATATACTATACCTACTTATACATAGACTTTTGCGCCATGGATCCATGTACCTATAGAAAAATGAAGAAACACGAGATTCATGGGATTTATAGCTTCCATTCGATTCATACTCTGCTCTTTCATCCATCATTGTTCGTTGACGTTTAGTGAATAGTACCTACATTTGGATTATTTAAACATATTTAACTGTCAATTGAATTTCATAGAAAAGTTGACTGTTGACACAAGCCCTTTTGATTTCAAAAGAGCAGATCAAGAAGGAAAATGGATGTAATTGTCACCGTTTTCAAGAATCTACACAAACAAGTTCCTAAATTTACCAATCAATTTTTTTTTTTTTGTAAATAAAATGCACGACTGGATTTTGATCGAATCTTCATATAATTTTAATTTTGCTTTTAGGTTAAAAAGTTGAATGCATACTGTTACGAATTTACGAGAACACACCAAAACAAAACGACGACGCATGTAAATCCTTACTTACTTACTTACTTAGGTCTACAGACCTTAAAAAGTCCGTTGTGATCCCCTTAAGGGGCATAGGGCCTCCACTACTCCTACGCGCCATCGTGTACGGTTTATGGAAATATAACGTAGTTCTCTCCAACTCTTCCCCAGCTGTGCAGATTCACTTTCGACTGTCCTGCGCCATGTGCTTCTCGGCCGACCCGACCCTCTACCTGCCTGTGTGAGTGGGTTCCGTTGCATCGCTTGGCCAGCAATGCAATAGTTGCCTTTTCGAAGCGTATGACCAATCCACTGCCACTTACGTCTGCGAATAGTACTGTCACTTCGAGGGGTGCCTTTGCCAGTTTCAAAGCCACGCAAGGGTACTTTTGCAAATGACAAAGTCTGACTAATACAAATTGAAGTTATGTACATAATATGTTTAGTATTCAATGGAATGAATTAATATTTTGTTGTTGCTTTTTCTTAATGTATGTTTAGAGTTTCTATTTGTATTGGATTTGACATTAAGGCTATCCATGGCAAACCATCCCCAACAGGGAGGCTTTGCCACAAAACTATTTCACCTGCGATATGGGTACCATATATCAAGTTATGCATTCGTACAAAAAAAAAAGTTGAGATAGCAATCAAACATGACATTACGATGATAGAGAATGATAAAAAAGTGGGTCCGACAGTTCTGTCTGTCTGTCTGTCTGTCTGTATGTATCAGAGACCACAGCCTAAACGGATATGTCGATTTACTTAAAACTTGGTATGTGGCGTTTGTTGAAGAATATCCATAGACGTTTTTTTGAATTTTTTTTTGGACCCCAAATAACGGTACCTGTCATATATCGGTTTTAGAAAAGCTCATTTTTCTGCCATAGAACCGATTTTTTAAATTCTGTGTTTCTCCTTCATGACTTCATCAATTTCAACCATTTTTTTTACATAATAATATTTAGTAAAAAAAATTCGAAAATTATTTTTTTGGATTTTTAAAAAAAATTTGAAATTTTTTTTTTGAAAAATCATTTTTTCGAAAACTACTCAAAATTTTTTTTCAAAATTTAGTTCTTAGATGTTGATAAATAATATCTTAAAAATGGCGTACCAATTTTTATTTATAATAGTACTTGCAAAATTTTATATAGAAAAAAATAGTTTTTTTTTAAAAAACGGCTCTAACGATTTTCACTTTTTTTTTTTCTAAAATGTATCATTGTAGGAGAAATCAGATTGCATACTTCGTTTTGAGTTAAAATTCATTAAAGAAGCTGTTTGAGTCATTTGAAAATCGAATTTTATGCTTTTTTTCATTTTTTTTCTAAAACTGCATTTACAACCAAATTTTAATTAAAAAGGCTTAGCATTAGTAACTTTATCTAAAAGAGCAAGTACGTGCGACCCAGTTGTGCATTTTATTTTATTTTTGAATGTCTCGATTAGAATGAATACTTCCAATATAACGGTTTTGAGTTATTGGATTTTTCTCGAAAACGGTTCTAACTATTTCCATTAAAAAAAACTGTATTTTTAGTTTTACTCAAAAAATACGAATAAAAAAAATATGATGAACAGGTTTTTTTGGGAAATTATCAAAATTTGTAGTTATCTTCTAATAAATAATATATCATTATTGGCTCAACTGATTTCGTTTAAAGTTTGTCAGCAGGTTCTTCTTATCTTTTCAAAATGTATTATGCATTTAGTTCTTTAAAAAATTTATTAAGAAAAAAAAAAAAAAAAATAAACAAAAAATTACTTGGTTCAAATTTTAAAAATACATAATAAATACATAAACAAAGGCTGAAAAACAATAAAAAAAAAACTGCATGCCATGTTTTTAAATTAAGTGCACATAACAAAAATAGTGTTCAGAACACTGCTGATCGACAAGAATTCTCAAATGTTCTAAGTTTAGTCAACTGGTTATAATAACGTAAGTTTTTCCCAATTATAAATGTAATATAAACATACCATGACATTTTTATTATTATTACGAAATCTATCTATGTGTCCTGTCGTAACACATGACTAAGGTACGGTGAATAAACGAATTAAAACGTGCCTAAATCCGAGTTTATTGAGTTTATTCATTATGCATAACTATTATGTGGGGAGTGCAGGTGCGCTCACCCTAAAATTCCCTTACAAAAATTTTCCATATTTCCAGGATAGGTAAAGGTATTATAATTTAAAGTTAATATTGGACATTAATATGTTGCCTTCAGGAGTAATGCGCACATTGGCGAATATTAGTCAATGTGCACCAATTTGTTGAATTGAAATTGTGTGGGTGTCTGTATTGAATGTCATCATAAATCTCACTGTGATAGCACTGGTTTGTGCCGTATGGCTGCTTATATGTTGGTAGTATAGGTATGATAATTTGTTTGTGTTGCTGTAGGTCTATTTCTGCGAATTCATCCGCATAATCTATTTAAAGTGGCGTCACTTGCTAGTTAATCGTAAATCCATCTTAATGGTTCTAATTAGATGCTAGAGTTGAATCGGATGACATGCATCTCTGGGCATGGGACAAGCACACACATACTAATACACAGTGTGTATAAAGCACATACCTACATAGAGGAAAACTGAGTACTTGATGGATGGATAGGCCATGCATAAATTATTCAAATGGGTTTATGGATTTTGGAATAAAATGTGTGAGGAAAGTGCAGAATAATAACAAACATAGATGCAAATGACACGCGGATCAGCCACTGACCGATGCACGAACCATGCGGACACTGGTTGTAGTTAAAATGGTTGGTTAAAAGGTATGCATCTTAGATAAAACTGCAGTGAAAAAAATAAGTGATTGAAGTGCAATTTCAGAGGTAATGCAATTGAGTCTTAGTGGGACCATATAGTTAATTTTTGGCATAAAAATACATTGAAAACCTTAAAATGAAGTAAAAGCATGTTTTTACTCACAAGTACGAAAAAGTTGTGTGTACACTACGGGAGTAAAGCTTCTTTGTCGTCTTCCGATTATAACAAAGTTCTTCACACTGCTAACAAATTAAAACTGAGCTTTGCTGGTACTTTGTATTTTTCATGTAGGCAATAAAAAAATATGATTTATAAAAAATGGGACGGAACCGCCCATTCTCCTTTCAGACAATACTTTTTTATTCGATTTCTTTTATTTTCTGACAAAAAATTGCTTTTATAATTTTAAATATCCTCAAAAACTAAGAAACATAAAATTATTTGGTTTTTGAAATTGAATTAAGAATTTATGTGGCCAGTTTATTCCAGAAAAAAACATTGAACATTGCATTTCATAACCCTGAAAAAAATATCATCAAATTTTTATTTTAAAATTATTTTTTCAAAAAGTATTCATGGAAATAACAATATTTAAAAATTAAAATAAATTCAGATTTTTAACTTCATAAATGTTATATTTCTTGATTTTAAGTGTTGCCGTTGTAATTAAATCATCATTTCATTTAAAGTCATATTTTTGAAAATTGCCCCCCCTGCATTAACAAGGTGAGATAGACCTACACCTCCCATAGTAAAAAATGGTTGTATTAAGTTACTTTAAAGGAAGACGTATTTATTTTTCAGTGTCAAAGTTATTGAAGTTATTGTTGTGCCTTTTGTTCCTCCTCGAGAAAAACACCCTTTTGCCCAAAATAATTTTATTGGCTCTTTAGATTCTTGGTTCCTACGCCAAATGTAATATTTTTACCAGTTTTCAATTGGGTACCAATTTTGTAAGAGATGTTAAGTATTAACTACGTATATTTCCTCCATGACAAAACAAACACCCTTTCATTAAGAACAATGTGTTAGACTCATTTGGTTCTTAGTTACTATGATAAACGAAATGTTTATACTAATTTTTGTAAATGTACCATTAAAATTATTGGTTACTTTGGACTAAACACAGACTTGCGTTACTCTTCAAAAAAACACCCTTTCACTTTAAATATTTGTATGTACTCTTAAGATTTTTGGTTCCAATGACAAATAAAATATTTTTACCAATTTTAATGAGGGTAACATTTTTACTATAGTTTTTATCGCCATATGTTTGTGCGATTTGAAAAAAAAAAAAACACCCTTTCTCTCAAAATATTTTTATGGACTTTTTATACTCTTGGTTTCTATGTTAAATGTAATATTTTTACCAAGTTTCATAAATGTATCGATTTTCACCGATAACTTTCCCCCTCAAAAAAACACCCTTTAACCAAAAATATTTTGAGGTCTACCTAAATTCCTTGTTTTTGTTTCAAATGAAACGCTCTTCAAGAGTATATCATCTTTTTTTCATTTTTTTGGTTCCATTTTACCTATTTAGGCGAAAATAAAGACAACTTTTTCTTAAAACAAAGTACAGCTTATCATAGAGTAAGCTTTTTGACTTATTTAATTTTGATGTCATTAGATTCAGTATCAACAAATAATTTTAAATCATTTATCATATTTTTATATTGCAGCACCATTTTTTTAAATTTATTTTTTTAGTCTTCACCCCCTCGCTTTTTACCACCAAAAAATACCTTTCCACCCAAGATATTTTTATGGACTCTATTGATTCTTCAATCTTATTGCAAATGTAAAGTTTTTGCCAAGTTTCATGAGGGTAACGATTATTTTTTTATATTGGTTTTGTGTACTATTTTACTCGTACTCATACGCTTATTAAAAAATTATGAAAGGTTCGCATTTAATTAAATTTTTTTTTTCATTGAATGTATGAGTCATTTCATAAATTCATGGAATCTATGGTTTTTTCATTAATTTTATGACATTGGTGTTTGTTTTAATTGATTTAATTAATGTTAAAGAAACTAAAATTCTAAGAAAAGGTTAATTTTTTAATGAAACAAATCATTAATTGTATGCAAATCATAAAATGTGTGTATCAATTGATGACACTTTATATTTTGAAGAAAATGGTACACCTGAGACCTAAAATAAAAGAAAAAAATATTTTTGTATGTATGCTTGCATTATTCGTATGAATATTCTTTAAAAATTAATGATTTTGGGTGTATGACCGCCATTCATAAAAAAATATGAACAATTTTTTTTTCAGTGTAGGAAATGTATTCTAGTTCTTAAAACTGCCTTTAAATTGTATTAAAAGTTATTAGTTGCAGAGATATTGATGTTTGAAGACAGAAGCGTAATTTTCTACTCCAAGATCAAATGAATGTTTAAACAAGATCGTATTAAAATCCAGCTTTTCGGACCTTATAAAGATTTGGCACAAAAAAATTGTTCGAAAAACAAAACAAAAGCTTAGCGCTTTTCATTATGACTACTTGATGAAGCCAAAAATAACTCAGTAAACAAGAATACCAGGTGTTTCAATTTCATTTTGTTTTGTCTTAGTAGGTACGACTATTTTCCACTGAAATACAGCCTCTCGAAAATCAAAAAAAAAAAAAATACATTTACTCCTCAATTTCTTGTTGTAATTTTCATTACTAAATTCATACTTTTTTATTGAATTAACTTTTATTTATTTATTAAAACATCAATATACCATTACAAATCGTCACTAATATAAATTAAAAGAGCAAATAGCAGCAAAGGCTTTCGGCTCTAGGAAAATAAAGTTAAGTTATATATTTATTTTTCGATAATTTAGAAGCTTTGTTAATCTATCAATATTACTGATTTTTAACGAAGTCACTTGAACTTTAAAATTGAAATTATTCAATCGCTCCACTTAAAAATAAAAATAATTTTCATTATTTTATTTTATAGTAATACTATCCGAGCTTCATTCATTTGATACTAGTTCTTATATGCATATTAATAACTGGGCTCAACGCCCCCTTTATACGAAAATCAAACACATTCGTTGCCAAGATTTTCAAGATTCGAAGATCAAGAATTTTTATTGTGTAGATAGATTGATAGATTGATTCTTTATTTTTTCATCATAAAGTTTAACAATTTGTATACTTAAGAATAAGGACATGACAATACTGCCGTCTGCCTGAGATGACATTTCATAATATGATTTAAAAATAAATGAAATAATAAAAAGCAAAAATTTTAAAATTTTAAAAATAAATTTAAACAAAATATATGAAAAATATTTTTATATAAAACAATATCAATTTTAACGTGATAAGAAACACAAAAGAAATATCAACAAAACAATAAATAGATAAATAAAATTTGTTTAAACTGCAATAAGCGGGTAATCAACTAAGTTTAATATGAGAAACTGTTACGGTAAGAAAGAGCATGTTGGCAATAATTATGGAGGCTGAGCCAGCCCATTGCTCCATTTAAGATTTCAAAAAGTTTTTCCAAAGATAAATAGCTTTCCCGAAAATGCAACCGACGAATTTCTTGTAGAATAGGACAAGCAGCAACGAAATGGTAAATATCTTCATTCACTCTTCCGTTACATAGATCACATAGCTGAGGCAAATCTGATCGATGAGGTATAAAGTTTAAATTTCAAATTTCAACTCTTGCTCTTAAAATAATACCTATAACCGAGGCTGAAAATTCATTACTAAAGTAAGAGACTTCCGATTCCAGTTGGTGGTTTAAATGACTATAAATAGCTCTTCAAGTAGATGAAGATGCTCTGGAAAGATTATCCAGAAACATTTTGTGATCAACTTTTGCAATCACATCAGAAAACTGAGCCTGCCAATTGCTCATATTAGTTTCAGTTAAATTTAAACTTGTTTCGTAAGATATAGCAAGTTCATTCCAGTCTTTAAACGGGGAAGCATTCACTCGAAGTAATTTACTTAAAATGATTTTATGAAGACAAGTTTCACTTCGTTTCATCACTCTAGTAATGAAGTTCGCACTTGCCTTCAAATTTTGTATATTTTGTATATAGGGACTATTCCTGACTCTACATATATGGCGTAGTTGGGTGTTGAGGTAGTCAAACGAAATATCCTCTTAAAAAAGTTCCTTTGCACAGTTTCAAAAGCTTCGAAGTGTGTGTATCCGAAGACTTGAACTCCATATGTCATGCATGCATTTACTGTCGCGTTGAAAACTTTGTACTTGGACGTCAAGTCAACATTTTGGTTCGAAAAAACTTTGGCCACATTATATTAAGTTAGAAAGCTTAAATTGTAGGTCAGGATGACACCCAAATATTTAAACTCCTGTACAACCTCAACGTTTGCATTGTTTAGAGACCATTTTTCTTCCGCTCGTCTTCTTGATTGTCTCTTTTCAAATATTACAATCTTTGTTTTTTGAGTATTAATTTTCAAGCCCCAAGACTCGCAAAATGAACTTAGACGGTTTATTTGCATTTGTAGCGAGAAAGGATTATCAGCAAGCATAACTAAATCGTCCGCGTACAACAGAACTTTGATTATAATGTTAGCAAAACTAACGCCACCCGGAAGAACCTCGCAGACATCATCTATGAACAGGGCAAACAATAATGGACTCAGGATACAACCCTGAGGAACACCTGTAGTTGTTTCAAATCGATTTGATTGACGAAATAAAACTTGCATAGACTTGGAGAAACTTTCGTGACAAACCAATACATGAGAGTTTATATATTAAAGCTTGTCTATTGACTTTATCCTCAATCCATTTTGTGAGCCGATTTAGTAAAAGTTTTTCTTATAGAATTTAAAATTGAAATACCCCTATAATTTTCCGCAGCCTTTTTTTAAAAATGGCAAAAATTAAAGATTCATTGAAACTGTTCGGGACACATCCATCATTATACAATTTGTTATAGAAAGACACGAGGTAGTTTTTAAAATCAATAGTGCTATTTTTATAAAACTCGACTGGAATGCCGTGTATTTGTATAACTGCAGGTTCCAAACACTTCCACTATAAAGTTTTAAAATACCGAATTGATACCTAATGGTGGATAATACCACATCTAATTTTATCTTTTCCAAGCCTTCCGCCCTTTCAAAAGATAATCAGAAGAACCTACCTACATTATGTAGGTATTTGATAATATTTCAGAAAGAATTTTTTTTCAAAAAAAAAAACAACAAATAAAAACACAAAAGAATGAGGCACTTAGAATCGAGTTACTTTATTTTTATCTTTATTTCATATTTCAAAATATCAACCAAAACTTGATTATATTCTATGGATAAAAGAAATTTCTTAAATAGATAATATTTCGAGGTGAAATTCTCAAGGTTTGTTATTTATTTTATTTCATTCATATCATCTTATATTAAATAAAACAATCCTCTTACTTACACACATTCACGCCATCATAATTTTGTGATATTTTTCAGGCATCCCGTGTTGCTGAGATATTTATATACGACCAAAAGAAAAAAACTTCATCGTTTATTTCCCGGCACTCTGCATGAACAAACAACGACATAATGCCAATAGCAATCAATTCGATACAAAAGATTTATTTGATATATTTAAGAAGTATCAAAAAAGTTTTTCATTCCAAAGTAATATTATTTAACATGCCATTGAGTGAGTAGGTGCTATAAGAGCTATTTATAATTATATATACTTACATTTTGTTTTAAAGATATGAATTCACTTTTTGTTTGTTTTTTTTTTTTATGGATTCTTTTAAGGATAAGTAGTAACATTCCGAACAGGATTCCTTACCCATTGCCATTCAGACTTTCAAGTAAAATAATTGTTTCATATTTCAAAATAAAATACAGAGAAATAAAATAATTGAAGGAGAAATTTCATTCATGTGAAAAAATAAACAAATGTAGGTAGGTAGGTAGGTACTCGTGAAGCTTAGAGAGGTCTCTCTGTCTTGTCGAATTATATGTACATAATATACTTTAAAAAAATAACTTACACTTGAGAGAATTATTTGAAATATGAAACTTACCGCAAATATTACTTAGCAACTACAATAAAACAATATATATCTCTTAACTATGTGGATGGAATAGTCTACGTAACACACAAGGTACAAACCCAAACACAAGCACATCCCTCCTTCTTTGACAGTTTTGAATTTTATAAGATTTTCTTGTAAAACACTCGGACAAGGAATATTATAAAGGGAGTATTTAAACTTTATTTTAATTTAATCTGGAGTTATTCCAAAGTTATCTGAAAAGGATACAGTCCAGTCTTTCTCAACAACCAACCCTCTAAAACATTGTGTATCTTTGTGGCCCATTGTTTGCTAAATCTCTTTAAGCCACTTCCACTAAACGAGATGATAAAGAGATACAACTATTTCATCGATTATTTTTTACATTATATTAGTTTAAGAGCTAGTGCCGAAAAATCAACGTCATAACGTGCGAGGATAAATATTTCGGGAATCGACAGCCCTATTGCTAGGTAAGAAAAAATCGCGTTACCTTCCTTCACTGGTTGCTGTTTGAGTTTCGATATCCAAAACAGACATTCTTGCTAGATTTTGATAAAATTTATTTAAGATTGTGAAACTTTTATAGCATTATACCGTTATGTGTGGAAAACGGTAATTTGATTGTGATACTCAATAAAGTGATAACTTTATATGGCTTAGGTAAAAATTTATGACGTATAGTGTAAAAAAAATCTTGGTACTGTTAACTCTCTCACAAACTAGCAAAGATTCTGGAATTTTGTACAAAGATGTATTTATCTGATATTTAATATTTCTATAAATTTCACGTTTTAAAATACAAAAAAAAAAAAAAATAAAAATTAAAAATGAGGAAACACTCAAAGGAAAAAATTAAAAATAGCAAATTATTTCTTACATGTTTTGACAACAAAATTGTCTTAAAGTGATTTTGATCTTATTTTTGTTCCGCTGCTAATCTATTTTTAAAATAATAAAAACCACTCAAGTAAATTTTCAAAAGCGTATGTTGTTTCAAAAACACCATTATTGAGCAGTTTAAAAAAAAACCCGTATGAGGCCCCTATTTTTTCTTACTATCTATCGATTGATACAGTAAATTTTTCAATACAAATTTTTCTATAGCCACTATTGTTTGCGAGAAAAAATTTCTTCACTTCAATGTATCTATTCGAAAAAAATTATTTCCTTATTTTTTTCCTTTTACTTTTCGAAATGTACAACTACTTTTTTCCACATTACCTCACTTTAACCTAATTTCCTGGTGGAGTTTTAAAAAATGAAATTTTATCGGAACCTAACACTATACCACCTATCTTTTGGTGCAATTTGTTTTTACTTGCGATGTAGTACTGGTATATCAAGTTATGGATTCGTACAGAAAAAAAGTTCAGATAACAATCAAACATGACATTACGATGATAGAGAATGAGAAAAAAGTGGGTCCGACAATTCTGTCTGTCTGTCTGTTTGTATGTATCAGAGACCACAGCCTAAACGAATGCGTCGATTTATTTCAAACTTGGTATGTGGTGTTTTTTGAAGAATATCCCCAGACGTTTTTTTGAATTTTTTTTTTGGACCCCAAATAACGGTACCTGTCATATACTGGTTTTAGATAAATTCATTTTTCTCAAAAACGGTGCCTACGATTTTTAATAAAAAAATCATGGTCAGTTTTAAAAATAAGGTCTGTCTTTAAATGGAAACCATTTTTTCAAAAAAAAAACGGTATTAACGGTACCTGCCATAGAACCGTTTTTTTAAATTCTGATTTTCTCCTTCATGAATCAATCAATCTTAACCATTTTTTACATAAATGCTTTTAAGTTGCCGTAATAATATTTAGAAAAAAACCGAAAATTATTTTTTTTGAATTTTTTTTTTGAAAAATCATTTTTTCGAAAACTACTGAATATTTTTTTCAAAATTTAGTTTTTAGATGTTATAAATAATATCGTAAAAATGGCGTACCAAGTTTTTGTTATAAAAGTCCTTGCAAAATTTTATATGGAAAACGATTTTCAATTTTTTTTTCTAAAAATGTATCGTTGTAGAAGAAATCAGATTGCATACTTGGTTTTGAGTTAAAATTCATAGCATAAGGAAGCTGTTTTAGTCATTTTAAAATCGAATTTTATGTTTTTTTTTTTTTTAAACTATAATAAAATTAAACAGTATAAAATTTAAGTGTGTTGTTACTGTTTACCTACTTATGGTGTATTTGAAAAAAAAACAATGTCATTGTTTTTGAAATACTGTCACCTAATATTTAAATAAATCAAGATAAATAAGTCAACGTATTTCATTATACATGTGTTTCGAAGGAATAAAAAGCCTTAAAGATCTTGCAACACACTCGACCTCAATTATACACAGTTCTTAGTTGTAATTAAGTCGTGGATTCATTTATGCAAGGAACTGTTTTTTTAGTACCTACTACATAACCAACAAACACACAAAATAAACGAATTGAAAAGTTAGCCTCCTGTCATAATAATTGTAATGAGGTTTGATATAATTTATTTATATAATATAATGCACATTATACCCAGAGATAACTCATTTATAACTTTTAAAAGTATTTTTTATGTTTGATGCAAAAATAATTGTTCTTTCGGCTGGAAATATCTATTTTTAATTTCCAGTGCTGTATATCCAATACCTATGAAAGCTTTATTATGTAGAAATTCTGAGTTAAATCGTTGATGTATAGGAACTCTCTCTCGAGATTTATTCCTTAGAGGTCCTCTTAAAAGAGCATTTTGGAAAAGATTGTCATCAGAGGGTTGTAAACGCTTATTTGTGTTTTTTTTTTAATGTTTTTTCCTTGAAATATAAAAAAATTAAGGCTGGATTTAGGTATCTATAAGATTCACTTTTTAGATATACCTTTTTTCTGTTGAAGTGTGGATTCCGTAGGTTGTGAGTTGAAAATAAGAATTTCCTATAAAAAATTCCACCCAATTAAATTCTAAGGGGTTTCCTGGAAATGGTTCCAGTATGAAGCAGTTTAATTCGAAGATTACATCCTTAAGACACTAACTACTATAACCTATAGTCCGCAGTAAGATTTTGTGAGAATACCTACCTAATATCAAGAAGCAAGTCAGTATTGTCCGTAGAAAAGTTGGTTTTTAAAACGAAGTAGAAAAAGTAGATAAGAATTTAAAAGTGATATTAGGAATTAATGGGTCTACTTCGATACTAGCCTAAAGTAGGTTTAAAGCCAAAGTTTTAATTTTGAAACTTATATATGAAAAACTGAATTTCTAAAGCAAAATGTTGTCAACAAAATTAGGTAGATGTTAAAAAAATGTTACCGATAGATTTTTGATCCCAATCTTTATCTTTCATGCAAGTTTTTCTTTCTTTTTGTACCGACGAGACGATGTCTGGGGTATACGAACAATTGTAGGCTCTATTTCACCATATAAAATTGGCAGTTTTTTTTTTTATGTATTTACAAAATTGTACTTGTTAGGGTTCTTGTAAGTAATATGTAGGTACTCGTATTATAGCAACCGAAATTCGCAATACCGATATTAGATTTTATCAAATTTTTATGCGATGCTTTATGAAAGATTACTAAAAATGCTTGGAACTTTTCTTTTGCTGTACATTCATAAAAATGAACAAGTGACATTTTATGAATTTATTCAAACTTATAATTGAATGTATGAAACTATTCATTAAATGTATGAAACCGCATTTATTGCATCACAAAAATAAAGTAAAGCAATTTGGGCTTTTTTTTTTGTTAATTTTTTAAATGAAAATCAAATGATTTTTTCTTTGATTCTTAAAGTTTTGAAAAATTAAAACTTGAAACAATCAAACTTCACATAATGAGGGCACTCCCAAACCAATTCTAAGTATAAATACATATGACAGTTACTAGGCCTGCAACGTTAGCTAATTTTTGGACCTAACTGGCAACTAAATGATAACTCTTTTAGACTATTATTATTTGAAAATTATGGTATAAGGGTACTACAGTCCAAAGTTACTCGAAATTACGAAATTATACGTTAAAAATAGCGAGAAAAAAATGCATTTTGCATCAATAGATGTTTTCAATTTTGTATTGTGTCAAAAAGAAACCAACAACGAACCGAAAAATCCAAATCCAACATGCACTAATTTATGATATTTTAAATAAAATTTCGAAATTAGTGTGAGCGTGCGACCTTAAAATTAAGTTCTAACTATTTTTCATATTCAGAATTTTTTTGTGTTTCTTACTCCTCATGTACCTATATACCATATAATTTCAAATAACGTTAGTGTGCAATACTATCTCGGAGTTTCCAGTCAAGTCCAAAAATATAGGGCAGTTGGATGCTCATAAATCATCTTCTACTATTGAAACCATAAGTTCTATGAAAAAAAGCTCCATAACCATTTTTGTGTAGAATTGCATAAGCTACATACCACATTTTTCCTTAAAGTGACAATTATTCAGAAACAGAAAAAATACTTTTCCCCCCCCCCCCCCCACAGAAAAAAATAACGGTCAGAATAAAAAATAGAATTTACTGCATGTACTGAACCATATACTGACAACAACGTATTGTTATTGTTGCTTTCTTCGTTACCGACGAATGGTTTGCATTTTCTTCTA
Organism: Meliscaeva auricollis; assembly: GCA_948107695.1. NCBI lineage: Eukaryota > Metazoa > Arthropoda > Insecta > Diptera > Syrphidae > Meliscaeva > Meliscaeva auricollis. Next base: position 39,173,231 of record OX403616.1, on the reverse strand, counting down.
TAAATTTGTACATAGTTCATATTTACTTTGTGCTGAAATATAACATAAATAAAGTCACATTTTCTGAAAAGATTATCTGGGTACTTGAAAACTGTATTATTATATTATTATTTCAAAAATAAATTTAACAATTTCTTTTCTTTTATTTATGTAAGTTCCAAAGTGTACCATTTTCTTGAAAAAAAAAAAATAATTCAGGTGGTAATTTGCACGTATAAAAAATATTTTTCAGTGATTCTTTTCTTAAAATGGAAAAAACAATCATTGAAAAACAAAAGCAAATTCATACACATTATAAGAAAAGCTTCATAAATTTAATGACTTGATTTTATTAGAAAAAAGGAAACTATTCTTAGAATTTATAAAGGATTTTCCAATAAGAGGTGTTATTTTGATATTCAAAGAAAAATGACATTTTTGGAGATAAATGATCAGATGTTTATTTCATTATAAAGAAAAAGGTATGCCGTTAATAATGAAACACAACATCAGCCAAATGGCCGCCAAGACCACGCTTACAGGACCATATCCTTTTCATGAAATTTTCCATAACCAAATCGCAAAGTGGCTGCCCTATGTCCTCGATAGCCTCACGAATTTCATCTTTGAGGTCTTGAATCGACGCTGGGCTGTTGGCGTAGACCTTATCTTTCACGTGGCCCCAAAGGAAGAAGTCGCAAGGTGTTAAATCACAAGATCTCGATGGCCAATTGTGATCACCTCTTCGAGAAATAACACGGTCCGGAAACTTTTCCCGTAAAAGATCGATGGTTTCATTGCTTGTGTGGCACGTAGCGCCGTCTTGTTGAAAGTAAACGTTGTCCAGATCAATACCATCCAATTCAGGCCATAAAAAATCATTAATCATCTCTCGATAGCGCAATCCATTGACCGTAACTGTTGCTCCAGCCTCATTTTCGAAAAAGTAAGGTCCAATGACCCCGCGGGACCATAAACCGCACCAAACAGTCACGCGTTGAGGATGGAGAGGCTTTTCAACAATAACTCTTGTTTTCCGAGCCCCAGATGCGACAGTTTTGCTTGTTGACGTAGCCTCCGAGGTGGAAATGGGCCTCATGAGTCAAGATGATTTTTCGATGAAATTCCGGTTCCTTTTCATGCATTTCAAGGACCCAATCAGCAAAGACACGACGTTGTTGATGATCAGCCGGCTTGAGTTCTTGTGTTAACTGAACTTTATAAGCCTTAAGACCCAAGTCTTTATGCAAAATACGGTGTAATGGCGTTTGTGGAATGCCTAATTCCAAAGAACGACAAGGAATGGACAAACCTGGGTTTTCTTCAACACTTTGGGCTACAACAGCAATCTTCTCAGTTGTTCTTGAGCGACGTACACGGATTTATTCTTCACATCCATCACTAACTTGTCCCAACAGCTCGAATTTGTCCCCCAATTTCTGTATTGCGGTCCGACAAGGTGCTTCACGACGACCCAATAGTGAATTTTAATAATTTCAATGCGTTGTTGAAGCGTGTATCGTTCCATTTTTATTAATAACGTAGTTTTTACTTGTCAAATGTCAAAAAATGACAGCTTCAAAAGTGACAGCTACCGAAATAGCGGGCTATTCAAAATAACACCTCTTATTGGAAAACCCTTTACTAGAGTTTCTAAAAAAAATAATAAAATCATAAAAACAATGACCGATCTTATCAAATGAATGAAAAATATTATGGATTCCATGAACTTTTGTATAAATTGCATTAAATGACTCATACATTTAATGAAAAAATACATGCTTTAAGCAAACATATTTGATTTTTAATGATTACTTTCCTACATCGAATGAAAAAGTTCATTAATTTTGTGAATTAAAACAAAAAGTTTTCAATGACTGGCGTTCATTGATTTAATGGACGAGTTATACATTTAAAGAATATTTCATAATTTAATAAGCGTATGAACAAATTCATAAAACGTATATTTATGTTTTTTTTTCTTTTGATGAACTCAATTCTTGGACCGTTTGTAATGATTTTTTTTATTAAAAATTATGACGTTTTTTCTTCATATCATGTAGGTACCTTCTTGGTTCAGTGTACCTCTATCACTCATCGAGACATGGGCTTATTTGGGTGGTGGACCTGGCTACTCTTTATGTATAGGTACCTACTGAACTTTCTTACATCTGAAGTTTGTTATTTTTGAAAATTGATTCTAATACCCAAAATCTGCTGCGGACAATCTATCATGTTTATCTGTGTGGGTGAACTTTGAACCATCAAAGAAGTTATTGTTTGAAATGTTGTTTGCATACAGTCTGCAACAAAATTTATTGAGATTTAAAGGGATACCGTTAATAGTTCTTAAATTCATTTAGCTACTTTGGCAAATTTCCAAACAACTTTTAAAATATAGCTTATTTTATTTTTTCATTTCATACAATCACTCGAACCCTTCAAAACAAAAAATATACAAAAGTGTTTGCTCGTACCTAATATAATGTATGCGTGTTAGAAGGTATACTTCTTGTGATTTCGATAGGAATTAAGTACATAAATTTATATATACATACATAATGTATTTACTTTGTTAAGCACCAGGTTTGCCTAGCAACAGTTAATGAGGTGTACATAAACACGCCTCACCAAAAATAAGTAAAGGGAAGTAATCCATTCAATCAAAGGCCACATCTGTTAGCGGTGCGACCATGATAACCAAAACAATTTTTTTTTTCAAGCAGAAGAAGAAGAAAAACAAACAAAAAATAAATTCATTCACCTACGTTTGAACTTGAATACAAAAAATTGCTTTGATATTGTCCTTTTTTTGTTGCTCAGCCTTAAGGGTAAGGGATAAATTATTCTCAACGTGCTGAGCAAGTGGTTGTATGTACGTTTGTGTAATAATCGAATGTTATAAAGTTGTGTCCATATAACCTCAGCCTTTGGATTTTTTTTGTATTCACCAAAAGTATCAACTTGGATTCAATTTTAATGTGCCACCAACTTTTCATAAAAAAATTCACTATATACATACATAAGTAGGTATACTGTGAGGATTTGCAAAAATCTTAAAATTGTAATCGAATATATTACAAAGCTATAAATAAATTCGTTGTCAATCAAAGATGAACAAAATGAAAAGATTTTTTTTTGTATTTTGAGGTTTTTAAGGACGCAGTAAGATCTCTGATATTTTATATTTTTTTTTTTGTTTATAAAATGCTTGGAAGTTGTAAGAAGCCTTATAAAGTTGTAAGATCAAAATAAAATAAAATGCCTCATAGGTTGGTTAATAATAATGTCTCATACATAGAAATTCACACTATTTCCAATATTGCTTTTTTAAAATTTAAAATAAATAATAAACCAATTGACCGATTAAAACAAAAATTTAAGATAAAGTTTATTTTATGACTTTTTTTCGTTAAAGTTGTTCAACTGAAGATTTTTAAATACTATATACCAGTATACTTAGGTGAAGATATTTTAAAGAAAAAAAGTTTTGTTTAGTTTGTTTTTTATTATATTTTCAACGAAAAAAAGCACTAAATTATTATAGGATATGTTAAAAAATAAAATGTACAACTGGGTCGCAAGTACTTGCTCTTATAGATAAAGTAACTATTTATGCTAAGCTTAAAAATTTGTAAATGCAGTTTTATGAAAAAAAAAATCGATTTTCAAATGACTAAAACAGCTTTTTAAATGAATTTAACTTGAAAACAAAGTATGCAATTTGATTTCCCCTTTAATGATGCATTTTTAGAATAAAAATTTTGAAAATCGTTAGAGCCGTTTTTTTTTTTAACTATTTTTTCCATATAAAATTTAGCAAGGACTTTTATAAGAAAAAAATTTTACGCCATTTTTAAGATATTATTAATCAACATCTAAAAATTAAATTTTGAAAAAAAAATATTGAGAAGTTTTTGAAAAAATGATTTTTCAAAAAAAAAAATTTCAACTATTTTTTAAAAATCCAAAAAAATAATTTTCGAAATTTTTTTTACTAAAAACTATTACGGCAACTGAAAAGCTTTCATGTAAAAAATGATTGAAATTGATTGAGTCATGAAGGAGATAATCAGAATTTAAAAAAACGGTTCTATTGCAGGTACCGTTAATAACGGTTTTTGAAAAAAAAATGATTCTCATTTATAGATAGACCTTACTTAAAGAAATGCCAGTGATTTTTTTAATCAAAATCGTAGGCACTGTTTTTGAGAGAAATGAGTTTTTCTAAAACCGGTATATGACAGGTACCGTTATTTGGGGTCCAAAAAAAATTCCAAAAAACGTCTGGGGATATTCTCCAAAAAATGCCACATACCAGGTTTGAAGTAAATCGACCCATCCGTTTAGGCTGTGCTCTCTGATACATACAGACAGACAGACAGACCCACTTTTTTCTCATTCTCTATTATCGTAATGTCATGTTTGATTGTTATCTCAACTTTTTTTTTTGTACAAATGCATAACTTGATATATGGTACCCATATCGCAAGTAAAAAAATGCAAGTTTGTAGTACTCCCCACACAAAAGTGACATTTTTGGAAGGTTATTGTACTAAATGACGAAAAAGGATTGATTCAAAATGGCTGAATTTCGAACTAAGCATAAGCTAAGGTAATCTTCAACTTTTAGCTTTACAGATTCCAATTATCTTGATTCTATCAAAAGTTATCGTGTTTACAAATTTCCAAAGCCAACGACGACGACAACACACCGAGGCCGATGACGAAGACGCCGGCAACGGCACACGCACATAAAAATGACTCTAAAACGTGTTTTCTTTGCATTTCATGATCTTTTATGGTGAAATAGACTAATCTTCTCTCAATCGCTATAGGGTAGAAGGAGGTATTTTCCAGTAGGGTGCCAATCGATTTTTTTCCGTGAAACCAACTCATTGTAAGGTATCGGTTTTTCACTTTATATTATGAGACTCAAACTTGTAAACATGTAAATAAGATCATGAACTGGTTTTGTCATTCTTTTTTGTATAAGATTTTATTTTTTAAAGTTCAATTAAAGATAGCTATAGTTTTAGAAATTTTATTCTTCTAATCGACATCTATTTCTTTATTGTGAAATGTAATGATATAATATCAGAGATATATTCTAAAAGATATTTGTTCATTTTGAAAAGAAGTAGGTCCTTCAAATAAGAGACTTTTAGCTCGGAATATAATATTTATTTAAGGATTTGGGCAAGCTATTGAAAATTGTCAAGTTGTTATGGAGAAGTGGGATACTTTATATAATAGGTGACAAACTTGATACCATAATCACTGTCAATAAGGTTGAGAAAATTAAATGAAAATCCAGAGATAGACATCTTTGTAATATTGGCATTTTCAATAGACTTTTAAATAAATTGGTGGTATGACTATAATTCTTTTTTGCAGTCTCATGATCTGTAACCTAAAAAAAACAAAAAAACATTCTTTAGATATTTTTTACTTGACCCTTATGAACCTTGTTATGGTCCATAAGGTTTACGCCCACAGCAAATTTGACCCTTAGAGCTATTTGCCTAAAAGGAACAAAGACTTTCATTTGTAAGTTAATAAATTATATCAAAATCTAAAAATAAAATTTAAAAAAAAAATTGTTTCTTGTGTCAAAATTCTTCAGCTCCTTATGCTGTAATTTTAGGTATACATAGATAGACAGAATTGCGGGGCCAAATTTTATGCGTATCTGATTGTTATCTTGAGTTTTTACTTGCATTATGGGTTCAAACATACCAAACACGTACCAAGACGTTTTTAGAATTAATTTTGTAGGGCCAAAAAAAAAACGGTACCTGCCATATATCATGCAGCACTGTCTTGGAAAGTACAGGCTTTTGGAAATATGTAAAAACAAAATGGTTTTGAGCCCCTATCGAAAACATTATTTACTTTACCAAAATTACACTGTCCAAATAATAAAAAAAAAATTTGTTTTATAAATTAAGTGTTTACGTTCATTTGTTAAGTTTAGTTTACTTATCGAAAAATATTAAAATTTGAGAGTAGAAAATAGATAAATTCTTAGAATCAGTATCTATCACTTGTTAGAATTAAGTTCCTAAATGAATTAACAAGAAAAAAACCGTTTGGATATTTATATCATGTATTTTTTTCGATTTTTTTGTGCTGTTTTTACAAAAAAATATGTGAATTTCTTATAAAATTTGTATCAAATAATGTAATATCAATTTTTATATTATTTATTTTAAACGGGTCACTAATAATGACAGGTAGATTGATAAAATCTTGAATTACTCCATAAAAACTTAAGATTTTGCTTTTAAAAGTACATTAACTAGCTTTTTCGGAAAAGACTAAGCCATCAAAAAGTTATGGATGTTTTTTAAATGGCTAAAGTGTTCTTATAACTATGTCAATCGGAATTATATAATGTTATATAAATTTACTAATCAAATATAATATATGACTTCATTTTATATATCCTTAAAAAAGTCCGTTTGTAGAAAAGATATCTTTTTTTTACAAACTTTATGATAAAACTCCATATTAAAGCATCAGATTCTGACTAGAAATACTGAAAATGTGCAGCATTCATAGCCCAAAAGCGTTCACGAAAATGACATTCCAAAAAATGATCAAAAATGATCATTTAATTAATAATTTATTATCTTTTTTTTTTACTAACAAAAGCAAATGAAATATTTATGATTTTGCATCATAACATTGTAAAAAACTTTAAATTTGTATTCATACCAAAAAAGGCGTTCCCGAAATTACCTTTAATTAATCTGCGCTTCTTATAATCAAATTTAATTTCAATTACCACTTTAATTTAATTTTTTCATGCAGAAAACTATTTGTGCAATGATAAACCAATTCCATGACACACCCGAAGGACCATTTGTAGCGCCATCTGCACGTTAGATTAATAAAATATTGATGTTCTGACTACAGTCAGATATATTCCTTTTGGGACAACTTTTATTAAAATGGAAATAATGAATCTTCTCATTTTTTCTTAAGACACGTGAGAATCCTTGTAGATAATTTTGCCCTAGGGCTGTTAAGAATAGAGGTAGATAAATTAAATTGATTTTAGTATATTTTTTGGCACTTGAATTTCCGAAGAAAATATTAATTTTATGTAATTTTGATTTTTAAAAAAAGCCTAGACATCAAATTATTCACCTCCATGATTTTGGCCCATAAATAAAAGTAAAGAAGAACTGGTGTTTGGGTTCACATTTGAAGTTAATATTAAAAAAAAAAAATACATGGGAAGCGAAAAGGCCATGACTGTAAATAGAATTGACCTTGAAGATCGTTTGTTAACAGCCACTGGCAATACCTACATCAGTTGAATGTATCTTGCGCAATGCATGTGCAGCCAAATTCTTTAAAAACTAAATTGTCAACAAAAAAAAAAGTGTCACAACCCAACACAACAAGCAACCTAATATTCAATATTTTTTTCTAAAAACGAAACAGTTGTTATTTGTTTTGTTTGGTTTTATAATGAATAATGAGTAGCTTTTGGGTAATAATATAAAAACGTAATAATGGAAATTCCGATGTAGAAGAAAAGAGAAAAACAAAAATAGTTACATAATGCTAATTTATGCTTTATTATCCGACTATCAAAGCAGATTAATAAATAATAATAATTTAAATACAGATGTTTCTTTTAACATATTTTACAAAGTATTGAATGAAGCAATAGAAATGTTCACACCAATAAAAAACATAAATCGTGTAAATATCCTAGTTGGTACTCACGTTCTCTTATTAAATTATTTCAGGATAAAAACCGTTTTCATAAGAGGTACAAACAGATTAACTGTGAAGATGATAAAAACACATTCAAGTATTTGCGTAAAATATGTAAAAAAGAACTACAAATTTGTTATAAAGGGTTTTCCAATAAGAGGTGTTATTTTGAGTAGTCCGCTATTTCGGTAGCTGTCACTTTGGAAGCTGTCATTTTTTAACATTTGACAAGTAGAAACTACGCTATTAATAAAAATGGAACGATAAACGCTCCAACAACGCATTGAAATTATTAAAATTCACTATAAAAATGGTGAAAATTTGGCAGAGACGGTTCGTAAAACTAAAACATTTTTGGATCGTCGTGAAGCGCCTTGTCGGACCGCAATACAGAAATTGGTGGACAAATTCGAGCTGTTGGTACAAGTTAGTGATGTGAAGAATAAAACCCGTGCACGTCGCTCAAGAACAACTGAGAATATTGCTGTTGTAGCCCAAAGTGTTGAAGAAAACCCAAGTTTGTCCATTCCTCGTCGTTCTTTGGAATTAGGCATTCCACAAACGTCATTACACCGTATTTTAAAGACTTGGGTCTTAAGGCTTATAAAGTTCAGTTAACACAAGAACTCAAGCCATCTGATCATCAACAACGTCGTGTCTTTGCTGATTGGGTCTTTGAAATGCATGAAAATGAACCGGAATTTCATCGAAAAATCATCTTGACTGATGAGGCATATTTCCACCTCGGAGGCTACGTCAACAAGCAAAACTGTCGCATCTGGGGCTCGGAAAACCCAAGAGTTATTGTTTAAAAGCCTTTCCATCCTCAACGCGTGACTGTTTGGTGCGGTTTATGGTCCCGCGGGGTCATTGGACCTTACTTTTTCGAAAATGAGGCTGGAGCAACAGTTACGGTCAATGGATTGCGCTATCGAGAGATGATTAATGATTTTTTATGGCCTGAATTGGATGGTATTGATCTGGACAACGTTTACTTTCAACAAGACGGCGCTACGTGCCACACAAGCAATGAAACCATCGATCTTTTACGGGAAAAGTTTCCGGACCGTGTTATCTCTCGAAGAGGTGATCACAATTGGCCACCGAGATCTTGTGATTTAACACCTTGCGACTTCTTCCTTTGGGGCCACGTGAAAGATAAGGTCTACGCCAACAGCCCAGCGTCGATTCAAGACCTCAAAGATGAAATTCGTGAGGCTATCGAGGACATAGGGCAGCCACTTTGCGATTTGGTTATGGAAAATTTCATGAAAATTATATGGTCCTGTAAGCGTGGTCTTGGCGGCCATTTGGCTGATGTGAAAAATAAAAATAAAATAAGACTTTTTAGCTTCATTTCGATATTGCAAGTAATTTAAGATAAGAACTTTGCATAATTACTTCTATGAAAATAGAAAATAGTCACTGAACTGTCAGGCTAACAGTCTTCCAGTTCATATTATCTTCATCGGTTTCTTGAAAGGTTTATGACGATCCCGCGTCTACATAAAGATCTTGACCGATAATAATTATCGGTCGAGATCTTTATGTAGACGCGGGATTAATTTCTAAAATTATGCTAAATTTTCTCGCACGCAATTAATTTATTTAAAAAAAAAAAAAAAACGTGTTAAGCTTGCCAAAAATTGCCATAAATTATATTTAATTTATTATTTAAATAAATTAAATATAATTTCTTGCCTCTCATAGAAATTTAAAAATGCATCGATGTGTGTTAAAAATACTCAAAGAATTAACATGTCCTTGACCCTTTTGATTCAGTGCGTTTGTTTGAACACCACATTTATCCATTTTCCCCAGAAAATCAGTGAACTTGTTGGTTTAATTTTTTGTATATTCATCATGGACTCTTTTCATTATTTCTCCTTTGTTATCTTGGATTTTTATTTCACAATTTATTCACGAATGGCTAACCAAAAAGCACCTGAGCTCCTTTTAATATTCTTAGCACCTCATAATACCTACTGCTCAGTGTTTGCAAATTTGCGTTTGAAATTTCTTCTGCAAGAATGAATGCACACGGACTGTGCAAAACCAAATAAAATGCTAGAAGGAACATCAAGATGGTGGTCATGTGAAAAAAAAAAAAAAATGAAAAAAAAAACTAAATGTTCAAGCAAAACTATTAACCCACAATTCGTATAATCGTATTAATTGCCATCTCAAGTCTACCACAGTATTAAAATATCGTCAACAATTAAAACCGCACCATCATCTATCTATCTTATATGTTTTTACCACACAAAAACCAATTTGCATTTAATCGAATGTTTTGCCGAGTACGACAGCTTTAATTACATTTTTGCGGTCTAGCACTCCTAACTCTTAACGACCTGGTCAAAACCCTTGTCACGTTTCGTCGACGGCGACTACGACGACGATGACGACGGTTGTCTTTTACTTTTTCACTTGGAAAAAATGCTGAATAAGAAAACGAAGGCTTGTTTTAGTTATTATTTTATTTTTATTTCTTTCTGCTATGAATTACATGAGTAGCTGCTATCCTTTTTCGGTAGATATTAGACAACGAAAAAATTAACTGCCCTCTAAAGGCCAATCTAGCTATTTTTTTATTTTATTTTTCTTTGAAATAAGTGGTTTCCCGGTTGACACATTTCCTGGGCACATTTTAATTAGTTGAATATTATGAATGAGGATTTTAAAATATGAGGCATGAGAGGAATTCTTTTTTTTTTTTTTTTTTTTTTTTTCATTGCAACATAAAAAACGATTTGCCTAAATTTCTAAAATGCAAATTAAATTTCAAAAACCACCCGTCCAGCAGAGGGTATACCACAAACCGGTTGGAGAGGACATGACCTAAAAAAAAAAAAAAAACAGCTTCTATGGGGTACTTTTGAAGCTGGTTCTGGTCCTGATTTACAACCAAAACGTGTGTGCGTCTTTTTAAACAAAAACCTTTCGTTGTCATTTTTGTAAATTTGGGTCGTTTTGTATTTGAGGCATATAAATCATACCAGTTGGTATACCTGCCCAAAAGCATGTGCGCCGATTTGAGTACATTCCCAATACTACCCACCAGGGGCGTATTTGTTAAAATTATAACAGAAAATGCTTCTTTTGATTTGCTGTTAATGAATTTAGTAGCGATATTTCTTGCGATGATAAAAAATTATTCACAGCCAGTTTGACTTGAGGTTTGAATGAAACAACAGCAAGCTTATAGACTGAAGTTATAGCTTTTTCAAAAACTGCTTCATCCCATCGTTTTTTGTTAAAAATTTATATCTTTTTATAGTTAAAAAACAACAGTAAGAATAAATAAATATAAGGTTTCTCCCTCATTGCCAGAAATAAAATAAATAAAAAAGAGCAAACAAAAGCATTTCGCTTCAGACCAAACAAAAAATAAGACTTTCAAAATCAAAAAAAAACAGACCTTTTGTGCTTTATTTTGGTTCGGCTAGACGCAAAAAAATGTAATCTATGAAAAAACACTCATACGCCCCAGTGCACCAAAATACTTTGATGGTTGAGTAGACTTTTCTTTACTTATACTCGTCCTCTAGTAGGTATGTATACTTTTTAACATGACTTTCGATGTGTAGTACAGAGATGTTTGTATTAACTTTACTTCATAATTATTTGTGTAAACATAAAATGTCTTACCACTTTTGGTCACTGTTCTTTACTCCAGCCAATCCGTCTTTTGACATGGCGAAAATAGGCACTTTCAGTTTTTACTTTGTTTTTTCATCGAAAGATCGAAGTTCATTTGAAATGTTACCACCAGACATCTTTTCTTACCAAAATTATGCACAAAAATGCATTTTTTCTGTTTTTTTTTTGCGAATATTTCAGTTGCAGTAAAAAAACTCATTATTAAAATGACATAAACAACTTTTTAATTTATTTTAAGCTCTAAATTAAGTATGCCATTTGATTTATTAAAAAAATGATACATTTTTAGAAAAAAAAAAAAATAAAAACCTAAAGGCCGTTTAAGAAAAAAATATTTTTTTTTTTGAAATCCAATAATAATTTTTTTTGGAAAATTTTTATATTAAATAATTTAATAATTGCTAAGGAGCTTTGTATTAAAATAAAATCCACGACTGGATCTCACGAACTTGTTTATGTAGTCCAAGGCTATTATGTATTAACTTAGATTGAAAATATAAGCTTTTGGTTTTTTTCGAAAAATTATTTTTTTCTTTTTTTGGTTTTTTTTCGAACAATTATTTTTCTCGATTATGGGTCAGTGAATTTTTTTCAAAATTATGATGTTAATCAATAATGATATTTAAAAAATTTTTTTGTTTTGAAAACTCGTTTGAAAAATTTTTCAAAACATTATTAAAAAAACCACTCGAACGATTAAAATAAAATACTAAAAATGTATCTTTTTTCTTATCCGTCCACGCGTTTGGCCAGTGGAAATGTGAACAGATGGACGCACAGCCGCACAGGCGCACAAACCGATGGACGACATGAAGAAAACCATTTATTCGGCCTTCTCCATCATCGTTATGTTGGTTTTTGATCAAAACCTCAATTTTTTTTTTGACACGAAACCAATACTTGGCCTATAGAGCAAGTAAAAATCATTAAAATTGTTTCAGTCCTTTAAGAGTAAGTCAAAAATGAAACAAACGGTTCTATGTACCATTTCTCTCATTTTTAAAGAATGACCATACTAAGAACTAGTCTCAAAAATTTAAGTCGAAATCCTTTTAGCGGTTTTTGAAAAAAGTTAACTTTTCCTTAAGGTTATATAGCAAGTACCGTTAGTTTTGGTCCAAAAAAAAAAACATTTTCCCCATTAGGAAATCACCAAAGAACCTTAACCGCCAAATTTGAAAAAAAACAGACAGATGGAAAGGTAGAGTTGCGAGACCCACTTTTTCGCATTCTCCATCATCGTAATTACATACATGCCTGATTGTAATCTCGAGTTTGATTTTTTTACGTATCAAAAAAATGCCATAAAGTTCCAATATCGCAAGTCAAAAATAGCTCTTTACGAGTAATATTAGGCGAATTACATACCAAAGATTGAACCAGGCATGTTGTAGCGAAAACACAAGCAAAAAATTTGTTTTTGGTGAATATGTCGGCTTCAACATGTTGCATTGGCATTAACCTTCCGATCACAACAGGGTTGCTATACCACCCCAGGCATTTGTATTTTAACTGTAGTTTTAGTTCTGCTTTATTCCCCTTTCTCCCGTTCTATGTATTTGTCGTTTAATATCTCATGTGTCAGTTGCTGATGAGTAGTAGTCCTCGCAAAAGGTTATATTTTTTGAGTGCGAGGGTAAAAGGTATGCATTGGGGTTGTATAGCACCCCATGTTGTGTTCCACGTATGTGAAATTTTTTAGGAATAAAGGGGGTTAAGGACACTCCAAGGAGTCCAATGAAGGTGAGCCCCCTCCGAAACAGGATGCAAGGCAATCAGGATGCGCAATTTGTCCAAGAAAACAAGACCGCAAAAGCAAGATTGCGTATCTTAAATGCCAATGTCCTGTATGCCCTGAACACAGGAAAGAGATTTGTGTTGATTGTATTTAAGTTTATTTTTTTTATAAATATATTTATTTTTTTATGAATTAAGTTTTTTTCTGTTTTTGCGAAAGTATATGAATTGTTATGTTTGAATAAAATATTTATGTTGCCCTTGAAAGTATTTTTTTTTTAAATTTATTCCTGGTTGGGGTGTTTTGTCACCCCTGTTGTGGTTTATGTATATTTTAAATGTGTTGTGATCGGAAGGTTAAATAAGAACACAAATTGTTTTTTTTAAACATTTTCTATAACAAAAACACAGTTTTTATTTATTTATTTAAATATCATATTCTCCAAACAATTTTTAATTATCTTATTTTTAATTTATTTCTTACAGTGTATTAAAGAGAATAGTTTGTTGTATTTGAATTTTAAATGAAAATTGAAATAATGCCACATTTACAGATTTTATTGTATGTGGGGTGGTCATATTAAAAATAACGATGTATGATAAAAGTAATTTGAGTGTTAACGACTAAAACGGATTTGAAAATTACACAAGAATATTTGAATAATTAAAACTGTTTTTAAGTATAGAACGGATGCATTTTTATAAAAAGAAGTTGAACTTAAATCAAAATACTTTCGTTTTTTGCATTATGGCATAGTGGAGCTAGATATTCGCAAAAATCAAAAAAATGGTCACAAAGGTATTATTGTGCATAACTTTGGTAAATAGAATCTTTATCGAGCCGTGAAAAAAAAGCTGCCTCTGCGCTCAATTTTAGGCACTTTTTTACGACGTTTAGACGGAAGTAAAACTCATTCTTAATAAAAACAAATTTGAGAATTGATTCGAAATCAGCACATCAGATTCCCAAACCTACCTAGAAAATTATTATCTGATGGTTGCGACAACCAATATTTTAATAACTATAAGCTCTGAAACATTCTCTCTTTCTCCAGTTACTACTAGTCCATCACTGTAGGAACTAAAAAAAAGAAAAAATATTATTAAAAATTAGTATTCCAGATGTAACTCAAATGAAAGTTTTAGTTACTGCTGAGATAGGTCTTTAGAGACATAAAGAAACATGGGCTGAGATTACTGTTTGGAATGATTTATCCTCATCTAATTACCACCGTATTATTTAATAGCTATACCTACCCCAAAAAATCCCTCAACCCACATAGAAAAAAAGGGTGTTATAACCGGTGTCCTATTGAAAAACGTCGGTTAACACCGAGATTATGTTTGAGTGTGGGAGAGGAATTAGTAGACAAACATATACAAACTTACATATGTTTTTTGTACACCAAATGGGAGTGGTATACCTACCATTTTATTCAAGTTAAATCTTCATTTGCAAAGGATTATGACTGTATGTATAGAAAATGTAATGTATATGTTTGTATGATGCATGATGGTGAGACGTGTACGAGAACCACCAGAAGTGGACACGAAATTGTCCTTTTAAAAATTAAAATGACTTTTATGTGACAGACAGATGTCACAAAAAAGGATAAAGTTGATACACAAGACACAAGTAGAAAAACACATTTGTTTTTTTTTTTTTCATTTTCTGCTGCTGATCAGCACAATTATTTTAGTCTTTCTATATGGGCTGCAGTTTAAAGTACTTATATGTGTCAAGAGGAGTGCATTACTTCCATAAAAGGATCGAAGTATACACTCAGAAAAAAGCTTATCGAATAGTGATTTTATTTATTATTACGTTTAGAATAGTGCCTACCTACCTGTTAAATACACAAAATAAATAGACAATGCAAACTCTACAAAACAACGAAGGTAACCTAGTCACCAATGCGCTGCTGGATATTTATAATAGATTACACTGGTCTACAGCAATACAGCTGATTTTGTCCTTCACATAACTTTTAAAATTACATAAGATTGGGCTGTACTGAATTTAAAACTGATTTCAGGAAAATTCTTTTTTTGTAAGGACAAAAATAGGTTAACACATAAATTTATTTGTTATTTTCTCTTCTTTTATTCTGCATAAACCGTTTTAACGAAAAATGTTAAAATTTTTAACTATACGTTTGGTGTAAAAAGTAAAAGGCAATCATTTGGAAGTTATTCGATGATTTCTTACGTTTACTGCGTCAATTTTTTGTGGAAAGCTTAATATTTGGGCTGAGCACAAAAAAAAAAACAAAGTTATTCATTTGAGAACTATTACTTAAGAACTTTCCACTTCTTAATATGTTTTTCCTGGAATACAGAAAATTTGTTATATATTTGCGCGGAAACGAATTTAAAATAAAATCAAAATGATTTAGAAAAATAAAATGGCCATTTCATTAATAGTTTTGTAATAATTCATTTTCCACTAAAAAAAATCGACCTTTAATATACAAAAAAAACTGATTTTTGACATGTTTATGCTATCATATCTCGAAAACGTATTTTGAACCTCAGATTCGAGTTCATGGAGACATGGTTAGGTTAGGTTAGGTTAAAGTGGTTGTCATTAAAGCTATCTGACACACTTAGACCAATAGAGGTCCATTGTGATACCACGAACTATAGTGAATAAAAAGTTCTCTACTAGTTAAAACCATTTAGAGGTTCTAATGAAGAGAGTGAGACTACTAATGTCTGTGTTTGAGAGATCGCTAGGTTCACTATAGAAGTAGTCTCCTAAATGAAGTTTGCGTCTATAGGAGAGAGCAGGGCATGTACAGAGAAGATGTGAAATTGTTTCTTCCTCTTCTTCGTCAAAACAGCTCCTGCAGAAATCATTTTATAGTACACCGAGTCATGCCGCGTGTCTACCAATAAGACAGTGTCCCGTTATGACACCTATTACAGAGCTGATTTGAGATCTGCTGAGGGACAGAAGGCAATTTGACCGTTTCTAATCTAGTTTGGGCCATATTCGTTTGGTCGCTGTACACGTAGTAGTGTTAAGCCATCTTGTATTTGATTGTTCCAAAGCGATTCGTGTTTCAGCAGTAGTTTAATTGTAGCTATGGGAATACCTATATTTGCCTTGTTGGGCAGGATAGGCATTTCCGTTCCAATTCTGGCAAGTTCATCGGCTTTGCAATTCCCCGGAATGTCCCGGTGTCCCGGCACCCAGATAAGGTTAATATCAAACTGTTTGGCTATCTCCGTTAGAGACGATCGACAGTCTTGGGCTGTGATGGAGTCTGAGGAGACTGATACAAGGGATTTCAAAGCAGGCTGACTATCTGAGAAGATGCGGATATCCGAACTGGATATCACGTTTTCGTTAAGCCAGGACAAGACTTCCTTTTTCGCCAGAATTTCCACTTGGAGAGACTAAGGTTTAGTCTATCTGAGTACACTCCACCACCCAGTATTGATTCATTTTCTAAGAAAGCCTCTTCCTCCCAAACTGACCTTGTGGGAATGGTGACTTCAATGTTTTTGTCGAAAGCTAGAACAGGAGTGATGTAGTCGGAATGATTTGGGAATGTCCCGAACAAGTTCAGAATAATGGTGTGGCCAATAGAGTTATTGGTCCATTGAGAGATGGCTTTGAGGCGGAAGGCTGTGTTCGCTGCCGCTTGTTTGCCATATATGTCATTCATGTAAAGAGAAGAAGAAAGAGAGTTATATAGCAAAAACATACCCTATCAACTGTACATAAATATCCAATATCGCTACCTGGCATAGAAAGGGTTGAAGAAACTATACAAAAGCTTAGGAACAACAAAGCTGCAATATGGAAATAGCCTTCCTATGGAACTCCTCAAGCAGCTGCCAAGATCCTTTCAAACGTAGTTTCTGGTACGTACTAATAAATTTAGTAGGACGTACTGGACTAGAGTGTCTTTTGGGCAAGTGGGTTGATCCACCAAAGACTAAAGACAAATCAAATCAATCGTCAACTTTTTTGGTTAGAAAAATTGATATTTTGCTGAAAAAAAAAAATTTATAAGTAAAAACTATTTCAATGTACGTTAAAAGGAAATTTTATCAAGCATAACTTTTTTTTGAAAAAGATAAAAAACAAAATCAAAAAAATTAGTTTTTGGCATTTTTCACTAGATTTTTAAGGTTATATAGAAAAATTATGTAAACAAAAGTTGTAGATCTTTTCAACACCTACAACTCTTGCCATAAGCTTTTTTTTGCTTCGAGGCCTACTTTGGATAGAAATAGTAAAAAAACCACGATTTTTGATAACCCCCTTTCCCCAAATTTGTTGGTGAGGAATTCATGTTTCCCATTTTAGATAGCATTTATCATAAATTTTTCCTCTAATAATTTTTTCAAATTTTTCCCTCTGTAAACTGGATTGGCACTGGCCTATTGGCAATTGCGAACTTCTTGTCACGGGACAAGAAATTAATGTTTTAAGCTCATTAGCCGCAGGCACCAAGATTCTGGAATCGGAATTCACAACTCATGCTTGTTATTAAGAAAATACTTTTCCATTTTGTATTAATAAGTTCTTTTTTTTCAGTGCATAATGTAGGTAAAGAGAAAAATCCTGTCATTTAGAGTTGTGTATAGCAGATTTCTAGATGGACACAATAAGGCAATATAGCTATTGGAAGAAGTCGCAATTAAAATCTAGTTCAAATGTATTTTAAATGTTCCCATGTTAAGGATATTGCAGACGGACAGACAGGCAGAGGATATCCTGGTTTTCACTCTAAAGCTCCTTCCGAAGCCTAACACGATGTCCACTATAGTACACTCTTTATTCGGCTGTATATAGAAGAGGTCCAAAATGGTGGATGGTCAAAGTAGTTGTGCCACTGCAGCTTTATGAGGATATGGCCATTTCCCATTTAATATGGAATAGCGTCCTTCTGTCGTCCTTTTGTTGACCAAGAATTTGTTTACTCATCATCATTGTACTACATGAACAGGCGGAGAATGAAAAGAGACAAAAAGTTTATAGCTATATAATGTTTTCTATTGTAATAACCCTATTTGTGACAATATCCCTATACGGATCCAGAGGCTCCCTGAGGCTTTTGTGAATTTGTATCCTTGGAGAAGTGAATTTCATATTTCTTGTTTTTCTTTTCTGGTGCTGTGCAAACAACGACAGAAGATCCGACATTTATGCTTCCTGAATACGTAAAATGAAATGCGACACAGTTGTAGTAGATTTTTTCTATCTCTGACTGTTATGTTTAAAGATATACATACATGAATTTGTAAGGAAGATACATACATACATAATGATAGTACTTTGGGTGTGAATGAAGGTCGAAGGGGCCTTGTTAGAGGAACGTGGCCACGTGGGTGTGAGTAGGTGCTGGGTGGGTATTTAAAGAAACCATCCTCTGATATGAAATGATATTTGGGATGGATGGACAATATTGAAGATGACATTCATGTACCATTCATGGATCTCCCAGAAATATATATGTACATACGCTTGAATGTATGTGTACTGTTGGTAGTTGTTGGTTGCCTAATTGGATGTAGAGCCATGAAAATGATGGTTCCATGGCCCATGCTAAAGCAATTCAAGTTTATTAATGGAAATTACACTGGCATAACTTCTGTTTTCTTCATTCAAAGCTCCAGGCAGGCAGACTTTTGGTATCTAGCTATATATTTATCAATACAGTTTTTTTTTATGTTGAATCGTACTGCATAACTTATTTGAAAGAAGAAAAAAAAAAAAAAAAAATTGGACTAAAAACAAGATAAGAGTTTTTTTGTATAAAAATAACAACACTATAGAAGGAGTTATTTAAAATAATGAAAAGAAAAAAAACAGTTTGTATAGAAACATCAAGAACCCATCTGTTTCGTGGATAAAGTTTAAGTAGGTAAAAACTAATAAATCACTTGCCACAGACAGGAGCAGTGAAGGAAATAAATTTTGTTACATAGTAGGTAGATATCTTTTTTTTTTTTTAATTTTTGTCTACCTCTAGACGAAGGTAGAATATATAACTTTACTGAAATATGTTCATACACACATATAAAGGAGGCTAATTCACGATGTTTGACAAGGTAAGATGTTGGTGAAGATTTTCATTTAAGATTGGGCTTAACTTCAATGTAATGATGAAAGAGTTTTGTTATAAAATAGGTAGAAGATGAAAGATGCGATATTTTGAATTTGATTTATTTTCAAATTTTCTATTTTACCTTTAATGTTGAAATTGAATGGAAGATGTTCTTAAAAAATGTGGCAAAACTTGAAACCTTTGTAACAGAAGTGAACATTTCTGTGATGATTTATCCAGAATATTATAACCTGAGAAAGTATTCAGAAGAAGGCTTTTTAACATCCAATTTTATGGAGAATATTTCAGGTTTAATTACATAGGTACTTCTTTTTATTTCATTTCAAGCTATTGTATTTTCAAATAACGTCAGATTCCAAACTTTTTATGCATCTTAATATATCAGGTGTGCCTGACGTTGAAAACGGAGAATGATGATCAGGGATAGCATATTGCTCACTTTGCCTTTTTTGCGCAGTCGTATGACGATATAGATTTTATTTTGCCTTTTCTTTCGTTTTTGTCTTTTTTTACTGGACAATGGATGCTGATTTTACTGGACAATGGGTGCTGAAAACAGAGTGATCTTTGGCAATGCCGAGTTTTTCAATTGGGTTCAACTTCATTTCTGCTGATGTAGAGGAGTCAGTAGTTGTTGTTGCCTGAAATATAAATAAAAGTGTGTAAGCGCTTCAGAAATTATACTTCCTTATCACATATAATTATTTAAAGGGTGATTTTTTAAGAGGCTTAGAACTTAAAAAAAAAAAAAACACAAAAAATTCGAAAAAATGAATGAAATATTTATTTGAATCGATAGTTTGAACCTTGCAATTTAATGTTTAAAGATAATTTCATGCAAATGTTGACCGCGGCTGCGTCTCAGGTAGCCCATCTGCTGAGTCCAATTTTGGCATACTCTTTCACACATATCGGCCGGTATCTCACGAATGAATGCATGGATGTTGGCTTCCAGTGCTTCAATCGAAGCGGGCTTGTCCCTATAGACATTAGCCTTGACATACCCCCACAAAAAATAATCTAATGGTGTCAAATCGCACGATCTAGGCGGCCCGAAACGTGAAATTAACTGTTCACCAAACCCGCCTCGCAATTGCGCCATTGTTTCGCGTGCTGTGTGGCATGTGGCACCGTCTTTCTGAAACCACATATCATGCAAGTCAAGAACTTCCATTTCGGGCAAAAAAAGTTTGTTATCATCGCTCGGTAGCGTTCACCATTGACAGTAACGCTGCGATTCGCATCATCTTTGAAGAAATATGGCCCAATAATGCCGCCGGCCCATAAACCGCACCAAACAGTGGCTTTTTCGGGATGCATTGGTAGCTGTTGCAATGTTTCTGGCTGATCTTCCCTCCAAATGCGGCAATTTTGCTTATTTACGTACCCATTCAACCAAAAATGAGCCTCATCGCTGAACACAATTTTTCGATAAAAAAGCGGATCCTCGGCCAGCTTTCCAAGAGCCCATTCACCAAAAATTCGGCGTTGTGGTAGGTCGGCTGGCTTTAGTTCTTGCACCAGCTGTATCTTAAAAGGCTTTACGCCCAAATCCTTCCGCAAAATTTTCCACGTAGTGCTGTAACAAAGGCCTAACTTCTGGGAACGGCGCCGAATCGACATTTCGCGGTCTTCTGTCACACTAGCTATTACGGCCGGTATATTTTCTTCACTACGCACAGTACGTAAACGTGTTGGTGGTTTAATGTCCAACAAAGTAAATTTGGTGCGAAATTTGGTCACAATCTTCCGAATAGACTGCTCAGAAGGTCGAGAATGCCGACCATAAAATGGAAGCAGTGCGCGATGAACATTTCGAACCGAGCACGAATTTTGATAGTAAAATTCAATAATTTGCAAGCGCTGTTCATTTGTAAGACGATCCATGGTTAAATTGCAAACCAAACTGAAGCTGTTTGACAGTGACACAAGGTACTAAACACACGTCAGCTGTCAAAACCAGTGTTGCCAAAACCAAACCAGCTAAAAAATCACCCGTTATATAAAGTATCTTATAACATTTATTTGTTTTTGATTTCTATTAAAATCTTAACCTTTCCATTGATACCTCAACTTCAAAGATCGATTCCGTTTTACGAAAGTTTCGAGCTATTTTTTGTACGTGAAAAGTTAGTGAAAAATTCACTATACTTAACTTTTCACGTAAAAAAAATTGCCTACGAAATCAAGTTTACAATATATTTTTGATACTAGCTATTTATTTATATTTCGAAGCATCTGAATATCATATTGCAACTAATTTTTAACCAAAATAATTGTTTACATTTTTGGTATAGTTTTTGGGAAATTTCAAATTTAAATTATTTAACAGGTATAAAAAATGCATTTTGTTCTATGTTTCTTCTGTAATATATTATTAACAGTCTTTGATTTTTATTTAATCAATATACATTGTATGACATTGCTTAAGCGCATAGAAAATCATGAAGTTATGATGAGAAAAACTTTAAAAACATCAAATTCTTAAGTTATGTATTTTGTATGCATTCCTTCAAAATATATTTTCACTAAATGACCTTTGTGGCAATGTTTTATAAAATAATTGTCCAATATTTTTTAAGCAAAATATAGTCTGTCATTTTATCTAATAGAATCTATTTCAATTATAAAAATCCTGCAATCACAAATAAAGTTACAGATATTTCAATGCAATGGAAACGACTTTTTTTGAAACTTTTTTGAAAGTTTCCTTTCTGAAATCTTTAAAAATGCATTAAAATGTTTTAAAATTTATACTGCATATTAAAACTCTTGTAATAACAATATTGTAGTACTATGTTGTTTCATGAAATTCAAACAAATTTCATACCACTTTGTAAAAAGAAATAGGAAACAACAATTGATTTTGCCTTGAAACACCTTTTAAACAAGAAAAAAAGAAAGTTTTTTTTTTTTTTAAGCTTATCACCTCAAACATTTTTAAAGATTATGGTACCTTCCTTCACTGGTGGTTGTTTGAGTTCCGACGACCAAGGAAGACTTACTTGCTAGATTTTGATGAACCTTAATTCAACAGTTTTACTGTGAAAATTGTATATCATGTAGCGTTAAGTGTGATTTCAAATTAAAGACAATTTTACTGTTGGTAAAAATTAATGACACACCGTATAAAAAAAAACTCTTTTTAGTTTCTTACCGTTAACTTCGCCCACAGACTAATTTTTTACAAAAATGTATTTATTTAAGGGCTGTGTAAATTTTAAGTTCCAACATAAAAAAAAAAAAAATTAACACTAAAAAAACTGTTTAAAATGCTCAAAAAACTTGGACCCAAATATTGAAATAAATTTATTGTGTGTGCAAAATAAAAACAAATAAACCCAGAATAAAATGTAAGCGTGTTGTTACTTTTAACCTACCTATACTTATAGAGTCGGGGTGAAAAAACCAGTAATAATGAACTGAAAAAGTCTATGTATTATTACTGGTTGAATATTTTTATAAACGCTGCGTCGGTGAAAAAGTATAACTTCAAAAAAAAAAAAAAAATTATCTTCTATTTTATTTGCAACTAGTTTATATTTATACAAGATTGCATTCCATTGGTTCCGAAAACTCTTTTGAATCCCTTTCTTACGGCAGTCAGTTAAAAAAAATCCAGTTAACTGCGTACTTTCTTCAGTAAAATTTAAAAGTCTTATATTGTTTTCTTAGCTTTTTTTAACGAAAATCTAATTTTTTTCCAAAAAAAAAACACAAAGAGTATGAATACCTACAAATCAAATCTATTCAATAATAATCAATAAATATTTATTGCCTATGATGATTAACAAATATATTTTATCAAACTAAGTCAAAGTTACATTATAACATTACCCTTTTTGGAAAAAACGAGTTCCATATATTGCATAGAACTATAGAACTATGATAGACAAATTTATATGGTTAAATATGAATTTCATTTATATTAAATATTAATTAAATATTTTAAAATACAATATTTAGATGCTTTTATAATTTTTAATATTTTTTTTTTCTATTTTTAGGTAAGTGCATCCTTTGTTTAGCAGTTAAAGGTAGAAGCGTATTATTTTGTATCTGTAAGTACATTTTGGAATTTTGGAACAAATTTCACATATTTTTTCCAGTAAGTACATTATAATGAAATAGAGGACCATTCAGATGTTCACATCTACGATCATTTTCTAGCTTAAATAATTAGAAAGAAAGATTACCTAAATGGTAGAATAAACATTTAGTAATGCACCATTTCATGTTTCATGTTTTTCCTTGTGAGAATATGACAACTAAACTGCAACGGATTTGTATAATTTTGGCTTTATTTAAAAGGTACAAGCAGTCTCCCTAAATAACTCAATTACAGTTATCTATGATTTTGCGGTCAAATTTTGACCTTTTGACCTTCTTTTAAAAACACACCATTGACTAAATGACAGAATAATTTCAGAAAAGTTGTTAAAATATTTAAGCATTATAGATTGGATCCACGTTTTATTAAATAAAAATTCCTAAAAATGACTATTAAAACATAATCTAAACTCAATTGCCTGTCACAAAAATTATCAATTGTAATTTGTGTTTTTTATTCTGTCAGCTGTAACTACAATTAGTCAGAAAATTCGTGACAAATCTTTAAAAAATTACTTTAGGTGTGTTTGATGATGAAAATCTGGATCAGAACAGAGCATCAATCAACTGTGAACAATCAAATCAGCTGATGTTTGACGTTTTTCAAGAACTTGATCGATCTCAAAAGTAGGGGCAAAAAATGTTACCTTAAGCTGTTCTTAAAATTTCATTGAACACAAAGTGACAAATTGTAGAATAGTTCGGAACAATGTTTTTTTCTGATCTTTTGTGTTCTTTTCTGTCCGGAACAGATTTATTAAACACACTTATTGTCATGACGGTTTTTGTGTGATCAAAAAACATGACAGTTGTCGGTAATTTTCCGACAATTCTAAAAATTTGTCAAATTATTAATGGGGTAGATATTAGATATTCACCCTTATTCCGCAAGGCGTTTGCGCTAAAACGCCATATGCTCTAAAAGCAACATTTGACCCAATAATGTGTCACATGTTGCAATGTTTATAAAATAGAAACCTGGACCTAAAACAGTAAGCTCGAGTTGAGATATCTGCAAAAAATATTAAAAAAAAAAAAAATTATTCTACCACGTCAGGTTTTTGATTATTATTTTGCTGACCAATATGTGTAATCAATATAGAACAGGAATATGTCCTATTCTACGATTTCTAAAAAAATCCTTAATTGTGAGATTTTGCCTTAAAAATCGTGATATTGATCTAATTTTTGAATGTTTTGCTTGGATGTTGACACACTAATAGTAAACAATAAAAATATGTAATTGAAGGGTGCGCTGGAAAATGGCTTAAGTCCATTTAAGCCTATTCCTAGAAAAACACAATCTAAAATTTATTTTTTCATAAAACTTAGACCCGTTTTTTCACCCAAAGTTGAACATAACTTGAGGATTTTTACTTTCAACTTGTGAATTTGTTTTTGTTGACTTAAAGCTTATGTTATCAACTCTTGATCAAGTTGATCATATTTATATTTTCTCAACTCCCGGAAAAAGTAGAAGTTAGAAAATTCAAAATCTTCAAAACTTCAACAAACATACAGATATTATTTTTTTCTATAAAAGAAAGTTCTTTCAATTTATTTATATCCAAAAAATAAAAAAAATAAAGCTTTATTGTTTTGAAGAAATTATTTCAAGAAATTTTCAAAATCAAAAGTTGGAGTTGAGTTTTAACTCTTGAGTTCAAGGTCAACTTGAGAGTTTGCTTCAAGTATGTAAAAAAAAATGGCCTTAGTACTAAAGGCACACCTCGCTTTTAGAAGAAAGAAGTAAATTGGTTTTCTAAAATTAAGGATATCTACCCTGAGACAGTAGGTATACTTAATAAATACTATGAGACCCCATTATTAGTTTTATTTCGACACTAAGTGAGCATGTACCGTATTTCTCCTGGATTCTTCAATTTCGTTTTCAGCCTATCTTGCAAGTAGGTACATGTTTCAATTGAAAAATACATTCTCAATCCCATTGAATAACAATTAATTGCTATTTGCAAAAAAATAAATCTAACCGAGCAACATTTTAGTTTCAAAACTTTTCATTGAATGTTTTTTAATGTCAATTTTGGCGGCAAAATAATAACTTCTCTAAGGCGAAAAAATGTGCAGGTTCAGTATAGGCTACCACTATCATTATTTTAAATTTATTGCAATCGGTTATCCGGTCTAGAGATCTCAATCAAAACTATAGCTAACAGCTTTTTAAGTCATTACTCATATCGGGTCTTTTTGTGGGGAGTTTTCAGATTAGAAAAACAAACATAAAATACAACAGCAATTTCTCCAAAAATGGTTCGCATTTAGCTTGAATTCTAATAAGCGGATTTTCACAGTTGAGTTGAGATATCTAGTCCTCGGAAAAAGGACAGCTATCTGTTTTTGTATTAAGAATGCCAATTGAAGTGGATTTGTCTTTCCCAGAATTATCACGCTTTTCAACTAAGTAGGTTCCCAAAAAATCATAGAATGCCGTAAAAGTAACCTGACAGACTTATACACATTTTAAATATGACTCTACTCACATTTTGTTTATCACTTCACTCCCAAAATCAGCTGCCACAAACTCTGTAACTACCCTAAACTGTCGTTTGTCTCTCTTAGAGATGGCAGAACAGTTCAACATTCACCTTTTCTGGGTGCCGGGTTACAGAGACATTCCAGGTAACTGCATAGCCGACGAACTAGCCAGAAAAGGAATCGTAAGTCCAATTTTACCTAGCAAGGTGAATATTGGAATACCTATCGCTACATGTAAACTTATGCTATTACGATGACAAACAACAGATGGACCAATATCTCTACTTGTCTAAGGACTAAACAGATCTGGCCAGTACTAGATCCGAAGCGTTCTAAGTGCTTGTTGTCTCTAAGCAGACTGCATATTAGCTCCACAATAGGTGTATCACAGGACACTGCATGATAGATATACACGCCAGAAGACTAGGGGTCTTCTCTCACGATTTTTGCAGAATTTGCATGGACGAGGAGGAAGAAGAAACAATCAAACACCTTCTCTGATCATGCCCCGCTCTTTCCCAACGACGAAAAATTCACTTAGGTGAATATTTCTTTGAAGATACAAGCGACTTCATTAAGACTGACATTCACAGTCTTCATCGGTTTATTAAAAGCTCCAACTGGTTTAATTAAAGGAATTTCCTTACTTTTTATGTGGTATCACAATGGGCCTATTATTGGCCTAGGTGTGTCAGTAGTTTTCCTGACAGCCACCTTAACCTAACCTAACCTCACCTAACCACTACCCCAAAATTTGCTTTCGCCTCTTAGACTATACATTAATATTTAGTTTTCTTCTTTTTTATTATAAAATTCAGATTTGTCCTTAATTTATCGGTACTTAGTGGAAAATTTGCAAATGCCTTTAAGCTTTCCAGAACAAAATATCATCTTTCAACTAAGGATCAAGGTAGAAATATCCACAAAAAGCTTATCCTTTGGATCATACTTTTTCTTCTATAAAGACCATTGTTTCCATTTTAAGTCGGCAAGAAAAAGTTTTTCTTTCACACTTTTCATCTTCATTGCATATGCAGTGAAAGTCTTTTCACCACTTAACTTAGCCAAGGTTTGTTTTCCTCCGATTTATCTTCTGATTTATCATATGCAAAGAAGTTAAACTGAATATTTATTCCAAAGTTCCGTTCACACTGTTCCTCGTTATTCAGAATCGCCACCTACTATATATACATTTATATTCTTAGTGACTTTCCTTTTCCGCAACAATTATCCTTCATAAGGATCACCAGTAGTCACCATCATCACAAAGCAACGAATGGGATGCGGTAACGCCATCGTCGTCGTCGTTTTCGTTGTCGCCGCCGCCGTCAACGTAGCTGTTGGTTATAGTTATCGGGCTTTGGGATTAGAACTTGGCGCTTCGACGCTTAATGAAATCGGGATTAAGATTTGCATTGTGCACGGATTCCCTTTATATCCTCATTTCGTCGCTATATTCTCATAAAAGTGAATGTTTATTCTGATGGTTCATAAAAAAAAGGAACTTCAATGCACCGTTATCAATGCCCTAGAAATGGGTATTTTTTTTATATTTATTTTTTGGTTTTAAAATAACTTTTTATAACTCGGACAGACCACAAAGTTTAGTCCATTCAATGGGGATAAAGCGAGGATTCAACACCCAGGACATGAACTCTCATAGTGAAGAGAGCCAGTTACTTTTATTGCTGCACATGCAGCGCATCAGAGGAAACTGTACAACAATAGATGCACCGTTATAACCTCCAGGGTGTTGAAAAGCTTGACAAAGGCTGCGCTCTCAAACAAAATCCCTCCCAGCCATCATCATTTGTAGCTGCAACTATCTGTCTAGCAGATACGAAACTATACAACAACACGACACGGTTGGCGCTTGGGTAAGTTCATTTGTCAACACAAAACAGGCAACAGACAGATAGATAGACATATGAGTACACACTGTCTTCCCACTTTATATCTACTT
Source organism: Meliscaeva auricollis (assembly GCA_948107695.1). Lineage (NCBI taxonomy): Eukaryota > Metazoa > Arthropoda > Insecta > Diptera > Syrphidae > Meliscaeva > Meliscaeva auricollis. The sequence goes on along the minus strand of OX403616.1, from coordinate 39,145,463 downwards.
CAGGATAAATCATTTTTTATCCATTTCTCGAGATGTCATGCCAGACGTTTTGTATATAAGAAGCAGGTGGCGCCAGGAGATTTAGCGTTATTCTTGTCTTTTGTTATTGTTTCTTTAAATTTAACCAAAGCTTAATTTATGACTTGTGAAGGTCCTGTGAACCATATCCCTCGCAAATTGTCTGCTGTAGCTATATGGGATGAGAATTATTATTGTTAACCCTATTGCAAAATTAGGTTTCATTCTTTCAATTGTTGGTAGGTAGGTAGGTTAGGTATGCTATACATAAACAGGAGTACCTACTCAGTTAGTTGTGCGGGAGAGGCGGACAATGTTTTTGTTTCTGGATAATCACAGGAAATGGTTGTGGGGATGGGGACAATGGAAAATGATAAATTTCTTGTGCTCACGGTGAGAATGATATATTATTGTAAGGTTAGCAGAAACCTTGCTATGTGGTTTATTTATGTTCACTTAAATGGACTCCAGTACAAAGAAGTAGGGGACAAAGTGAACGTTTAAATACATATAACGCTACTAAAGACGAACGATTTTTTTTTGAAAAAGTTCTGACGCTAAATATTTTTATTTAATAAACAAAATACTAAAGATTTAAAAAAATTTTACAGCAGTAATGGTTAAATGTAGCAAATTTTCCACAAACCATAGTAGGTGTTATTTTGAATAGCCCGCTATTTCGGTAGCTGTCACTTTTGAAGCTGTCATTTTTTGACATTTGACAATTAAAAACTACGCTATAAATAAAAATGGAACGATACACGCTTCAACAACGCATTGAAATTATTAAAATTCACTATAAAAATGGTGAAAATTTGTCAGAGACGGTTCGTAAAACTAAAACATTTTTGGGTCGTCGTGAAGCACCTTGTCGGACCGCAATACAGAAATTGGTGGACAAATTCGAGCTGTTGGAACAAGTTAGTGATGTGAAGAATAAAACCCGTGCACGTCGCTCAAGAACAACTGAGAATATTGCTGTTGTAGCCCAAAGTGTTGAAGAAAACCCAGGTTTGTCCATTCCTCGTCGTTCTTTGGAATTAGGCATTCCACAAACGTCATTACACCGTATTTTGCATAAAGACTTGGGTCTTAAGGCTTATAAAGTTCAGTTAACACAAGAACTCAAGCCGGCTGATCATCAACAACGTCGTGTCTTTGCTGATTGGGTCCTTGAAATGCATGAAAATGAAACCGGAATTTCATCGAAAAATCATCTTGACTGATGAGGCCCATTTCCACCTCGGAGGCTACGTCAACAAGCAAAACTGTCGCATCTGGGGCTCGGAAAACCCAAGAGTTATTGTTGAAAAGCCTCTCCATCCTCAACGCGTGACTGTTTGGTGCGGTTTATGGTCCCGCCTGGTCATTGGACCTTACTTTTTCGAAAATGAGGCTGGAGCAACAGTTACGGTCAATGGATTGCGCTATCGAGAGATGATTAATGATTTTTTATGGCCTGAATTGGATGGTATTGATCTGGACTACGTTTACTTTCAACAAGACGGCGCTACGTGCCACACAAGCAATGAAACCGGAAAAGTTTCCGGACCGTGTTATCTCTCCGAGATCTTGTGATTTAACATATTGCGACTTCTTCCTTTGGGGCCACGTGAAAGATAAGGTCTACGCCAACAGCCCAGCGTCGATTCAAGACCTCAAAGATGAAATTCGTGAGGCTATCGAGGACATAGGGCAGCCACTTTGCGATTTGGTTATGGAAAATTTCATGAAAAGGATATGGTCCTGTAAGCGTGGTCTTGGCGGCCATTTGGCTGATGTTGTATTCCATTATTAACGGCATACCTTCTTCTTTATAATGAAATAAACATCCGATCATTTATCTCCAAAAATGCCATTTTTCTTTGAATATCAAAATAACACCCTTTTATTGGAAAACCCTTTATTTCTTTCAAGATTTGTGCCACACAATTCCCGCAAGTTGAGAAATTTTTTAAGAATTTGCTTAACAAGAGCGTTTTGGGAAACAAAATGGAGGCAACTGAGATAGTGTTCAAATAAATGCTAAAGCATTCCCTTACAATCTCAAATGTGAATAGCTTGAGTGATCAGAAGTCTCCTCAAGCATCGCTCAAAAAGATTTCGACTTGAGTGACGACTATGAACTACGCCCCTAGAGAATTTCATTCCCACTCTAAAAAAAATTGACAGATTTCATATTTCTTCCCAAAAAGTTCACAAACGGACCTAGTTAGACTCTCTATTAAACCCCATATAGAGGCCAAATGACAGTTCATAGGTCAAAATAACGAAAAAAAAATCCCTGGGATTTTATTTAAAGGGTCCATTAAACTGGAGCTATTTTATTTAATGTAGAGTGAATCATGTAGCAGCTTAGCGTAATGCGTAGTGCATGTGCCTTGCAATCCCTAGGTCGATGGTTCGAGCCCAGTTTGGGCATCGTTTTTCAAATAAATCCAACATACACTGACTTAACACAACTAAAGGAATCTGATGGATTGGGTGTGGCAGCCTATGGACGCACACGGGTTGTTGTTGTTTCATTTAAACTTCTAATGTTAAAAATTTATATTTTTATCAAATATCTTCGGTCAATAATATTTACTCCAAACGTCCAAACAATTTATGTTGTAGGCAAAATAATGTTCAGATAAAAAAATACCAAAAACTGCTGAAAAATCGGTTGTCTCTCAAATATCGCAGAAAACAATAGTGATCTGAGTACCGAGTGAATTTTCTCCTACAGAAAAAAGCATAATGGAGAATTAGTGAGAATAAGTTCGATTGGGAGTTTTTTTTAGGCTAAAAAACTGCAAAAAAGCCTTTAATAAAATTCTTCTATTATGTTTTGGGTTTTAAATATCTCGATAAATAAAATGCACGACTTGATAGCACGTACTTGCTCATGTAGTCCAAACTTAGCTTGAAATTTTTTGATTTTGGTTATCTGATATGTGTTGTTGGTATTGAAAGATATATGTACATGAAAAAACAAAACTAAATGTATTTTTCTTAAACGGCAACACTTTTTGAATTCGTTATGAATTTTTTTTTTATTCGATGTGGGGTCAGTGAATTTTTTTAAATTTAGTTTTTAGATGTTGATAAATAATATCTTAAAACTGACATACCTACCAATTTTTTTTTACACGAAACCAATACTTGCATTTGCAAGTAAAAACACTGATTTTGTCTTGAGGATTATTTTATTTTACATAACGAAACCAACTGATTGCTTGCATATTAAAAATCGTTCAAAACTCAAATATACCTCAACAACAAATGGCCCAGACCCAGACCAAATATTCGCTTCATTTAATAACTTAGGATATAAAATATTTAATATGTGATATTTTGAAAACCAAAAGGCAAAGGCTGCTTTCGGAATGCTGTCCAAAATATGGAGAAACAACACTATAAGCTTAAACACCAAGCTGAGACTGTTCCGCTCCAATGTTGAATCCGTGCTTCTGTATGGGTGCAGCACTTGGAAACTCTTAACAACTGTCACAAGCAAGCTGCAATCGTTCGTGAATAGGTGTCTACGAAACATCTAAGGGAATTTTTGGGCCAACCGTATTTCTAATGAAGAACTTCATAGAAGAACGGGTCAAGAATCCATTGACAGTACTATTCGCAGACATAAGTGGCAGTGGATTGGTCATACGCTTCGAAAAGGCAACGATTGCATTGCTGGCCAAGCGATGCAATGGAACCCACTCACACAGGCAGGTAGAGGGTCGGGTCGGCCGAGAAGCACATGGCGCAGGACAGTCGAAAGTGAATCTGCACAGCTGGGGAAGAGTTGGAGAAAACTACGTTATATTTCCAGAAACCGTACACGATGGCGCGTAGGAGAAGTGGAGGCCCTATGCCCCTTAAGAGGATCACAACGGACTTTTTAAGGTCTGAGGACCTAAGTAACTAAGTAAAATAATAAGGAGTCTCTAGTTTCTAAGGGAACTTATAGTAACTTACCAGTGTTGGATGACCCCAGCCTCTTTTTAATATTGTGATGTACTTGAATTAACTTGAACAATATAGCTATAAGGAATCAAATTTTTCATGAACCTTTATATTATCACAATTGTATGAATGCATGCCCTTTTGCGACATTTGCAAGTGATTATAAAATATCATTGCACAAACAAAAAGTTCTTAAAAATAAATAATTTTACAAGAAAAATACAAACAAATTAAATTCATTACTAAAATCACATAAAAAATTTCTAAACTTCGTTCGACCTTAAAGCTAATTGTGCCATTTAATTTGGTTAAGAAAGATAAATGTAAAAAAAAAAATTAAAATCGTTATAGCGGTTTAAAAAAATAAAATGCACGACTGGGTCGCACGTACTTGCAATTGTAGATAAAGTTACTATTTATGCTAAGCCTTTTTAATTAAAAATTTGTAAATGCAGTCTTATAAAAAAAAAAAAATTAAAAAAGCATAAAATTCAATTTTCAAATGACTAAAAAAGCTTCTTAAATGAATTTAACCTCAAAACAAAGGATGCAATTTGATTTCTTCTATAATGATACATTTTTGGAAAAAAAATTTTGAAAATCGTTAGAGCCGTTTTTTTAAAAAAACTATATAAAATTTTGCAAGAACTTTTATAAAAAAAAATTGGTACGCCATTTTTAAGATATTATTTATCAACATCTAAAAACTAAAATTTGAAAAAAAATATGGAATAGTTTTCGAAAAAATGATTTTTCAAAAAAAAAATTTCAAACTTTTTTTAAAAATCCAAAAAAATAATTTTCGATTTTTTTTTTTACTAAAAAGTATTACGGCAACTTAAAAGCATCCATGTAAAAAAAATGGTTGAAATTGATTGAGTCATGAAGGAGAAAATCAGAATTAAAAAAAAAAACGGTTCTATGGCAGGTACCGTTAATAACGGTTTTTGAAAAAAATTTCTGATTTAAAGATAGACCTTACCTAAAGAAATTACCATGAATTTTTTAATCAAAATCGTAGGCACCGTTTTTGAGAAAAATGAGTTTTTCTAAAACCGGTATATGACAGGTACCGTTATTTGGGGTACGAAAAAGAAAAATTAAAAAAAACGTCTGGGGATATTCTCCAAAAAACGCCACATATCAGGTTTGAAGTAAATCGGCCCATCCGTTTAGGCTATTGGCTCTGATACATACAGACAGACAGACAGACAGACAGACAGACAGAATTGTCGGACCCACTTTTTTCTCATTCTCTATCATCGTAATGTCATGTTTGATTGTTATCTCAACTTTTTTTTTTGTACGAATGCATAACTTGATATGTATATGGTACCCATATCGCAAGTAAAAAACTTTGTATACGTAAAAATTCTCGAACCTTGTTTCAAAATATAGTTGGTATACCATTTTCAAGTAAATATTAATGCTCATCTAAAACCAAAATTTCAAAAAAATACAGTGACCCATTTTTGAAAAATCGATTTTTAAAAAAAAACTTTGAAAGATTTTTTTAAAAATCCAAAAATTATTTTTCGGAAAATTTTGATATCAAATAATTTTAAAGTTGTTAAGTACCTTCCGTATATAAAAATTCATCAAAATTGGTTCAAGTGTTTAAGAGAAAGTCAAAAATAAAAAAAAATTGTTCTATGAGAGGGACCCTAAGTGGAGTTTTTACAAACATTTTAAAAGTAGACACAAAAATTTTAATCAAAAACCTTAGAACTGTTTTTGAAAAAAGTTAACTTTTCCTTAATGGTTATATGGCAGGTACCGTTAGTTTTCAATTTCCGCTCTAGGGAATCACCAAAGACTCTTAACTACCAAAAACAGAGAGAGAGACGGACAGAAGGACAGGCAGAATTGCGATACCCAATTTCTTCGCATTATCTAATCATCGTGATGACATGTCGGATTGTTATCTCGAGTTCGATTTTTGTACGAATCCTAAACTACTTGTCCAAAATAAAGTATATATACCTACAAAAATATATTATACCCTTAAATATGGAAATATGTTCTCTGATCTTCTATTTTTTCCTAATTTTTTCCGCAAGCTGTTTTCTGCTAATAATTTTTTTTTTTTTCAAGAACTTATTGGCACTGATCTTTTGCTGCAATTTTGGTGGAAAATATAGACACTTCCGCTAACAATTACGCAATAACAACTTGAAAGTAAGAGAAAAATACCGCGATTTTTTTGACAATAAAATATTCGACTTGGTGGCACATACTTGCGCTCTTAAGGTCAAAGTTGCTGTGGACGGCAAAGCTCCTTATATAAAGTTTTAAAAAATAAATAATGATTGAAAAAGACAAATTTTTAGAAAAAAAATTGAAAATCGTTAGAGCCGTTTTTTTATAAAAAATAATTCTTTAAAATTCCTATACTTTGTTTAAAAAAAAGTTGGTGTGCCATTTTCAAGAAAATATTAAAGCACATCTAAAACAAAAATTTCATGAAATATGGCCATCAAATAATCGCATTTACTTACTCGGCCCAAGCGAGGTATCCGTCCGTTAATCGGAAAATTTTTGCTCTTCGAAAGAATACCTCGAAGCAAAAATCCTTCGATTCGGAGAATTTTCCGCTTCGACGGATGCCTCGCTAGGGCCTATTAACTTGCGTAATATCCTGTATGTAGTGAGAACAAAACACTGTCATTTAACGTCTGTCCGCTTTGAAAACATCTGTCGGCTCCCAATACTTCCATCCTCTTATACGCTAGATACGTAGGTATAAATGTTTCGATGGTGGTGTCGTAACGTTAAGTTTTTTGTTGTTGATATGGAGATAAGGAAAGATTAAGCCGACAGAGAACTGCAGTGCTGTCAAGACGAAGACATATTCAACACAAACGATGATGACCTGTTTTTTTTTTATCAAAATACCTATTTATCTTTTGGGTTTAAAAATAGCTTCCGAATGAGCTATATTCATTTGGAAAGCTATAGGAGCACATAATATGTAGGTACGAGATGTTCATATGCTGGATCTGATATCCAATCGCACAAGTCCACAACTTACGTGCTTTATTTTGTTTTCCTTCATTTTTTTTAATATAGCCCGCATTCTTTAATGCTGACAAAGAAAAAAAATTCAAACAACGTTCGATTTTTTTTTTTTACTTTCTTTCTGAAAAGACAATTTACCTTTGATAAAAAAAAAGTTTATATCTTCAAAATGTGATGGGATATTTGCTACCTTTTCGATTGGGTGGTTTTGGGATGCTGAAGTATCGCCTATACGTTTTCTTATAGATTTGACCTCCAACAATTTTAGGAAAATTTATAATAAGTATGCTTTTTTTTCATTTTGCTTTTGGGATTTTAATATTGTTATGTAAAATTATTTAGGCAAAACCAAAAGTGTGGAAAGGTTTTAAATATTATTGAAAATTGAAAATTTTCACGGTTTTTGATTGATTAACACAAATATTCAAAATTTAAAAGATTAATACAAGACTTTTGTAGATTATGAGATAAAAATATAAAAAAAACAAATAAATATTTTCTTGGAATTTATCTTCTTGAAAGATTTGTTTTTGTGAAGTCAATGAAGGCTGAAAATAAAATGAACTTCTTAATTTTAAAGTATAGCTCTAATGATTATTATTTTAGTATTTTAATTTAATTTTGTTCTCTTTCCATGAAAGGCAGTATATCTAGTTCTTATTATAAGAAATTCTCAAAAACTAGAAAGTATTAAGTGAAATGTTTGCTTTAAAATCTCAATAAGCAATGTTCGGATTTTGTTTTTTTTTTCTAAAATTTTTAAACTGAACCGTTTTTTCAAAATATAAAAACTTTTTTGAAAGAAAATGTTAACCTGCTACTGACCTAAAGTTTTCAAAAAAAAAAAATGCAATACTGGATCGCATGAACTTGCTCTTGTAGTTCAAAGTTATTATACATATGTATTTGTTATTGAAAAAAAAAGATTGAAGAAAATAATTTTTTGTTTATTTTTTTTTTTAATAACTAAATACACAATACTTTTTAAAAGATTAATACAACCTAATCAGTTGAGGCAGTCATGATATATACGGAAATAACTAAAAACTATGGACAATTTGATATTGCGTACCTACTTCCGTTATTCGATTTTTTGAGAAAAACTAAAAAAGCATTATTTTTACAATCACTTATAACATAACTTACACCAAATTTAATCGAAATCGTTAGAGGCGTTCTTGATAAAATTCTAATAACTAGAAACCTTTATATGGGAGGTATTCGTTTTAATCGAGATATTCAATAACAACCTTGGAAATTATAAGGAAATAATTTGTGCCATGCAAATTCGTCAACCCGTTTAGGCTGTGCCTCTATGTACAGATGGACGAACAGACGGTGAGATGAACAGCCGCACAGACCGAGACGGACTGTATGAATAAAAACCACTTTTTTGGACTGCTCCCTCATCGTAATTAGGGTTTTGATTAAAGGTTTTTGGCATAAAATCAATATTTACCATAAAGAGCTAACAAAAAAGCAGCACCAAATTTCTGGTGTGAGTGATAGCATTAAATGATTGGTATTTTGGTTATTTGATTGTATGTATTAGATGTCGAGTTTTACAGTCCATAGCTGGGACGCACGTTTGGAAGTAGGTACATTAAAATTTAAGTTTTTTCAATTTATTATGACAAAAAAAAAATAATTGCCACTAAGATAGATCTTTCTAGCATGTTACCAATTATAATTTGGTTCAAGCTAGTTTTATTATGTCCATGCTTTTTTCATATTTTTTTCTAAAACTGCATTTACAATTTCAAAGGCTTGGCATATATAGTAACTTTATCTATAAGATCAAGTACGTGCGAGCCAGTCGTGCATTTTATTTTTGTTATCATATTTATTTTATAATTATTTAACTGCAATTTTGCAACTTTGAAAATTAACATTAAAAAAAAAATTAATTTATCCTTACAAAAATCTTTCAAAAATTAATGATGCTGTCTCCCGGCTACAATGTTACACATACGCCAAAGTGACCAATTAAGCAAAACTTAAAAAAAAAAAATAAAAATCTATTGCTAACCAAATTGAGAAACCGGTTAACTCCTGTCGACCATTTACTGACGTTAAACATAATATAGATATTTTATTAAATATGGGGTGCAAAAATCTATAAAACCTAGAGTAAATATATATAAATTGTGCAGTTTGAATCATTTTATTGAATAATCCTAAAACAAAATGGAAGAAGTTGTCGGTAAACTGATTCCAACCCCATTTCAAGAGGTAATTATGTGTACTTAAGAAATTTCGTAACATCAGCTCTAAAAAAAGCAAAATCTGAATTTTTCTCAAAAATATTTGACATCCAACTTTCTTCGTCTAAGTTATGGAAAAATCTTAAAAAATTTAATGTTGTGTCTAGAGTCGATCCCAAATGCAGTTCTAGTCCTGATGAAGTTAACAAATTTTTTGCCGATACGTGTTCGAATATTCCTTCAAATCAAATTCTGTTGACAGATGTTCAGCATTATAACCAATTCAATTTTACCGAATCAGATGTTATTCTTGTCGTTAAGGAAGTAAAACCCTAGTCTATCGGCTCTTATGGTATTTCTCTGAAATTTTTAAAATGTGTGCTCCCTTTTGCAATAAAGTCTCTTACACATATAATAAATCATATTTTAACTACATCGGTTTTCCCTAGTGCGTGGAAGTCGGCTATAGTTCATCCTATTCCAAAAAAAATACGACTTGATATGAAATGTGAAGATTTTCGACCTATAAGCATCTTACCATGCCTTTCAAAAATTATTCCGTAAGTATCATAGTTATAATACTGCGCTGCTGAAAATCACAGACGACATTCGTGAACATTTTGATAAAAATGAAATTACGCTTCTGTGTCTATTAGACTTTCCAAAAGCGTTTAACTCCATTGATTTTAACATACTTCATAACAAACTTATTGCTCAGTATGGATTTAGTTCATCCGCAGCATTACTTATGCTAAATTTTCTGTCAGGTAGGACACAAAAGGTCAAAACAAAAGTTGGGTCTTCAGGTATTTTACCTTTATTATCTGGAATCCCACAAGGCTCTATACTGGGACCATTGCTATTCTCGCTCTTTATCAACGATATCATTTTAAATTGTAAATTTGTTGATATCCATATGTATGCAGATGATGTCCAAATTTATATTTCGCGCCCAATTGGACTTCTGACGGATGCGGTGAGTAGGTTAAATGAGGATCTCGAAAATATTTCGATTTGGGCCAGACAAAACCTTCTAACACTCAATCCAGATAAAACACAATGTTTAGTAGTCTTTAAATCTTCCTATGATTTCACTAATTTTCCAGCAGTCATGTTAAACAAAAATATAGTTCCTCTCTGTAAGAAAGTCCGTAATCTAGGAGTCATTATCAACAGCGATTTATCAGCCACTGATCATATAAATTCTGTTATAGGTAAAGTTTACGGTGGCCTTCGACAACTTTGGTCTAGCAGTTGCTATACTCACGAAAACATTCGGTTGAGGTTGGCTAACTCTCTATTGAGACCGATACTTTCTTATGCCGAAAATATTTTCCCAAATCCTGACTACAATAGCCGTCGTAAATTGGAACTTGCTCATAATGCCATCCTCAAATACATCTATAGACGCCGTAAGTTTGATCACATCTCGGATATACGAACATCCCTTCTTGGGTGTTCCATCCAGACATACATCGATATTCGTAATTGTATCTTTCTCAAAAAGCTCTTATTGTTCAAAACACCAAAATATTTATATGAAAAAATCCATAGATGCATATATGAAAGAACATGCAATTTATTAATTCCTCAATTTAATTTTCTCAACAGTAAAAGAAAGTTAAAAAATCATTTTTCTTTGTTTGCCAATTTACATTAAAACAGTTTTTTTGAATTAGAATTTAATTTGCAATATCAAAAACTGTCCATACCATATGTTTAATTTTCAATAATACTAATAATTTTGAAAAAAAAATAAATTTAAGTTCTTATTTTTAGTATTAAAATTAACATTTTGAATTAGTTTTTTCTTTTTTATCATTACTTTGCCGTTTGTAATATAAATACAATATAAATCAAAAAATTGTACGTTATAAGATATATCTTACTGTACATATCCATATTTTTAAATAAATAAACTAAACTAAACTAATTTTATTTTCTGATCTGAGCGGTAAGTTTCACGAAGTTGAAGAAGAAAGCTGAATAGAACCACATTCTTCACTTTTCTCTCACTCAAAGAAATGATATATTCTTTTTTTTTCGCATGCGGCTAATGAGTTGATTGCGGCAAACGCAAATGCTTCCCGTACATCTTAACATCTTTTTGTTTTCTAGAAAATTCAATTGTTCGCTCCAAAATAATGATAAGTTTGTGAAGGAACCTCTCTAGAAAGTAGTTTTTTGCAAATAACTTCACTTTTGGAGTAAATATAAAATTCATTAATAACAATTGACTCCAAGAAATAAATTTTATTAGTAATTGACTCTATGTTTGTGGGGTTCATATGCATTCTATGCTACACGAAAGTTATCTAGTTCGTGTTGCAATCTTGCAATGGCAACAGCATTGTTTAAAAATTGATGGGTCGCAGTTTAAATCACTAGTGTGTAAGCTGAACTTTTTTTTATTTAGTCGTTCGCATATAGTGTTTCACTGAAACGAACTTAAGAGTTTGCTGCAAAAAAGTTAAAGTCGAAAAATTACTGTCGAACAAACGACAAGTCGAAAACGACCCGTTCTCTCATTTTACTTATATGAATTTTACGCCAATCATTAATTATACAGTCTGTGGTTGATTGACAAGATACTCGCTTCGAAAGCGAGAGGTAGCCGGTTCAATCACAGGTGTTAAGCTAAGCTTTTTTTTTTGTTCATTCCAAACAAATTTACCAATTTACTGCAAACGAAGCCGAAAAATTCGCCATCAAACGAAAAATGTCGTTTGTCAATTTTTTTTCTTTTGCCGCAATCGATTTGTTCTCTCAGTGCTTCCATGGAATCAACCATTTTTAATAATATATTTAAAGTTAATAAGAAACGATTTTCATGAAGTTTTCAAACAGACAAATGTATATGTACTTCTAACGCGTCTGTGCTTTTTGCTTCTAAAAATGATATCATCTTGACAGACAACAACTCATATTCAAATATATAATTTAATGTATTCTTATAAATGCTTAAAAGAAAAATATTGATTATATCCTTCCACTGACATAACTCAATCTTTTACTCTTTCAAAAATCCATTCATTGCTTTCTTTTCTTTCTCCATTTAAAATGATCAAAAGCTACATTTAATTTTTTCGAATGCGCTGAACTTAATTTGAATTACTTTAGGTATATCGTATTAAAGTTTACTGCTGATTTTTTTCATTTCGAACATATTTCCTGGAATCCATGCTCTTTATACTTTTTTCTAATATTTCTAAACCCATCACCTAGCACTTTACATAGAAACGATGAAATATTAATATAATCAACTTGATATCTTTTCAATAAGAATCTGTTCTTTTATCGCATATACATACATATTTAATTAATATAGGTATCCTTATTCCTATAAATTCATATACCATTTCCATTTTCAAAAACTTTATTATTCAGCTCAATTTTGAAGACTGAACTATTTTTCAAAGAAAAAAAAACATCCTAAAACTTTTCCAATGAGTTTTATCTTTCTTACTTTTTTCCTCCATATTCTACGGCCTAAGGAAACGAACAATAAATATAAATATATAGCAACAGCATACCTATGTTATGTATATATGTATATTTTAAGCGAGCATCGTCAACTCCAGTGTATACGATAGAAGGTGTAAAAGTTCAGCCAGATGACATTACTTTGGTGCCGACGCATTCAAATCCTTGTCCTCACATTCATCGTCGTCGTAGTCCTTTCGTACCTACTATTATCAATGTTTTGTACTTTCTGTTTGTTGATTCGTGCTTTGGTAGATGTGCATTGGGCTTTCATTTAGATAAAGTCGACATCAATTCTTTACAGGGTGTAAATGATTTAACCAAAAAGGTAAATGAAAATCTAATAAAAATTAGACCGCTTCTATTTAAATAAACGATACGTAAAATAATTGATAGTAGTGAAAAATTGCATCGAAAAAAATATTTACGAATACGCTTTCGAGATGATTTTTAGAATTTGTAGTTGCTTTTTTTTCAAACGCATATTCAGTGTTCAAGTTCAAGTCATATCCTGAGTTAGAGACAAAATTTGCACAAAACGATATGATTTTTACTTGCTCTATAGGACAAGTATCGGTTTCGTGTCAAAAAAAAATTGAGGTTTTAATCAAAACCAACATTACGATGATAGAGAAGTCCGAAAAAGTGGTTTTCGTCATGCCGTCCGTCGGTCTGTGCGTCTGTGCGGCTCTGCGTCCATCTGTACACTTTTCCACTGCCTAAACACTTGGACGGATTTTCTTTAATTTCGGGAGTTGTTTTTTTTTTGTTGTTTCTGAACATCTCGTCTAGAACCTATACCTGCCATATAACGGTTTAGAGTTATTGGATTTTTCTCGAAAACGGCTCTAACGATTGTCTGCAAATTTGGCACAGATGGTTTTTACGTAATTTTAAAAGTTAATTGCTTTTTTTGTTTTTGAATATCTCATCTAGAAGAAGACCTACCATCCAACGTTTTTGAGGTATTCGAGTTTTCTTCAAAACGACTCTAAATACTTTGATGGGTTGGGCTCGATTTTCTGCCAATGAAAAAATTCGGTTTTCAAAATTTTGATTTCCAAATTCTGTTTCCAAAGTCTCAAAACTCTGCTTTTCAAAATTCTATTTTTCATAATTCTGTTTAGTAGAATTCTGAAAGTTATTTAAAAAAACACATTTGTAAAATGTTAAAAAGTGAGCGCTTTTTAACATTTTCCAAAAAGAGTTTTTAAAATTATTTTCAGAATTCTGTAGAATAAAATTATTTTGGAAACATGCTTCAAAAAAACAATTTTAAGGTTATGCCGGATTTATACAGACAGAAAAAATGTCATTAATTTTGTCAATAACTTTTCATTAATGAACAAGATATCATTATCTTGTAATTAATGTAGAGTTAATGACAAAAATAATGACTCGTATAAACCCGGCATTAGGGTTGATAAATTTCAACAATGACCTAAGTCGTGGGGCAGTCTCAGCAAGTGCAGTTCATCCTTCATCCACCGATTCATTGATTGAAATTTGATAAAGATAGAGCAGATTGTAATAGACTGCTAAGTTAATACTTTTGTTTTTTTTCAGAAAAATGGCTTGATAATAAATATATAGAAATATTTAACTTCTGTCACACTGTTGCTTCTTTGTCTAACTAAGTTGCAACTTATCCAACCCACAAAAAAAACACTGCCTACAATATTAAATAATAATTATTATAAGACATTGTAGGTAACGTGTTTTTTTTTTTTTGTTATATAAAAGGGTTTTTCTGAAGAAAACCAGAATTAGCAAAATTTCCTTTTTTATTTATAAATTTACAGAATTTTAAAAAACTGAATTTTGAAATGCAGGATTTTAAATAGGAGATTGCTTTTTTGAAAAAAAAAAAAATCTGCTATTTAAAATCCTGCATTTCAAAATTCAAAAATGCCATTTTTATAGTATTATTCATCGAATTCAAATATGTAGCTAAATTTTGGAAAAAAACACTGGCCAATAATCGAAAAAAAAGAATTATTTTCCAAAAAAACCTAAAGCTCTCTTAGATTCGTTTGACGTGGTAAAAATTTTACAACTATTTGGCCGATTCAGCTCAAATTTGGAATACTTATTCCACATAATATTAACTAAGACTTGAAAATAGACTTGTTCTAATGCATCAAGTTTTACTCACATTTTGAACTGTTTTTATGAAAAAATTACCCTAAATTTTAAAATTTTGGGATAATTTGAAGGATAATTGAATTTTTATGCTCATTTATAAGCGGAAAATCAAAAAAAAATATTTGTTGTTTTTCAAAGAGGACTGATTTTCATGGTCTTTTAAACATTTTTTTTTGTAAAGAATTCAGAGGTCGTAAAAAAATTAAGGTTAAGGCGTAGAGTATTAAAATCTTCTTTACTAATATTCTGCATGAACCATTTTAGCAAAAATTTTCACATTTTTGACTATAGGTACGTTAGAAACAGTAACAAATATTTTCGATGATTTCACATGTTTCCCATGAAATATTTTTTTTTTTTTGATAACTTCAGATTCGAAATCAGAACCCAAAAACACATAAAGTTAGCCAAAAACGTGACGTGCTTAGTGATGGGCAAGTATCCGGTATATACCATATTTGGGTAAATAACTAAGGTATATATTATTATTATTTAATATGAGGGTAGGGTATTCTTAGTTTTATTTTACAAAGAAGTACAAAAATTAATCTGAGTAGGTAGAATTGGATAGAAAATATGTAGAGTGTAAGTATTCCTCTAAGACCTACAAGTACTTTCAGGTATTAAAAGTAAAATTGCTCAATTTTGTATGGAAAATTATAAGATTTCACTTGTAATACAAGTAATTTTAGTTTTGTGTTATAGGTCCCCAGAAATCCAGTTTTCAAAGAGCAAAACTTATAGAAAAACTATTATCAGGATAACGGTAGTGGGAAAAATTAAGATAAATTGTATGTGAAAGGGGAAACATACATAAATTGCCCACCAACAGATTAGGGAAAAGGGGGTGGATGGGTGAAAAAGTAAGGTGGGTGTCAAAAATTGTAGTTTTAAACGATTTATATTATAAGTAGACTCCCTTTTCAAAAATAAGTTAATACGAGAAATGTAGATGGTAAAAAAAAAACATTTGCTCAGATAATTTTGCAACATATCTTCAAAAATATTGGGACAAATGCGAAGATCCATAGACCATATTTTTGGCAAAATTTTTAATGCGCTGAAAACTAGTCTGAATAGGTGTTGTTGTTTTTTATTTTTAAATTAATAAATCATCCAAGTAGAAGACTTACCGCTATTAAATTGGACTTGTTAAATTATTGAATTAATACAGCTTTTTTAACGGCCTTTAGTCCATACAAAATTTGGCTTTTGGTATAGGTGTGTCTCACTAGGACTCATCAGTTGACATAATAAGTGAGGCACCTTGTCAATACGCAAATTTTGTTTATATTCAGTTCAGCTTATATAAACTTTTTGGCAAAAGTCTAATGTGAATTATATTAAATATTTTAAAATTAATTTAAAATGTTTTTTGAATTTACCTTTTTTATCATTTTTTTTAAATATGTATACCTAACCTAGTATTAATTCAAACAAAATTAAAAGCAAATCCTTCATATTCCAGAATGTCCTTGCCCATTTGTGTAAATTTTAAAACATTAGATAAAAATAGAATTTAGTTTTTGTAATTAAATTTGGGTGTCAACTCGGTCGACGGTGATTTTATCATCGATTCTAATCAAATAAACAAAATAACCTTAAGTCCAAGTAAAAAAAAAACGAAATGACCCCAATCGAAATTATCTTTATTTAAAGTACATTTTTTTCAGAACTCATCAGATCACTTTAATATTCGCATTCGAAAAATACAAAAGTCTTAAAATGTATAGTGAAAAGATTGCATTTACCACTATAGTCTTTAATATTTAAGAATCATTATCCTTTACAAACTCGAATGGATAAATCTGCAACACTCTGTACAAAAATACTGTTATACAGGCTTATACAATTCACAAAAAGAATAACCAAAGCTCATACTTGTTGGAGATGGAAAAACCTACAGTCCTGCAGAGGATAACACCCAGATTCTCTTGAGGCAGGTAAATTTAAAACTTTGGATAAACACAAAAATAAAAAAATGACAACAAAAAAAAAAATGATGACAAAAAAGAATCCTTTTTGTGTCTATTTTTTTACACAGTAAATCAGACTAATAGATTTATCAGAAGGATAAAAGTTGTTGCTTTTTGGTTGTTTTTGTTCTCCTTTCTATATTGGGTCCATTTCAAATTGCTTTTTTTTGAACGACTCGACTATCAAAGTGACTGAAAACCAATATTCTTTGTATCTCATAGAGGTTTGTTATATATTTTCTTTTATCGTTGAACTTAGTAAGTATCGAGTTTGTTTGTTTTTTTTTGTGTTTATATTTTTTTTTATTTTATTTGGCTTGGTGATACACTCTATCATCAGAAAATTTTATTTAACCCTCCTTTACATCAATGGGGTCCATTTGGACTCCAGAGCATGTTTGAACGCTCATAACTCAGTGAACAAAACTAAATTTTCTATTCATTTATCATTTTTTAATGATAATAAGAATTTTACAGAATTTTCTGTGATTTTTTTTTTGAAATAATCCGTCCACCTCACAGAAAAATCACTTGCTTGTTTGCTTTTGAAACATAACTCACCAATGCCATCTTATGACCAAATATAAAAATGGATGATTGGACTGGGCGATACTGCTTCCTGTTGTTGACTTTTACAGGCTCGTTATGGTCATCAAGAACCTCTTTCACTTTTGTTTTTCCAAAATGTGCCAAAAATGGTGATATTCTTAACGAGCAACTTTAAGGCCAAATGAATCAATTTGCATCAAACTTGCTACGTACGTTTTTGGTTTCGGAAATATTTTTTTTAGACCAAAATTAAGTTTAGACACCTACTTGCCATGTATTGATTTTAGTAAAAATGATTTTTCTCAAACAGGTCTCCGATGATTTCGATAAAATAAAAGTGATTTTATTTGGTCAAGTCTATCTCCTTATATATTGAATTTCGAATTGCTCTTTAGGTCAAGTTTTAGCTTCGTGTCAAAAAAAATCTGTATACATTTCCAATGTTCAAAATTTTCTGCGACCTAGAATGTCTTGTATGAATTCTCTATATAAGACCTTTCTCTCAAAATTATTCGGTCGAAGTATTATAAAAGAAGATTTAAAATAAAATTAAGACAACATAAAGTTCATGTGCCCATCAGTATGCAAAATTAATTTATTATGAAAATAATTAATCCTTTTCTTTTAAAAAGCAGTAATTACCTGTCCCATTTTCTGAGATATAAGTTCAATTGTGGACTTATGGCTCACTTAGGAGCTATACGTCTTTTCATTGTGTAAAATTCTTATTCAATTTTTCGTCAAACAGCTTTTGTGATTTCAAAAATTTATATGGTCGTATTCAAGTTCCTGCTGCTTATTTCTAAATATACTACGCTACACAACAGTTTGATTCTACATCATAACAAATAAGTCTCAGTTATCTTGGCAGTAAAACTGACAAATTTCAGTGCATGAAAATGAATGTTGCGAAATGGAATGGTAAAAAGGATTACTTCAGGATTAAATACTTCACAGGCATACAAACGGTACCTACTATATATTTCTAGAAATTTGTTATAGTTCAGCCTTTAAACAGTTAGATTTGGAATGGCTTTAGAGGGTGGATCGCTTTTTTCTTGTTTTTAATTTTCCATTCATTCGAAAACTCAAACAATTATACAATTTCATTATTTTTTTGTCACATCAAAAAAGAACATTTTCAATTTTGTTCTATCTTTGCAAATCAAGTTTTGAGTGACATACCACCTACCCGTGTCACAATGTTGCTAAATTAAAATTTTGATTGTATTTTTCAGAATTATAGAGTCATAGTCATTCACTGATTGTCATCAATTCCGCATGCCAAACGTGTGTCGTATTAGTATTACCCCCACAACTTGGAATACAGTTTCGATTTAATGGCCATTGCGCGCAGAGATAAAAATGTATCTATGTTTCTCCATTTTTTTTCAAGACTAGAGAAACAAAGAATATTGACTTCACAACAAACATCAGTACTTTAATAGAAGAAGACAAAAAGGATGTCACCATTTAATGTGCCGCACAAAACTAACTTAACCAGAAAAGCAATTCAGAATATCTAGTGGAAAAAAGTTGACGTTTTCAGTGAATTTTTTTTTTTTTCTTAGGATGGGTTTGTCTCCTTTTGCTTTTATATTGGGGTTTCAATTTTTCATCTGATACTTAATTGTTTCTGTTCTTGGTGATCAATTAAAGTTGTAATTAGAAGAACTTTAGAAGTAACGTACTGCTATATTTGACATTCCATGTTGGAAGATCTCAAGGTTTAGTAAAAAAAAACATTTCGATTTCACATTCTTGTAAAAGTATAATAAATTATTTGAAGACTGAATTTTGATAACTTCTGACGCGTGTACTCATGTACGCGTGTTAGAAGTTATGTTCCAATCCTTATATATTTTTGTATAGTTTTTTTTGGATGTGTAAAATTATTTGTACAAAAATGTATTTACTTAATATCTGATGGCTGTGTAAATTTAAAGTTCAAAAATGTAAAAACTACTGTATTTAGTTGACTAAAGAAAGCATAATAGCACTTTTTCCCTACCAGATACAAACTGGTGCCCATAGAAAACAATTAAGTACTAGCTGAGACCTTTTCAACGATATAGGTCATAATGTGTTACAACACTAGGGACGAAATCCCGAAGGAATAGTGAAAACATATTTTTTTTCCCTTGGGGATTACGTTGAGAGGAGTGATGGGACATCGATTGCAATTCACCCTTTTGACCGCCTAGCATGTTTCACTTGATTTTATTAAAATTTGTAAATGCAGTTTTAGAAAAAAACAATTAAAAAAGCATTAAATTCGATTTTCAAATGACTAAAACAGCTTCTTTAATGAATTTAACCTCAAAACAAAGTAAGCAATTTGATTTCTTCTATAATGATAAATTTTTAGAAAAAAAATTTTGAAAATCGTTAAAGCCGTTTTAAAAAAAAAACCTATTTTTTCCATATAAAATTTTGCAAGGACTTTTATAAAAAAAAATTGGTACGCCATTTTTAAGATATTATTTATCAACATCTAAAAACTTTAATTAAAAAAAAATATTAAACAATTTTCGAAAAAATGATTTTTCAAAAAAAAAATTTAAATTTTTTTTAAAAATCCAAAAAGTAATTTTCGAAATTTTTTTTATATAGTATTATTACGGCAACTTAAAAACATCCATGTAAAAAAAATGGTTGAAATTGATTGAGTCATGAAGGAGAAAATCAGAATTTAAAAAAACGGTTCTATGGCAGGTACCGCTAATAACGGTTTTTGAAAATAAAAATGTTCTCATTTAAAGATAGACCTTACCCAAAGAAATTACCATGATTTTTTTAATCAAAATCGTAGGCACCGTTTTTGAGAAAAATGAGTTTTTCTAAAACCGGTATATGACAGGTACCGTTATTTGGAGTCCAAAAAAAATTCAAAAAAACCTCTGGGGATATTCTCTAAAAAACGCTACATACCAAGTTTAAGTAAATCGACCCATCCGTTTAGGCTGTGGTCTCTGATACATACAGACCGACAGACAGACAGACAGACAGAATTGTCGGACCTTTTTTCTCATTCTCTATCATCGTAATGTCATGTTTGATTGTTATCTCAACTTTTTACTTGCGGTATGGGTACCATATATCAAGTTATGCATGTATGTCTTCGTTTAATAATATAGTGTTAGCCGGAGATACAGCAATGTCAGAGTTTACTGAATCCGTAAAGAAGACAATATCTAGTATTTTACTAAAGCTGTTTAGAACACCATTATATTGGCCTAGTCCGCATGAGGTTAGTCCGTTAACGACTGAAATTTCGTTAAAAGATGATAAGTTCGTTGGAGAGAATACATTGCAATCTTCTGTTTGTATCCAATTCATTAAGCTATTTATAATTTCGATACAATCAATATAATTTTCGTAAACATTGTTATTCGAGCTTGGTGGGATATTAAGTGCAGATTATATACATGTTAGTAGCCATTCTGTAATTTTATTTGAATAGCTATTATTTCAGCGTCTGCAGAATTGAAGTCATCAACAAGTGTGCAGATAAAATTGATTTTAAGAGCTAATAAATTCCCACCACCTACTGTTCCCAGATCAGGAATTCTCGATGCTTGGAAAGATGAACAATTCGAAAAGTTGAACGGGTCTGTTTTATATCGGTTTATCTTTTAAAGATTCTACTGTATTTTTAAAAGATAGTTCATTGGTACGCACGCACTTAATTTATTTTTTATAAATGCCATATTCCAATTTCAGTCAGTCTGCCTGTATATGTATATTTGGGGCGTTTCCAAGAAAATGTGAAGTAAAAATGCAGTTTTAAATATATAATAATTATATTAAAAGAAAAATTAATGCCACTACATCAGAATTTCCCTCGTGATATATTTTTTTTTTGTTACTAAAATTGTTATGAAATTCTGATAGCAATCAATCTTCTTAAAATACCTCAAGCAAAATTCTGAATTTATCAAAGCTGTTGAATGCTTATCCTTTTCATAAGAAGATTATAATTATATATCGACACATCACGGAAAGGACAAATAAAGAGAATATTTGCTTGGACCTATATGTATATCAAATCATATATTCATCTCTGAAAAGGCTCATTTCAACATCAGATAGATATTCCATAAAAAAAAAAACTCATGACACATGTGTGTCTTGGGCATAAACATTACACTATGATCAAATAAACATATTTATTTTTCCCACTGGACTAGGACACATCCTGCATCTACACCTTGACTTTATCGTTTCATTCAAATCATCAGTATGCCAATCTTTTGATAGCATTTAATGCAAATAGGAAATGAGATGATGCCCAATCTCATAAGTGGAGGTACCTTATTTTGGTCATAAATATTATTATTCTCACAAAAATATTGTGTTCCTAATTTAAATTCTAAAAGATGTAAAGAAAAATATTGTATACATTATTTTGACCGTGTGCGTTTAACCCATCAGTACCTTATTCTTCTCTGGGGTTTAAATTTGTTCCTTGCAATTTCAACTGATATTTAATGTTCCGAGGGCGGGCGTATAAAATAAATTTGATCTATTTAACTTGAGTCCCTGCAATTTCATTTAATAAGAGGATACCAAAGCTATTACTTATGTGCTTGGTTTGTTGTTGTTTTTTTTTTTTCTCTCTCTTATACCAAAATCCTTCGTGAGTATCCTTTGTCATGTCAAAATGAATCATCATTATAAAGAAGCTTACTTGTTGTCCTTCAATTTTCTCTTTCAAGACACGAGTGATAGCTGAAGAGCTTACCTCAGTTGTCAAGATTTGATTTAACCTACAAAAAGACTGAAACATTAGTGATACCAAAGAAAAATAGTAATTAACACGACTCCATAGTCTATAATAGCAAGTAGAACGTTTTTATGCCATTTGAATCTTGATCTGCAATTTTTCATCCCATCTTTATACAAAAGAAGAACGATTTAGTTGGTTCACGCCTCATGATGATGGATTGATGTCTTCAAATCGATGTGCCTCATCGCCCAAGGAAACAAAAAAAGGGTCTTTTCGTTACGAAGAGGGTGAGCCTATTTGTCTTGGGGGAGTAAGAAAAAAAAAACACTGAAATCCACAATTAATTGTTTGCTTTCCGCATCTATGCGGCACGTTAAGGATTGAAATTTTCCCAGCAATAATGCGCCCTTCAAAGTACACAAAACCGACAAAAAAAAAAAACCTCATCCCCTCTATCAAATGATTTTCGTCAATAATTGATAAACATACAAATATTCCCTCAAATGTAAGCAAGGAGCTGTCCTTCTTATCATCATGAGGCTTTGGAAAACCACACGCCAAACAGGCTTATCACAGACAATTATTGTGATACAAAAAAAAAAATGTTTCCTTTTATAGGTCCTTATGTCTGTTTGCTTTTGTAAAGCTTCCTGTAGAGAAAAACTCCTATTACTTTTTTTTGTATTACAAAGACCAGCAGGTGGAAAGGGGATTAATTCAAAAACAAAATAAATTATTCAGAGGATTTGGAATAGAAATGACGAGCAGAGTGTATCTAATCCATAACAATATTTGAATGGCCAAAACAACAGGACCAGAGAATCGCTATCATAATTAGTGATGCGCGAACGAACAAATGTCAAAGAAATATGTAGGTAGATTTATGGTGATTGAAATGGCTGCATGATGGCTACTGTCCCGGAAGAGAGAAAAGGTATTATAATGATATTGTGTTAGGATGTCGTAATTGACACACAAATTAATCATGACTGTCATTTTTCGAAGCGAAAAAATAAATCAAACGAACCACATTAGTATTTTGCACATAAATTATCTAATTCTAAGAAAATATGAGTGAGAAGGTACATTTACAAGGTAGCTAGGTATAATTATTACAATATTTGATTAAATTAAGGAGTCTTTTTCAGAAATATTGTTCATTGGGGATACGGATCTTCATTTGAGATATATACTTACAACTTGTGGCATGAGAGCGTATCATCACACTGACGTCATGCCACTAGATAACCAAGTTGAAAGGATTCAAAACCGAAGGATAATTCGCTTAGGTTTGCATAAGAATTGGGTTTGGCGTTAACTTATCATCAACATCATCATTACAAAGCCAGTATGGAGGAGAGAAACATGAAAGAGACGAATAGCAATAGCATACTTGTAGAAACTTCTAAAAATGCAAGTCTGGAATTGACGGAAAAAGGAGTCTGATGAGAGGATTGGCACCCTTGAAATAGCTATAACTCTAGCCATGTTGGTGGTATTACCTTCAAGTTGTTGTTGTTGTTCAAAGATTAATAGAAAAACTGACAAAAGACTGCAGCCTAACTGCAAGTAAGGAAACATACGAAATTTAAAATCAACGCGGTCTATGTTTGTTGTGTCAGTCAAACCGAACAAAGATACTAAAACCAAATTGCATTCATCTTCATCTTCAGTCTTTAGTATTACTTGCTCTTATCGATAAAGTTACTAAATATGCTAAGTCTTTTTAATTAATTTAATTTTGTAAATGTAGTTTTAGAAAAAAATTAAAAATAGCATTAAAATCAATTTTCAAATGACTAAAACTTCTTCTTTTAGAGAAAAAAAAATATATTGAAAATCGTTAGAGCCGTTTTTTAAAAACTGTTTTTTCTATATACAATTTTAAATGACTTTTGATTTAAAATTGATAGGTACGCCATTTTTAAGATATTATTTATCAACATTTAAAAATTTTGGAAAAAAAATATTCCATGTCGTTTGTACTAAAACGACTTGAAAACTAAACTCTAGAAGTGCCAATTGCTGTTTTAGTACAAATTTTACTCCAGCTAATAGCTGAAAATTATCAACAAAATGAAAATAATAGTGAATCACTATTCTTTCCATTTTGTTGATGGTTGTTTTTTGTTGTTGAACCATCAATTGTTGCTTCTAGAGTCAGTCGTTTTCTTGTCGTTTAAGTACAAACGACATCGGTAATGGGGCTGATTGATTAGTTTTCGAAAAAAATGATTTAAAAAAAATAAAATTCAATATTTTTTTTTTAAATTCAAGAAACCAATTTTCGAAAATTTTGTTGCTGAACTGTTTTACAGCAACTTAAAAAATTTTATATAAAAAAAAATCGTTGAAATCGAGTGAGTCATAAAGAAGAAAATCTGAATTTTAAAATACGGTTCCATGGCAGGTACCATTAAAAATCTGAATTTAAAAAAAATGCTGTGTGTACTCTCATACGCGTGCCAGAAGTTATACTTCATATCATTATTTATTTTTGTATAGTTTTTTTGGATTTGTAAAATTATTTAACAAATGTAGTGAAAAGTTCTAGACGCGTAATTTTTGTCAAAGAAGCATAAAGTGTGTTTTTTTTTTAATTCAAATATTTCATTTTTTCAACTTTTCACAAAATTGAAGATCTCCTCTATTCCTGCCGAATAACACATTCACAGGAATGGTTCTTGAGATTATCCATCAATAGGCGGGTTTCCGTGAGTGAGTCGGGCTAATAATGTATTTATATAATTATTAAGACTTAATAATTAAATATGGTTCCCATTTCCACCACATTTTCATCGCTTTTAATTTGAGAAGAGAGTGGACCTATAAAATAATGCAGCTGTGTCTGAATTTGGTATCCTAGAAAATATCTTACAACAAAATCTTCAGTACGCCCAGGTGATGTAGCTGTTACAATTTATTGTTCTAGAGTAGGTAGTAGCAGGTTAGAAAAATAATAACTCTTAAATTTGCTGATAATTTTGAATTGATATTTATTGGCAAATTGAGATCCTGGCACATTTAAGATAGAATATTCGGTTTCAAAAGCCTTAATTTCCCATATAAAAAGGTTTCTCAGTCGACAAAATATTTTTCACTCATTAGCTATGAAGAATCTTTATTTCCCAAGGAAATCAAATAATTAAACTAATCAAAATAATCTTATGACCAGCAAACAACAAAAAAAAAAAAAAAAAAAATTACCAGAAATAATGAAATTAATGCGTCAAAACTTTGCGACACCATCAACACTAATGAGAAGTGAAAAAGACTTCCGTGTCATACTCCCCATATCTGAGTGGTTTCATTAAGTTATAAAAGTTTGGGTCACTTCATTACAAAATGATTACAATTATGTGGCTTGCCAGAGAATAACACTTGGACAAAAGACAGAGAGGGTGTGTTTATTAAGGCGTGTTTATACATATAATTCGTATAATGTAAGTAAAGCTTTAACAGCACTGCAAAACAACACCAGTGTAACCAAATTCATGCTTCATTTAATCTAATTTTGTAGATCCTCTGGACAAGCTAATAGCTTTGTCCATTAAAAATATCTTAAGCAGAAGAATTGACCTTCTGATGGTTTTCATCTTTAGATATAAATCAATAAAACTTAGAGCCATAGAATAGATACACACATACTAGGTATATGTTTAGGTATATCAATAGTTGAAACAAAAAGCTGAGAAAGTTACCACATAGACTTTAATAATTCTTATAAGTAGGGGCTTTCTCGGAATCAAAATGTGAAAGTTTCCACATCCCCTACTCAGCTCATCGTCTCATTATTCCGCACGCATCGATCAGGACATTGGGGACGATTAATGAGACTTCGATCTGTGTTTTTTTTTTTTTTTTTTTTTCTGAGGATGAAAAAGTTTTAAGTGCCTTTACTACTTATTTTCATCGGATTTGTCCTGTGAGTGGACGTTGAGTTAGAGTTTTTGTGTAAGTTTTTTTGTTTCTTGTTTGTTTGACATTTTGTTTGTTCTATTTTTGTTTAACATAGCTATACCCACCAGAAAGAATAATAAGTTAGCGTACATCCTTCATTCATTTTAGTTCGAACACAGCCTAATAACGGGTGATTTTTTAGCTGGTTTGGTTTTGGCAACACTGGTTTTGACAGCTGACGTGTGTTAAGTACCTTGTGTCACTGTTAAACAGCTTCAATTTAGTTTGTAATTTAACCATGGATCGTCTTACAAATGAACAGCGCTTACTATCAAAATTCGTGCTCGGTTCGAAATGTTCATTCTCGACCTTCTGAGCAGTCTATTCGCAAGATTGTGACCAAATTTCGCACCAAATTTACTTTGTTGGACATTAAACCACCAACACGTTTACGTACTGTGCATAGTGAAGAAAATATTGCGGCCGTATCAGCTAGTGTGACAGAAGACCGCGAAATGTCGATTCGGCGCCGCCGTTCCCAGCAGTTAGGCCTTTGTTACAGCACTACGTGGAAAATTTTGCGGAAGGATTTGGGCGTAAAGCTTTTTAAGATACAGCTGGTGCAAGAACTAAAGCCAGCCGACCTACCACAACGCCGAATTTTTGGTGAATGGGCTCTTGGAAAGCTGGCCGAGGATCCGCTTTTTTATCGAAAAATTGTGTTCAGCGATGAGGCTCATTTTTGGTTGAATGGGTACGTAAATAAGCAAAATTGCCGCATTTGGAGTGAAGATCAGATGATGCGAATCGCAGCGTTACTGTCAATGGTGAACGCTACCGAGCGATGGTAACAAACTTTTTTTTGCCCGAAATGAAAGTTCTTGACTTGCATAATATGTGGTTTCAACAAGACGGTGCCACATGCCACACAGCACGCGAAACAATGGCGCAATTGCGAGGCGAGTTTGGTGAACAGTTAATTTCATGTTTCGGGCCGGTCAATTGGCGATTTGACACCATTAGATTATTTTTTGTGGGGGTATGTCAAGGCTAATGTCTATAGGGACAAGCCCGCTTCGATTGACGCACTGGAAGCCAACATCCATGCATTCATTCGTGAGATACCGGCCGATATGTGTGAAAGAGTATGCCAAAATTGGACTCAGCGGATGGGCTACCTGAGACGCAGCCGCGGTCAACATTTGCATGAAATTATCTTTAAACATTAAATTGCAAGGTTCAAACTATTGATTCAAATAAATATTTCATTAATTTTTTCGAATTTTTCGTGGTTTTTTTTTTTTTTTAAAGTTCTAAACCTCTTAAAAAATCACCCTTTATTTACGATATCGTAATAATGGCAGGATGGTTTGATGCATGCAATCAAATTTATAAGAATTTTTGCTACAATTTTTAAAAAATATTTAACAGTCAAGTACTAATATTTATTAAAATGCTTTCATTTTGCTACTTATAACTTTGATGAAACCTATAGTGGTAGTATAGTTGTAGATAGCTAGTTAAATTAAGTCGTAAGAACAAACAGTCATACAGAAATACTTACTTAAACAAAAAAGACTTGACGAAGAGCTTTTCATTTTATTTTATAATTGATAAAGTAGAAGTACCTTTATAAATTTTAGTGCAACATAAAATGAGCACTAACCCAAACCGAATGAGTGTAAAAGTATTGAGTACTTCCAATATAATTTAAAAAAGCAATTTAAGGTGCATTCAATTTTCATCCAAACAAAGTCAAACTGGATTTTAGGGAGCAAAAACAAATGGTTTTAAATAAACATTTTTTACTTGCTCTATAGGGCAAGTAATGGTTTCGTGTCAAAAAAAAAATTTTAGGTTTTAATCAAAACCAACATTACGATGATGGAGAAGTCCGAATAAGTGGTTTTCGTCATGCCGTCCGTCGCGTCGGTCGGTCTGTGTGTCTGTGCGTCCATTTGTACACTTCTCCACTGCCCAAACGCGTCGAGGGATTTTCTTCAAATTTGGTACAGATGATTTTTACGTAATTTCGAAAGTTGTTTTTTTTGTTTTTGAATATCTCATCTAGAACGAGTAGGTACCTCCAATACAACATTTTTGAGTTATTCAAATTTTATCGAAAACTGCTCTAACGATTTTGATTAAACTTTTTGATACGATTTAATAACGAGCGTACCAATTTTTTTTTATAAACGTCCTTGCAAAATTTTATATAGAAAAAATGTTTTTTTTTAAAAACGGCTGTAACGATTTTCAAATTTTTTTTTCTAAAAATGTATCATTGTAGAAGAAATCAGATTGCATACTTCGTTTTGAGTTAAAGAATCTGTTTTAGTCAATTGAAAATCGAATTTTATGCTTTTTTAATTTTTTTTCTAAAACTGCATTCACAACTTTTTAATTAAAAAGGCTTAGCATATATAGTAACTTTATCTATAAGAGCAAGTACGTGCGACCCAGTCGTGAATTTTATTTTTTTTTTTTGTTAACAGTAATTTTTGCATATTTTTTTTTTTGTTCAGAAATCCAAGGCTTGTTGCCCGCACAAAAAAAAATATCTAACCTACACAACAGATCCTAAGACCATACCACACTTAAGCTTAAACTGGGATTTGATAACCACAGGATTCATTGCTTTTTATGTCTTTAATTTATCTGATTTCATAAATATCTGCATTTGAAGATCAAAAAACTGAATCAGATTTAAATTTTGTACGAAATCTATGAATTTGGAATATTTCTTAAGAAAAATAAAAAAAGCAATGTAACAACAACAACTAGATCTTGAGGTTTGAGGAATAGAAAAGAAATTGTGTGTTTTCTTAAACTTTATTATCCACAAGCTTTATGAAATTAAGACAGCAAAAGAAACTTCAACATAATACCTACACCGAAAAAAGCGTGTTTTCGACGAATATTATTTATTAGGTACCTGTAATATTCTTATATGAATTACAAACTGAAATACATTGCTATATCTGAATATAATTTTCAGGAATACCTACATTTAATACATTTTTTAACCCAGGAAATAGTTCCAGGAAGGATTCCTGATTGCAGAAAATATTCTGGTGGAAGAGCGTTTCCCGAAACCAATAAAAACTTGTGAGGTAACAAACATCCTCCTTTTTTACTGCGTATGGGTACTATATAGCAAGTTATGCATTCGTACAAAAAAAAGTTGATATAACAGTCAAACATGACATTGCGATAATAGCGAATGAGAAAAAAGTGGGCCCGACAATTCTTGATTTTTTGTAGCATTTTTTGGACACTATCCCCAGACGTTTTATGAATTTTTTTTATGGACCAAAAATAACGGTACCTGTCATACACCAGTTTTAGAAAAACTCATTTTTCTCAAAAAGGGTTCCTACGATTTTGAATAAAAAAAATGATAGTAAATATTTTGGATAAGGTCTATCTTTAAATGAAAACCATTTTTTTCAAAAACCAGTAGGTATTAACCTGCCATAGAACCGTTTTTTTAATTCTGATTTTCTCCCTCATGACTCAATCAATTTCAACCATTTATTTACATGGAAGATTTAAGTTGCCGTGATAATGTTTATTAATTTTTTGTTTGAAAAATCAGTTTTTCGAAAACTACTCAATATTTTTTTTCAAAATTTAGTTTTTAGGTGTTGCTAAATAATATCTTAAAAATGGAGTACCAATTTGTTTTGATAAAAGTCCTTGCTAAATTTTATATAGAAAAAACGGCTCTAACGATTTTATAAATTTATTTTTCTAAAAATGTATCATAATAGAAGAAATCAAATTACATACTTCGTTTTGACGTTAAATTCATTTAAGAAGCCGTTTTGCGCAATTCCGTGCGATCCAGTCGTGCAATTTATTCGAAGTTAAAGCCATCTCTCCCCCTCTCATACTGTCGTCAAAAGTCAATTTACACCCAGAAAAGTACTGAACACTAAAAATTATATTTTGAATTTCCAGAGGGTTGATTTCCGTTCATATCACTTCACAAGCACCCCTAAAGTAATGGCGATTCTCGTACTCAGTTTGACAGTTCCTATCAAGATACTTCAAGCAAATGAAATATTTAATAAATAAAAAATAAATTGTGACACTTTTGTAAAATTCCTTCTCAATTACGTCAGATTCCGCATACGTCAGAAAAATACTATCAATTGATAACTGATAAATACTGAAATTTAGAAGGTACTTTAAAACCTAATTAATTGAAAAGTCGAACAACTTTTTAGTAAAATTAATCAATTTTATTTCAATAAACAATAGTTAGCATCATTTTCAGTTATCAAAACTTTTAAGAATTGAATAATAAGATACTGATTTTCAATGTTTATTAACTATCAAATTGATAGGTTGTTGACAATCGCAACAAAGGTGATAATTACAGTTTAAGATAATTCCAATACATCAGTTCAAAAACTTGTTGTCAAACTTTGAATTTCGATATCAGGAAATCAAACAATTTGGTTAAACAAACACATACCTATTGTCAAAATATTATTCCAGTTGCAAAATGTAGATTTTCAAAATTGAAATGAACAGATTTTTATAATCTTTAATGTTTATAACTCAAAGCACCTATTTTTTACTGTCTGCGTTAATGCAAAGCTTGTTTTTGATCATACTTCTCTGTCATTCATCATCATCGGCTCGACAACCGGGGTCCGGTCCTGGCCTCTTTCAACAAGTCTCTCCACCTATCTCGGTCTCGAGCAGAAGCCATCCAGTTGCGCACCCCAAGGCTTCGGGCGTCCTGGTCTACGCCATCTCTCCAGCGCAAGCATGGTCTACCACGCTGCCGTCTAATATAGAATGTACCACAAAAGACTTTCCGAGCAGGTTCCTCTTCGCTCATACGAGCTAGGTGCATTAGTACTGGCAGGACCATGGTCCTGTACAGCAGCAGTTTTGAAGTTATGGTTAGATTTCTGGATTTGAATATCTTTGACAGACTGTAGTAGGCTCTGTTGGATTTGAGAAGCCGCCCGCGTATTTCTTCTTCTATATGTTGTTATCGGCTGCTACTGTTGACCCAAGGTATTTAAAGGATTGCACCACTTCAAATTCGTGCTCCGCTACCTTGATTGATTGACCAACTGTTCTTCTCGCATTCGACGCCACCATGTACTTTGTTTTACCTTCACTAATGTGCAGCCCCAGATTTTGTGCCGCCTGCTCGATCTGGATGAAGGAATCGTGTACAGCTTGTTCGGTTCTTCCGATGATGTCGATGTCGTCTGCGTAAGCCAGTATCTGGCTGGACCTGTTGACGATGGTCTCTGTCATTACAAATTATTTTTTTACCAGGCCCTCATTACGATATCATATCTAATTTCGTAGTAAGAGTACCGGGCGATTCTCTTAAATTAAGTTCGCTTCAAGTCTCAAAACCCTATCAGCAAATTTCACTGTTGTTGTATTACAAATAGCGAAGGTTCGATAATTTTAAAGCTCGCATTTAGGCGAACATTGGATTTGCTATTCAAAATGAGGGCCTTCCGCTTAAATTATTATCATAGAATAGAATTCGATTTTCTCTGTTGGGGAGGCTAACCTTATTATTTTCTACCATATACCCACTAAAGAGCAAGGATATTTCTATAACCTTGCAGTCTTTCTTACAAATAAATAGCAGCGAAAGTGATAGAAAGAATATACAAACTTTTAAAGAAACTTTTCCACTTGGAAAATGGATGTTGAAATAGTTTCTTAAAGTTAAGTCTTATAGTTCTCTACCAATTTTGCGAGAAATCTATTACATGATCGGATGACAGCTGATTACAAACTTACTGACAACAAAAAATGGATTAACTCGAAAGTAAAAGATAAGCAAAAATGAAAAAAAAAAAAAAAATAATTTAATAAATCACGATCTGCTGTAGTTTTTGGAAATAATTAATGAACAGAAAGAGTATGACGCTGCACTAATATTCCACTATATCTACCTTCCACTTACATTAAAGCAAAACACATCGCCGATTTCTCTCTAACTTTTCTCATTTTCTGTGAGAATCAGAATGAATTATGAATACTTACATTTCATGTAATTTCTTCCAGAGATCTAAGAAATATTTGTATAGCAAAAAATCACCAGTAATTTTTCTTTTTTCTTTCCTTAATTACAATAATGTTGTCCCTAATTGGGTCAAATACTTAATCCAGAATTTTTTACATAAGGTAAATATGTTGTGTATCCTCTAACAAATTATCATCTAGATTTTGTCGACCACATGCTAGCTTGCTCGAATATATTTATTATAACGTCAAATGATGCGCTGAATATCATGTCATGAACCCATACACAACCCAATTATTCGCTACCACACATATATAACACAAATAGCTGCCCTAAGTCACCCTTAATCCAAATGGCATATTAGTACAAATGTATATGCTCCAATATTTCCTTCTCGTCCTCCAAGTCCTTTTCGTAGGGTCATGTTTTTTTTTTTTTTTGTCGCAACGCAGCAGTGTAATAATAGATGTACGCATTTTTGTTCACACCACCTCAGACCGGAAATGTTATTATGACAAACGTCACCCAGTCTTCTCATGGAGTCACCCACTATTTCCTTATTGTATACGTGTATCATATCCTTCTGTTGTTGATGCCCTTTTTATATGGGCCCTGAGTGTGAATGCCCACATTTTCAATGTGGGGCTGACATCCATTATTTTCATTTATGACAACACGAGACCCATCCGTCCGCCATGCCACCCGCTGAGGCGTTCACATCGTCTCCGCAATGTAGTATACCTCCTCACCCAACGCACAGACCGATTGCATCAGAAAGCGTCTTTAGATGTGCCCCCAAACTAAACTTGTAGGAGATCCGGGATACCAGAGAGATATAGACACAGAAAATTGACTCGTTATGCTCCAAATGGAAGGATAATATAGTGAGCAAGCAAAATCTGCTCAATATTATACGAAGAGGGCTCTGCTGGTGCTGCCGCTGCTGCTGAGGAGAGATTAAGTGCCATGTGTGCCACCGTCATATATCACTTGTTGGTTGGTTGGTGGTAACACATTAGGGGGGGGGGGGGGGGTGGGTGGCAAATCCTGGTCCTGTCTCTGTATAGATGGTCTAAATCGACTTCTGCAGTCGGCAAGGCCGGCTGGTATTCTGTTTGAACGATGTCAACTAACTGGACTGATGTGCAGAGCTTCTTCCACTCATTTAGACATTGAAACACAACATCCAG
Source organism: Meliscaeva auricollis (assembly GCA_948107695.1). NCBI lineage: Eukaryota > Metazoa > Arthropoda > Insecta > Diptera > Syrphidae > Meliscaeva > Meliscaeva auricollis. The sequence continues at coordinate 39,112,287 of OX403616.1, read as the reverse complement.
CATCCAGTATAACAGCATCTATGGTCTAACAGGGGTATGCTATGGTAGAAAACAAAAGTTTCAATTATTGTTGCTACTGCGTCAGCAGAGTTACATACATGATGATGCTGAGTATATATTGATGGGCCTTAATATCAAAAAAGGGTTTCATGTGGGACCATAATGGGAATTGGTTTGTTGTAGAGTTTGGGGATAAATCAATATTTTTAGTAAGCGCACAGATTAGGATGGTTAAAGGGGTCGAAAAAGGCAGTTATTTGATGGGTGTTTTCTACGTGCACATACATACACACCTATAATGTACCTACACATATATTTTGTTTTTTTTTTCTGTTCTTATATATTTTGGTAGAATTTCGTCAACAGCCAAGCTGTGGTAGTCGACGAAAATGTGTGGATATCTGGTGGCGACCTAATTGATTGATACATGACACATGAGTGTGTAGTGTACTGTATGCCCCGTCGAATGTGAGACCGGATTGTGCGGTAATGTGTTGCCATAATGAAGCTACAAGTTTTAAAATCGATCGCTATTGTTGCTGTGCAGCTAAGTGCTTCTAAAATGTTTAAGGGGAACCATTAAAAAGAGATGTGGCTTTTCAAAGTGTTGTGGCTTATTAGTTACGGCCATTATTATAGCTACAATAAAAATAAATCGTTGGTTATTTTTTAAATGTAAGTATTTCAGGTAAAAAAAGAAAATAGGTGTTTTGTGCTTGAAGGCTAGTTTAGAGTTCAGCGTGCAAAAATAAAAAATAAAACTTCAAAGCAAATTTTAATCTGTTTGGGCGTATAATTTGGTACCATATTTTGATGTTTATATTTTCAAATTACAGTAACCAATACATAAAATTACCTTTTTACTTGCGATATGGGTACCATATATCAAGTTATGCATTCGTGCAGAAAAAAAAGTTGAGATAACAACCAAACATGACATTACGATGATAGAGAATGATAAAAAAGTGCGTCCGACAATTCTGTCTGTCTGTCTGTCTGTCTGTCTGTCTGTCTGTATGTATCAGAGACCACAGCCTTAACGGATGAGTCGATTAACTTCAAACTTGGTATGCGGCGTTTTTTGGAGAATATCCCTAGACATTTTTTTTAAATTTTTTTTGGACCCCAAATAACGGTACGTGTCATATAAAAATTTTAGAAAAACTCATTTTTCTCAAAAACGGTTCCTACGATTTTGATTAAAAAAATCATGGTCATTTCTATGGGTAAGGTCTATCTTTAAATGAGAACCATTTTTTTCAAAAACCGTTATTAACGGTACCTGCCATAGAACCGTTTTTTTTAATTCTGTTTTTCTCCTTCATGACCCAATCAATATCAACCATTTCTTTTAAATGGATGCTTTCAAGTTACCGTAATAATATTTAGTAAAAAAAATTTCGAAAGTTATTATTTTGGATTTAAAAAAAAATTTGAGTTTTTTTTTTTGAAAAATCATTATTTCGAAAACCACTCAATATTTTTTTTCAAAATTTAGTTTTTAGATGTTGATAAATAATATCTCAAAAATGACGTAAAAATTTTTTTTTTATAAAAGTCTTTGCAAAATTTTATATAGAAAAAAAAAGTTTTTTTAAAAAACGGCTCTAACGATTTTCAAATTTTTTTTCCAAAAATGTATCTTTATAGAAGAAATCAGATTGCATACTTCGTTTTGAGTTAAAATTCATTAAAGAAGCTCTTTTAGTCATTTGAAAATCGAATTCTATGCCTTTTTCATTTTTTAAATTAAAAAGGCTTAGCATAAATATTAACTTTATCTATAAGAGCAAGTACATGCGACCTAGTCGTTTTTGATTTTTGATTTTATTGTGCCTTCCTTGTATTGATTTTTTCGTTTTACATAACCTTACTATAGACTTAAATGTAAATAGTCTAGTAAAATAAGGATTCATCTGCGAAACGGGATTTTTTTTTGCAAAATCTTTTGGTGTTTTATAACTTAGGTACCTCAAAAGTCACAATGAATCACGTGTCCACAAGGTGAAACCGGAAGTGGAAAGTTAATAAAATTAAAGAAAAAAATTTTAGTGTTAAATGAACATATGGCACATCAATTAAAGGTATATTTTGATGCAGAATTCAGTGAGACTTATTTCAAAATGATCCGACTACTATGAGGAAAGTCATGGTGGTATAGTGATAAAATTTGCATCAAATATTTATATGGTCATCTGAACCAAGAATTAATAGTAAGGGGCAATTTTTTTGGCAATACATTTGTTCTGTCATTCTGCAGCTTAGCTCAAAAATCTCAAAAAACTACCAAAACTACAAAGGTCTCCTCAACATCCCAAATGAAATTTTGTCGGCTATTTTGTGTGTCCACTTAGAACCTTTTACCGACGATTTGTAGCCCTTTTGCTGGTAGGGTAGACAATTAATCAACAATGAGCTAATTCGGGAGGGACATTTAATAACAAACGTACCTAACGGTTACGCAAAATATTACTGTTAAAACTATTTCGCACTACCTGCAACAGATCAAATTTTATATTCCCAACTGAATCGAGTGCTGTCTTCTTTTTAACCCAAGAAAGGTCAAACACTAAATGGGGAGAAGTCCATACAACCAAATACCCATCTAGACTTAAAGAAAAGTAACCCAAAGTTACTAGTCCCGAATTATCCTAATTTTGAAGCAAAATTGAAAATAAACATTTTAGTGAAAATACTTTTTCATAGCAAAATTTCACTATTTTAGATCTTTGTTATTTTTTTCCTAAGAAAAAATGCGAAATTAAATTTGTTTTCTAAAAATGATGTGGAATTCAAAAAGTTATAAATTCTCAACCAAATACTGCAGTTGAATTCGAAAAAACATGAAAAAAAACATGAAATATCACTTTTTGGCTGCTTTTCGCTAAATTTGTCCAACAGTGCATCCATATTTATATATAATTATATACTATCGAGAGCTTAAATAGTAGGTACTTTTTTTTTTTTTTTGATGTAATTGAAAAGAATGGGGTTTCAGATTGAAAGAATGTTGAAAACAATTCTTTGGAAATATGTACTTTTTTGAAGGACGACAGTTTTCCTTTTTTTTAAATTTTGAAGAGATTCTCCGGTACATATGTATATACTTTGAGAATGTTCTTTGTTTTCCAAGAATTGTTGGGAAAAATGCATCGTAAAATAAAATTGAATTAAAGAAGCTTGCTTTCAGAGAATTGTTATTGACTATTCTTCAGAAATTTAATTTTAGTAGTTTTTTTTTTCTTTTATTGTTGATGACAATTTTTTGATAAATATATTTATTTTATTTTTTTTGATGAAGTACCGCAAAAGCTTTTCTACTTCGTCGTATTGAAGGAATCCCCACACCTGGGCAGCTAAGCACATTATCGATCTCATCACCGCTTCAAACAGCTGATATTTGGCACTCGGGGCTACATATTTCTTACTGAGGACTCCTTTCCAATTGCAGTTGATGGCTTTTTTCGACTCCGTTAGTTTTTATTTACCGTTAGGCTCCAGAGGCGACAATATTCTTGAACTTTATTTATCATTATCTGCATCATTTCCGGAGTTTCAGTGAAGATGACGATATGGTCAGCGTACATCAATGCTTTAATGTCGACACCCGCGAAATTAATTGCGGCTGGCAAAACTGATGTCAGATCATCTAGGAAGATGGAAAACAGAAGCGGCCTTAATAGGCAGCCTTGTTTAACGCCAGATGTGCGTCGTTTGGAACCACGCAGATCCTTCATTACCCACCCACACTGCCGTTTTTTTTTATTTTCGTATAGGCATTTTATTATTTTTAGCATTTTTGTGGATATTCCTAGACAACTGAGCTTGTAGAACAAAGCATCCCTATTGACTGAATCGAAAGTTGCTTTGAAGTCAATAAAGAAAGCATATAGTTTCTTTCCCTTATCCAGATACGATGTACCGATACATTTTAGTGAAAAGATGTTGTCAACTGTCGAATATTTTTTCCTGAAGCAGGCTTAAAACTCACTCATCCTGTCTAGTATGACGCCAGTAAATATTTTCATTATGGAGTTCAGAAAAGATATGCCCCGATAATTGTTTGGGTCGTTATTATCACCTTTTTTAAATATTGGAAGTATAATATTTTTGGTAAAGCTTTCTGGCACTTCTCCTATATCAAATATGAAGGGTTTTCCAATAAGAGGTGTTATTTTGAATAGCCCGCTATTTCGGTAGCTGTCACTTTTGAAGCTGTCATTTTTTGACATTTGACAAGTAGAAACTACGCTATAAATAAAAATGGAACGATACACGCTTCAATAACGCATTGAAATTATTAAAATTCAATATAAAAATGGTGAAAATTTGGCAGAGACGGTTCGTAAAACTAAAACATTTTTGGGTCGTCGTGAAGCACCTTGTCGGACCGCAATACAGAAATTGGTGGACAAATTCGAGCTGTTGGGACAAGTTAGTGATGTGAAGAATAAAATCCGTGCACGTCGCTCAAGAACAACTGAGAATATTGCTGTTGTAGCCCAAAGTGTTGAAGAAAACCCAGGTTTGTCCATTCCTCGTCGTTCTTTATAATTAGGCATTCCACAAACGTCATTACACCGTATTTTGCATAAAGACTAGGGTCTTAAGGCTTATAAAGTTCAGTTAACACAAGAACTCAAGCCGGCTGATCATCAACAACGTCGTGTCTTTGCTGATTGGGTCCTTGAAATGCATGAAAATGAACCGGAATTTCATCGAAAAATCATCTTGACTGATGAGGCCCATTTCCACCTCGGAGGCTACGTCAACAAGCAAAACTGTCGCATCTGGGGCTCGGAAAACCCAAGAGTTATTGTTGAAAAGCCTCTCCATCCTCAACGCGTGACTGTTTGGTGCGGATTTATGGTCCCGCGGGGTCATTGGACCTTACTTTTTCGAAAATGAGGCTGGAGCAACAGTTACGGTCAATGGATTGCGCTATCGAGAGATGATTAATGATTTTTTATGGCCTGAATTGGATGGTATTGATCTGGACAACGTTTACTTTCAACAAGACGGCGCTACGTGCCACACAAGCAATGAAACCATCGATCTTTTACGGAAAAACTTTCCGGACCGTGTTAACTCTCGAAGAGGTGATCACAATTGGCCACCGAGATCTTGTGATTTAACACCTTGCGACTTCTTCCTTTGGAGCCACGTGAAAGATAAGGTCTACGCCAACAGCCCAGCGTCGATTCAAGACCTCAAAGATGAAATTCGTGAGGCTATCGAGGACATAGGGCAGCCACTTTGCGATTTGGTTATGGAAAATTTCATGAAAAGGATATGGTCCTGTAAGCGTGGTCTTGGCGGCCATTTGGCTGATGTTGTGTTTCATTATTAACGGCATACCTTCTTCTTTATAATGAAATGAACAATCGATCATTTATCTCCAAAAATGCCATTTTTCTTTGAATAGCAAAATAACACCTCTTATTGGAAAACCCTTTAGTTATATGCATCGGTAAGTTTTTCAATGAAGTTTATCGTTGCATTTTTGAAAAACTCATACGGCACACGGTCCTCACCTGGAGCTTTGTTGGTGTTGCATCGGTGTATTACATCCAAGACTTCTTGTACGGCGAAAACATGGTCAAGACTTTCATTTTCCCAATGTGGCGAAGCGTAAAACATCAACTGGTTGGAGTTTGTCCGTTTACTCAATAAGTTTTCAAAATGCTCAGCTAAGATATTTATATCAATTTTTATATTTTGAGTGAAGGGTATACCATTTAGGGAGCGAGCTATTTTCCAAAACGAGCGGCTGTCATTTACTTTCGATAATTTGCTCATTAACTCAAGAGAGTATTTGTTTTTTTCTTGTCCTTGCAAATAATTTTGAAAGCTTTATTAGCCTCTCTTGGTACATAGTTTTAGCAAGGTTAGAGTTTGTTGCACTTAGCAGTTTTAAATATCCAAAAGATTTTTTCCTTGCAACTTCACATTCGTTGTCAAACCATGGTTCTTTCCATTTATGATTTTGAACAGATTGAAATGGTTGTGCTGCCTGGGATATACACGAGACCAAAATGTCTGTGTTACGGATTGAATTAATCTTATTGTTAGAAACAGAGTCCACCAGACTGTCTAGCCTGTTTTTGTATCGATCCGAATGGGCATTTTTCCACTTAAGTTTTGGCAGCAGTTTTATGTTTCTGTTATTACTGGGTAATTCTTCTGTACACCACATATAATTAACGAGGAGCGGTGAGTGCTCTGAATACACCAGGTCCTCAACTTTTAAGTCTTCAACGACCTCTAGCCATTTTCCCCGTACGAGGCAATAATCTATTACGGAACAAGCCATTCCTCTTATAAATGTGTAATGTCCCTCCGGATCACTTCTTGTTCGCCCATTCAAAAAAAAAAAAAAAAAAGCAGAGTTTGAAAATAAGTTGTTCACAAACGGTCGTTTAACAAAACTATATTTTAAAATAAAATTCAAGAATAGGTTTCTGGCTCTAAGATAAGCTAAGGGATTTTTTTTTTAGGTGTTACCGTTGTCTTTGAATAGTTATTTTAAAATGTGAAGTTATTTTTTTTAGAAAATTGCACCTCCTGAGTGAACGAGGGGAAATTCCACCTTTCAAACTTTTTTTCTGTTTTTGACCTTATCAACATTTTCTAATATTTTGATTAATGCTTTGGGTAACATTCATTTATATGCTTTACCATTTATTTGATTTTAATTTCTAATACTTTCTGTTATACCTACATTTTTTATTGCTTTATTTTGAAAAGCTGTGTCTTAGAAACTGTTGAATCTACAGAAATGGTACTAGGCTCAAATTAAAGAAAATTGTAAGGATATAACCGTAGAACCAGGCCCGTAGCCAGGATCTCATTTCTTTCTTCAAATTTTTTCCAGTAATTCATTTAACAAAAAATACAAAACCATACCTGGAAAAATTAATGTTTATACCCATTATCAATTCTATAGATGAAGACCATGAAAATTCTAGTCAATTGAAGCTTTTTTGGCAGTTTTATTTTTCTTAAAGAAAATTCAACACTTCGTTTCTGGCTCTAAGATAGCACTGGTCTGCAAAAATTAAGTTTTTGTGTCCTTCATATAATTTTTTTTAAACTATGTAAGATTGTAATTTTCTGGATCTAAACCTGGTTTCAGATAAAATCTATCTCGTAAATTTTTTTTTGATTGATTTTAATGTTTGATTCTTCAATATATGTATAGTCACATTTTAAACCGTAATGTAAAAAAAATCACCATAAATTCCAAAACTTCGTACTTTTTGGGATGTACACTGCATCCTATTTCTAAACTCTTGATACTGGCCAAGTTAATTATGGTATAAAGAAGGCAGTAATCAGAGAAAATCCAATAAAAAAGGATATTTTGTGCTTTTTAAGAGGACTGATTTTTATGAATTTTCAACATTTTTTTTGAGGAATCCAGAAATCATAAAAAAAATTGGCCAAGACATAAATTTGCTAATTTTGTCTTAATTTGTTCTACATTTACGAATATGCACTAAAAACAATAAAAAAAAACAATTTTTTGTAAGTTATTCAATGATTTCTCATGTTTTCCGTGATAAATTTTGTTGGGTAACTTCAAATTCATACTCAACATCCCAAAAAATCATAAAGTTAGCTATAAAAAGTATTACTTTTCACCTCTAAAAACGCTTGAATTAAACTACAGAGAGTATTTTGGAAAAATCCTAAATTTCAATTTGCAATATCAGCATCAAAAGCGAATGTTTGAATGATTTCATTCCCATCCCATTAATAGTTTTGTAATAAAGTATTTACCAGCAAAGAAATTCGACGTTTAATGTACAAGTTTTTAACATCTTCATATTATTTTCAGATTCGTGTTCAGCGGTACAAAATCCTCTAAAAGTATGCTTTAGTTTGAAGGCAATTTTCGTTGCAGAAAATATACTTTTCTTTGTGTTACCGTTGTCTTTGAATTGTTATTTTTTGTGTGAAATAATTTTTTTTTAATTCTCCCCCTGTCTGAATGTTTATGACAGTTTTATTAATTTTTTTGGCAAAATAACACGTTCTACTAGTTTGAATCATCTAATGAGAAGCATTCTAAATTTCTTAATTTAATGTTAATTTCTACTATTTGCTGTTATATACATGTAGGTTTATTGTAAATGATTTAAATTTAAGTTTAATTTAAGTATAATTTTAATTCAATTTAGTTTTCTTAATTTTAATTTTAAATATTGGTATTGAAATAAATTAATAGTATGGTGAGTTGGTGTGGTTTCGATTCGTCTATCGTCTGGATGATTTGTGCAGGTGGTGTCGTGTGGGGAAAAAGAGACTCGCACTCGGTTTGCGCTCTCCTTTTATAGGTCTCTGATTACCACATCGATTTACATAAGTTGGTAGAAGTGCACTTGATTATACCAATCATTCAGTAATGCCAGAATTGGAATGATTAGGCTGATAGGAAGTAATGTGATGCCAAATGTAGAGTTCCTACATACATTTTTCTTATTGCTAAATGCTGTATCTTGGAAACTGTTGTGCCTTCAAAAATGAAACTGAAGTCAATTTAACAAAGTGCGAAACTGTACAATAATTTATAGTCAAAAACTAATCCTTCATTGCTAAAAATGTCAATTACTAAGAAAGCACAAAAATGTCTTTTTTTGCATTTTTAAAAATTTTGCGTTCGGCGCTAGAGCTAAAAAATAGGTAAGTATACTCGAAAACACACTAAAATAGGCAGAAGTAGATGATGTTTCTAGATTTTAGGTGTGTTTTTTTTGGTCGCCCGGGCTAAGTTGGACGAAAAAAATGCCTCGGGGCTTAACGTAAACAATTGGCAGCATTGCGAATAAAAAGACATAACAAAAATGAAAAAATGTTTCCAATATACAAAATGAAATAAACAAAAAATAAATAACAAAAATCTTATTATGATTTGTTAAATTGCTTGTATTTTGTGTTTTAATAAATTCAATAACATATTTATAAAGAAATTTCAGGGCATTAAATGCACACACTTTAAAATTTAAATGAAATAATTTGTTAGAGTTAAGAAAAATAAACAATTTAATTTTTTTTTCCAAACCCCATCTTTGTGTTTTTATGTTCATACAATTAATCGATAATTTTGGTGTTTTCATACAATTTATCGATAATTTAATAGAAAATGAGCTGGTAGCACAGATTTTAACCCCTTCGAAGAGTTAAGCCCCGAGAATTCTCCTTGCTTAGTTCCTTAGCTGAGTATTTTGTTGTATTTAACATGTTAAGGGCTTAGCCCCTAGAGCGTTTTTTTTTTGTTCAATTTAGCCCGGGTGTACAAAAAAACACACCTTTTATTTCATTTTGAAATATGCTCTCGCCAAGGCGACAAAAGATTCAAAAGCATCTCTGAAAAAAAATAAAGCATTTTCTATAATATTCTTAAAGGACCTTAATAAATTTTATATATGAAAATCATTTCGGGGGGGGGGGGGGGGGGGCTTCAGCCCCTCATAAAAACGTTTCTTTTTTTTTATTTTTGACTTACTCTTTAAACGACGAATCAATTTTGATGATTTTTTTCTTCTAGAAGCTCCTTAATAATTTTAAAATAATTTGATATCAAAATTTCCAAAAAATATTTTTTGGGTTATTAAAAAATCTTTCAACGGTTTCGACGTTGACTTTTGGGACACCCTGTATATTATGTATAGAGATCGTCAAAACTGAGTAATCAGTCTGATACTAAAAAAAAAAACAAATAAAACAACTATTAAATTAAACTCGATAAAAATAAAATTATCTACAAAACTAGCTATTAATGAATCCTGTTAGTAATTTTTGATCTTAATTATAGTAGCTTTGAGCTATTAAAGCGGTGGAAAAAATGTTTTCTTAAAGCCTGAGACAGAGTAAACAAAGGACTTAAAATTAAATTAATTAGTACAAAACTTTATTGCACTACTTCACTATTAAAAAAAAATGAAAAAAAATAAAGAAACAAAATTATTTTTGTTATTTGCTTCCTGTTGTTATCCACCTGCTGACAACAGTTTGGCTTGATGAGCTTAAAATCCCTACAAAGCCTTTTTCTTGTTTGAAAATATTCAATAAAGCTCAATCCCTAAATTCTTCCAGCATTAAAGCAATAATAATAAATTGTTTCTTTGAAAATGAAACAGAATTTTATTTTATAGGAAGGCAAAAAAAACCTACATCAGCACTTAAAGGTACAAAAAGACCCATCAAATCCGATTGTTAAGACCTTCTCTTGCCTACCTATTAAAAGTTTATGTTCCCATGAATTTTTAATTTATCCAAGGATGTCATCCTCATCAGAGACATCTTTTTCTTATATTTTTAATCCTAATAGCCTAAAGGAAAATAAATTTAATTATTTTTAATTTTGGTTTATATGTAGGTTTACAAAAAAAAAAAAAAAAAAGCTGATTTTTGCCAAGAAATGTATATCCGGTTGGGTCGGCCTCAAATAATTGAAAAAATAATAAAAAAAAAAAAAACAGAAACAAAAAATAAAGGATCCAATGAGATCCGCTGCCTTTTAGTGGTCGCAACATTAAATTAGGACGCAGAAAAGGTGGCATCTCCAACCCAAAAACGCAGAAACTGGGTGAATTCAAATTCACGTTTAAATTGTATACTAAAAATGTACTATAAATATCTAATATAGAAAGATAGATAGATAGGGTACCAGATATTCAATGAATTTTGTCTTTAAAGCCATTTCGGCATTCCTGATTTTCTTTTTCATTAAATCACCTTCTATTTTGTTATAAGGATAGGAACAAAAACAAAACAAAAAATTAAATCCGCATCAACCATCAAGATTACTTTTGTTTGACTTAGTTGTAGAAAGGAGGTTCTTTTTGCTGGCTCCCTTTATTTGCCCTTTTTTATACTATGATGTATAAAGTACATAAGTTGTTGATATCTGTACAAATAAAAATAGCTGTGTGAGTGTGGGGCTTGGCAAAAAAATAAAAAAACAACAGAAATAAATAATATAACAAACGACCCCGCAGAATTTGTATGGAGGTTGTGAAATTGGGCTGGACTGTAGTTGACGAAAAGAGGTCGCATAAAAAATGTTTGCTTCGAAAGTAACGTTATTTTTTTCTTAAACGTTTATGATTTTTAAAGATGATTTTATTTTTTAAGGTTAAGTTAGCATAAATTATACTTCGCAAACAAACAAACTAAGACCAGCCTTAGGGCGACCTGTCCTCATCGCTTTAACAGCTGGTACCTATTTTCGTATAGGTAGCTTCTTAAGAAGAAGCAGGGGTCACATGGGATGTCTAGCAATATCCTGTCAGGGTATAGGGTTGCCATGCGCTAAAGTTCAATATTTGTTTTTTTTTAATGTTCCACCCCGCCTACATGACTGGTGTCGAAAATATAATTGAAAAATTGGGGTTAACTAAAAGCGATACACACATGATTGATGCTGAAATCGATAGATCACATAAATATAAGCGTACAAATAAAAATAGGTATGAAAAATCTGTAGTTCGAGATTTGGATGTTCAAGTCAAAAACGTGAAAATTGATTTTTGAGAAATACAGTTCCGACCGATCACTTGAATACGTCCAGTGCTTTGCAAAAATTCAAGTTGAATTTTCTTCGGACAGAAAAGCAGCACCTGTTTCAGACTAACAACAATTGTAAGACATATTATTCAGGTTTATCTTTTAGAAAAATCAGACCTCTAGCAATTCATGAAGAACACACCTCTCACGTAGGATTATTTAAAAAATACTTGTTTTTTGCTTGGCTCAGTAGGATATATCGAAGCATTAGATTTGTGGTTGCTGTTGGTAATTATTTTCAGTTTCGTTGGAATTTTAATTAGTGCAAAGTTCTAAACGTATAAAAATTATAAAAATTATAAAAAATTGCAGAAATACTTGGTTATAAACAGTTTTTTGAAGAACCTTTTCGAGTACGGGAAAAACATGAAAAGTGGAACATACCAAGCCACGTCAGGTGCCAATAGAAGAGCAATCCTCAGAACTGCTTCGAATTCACGCGATACTGCTGCAAAAATTAATGTAAAATCAGGTGTTACAGCGAATCTTTCCAACGTGAAACGTATTATAAGGAGAGTTGATCATTTGCGGAGATGACAACTGCAACAATAAAATGCACGACTGTGTCGCACGTACTTGGTCTTATAGATAAAGTTACTATAAAGCTTTTTTAATTAAAAATTTGTAAATGCCAGTTTTGGAAAAAAAATCGATTCTCCAATGACTAAAACAGCTTTTTAAAACTATTTTTTTTCTATAAAATTTTGCAAGGACTTTTATAAGAAAAACCTGGTACGCTATTTTTAAGATATTATTATTTAACATCTTAAAATTAATTAAAATTAATGAAAAAAAATTTTTCAAAAAAAAAAATTTCAAATTTTTTTAAAAAACAAAAAAATAATTTTCGAATTTTTTTTTTAATAAATATTATTACGGCAACTTGAAAGCATTCATATAAAAAAAATGGTTGAAATTAATTGAGCCATGAAGGAGAAAATCAGAATTTAAAAAAACAGTTCTATGGCCGGTACCGTTAATAACGGTTTTTGAAAAAAATGGTTCTCATTTAAAGATAGAACTTACCCAAAGAAATAACCATGATTTTTTTTAATCAAAATCGTAGGCACCGTTTTTAAGAAAAATGAGTTTTTCTAAAACCGGTATATGACAGGTACCGTTACTTGGGGTCCAAAAAAAATTCAAAAAAACGTCTTGGGATATTCTCCAAAAAACGCCACATACCAAGTTTGAAGTAAATCGACCCATCCGTTTAGGCTGTGGTCTCTGATACATACAGACAGACAGACAGACAGACAGAATTGTCAGACCCACTTTTTTCTAATTCTCTATCATCGTAATGTCATGTTTGATTGTTATCTCAACTTTTTTTTTTGTACGAATGCATAACTTGATATATGGTACCCATATCGCAAGTAAAAAAATGTGGGTGACATCCTTAAAATAATTTTATATCAAAATTTGCAATAAATAATAATTGTTTTGGATTTTTAAAACAACTTTCAATTTTTTTTTTCGTTGTCATGAGTCGGGCTAACTTGAGCCGCCAAAACTTGTATTTGAATTCGTTCTCGAGATATGATGAACGAAAAAAAGTGTCACGAACGTTCAAACAGGGTTGCCACGTTAATGAACCCATTTTAAAAGTGCGAACCCTATGTTCTCATTTTGATTATGAACTTTGAACTTATCTCTTATTTGACACCAATTTGAATCTCTTACTTTATGAGCTGAGTAATCCGACGGTCGACACTTGGACTATTCAAGATTAAGGATGAAATTTCTTTAAGACCTGCGTCTTATGAGGTACTGCGTTGATCAAATTATAAAACCAACCATCTTTGTTCGTAGTTTGCTTTAATGCTTAAATAGTCTTAAAGGCAAATAGCTTTGTGGGATCAACTTTTTTGGCTTCCTATCATTGATTAAAATTTTCAGGTTACCTAAGTGTTTTTTGTGATTCCTTAATTTTTTTCATATATACTACTTGAGGATTTAGTGTAAAAAACAAACATAAACAATTGCATACATTTCCTGTATGAGCAGTTAAGTTAATCCTCAGCCAGTAAAAGCACAAAAATTATCAAATACAGTAACAGTAGAAGTAGAAGTAAGCTATTCTGGTGACTTTCAGGTGCTCGCACATTTATGATTTTGTTGTTTTCATGCGGTTTTTATGAACATAATAAACTTTGGAAACTTACTTTAGCTCATAAATTCGGAATAAAACGACCACAGATGTGCGCTTTATTTTATCAACACAGTTTTTGAACTGCAAAGGAACAACTGAACATGTTTCATAAAAATAAAACAACAAAAAAAAAAATGCTGAGCAACCGTGAAAAGAAAAAAAGACAAAAAAAAAATAACTTCAAAAATAAAATATAAATAAATTTCTGGAAGTAGGACACTTGGCAGGACTCTGTGCATTTTCTCATTTTAGGTTTGTGCGATTCCATATACGACAACAACGATGACGACGACGACGACGAAGAGAATAATATTTCTGACAATGGTATTGTGAGGTTGTTTCACTTGCATATTGTTTGGTGTAGTTGCATTATTATATCCATGGTGCACTTAAATCCCAGACAACACGGCTTAGGGAGGGTTTTTTTTATTATGACTGTCAGAATTTTTTAAGTCAAATTTTGTTTTTTTTTCGTGTTTTTTGTTTTTAATATTTTTAATTGGAGACAATTTAGATAACTAAAAGTTTCAATAAGAAAACAAAAAAAGACATGAGTACAGGTATTTTTAATTTGACGAGATATTATGCAATAAAATGCACGACTTTGTTGCACATACAACTTGCTATTAAGCTTAGTTATAATGAAGCTTTGAATTTTTAAATTGTAGGTACTTCCATGCTGATTATTTTTTTGACATTTACATTTGGGTTTATTTAAAGGTTTTGGGATTTAGTAATTGCGAAAGTACTTCACCGGGACGGTTATAATAATGTGTTAGTTAAAAAGAACCTACAGACGGCGTTCATATCTTCTACATAATTGAGGAAGTTATGCAGTAGATAATGATATAAAGGGTTTTCCAATAAGATGTGTTATTTTGAATAGCCCGCTATTTCGGTAGTTGTCACTTTTGAAGCTGTCATTTTTTGACATTTGACAAGTAGAAACTACGCTATTAATAAAAATGGAACGATACACGCTTCAACAACGCATTGAAATTATTAAAATTCACTATAAAAATTTTGAAAATTTGGCAGAGATGGTTCGTAAAACTAAAACATTTTTGGGTCGTCGTGAAGCACCTTGTCGGACCGCAATACAGAAATTGGTGGACAAATTCGAGCTGTTGGGACAAGTTAGTGATGTGAAGAATAAAACCCGTGCACGTCGCTCAAGAACAACTGAGAATATTGCTGTTGTAGCCCAAAGTGTTGAAGAAAACCCAGGTTTGTCCATTCCTCGTCGTTCTTTGGAATTAGGCATTCCACAAACGTCATTACACCGTATTTTGCATAAAGACTTGGGTCTTAAGGCTTATAAAGTTCAGTTAACACAAGAACTCAAGCCGGCTGATCATCAACAACGTCGTGTCTCTGCTGATTGGGTCCTTGAAATGCATGAAAATGAACCGGAATTTCATCGAAAAATCATCTTGACTGATGAGGCCCATTTCCACCTCGGAGGCTACGTCAACAAGCAAAACTGTCGCATCTGGGGCTCGGAAAACCCAAGAGTTATTGTTGAAAAGCCTCTCCATCCTCAACGCGTGACTGTTTGGTGCGGTTTATGGTCCCGCGGGGTCATTGGACCTTACTTTTTCGAAAATGAGGCTGGAGCAACAGTTACGGTCAATGGATTGCGCTATCGAGAGATGATTAATGATTTTTTATGGCCTGAATTGGATGATATTGATCTGGACAACGTTTACTTTCAACAAGACGGCGCTACGTGCCACACAAGCAATGAAACCATCGATCTTTTAACGGAAAAGTTTCCGGACCGTGTTATCTCTCGAAGAGGTGATCACAATTGGCCACCGAGATCTTGTGATTTAACACCTTGCGACTTCTTCCTTTGGGGCCACGTGAAAGATAAGGTCTACGCCAACAGCCCAGCGTCGATTCAAGACCTCAAAGATGAAATTCGTGAGGCTATCGAGGACATAGGGCAGCCACTTTGCGATTTGGTTATGGAAAATTTCATGAAAAGGATATGGTCCTGTAAGTGTGGTCTTGGCGGCCATTTGGCTGATGTTGTGTTCCATTATTAACGGCATACCTTCCTCTTTATAATGAAATAAACATCCGATCATTTATGCCATTTTTCTTTGAATATCAAAATAACGCCTCTTATTGGAAAACCCTTTATTTCAAAAGAAAAACAACCGAACTCAAATTAAGGACTTTTGATATTGCCTAACAGATACCACTGTCAGAACTAGACCAAATTGAAATGGGATCAAAGGGAGACCATCAGCTCTCAAATACAGAACAGATCCACCCAGTCAAAAGTTCATAGCTAACAATCATTAAAAAAAATATATATATTCGAATTAATAACCTCCTCCATTTAATTCAGTTAAAAAGGAGGCAAGTCTAGTTTTGAAAAGATGTGTTTAAAACGAAAATCGTGTTTAAAATACATTGGTATGATGTTAAACTAAGTCAGTTCCGACAAAAAAAGGGAGCTATAGCAAAATTTTCACATACCTACCGACCGACGACAGTCCACATACTTACAATTAATGTATATTTAAATTAAATTTTTCGTTTTTACCACAACTTTTGAAAATAGCACTTGCCTCCTTTTTTCAGCAAAGTCCTGGTATGCTGAACAAGATGGCGTAGTTAGTTTTTCTAGGTTAGCTTAAAAGTGCTATGATCAATTTTCGCCTCCATCATAAATATATTATACAGCCCTATTGTAAGCAGTGGTGTATTAAGGGAGGGGGTTCAGGGGTCTCAAATACAAAATTTAAGTAAAAAATAAGAGCTTGCAAATGCTTCCATTTCAAACACAAAAAAATTCAAAAACAAAGAATTCTCGAAAAGCGTACAACTCTTAGCCTGGAATTCACAATAGGAAAAAAATGAAATCGAAGGAAGTTTTTCGGGTGAAATCTTGTTCATGTGAAGCTCACTGATTAAAAAAAATCTATTTGATTCCTCATTAGAAAATTTCAAAAAAAAAAATTTGGAAAAATCTTGATATGAAATAATTTGAAAATTGTTGAGAACCTCTTGTGTAAAAATTGTTATGGAAGTCCGTGGAGTCGCTTATGGAAAAATCAGAAAAGAAAAAATCGGCTCTATGGGAATTATACCGTTTTTAACCGATGAAAACATACTTTTTTTTATTTCAAAAGTACGATCTTAGCTGTTGTAGTACACACAAAAATTTTAAGCAAAATCGATAGAGCCATTTTTGAGCAAATTAAGTATTTCCATATTGATTTTATGGCAGGTACAGTTAAATTTGCTCCTACAAAAAAAATTTAATTTGCCCTCTAGGGAATCACATATCGCAAGTAAAAAAATATTTGTAAGCTGATGAACTTAAATCTTCAAGAACGTTTTTTAAGCATAAATGGCTTAGATCCAAAAATCCTAAAATGCAAAACAGCAATGTTTCTTCTTACCCCATGCGTCATAAGTCATACGGAGCCACATTTTACAATTGATTTTAAAAAGGAACTTGTAACGTATATGTCTGTGGCAGATAGGCAGAACAATATGAGCCAATTTTCCACAAAAATGAGTTCATTAATATCTAGTCTGTTCTCATTACATGAGTAAGATAACTTGAACCAAATAATTAGCTGTGTAACCAACACATTTCATAACAACATAAGTCTATTTTTATCCCATTTATTCAGGCGAAAAAATTTGAGTCCACCCACAAATGTCCACCAAAAAGTATTTTTTTAATTTTTAATTCTTTTTCAAAACTTCTTTGCGACAGTTTATATAGGAAATATTAAAACTCAATTTTCTCAAATTAAAAAACAAAAATGGACTTAAGCTGTTCTAGGTTTTT
Organism: Meliscaeva auricollis; assembly: GCA_948107695.1. Lineage (NCBI taxonomy): Eukaryota > Metazoa > Arthropoda > Insecta > Diptera > Syrphidae > Meliscaeva > Meliscaeva auricollis. The sequence continues at coordinate 39,094,747 of OX403616.1, read as the reverse complement.
GCCACACATGTATGTACTTGCGATATACATACATAGGTACAGTACATCAAGTTATGCATTCGTAAAAAATAAAAGTTGAGATAACATTCAAACATGACATTACTATGATAGAGAATGAGAAAAAAATGGTTCGGACAATTCTGTCTGTCTGTCTGTATGTATCAGATACAACAGCCTAAACAAATGGATCGATTTACTTCAAACTTGGTATGTGGTGTTTTTTGGAGACTATCCACAGACGTTTTTTTAATTTATTTTTTAGACCAAAAATAACGGTCATATATCGGTTTTAGAAAAATTCATTTTTCTCAAAAATGTTTCCTACGATTTTGATTAAAAAAATTATGGTCATTTTTTTGGATAAGGTCTATCTCTAAATGAAAACCATTTTTTTTTTCAAAACTTGGTATTAAAGGCACCTGCCATAATCATTTTTCTTTAATTCCTATTTTTTTTTGAAAACATCGTTTTTTCGATGTTGACAAATAATATCTTAAAAATGGCGTAAATACCATTTTTGTTTTTTTTTTAAGTCATTGCAAAATTTAATATAAAAATAAAATGTAAAAACTACATACTATTTTTATTTATAAACCAGCTCTAACGATTTTCAATTTTTTTTTTCTCTCTAAAAATGTATCATTATGAAAGAAACCAAATTGCATACTTCGTTTTGAGGGTAAATTCAGTTCAGTTGTGTGCTACACAATAATTAATTTATTAAATTACAGAAGTCTGCCATTGTTATTGATAAAATCTGGCCGATTAGTTTTCTACACTACAAGTGATAGAAAAAAACTAAATACATTAAAAGATATGTGCTTTAATGTTAAATTCCGAAAAAACAGGAATTTTTTTAAGAATCCTCGGGGAAGTTAGGGTAATATGGGGTAAAAGACAAGAAAAACTTTTTGTACAGTTAGAAAAGTATGAGAAAAAGAACTATAAAATAGATTTTTTTGAATAGACTAATTTAAATGATGATGAGTTGAACTTAAGACAAAAATTCTATAAAATCAAAATTTCAAGTATAAAATTACATATTTTCCAAAATATTTTTTTAGAATTTTGAAAATGATGTTGGTGGGTAAAATTGATGCTTTATTGAAAAACTAAGTATGCTCATTGAGAGCCAATAATAAAAAAAATAAAATGAACGACTGGGTCACACGTAATTGCTCTTGAAGATAAAGTTCCTTTTAATTAAAAATTTGTAAATGCAGTTTTAGAAAAAAAAAACAATTAAAAAAGCATAAAATTCGGTTTTCAAATGACTAAAACAGCTTCTTAAATGAATTTAACCTCAAAACAAAGTACGCTATTTGATTTCTTGTATAATGATACATTTTAAGAAAAAAAATTTGAAAATCGTTAGAGCCGTTTTCTAAAAAAAACTATTTTTTCTATATAAAATTTGGCAAGGACTTTTATAAAAAAATAATTGGTACGCAATTTTTAAGATATTATTTATCAACATCTAAAAACTAAAATTTGAAAAAAAAATATTGAATAGTTTTCGAAAAAATGGTTTTTCAAAAAAAAATTTCAAACTTATGTTAAAAATCCAAAAAAATAATTTTCGAAAGGCAGGTACCGTTAATAACGGTTTTGAAAAAAATGGTTTCCATTTAAAGATAGACCTTCCCCAAAGAAATGACCATGATTTTTTTAATCAAAATCGTAGTCACCATTTTTGAGAAAAATGAGTTCTTCTTAAACCGGTATGTGACAGGTACCGTTATTTGAGGTCAAAAAAAAATTAAAAAAAACGTCTGGGGATATTCTCCAAAAAACGCCACATACCAAGTTTGAAGTAAATCGACCCATCCGTTTAGGCTGTGGTCTCTGATACATACAGACAGACAGACAGACAGAATTTTCGGACCAACTTTTTTCTCATTCTCTATCATCGTAATGTCATGTTTGATTGTTATCTCAACTTTTTTTTTTGTACGAATGCATAACTTGATATATGGTACCCATATCGCAAGTAAAAATTAGGCGTCAAACACAAATTATTTTTCAAATAATCCATAACGGTAGGTATTTTTGAAGTTTAAAAAACACAAATGTTTTTGAAGGTTTCATAAATTGAACAGATTCTATTAGATAAAATGTTGGATTACAATCCTGGACAATTATTGTACTAAACATTGCCACAGAGGTCATTAAGCGAAAATATGTTAAAATTACAAAATTTAATGAAAAATTTGATAATTTTGAATATATTTTTCAAGATATATCTGTTTTCCTAAGCAATGCGATACAAAAGCTCCTTTGACCAATTTTTAAAGTTGAGATATCAATAAAAAGATTGCAACCTGAATAAAAATACAAAAATAAAATCTTATGCAAAAGTCCACAGCAACTTTGACCATAAGAACAAGTACTGCGAAACAGTCTTGTATTTCATGTTTGTTGACCTTTAATAGGTACAATTACACTCTAGCATTATTTCGACTCACAATCAGTTATAGAAGATGAAAACAAATTAAAAAATGAAGAATATCGTTTTTTTACTTGCTCTATAGGGCAAGTATTGGTTTCGTGTCAAAAAAAAAAAATTTGAGGTTTTAATCAAAACCAACATTACGATGATGGAGAAGTCCGAAAAAGTGGTTTTCGTCATGCCGTCCGTCGCGTCGGTCTGTGCGTCTGTGCGTCTGAGCGTCTGTACGTCTGTGAGTCCATCTGTACACTTCTCCACTGCCCAAACGCGTGGACGGATTTTCTTCAAATTTGGTACAGATGATTTTTACGTAATTTCAAAAGTTGATTTTTTTTTTTGTTTTTTGAATATCTCATCTGGAATGAGTACCTCCCATACAACATTTTTGAGTTATTCGTATTTAATCGAAAACGGCTTTAACGATTTTGATTAAATTTTTTGATATGATTTCTTTAATAACGATTCATTTTTAGAATTTTTCTTTTAAAAACTATCGAGCCGTTTTTTAAAAAAAATATTTTTTTATTAAGAAAATTTCAAAAGATTTAAAAAAAAATTGGTATGCCATTTTGAAGATGGCTAATATTTATCAACATCTAAAAATAAAATTTTGAAAAAACACAAATCATTGACCCAACATGGAAAAAAAATCCAAAAAGTGTTCCCGTTTTAAAAAAATATTTATTTTTGCTCATTTGTGCATATCTCTCAATACCTACACACATCAGATGACCAAGAGCTAAAATTTTCAAGCTAAGTTAATACATAAAATAGCTTTGCACTACATGAGCAAGTTCGTGCGATCAAGTCGTGCATTTTATTTGTATATATTTTAGGATTTTTTGTGATCCTGGTATATAAAAATTAATTTTTCGTTTCAGCACTTATAAGTAGTTATAGATATAACACGGATTGTGGAAATAAAATTGATTAAATGGGAGTGAAATAAAAAGTTATTCAAATAATAATAGAAATATAATATCCAAGTGCGGGGAAACAAATGGTCAGATGTGGCCATTCAAAATTCAATTTCTTACACTTTCAACACAATCATAAAATAACATAACGAGTAAAATTAGAGAAAATTGAAAAGCAAAATCAAGTAGGTGCATAAGTTTGCCAACAAAGGATGTCGACATACCGAATTTTTCTTATGAAAAAAAAAAAAAAAAAAAAAAAACTACCAAAGATATAACACAAAGATACTAACTTTCCTGTTCGTCGTTCGTCCTTTTTACCAACAATTACCCCCTCTTCTGATGGTTTTCATTTTCATTTTTCGTCATCTACTTTCTTTTTTCAATTCATTCGATTTTTGATCCAAATTCTCGAGTATAAATTTAAATCATGATGTGTCGTTGTCGTCCTTTCTTTTTTATATCCTCTCTTCAACAGGATTTAGTTTTTTTTTTTTTTTCTTCTCTGTGTGTATTTTGACATTTGTTTGCTTGAACAATGAACCGGGATTCAAACTTTTCCAAATAACTCCCGCATTGAACGCAGACATACATACAAAAATTTAAAGCAAATAGACGTAATACTTATGTAGATATACCAACGAGTAAAGGATATCCATTCGAATTGAAATTTCAGTTCGAGTTTCCCATTTCATCTAGCCTTTTCGGCCTCATCTGTTTGTAGGGAGATATTTTGAATGTGTGTCAGTGTCATCATTTTTTGTTGTTTTTTTTTTTTTTTTTTTTTTTTTGAGGACTAGGAGAAGGACAACGTTTAAAATAATCTACAATCGAAGAATTTATACTTTTTCTTTGGCTTTGGCATTTCTGTCAATCGGATGTTATTATTGACGTAGGACATAAAGGAAAAAAGTCGAAGACGATGATCAAAACGTTATTCTCTTTGCTTTTTTCTTCCCTTTTGCAGACACATATTTTATGTGAGGATATTCAGATTTAAAATGTCCTTCTGGAAATATAATGTTGAACATGTTGTCTATAGGACATGTTTACATGTGTGTCACTGGTAAGAACGTTTAAAATAGAATTGAACGCTTCAAATGGCCGAAGGATTGTAACCATGATTTTAATATGTACTTTATAGATATATGCGCTGGATTTGGGTGTTCTGTACTATTCTGAAAAAAAAATGACAAAAAACGCGGTATAGGTGGTACATAATTTCAACAGTGTCATAAAATATAAAAATACTTTTGAGGTTTTGAGGCTAACAAATTATCTTAATAAGGAACAATTTAATTGAGTCAATGAAGCATTTTCGTCGGAAATCCTCAGAAACAGTTCTGATTTTCATTTTTCTCAATTTTTCTTTTATTATATTATTTAAAATCAGAAAAATTTTGGAAGGGTGAAATGATAAGATGTATAAGATGTAACAAAAGAATTGATCACATCGCGATTGACGGCAGACATTCTTCCAGTATCTTGGATGTCCGAACGTTCCGAGGAGCAAACGTTGATTTAGATAGTGTCTCGAGTACGGATGCGGATATCTATGACGCCACAACGCCGAGCAGATGCTGTGAAAAAGTTTGATGTCGCGAAACTCAAATCGCAAGATACCGCCAAAACTTTTGCTGACCGCATAGACGCCCAGTGGAGACATTGTCAACAAGCCATCAGTAGTGCCGCCATTGATGTGCTGGGTTTCACAAGGCGACCACAACGAAACTTCTGGTTTGACGAAGAATGCCGGCTGGCGCATGCAGCTAAGAATGAGGCCTATCAGGCAAAGCTGCAAACAAGAACCAGAGCCGCTGAGAGAGCAGCCCGAGAGCTCTACGGGCAAAAAAGAAGTTTGGAACGCCGACTTCTCAGGAAGAAAAAGAGAGAGCACGAGAAGCGGGTGGTCGAGTCTATTGAGGATTGTACCGGCAGAGGGGATGTTCGGAAATTCTACCAAAGGGTAAGAAGATATGGTAGTAGACATACAGTCAGTACTGAGGATATGGAAGGAACATTTTCCTAGACTCCTGAACGGCGAAGATAGCCAATATTCCGCTGTTATTCCATTTAATTTAGACGACGATGGTCAACAATTCCGTCCACCTGACCTAAATGAAGTGCGCTTAGCGATTACCAAACTTAAGTCGTATAAGGCTGCTGGTGCGGATGGCCTACCAGCTGAATTGTTCAAAGCAGCAGGAGATGGGTTAGTAGGGAGTATGCACATCATCATCATCATCTGTAAAATCTGGTCGGATGAAAGCATGCCCGATGAATGGAACCTTGGCATAGTGTGCCCCATCCACAAAAAAGGAGACGCCCTGACATGTACCAACTACAGAGGAATTAGCCTCCTAAACGTCGCATACAAAATCCTGTCGTCGATATTGTGTGATCGCCTGAAACCTCTTGTCGACGATCTGATTGGCCCCTATCAGTGTGGTTTTAGGCCAGGTAAGTCAACAGTCGATCAAAACCCGGGAATTTCCAGATCGATACACACCACCTCTTCATCGATTTCAAAGTCGCGTATAACAGCGTGAATAGAGACGAGTTATACAGAGCCATGTCATATCTCGGCATCCCTGGCAAACTCGTCCACTTGTGAAGGATGACAATTGAGAAATCTCGCTGCTCCGTCAAAGTCTGTAAGAACACCTCTGAACCGTTTGATGTCGAGAAAGGTCTAGGACAAGGCGACGCGTTATCATGCAACCTATTTAACATCGTTCTTGAAGCAGTTGTACGCAGATCACAAGTCAACACCAATGATACAATTTTTCAAAAGTCCGGTCAACTACTTGCTTATGCAGATGACATAGACATAAATGGTAAAACAAAGCAATCCGTGGTTGGTGCATTTGCCAGTATTGAATCGGAGGCGGCAAAAATGGGATTGGCTGTTAATGAAGACAAAACGAAGTATATGCTATCAAGGATAAGCGAATCTCGACGACTTGGCCAAAACATCACGATGGATAGTTATAACTTCGAAGCAGTCAAGAACTTTGTCTACCTGGGATCCACTATAAACCCAAACAACGACATCAGTTCAGAGATCAAACAGAGAATTACTCTTGCCAATCGCTGTTTTTTCGGGTTGAGAAGGCACTTAAGAAGAAAAGCCCTATTTCATGGAAGTAAGGAAATGCTATACAAGACCTTAATCATCCCAGTCCTGCTGTATGGAGCAGAAGCACGGGTGTTAAAAGATTCGGATGAAAATTTGCTTGGTTGCTTTGAGAGAAAGATTCTTCGAGTGATTTTTGGTCCTGTGTGTATGGAAGGAGTGTGGAGAAGAAGATTTAATGACGAGCTCTACGGGCTGTACAGCGACGTTGATTTGGTAAAGAAGCTGAAAATGTAGCGACTGGGACACGTTGAGCGTATTAACATCAACCCTGATGGTGTAGGTGCAGCAGAGGGAAGCAGCGTAACAGGTGGCACACACAAGTGGGAGCGACCTCAAACAACTTGGAGTGCGTAATTGGAGTCGGTTAGCTAAGAACAGAGCTGGCTGGAGAGGCATTTTGGTTGAGGCCGTAATCCATTCTGGAATTAAGCGCCACCTGAAGTAAGTTAGTAAGTAAGTGTATAAAAGGGCAGAGCTCGTAGCTTGTGTCAAAACCGGAAAAAAAATGTATCGGAGAGGGGTCTATGTCCTTCGTTTAGGTAGGTGAGGTAGTTATCCAAAAATATTACTTAAAATGGAAAAAAAAGTTAAAAAAAAAACCACAACCAGACTAAAAAATATCGAAACGAGTTTCAATGCTTTATTATCTCTCCTTAAAATAAAATATTTTTAAGTTTATTATTTTACCAAATTTTTTTCAGTTTTGTTTCAGTTTTTGTATGCACATTACTGTTAAGTTGTACGTATACTTATTGCGTCTGAAAATTCAAAGTGTTATTAAGGACACAACCATCACTATGACAAAACCTCTTTCTTTAGACTGAAAGCCAAGCGATTGACTTACAATTGGGCTCAATGAACTAGATAATCCTTTCAGATCCATCGACTCGAGCGAGAATCATGAAATAGATTTGCGGTACACCATCATCACTTCCAAATCCCCCCCAGCAAATATACCACACAATACTGTACCTAGACCTACACAAAGGAGAAGCAATAGGGTGGGTGGGTAGCGGTTAGGTTTTGTGATAATAATAATATATATGTATGTATGCCAACTTATAAGGCTTCAACAATGAAGCTGTAATATTATTTATTCCAAGGACAGGACAGGTGACTAGGACTGAGAGATTTTGATCGTAATTAAGAGGTATAGCTGGAAAAAAATGTGTGTCCTTTTTCATAACCCATTTTTTAAGCTGATTATATAAAAAAAATTTTTCACTTGGTAGGTATAAAGTTAAAAATACATAAATTCTGAACCTTTTTGTATTAGAAAAGCGGGTATCCTGATAGGACACAAACAAATATAAGAATAAATGAAAAGAAAAGGAAACCAAGGACAACTTTTATGTGCTTGAGATATGGCCAACAAATAGGACCCGCTCTATTGTTCGAGATCAGGGTGGCTATAACGTTTTTTTTAGGCAGTATAAAATGTCTTTGTTATTGATACGGTTTGTATATAGGTACAAGTAGATACCAGCTTTATATCATTTTAAAATGCTTCGGATGTACACGTAGAGTATAAAAGCATACGAATAAGTTTAAGTAGTTGACATGACAGGTTGCGATCAATAAAAATTAACTCATCCGTGGTAAGAAAAATAAATTTCGGATGACAAAATTTATCTAATAAATTTAATTTTTGTTTTTTTTTTTTAATAGGAACATTTTAAAAGAAAGAAAATGAAAAAAATAATTATAACCTTTATACAAAAAATATGAATTATTTTGGTAGTCCGAAACTTTTAAGTATACCTACCTACCGTTGTAAAAAAAAAATTGTACAAAAAAGTATTTTTACCAAAATTTTTCGGAATTCATTGAAACAAGTGTTTCTGGTTACCTTAAATTTCACTTAAACTCGCGTAACCTGTAAAAAATTGTCCGATTGCCATGAAATTTTGACAGGTGTCATTAAAATACTTATTATTTCATTTCATCAGCCGACAAACTTCGTTCTTATACCTACAAAAACTTTCAGTTATTCAAAATTGATCTAAAAGTAAGACTGAAGTTAGGAGACGAAAATAAGAAAATTATAAGGTAACTATGTAAAGGGTTTTCCAATAAGGGGTGTTATTTTGATATTCAAAGAAAAATGACATTTTTGGAGATAAATGATGGGATGTTTATTTTATTATAAAGAAGAAGGTATGCCGTTAATAATGGAACACAACATCAGCCAAATGGCCGCCAAGACCACGCTTACAGGACCATATGCTTTTCATGAAATTTTCCATAACCAAATCGCAAAGTGGCTGCCCTATGTCCTCGATAGCCTCACGAATTTCATCTTTGAGGTCTTGAATCGACGCTGGGCTGTTAGCGTAGACCTTATCTTTCACGTGGCCCCAAAGGAAGAAGTCGGAAGGTGTTAAATCACAAGATCTCGGTGGCCAATTGTGATCACCTCTTCGAGAGATAACACGGTCCGGAAACTTTTCCCGTAAAATCAGCCGGCTTGAGTTCTTGTGTTAACTGAACTTTATAAGCCTTAAGACCCAAGTCTTAATGCAAAATACGGTGTAATGACGTTTGTGCCTAATTCCAAAGAACGACGAGGAATGGACAAACCTGGGCTTTGGGCTACAACAGCAATATTCTCAGTTGTTCTTGAGCGACGTGCACGGGTTTTATTCTTCACACCACTAACTTGTCCCAACAGCTCGAATTTGTCCACCAATTTCTGTATTGCGGTCCGACAAGGTGCTTCACGACGACCCAAAAATGTTTTAGTTTTACGAACCGTCTCTGCCAAATTTTCACCATTTTTATAGTGAATTTTAATAATTTCAATGCGTTGTTGAAGCGTGTATCGTTCCATTTTTATTAATAACGTAGTTTCTACTTGTCAAATGTCAAAAAATGACAGCTTCAGAAGTGACAACTACCGAAATAGCGGGCTATTTAAAATAACACCTCTTATTGGAAAACCCTTTATTTTTCGTATGTCCAAAATTGTACATTTTTAAATTAAAATTGTTGCACAAAAAAATTGTTTTTGATATTTTCTATTCCAATTTTTAATTTTAAAAGAGTTCCAAAGACAAAAACTTATCAGACCTAAAATTGTTTTATTTCCCAATTAAAAACCAAACCTTTTTTTTAATATTTGAAAGCTTTTAAGAAAAACACTCTACACTAAAAAGAACACTCTTATCTCTGCTTAGATAAAAATCCTTTTCTTCAGAGATATATTTTCTTAAAAAAAATTATCTTCATTAATATTAGGTACTGAAAATGTTAGGTACCTACTAAAATTTTTGTCTTGTTTTCAATTAAAATTTGATGCGTTATCGAAAAATTGATTTTCCGAACTAAAATGTTTACTGATAGACTAAAACTTTGCCAAATATAGAAACAAATTTATTTAATTTTGTTACCGCATTCAATTAATATAGAGAAGCTTTTACGATATTAAAGGTACCATTATAGGGTACGCTACACCTACCAAAAAGAGTGGTTTGTAATGTTCTTTTAAGACATTTACTCAAATTAAACTAAAAAATAAACAAAATGGAAGAAAATCCTATTATGTATTTTAATATAAACTCGCTTCTATGAGAAAAAAAATAGGTTAATTAGCAAGTTCCTTCTACTCCTTTCTATAGAAAAAAGAAGAACCATAAACACAAAAAAAAAAAAAAAACAAAGCCCTGAAAAAAGGACGAAAACAGTTAGAAAACTGCAATTAAATTGGAAATTTCTCTCACGTCTCAAAGAGGAAGAAGTAAGTCTTTAGAACACAAATCCTCTTCTCAAGTAGCTACTAGATACTGCCTGACGTCTACGACAACCAAAAAGCCAGAAGCGGTGGTGAACGCGTACAAAAAAAAAAAACAAAGCAAAACACTCAAACTTGCGTGAGTCGTCGAAAATAATAAACAAACATACAGTGATACTGAATATAGGGCCACAATGAACAGTGAGTTTTTTCTTTCTTCTTTTTTATTTAGTAAAAAAAAAGAAACACAAGAATGACACTGACAAAAATACAAATGTTGCCATAAGTTGGGGGAAGTTTTTAGATAAAAGCAAATAAAATAAAAACAAAAACACAAAAAAAAAATTGATGGGATGGCAAAATAATCCAGCAACAAAAAGTTTAAAAAAAAAAACTTAACTTTGGCGGTGTTACTTTAACACTGCATTTGTTATTATTTGTGTTTATCATAATTTATCCTACTTAAAGAATTATGTTATCTGTCTGACAATTGATGTTTTTCATAAAATATTTAAAAGCAGTCAAAAAGTTTTTATCGCTGTTATTGTCCATTAAATAGAATGCTCCTAAATAGGAAACGGTTATTTAGAATTAGAGAGCTTCCAGCAGATTTTGAGTGTTATTGACAGTATTCAATAACACTAGTTTACACGAAAGAAGTACCTGTATAAAAAAGTATTTCTTAAATTAGTTTTGGGTCGCTGAACAAGAAGCGTTCTCGAGATATCAGCATAAAACATGTTTTGTTTTGCTCTATTTTCATATTTTAGCATAAATATCAATAATGGAAGTTCTAATTTTTTCAAAATTTAATTTTTTGAAAAGATATTGTTTTTTTTTTTCAACGATATACTGTTTGTGTTAATTGGACCAGAAACAGCCGCTCAAAGTTTACAAAAAAACATGATTTTTCGACCATTTTTGAAAATTATTTGATTACAATCATTCTGTTAAGAAAGAAACAAAAATATTAAAAATACTTTTAAGTTTTTAGATAATGATTTTATAAAACTATAAAGTCTAACTGCATAAAAATCTCACAAAAAATTTGAAAGTTATGAGACATTAAGAGAAGGCAGACCAAGTCAGATTCTTCAAAAAAATGTGGTTTCGATGAACAATATTGTACTTTTCTTCGATCTGTTTTGGTATAAAAAAGGCTAAAATGAAATGGTATGCCTTCACTTAATTTCTTATAACTTTTACATTTTTCGTGCGATTCTTATGCAGTAAGACTTTGTAGTTTTGTAAAATCATTATCTTTATTCTGAAATCTTAAAAATATTTTTAATATTTTTGTTTCTCTCTTAACGGAACAATTGAAATCAAATAATTTTCTAAAAAGGTCGAAAAATTATATTTTTGTAAACTTTGAGCGGCTGTTACTCGATGGTTTCGAGTCCGATTAACACAAACAATATATCATTAGAAAGAGAAAACAATATCTTTTCAAATAGTTCAAGTATTCAAAAATTAGAATTACCGTTTTTGATATTTATGCTAAAATATGAAAATATAGCAAAAAAACATGTTTTTTGCTAATATCTCGAGAACGCTTCTTTGGAAAAAATAAATGAATGTCATTTTCTTGTTCAGCAACCCAAAATAAATCTAAAAAGTAATTTTTTGTGCAGGTACCTACTAACAATGAACTGAAAATTTGTAAACTAGTGTAATCAGAATTTTATGACAGTATAGATGTCAAGTTTTTGCAGTCCACAGGATATTTCAAAATTTATTTTTTATTTCCTTGGGATTTGTTAAATAGTTAAGAGCGTGTTTTTAAACATCTATATGTATTAATGCTTGAACTTTACCCATTGTTACCTTAAGTTCTGCTTAAAATAAAATGCACGACTGGATCGCACGAACTTGGTCATCTAGTTCAAAACTTTTATGTAGATACCAATTAGATTAATTTAATTTTTTTTGAAAAATTATTTTTTTCGATATTGGGTCAATGATTTTTTTGTGTTTTTCAAAATTTTGTTTTTAAATGTTGATAAATAATATCTTACATATATCAACATAAAATATTTCTTTGAATTTGAAACTGTAATTTTTCTTTCCCTAAGTAGTCATAAGATATTTTACCGTTTGCAGGCCATAGTCCATCCTGGATTGTAAGCGCCACCTTAAGTAAGTAAGTAAGACCAAGAAAATGCACCAAATACCAATGGTACCATCAAGTTATGCATTCGTACAAAAAAAAAAAGTTGAGATAACAATCAAACATGACATTACGATGATAGAGAATGAGAAAAAAGTGGGTCCGACAATTCTGTCTGTCTGTCTGTCTGTCTGTATGTATCAGAGACCACAGCCTAAACGGATTGGTCGATTTACTTCAAACTTGGTATGTGGCGTTTTTTTGGAGAATATCCCCAGAGGTTTTTTTGAATTTTATTTTTGGACCCCAAATAACGGTACCTGTCATAAACCGGTCTTAGAAGAACTCATTTTTCTCAAAAACGGTGCCTACGATTTTTATTTAAAAAAATCATGGTCATTTCTTTGGATAAGGTCTATGTTTAACTGAAAACCATTTTTTTTCAAAAATCGTTATTAACGGTACCTGCCATAGAACCGGTTTCTGATTTTCTCCTTCATGACTCAATCAATTTCAATAATTTTTTTTATATGAAAGCTTTTAAGTTGCCGTAATAGTTTTTAGTAAAAAAAAAAATCGAAAATTATTTTTTTAGATTTTTAAAAAATAGTTGATTTTTTTCAAAAACTTCTCAAATTTTTTTTTTTCAAAATTTAATTTTTAGATGTTGCTTAATAATATCTTAAAAATGGCGTACCAATTTTTTTCTTATAAAAGTCCTTGCAAAATTTTATATGGAAAAAAAAGTTTCTTAAAAAAACGGCTCTAACGACTTTCAAAATTTTTTTTCTAAAAATGCATCATTAAAGGGGAAATCAAATTGCATACTTCGTTTTCAGGTTAAATTCATTTAAAAAGCTGTTTTAGTCATTTGAAAATCGAATTTTTCTCCAAAACTACATTTACAAATTTTTAATTAAAAAAGCTTAGCATAAATAGCAACTTTATCTATAAGAGCAAGTACGTGCGACCCAGTCGTGCATTTTATTTTATGATTGTTTGCTTCTGGATTTTATTCCTTACGGACGTTTTTTTATTTAATGTTTTAGTAATTGTTTCACTTATTTTCGCTTAATTCTGTCATTTTGTGTTCCATATGACATCATATTTTTTGTCCTTATTATTGTGGTAGAAAAAAGTTTGTCAAGAAAGTCAAACACAAGCCAATTTGTGTGTTTAGGATAAAAATAACGAGGTACAAATACAATTGGTAAATTATGTAAATTTTTTTACAGATCTTTATTGAAAATTAAAAAAAAATAATTCGAGAATCTGGATAAAACTGGCTAACTGATATTTAGTTAGCTCGAATGTATGATTGCCAACGTCAAATTTATAAAACACGAATTTGTGCTGTTCTGCTCTGTTCTGATCAAAATGTTCTTCTTTTTTTACACCTAAGATTATTTGATGTAGTAAGCTTAGAGCAAGCTATTATATACAATCAGAGAAACAAGGAATAACCGTCACGATAGTGGAGCACTGATCCGAAACAATCTTTTTAATCCACTTTTACTCGTATTAAAATCAATATTTGAATGGTTTAAATTAAAAAGTTTGTTCATACGATTAAGAGGTTCATGCATACCATAGTTTGTTCTATGGAAGTCAACATGTAGTAGTTCAAATCTTCGTAGCAGGTGAGATCCTCCCGGATAATTAATGCCAATTGCAGGCTAATAGATCAGGAGCGTCAATTTGACCATTAATAAGTTGATGAAGAAATACCAAATCATTATTAACACGCCTTTGAAATAAAGTTTCCATCTGAAGAAGTTGGATTCGATATTCATATGGAGGCAAGTTATAAGGGTCAGTCCAGGGAAGGCCCTTCAGAGCAAAGCGTATAAAGTTATGTTGTACTGTTTCGATACGGCTTATATGAGCTTGATTAAAGGGAGTCCATACTTGTGAAGCATATTCAAGATGGGGCCGCACGTAGCAATTGTACAAAGAAAGAGTAACATATGGATCGTTAAATTCCTTTGCCCAGCGTTTTATAAAACCAAGCATTGAGCTCGCTTTATTTACTATGAGATTAATGTGTTCCGTGAATTCTAAATTTGAACAGAATTGGACACCTAGGTCCTTGAAACTAAATACTCTACAAAGCTTGTGTTGCGAGATGCAGTAGTCAAAAGCATTCGCAAAACGCTTCCTAGAGAATGTAATTGTCTGGCATTTTACTGGGTTGAGAGAGAGACCGTTTTTCATACACCAAACACTAAAATTGTCAATATCAGACTGAAGAAGAATGCGGTCGTGATTAGAATTTACTGTCTTGAAAATCTTCATGTCATCAGCAAAAATTAGAATCTCACTTGATTTTATGCAAGATACAACATCATTTATTGCTAGAATGAATAGAAGTGGGCCCAAATGACTTCCCTGAGGGACACCTGAATGTGACATAAAAGGATCAGAAAGACTATTTCTAAATTTGACTTGATAAGATCTATTTTCCAGGTATGATTTCACCCAAGCAATAATGATAGGTGGAAAACCAAAAGCTTTAAGCTTAAAGATAATTATTTTATGACTTTATTGATCAAATGCCTTAGAAAAGTCAGTATATATGCAGTCAACTTCATATCCCTTTTCTATTGCATTTGAACAATTGTGCAAGAACATAAGAAGATTAGTTACCGTTGATCTATTTTTCACAAAACCGTGTTGTTGTTCAACAATCAGATTTTTTACTAAAAAAAGCAAAACTCTCGCTTCATTAAACAAACTACTCAGAAAACAAAACTGAATTTTTTAATTCTAATATCTTATTGTTTTTCAGAAGTGGACTTTATTATTTTGTTGCTTAATATTTTTAATAAAAACATATTTTCTTTTTATTAATTTTAGGTTGGAACTTGAAGAACAATGTTACTTAAATAAAATTGAATTTGGTTTTCTTATTATGTGTTTTTCCATAGTTAAAGTCAATCTGCATCATTAAAATGTCTTTTAAGAAACTAAGTTTTAAAAGTAAAAATCCTACAAAATATCATCTTATGTCTTTTTTTCTCGCTTGAACCATCATCATCTCAAATCAACATTAGAACTAAACATTGTTCTTCAAAACACGAGGTAAAACATCATATCTCAACTTAAGATCTGGGAAATCAATATACAATACAAATTTAAAAAAAAGAAGTCAGTTTTCTTCATATCACTTCCGAAATATTAACAA
The DNA here is from genome assembly GCA_948107695.1 of Meliscaeva auricollis. Classification (NCBI taxonomy): domain Eukaryota; kingdom Metazoa; phylum Arthropoda; class Insecta; order Diptera; family Syrphidae; genus Meliscaeva; species Meliscaeva auricollis. The sequence continues at coordinate 39,079,218 of OX403616.1, read as the reverse complement.
TATCTTTTTGAAATAAAATTTAAAAAAAGTTCATACAATTTTACTTTAAAAAAGTTTGTTATAAAAAGTCTATACTTGATAAGATTTATTGGGAAGCAGCTTTGATGAGTTTTTTTGTTCTCCTGAAAAAAAATGAAAATAAATTTAAGATACTTGAACTTTTCAGTCGAGAGCTAATTTAGACCACCCACTATTGTTGCTTTTCTTTCGTTTTTAAGTTGCTTTTCTTTAAAATTTGTGTTACTTCATTCTAAAGTTTTTTTTTTGTTGGTAAGTACCTACTTTCTTAATCTGAATAAAGTGATATTGTTTTTAATAAATATCTTTAGTAAAACTCCCTCAATTGATGTTTTGATAACTAATACGTGGTAACCTCACTACGTTAAATGAGGCAAGATAATCTCCAATTCAGGGTAAAACATTTACAAGATTTCCTATTCCTATTTTCTTCCAAATCGACCTAAAAACTGTCAATAAAATTTAATAGTTCATTACAATAAAACTCATATACAAACAAGATAAAAACTAAATTCAATTATCATCCGAAGGTATTCAAAATATTTCAATTTTACGAGTAAACTGTATACGATATTCTCAATAAAAAAAACAATCTTACAACAACTCAAAATCTCAAACAACATCCTGATAAGAATCAATACATGAAAATTTTCTCCATTGTTGCTCCTGATTGACAATCACTAAGCAGATTGAATTTGCATTTTATATAATACAAAAATACATTAAGTAAAACAACCTTTTCAACCATTTAAAATCTTTGTATGTATAATCTTTCCTTCAAACTAAAATAACCAACAAAACACGCCTGTATAAAAACTAATTATAAAGCAAGAACATGACAAACCTTCCTGATTCGTGCCACCGAGAATATTGTCAAATCATTTTCAAAATAATTATAGGTATAAGATAATATACGGGTTTTGCCTTGGGTATAAGGTATATACACCTTATTTCGAGGGGCATCATCTCTATAGCGTAAACAAACAGATTTTATCGCCCCAGATTTAAGGCTATCATAATTAATTATGTGTGTTTAGGTTGGTATCCAATCTCTGCTTTGAAGATTCTCAACTCGAGTAGGTATATATTTTAGCAAGAAATTGATGTTGGTTTTTCCTTTCAAGTTTTTAATAGTCGCGATGATTGTGTTGTTCTGTGTTTCGATAATGTTAACATCAAGGTGGCATTCATTTAGGTATCAGCGATGAAAGGAGTCCTTTTTTGTAGATGAAAATAGAAAAAAAGATTTATTTTAACAAGCGACATGGCAATTTATGCTAAATACGTCCAATAGAGAACTTAATATCCTGTTTAAGTTAACGCGAACCGTCATATAACAATCACGATAATGGGTCTTATTGTGAATAAAAAAGAGCTTAAACTTGGATTTTTAAACCAAAGCTGGGGTTTGTGTGAATAAAATCTATCTTAAGCTAGAAAGATACCCTAAATGAAAAAAATTGTTGAACTCAGAAAATGTTAAGGACTACTTAGTAAATGTTCGGGTATATGATTGGTCAGCTGCCAAAGTGGAAGTATTTTTTATTGACAGCTGACCAATCACAGACCCGAAAATTAAGTAAATCTTATCTTCTCAGAAAGTTAGCCTTTTTATGTTTATTTATATTCATGCGTTTTATGGAATTCGCAATATTCGAGTCAGCTCAATTTACAATACTTGTAAAGCAAATATGGAACTTGCTGGTGAACTATGTAATCGCTACGAGAAACTACTTAATCATTTCCTCTCCTATCAAATTTCACAATAGCTTTAGATAGAAAAGCGTGTATCGTGAATCAAGCTGACTCCCCGGGAGTAGAGTATAGTGAATTCCATAATAGGCATCTATATAATTTCACTTAAAACTAAATGTGCACTTTCTTCAAATTTTTTCGAGTAATTCATTTAACAAAAAATACAAAACCATACCTGGAAAAATTAATGTTTATACCCATTTTCGATTCTATAGATGAAGACCATGCAAAATTCTAGTCAAATGAAGCAGTTTTAAAGTTTTGAACGCGACATTTTCAGAAATTCATTAAAAGTTAAAGAAACGAAATTTTTTGCAGGCTCTCAGTAATTTTGAACTAAAACCCTAGTTTAAAAATAAGTCAAATAAATTTTGTTACATATTGAGCCAGTAAATGTCTTCGTGAAGCGAGTAGTTTAAAAAATATTACTTTTCAAAAATTGTTAATTTCGTCGGAATCAAATATTTTTTTAAGTTGTTTGGGCATTTGCCCTTAAATTTTCCACTCCACGATACAATTCGATACAAAAATTAATTTAAAAGCTAAAATGAATTTGTTTCAATATTTTTCTTAAAGAAAATTCAACACTACGTTTCTGGCTCTAAGATAGAACTGGTCTGCAAAAATTAAGTTTTTGTGTTCTTCATATAATTTTTTTTAAACTATGGAAGATTGGAATTTTTTGGATCTAAATCTGGTTTCAGAAAAAAATCTGTCTCGTAAATTTTTTTTTGATTGATTTTAATTTTTGATTCTTCAATGTATAGTCACATTTTAAACCGTAATGTAAAAAAAATCACCATAAATTTCAAAATTCCGTAGTTTTTGGGATGTACACTGCCTCCTATTTCTAAACTCTTGATACTGGCCAAGTTAATTATGGTGTAAAGAAGGCAGTAACCAAAGAAAAATTTTGTCTTAATTTGTTCTTTGTTGGAGTATGCACCAAAAACAATAAAAAAACAAACAATTTTTTGTAAGTTATTCAATGATTTCTCATGTTTTCCGTTATACATTTTGTTGGGTAACTTCAAATTCATACTCAACAGCCCAAAAAAAACATTAAGTAAGCTATAAAAAGTATTACTTTAGAACTTTCCACCACCAAAAACGCTTGAATTGGACTACAGAGAGTATTTTGGACAAATCCTATATTTCAATTTACAATATCTGCATCGAAAGCAGATATTGAATGATTTCATTCCCATCCCATTAATAATTTTGTAATAAAGTATTTACCAGCAAAGAAATTCGACGTTAAATGTACAAGTTTTTAACATCTTAATATTATTTTCAGACTCGTGTTTAGCGGTACAAAATCCTCTAGAAAAGTATGCTTTATTTTGAAGGAAATTTTCGTTGCAGACCAATGTAATCTATATTATACTTTTCTATGTGTTACTGTTGTCTTTGAATTGTTATTTTTTGTGTGAAATTATTTTTTTTTAATTCTCCCCCTACCTGAATGTTTATGACAGTTTTATTCATTTTTTTGGCACAATAACACCCTCTACTAGTTTGAATCATCTAATGAGAAGCATTCTAAATTTCTTAATTTAATGTTAATTTCTACTACTTGTTGTTATATACATTTTTCTTATTGCTAAATTTTTAAATGCTGTATTTTGGAAACTGTTGGCCCTTCAAAAATGAAACTGAAGTCAAATTAACAAAGTGCGAAACCATACAATAAGTCAAAGTGAAAAACTAGTCCTTCATTGCTAAATTTCTTCTTTTTGATTTTTAAAAATTTTGCGTTCGGCACTAGATCTAGAGAATAAGAAGGTTTACTCGAAAACACACTAAAATAGGCTTAAGAGGATGTTGTTACTAGATTTAAGGTGTGGTTTTTTGTACGCCCGGGCTAAGTTGGACTGAAAAAACGCCTCGGGGCTTAACGAAAACACTTGGCAGCATTGCGAATGAAATGAAAAAAAAATGAAAATAATGTTTCCAATATACAAAATGAAATATACAAAAAATTAATAACAAAAATCTTTTTCAATAACTTATTTATAAAGAAATTTAAGAGCATTATATGCACACACTTTAAAATTTAAATGAAATAATTTGTAAAAGTTAAGAAAAATAAACAATTTAATTTTTTTTCTACACCAAACGACATATTTGTGTTTTTATGTTCATACAATTAATCGTTAATTTTGGTGTTTTCATACAATTTATAGATGATTTAACAGAAAGTGAGTTGGTAGTTTAGCCCCGAGAATTCTCCGGGCTTAGTTCCTCAGCTGAAGGGGCTAAGTATGTTGTTGTATTTAACATGTTAAGGTCTTAGCCCCGAGAGCGTTTTTTTTTTTTTGTTCAATTTAGCCCGGGTGTACAAAAAAACACACCTTTTATTTCAATTTGAAATATGTTCTCGCCAAAGCGACACAAGATTCAAAAGCATTTCTGAAAAAAAAATAACGCATTATCTATAATATTCTTAAAGGACCCTATCAGTTCCTTATTAAATTTTATATATGAATATCATTTCGGGGGCGCTTCAGCCCCTCAAGCCCCCCCCCCCCCCTGAGTATGTGCCTGCTGATCACACTGTTATAAAAGTACATTTAAATAAAAATAATAAATAAACAACTGTAAAAATTACGGTAGATAATGTGAAAATCAATAATTTTTCCCATCTGGAGCAATTTAATAAACAATTGTACAGGATTTTATTTTTGCTGCTTAAATCTTTCCATTGATACCTCAACTTTAAATATGGGTTAAGTTCTACTCAAGCTAAAAGCTATTTTGTTTACATGAAAAGTATATTTAGATTTTCTTAAAAGATTAATGTCAAAAATCGAGGTTATACTATTTTTGATATTATTTAATGATATTACGATGCTTTTAAGTGTCTAATTAAAACATATTTTACATTAAAACAACAATTGACATTTAAGGTGTAGTTTTATAGAAATTTAAAATTATTTAAGTAGACATAGGCAGATGTAATGAATGCATATAAAGTGCATTTTCAATGTGCATTATCAAATCTTTCATTATACTTAGTAATCTTAACGCATTCATTAAAAACATATTTTCACTTAAAGACTTCTTGGACAATGTTTAATAAAATAAGTGTCCAATATTTTTAAACAGAATTATGTAACGACATTGCGTCTAATAGAATTTGTTCAATTTATTAAAATACTGCAACTAAAACTAAAGTTACAGGTTTTAATATGTAATGAAGTCATCTCCTTTTTTTTAACTTTCTCACTCAAATCTGTAAACATGCATTTATATGTATGTTTAAAAATATTTATTGCCTATTAAGAACACTTGTATCGACAATATTGTGGTACATTGTTTTAAGAAATTAAAAAATATTTCAAACCATTTTGTAAAAAAAAAAAAAAAATGTTTTGCCTTCCGTAACGTTTTTCTCATTATTTTTATAACTAACTGTATTGAATAAATTACACTATGAGTAGCAACTTAATCTTTAAAATCCGACAGTAAACAATAAAGTTGCAAATTTTATAAGTGAACCATCTCGAATCGTTCTCCTTTGGGGGCTGGTCGTGTCCGACGATAAAAGCAGACAATTTTGTTGAATTTTGTTGAATTTCAGATAAAACTCTTTTCAAGTTTGTAAAGCTTTTATAGCATGTACAGTGTGATATATCAAATTAATGGTAATTTTATCGTGATGCTCAATAAAGTTGTATCATAGTTTTATGAGGCTTGTGTAAATAGCAATTATGCACTGCGTTAACAAAATTCTTTTTACCGTTATGTCGGCTCACAGACTACAGAAAATTGTCAAAGTTTGTACAAAAATGCATTTACCCAATATCAAATGGCTGTGTAAATTTCAGGTTAAAAAATGTAAAAATAAAGAAGATAAAAATAAAATACCGTTGGAAACGGTCAAAAAACTTGGACTAAAAAATCTTGTATTTACTGTTATTCATTGAAAAATAAATGTTTCAAAATCTAGTTTTTTCACTCATGTATAGCTGTAAAGCTGTTTTGAGAAAATATTTTTCACGTAATTCCCTGATTTTTATAATTAATGAAACCACCCACATAAAGTTTCAAAAACGTATGGGTTTTTTAAAGTTAAAAAAAAAAATGCATTATGGATAGATTTGAATATAATCTGTATTAGACGCCTAATGTTGTTTTTATTATCTTTCCATGTGCATAACTGTTTTTTTTCAAGAAATTATCAACTTTATCCACAATAGCATAATTTTCAAATGTTTAAAAAATTTATGATATTGAAAAATAATTGTTAACTTGAAAAGTTGAGTTTTTAGAATATGTTCCTTAATAAGAATTCATTATCATTTCAATTTATTAATTCAATAAAATTATTATCTCATAATTCTAACCCTTATACTTTTCGAAATGTACAAACATTTTTTTTGTCTTTTGCCCCATTTTACCCTAGCTTCCCGGTGGAATTTCGACAAGTCCTATTGTATAAGAACCTTATATTATACCACCTATTTTTTGGTGTATTTAATTAATTCCTATCATGAGTGTGAACTTAGCGAAACAACCTTCGCAAATCCAAATGGAATTAGTTTTTTTCATTTTGTTGTTAATTTGATTTTGTTGCTCCATTATTTTGTTGCTCCATTATTTCCCGAGTTATCCGGAATTTTCGCTAATTTTGTGTGAACTTAGCGAAAAACCCCTCTTGGAAGTATAACTTCACAAAAAAATTATTTGTGCAAAAAAATACACAATACCATCTAAACTATAATTCGGATGACACTAAATGATATACAAATCACGTTTTTAATGTCTTTTTCTTTTACCCAATTTGTGGTTCATATGGTTTTGAATATTAATTTCAAAAATACACAAATTTTGGTGTTAACACAAATCGTGTGATACTTTCTTAACCAAATGATGGTTACATTCTAAAAATAATAAGTGACTTAAATCACTTTGTAACCAAAAAACTTAAATTTAGTTGCCCACTCAAGTTTTAATAGCTTTTAGGTATTCAAAATGTTAAAATTGTGTGTTTTTTTGTTTTAATTTCTTTAAATTTTTTCTCTGTATTTTATATCATTTTACACATACATATTTATTTTACAGGATTTTATGTGTGTACACTTTAAACCATCATACCACCATTATATATTTCGATGACAAGTAAAGACTTTGCGAACATTTTAATAAAATATCAAAAGGCATAATCCTGACCTGGCATTTCTCTGAACCCAAGAAATGTTAAGGTTCACCTTTTTGTGTTTGTATATTTTGTTTATAAGTAAGATACGTTCACATCTGATACTGATGATCAAGAATTCAGGGCACATCCATTTAGTCAAACAAAAGAACAGGGTTTCGTAGGACATAAAACAAAAGTTAAACTTTACTTAGGATTCTTTATTTTTTTTTTGCTTTTTTTTTTTTTTAAGGAGAATAAGGCGTGCTGGTTTTTGAAATAAATTTATTGCTTCGGCCATTAATCGACATTTGGACATAGAACTGCTGTCTATTTGGAAAGGAATAGGTTATTTTCAAGATAAATCCCTGCACCTTTTATGCCCATCTTCGGCTATGGTCAATTGGTTTCGTACATTAGCCAAATCTTTCTAGTTTATTGTGAAAAGAGATCTGCTAGTTTGTAGTCAAGTCAGTGCCGTGTTTTGAAAGATTTGATGTTTAGGTAGATAGAGTTTTTTTTTGGGGGGCTCGTTACGTTAAGTTTTCTTAGTTATATTCTTTGATTCAAATTTTACTCGATGTTTAAAGCAAAATGATTTGATGTATTTTTTTTTTGAATTATCTTTTGAAAATGGAACAAAATATACAAAAAAACTGTCTATCATATTTTTAAAACATCCATTCAGCTGAAAACAATAAACTGAAAAAGTAGATTATACTTATTATTTGATCCTGCCCTGGAAATTCAATTTCCCTTTAGTCTTTCTCCCACAGAATGTAAACTTTAAAGCATACACACATACACCCGAAACTTTTGAACAAAAAATGGCGACCAAAATCTAAATCGACATGTTTGTTCTCGTTCCTTTGTCTTTTCGCAGGACCAAATAAAATAGGCTTTTCTTTGGTGGATTTGAGGAAAACTAGCTAAGTGTAAAGGCATGGAGGGCAGGGAAGGTGAGGTTTATTTTTTTCAAATCTCTTGGGAAACGATGTGCAAATTGGGCTTTAAAGGTAGATTTTGTTTTTTTTTTTTTTTTTTTTGTACAAGGTGTTATGTGAGTTGAATACCGGTAAATTTAAGAAAAAGAATGACATGAATTTTTATTTTAGATTAAGGATCTGTCGGGGCGATGAGTAAGAGTAGTGACCCTTTTATAGAACTATGAGAAATTTTATAAGGTAGATATTTTTGTTTTGTTTTCTTCATTCGAACAAGGGTTTGTTTTTAAAAAGGTATACCTTAGAGTTGAAAAATTAAACAAGGATGATGAGACGTAGGACATAGGTAGGAAGGTAGGGTTGGTATGGTAACATTTTTCAATACATAACTAAGATACCTGAATTTTTTTTTTTTTGGAAAAGCTGGATTAAGGTTTTGAAATATCTTCACTTCTCTTAAGCTCTATTTTCAATCAAGGATATGAAAAAAAATTTATTATATTAAAGAATTTATGTGTCTTATTCTCTCGGTCTGTTCAATATTCGACTAGATCCACATGGATATCTGTATTTAACAGTTACTTTATGTAAAATAATTTTGCATGAACGATGAATTGTACCAAAAATCTGTGTTTATTTTTTTGTTTCAGCAAATATGTTGGAGCAGTTGGATGTGTATTGTGTAGAACGATAAAATTAAAAAAAAAGTAGGTCCTAATGTATGTACTTACTTCGTGTATTGTGATTACAAATATTCTTCATTTGTTAATCGATATTTAGAAATCGATTGGTATTTCGTTTTCCTTTTACCAAATGAAGTCGAAATCTAGTGATCTCGAAAAAGTCTCAATTTTTTTGGCTTTCATTTAATTTTCTTGCATCTATTTAATTGAGAGTAGTTGGGACAAAGTAAAATTAATGTTTTTCCCTAAAATTTTCATTAATTACATTAAAACCTTATATAGATAAACAGTCCACAGCAATTTTTAGGTGTGTGTGTTTTTATTAAAGATTCTTGATTTCTATTGAAAAAAATAGTCGAAGTCATATCCTCTTTGGTAGTCAATTAAATAAAGAGGCGTCCTAGACATGAATATGAAGCTCCAAGACCTATTCAATGGGGTCTTTTGCCTACAAGACGCACTTAAAAACTGCTAAAATTCGGTTTTAGAAATAATTTTAACAGCAAGATAATTCTTCTTTGCAAAAATAGAGCATTCTACCCGCAAGACGAGTTAAAAAAAAAAATCAATTTTAGAAATAATTAATAATTCTTCATTACAATGATGAGCAGAAGAACGAATGTCCAAGACGTTTAAAATAGAGCCGTTTGCTTGAGAGACTTAGGTACTTATGAACCCAAAAATCAACAACGATTACTTTCTTTTTAAATAGGTATGGTAGCTATTCAGTTCGCTTAGGTACAAAAAAAAGCATTATTTATGAATTATTACGAGTTTGTATAAACTGTATTTGAAAAAGGTGTGCACTACGGCGTATACGTATTTTTTTTGTTGAAAGATTTTTTGTGCACGACAATTTATCAGCATTTTTTCCAGTTTTTGATAGTTATTTTATTTGAATTCATTTGATTCGCGAAATACCGCAAAGGAGGTCAAAGAGCTTACCACCGCGGGGAAAACGTAAAATACTGCCAAAGACACAAAGATACAGCGTGGAAAAAATGTGAAAAGTCGCTGAAAATATGCGAAATACCGTGGAGTATCGTGATTCAAAGCGCGGAATATAGTGGAAAAAAGCGTGGAATACTGGTAAAAGATAATAAAAGTATTACTGTTACGAAAAAAAGCGTAAAATATCGCGGGGAAATGCGAAGAAAGTCACATTAAATGCGTGGAAATTCGCTAAAAAATCGTGAAAAGACTCAGCGGGGAAATGCGAAGAAAGTCACATTAAATGCGTGGAAATTCGCTTAAAAATCGTGAAAAGACTCAGCGAAAATGCGAAATACCACAGACTAGCGCTGTAAAAAAGAAGGATAAAAGCACGGAATACTGATGAAAGAAGTTTCAAACATCATGAGGTATTCAGATTTTTTCATGATTCTCACATGGACAACAACTGTATGTGACCTGATGCTGACGCTTCGTAAAACGCCAAAATAATTTGTCTTTATTCCAAATCGAAAAAAAAAACGAAAATGTTGTGTATCCAAGAGCACTTGAAAGCAAAGATTTAAAATACTAATTTTAGCCAATTACTGAAAATTAAATAATGATGAGTCTTGAGAGTAATTAGCTATTGTACTTTAGTTGTGGTCCAATTACTAATAAGTTTCATAAACGATCGTGTTATCAGACAACATAAAATAAAATGCACGACTGGATAGCACGAACTTGGTCTTTTAGCTAAAAGTTATTATATGTAGGTAATTGTATATTGAAAAAAAAAATATCGAAGAAAATCATTTTTTGTAATTTTTTTTTTCAAAACTTTTTTAAAAAACTAAATACACAATAGTTTTTAAAATAATGAAATCAACCTGGTGGCAAGTTTTGAAAGAAATCAGTTGATCCAGTATTGATATACATATTCGGAAATAGTTAAAAATTGTGGAAAATTTCCCGCAAAGTGTGTTTATCATATTTCCGTTATTCGAATTTTCTAAGAAAAACTAAAAATGAAGTATTGTTGCAATCACTTAATACATCTTTAGAGCCGTTTTCGAGAAAAATCCAATAATTCGAAACTGTTATGTGAGAGGTATTTGTTCTTATCAAGATATTCAAAAACAAAAAAAAAACATTGGAAATTACAAAAAATGAATATGTACCTACAAAGTTTGAATCAAATCCGTCAACCCGTTTAGGCTATGGCTCTCTGTACACATGGACGCGAAGACCGACGGACAGTATGATAAGAACTACTTTTTCGGACTTCGTTAAAACTCGAATTTTTCTTGCCTTATAGAGCAAGTAAAAATACTCAGCAGAGTCTGTCGGTTTAGCTAGTTGAAATTAAAAATAGTGCATACAAAACCAAAAATTTCAACGGAAACAATTTTTGGACCCCAAATGATGTAATAAATTAATGTCCAAGCTATTTTGTTCACTTCGTTCATAATTCATGCTGTAGAGGGTTAAACAAAAAGAAACCATCTGAATTTTTTCAAAAATTAAGGCTATTTTTTTTTTTTAAATAAATTCGTCAAGATCACAAAAATTAATAATTTGCTGCAGAAAAAAAATTGTTATGAGTAAACAACCAAGCAATGCATATTAAAAAGAGGCTTTATCAAACTCCAACTCTTTTTGAAAAATATAAAAATTAAAAATAAATAAAATCGTATTTTTCATTTTTCTCAATATTTTTGGGGTTATGTAAAAAAATATCTAAACAAAAGTATTAGATCTTTTTACAATTTACAAATTTTGAATTTAACTTTTTTCAATAGCAGTTCTACTATTGATAGAAATCGTAAAAAAACACTAATTTTGAAACTTTTTCAACCACCCAACCCCTTTTTGGAAACAAGTGCAAGATATAGTACAAAAGATGAACCTCCGTCGACTCATACAATCTTTTTTTAAAACATAACTATACTCAGTGCAGACATATTCGTACATTCAATTAGTTCGTCCCTAAAAAAGGCGAATCCTCCTCAACCTATAACTATTGACCGATTGCACTTACGTCCCTTCTTTCCAAGGTCATGGAAACGCTGATTAATTTCCAGCTCAAGATATATCTCGAAGAACGGAAGCTTCTTAATGACCGGCAGTACGGCTTTCGTAGCAATAGGTCCACTGGTGATCTGAGAGTATATCTCACCGAACAGTGGAACAAATCTTTACATCGTTTTGGAGAAAGTAAGATTATTGCGCTTGATATTTCAAAGGTATTTGATAGAGTTTGGCATCAAGCTCTCTTATCGAAAATGCATGCATTTGGTATCGATGATTCTCTTCTTCATTGGATTAGAAATTACCTTTCGGGCCGTTCAATACAAGTCGTATTGGATGGTTTCAAGTCTGAAACCCACAAAATAAACGCTGGTGTGCCCCAGGGCTCCGTCTTGTCTCCGACTCTCTTCCTCATTTTCATTAATGATCTGCTCTCTGAAACTTCTAATCCATTAAATTGTTTCGCTGATGATAGTACCCTCAGTTTTTCATATTCATTTGAGGACTCACACCCAAGTCCTTCGGATGTGGAACTTGAACGACAAAATATGATAAGCTCATTAAATTCTGATCTTGACAGCATTGTTCAATGGGGAATAAGAAATCGTGTAGAATTTAATGCTTCAAAAACACAATGCTGCTTACTATCATTAAAACGGAACCTTCCCCCTATGCCACTATCAATGAGTGGCACTTGCATCGAGGAAACTGAGAAACTTTCCATTCTCGGTATGAGTGTAACAAACCACTTTCTGTGGAATGAACACATATTCGATGTCACCAAAAACGCTGCGAAATGTTTAGGTTTTCTCCGAAGATGCAAGAAATTTTTCTCATCTTCTGATCTAGCTGTAATCTATAAAGCTTACATTCGACCAAAACTTGAATACAATTGTCACATCTGAGCAGGTGCTCCGATAACGTTTTTGAGTTTCTTGGATAGAATACAAAAACGTGATTTTAAAATGATAGATGATAGATCGATAACTGAGACAATTGCGTCCATAGACCACCGACGTAATGTGTCATGTCTCTCCTTGTTTTATAGCTACTTTTATAAACAATGTTCAGATGAAATAGCTAGTTGCATTCCTCTCCTGAAACAATTTAACCGTAATACTCGCGCTTCTAGGAATGCTCATCAGTTTACCCTTGAGCCCAACTTCGGACGTTCCGTCAAATACAGAGATTCTTTCTTTAGCCGCACCATACGAATGTGGAATATATTACCCGCCTCTGTTTTTCGCTGTCATTTTGATGTCCAGAGCTTTAAAACTAATGTGCATCGGTTTCTCCTTTTGAATCCCTCCCTATTTTCTTGAAGCTTGCACTGTGTGTAACATATTAAGGGTATTTAACTCCCTTTAGTGCGCGCAAATTATAAAAAAAAAAAAATTCTATATTTGGTCACCGGCGTTTTTGGTTCTTGTTTCCATATTATGAAGTCAAGTGTTCTAGTAATAATAATAATCTTTCATTTAAGATACATTTCAATTCCGTTACATCTCTACCCAGTTTTCGCAGCAATTTGTGTTTAGTGTCAAACCCGAATGAGGTTCTTAACTGAGAAGCAAATGGTTTCCTTAACTGAGAAGTAAGCTTGTATTAACCAACTTGAAACTTAAGTCAGACATTGTGAAACATACAAACTTACGTGTGAGTGACTAAGACTTTACTTTAAAACAAAGTTAATATGTTGACTTTGAAAGTTAATTGGATAACCAAATCGTTTGTAGGTTTTTCTCACAAAAACATTACTTCACGTTATTGAACGCATTGAAAATACGAAAAATTAAGAATTTTGAGGCAACATTTTTTTAAATTTTGAAAAATGTCATCCAAATTATAATTTTTTTAAAAATGTGACATTTTTTGAAAAAAAATTAATAATTTTGCTACTGATTTTGGCTAAATTTTCTAGGAAACCATAAAAAAAAACTCCATACTTTTTTGTTCCAACTTCATCCAATTACCTAGACCAAAAATATACAGTGTGTAAAATGTCACATTTCTAACTAAACTGGAACTAATAGCCGCTGGATATGCGGTTTAATAATTAAAGTTAGTTTGTGCTTATTAAATTTTAAATTAAAAGTTTCAAACCCCTAAAAATGTATATACATAATACATTTATATTCATAAGAGCCTCTATAATGCTCTATTTATATTAAATATTTCAAAGGGGTATGGATTTTCCATCACATCCACACATCAGTTAGAATAAGCAAGTAGGAAAACTAAAAGCATATCCTTCTTAAATAATAGTCAGTATACACGTGAAGACTTTTAATATTTATAATCATTTTATTACACCATAATAAACTTGAAAAGTGCTCGGTTTTAGTTAAAGTTATATTAAAATAATGGAACAAGAGGGAGAATGTAGGTATGTTTGTGTAGAATAATGAAGAGTCTATAGATATTCCCAAGTGGGACATTACTCAAAAAAAAACCACAGTAATAAATTTAAGAAAAAAGTCAGTGAAGAAAAAAAAAAAAAAACACAAACCCCAAAACCAAAATCCTTTGCGACATAAAGAATAACACACGACATGTCCCCTGCCCATATAAAATGCTTCCAGAGGGACTCATTTTTGTGCGGAAAATATTTATGCTATACACTCTTCGTTCATTGAAATTCTTCGAATGAATTCTTTTATTCTAGAACGCCTGAGTTCGCTTCACGATAAAATAATGCATGTACTATGTATAGTAGGGTGATTCAAAAAAAAAAAAAATTAGTCTCGGCACCAAGCTTAAAAATTTTGTGTGGGGTAAAAATCGGTCCTGCAAAAAATCAGCTCTTAAAATTAATGTTTAGTACGCGAGCATTGCACTTTTCATTAAATTCATTTTAAGTTTTTGATATAGTTTTTAGGATTTTTTTTTAAATCTACAAATCTGTCTATGTATTTTTTTTTCTGGGTATACTCATTAAAAAGTTATTCATATCAATAAAATAATTTGCCAACTTATTAGAAATATATAGCCTAGACAAAACTTTTGGGCTTGGTGCCAAACATGCATGTTAAAAATATTTTTTTTTTTTGAATCACCCTAATGTATTGTATGTTTGTGCATACAAAAAATATAACCACTAAAATTAGTGTATCACAGTTTTATTTCTGAATTTTTTTTTTGCACCAAGGGATTGAAAAAAATCATATTCAAATGAAACAAAACAAGCAAAGTATTTAAGAATAAATAAAAAAAATTTATAGACACTCGAGAAACATCAGACCAAATCCTGGTAGAGGAAGAAAAATATGAAAAAAATAAATCCTAGGGAATAATGTTTACCGACATCATTCGCTATTAAAAAAAGTACTCAGTACTTTTCAGTTTCATGAGTGAATTTAAGATGATCGGGCCCTTAAAAGTACAGATTTAAAATCTGTTGAGGATCAACTGCACGCTAGATGCAGTGATGGACTCACTGACTCTTTCATAATACGGCACAGCCGTAAACTAATATTTTACCACCCTGTTATAATAGCATACACTAAGAAAGAATTGTTTGATATTCCACTTAGAAAAAAAAATAAATTGAGACTGAAGTGAAAAAATAAATTTATTAAATTACAGAAGTCAGCCATTGTTATTGATATTCTGACTGGTCCATGTTCTACACTATAAGTGATAGGAAAAAAATAAATGCACCAATAGATAGGTGGTATAATTTAAGGTTCTGATGCGACGGGACTTGTCGAAATTCCAACGGCAAGTTAGGCTAAAATGGGCGAAAGATAAAATAAAAAAAACATTTTGTACATCTCGAAAAGTATAAGAGGGCGAGAATTATTAAATAAATTTAAATAATGATGAGCTTTTTCACCAATAAACAAATTCTAAAAATTCAGCTATTGAAGTTAAAAATTATTTTCCGATATCAAATATTTTTTTTCGACTTTTGAAAATGATGTTATTATGGATAAAGTGGTTAATTTCTTGAAAGACTAATTATGCACATTGAAACATAATAAATAAAACGCACGACTGCATCGCACGTACTTGCTCTTGAAGATAAAGTTACTATTTATGCTAAGCCCTTTTAATTAAAAATTTGTAAATGCAGTTTTAGAAAAAAAAAACAATTAAAAAAGCTTAAAATTCGGTTTTCAAATGACTAAAACAGCTTCTTTAATTAATTTAACCTCAAAACAAAGTACGCAATTTGATTTCTTGTAACGGGTGATTTTTTAGCTGGTTTGGTTTTGGCAACACTGGTTTTGACAGCTGACGTGTGTTTAGTACCTTGTGTCATTGTCAAACAGCTTCAGTTTGGTTTGCAATTTAACCATGGATCGTCTTACAAATGAACAGCGCTTGCAAATTATTGAATTTTACTATCAAAATTCGTGCTCGGTTCGAAATGTTCATCGCGCACTGCTTCCATTTTATGGTCGGCATTCTCGACCTTCTGAGCAGTCTATTCGGAAGATTATGACCAAATTTCGCACCAAATTTACTTTGTTGGATATTAAACCACCAACACGTTTATGTACTGTGCGTAGTGCAGAAAATATTGCGGCCGTATCAGCTAGTGTGACAGAAGACCGCGAAATGTCGATTCGGCGCCGTTCCCAGCAGTTAGGCCTTTGTTACAGCACTACGTGGAAAATTTTGCGGAAGGATTTGGGCGTTAAGCCTTTTAAGATACAGCTGGTGCAAGAACTAAAGCCAGCCGACCTACCACAACGCCGAATTTTTGGTGAATGGGCTCTTGGAAAGCTGGCCGAGGATCCGCTTTTTTATCGAAAAATTGTGTTCAGCGATGAGGCTCATTTTTGGTTGAATGGGTACGTAAATAAGCAAAATTGCCGCATTTGGAGTCAAGATCAGCCAGAAGCATTGCAACAGCTACCAATGCATCCCGAAAAAGCCACTGTTTGGTGCGGTTTATGGGCCGGCGGCATTATTGGGCCATATTTCTTCAAAGATGATGCGAATCGCAGCGTTACTGTCAATGGTGAACGCTACCGAGCGATGATAACAAACTTTTTTTTGCCCGAAATGGAAGTTCTTGACTTGCATGATATGTGGTTTCAACAAGACGGTGCCACATGCCACACAGCACGCGAAACAATGGCGCAATTGCGAGGCAAGTTTGGTGAACAGTTAATTTCACGTTTCGGGCCGGTCAATTGGCCGCCTAGATCGTGCGATTTGACACCATTAGATTATTTTTTGTGGGGGTATGTCAAGGCTAATGTCTATAGGGACAAGCCCGCTTCGATTGACGCACTGGAAGCCAACATCCATGCATTTATTCGTGAGATACCGGCCGATATGTGTGAAAGAGTATGCCAAAATTGGACTCAGCGGATGGGCTACCTGAGACGCAGCCGCGGTCAACATTTGCATGAAATTATCTTTAAACATTAAATTGCAAGGTTCAAACTATCAATTCAAATAAATATTTCATTCAATTTTTCGAATTTTTTGTTTTTTTTTTTTTAAGTTCTAAACCTCTTAAAAAATCACCCTTTATAATGATACATTTAAAAAAAAAAAAATTGAAAATCGTTAGAGCCGTTTTCTAAAAAAACTATTTTTTCTATATAAAATTTTGCAAGGACTTTTATAAAAAAAATTGGTACGCCATTTTTAAGATATTATTTATCAAAATCTAAGAACTAAAATTTGAAAAAAAAATATTAAATAGTTTTCGAAAAAATGATTTTTCAAAAAAAAAATTCAAACTTTTGTTAAAAATCCAAGAAAATAATTTTCGAAATTTTTTTTACTAAATATTATAAGGGCAACTTGAAAGCATCCATGTAGAAATGGTTGAAATTGATTGAGTCATGAAGGAGAAAATCAGAATTAAAAAAATTTTAAATGCATTTTTGTACAAACTTTCACAATTTTCTGTAGTCTGTGAACCGACATAACGGTTTACTTGGTGCTTAATTACTTTTTATATAAGCCTCATATAACTATGATTCAACTTTATTGAGCATCACGATTGGAAAAAAGTGAAAGCCTTTGCATGGTATAATCACTTTACAAACTAGAAAAGAATTTTGTCAAAATTCAACCAAATTCAACAAAATTGTCTGGTTTGGTCGTTGGACTCTATCAACCACCAGTGGAGAACGGTACCGTTGGCTCACAAATGGTTTCAAGATGGTTCGCTTATAAAATGTGTTACTTGTTTTTGTTTATTGTCGGATCTTAAAGAATCACCTGATTTAGCAGAAATATCGGACTACAATAGGGTGTAATTTTTTTTTTTAACAGTTACATATACAAATAATTAGTAAAAGGTGATGAAGAGCAAAATCAATTTTTGTTTTTTTTATTCTTTTTTCAAAATGGTTTTCCAATAAGAGGTGTTATTTTGAATAGCCCGCTATTTCGGTAGCTGTCACTTTTGAAGCTGTCATTTTTTGACATTTGACAAGTAGAAACTACGCTATTAATAAAAATGGAACGATACACGCTTCAACAACGCATTGAAATTATTAAAATTCACTATAAAAATGGTGAAAATTTGGCAGAGACGGTTCGTAAAACTAAAACATTTTTGGGTCGTCGTGAAGCACCTTGTCGGACCGCAATTCAGAAATTGGTGGACAAATTCGAGCTGTTGGGACAAGTTAGTGATGTGAAGAATAAAACCCGTGCACGTCGCTCAAGAACAACTGAGAATATTGCTGTTGTAGCCCAAAGTGTTGAAGAAAACCCAGGTTTGTCCATTCCTCGTCGTTCTTTGGAATTAGGCATTCCACAAACGTCATTACACCGTATTTTGCATAAAGACTTGGGTCTTAAGGCTTATAAGTTCAGTTAACACAAGAACTCAAGCCGGCTGATCATCAACAACGTCGTGTCTTTGCTGATTGGGTCCTTGAAATGCATGAAAATGAATCGGAATTTCATCGAAAAATCATCTTGACTGATGAGGCCCATTTCCACCTCGGAGGCTACGTCAACAAACAAAACTGTCGCATCTGGGGCTCGGAAAACCCAAGAGTTATTGTTGAAAAGCCTCTCCATCCTCAACGCGTGACTGTTTGGTGCGGTTTATGGTCCCGCGGGGTCATTGGACCTTACTTTTTCGAAAATGAGGCTGGAGAGAGACGCTATCGAGCGATGATTAATGATTTTTTATGGCCTGAATTGGATGGTATTGATCTGGACAACGTTTACTTTCAACAAGACGGCGCTTCGTGCCACACAAGCAATGAAACCATCGATCTTTTACGGGAAAAGTTTCCGGACCGTGTTATCTCTCGAAGAGGTGATCACAATTGGCCACCGAGATCTTGTGATTTAACACCTTGCGACTTCTTCCTTTGGGGCCAGGTGAAAGATAAGGTCTACGCCAACAGCCCAGCGTTGATTCAAGACCTAAAAGATGAAATTCGTGAGGCTATCGAGGACATAGGGCAGCCACTTTGCGATTTGGTTATGGAAAATTTCATGAAAAGGATATGGTCCTGTAAGCGTGGTCTTGGCGGCTATTTGATGTTGTGTTTCATTATTTACGGCATACCTTTCTCTTTATAATGAAATAAACATCCGATCATTTATTTCCGAAAATGCCATTTTTCTTTGAATATCAAAATAACACCTCTTATTGGAAAACCCTTTACAACAAAATAAACATTATAAAATATATTAATGCATTTTTTCAGATTTGAGAAAGGAAACTTTAAAAAAGTTGTAAAATAGTCGATTCCATTGCAAATTAAAATCTGTAACTTTAGTTTTAGTAGCAGGATTTTTATGTTTGAGGTAAAATCTATTAGATAAAATGTAAAACTATAACTATATAATTTAAAAATTCCTGTTAGGTTTTGTTTCAAGATTTATTTACTTTCTTAAACAAACTCATATAAAGTTAATTTATTAAATTAAAAAAAGAGA
The DNA here is from genome assembly GCA_948107695.1 of Meliscaeva auricollis. Lineage (NCBI taxonomy): Eukaryota > Metazoa > Arthropoda > Insecta > Diptera > Syrphidae > Meliscaeva > Meliscaeva auricollis. Next base: position 39,059,842 of record OX403616.1, on the reverse strand, counting down.
AAGCCTAAATGATATATTACAAGTAAATTTATAGAACAAAATACAATTTTTAAGCTCTTTTGGAGAATTTACCCATTATTCATTACATTTGATTATGTTTCTTAAATAATTTTTAATTTCCAAAAATACGAAAATAAATATTGAATTGATATGTGATAAGGAAGTATAATTTCTGGCGCACGCACATGAGTAGGTACACACAACGTTTTACTTGTTCTATAGGGCAAGTATTGGTTTCGTGTCCAAAAAAAAATTGAGGTTTTAATCATAACCAACATTACGTTGACGGAGAAGTCCGAAAAAGTGGGTTTCTTCATACCGTCCATCAGTCTGTGCATCTGTACGTCCATCTGTACACATTTCCACTAACCAAACGCGTTGAATGATTTTCTTCAAATTTGGTACAGATGATTATAAAGTAATAATCATAACGTTATTTTGAAAGGTGATTTTTTTATTTATTTTTAAATATGTATCTCATCTAGAACGAGTACCTCCCATACAACAGTTCGAGTTTTCTCGAAGACTGCTCTAACGATTTTGATTAAACTTTTTGATATTTCTATTTCTTCTGTAAAGATACATTCTTAGAATTTTTCTTTTTGGAAAATCGTTGGTTCCGTTGTTTTTAAACTATTTGTTTGATTAAAAAAATTTCAAACGATTTAAAAAAACCGAAAATGATATGCCATTTTTAATATAATTATTAACAACAACTCAAAACTAAATTTTGAAAAAAACTCATTGACCCTTAACTGAAAAAAAATTATTTTTCAAAAAAACAAAAAGCTAAAATTTGCAATCTAACTTAAACTGCATGAGGAAGTTCGTGCGATCCTGTCGTGCATTTTTTTTGTAATCCAAAGAATTTTTTTTTTTTAATTTTACTATCCAATAAAATTGAAGGTTCATTTGAAAAAAGTCATGGAACTGATTAATTTTTGTTTTATTATTTCAAAATTGTGGATCTCACTAATCAAATAAGCCTATTTTAAAGAAATATTAGATTTTTCCCAATGGTTTTATGGCAGAGGTACCTACTGGTAGTTTGGTTTAAAAGAAAATTAATTTTCTCTTCTATCAGGAATCACTTGAAACTATTTATTTCCAAGTTATATTTCACATTTTACTAGTTAAAGCTTCAGTTCGAGGGATAGATAGAATTGCGGGGGCCACTTTTATTGCATCCTCCATTATCATAATGCAATATTTCATTATTTATTTCTCGAGGTCGATTTTTTGTTTGACGAATCCTAGACTAGCCCTATCGCCAGGTAATAAAACAGCCGGCCATGTGCAAAGTTGATTATGTGTTGTTTGCGACAATGGGTGGTTCCATTCTTGAAAAACACCTTTACCCGTCTCCAAAATATGTTACCACATCAAACCCAACAAAGTTTCGTAACAACTTCGCTACCGCTCACACTTTGGCCACAACGAACGCACTCCAAAATATGAATTATATGCGGTCGCGACAACATCCCTTACAGATGCTGTCCCATGTCCCATCGTTTGGTATTCGAATTTCGAATTTTTCAGGGATGCGCGTCACGAAGGCCTTCTGAAAATGGTTTTCTCACATAAATTCCGAACATAAGCGAGAAATGAGAACCACCTTTTACGTTTTCAGAAACGTTTCCACCGATATGTGGTTTACCCGAGAGGGTTTGCATTTTTGATAGGAATCCGGATCGCTTTGTTTTGTTGGAACAGTTCCAGCAATGTAAGTCAAATGAAGGAGAAGAGCTCCCTATTGCCGCGAACCTTGTAAGTAAAGGTCGTTCATTATCAAAAAACATGGGGATGACGCTTTATGTATGTATGTTTGTCTTTGTGTGTGGTTTAAGTAGTCTGTGAAACTTGAATATTATTTCTAGATAGATGTTGGTGTATGTACCCAAAAGTTGGAATGAACAACGGCAACGGCAACTGTGAAAATTGTGTTTATTGGTTGGTCCTTGAAAGAGCACGAAGTAAACATTATAAAATCCTCTATTGTAGGTACTGTGTATGTATTGTACAAGCCATATCGGGTAGCTTTTCTTGTTATATAGTTTTTTGTTTTATTTATTTGTTTATTTTTTGCCATGGGAAATTGAGTGACACTAATGAGCTGATTTAATGTATTTTTAATTTGAAGTTCTTTGCTCTTGATTTACGTTGGAATTTAATTTAATATTAAACATGGGAAGTAAGCATTTTAACGCATTGATTTAATTGAGTCTCTAGAGCAAAAATCAATTAAAGGCTTTTATTTATTGAACAAAACATGAACTTAGGAACACGAACATTATTTCTGACCTGGCGGAAGTTATTTATTTGAACGTTTAAGGTATTCGCATTTAATAAAATAAAACACGTTTCAAAATTGCAAATAAATTGTGAATGTTTGTTTTAGAGATTTGTGCGTTTGCTCAAATGTTATATTATGAACCCTTATTTATTTCATTTAAATAGTTTTTTTCCTTATTTGTGTTTCGGAAATTTTTCATATATTTTTGATTCAATCATGGAATTTAAGGGTTGGTACATTTTAGTTAGCACGTCATATAACCTGTTGCGATTGTATTTTTTGATGGATATTTGCTCCGTAGTTTCATTTTTATTTGATAAAATGATTTTATATTTGACAGTAGGTGTGGGAAAGATATCATTGCCGAGTTCTTGGTAAGTTTTTGTTCCCAGGGGTATAGTTTAATATATTTCAGAGTTCTTTTTATTTGCGATATGGGTACCATATATCAAGTTATGCATTCGTACAAAAAAGAAAGTTGAGATAACAATGATAGAGAATGAGAAAAAAGTGGGTCCGACAATTCTATCTGTCTGTCTGTCTGTATGTATCAGAAACCACAGCCCAAACGGATGCATCGATTTACTTCAAACTTGGCATGTGGAGTTTTTGAGAATACCGCCAAACATTTTTTTGAGCCCAAATAACGGTACCTGTCATATACCGGTCTAGAAAAACTTATTAATCTCAAAAACGGTGCCTATGATTTTGATTAAAAAAATTATGGCCAGTTTTTTAGATAAGGTCTATCTTGAAATGGAAACCAATTTTTTAAAAAACCGTTATTAACTGTACCTGCCATAGAACCGTTTTTTTAAATTCAGGTTTTCTCCTTCATGACTCAATCAATTTCAACCATTTTTTTTATATGGTTGCTTTTAAATTGCCGTAACAATATTTAGTAAAAAAAATCAAAAATAATTTTTTTTTGGATTAAAAAAAATTTTTTTTTTTTTTTGAAAAATCATTTTTTCGAAAACTATTCAATATTTTTTTTCAAATTTTTGTTTTTAGATGTTGATAAATAATATCTTAAAAATGGCGTACCAATTTTTTTTTTATAAAAGTCCTTGCTAAATTTTATATAGAAAAAATAGTTTTTTTAAAAAAACGGCTCTAACGATTTTCAATTTTTTTAATGTCCTTAGAATAGCGTCAAATTCAGCTTTATCGGCAGCTTAAATTAGTGAGAAAGCTAATGTTAAAGCCAGTTTATCCACTGTTAAACGCACGATTCGCCATGCTAAACACTTAAAGCCCTGAAGTTTAAAAAAAAACCGCCACTTAATGACGCAAGGAAGAAGCAACGCTTGTGTTTCGCGAAAGATCACATGAGCTGGGATGTGCAAAATGGAATGACCACAAATGATTGGGGGAAAGTTGTTTTTTCCGACGAAAAAATATTTAACCTAGATGAGCCAGATGGTTATAATTATTATTTCCATGACCTGAGGAAAGAGGAGCGGTTTTTAAACCGTCGCCATAGCAGAGAAGGAGGCGTTATTATCTGGGGCTCAATTTAATTTTTTGGCGCAATAGACTTGGTAGTCCAAGATACCAAAATGACTGGGAAAACCTGGCCACCATATTCCCCGGACCTTTACATAATTTAAAATGTGTGGGGCTGGCTTAAACGTAAGGTATATGAGGGAGGGAAGCAATACGAAGACAAGGAAGACCTAATTCATGGTATCAAATTGGCCTGGAGTGAGATTTTACTGGACTACTTGGAATCTCTTTATAAAACCTTAAGACAGAATTTTTGAAGTTATTTTGAAGGCTGCTGGCAGTACACATTATTAAAAATCTAATTAAAGCTAAAATAAATAACAAAATATAAATAACTGCATTTTATTTTCATTTGTTTGATGTGCTTCTAATCTAATGACCCGATTTATTTTCGCATATTCTTGACTCAATTTTCACTTTGTCATAAAAGATCCGTTAGCTAAGTCTCTCCTATACCCAAATTTTATATTTTTTTGTTAATAAAATAGTCTCTCATTTATCACAGTTTTTTTTTTCTAATCTATCATGTAACGGAAGAAATGTCGATTTTACTTCTCAAAAATTCCTGCTTCTAACCTTATGACCGGCAGTGTATCATTGTAGAAAAAATCAGATTGCATACTTCGTTTTGAGATAAAAATCATTAAAGAAGCTGTTTTAGTCATTTAAAAATCGAATTTTATGCTTTTTTCATTTTTTTCTAGCATATATGTATAGTAGGTAACTTTATCTATATGAGCAAGTACGGATGATCAGAAATTTGAGAAAAAAAAAATCAAGAAAATGTCGTTTTATGTTGCTAAAATTTTCAAAAATGAAAATACAGTAGGTACGTTTCGTTTCTTTTAAAATTATGATTTAAGATGTTTAACAATAAAAACAAAAAATTACTTGAGCATTTTTCAAAAACAGAGCTATTTTAAAACTTTTTTGAACATCCAAATCCAAAGAACAATTATTTTTCTTGAGAAGATCTCAAATGATTTTCTAATACTTTTGTCGGGAAACTCATCTTTTTCGAAGAAATGAAAAAAAAAAAATATATTTTTGCAATGAAACTACACAATATCATCTGAACCATAATTTAGATGACACCAAATGATTTATAAATTTTGCATTTAATGTCATTTTCTGTCAAAAATACACAAATTTTTACACAAGTTTTGGTGCTCACAGAAATCGATACTAGCTTAACTCAAAGGTTCATAATAGTAATATTTTCTTCCAGCGTCTTTTTATTTTGAAAACAAAATCCAATCCAATGAAAAAAACATCATTTTCCTTTTCACTCTCTTATAAGAAAAGGGCAAAAGAAATTAAGGGTCTCTCTCGGTCAATTAATGCATTTTTACTAGCCTAAAAAACTTGTCAGACCAATTCTTGAATTTAATAAGACAGAGAAAGGTGAATAAACTTCAATTAGACCGGTTGATTGCTCAAGGATAGTATAATTTGTACTAAATTACCCATACGCCACAGTGAGCTTTAGCTTAAACAATTAAGTGAAACAAATGATGCAACTAGTTGACTAGTTGACCCTTCACTAAATGTTTAATTTATACAGATTTCAAAGCTCTAAGGTAGATGCCTATATAGCAAGTGAAAATAAGTTAAGTATATTTACTAGCCCATGCAGGCGTAATTTGGCGGAACAGAGTGATCAGCGGTCATTTGAAACTGGCCGAACGCAAAAATAAACCAAATTACAGGGGTTTGGTCGATAAAATATCAATTATATAAAATAATTCATTTCACAAAAACGAACAAAATTCCCTTCTAGAACTTTTTACTACATTTTTTGAATTATTTTACGTATGAAAACTATACAAAAATAAAGACATATAAGTACCTACACTACACACATCCTTTTTTTATATTAATATTTACTTGAGTGGTCACTGTTGCGTATGTGTAACTTTTTTCTATTTTATCATTATTAAGGACAATACATTTTCGTTCTAAAGCTGACCAATTAATCAGATGAGTTATGTAGCTTTTGGCCATCATTCTCTGCCCTTTTAGTAATAAGTATAAAACATCTTTCACTAGAACTTAATCTTAAAATCTTTCCCGTTCGCTGTCTTTTCGATATCTTTTTTTTACATTTAACAGCAATTCAAGTATGGCACATGATTAAAAAAACTGTTTAAGAATAAAGTTTTATACAAATCAGATGTACCTTCTGCTCCGGACTACCCCTGAAATTCTGAAAATTCTATTACAGCAATGGGCTAGGGTTCATACAAAAGTGCCCTTAAAAATGCATTGTTTTGCAAATGAAAAGGCTGATAGAATAGTCCAATTGTACATTCACCTCAGTTGGGTAGTGATATTTTCAGTCAATTTATTTTTTATTAAGAATGTTTAGGTAATTTTCTCAGTTTCATTAGTCATAAATACACACCCTGCACTTGATACAAACTTTTGCCCATACTAATAATACCACAATCATCGAGAACTTTCATTTTCATTTATTGTAAAGATTTGCTTATTGCTTTTCCATGCGTAGTGTAAACGATAAGTAAAGCGAATGGCACAGTTTTTTTTCAGAATTAGTCAAAGAGCCATAACTTTTATTAGAATCAAGATAATTGAAATCTGTAAAAGCCAAAAGTTGGGGATAAGTTAAACTAAGGGTAAATTTGAGATTCAGCTTCTTGTACTAGCCATACAAAAACCTTCCAAAAATGTCACTTTTGTATGGGGAGTACTACAAATTTGCATTTTTTTTAAATTGTTCCAATGAACAATGGTAGGAACTGGTTTTTAAAGTAATGGAGGTGTCCAAAAACCTGTAGACTTAACTCTCAAAATTTTTGATAAAAATCAATATTTTAAACTGTTTTGTAGAGACAATTCTTGCAACGGTACGGAATAGTTTGGAATTTTCAATGTAATTCATATTTGTTTGTATGCAACGTGAAAACTGAACTGAGTATAAGAAAAAATACTTAAGAATTTTTTTGTAGGAAATTAAATTTGCTATCGAAATAAATAATTTCAAACATCTTGCTAAATTAATTAGTTAAAATATATTAAAAGCCAATAAAAATATGAATTAGGTACATTAGTAATCCTAAACTTAACTGCAATTTGTTATTCACAAAAAAAAGTGTAAAACTGTGATTTTTAAAAAAACTTTTGAGAATTTAGAAAACCGGTTTTTGGATGCCTCCATTGTTTTGGAAATCAGTACCATTGTTTGTTGGAACATTTGAAAAAAGGCAAACTTGTGGGTTTTCTTCATACAAAAGTGACACTTTTTGAAGGTTTTTGTATAAAAAGGTTTTTCTTTTAATGGCTGAATTAATATAAGCTAAGTTAAGCTATGCCTCAACTCTCATTGTCGAAAGATTCCAATTAATTTGACTCTAACAAAAGATATCTTGTTTACAAAAATGTCTCAAAATCGTGTTTTCAAAACGATTCATAATGAAATAGACTAATTCTGAAAAAAAAAAATTGTTACAGTCGCTACAAACTACTTGTACGAAAAAGTAAGACATGTTTTTTTTTTTTTGTATAAACTAGTGTAATTGATAATTTTCATAAATTAAGTTTTTATTATACATTTTAATAGTTGCTTGTATTTAAGAGTATATTTTATCTGCACCAATGCCTTCCAATTAATAGATGTAGGTTTTTTATTGAATAGAATAACAATGGCTAATTAGTTAAATTTAGTATATTGTTAACATACGAATGAAGTTTTATTTATTTTGTGAGTCAAAAAAAAGGAAATATTTGTTTTCGTTGATTAAAAATTGCATTTAAAGTTTTAAATAAAATATTATACAATTGTTTTACACAGAGTTATTTTTAATTAACTTTTTTTTTCATTAAATTGAAGGGAAATGATTGAATTTATTATATGTAGGTACAAACATACATGTGAAAGAAATTATTTATATTATGTTTGTCTGGGAAAAAAACATCAATTTCTATACTAAATAAAGGACATCTTTAATATCAAAAATTGGTATTAACTTAAATCGCATACAAAATATCAACCGTTTGATGAGTTTTACAAATAAAAATTTAATTAATGCTTGCATTCATTTACTTTTACATTGAATGTTTATGAGCATAATATACGTAAATGTGTACATCAAATAAAAATGCTAATAGTACCTACAATTTTTTTTCCAATTACTCATAAATTAATGTATTATTATGTATGAAGGTTAGTGTGGTCCATGTTATAAGGCAAAAAGAAAAAAAATTAAAAATCATTACATCCCCCCCAATTATTTTGTTGCACACATCAATACCAACATATGCTTAAAGTTTTAACTTTCTTAATTAATGGGAAGAGGGCGCTCCTCAGATTTGAAACAACAATAAACTTTTTTCATTCAAACAGGGTTGCCACGGAATTGTACTATTTCTTAAAGTGGAAAACCCTATAGGCTAATTTTCAGTATCAACTTATCTTTCATTTGACACTAATTTAAATCTCTAACCTTATGAGATAAGTAATCCGACTGTTGTCGCTTGGACTAATATATGATATCTCATTTGATTCATTAGAAAAAAGACAATAAAAGTAAAGTAAAAAATACAAATTTTTGTTCTCCGAATATTGCTTAAAACGGTCTATAACGTTCAAAAAATAGAAAAAATCATGTGTTTTTTAAAATTTTATCAGTTTTAAAGCGTAACTTCAACAGTACATATACATATTTTTAAAATATTTCCAAAAATAAACCTTATATTCGATAAGAAATGACGGAATAAGATCACGGCAAACTTCAAAAACAGTTTTTTAGCAGTAAGTTGAAATTTTGAGGGTCTATGGAAGTTTTCAAGTATAATTATGTAATCTCCCCAGATATACTTACAGCATCAGGTAGGTCAATTCAAAAGTAAAAGCATTTAATTTTGTTTGTAGAATATTTTAATTAGAAATGTGAGTACCTACCTGGTTAGAAGAGTATTCACGCATAATCTTTAAGCTCGTTGAGCGCCCAGTTCCTATTAAGATGATAAGGTGAAATTTCACGTGTTTAATGCAAAACACATGTGCAACAAATAAATAGGTGGGGAACGCCGAAAATGTACAAACTAAAAAAATGAACCACCCTAATGAAGGTATTTATATTTATTACGTAATTTAATCATTTTTTTTTCAATTGATATGTTAAAAAATAAAATCAAAATATGATTTTTTAAACATACTCGTACCTACATTATACAATCATATTCTATTTGAGTGTTAAAAATTGTCTAAAAGAATATTTACCGTGATAATATTTTTATTTATTTAATCGTCTGTTCGTCTGTGCGTCCATCTGTACAGAGAGCCACAGCCTTAAAGGGTTGACGGATTTGCATGCAATTTGGTACGGTTACTTTTTTGTTGGATTTCCAAGGTTGTTTTTTTGTTTTGTTTTTGAATATCTCGATTAGTACGAGTACCTCCCATATAAAGATTTTGAATTATTTGGTTTTTCTCAAAAACAGCTCCAACGATTTCGATTAAACTTGGTATATGTTGAAATAGGTAATTGTAACAATGCTGCGTTTTTAGTTTTTTCTAAAAAAAATCGAATAACGGAAATATGATTAACACATTTTTCAGGAAATTTTAAATAATTTTTAGTTTTTTCTGTATATATCATTACTGGCTCAACTGATTTCGTTCAAGACTTGTCACCAGGTTGTTCTCATCACTTTAAAAAGTATTGTGTTTATAGTTCCTATTTCAAAAAAATGTTTGTACAAAAATTAAACCAAAAATGATTTTCTTCAATATTTTTTTTTTTTAATATACAAACACATAATATATAATAACTTTGAACTATAAGAGCAAGTTCGTGCGATTCAGTCGTGCATTTTATTCACTTTTGTTTCTGTATCTTTCTTTGATATAAAATTTTGAACGCTATTGCATATTCGTAGATCTTAAGTATGACGGTGTTTTTTTTTAAAGAAAAGTTAGATAAACCACAATCCAACCAGAATGCACTAATGCACAAATTCTCATATCGACGTATACAGAGCGAGGGTCATTTCTTAATTTTTGTTAGACACTATGACACAAAATTTAAAACAACCTATTTTTAAGAGATTAGCACGTTAATAGTTAGCAGTTTGCTTAAACTTCACCTCTTTGGAAATTTTAAATCGTTTTTTCGTATGTGAAAATTCCGTAACACCCCCAAAATCTGAAGTTAATGGCAAACAACGTTTTTTTCGTATTTCAGTCATTGAAAAAAATCTAGCTTCGTCAAATTTGTACCCATTTTAGATTTTTTAATGTTTTGGAAAGAAGACACTTCCTTTTGAGCAATCAAATAACATGTGGTGTGATCAAACTACCAAGACTCTATAAGCTGAAGAACTTAAAAAATTCATTTTTTTCGTCATTTACTCCACTTCGACATCAATTTAAAGCATATGTTCCCGATACAACGTGCTGTTTCAAAAATGTGTTCCAAAATAATGTTTATTTTCAAAAGAAACGAGATATTTATTATGAAAATCGGTTAAAAATTGGCTAAGAAAAAAAATTCTACCGCTTTCAAACCAGATACAGAAATTCAAACGTACCGGAAAATTTTTGGTTTTAATCAAATCCCATGTTTTTTACTTTGTCTTAATGTTTTCTTTTTAAAATCAAAAAATTGAAGAAAATTTGACGATGCTAGATTTTTTGCAATGGATAAAGGTCCAAAAAGGTCCGTTTTTTTTGGCGCTATGGCCAGATTTTGGAGGTGTTTGGAATTTTTACATACCGTTTTGTAATCAGTGCATTTAGCTCTACAAAATTCCATTCAATTGGGGAGGTAATCGACAACAGTTTTATTCGGTATCTAAACTTTCGAATTTCTGTACCTGGGTTAAAATCGTAAAATTTTGATTCTTATCCAAATTTCAACCGATTTTCATATAAAATACCTCGTTCGGTTAAAAAATAAATATTATTTGAGAATATATTGTTAAAACAGCATGTTGTTTCAAAAATTATTGCCTTAAATTGATGTCGAAGTTGTGTAAACGACGAAAAAAATGTAATTTTTGAAGCTGTTCAGCTTATACAGTATAGGTAGTTTAATAACACCACATGTATTTTTGATTGCTAAAAAGAAAATATCTACTTTCCAAAACATTACAAAATCTAAAATGGGTACAAATTTGACGAAGCTAGATATTTTTCAATGATTGAAATTCGAAAAAAACGTCTTTTACTCCTAACTTCAGATTTTGTTGGTGTTATAAAATTTTTACCTACCTTTTTTTATTCAGTGCAACAAGGTCTACAAAACGTGATAAGTCTTCTCCCGCGTATATTTTGAGTGTCACACAGTGTAATTATTTAAATCGAATCGATTCCAATATCAATCGTGTCTCTATTGCATCTAGTTAAGAAAATGTTTGATCTTTTTCATAGTTTTCCCTTATTTACCCTACTGGAACTCCGAATTTAAAAAAATCCTTGATATACAAATTTTTAAATTAAATTTTCTTTGATAAAATATTCTGATCACACTTCTAAGATCTGCAGTATAGGCTGGGTCCGATATTTGTAAAAAAAACAAACTTTAATGCATAATTGCTTCTTTTAGAACTTTGGAGCATAATAAGAGTTTTCCATTCATATCTGCCAATTTGTTTGCTGAGAAAGAATCTATGGCTTAATCCACCTATTTATCTACCTATATTTGAAATCACTCTTATGTTTGAAGTACGAACCTCAATTTATAGATGGTATATGGATAACACATTTCGGGAAATGTGTAGTCATCATAAGAGATTTAAGGGTATCAGCCCAGGAATCAGTCTATTTACTCTCCAACTGAACTGTAAAAGACTGTAGTCAACAATTTGAAATGCATTCAATTTGGTCGCAGTTAATTGACTTTTATTTTAACTGCAAGCTTGTACTCCTTTTAAGTACACTTACAGCAAAATAAGCAGTTAGCAATCAGTACTAAAATACTGACCGTACCTACACTTAATGAAAGCAGTTAATTGAATAAGAGTTAATTAACTGCAGTACGTGCTTTATTAAAAGGTTTCTGTTTCTTGTGCTATTATGTGACTAAAACCAATCAATAATTATACTGCAGTTAATTAACTTTAAGTCAAATAACTTCTTTTAGTTTCTAGTTTTACAGTCAAAGTACTTTAATGAGTTAAAAGACTTTAGCAGTTTAGTCTTTTTAGTCAATTAATTGCAGTTCTTACAGCACTGCTCTCCAGTCTCTTAAGGAAGCCTTCCAAAATAATCTTTTATTCACAAAGCAAAATCCCATTTTAATTAGATTTCACTTATATAAAGTTATATTTGCAGCCTCAGTTCTCCAATCAAAAGCTCTTCGATCAAAGAAAAAAAATTCAAATATGTATTCTCAATTTAACATACCAATATACATGCATAACATTCATCTAACCCGTTTATTCAGTTTTGTTATTCAAAAGTGTTATAAACTCAAAGTTACCAACTCCTTTCCATGCTCCAATTGAAAATGATAAAGTCACAGATGTCTTCTCTCCAAAACGAACGCAATTGTAAATTGCCTTTATCTGAATTTTTTTTTCTTATAAGTGCTCAATGCTCATGTATGTATAGGTATAACGAGCATAAGCCCATCATGCAATATTTTATATTCCATTGAAATTCTTACAAAAAAAGAAAACAAGCAATTGAACTTGACTTCCTGTTTAGATAAGAATTTCATGCCCAGCCCATACATTTAAGATGTTCATCTAAAGTGCCACAACCAAACTCAAATTGCCTGCGGCAGACGCATTTGCACAAAGAAACTCATTGAAACTCTTGGTCCTTTGGGCTCAATCGATATGATATATAATTTTGTTCTTCTTTTTCAACAAAAAAAAAAATGTGAAGATGTGAAGATATACACACATAGATAGGTGGGTTGTAGGATGTGTATATCAATTGAAAGAAAGAAAAAAAGATCGGATTAAGAAGGTACGTATTTGAATATTTTTAGGGTTATTACAAAGCGTGTCGGATACAAATGTAGACAAAAAAAAAAAAAACAATACTTTTTTGTACTTTCAATACAGTTCCTTCTTCCAGCACACCACTTCTTCAATCTTCAGCTGAGCGAATGCAAAACCAATATTCAATATTATCCCTCGAGCAAATGCTAACGATTTAAAAAAAAAAGTCCTTTTTTCAAAACTTTTCCGACAAACAGTGCCGGATTAACCATAGGTACTGAAAGCAAAGCGAACAGAATCAAGAGCCCTAAGCCCCTCATCTAATGAGGTGTGGGAAGCTCAACAAAGCATTGCTTCGTTTAATCCGCGATTAAGTATCAAACAAGGGCTTACAAGCAATAATTCAGTTGCTAACATAAACTAATAAGCATGACATTTCTACAGCTTGAATATCGATACACAATACTGGTATCTAACAAGAACTTCAGAAATCTTTATAGAATATTTTTCATATATGTAGGTAAAGGGTGATTTTTTAAGAGGTTTAGAACTTAAAAAAAAAAACACAAAAAATTCAAAAAAATGAATAAAACATTTATTTGAATCGATAGTTTGAACCTTGCAATTTAATGTTTAAAGTTAATTTCATGCAAATGTTGACCGCGACTGCGTCTCAGGTAGCCCATCCGCTGAGTACAATTTTGGCATACTCTTTCACACATATCGGCCGGTATCTCACGAATGAATGCATGGATGTTGGCTTCCAGTGCATCAATCGAAGCGGGCTTGTCCCCATAGACATTAGCCTTGACATACCCCCACAAAAAATAATCTAATGGTGTCAAATCGCACGAGGCCAATTGACCGGCCCGAAACGTGAAATTAACTGTTCACCAAACTCGCCTCGCAATTGCGCCATTGTTTCGCGTGCTGTGTGGCATGTGGCACCGTCTTGTTGAAACCACATATCATGCAAGTCAAGAACTTTCATTTCGGGCAAAAAAAAGTTTGTTATCATCGCTCGGTAGCGTTCACCATTGACAGTAACGCTGCGATTCGCATCATCTTTGAAGAAATATGGCCCAATAATGCCGCCGGCCCATAAACCGCACCAAACAGTGGCTTTTTCGGGATGCATTGGTAGCTGTTACAATGCTTCTGGCTGATCTTCACTCCAAATGCGGCAATTTTGCTTATTTACGTACCCATTCAACCAAAAATGAGCCTCATCACTGAACACAATTTTTCGATAAAAAAGCGGATCCTCGGCCAGCTTTCCAAGAGCCTATTCACCAAAAATTCGGTGTTGTGGTAGGTCGGCTGGCTTTAGTTCTTGCACCAGCTGTATCTTAAAAGGCTTTACGCCCAAATCCTTCCGCAAAATTTTCCACGTAGTGCTGTAACAAAGGCCTAACTGCTGGGAACGGCGCCGAATCGACATTTCGCGGTCTTCTGTCACACTAGCTGATACGGCCGCAATATTTTCTTCACTACGCACAGTACGTAAACGTGTTGGTGGTTTAATGTCCAACAAAGTAAATTTGGTGCGAAATTTGGTCACAATCTTCCGAATAGACTGCTCAGAAGGTCGAGAATGCCGACCATAAAATGGAAGCAGCGCGCGATGAACATTTCGAACCGAGCACGAATTTTGATAGTAAAATTCAATAATTTGCAAGCGCTGTTCATTGGTAAGACGATGAATGGTTAAATTGCAAACCAAACTGAAGCTGTTTGACAGTGACACATGGTACTAAACACACGTCAGCTGTCAAAACCTGTGTTGCCAAAACCAAACCAGCTAAAAAATCACCCGTTATTAAGAATCTCGAAAAACTATTGACTCTTCAGACAGTTTTCAATATAAGTAAAAGTGCCACAAAACTTTGCACTTCAATACAGCCCTGTCGATTAATATTCTTCATTGTCACCGCCCGCCACGCCATCGTTTTTTCGAGACAACAAAAAAAAAAAACATGTTGTTTCACTCCTTGTTTCACCTCTTGTAAGTCCTTTGGATTCGCATTGATAAGTATTGTGTTCTATGTAAGGATATACGCACTTTATTCTCATATACAAAAATGGAGTCGAGCAGCAGAGATGTTTCCAATAATTTTTCATGAGAGCTTCCATATTATTTGACATCGCGCTGTTTTTATAGTAAAACAGAGATATTATTATCCCATATCTGTTCACCTGGAAAAAGACATGAACAGAATTCACTTTATGTATACATTCTCTGTATTCATAAAAAAAGGAACGGAATACAAAAAATAAAAAAAGTAGGAATAAACAATATTTTTTTTTTTTTGTATCATTTGTGTGTCACACTAGGGGCAAGGGAACATTATATTAGGTATAGGTATACCCACTTATATAGTGAAAAAAATTTATTTATTTTTTACCATTTGGATAAGGTTATGGTTGTGGCGTTATTTATAAAAAAAAGGAACAGGATATGAAAATAATAAAAAAAAAGTAGACATAAAAAAATGATTGCAAAGTACATAGTGTGAGTTCAAATAAAAAAGCAGTGTATTTGACATGAGATACAAAAGAATGAAACTAATTTGAGCCTTTTGCGTGGGCAGACTGTTTTTTTCTTTTTTTTTTTTTTTTTTAATTCAAAAAATAATTGAATGTTCTGTTCTAGTTTTGTAATATTTGGTGGTTGCCATATTGTAAACTATAGTTTTTGGCAATATATACTACGGTTGCCGTTATTTCTCTTATGTTTCGCATACAATATCATCTAATATAATATAAGACTTGGGCAACCAGCTGGCAAGATCATTTTTTATTAAATTTTGTTAACCCTCGTTTACGGAAAAAAAGCTGTAAAACCGGGAATGGAGTCCATTTGCACGCCACAATGTTTTCTACGATTTTTTTTTTATTTCTGTGATCTATTATTCAATTTTTTCAAAACAGTAAAGTAGAAATTCAACTAGAAAGTTAATATATCAGGTAATCAAAGAAAATGTTTCGATTCTAATTTAATGAAATTGCCATCCTTTGGCACAATTCGGAGTTTTTTTTTGACGAATGATGACTGTTAGAAAGCCACTTTCGGTTGTTAAAATAAACTGGTAATGATAATTGACTACAACCGCGCACCAAAGGTGGAGTCGATGTATTTTCCCAAATGGTATTTATTTATTTTTTTTTTACGTCGAACAAATCGCTGGACACTGGACGTGGAAGGCATAGCAAGGAACAATTAAAGTATTCAGAAGCGACAAACTATCGAACTGGTAGAGGAGCTTATGGAGTCGGAACTTAATTGGTGTTCACAACCTACATCAACGATGACAATACTCCCTACAACTTACTTACAAAAATATGGTTTTAGTTATAATTTTAGTAATAGGGTCCAAATGGACCCCATGCCCGGTGTTTGAATTATTTCGTGAAGAAAATCGCAGAAAATTTTACTAGATTTTAATTACCATTAAAACCTAATATAATGACTGGAAAACCAAATTTTTCCCCTGAGCGAAAAAATGAGAAAAACAAGTTATGAGCGTTCAAACATGATGTGGGGTTTAAATGGAAACGAAATAAAACGGAAAGATTAAATTAAGATCATAAGAAAAATGATTTTTTTGACATTTCTTTTTTAGAAATGTGAGGATTTTTTATATAAATTGCATTTTGCTTGACGGCGATATATCGTTACATTCAGGCACGTAGCCAGGGTCTTGAGGGGCTGAAGCCCCCCCCCCTCCCCCGAAATGATTTTCATATATAAAATTTAATGAGGAAAATGCTTTAGTTTTTTCAGAGATGCTTTTGAATCTTGTGTCGCCTTGGCGAGAACATCTTTCAAGTTGAAATAAAATGTGTGTTTTTCTGTACACCCGGGCTTAATTGAACAAACAAAACGCTCTCGGGGCTAAGCCCTTAACATGTTAAATACAACAACATACTTAGCCCCTTGAGCTAAGGAACTAAGCCCGGAGAATTTTTGGGGCTAAACTCTTTGAAGGGGTTAAAATCTGTGCTACCAACTCATTTTCTGTTAAATCATCGATAAATTGTATGAGAACACCAAAATTATCGATTAATTGTATGAACATAAAACACAAAGATGGCGTTTGGTGTAGAAAAAAAAATTAAATTATTTTTTTTTTCTTAACTCTTACAAATTATTTCATTTAAATATCTTTATAAATATGTTATTGAATTTATTAAAACACAAAATGCAAACAATTTAACAAATCAGAAAAAGATTTTTGCTATTTATTTTTTGTTTATTTCATTTTGTATATTAGAAACATTTTTTTCATTTTATTTATGTCATTTTATTCGAAATGTTGCCAAGTGTTTTCGTTAAGCCCCCAGGCGTTTTTTTCGTCTAACTTAGCCCGGGCGTACAAAAAAAACACACCTAAAATCTAGAAACATCATCCGCTTAAGCCTTTTTTAGTGTGTTTTCGAGTATAACTACTTATTCTTTAGCTATAGCGCCAAACGCAATTTTTTTTTAAAATCCAAAAGTAGAAATTTGGGCGCTTTTTTAGTAATTGACATTTTTAGCAATGAAGGATTAGTTTTTGACTAAGAATTATTGTATGGTTTCGCACTTTGTTAATTTGACTTCAGTTTCAATTTTGAAGGGCCAACAGTTTCCAAGATGCAGCATTTCAAATTTTATCAATAAGAAAAATGGATAACAGCAAGTAGCAGAAATTTACATTAAATTAACAAATTTAGAATGTTTCTCATTAGATGATTCAATTCAAACTAGTAGAACGTGTTATTGTGCCAAAAACATGAATAAAACTGTCATAAACATTCAGGCAGAGGGAGAATTAAAAAAAATGATTTCACACAAAAAATAACAATTCAAAGACAACGGTAACACATAGAAAAGTATAATATAGATTACACTGGTCTGCAACGAAAATTGCCTTCAAACCAAAGTATACATTTCTAAAGGATTTTGTACCGCTGAACACAAATCTGAAAATAATATGACATTTAACTTCGAATTTCTTTGCTGGTAAATACTTTATTACAAAACTATTAATGGGATGGAATGAAATCATTCAAAAATTCGCTTTCGGTGCAAAGATATTGCAAATTGAAATTAAGGATTTCTCCAAAATACTCTCTGTAATTCAAGCGTTTTTAGAGGTGGGAAGTTCTGAAGTAATACTTTTTATAGCTAAATTTATGTTTCTTTGAGATGTTGAGTATGAATCTGAAGTTACCTAACAAAATTTAACACGGAAAACATTGAAAAACTTACAAAAAATTGTTTTTTTTAAATTGTTTTTGGTACATAGTCCAAAATATAAACATTTTGCGCTAAAACCGTTAGTGTAGAACAAATTAAGACAAAATTACCAAATTTATGTCGTGGCCAATTTTTTGTATGACTTCTGGATTCCTCAAAACAAAAATATTGAAAAATCCATAAAAAAAGTCCTTTTGAAAAGGTCATAATATCCTTTTTAATGGGTTTTCCCTGATTACTGCCTTCTTTACACCATAATTAACTTGGCCAATATCAAGAGTTTAGAAATAGGATGCAGTGTACATTCCAAAAACTACGGAATTTTGAAATTTATGGTGACTTTTCTTACATTACGGTTTAAAATGTGACTATAAATTGAAGAATCAAAAATTAAAATCAATCAAAAAAAATTTAAGAGATAGATTTTTTCTGAAACCAGATTTAGATTCAGAAAATTCCAATCTTCCATAGTTTAAAAAAAATTATATGAAGGACACAAAAACTTAATTTTTGTTATCTTAGAGCCAGAAACGTAGTGTTTATAACGTGGAGTGGAAAATTAAAGGGCAAATGCCCCAACAATTAAAAAAAATATTTGATTCCGACGAAATTAGCAATTTTTGAAAAGTAATATTTTTTAAACTACTCGCTTCACGAAGACATTTCCTGGCTAAATATGTAACAAATTTATTTGACTTATACATCCTTTTTTTTAAATCCTGGCTACGGGCCTGGTTACATTGATTGAAAGCCCAATAGATTTGGTTTTAATTTCATGTCTGCACTAGATATTATGAACAAAGATCTTGTACAATTTGACTACGGCGCTAGAAATCGCCGAAAATGAACCAAGTCAACCGACTTTTAATATTAATATTTTTTTTTTTTATTTTTGAGTACAGAGTGCGTCAAAAGAAAGTAAACAGTTTCATACAATAAAACACAGTCTTTCTTAAAATTGTTCAGTATTTACATTAATAGCTTTTATAAAGGAAGAGGTTTGAAGGCAAATTTAAAAATATACCGTTCAAAAGTTATGGTCAAAAACATAATGACTTACAACCAATTTCACCATTTCAAAAAAAGTGACAAATTTTAATTTTCATATAAATTTGTATTTTTCAAGTTGGTTTTGTTGATAATAATTTTTAAAAATGACCATAACAGTTTTTAACTTATTTAAGATTTTTCCGTAATTTATTATCATTTTGTCAGTGCACGGTCCCATTCATAACTTTTTGAACGGTTTATATTTCAATTAAAAATTTATCATGCCTGAGAAGCTATAATAATGAGTATTAAACATCCTGTACAAATAATGCAAGATTGATAAAAACTAGAATCAATATTATAAAAGACAACGTGCGTAGCATAAACAAAAGGGTGTTTTTTTATCCATTACACTGACCTTATATTCGACTTTTTCGGGTCTTAGCTATATCATGGTAAGCTTTGATAATTGCCAATGACATCTTATTAAAGTAAAACTCATGAAAAATTAAAAGAATGGGAGAATAGAATTTCAATGTCGAAAATTACTGGTGTTGTAAGATTATTGAATACCAGAAGTTTTCTGGAATTTTAGAATTGCTCAAGTTCATTCCATCATCATTTTAACGAACGGATTCTTTTCAAATTTAATATTACTATCTTGTAACAGCTCACTCACATGACAAAAATTAGCCCTTGATTCTAATCCCTTTTACGAATTATGTGAAATTTGGAACGACCAAGTATAAAAATATGATTTTTCATATTCGTTATATGGCAGGTACCGTTACTTCACCGTACCGTTGGTTCAACAAAATCAATTTCCCCTCTAAGGAATTACCCTTAACCCTTAACTACAAAGAACAAAAATTGCTTTAGTGGCCCAGGTTGGTATAGCTCGAGATAGAGATAGACAGACAGAAGCACTGACAAAAAAATGAATAAAATAAGATACCAAACGCACTTTAACCCGCCTTTACAACACGGGAAAAAACTTGACCCCACAATGTTTACTATGAATTGTTTTTGATATCTGTGTTACATTATTAAATTAAATTATAATTTTTTTTTTTTAAATAATGTAGGTATGAACGAACTGCAAACTTATTTCAAAACAGTTGAAATTCAATTAGAAAAGTAATTATATCAGGTAATAAAAAAAAAAAAGTTTGCTTTCAAATTCTATGAAAATTGTCATTTTTCATTTAACGCATTTTAGCTGTCATAAACTTAATGAAAAACCATTGCCAATTAGGCCTGCAACCACAATCATTATTTTATAACAAATTAGGTCATACAAGAATTATGGAATTTGCAACAAATGTTAGCAGATCTGCTTATAGGGATTTCCGTTTATAGTTGTCATAAACTGAATGAAAACCATTCCAAACTAGGTATATGCAAAAACTATACTCTGCAAACTTA
Organism: Meliscaeva auricollis; assembly: GCA_948107695.1. Classification (NCBI taxonomy): domain Eukaryota; kingdom Metazoa; phylum Arthropoda; class Insecta; order Diptera; family Syrphidae; genus Meliscaeva; species Meliscaeva auricollis. The sequence goes on along the minus strand of OX403616.1, from coordinate 39,039,470 downwards.
AAACTTTCGTTTCCTTGCCTAATTGAAGCCGTATACACAAAAGGTAAACTAAGTTAGATTGCTATCCAGACCAATCAATATCTTTAATGGACTCCGACAAGGGGATGGTTTGACCTGCCTCCTCTTCAACCTGGCGTTGGAGAAAGCAATCCGTGACTCTGGCACGGCAACAAGGGGGACCATCGTCAACAGGTCCAGCCAGATACTGGCTTACGCAGACGACATCGACATCATCGGAAGAACCGAACAAGCTGTACACGATTCCTTCATCCAGATCGAGCAGGCGGCACAAAATCTTGGGCTGCACATTAGCGAAGGTAAAACAAAGTACATGGTGGCGTCGAATGCGAGAAGAAAAGTTGTTCAAACAATCAAGGTAGCGGAGCACGAATTTGAAGTGGTGCAATCCTTTAAATACCTTGGGTCAACAGTAGCAGCCGATAACAACATAGAAGAAGAAATACGCCGGCGGCTTCTCAAATCCAACAGAGCCTACTACAGTCTGTCAAAGCTATTCAAATCCAGAAATCTAACCATAACTTCAAAACTGCTGCTGTACAGGACCATGATCCTGCCAGTACTCATGTATGGATCCGAGACTTGGGTGCTTAGCAAAAGGCACTGTGACCTCTAAGCCGCGTTCGAGAGAAAAGTCTTACGGAGAATTGTTGGCCCCATATGTGAGGAAGGACGATTCCGGAGACGGTACAATCATGAGTTGTACGCAATCTACCTTGAAGCAGACATAGTGACAAAAATTAAGCTCGGTAGACTCCGGTGGGCAGGGCACCTAGCTCGTATGAGCGAAGAGGAACCTGCTCGGAAAGTCTTTTGTGGTAAATTCTATGGTAGACGGCAGCGTGGTAGACCATGCTTGCGCTGGAGAGATGGCGTAGACCAGGACGCCCGAAGCCTTGGGGTGCGCAACTGGATGGCGTCGGCTCGAGACCGGGATAGGTGGAGAGACTTGTTGAAAGAGGCCAGGACCGGACTTCGGTTGTCGAGCCGATGATGATGATGATGACTGAGAAGTTTCAACAGAGGTAATGAAGAAGAAAGGGAAATAGCTTTGAAAGCCATGCTGGACATGGATTCTATCGATGGTGATGAAACTGATCCCTTCGATGCTGACTGTCATGATCCTGACTGTATCCAAGAAAATGAATAAGAAGAATCAGATTATGAAGACATCGATGAAGCTGTAGTTGAGGCAACTAGTCTGCAAGAATATTTCGTGGAACCAGACGAAATTGGAAATGACTATCCAATTGAGCAAGATCCATCGACTGAAGAGTTTTTCCTTTCTGAAGTGGACGAAAAAGGATAAATAAACAGATGTACCGGTTTTATCTCGGATAAAAGGTTCTAATGTCTTTAGACCTCGAGGAACTATTGAGCCTGTTGCTAATTTCAAGCATGCATCTCTCCTCGACATTTTCAACCAGGTTTTCAACAACCATATCAAAAATGAGATTATCAAATGGAAAAATGAAATGGCAAATAATGTCTACAAAATGCAATCGCGACAAGCTTATCAAACTGGTGGAGGAGCTAATAGAGTCGGAACTGAATGAGCGTTCACAACCTGCATCACAATACACAATAGGATAGACTGCTTTGGATGCCCTCCGCATTATGAAAAGAGTTAGTCCGGTAGTACGAACAGTTTGCGAGAGGCTTCCTTGTAAAAGGGCAGATGTCACCTTTGTCCAAGACCAGTAGACAAGAAAAGCAGAACCACTTGCGATTGTTGTGAGAGATATTGCTGTTTTGGTCACACAAATAACGTATGATATTAAGGCTAAATAAAACAACTTATTACTAGAAAAATATGGTTTTTATTATAATTTCAGTAGTTGGGTCCAAATGGACCCCATGTCACGTGGACGGATTATTTCGAGAAAAAAATCGCAGAAAAGTCTGTAAAATTCTTATTATGATTAAAACATGATAAATGAATAGAACATTAAATTTGGCCACTGAGTATTATTAATCTCAAGGCAAAAGAATAAGAAACATGCGTTCAAATATGCTCTGGGGTCCAAATCGACCTCATGATGTAAAGAAGGGTTAATACACAATTCAATGTAAGTAAGTCAAATCTCAAAAATTTGTTTTTAAGTTAAAGAGTTTAGCTTAACTTAGCTAATTTATATTTTTAAAAGAGGCTAACTTATAGCTCAACAAATACTTATCTCATTTCTTAACAGCTTCTAACTTTAAAAATAACTGCTCTACATTACATTTTTTTTAATTTAATGTAGACTTTTCAAAAAAGAAATGAAACTTTTTTACAAAAAAATTCAAACATAAACCTTAATTATTATCAAAATAAAAAAAAAAAAAAAAAAACAAACACAGAAATGGATATAATAAATATGAATAAAAAGTATTCTTTTGTTTTTTTTCTTAAATAAAACCAACAAATCTTTTGTGGACTTAGCAAGAGACATCATCAAGAAATTCCTTAACCCAAGCTGATTAAACCCAAAATGTTTTTCCTCCCTAGTAACCAAAAGAATAGAAGGTGTACTACGTTTATCTCATCAGGAGCCAGCTAAAGAAAATATGATAGAAAAATAAAATAAGACTTCTCCTGCTCTTCTACTAAAAGAGATATCACAATCTCATTTTTAATAAACAGGTGCTTACATTATCCTTAAGAGGGTTGACTGTTATCTTATTTTTTTTTCTGTGAGGATAAGATAATGAAATTACTTTGGCAACAAATTTTGGTTACTTTATTTAGATATATTTTGTTTCTTTTTGCCTTACATAAAAAAGAACGTGTTTCAATATCGTCGACACATTTTTGTATATTATATTTATATCCTTGATGTAAAATACAGTTTGTTTTTAGATTCTATTATATTATTATTATATTTTTTTCTTTGGTCTAATCATAGAAACTTTTTTTTGCTTTTATCTATTTTCATGTCTTACAAACTTTTACGTGGATGTTTGCTGAATTCTAAATACGTACACCATCTATAAACTTGTGAAAATCGATTTATTTTTCGTTATGCCGATGGATTAAAAACGTATCTTGTGGTTGCACACAAAATACCTCAATTTGTATGAAAACAATGATTCGACTTTATATTCTGTGAATGTGGATGGATTTTGCATGAAAACGATGCTGATTGACACTGATTTCCATGGTTATATGTGACTATCATGGGAATTTAAACCATGTATAAACATCATGCTCATAAATGGCGCCCAACGCGAAATCAATATCGCTGTCATCATTGACTTGAAACTCCATGCATGTGTAATTGCTTTATCTATACTCGTCGTATATGCATATATATTAAAAATGTTCAAATATTACCAATAACAACTTTTAATGATGACGGCAACTTCTGTAAATGAACAACGAATCAATATTATTCGATATTTCGGTTCTATTTATGAAATCATATTAACGCTCGGTAAAATCACTGGAATTCACATGAACTGGATGTGCATTTCTGAATTAACAACATAAAATTCTTCAAAAATAATTATGAAAATTGAATATTTCACAAAATGTATGTGTGTGTGGGTATACATATCATTATGCTACCACCATATGCCGCCACTCCGACGTCGTTGGCACACCAATACGATTAATATGCTGTGAATATTTTGTGCATTCGTCCTGTTGATCTCTTGATGTTTTTTATTTGGTTCGCCCTGCGAAGCTCTTTTATCGGCCACGTTGAGGACATATCAGAAGGCAGCTTGTGACACGGATCAAGTAGTAATCTCATGCCCGAGAGGAACAAGCATATCCATTGAATTTGCGCAGTACAATAAGTTCATAGCCAAAGGTGAGTATTCAATTTATAAATCGGCGACTAAAGGAGACGGTATTGAATAATTTTCATTTATTAATCCGCGCGTCCCTTTTTCCGCTAGAATCAGCAGGAAAAGGTCCATTTACCCAAGTGCAAATTGTATCTGTACTGTGTATACTCTACTGTGTTGAGAGAATAGATGTGAAAGGGCGAAATTTCAAGCAAGAATGTCGTTTTTAATTCCGTGATGGGGATAGCGATGGTGGCGCCGCCGCCGCGTCATTCAACCAGTACATAAATGGTGGAAATATTATTTGTTGTTGCTTTAATTTTTCACAGGAAGGTCTTTAAAAGGAATAATAATTTTTTTTTCTCTTGGTCCTTGACAGATACAAAAAAAAAATGCAAGGAATTTTATCAATTAAAATTGGCTGTTCGTAGACTTTGGAAACGTTGTCGGAAAATTAAATTCCACGAGTAAAGATAAAATCTTTTAGTATGAATATGCAATATATATCCATACTTATTCTATTTAACACGAAAAAAATATTATGTGTATTTATTTGTACATAAATGAGTATGTGTTTGTCGTTTTTTTATAAACATTAAAACCACTCAATCGAATTGATATGGTTGTCCTAGGGATATTATATAATTTCCAAGTTCTTCAGCTAAAAAGGCTGATAGACAGTTAAAAGGTGGAACTTGTTAATTTATTGAAATAATAGCTCTCTATTTGATTAGTTTTTGTTTTTTTTGTAAGAAAATACAGGTAAATAATATCAATCTGTTCATTTCATAACTTTGTTTAAAATTGGTATAAAATTAAAGATTAGATGATAGTAAAAATAGAAACATAGGGTTGCCACTTTTTTAAAATAGGTACATCAACGTAGTAAGCCTGTTTGAGCGATAAAATATAGCATCACTTTATGCATCATAACTTTTTAATTTATTAAAAAAGGATAATATAAATATGTATTGCCAAAAAAAAGTCAAAAATATATAAAAAATAAAATGCACGACTGGGTCGCACGTACTTGTTCTTAGGAACAAAGTTGCTTTTTATATAAAGTTTTTAAAAATAAATAATGAAATGTAAAAAAAAAAAAAATTCATTACAAAAGTGACATCAACAACTTCTTATCTTCGTTTTAAAAAAATATTTTTTCTAAAATTTTTCGAACCTCGTCTACAACCAAGATTTGAAAAAAAGTACAGTGACCGGTTTTCCAAAAATTGATTTTTGAAAAAAAAAAATGTGAAAGATTTTTCAAAAACCCCAAAAATTATTTTTTGGAAAATTTTTATATCAAATAATTTTTAAGTTACTAAGGACCTTCCTTATAAAAAAAAATCATAGAAATTGGTTCAGTTGTTCAAGAGAAAGTGAAAAATGAAAAAAACAGTTCTATGGGAGGTACCGTTAGTTGAATTTTTACAAACATTTCTTTCATTTCAAAAGTATGAGGCTACAAACAAAAGGAGACACAAAATTTTTAATCAAAATCATTAGAGCCGTTTTTGAAAAAAGTTAACTTTAATGGTTATATGGCAGGTACCGTTAGTTTTGGCCCTAAAAAATCACCAAAAAAACTACCAAATTTAAAGAAAATTGGTTCAGCGGACAGACAGACAAACAAAAAGACAAACAGACGGACAGACAGAATTTGGATAACTTCATTATTTTGAAATCATTACCATTGTTCATTTGAACAATTAAAAACGAACATACAAACGTGTGAGATGGTTTTTGTAATAAATATTTAGAATCTAGGTTTAGGCAATCCTCAACTTTTGAGATTCCAATTATCTTGATTCTATCAAAAGTTATAGTGTTTACAAATTTCCAACGCTAGCGACGACAACGACGACGCCAACAACGGCACACGCATATAAAAATGTCTTGAGACGTGTTTTCTTTACGTTTCATGATGTTTCCTGATGAAATAGACTAATTCAAAAAAAAAGTGCACCAATTCCTATTCTTATCCTTTACACTCGGTGTACGGAAAAGTAAAAATCAAAAAAAAAATAATGTAAGAGCGTAAAGCTGAGAATGTGGTAATAATTTATTCAACCAAAATCATATAAGTAACTACCCAAAATAATATAAGGATGAAAAAATCTCTTATACAAAACTTTGAGCTTGTCGCGTCTTATGAAAAACACTGAATTTAGCTTTCGAACTTTGAAATTAAAGGAAGGAATTGAGGAAGAAGGGGTTGAGTGACATTTTCAAACATTTGAGTAATCAAGGTTTGAAGTTTTTCTTCTTCATATTATGTACAAAGTGTATGAAACCTCAGAACTAACGTAATCTCAAAAAGATATTAGAAGTGATAGAAAAATTATAGTGCTGAGGCAGAAATTTAAGTTAAAAAGACTTTAATTTCTAAGAAAACAATAAATAAAAAACAAATATTTAATCTTTCAGTCCTATTCTGAATAAAAATTCAGGGGAAAATGATTTTGAGAGAAAGGCTCACAATTAAAAAATTTCTAAAATGCTTGTTCCCCCTTCGCTTTATGCTTAACACGGAAGAAATAATTGCAAACGAAACGAGAAAGAAATTGCGAGCACATTCTGATTGAGAGCCCTTACTGTTAACAAAAATAAAAGTACCTAGAGTAAGATTGGGAAATGTGAAGTACAATTTTTGTTTTTGGCAATATTTTTAAAACTAAAGCTTTTTTTGAAGAGATAAAAATGTAGAATCATTCATTAAGATGTTGGCAACAGTATTTACTTACCATATTGCTTAGTTTTATGCAAACGAATTTAGTATGTACACGATTAAAAATTTTTGCTTTTCGACATTTTCATGTGAATCTATAAAGGTATGCATAAGATAAGACCTCTGCAAAAAAAGTGGCTAATGGTGGAGCACTATATTCTTTACCTGCCTGTGTGTACTCCGCATTACCCAACAGGTTTATGGAGTTAAAAATTCTAACTTATTTATATAAATTTTAAGCAGAACATTAAAACTAACCTTACGTACTTACGTATGCACAGGGTGTCCCAAAAGTCAACGCCGAAACGAAAACGGGTGATAGGATAGATCGTGACAGTTTTCAGAAAAACAATAAAAAAAATCTGTAGCCATGTATTCTGTGAGTTATGGGCATTAAAAAAAAAAAGTTCGACAAAATGGTCAGCTTGTCACTGCGGGCCTTTCAAGTGCCGTGATTACAAATCTTAGTTTTTCTCAATTTTGTTGTTGTCTGGAATAACCCTGCTAACAATTGCATTTAAACATTATCACTTTTATGACCAAAAAAGTACCTACTCAAAATTTTTTCATGACCCTAATTCATGGACTGTAGTGTATAAAAATGTACCATGAAATTTTGGAAAGTTATCTTAAAAGTTGGTGTGTTCAATTCTAATTTCTAAATGATGTTACATTTTTGAAAAAAAATCTTTCTTTTTCTCAAGTAACCCGGTTATAAGATAATTATTTTTAATTCATAAAATAAACTTTGTCTAAGTTTATGTTCGACAGCGCTGAACAGTAATTTATAAGTAAGTACTACCAGACCCAGAGTATCGCGGGCTTTCAGATAGTGATTTATTTCTATTATTTTGGTTAAAGTTTTACATAAAATTCAATTTCCAACAAACCTTACATCAAAAGTTTATTTAGATTAGCTATTTAATAAATGTTCAAATTGTTTGCCCTTAAACGCAATGCAAAACCTACACCTTCTTAAAAAAAAATCGGTTTATAAGATTACTGCAACAGGCTCCGTTATTTTTGTCGCAGTTCGGCGAAGTTTTGGATTGGTTTTGAGCAGACTTTTTCTTGTACTGCCCCAAAGAAAGAAATCCAGAGGGCTTAAGTCAGGTGAACTTAGGTGGCTTAGGGTCTCGGTAGTCCCGGTCAAATATCCGAAAGGATAGGTTTTTCACTATTTTCATTGATAAACCTGTCGCAAAACGTAGCGTACTAACAATTACTTTTTTGAGTATTCATTAATCTACTTTTATCTTTTAAAAAATCAGCGAAAAATATAAATTCAGTTCTAAAATTGTACAAAAAAGAATAATATGGAAAAGTTAGCCAGTTAAAAACAATCTGATTTCTTAAGAAAAACATTTTTATTTCCGTTATTTATGGAATATTCTCAAAAAATTCGATCATTTGTAACTTCCCAAAATTTCGTAGTACATTTTTTTTTACACTACAGTTCATTGAATTAGAGTCATGTAAAAATTTTGAGTACATAGTTGGTCAAAAAAGTGACATTTTCTTTAAAACTGGTGCAGGTGTAGTTATTTGAATGTAATTGTTAGCAGCGTTAAACAAGGTTCAAAAACAATAAACAAAATTGAAAAAAATTAAGATTTGTAATTTCGGCACTTGAAAGACAGTCGCAGGGTGACCACTTTTTTTACTATTTTTTTAATTATTTTTCTGATAACTGTCAAGACCTATACTATCACCTGTTTTCGTTTCGACATTAACTTTTGGAACACCCTGTATAAAACAGTATATAAAAAACACAAATAAGAAACACTTATTAAAATAGAAAGCATCTATTTTTTGACATTAAACGCGGAGCAAAAAGCTACATCGACCGCACACCAAAACAAAAGTTACCGATTGCGCGAAATATATAGCTCTGAACAAATGGCAATATAAGATTTGCTCCTTTTCTTAAGAGAACTTTCGAGATATGTGTTCTTTCGAAATTTTTTTCTAGATGTTATGCATTCTTAATTAAATTTTTTTTTTCAAAATTTTTGGCTTTCGAGATTTTTTTTCATTCGAGTTTACGTCATGATCTCCTATTAAGTACCTACATAAATGCGTACAATATATTAGGCCTGGGATACATTATATATGCCATTTATGTCTATGTAAACAAAAAGTTAAAACCAATACCTTATAGCAAAGTACTTTCGTCGCAGTCCATCATTTAGTTTTACCTTATTTTGGCCAACTTAAACTTTAACTAAAAATAAAATAGTAATTTCAATCAATAACACTTATTTCCACTAAGTTTAAGTTGCTCTTTTTCTGTCTGTCTTAATTTCCCCTATATAGAGTGTTTCACAATTAAGTTAACAAAAGTTCCCAAAGCTTAGGAAAACAAATAAGAAAACAAAATAAAACTTCACGATTAGTTTTTCTCCGAATAGGTACTCGTATCATCATCTACAACTTTATTCCAGTTTAGTTTATTTATAAAACATAAATCATTTACCGCGTTTATTGGAACTTTTGACCTGTATACTGTATTGATAGGTTCATTGAAACATTTTACTTCATTTCTACTTTCTATTTACAGATGGAATCGCAATCGAAGAACTCTGCCCTACAGATAATCACCCAACGCAAATACGATCGAAATCGAAGTATTTGCTTCGCGGTTCGACATTTGGTTCGCCTACACAAGTTGTTCCAGCGAATCGGTATGTTGGTGCCATCGCTAATGCTATTGGCCTAGCTATAGTAACTAACAGCAACAGCACTTCTACGACCACTACTATCACAGAACAGGAGCAACATCAGGATGGGGACACTAACAGTCCGGAGAATTGCATGTGGCCCAATGCCCTTCAGGTATGTAAATTGTATTTTTAACATTAACCTGGCTTTAGTGGGTTGTATTGGAGGTTAGGGGGTTCGATTTGATGGGAGAACATTTTTGGGGGTGCAAAATGTAAAAAACGGCACATAAAAAGCAAATCAATTGAATCTCGCATAAATGTTAACTTGTACGTATATGTGAATGTGCATTTCATTTCAAGGGTTTTGTTTGTGTAATAAAACCAGCCAGTGAGCATACCCATCGCATACAGCGATGTAATGCTGATAAATGTGAATTTGCAAACACCAATTACGTGACGACAGTTTGTGTATCCAATTTGCAAGAAAATTTATTTATTGTCGATCGCGTCGTCCTGCCGATACTTTAGGTATATTATATTATCGCGATAGCACAGTGTGCGGGATACATGTAACATTTTTGAGAATATTGTGTCGAAGAGTTTTGTTGTTTCTATGGCTTCATTCGAATATTGCCCTCGTATAGAACCTACCACAACGAACCAACTGAGTGGCATTTTACGAGGGGGTAGAATGCTTGAATTAGATGCCTCTAGATAGACACCCTTGTATTAAAATTTACACAAACGAAACTTTGTTTATAGATTTAAGAGTCAAACAATTTAGTTGAATGAGTTTTATCAATTTTATTAAATGCAAATCAGGTCAACACTTTTGTTCAATTACAAGAACCCTCTTGTGTATTACACAGAAAAGGTCAGTGTATATTATGATGCCCATCAGTGCTTAGATTTAGATGTTGTTTTTTTTTTTGCCTGTTTCTTTGAACTACAAAATAATGAAAGAGTCTAAACAAACTGCCCGAATGCTTTAGTAAAAAGGGTTCAAACGATTACTTCTAGTTTTATGTGTATACCTATTAAGTATCAGTGGCTTTGAAAATTGTGTGATATCTAGCAAAATTAGGTTAATCTTTTAGTTTTATCTTCAGAGCCAGCAGTTTTTGAAGTGTTGTGTATTTGCAATTTTAGATTTAAGCTGTTGTATTTATGACGGGAGATAAATGAATTCTAAAATTCATCCTGACCATTTCCATTTGGTACGCATAATTTTTCGTCATTTGCTCTCATTTTATGAGCTTTTGAAAATGGTAACAATTCTGATGAGACTTGTATTTAGTAGACAGCTACATATGTAATACAATATGGCATGCCATAGCTGTCAAATCTTTTAAAACCAGAATTTATCTATACTCAATAAGTTTCAAATGAGTCACTATATACTATAAACAGCGCAGAGTAAAGTTAAAAAATTTAAAAATGATTCTTAGCGTTTCATGGTCTTTTTTAAAACTTTCAAAAGCTGAATATTTCTGACAAAAAAAACTACTCAACTTGTTTATATCCCATTATAAAAAGTCACTCCTCAATTATTATCAGTTCAGTAGTATAGTAGATATTTATACCATAACTCTGTTAATTGTGCAATATTGTTTAGAAAAATTTAAAACATATTTCTGCTACAATAAAAATACAAAAAATGAAACAAAATACGAGTACAAAATAAGTGTCAAACACACTGAGTATAAAAGGGGCACACTGAGTGCCCTGTGTCCTTGGGTTTACATCAAATACATGTTTGGAATCGAAATAATGTCAAAAACGAAGGAGAGGTGTTTCAAAATAATGGGTGGTACGAATGCATTAAACCAAAGTACTAAAGAACTTTAAGTTAAAAGTTTAAGTAAATACTAAAATTTAAGTTGAATTTCTAATTTTCAGTACTTTCAGTACTTCGTTTGGTATGCATACAAAACAGTTTTTTCCTTTGCAAATACTTAAAGTTAATAAGTAAAGTCAAAACATATATTTAAAATTCATCGGAAATCATATTAAATTCTTTTTTACTTGCGGCATAGGTTTCCGTGTAGAAAAAATCGAGGTTTTAATGAAAAGTTACATTTCGATGATAAGAAATCAAAATACGTGGTTTTCATCATGGCGATGCATCCCTACCGTCCCACAGTGGACCGATCCATACATGCCAGACGTAAAAGGGTCAACTGCGACTCACTGTTGTTCAAGCGGATGTAAACAATAACAATACCCAGCTGATCTAAGAACTTCAATCCACTTGACATTTGGTTGGTTAAATAAAAAGTTCTGTCTTTTCAAAGTCAAACTTTCAATTTATAATATTTCTTGAATAAAATTTTTGCAATTTAAGGTAAATACAATTTTTTTTTATAATTTTGAATCCAAAAAGAATTAAATTTAAACAAATGGCAGGTGTATAAGTCGGTTTGTTCTCTTATATTTTTCCATGTTTGATATCTTGTGTCCCGTTTACTTGTCTTGGAAATGAGCTTTCAGTGAAACACTTATTTTGTGGCAAAAATTGTTAAAAATGTTATTGTATTTTAGACAACCTAATTATGAGTATGTCAAAGTGTCGTGATAAATTATATGTTTTTGTAAAGTGTTTAATTTTTTTCGCACAAATTTGCAAGGTATGTTTTTTTTGCTTTGAATCCTACTAGAATTTGGAATCTCACGTATGGAGTTTTATGGCGTTTGGCGTTCGATTCAAAAGAAGAACCGGAATTTTAAAAATTTTCGAACATGTTCTGGATAAATTTAGTCTTTCAGAAGAAAATATCGAGATCTGCAAGCAGATTAAAAATAAAATCAAGCTTTTGTCTGCAAGTTTTGACAAAAAGTGGAAGGCAGCTGGTTCGAGAAATGATAGATTTTTTTTTTTTTTAATTTTCTCAAAAACTAGAAGGTATAGAAGCATATGGTTTTCAGTATTTGATTAGAAATTAATTAAGGCAGCTTATTTCATCTATTAATTTCATATTTAATGTCACAGTCATGATAAAAATTGTATTCAATGTGTTTTTTCAAACTTTTTTTCACAAATTGACTTTGAAATCGATTATTTCGAAAACCATTGATTGAAATAACTTGATTTAAATATTAAAATTAAGTGTAGAATTTTGGCTTTTAAAAAAAGTATCATTCATAACTGTAGGTGTTGCCGTTGTTTTTTAATAATTTTTTTTTAACTTTTTGTCATATTTTAGAAAATTGCCCCTCCCGCCTAAACAGCGGGAGATAGACTTACAGTAAAAAATGCTTGTATTTCACTGTTCTACAAAATTCCGTTATTATTTTTCACCGCCTTAGTTATCGTACTCTTGCTTTTTTTTTTGTGTTTTAAAATTAAATAATGATACAGAAAATTGTTTTTATTACAAAAAATTATTTTTACTACAAACTATCGTATTTAAATGACATTTTGTGTCAAATAAAAACATTAAACCAAGAAAAAGAATTTTTTACGTCTAGCAAGTATGGATCGGTCCACTGTGCGTCCGTTGATATGTGCGTCTGATAGCTTGTGTGTATAATCTGTTCACGGAATCATAGCCATGAACTCTACACGGTTTGATGGATATACTTACAGTTTGATAGATACTATTTGACTTTTATATAATTTCCAAAGTTAATTTGAAATATGTATATCGTTTGAGTATTTCTCATACAAGGGTTTTGTGTTATTACAATTTAATGGGAACGATGTCGATTAAAGTTGACACAATACTGCATTTGAAGTTTTTTCGAAAAAAAAAATCGAATGTCGGACACCATTGTAATCATAATAGAAAATATAATGCACGACTGGATCTCACGTACTTGCTCTTTGGGTTAAAGTTACTATAGAGTCATTCCATATGAAAACGTCCAATCGGAAAAGCTGCCTCATTTTTGATTTTGCTGAAACTTTGTGATTATGTTGTCTAGGACAATAAGGAAGTAAATCCATGGTGATTTAATTTTAAGTTGCGTTGCTTTCCCGCAACCCCCTTACGAACTTTTGGAAAACGTCATTTTTATGTTATTTTAGTTTTGCTTCTAAAAACTTTTCTATTAAAGATATCTTTTTGTTTGAAACGGCAATTTGAAGCTTATAAATAGGAGTTTTTGATTAAAGAATAAAAAATCAGATATCAATTAACCCTGAATTAAAAACAATTTTTGAAAATACGGTAATTTTGTTGATTTTTTGTTGTTTTTGACGGACTCCAGAACCTCGACTATTGTGTGTAGGTGGCTAATATTTACCAAATATTAAATATACATTCAATTTAATAAAATAAACTCTAAATTAACTCGATGGGTGTACTCCTTCTGCAAAAATTTTAAGCTCAAAGTTTTGAGTTTTTGAAAAAACACATTTTTTATGCTACGATTTCACTAGGTTTGACTAAAGATAGGAACATGAAACTTAGAGTGTATTTTTTTTTAGTCTTTAACTATTAATACTCAAAATAAAAGTTGTGTGTTTTTCATATCTTCCAAGTGAAATACTTGTTTAAAAAACACTGTACACTGTAAATTTCATATTTCTATCTCATGTCAAACATAGTGAAATAATAGCCTTAAGTAGGGGTTCTTTTTGTCTGTTTAGGTTTTTTGGTGTTTTTTTTAAATAAGTCATTTACTTAGAAGATATGAAAAACACAAACACAAAACTTTTATTTTGAAAATTGATAGTTAAAGACCCAACCAAAATAAACTGTAAGTTTTATATTTCTAGCTCATGTCAAAAGTAGCCTGAAGTAGGGGTTCTTTTGTCTGTTTAGCATTTTTGCTGTTTTTTAAACAAGTAATTCACTTGGAAGAGATATTCAAAAACAAAAAAAAAACAAAAACTTCGAAAGTACGTACAAAATTTCAAGAATATCCGTCCAAGCGTTTGGGCAGTGGAGATGTTTACAGATGGACGCACAGACGCACAGACCAACGGATGGCATGACGAAACCCACTTTTTCGGACTTCTCCATCATCGTAATGTTGGTTTTGATTAAAAGCTCAATTTTTTTTTCACACGAAACCAATACTTGCGCTATAGAGCAAGTAAAAACTTAATACACCAAAAGACAGGTGGTAATAAAAGATTCCGATAAAACGGGATTTTTTGAAATTCCACCGGGAAATTATGGTAAAATGGGGTAAAAGACAAAAAAATCTTAGTACATCTCAAAAAATATAAAGCTCACAACTATAAAAAAAAAAACTTTGTTGAATAGATAAATTGAAATGATTATGAGTTTTGGTAAAAAAAAACTAAAAAAATCAACTTTTCAAGTTAAAAATTATTTTTCAAAACCAAAAATTTTTGTAGGCCTTTTAGAATGATGTTGGTTTAGGTAAAACTGCTGTTTTACTTAACAATTAACTACGCACATTGAGAGATAATAAAGAAGAAAAAATTAGCCGTCTGATTCGTATTATGTATTAAAAATGCTCCATAATTTGATTTTTCATTTTCATTTTCCTTTGACCAATTGAACCATTCATAACATCTGACTAGGTACCTACTTAAATAATTTTAAATTCCTATAAAACTACCCCTAAAATGTGAATTATTATTTTTATATTCAAATTGTTTCAAAAAGACACTCACAAAGCTTCGCAATATCATTAAATATTATAAAAAATAGTGTAAATTCATTTTTTCTCACATACAACTGTTAAAAAACCAAAATATACATTTCACGTAAACAAAATAGCTTTTAACTTTGGTAAAACTTTACCAATTTTTAAAGTTTAGGTATCAATGGAAGGATTGAAACTTTCATAAAATACAATTCCATATTAAATTGTGTAAATATAGGCTCTACAAGGGAAAAAATATCAATTTTCACATTATCTAACGTAATTTTTACATTTTTTTAATTCATTATTTTGATTAAGCCCCAATTTTTCTATAATTAGATTAAGATCAGTTAAGCTATCAGAAGAATAAACTCCGTATGAAAAAATTTATTATTCCTAGAAATAGGGTCTAACTGAGCTTTATTTGACTATTAAAAAATTGGGTCTTAATATATTATAATATTTTAATATATAAAACATTAATGTATCAAAAACCGTTTGAAACTGGCCGAACGCAAAAATAAACCAAGTTACAGGGGTTTGGTCAGCTAAATATCAAGTTTATGACATATTTGAATTAATTTCACAAGAACAGCAAATTATGCTTCTTTGAACAAATTTCCATTCTAAAACTTTTTCACTACAATTCTCAAATAATTTTACATATCTAAAAAAAACTATACAAAAATAAATAATGATAGGAAGTTTAACTTCTGGCGCGTGTATATAAGTACACACATTTTTTTTCTCTCAGCATACGTAACTAATTTTTAAACATAAATTTTGTTTGTTTTTTTTTTAAATATTAATGATTGCTGTAATTGAATACAAAAAAAAAATAAAATGCACGACTGGGTCGCACGTACTTGCTCTAATAGATAAAGTTACCATATATGGGAAGAATTTTTAAATAAAAAATTGTAAATGCAGTTTTAGAAAAAAAAGAAAAAGGCATAAAATTCGATTTGCAAATGACTAAAAAAGCTTCTTTAATGAGTTTTAACTCAAAACGAAGTGTGCAATCTGATTTCTTCTACAATGATACATTTTTATAAGAAAAAAATTTAAAATCGTTAGAGCCGTTTTTTTAACAAAACTATTTTTTCTATATAAAATTTTGCAAGACTTTTATAAAAAAAATTGGTACGCCATTTTTAAGATATTATTTATCAACATCTAAAAACTAAATTCTCAAAAAAAATGTTGCGTATTTTTCGAAAAAATGATTTTTCAAAAAAAAATTTTATTTTTTTTTTTAAAAGTCCAAAAAAATAATTTTCGATTTTTTTTAACTCAATATTATTACGGCAACTTAAAAGCATTCATGTAAAAAAAATGGTTGAAATTGATTGAGTCATGAAGGAGAAAATCAGAATTAAAAAAAAAATGGTTCTATGGCAGGTACCGCTAATAACGTTTTTTTTTTAATGGTTTGCAATTAAAGATAGACCTTATCTAAAAAACTGACCATGATTTTTTTAATCAAAATCGTAGGCACGGTTTTTGAGAAAAATGAGTTTTTCTAAAACCGATATATGACAGGTACCGTTATTTGGGGTAAAAAAAAAAAACAAAAAACTGTCTGGGGATATTCTCCAAACAACGCCACATACCAAGTTTGAAGTAAATCGACTCTTCCGTTTAGGCTCTGATCTCTGATACACACAGACAGACAGACAGACAGACAGACAGAATTGTCGGACCCACTTTTTTCTCATTCTCCATCATCGTAATGTCATGTTTGATTGTTATTTCAACTTTTTTTTTCTGTACGAGTGCATAACTTGATATATGGTACCCATATCGCAAGTAAAAACAATCACATGAAATCTACCAACTATTAACATCGTACTTCCGGTTTATTCATTAAAATCAAAGTATTGAAGTCAAATTCTTTGCATGGTTTGTAAATATTTCCTACCTGAATAATCTTCAATGGCCAGTCGTGAACATCATTTAGGAGGTCAAAAGAAGATGAAAAACGATAAATTGGCTTGTTTACATTTTTCTTAACTTCATACATATTAAGATATACTTAGTTTAAAAAATCTTCTTCGGTCTTAAAAATTGTTTCTGTTTTATTAAAATCCCAGCTTACAGTTCAACGTGAACAAATAAACAATTTTTCATGTCGTTTATATCCACAAAACATCTGATGGAAAAGCTTAATTTTAAACACAAATTAATTTTGTAAGTATATACTTTATATTTGATTAGTATCTGCATTTAAGAATCATTAAAATCATAAAAAAAAAAT
The DNA here is from genome assembly GCA_948107695.1 of Meliscaeva auricollis. Taxonomy (NCBI): domain Eukaryota; kingdom Metazoa; phylum Arthropoda; class Insecta; order Diptera; family Syrphidae; genus Meliscaeva; species Meliscaeva auricollis. The sequence continues at coordinate 39,022,468 of OX403616.1, read as the reverse complement.
CATAACCAGATTTAATTCCAATTCCAATTTGTGTATGCTACTCCGATTCCCTAAAAACCCAATTTGCATTTTAACCTAATTTGATAACGAAAAGTAAATCAACCAAAATCATAACACATCACTTGATCTAAGCAATTCCTACAAATTAATGTCAGGGAACATTAAGTTAATGTAAATTAATTCAAAACATTTTTTATTCCTCTTAGAGAGACACGCTATACACCATCCATTTCACGTTTCCACTTCGACCAGAACAAAAAAAAAAAAAAAAAAATGACACAAATAACTAAATCACCTGCTAAAACATAAATTGCCCTTCTTTCACCAGAAACAAAAAAAAAATTAAGCTCTCAGATAAAAATGTGAACGTAAACCACCGCTTTTAAATTTATTCATAAGTCCACTTAAGGATTCTGTCTACGACCATAAAAAAAAAATTCAAAAAAACCACACACCAGCTGTCAAAGGTTGCATAAATAAAGACGACATCTTCTTAACGGAGGCAAAGCAAAAAATTCTACCAAAAAGTAGGGTGACTTCTTTGTGGCTTTTAAGGAATTCAAGATGACAAAAAAGAGAACATTTTGAATTTACGGTCAAACTTGTATAATTTTTTTTTTTTTTTTTTTTCTAAAGGATGAACTTATTCGAATGTGGACACAAATATGTGTCTTTTAGGTTAAGATCTTCTCTTTCTTTTAGGTTAAATTGGCTCAATAAAGGATTCCACAGAATATTCAATCCAGTCACGGATTCGAAAAAAAAAGATGGTAAATGGGTTTTAGTCTCTATAAATAATCTATCTGTAAATTAATACTTAAATACGAATTCTATTTCTCCCTTTTTGACTAACTTTACTGCAACGAATTTAATATTTTTTTCTTATTTGAAAAGTGCAGTCAGTCTCTCTTCCACAATTTAGAGTTTATATTATAAACTTACACATGATACCCTTAATCGTCATTCTGTTGTCAAATTTTGACTGCTTGGTGATATTAGTAACTACTCATACCTATATATAATTATTTTCAAAACAAAATAAGAAAGACAAATCTATATGGACTCTCATTCACTATCCGTACTCAAAAACCATCGATAATACCAATTTATATATAAAGGGTTTTCCAATAAGACGTGATATTTTGATATTATTTTTGGAGATAAATGATCGGATGTTTATTTCATTATAAAGAGGAAGGTATGCCGTTAATAATGGAACACAACATCAGCCAAATGGCCGCCAAGACCACGCTTACAGGACCATATCCTTTTCATGAAATTTTCCATAACCAAATCGCAAAGTGGCTGCCCTATGTCCTCGATAGCCTCACGAATTTCATCTTTGAGGTCTTGAATCGACGCTGGGCTGTTGGCGTAGACCTTATCTTTCACCTGGCCCCAAAGGAAGAAGTCGCAAGGTGTTAAATCACAAGATCTCGGTGGCCAATTGTGATCACCTCTTCGAGAGATAACACGATCCGGAAACTTTTCCCGTAAAAGATCGATAGTTTCATTGCTTGTGTGGCACGTAGCGCCGTCTTGTTGAAAGTAAACGTTGTCCAGATCAATACCATCCAATTCAGGCCATAAAAAATCATTAATCATCTCTCGATAGCGCAATCCATTAACCGTAACTGTTGCTCCAGCCTCATTTTCGAAAAAGTAAGGTCCAATGACCCGCCGGGACCATAAACCGCACCAAACAGTCACGCGTTGAGGATGGAGAGGCTTTTCAACAATAACTCTTGGGTTTTCCGAGCACCAGATGCGACAGTTTTGCTTGTTGACGTAGCCTCCGAGGTGGAAATGGGCCTCATCAGTCAAGATGATTTTTAAATGAAATTCCGGTTTCATTTTCATGCATTTCAAGGACCCAATCAGCAAAGACACGACGTTGTTGATGATCAGCCGGCTTGAGTTCTTGTGTTAACTGAACTTTATAAGCCTTAAGACCCAAGTCTTTATGCAAAATACGGTGTAATGACGTTTGTGGAATGCCTAATTCCAAAGAACGACGAGGAATGGACAAACCTGGGTTTTCTTCAACACTTTGGGCTACAGCAGCAATATTCTCAGTTGTTCTTGAGCGACGTGCACGGGTTTTATTCTTCACATCACTAACTTGTCCCAACAGCTTGAATTTGTCCACCAATTTCTGTATTGCGGTCCGACAAGGTGCTTCACGACGACCCAAAAATGTTTTAGTTTTACGAACCGTCTCTACCAAATTTTCACCATTTTTATAGTGAATTTTAATAATTTCAATGCGTTGTTGAAGCGTGTATCGTTCCATTTTTATTATTAGCGTAGTTGCTACTTGTCAAATGTCAAAAAATGACAGCTTCAAAAGTGACAGCTACCGAAATAGCGGGCTATTCAAAATAACACCTCTTATTGGAAAACCCTTTAGATGTTACTTTCAATACTTTCAACAAAACAAAAAAAAAACATATCAAGTGAATACAGTGATGAGAACTACACTTAACAATTTATAAAAAAAACTGTAGTACAAGTACAAGAAAGATAGTCTTTTTCCTGTCTCAAAATACAGGAAGGCTGATTTTTTCAAAGAAGAAAATTAAAAAAGCTTAAGTTGAAATTAAAGAAGGTTATTAGAAAAGTTTAAGTTTTTGAGACTCCATTCCCCTGGCAAAAACCTCCATTTTGGAAAAAGCTACAACCGTTGATGTGAGCTGTGTAACTTTGAGGTTATGACCATTTAACTTTAATTTTGTTTAAGTTTTTGCATTTTTATTATTGTCCCCAAGAAACAAACGTTAAATTTTTATACGAGTCCACCACTGCATATAATTTTCATCGATAAGAGTGCTTTTGAAAATGTGTCAATGCATCTATAGTAGTTGTTGATTATAAAATATTGCATTTGGTCAATCGTGTCAAAAGTTAGTGACCATTTTCAAAATTATTCAAAATTTGTTCATGAGTCTTATTGTCTGGGCCCTATTGCACCAAATTATTTATTTAATAAATTTGTATTTTTTGTATGAATTTAAAATTTGGTGCAACAGAACTCCCTAATTTGATCATAATTTTTGAAAACAAGTAAATTGCAGTAACTTGGTGCAATCGCGGTTGCCACTTTGGTCATTTGTGAACAAATTTGTTCATTTTTGTTACTTGCGATATGGGTACCATATATCAAGTTATGCATTCGTACAAAAAAAATAAAATGCACGACTAGCACGTACTTGCTCTTGCATTTTATTTCTTCCTATTTTCAGTGCAACAGGGGTATTTTTCAAAAAACCCATTTCCAATAAAGGTACAATAGTAAATTTTGGCATGTAGGTTTCATTTGCAACTAGAACCAAGAATCAAAATAGTATATTAAAATTTTTGGGTGAAAGGGTATTTTTTTTAAGGGAAAAGGAACGTTCTGCAACAAGTATCAAAATACCATTTGAAAACTAGGGTTTATTTAAGAGTTAACTTAATTAAAGAGTTTTTTTTTTTTTAGATTTGACTGCGCTGTTCACTCGACAAGTTCAGTGAACTAATTCTGGGACTATTCAAAAAATAATTAAGTTTGAACAGTTATGTATGCGAGGAATGTATTGAATTGAAACAAAACTCTATGAAAATCTTCCCTTTACTGGTGAAAACCAATTTGCGTCACTATCGAAATAACCATAGTCTATGGAAACGTCATCTGTGTTAAATTGACTTTCATAATTCGGTTGTGTAACAATGGTTTATTGAGAAGGTCTTATGTGTGTTCAACATTATATCAAAAAATGATTTCACAAAAGTGAACGAGTTATCATACTATTCAGAAGGGAAATAGTAATGGGTGTTTTGTGGGAAATTGTATGGGATTTTTAATACACGTGTACTTTAACCTAATGTACGACATACCTACGTTCCAAAAAAATTGAACTGAGTGCTATTTAATATTTCGTAGTGATAGTTACAAAACAGGACACAAGAGCAGTTACGGTGAAGGTCCTAAATGGTAGGTACTTGTGCAAGACCAAATTTGTGGGGCATTTGACAAAAGCTCAAAAAGTTGCATAACTTATAAGCCTGGGATGGAATCTGGCATAAGAACACCATTAAATGTGAACGTACTGACGGTACGTTGAAGGGTTCACGTTTGATGGGTTTCGTTTTGTATGCGACGATTCGAACCCTGATTATAAAGATACACACAAAACATCGAAACATACAAATGTAAATATATCATTACATCATCAAAAATCAAAAGTTAGCAACGTTAAACTGTCGTAACAATTTTGACATTTAACCATATGCCGGATAGACTGTTACTTTTTCTACATAAACTATAATTCGTCACCCCTATATTGCTCTATACGCTAAAAACCTGGTTTCGAGAAAAATACTTTTGCAATTTTAGATTTAAATATTTCAAAACTCTTCAGTAGAACAAATTTCGAAAAAAAAATCATAAAACAGGGTTATTAAGTTCAGGGTTAGTAAGGTCTGAGTGGTTTATTTTTAATCTTATAATTCAAAGAAGTAAAATATTTTAATTTGGAATCAGATTGGTAAGGTATAATAGTATATTTTCATACAAAAGTCGGAAAGAAAGAATATTTTACACGAACCTTTTTGTAACGCTGATAGCCATAGCTCATACAAAAAAAAAAGGTGTGTGTACCTACTCATTCACGAGCGCCAGAAGTTATACTTCCTATCATTTTTTTTATTTTTGTATGGTTTTTTTTATTATTATTTTACTTATATCCTACATAAAAACAAAATTTTTGGAGCAAAGATTTCTCAAAAAAAAAAAAAAATTGAAAATGCACGACTGGGTCGCACGTACTTGCTCTTTTAGATAAAGTTACTATTCGTGCTAAGCATTTTTAGTTAAAAATTTATAAATGCAGTTTTGAAAAAAAATAGCATAAAATTTGATTTTCAAATGACTAACAGCTTCTTAAATGAATTTAACCTCAAAACAAAGTATGCAATTTGATTTCTTCTATAATGATACATTTTAAGAAAAAAAAAAAAATGAAAATCGTTAGAGCCGTTTTAAAAAAAAACTATTTTTCCATATAAAAGGACTTTTATAAAAAAAAATTGGAACGCCATTTTTAAGATATTATTTATCAACATCAAAAAACTAAAATTTGAAAAAAATATGGAAAATTTTCAATTTTTTTTTACTTTATTACGGCAACTTAAAAGCATCCATGTAAAAAAACTGGTTGAAATTGATTGAGTCATGAAGGAGAAAATCAGAATTTAAGAAAACGGTTCAATGGCAGGTACCGCTAATAACGATTTTTGAAAAAAAAAAATGATTCTCATTTAAAGATAGACCTTACCCAAAGAAATTACCATGATTTTTTTTATCAAAATCGTAGGCACCGTTTTTGAGAAAAATTAGTTTTTCTAAAACCGGTAGATGACAGGTACCGTTATTTTTGGTAACAAAAAAAAAAAAAATAAAAAATGTCTGGGGATAGTCTCCAAAAACCGCCACATACCAAGTTTGAAGTAAATCGACCCATCCGTTTAGGCTGTGGTCTCTGATACATACAGACAGACAGACAGACAGAATTGTCAGACCCACTTTTTTCTCATTCTCTATGATCGTAATGTCATGTTTGATTGTTATCTCAACTTTTTTTTCTGTACGAATGCATAACTTGATATACATATATGGTACCCATATCGAAAGTAAAAAAGTTTGTGTCATATCGTATGGTAATGGGCTGTCATTTGCAAATGAATTTAAAAAAAATATTTACAAACGAAGATCTCTTAGAACTTTTTTATTTGTAGGATTTATGCGACTGATGTATGTATTTTCAAAGCTATTATTGTCAGCTACATGCGACCGCTTATAACTTCTTGTAAACGATCCTAATAGCACAGATAAATAATAAATAATAAAAGAAAAATTATAATCTGTGCTAATAGTACCTACCTATAATCGTTCTACCAGTTGAAACCTGATCTAAACAACACAAACCTAGTTTTAAAAAAAAGAAAACGTCTAAAATTTTGACTTGGCATATTTCAAAAATCGTTCGTCAAACAACTTTTTAAAAAAATGTCATTAAATAGTGGCTATTGAATTCTGCTTACGATCTATTTTTTTGTATTTTATCATTCCGTTAATTCCGTTAATTTTTAATCTTTAATTGAAAAATAATTTGTTTGCATAAGTGACATGTTTTTTTCCAAAATAGTACGATTTTGCATGGTATAAGGCGTTTACAACCAACGGATAAGGCATTTAAATTTCATAGATTCATAGAGGTAGGACAGATTTGATTACACTAAAAAATCTCATTTTTGTCAATAAGACCAAATGTTTAACTCCAAATTCATGAAGCAAAAACAAAAACAAAACGATTGTTTTCAAACAACAAAAAAAATTCTGTCATTTTAACATAATCGTTTTTTTTTTAAATGTTTTTTCTCCCGTCCTCATGAGTTCATATACTTAGTCATATCTTATACACTGAGCAAGGCTTTATAAAGTTTCAGACAAAGTTTTTATGAAAACGTTATTATACTCATTGGAGACATCTTGGTCCTTAGCGTTTTTTGGCCTTGTCCCCAATAGTAATAAGCTTTCATTTGAAACACATTTCAATTCTGTTGACCTACAATCATTTTTTATACAAATTTGCCCATCCTCCTTTTAAATCAAAGCTTTATATGTATTTGGATGAGTGATAAAAACACACACATTTTCAAAATCAAATTTTAAATGTGATAATAATTCAAATAAAACTGTGTATGTTTTAAAGTTATACTTCTTCACCAGTGTTTATAAAAATATTCATAGGCATTTTCGATCCATTATTATAAGTAGCTAAACAAAAACAATACACTAACATTGCACACACAATAAATTTATTAAATTACAGAAGTCAGCCATTGGTACTGACTGATTAATTTTTTATACTATAAGTGTTAGAAAAAAATTTATTACTCCAAAAGATAGGTGCTATAGTGTAAGGTCCCGCTAAATTCCACTTTGAAGTTAGGGTAAAGTGGGGTAATGTCAAAAAAAAGATTTTCTACATCTCGAAAAATATTAGGGAAAGAACAATGAAATAAATTTGAGTGAATAGATAAATGAAAATGATCAAAATTTGTTTTGTCACGCTTTCGAGACATTAATGTTTTTGTAAAATCAATTTTTTTAGCAGACATTATTGCATTTGATGATAGCGTTGGCTTGAGTGTTACGGTAAAAACTATTTTTTTTGTTCCAATATTTTTGTACCATATTCAATGGCTTTTTATTTTTTTGAATTTTTATATTTTTATCTTCAAACTTGAAATTTACGCAACCATTTTCTATAGTCTGTAAGCCACATAAAATTATAATCAAACTTTATCAACCAAATTACCTTTAATATGAAATATCACACTTCACGATACATGCTAAGAAAAATCAATTTCACAGTCTTAAAATGAGTTTCATCAAAATCTAGCCAGAATGTATGCTATGGTCGTCGAAACTCGACCAGCCACCAGTGGAGAAATGTCGATCATGGTGGCTTGCTGATAAAAAAATATGATTTTAAAGATTGAGGTGTTCAAATTAAATTGAAATAACAGGCTACATCATCGTGGTGTAATTTTGTACACTTATCTATAAAAAAAACTGAGTAAACTGAATGAGAAATAAATTTGTTTGTCTTTTTCTTTTTACAAAATGGTATGAAATTTGTTTGAATTTCATAAAACAGTGTAGGTACGACAACATTGTTGATACAAGTGTTCTTGATAGGCAATAAACGTTTTTTAAATATATTAATGCTTTTTTGTAGATTTTAGAAAGGAAACTTTAAAATTTCAAATAAAGTAATCTGTAACAAATTTCATGCGAATTTGTCAAACCGTTTAGGCTGTGGCTCTCTGTACAGATGGTCGCACAGACGAACATACGAACAGATGAACAGACCACGACGGACGGAATGACGAAAACCACTTTTTGGACTACTCCATCATCGTAATGTTGGTTTTGATTGAAACCTAGATATTTTTTTTACATGAAACCAATACTTGCCCTTTAGAGAAAGTACAAAATTAAAATCGGTATCTAAACACCACCTACCAACTTTTTGACGACTGAAAAGTACAAACTGCGGTTTCTTGAGATGGTATTTCGATTACATATAATAAAAAACAGAGACAAAGACATAGGTTTAACTCAATTAAATTTTTGATTAGATTGAGACTTCAATAACAAAAACCACACAAACATTCTTAGAAGGCAATTTTGACAGTAGATTTTCAAAGATTTTCTTATATGAAATGTTTCTTCTGGATAATGTTAAAATAAACTATTTGTATGACAAAAACAATTATGCTGTAAGAATTTTTATTGTTTCAGAAACAACAGGACATCTTTTAAGAAAAGCCAAATTAATTCCAAGCCACAAATTGAAAACACAATTGAATTTCTATTATTCACAATAAATAAATAAAATTGAATATATGCTAGGTTAGGTTCATATAAGACTGCTTTAAAATTTAATATCCAAATTTTTGAGTGGCTACACGTTTGTTTTTTTTACTTTTTACTACTTTTTTTTTCAGGGAGTGGTCCATTTCTTTTCATGCAGTCTTATTGGTTGCCTGAATGACTTTTGTATTTTACATTCTTACACATTCCTATATTCCATGAAAACGTTCTCCTAAAGTTTTCAAAGAACAAACCATATGTAGGTACCATTTCATATACATACATTTTGTGTATTGATATATTGGCATGGGATGTGTTTTGTCTAGTAAAAATGACCAATATACGAGCCTGAAGCAATATTACAAAGTTTCTCAGTAATTTATCCAAGACCAATATTTTTCGGACAAAGATTAAGATGCCTGATGGCATATACAAAATTGTTTTCCTCATAATCCTTCCATATCCTTTTACTCGTTGAAAAGTTTTCTTCCATTCAATATGGCTGAGTATGAGAGCAAGTTGAAAAGAAACAAGAAATCACTTAGAAAACTCAGTTTTGTGAGTGAATTTAATTGTCGATTTGACGTAAAGATAACTTTTCTCCCTAAAGCTATTTCTGGCCATTAATTTACTATTTTCTTTATAGATAAGTGCTGAATAGTGGATAAGAAATGCAAAATAATTTGAGAGAAAAGGTTTTCCAGCTAAGGTACCTACTCCTACATGGCTATATATATTTTTTTTTTCTTTCTTACTCTTTAAGGTGTCAACTGCAAGAAGTTCTTGCAACAAAAACTGAATAGGGTAAATATAGAAGAAGCCTGCAGTGAATGTGGAAGTAGTAAAATTTCAATGTTCAATTATGACATAAAGTTGATTGGTGCTTATGCATTCTACAACTTGAGCATATGTGACTTAAAATTAAAATAAACTTGAGAAACTTTTAACATTTCCGAGTGTCTGAAATTTGGTTTTGAATGGCTTCTTATTATGAAGGAAAACTTAAAAATGCAATACATTTTAACCATCCACAAAATTAAGATTAAATTGCAGTTTTTTTTTTTTTATCAGGTACATAAATTATTTTGAATGCCACCAGTTAATTGAATAAGAAAGTTTGAAAAGTACATTTTTGACAAAAATACAAAAAATTATAAAAAAATCTAAAAAAAAGGTGTGTGTACCTACCCATGTATACTTCCTATCAATTTTTGTATAGTTTTTTTTGGATATGTAAAAGTATCTAGTTACAAAAAGTTCTAGAAGGTAAATTTTTCCAAAGAAACATATCATGCTTTTTTGTGAAATTAATTCAAATATTCCATATATGTATTTAATTGATATTTTATCCACCAAACCCTTGTAATTTGGTTTATTTATGCGTTCGGCCATTTTCAAATGGTTTTTGATACATTATTGTTTGATACTTCAAAATGATTTGATCAGTAGTCTGTTATTAGATTATATTAACATCAACAAAATAAATTGAAAAATGTAAAAATTAAGGTAGATATTGTTTAAATATAATTTTTTCCTTGTGGACCAATATTTACACAACTTAAGTAAAAAAAGTATTTACATATTTTTATTCTTACTGAGATTTTAATTTTTCTATTGATACCTCAACTTAAAAAATCGGTTAAAATTTACTAAACTTAAAAGCTATTTTATTTACGTGAAAAGGATATTTTAAATTTTTTTTACAGATTTGTGGGAGATCGATTTTATACTATTTTTGATATTGCGAAGCTTGTTAGTATCTTATTGAAACAAATTGTATATCAAAATAATTGTTGGCATTTTATAAGAAAATTTAAATTATTGAAGCAGACATAGTCAGATGTTATGAATGATACAATTGGTCAACGGAGCATAAAAAGTGCATTTGGTTCTATGTTTTTTCTTTAATATATCATTTACAGTCTTTTTTTTTAGTTTAATCAATACAATTTGTATGCCAGTATTTAAAAGAACAGTCACATCTTAAAATTGAGCTAAAACTTTATTCAAAATTATCAAATTTTTCATTAAATTTTGTAATTTTAACGCATTCATTAAAAACATATTTTTACAAATTTTATAAGCTAACCATCTCGATTCCATTTGTGAGCCAACGGTACCGTTCTCCACTAATGGCCGGTCGAGTCCGAAGACCAAAACAGAAAATTTTGTTGAATTTTGTTGAATTCGGTTAGAGTCTTTTCAAGTTTGTGAAGCTTTTGTAACATGCATAGTTATGTGTGATATATCAAATTAAAGTTAATTTGATCGTGATGCTCAATAAAGTTGAATCATAATTTTATGAGGCTTATGTAAATAGTAGTTAAGCACCGCGTTAATAAAACTCTTTTTGGCCTTATGTCGACTCACAGAATACAGAAAATTGTCGAAGTTTGTACAAAAATGCATATATCCAATAGCTAATGGCTGTGTAAATTTCAAGCTTAAAAATGTAAAAATAAAAAAGATAAAAATAAAATACCGTAGAAAACTTGGACTGAAAAATCTTGTTATTACTGTTATTCATTGAAAAAATTTTTGAAAATATAATTTCTTCACACGTTTATAGAGAACACACATGAGCCTAAAAGTCATTTTGACAAAATATTTTTCCCGTTCTTCCCTGATTTTTAAAATCAATTAAACGACCCACATAATCTTTTTTTTATTATCTATCAATGTGCATAATTAGTTTTTCAATAATAATCAACTTTTTCCATAGTAACATCATTTTCAAACGTCTAAAAATATATTTAATATTGGAAAATAAGTTTTAACTCGAAAAGTTGTTGATGAAAACTCATCATGTTTTCAATTTATCTATTAAATAAAATTTATTTCACAGTTCTAATCCTGATACTTTTCGAGATGTACAAAAAAAGTTTTTTGTCTTTTGCCCCATTTTACCCTAAATTGCCGGTAGAATTTCGACAAATCTTGTCGTATGAAAACGTAACATTACGATACCACCTATCTTTTGGTGTATTTATTTTTTTTCCATCACTTATAGCGTAGAAAATGAATTAGTCAGACTATCAGTAACAATGGCTGACTTTTGTAATTAAATATATTTATTGTGTTTCACACAAAATGAAAAAAAAAAACAGTATTAAATGTAAATGTGTTATTACTCCTTACCTACTCATAGTCTTTGTGTGAAAAAAAACCAGTAATAATGGGCTGAAAAAATCTATGTGTTATTACTGGTTTAATATTCTTATCATCGCCGGTAAAGAAGTCTAAATTAAAAAAAATATAAAAATCACCCCTAAAATTATAACCCCTGATAACGACTATGAGTGTCTCCACAAAGAAATTTTCAGAAATAATAGCATTTATCTCTCATCATAGAAACAATCGGCTTAAACAAATAGTTTGATTCTTTGATTTTTAACCTATATCAATTTATTTACATTCAACCATTCGTCGAATTGACGATTGTCATTTTTTAGGAAATGTTATTAATAAATTCGTTTAAGTATTAATCACATTTATCTGCAAATATTCATTTAACGAAATACAATTTTTATTGATTGTGTTTAATGAATTATTTTTAATTTTCGTTTTAGTTATGGGAAATCAGTTTTAAGAGATGTTTTTTTTTTTTTAATTTTTTTTTAGTTAAAAATACAAAACAGATTTAAACGGAAACATAAAATTAATTTCATCGTTCGACGTTACACTTAGCTCCAGTGAGTAGTAAATATTCCTAGAAAATTGCATAGCCTTCAATTCTCAATAAAGGTCAATTTTTATGTCACAAAATGTGAGTAGGTTAGGTACTATATATGCTCATGTATAAAAAAAAAAAAAAACATTTGTCTATAATAGAACACAATTCAAATAACAAAAAATGAAAAATGTAAATACATACTAACAAAAATAAAGCTTTATTTGACTCTTCCAATTCGAATGAAACCATTAAACCGTGATGAAATGTGAAGTCCCGGAACAACTTTCATAAATATTTGCTTAAGAACATACACTACTATTTACAAAAAAGAAAATTCTTTCAACCTTAATAAAGGGTGATTTTTTAAGAGGTTTAGAACTTAAAAAAAAAAACACAAAAAATTCAAAAAAATGAATGAAATATTTATTTGAATCGATAGTGTGAACCTTGCAATTTAATGTTTAAAGATAATTTTATGCAAATGTTGACCGCGGCTGCGTCTCAGGTAGCCCATCCGCTGAGTCCAATTTCGGCATACTCTTTCACACATATCGGCCGGTATCTCACGAATGAATGCATGGATGTTGGCGTCCAGTGCGTCAATCGAAGCGGGCTTGTCCCTATAGACATTAGCCTTAACATACCCCCACGACAAAATAATCTAATGGTGTCAAATCGCACGATCTAGGCGGCCAATTGACCGGCCCGAAACGTGAAATTAACTGTTCACCAAACTCGCCTCGCAATTGCGCCATTGTTTCGCGTGCTGTGTGGCATGTGGCACCGTCTTGTTGAAACCACATATCATGCAAGTTAAGAACTTTCATTTCGGGCAAAAAAAAGTTTGTTATCATCGCTCGGTAGCGTTCACCATTGACAGTAACGCTGCGATTCGCATCATCTTTGAAGAAATATGGCCCAATAATGCCGCCGGCCCATAAACCGCACCAAACAGTGGTTTTTCGGGATGCATTGGTAGCTGTTGCAATGCTTTTGGCTGATCTTCACTCCAAATGCGGCAATTTTGCTTATTTACGTACCCATTCAACCAAAAATAAGCCTCATCGCTGAACACAATTTTTCGATAAAAAAGCGGATCATCGGCCAGCTTTCCAAGAGCCCATTCACCAAAAATTCGGCGTTGTGGTAGGTCGGCTGGCTTTAGTTCTTGCACCAGCTGTATCTTAAAAGGCTTTACGCCCAAATCATTCCGCAAAATTTTCCACGTAGTGCTGTAACAAAGGCCTAACTGCTGGGAACGGCGCTGAATCGACATTTCGCGGTCTTCTGTCACACTAGCTGATACGGCCGCAATATTTTCTTCACTACGCACGTGTTGGTGGTTTAATGTCCAACAAAGTAAATTTGGTGCGAAATTTGGTCACAATCTTCCGAATAGACTGCTCAGAAGGTCGAGAATGCCAACCATAAAATGGAAGCAGCGCGCGATGAACATTTCGAACCGAGCACGAATTTTGATAGTAAAATTCAATAATTTGCAAGCGCTGTTCATTTGTAAGACGATCCATGGTTAAATTGCAAACCAAACTGAAGCTGTTTGACAGTGACACAAGGTACTAAACACACGTCAGCTGTCAAAACCAGTGTTGCCAAAACCAAACCAGCTAAAAAATCACCCGTTATATCTACTGCGCCGAACGAAATTTAATATTGTTCTTAAAACTCGTTACAATTTCATGCTGTTATTGAAATAATAGCCTTTTCATGTTGTATAATATCTTTTGCGACAAGCCTTGTTTGCACACATCACACAGAGTATACATCACAAAACACGAACGAGTAGGTATACCTAAACCTCATATTTTGGAGTTTTTACTGAAATCTCTTTACTTTAGACCGAAATTTCAATTATATGAAATAATTTACTGCTCAATAATGTATGAATATTTTCTGATTGAAAAACAAAAACAATCATCAACATCACAAAACATTATGAGGCCAAATCAAACAGAAGAACTTTTAATTAACTTCCACAAAAAAAAAAAAAAGCAAAACCCAAAATACACAACACATCATAATTCTTAGGAGTTTTCGTTCATAATTTATGCTCATTTTTGCAAATAATATTTTGTATATTAATAAATTTCATGGAAATTAAGTTTTATTCATTTCCGCTTCGGTGAAATAACAAATAACCCTTGAAATCTTGAAACCATCCTTCAAGAATTAATCCCTTATTATTATTAATTATTCTTCTTGCCAGAAAATTTAATTTTGAAATAAATGGAAATGCTGTTTTTTTACATTTGCACACCCATTTGAGGTACCTTACAAAAGTTCAAGTAAAGTTCATGAGGGTTTTATATAAGTTTGGCATAATTATTATTACGTTAATTTATTTGTCTGTGAAAAGATAAACGTACGAGTGCTAATGTTTTTTTTTTTTTTTAATGTAAAAGGACACTTTTGTCATATATAGGTAAATGATGTATGTAATACTATGCTTAATCGCGTAAGAGTAGCATAACTTTCTGAAAACTATTAAGTTTAAAAAATGTTTTTGGATAAAACGGACATAAATGGATGCATTTGGAACCAATCCAGTTGTGAAACAATCTTTCGAGCTTAAATTAATGAAACAGAGCCCAGCGTCGTCAACCAAAATTTCTGACACGCTACTGTGTGTTCCATGCAGAGAATTTTCTCTTCCACCTAACCCGTTGGACCTCCATCTACGTTGTGGCCACGGAATTAGAAACGTGAAATTGCAAATATTTTTATCAATAAGATTTTTTTTTTAAGCACCACTGTGTTTGGTTAGTACCGTTAGTCGATAATGGCTGACATGTTTGTTCCAAACATGTGTTTTCCTAAACGCCGGAAGTTGTCAAAACGTGGTTATTTTAGGGAATTCATTTGAAGTCGAAATTTTCGCTGGACAGAAAATTAGAAACGACAACTAGAATCAGTGATTTTTTTTTAATTGGGCTTTTTTATCGATGTGAGTTGATTATTTTCATTATATTTTAATTATTTTTACAATATAAATTATAATACAGTGAAAAAATGGGTAAAAATAAGTCGTGCAGTCCTGAACTCCGGAAGCTGATTGTGCAGTGTTACCAAAATGAAAATGAGCCAATGAGCTCCATAGCTAAAAGATTTAGCTGTTCAAAAAAGATGGTATTTGGAGCCATACAAGTATTTAAAAGAACTGGAAGCTTTGAAACCCCTAAAAGAAAGCCAATTGAGCGGAAAACGACGCCAAAAGAAGACAGGCTGATTTGCAGAATCAGCAAAGCCAATCCTTTCTTGACTTCTAACAAGATAAAAGACATTGTTACACCCCAAATCGGTCGAGAACTGTCAGCTAGAACCATAAGGCATCGCCTCTTAGAAAACGGTCTGCGCGGATGTGTTGCACGGAGAAAACCACAAGTGTCTAAAAAGAATCTGAAGGCACGATTGACTTTCGCCAGACTCCATTCAAACAAAACAATACAATTTTGGAAAAAAGTACTCTGGAGTGATGAGTCTAAATTTAATTTGTTTGGGTCAGACGGTAAAGTTTACGTGAGACGTCCTCAGAACAAAGAATTAGACCCAAAATACACGCTGAAGACCGTAAAACATGGAGGAGGCAACATAATGGTTTGGGGCGCATTTTCTTGGCGTGGTGTTGGCCCATTAATAAGGATAAACGGTCGAATGGATCAACACGTTTATAAAGGCATACTGGAGAAAGTCATGGAGCCCTATTCATTCGCACACATGCCCATTAGTTATATTTTTCAGCAGGACAACGATCCAAAACACACTGCACGGATTGTTAAGCAGTGGTTTGCGGATACAAAAACCAGTGTTTTGGATTGGCCCGCGCAGTCCGGACCTGAATCCGATAGAAAACTTATGGGCAGATGTCGCGAGAGGACTAAAGTCAAAAAAATCTAAAAATTCGGACGAGCTTTTCCAAAACATCAAGGAGGTCTGGGAGGGTATACCACCATCAAGATGCCCCGCTTTGGTTGAAAGTATGGAAAGAAGATTGGCTGCGGTTATACAAAATAAAGGATTCCCTACAAAATATTAACACTTTCTCTATGTTAAAATTAAGATTTTTTAATGAAATACCATTTTTTATGTTCTGTTTCTAATTGTATGGCCACAGAAAATTTGAATTAAATACATATTTATTTTTTTTATATTTGATATTGTCTAGCTTTTTTCTTGCATTAATTGTTTAATGTGTACTCTTATTCATGGGCTATAAATTAAACCTCTTTTCAACCTGAAAATATTTCTTTTAAAAAAGTTATGGACACTTATATTACTATATGGGTGTCGTTTCTAATTGTGTGGCCGCAACAGTATTTCAAAATTTGGGACCTACATGGCCTTTTTTTTTTTGGAAAACACAAGTCTCATAAAAATAGGCATTCCTGTATTTTGTTTTCACGTAAAAATACTATACTGCATGTTGGTTTATAAAAAAAAATAATATACAAAAATTAAAAACACTGGTCTGCAAAAATATTTTTTTTTCTGTCCTTCATATAATTTGTTGAAATTATGTAAGATTGGACTTTTTTGAATTTAATTTGGGTTTCAGAAAAAATCTGTCAAGTAAATTTTTGTTTAATTGATTCAAAAACAAAATGTGATTGTTTTGTTGGAACGAGCTTTCTTAAATTTGGTTGACCTGGTATATATTCAAAACTATTGAGCCGATTCGGCTGAAATTCGCAGGACTTATTCCACATAGCATATAAGCTAAGACCTGAAACCAGAATTGTTTTTGTTCATCAATGTACAGTAATATTTTAAACCGATATTTTAACAAAATCACAATAAATTTCAAAACTCCGTAGTTTTTGGTACGTACACTGCAAAAAAAAACTCTTATTTAGAGGGTGGTATGACATTTCTATCGGTACTCTCGATACTTGAGGAAGTTAATTACGGTGTAAAGAAATCAGTAATCAGAAGAAAATCAATAAAATATGATGTTTTGTGCTTTTCAAAAGGACTGATTTTTATGGATTTTTCAACATTTTTGTGTGAAGAAACCAGAAGTCGTACAAAAAATTGTCCAAGATATAAATTTGGTAATTTTGTCTACATTTGTTCTACATTATCGAAAAATGTTCATATTTTTTTAAATGTATCTACCAAAAAAAAAACGGGTTTTTGACATATTCATATTAGCATATCGCGAAAATGTGACGTGTAGGGTAGTTTTTACTCCAAATTCCTTTAGAAAAGTAGAGTTTGCAGACCAGTGTAATCGAAAGTAGCATTTTTGCTAAATATTTTTGTCTTAACCAATTTTCAACCGATTTTCATGAAAACTGCCTCGTTTCGTTTGGCTGTTTAGTCGCACAGCCTGATATAAGGATATAAACAATAAATGCGAGTTTTTCAGTTTTTGTTAAAATGCTTTCAACTACTTTGTGAATAAACTTATAAGATTTGCCTTGTAAGACTTATGAATTTTAAAAGAAGACCACAGGGTGCCTATCGTCGAATTTTGTTATTTTGTTGTTAATTTTGATCAAACTTTGGTTTTGTCTATGGAAACTGTTAATTGTCACCTAAAATGATATGCACGATTCGATCGCTCATGTACGCGCTCCAGAAGTTTTACTTCCTATCATTATTTATTTTACACAATTTAAATAAATAATGTATTTGATTTTATTTTTGCTGAGATTTTAATCTTTCTATTTATACCTCAACTTAAAAAATCGGTTAAGTTTTACTTAAGTTATAAGCTATTTTTTTTAAGTGAAAGGGATACCTATTTTGATTTTTTTCGAATTCTGACTATTTTTGATATTACTTAATGATATTGCGAAGCATGTGAGTGTCTTTTTAAAACAAATTGTATATCAAAATAACTGTTGCCATCTTATAAGAAAATTAAAATTTTTTAAGCGGACATAGTCAGATGTTATGAATGGTACAATTGGTCAAAGGAGCATTAAAAGTTCATTTTGTTTGATGTTTTGTCTGTAAGATATCATTTACAGTCTTTGTTTATAATTTCATCAACAATAAACATTGTATGAAATTGAGCTAAAAATATAATCAAAATTATCAAATTTTTCATTAAATTTTGTAATTTTTTAGCATTCATTAAAAACATATTTTCACTTAACGTCCTCTGTGGCAATGTTTAACAAAGAGTATTGTAGTACATTATTTTTTGAAAAAGAAAACAAAAATTTATTTTGCTCTTAATTATCTTTTACTTATTATTTGTATATGTAATTTTATACAAAAAATTACACCTGATATTTCAGCTAAATTTAAACACGTGATTCTTTAAAATCCGACAATAAACAAAAAAGTAACAAACTTTATAAGCGAACCATCTCGAATCAATTTGTGAGCCAACCGTACCGTTCTCCACTGGTGGCTGGTCGAGTTCGACTACCAAAGCAAACAATTTTGTTGAATTTTGATGAAACTTTTTTCAAGTTTGTGAGTTTCTTGTTTCTTGGCCGCTCGTACTGTTAGCTTGACCCAAGTTGATCCAGTGGTGTTTATTCATATAGTATTTAAAACATTTTCACCAATTTTTAAAAATGCATATATTTTTAAAATTGAGTTGTGGTACCTACCATTTCCAAATGACTTTTGTTCTAAGAACAAAAAAAAAAAAAAACATACCCTTTAGCCAATAATTTTGTTCATTTTATTATAGGTATTTTTGTATGATGTACATTAAAAGTTCATACCAAATTTCATCAGTGTACCACTTATTTTCAAAGACTAATTCGAAATATTATATCTATTCTACTCTGAGTAAAAGATTGCTAACGTAAGGAAAAATAACTTTTTGCTTGATGGTTGGATCACATTAGTTTAGGATTTATAAGATTAGTGGTTGGAAAATACTCCAAAATCATGTATCATATGAGTAGTAGTTCTCTTTGCAATTCATAATAACAAGTGCAATACAGTAAATATCCCTTCTAGATAAAATCCGAAGTTGCTTAATATCTCAAAATCAGTGTTCTATGAACGCTGAAAATTTCATGCTTTCTTCACAAAGTGCACAATTGACTTTTTTTCAATGTAAAGCCACCTCCCTATAAGGACTTGATTATAATGTTTAATAAATAGACACAATGAAAAGCTGTCGATGCGTCATGATAATGATGATTATGATGATGATGGTAAACTATAAACTTTGTTAATATTTATTGTTGGTTGCAATAAAGAATATTGCATAATATTCTCTTTCCAAAATGTACCATCCAAGAAGAAGGTTTATTGCAGTTGAATAAATTCAGAATGAAATTAACATAATTACCTCATTACATATTGACGAATTTTAATTATATATTCCCTTAGTTAGTTGCACTACTAAAAAATAATTTAATTTAAAATTAATGATGGAGTATATGAGCAGAATTTAGTCCTCTAAATTATCTCTCTTTGATTTTGTGGAAAAGATTCGAACGATTTATTTTTAAGAGGTCGAAAGCCACATTTTCATAATCATAATTAATGAACCACTCGGGTTTTCAAAAAAAAAAAAATTCCCACAGTTTTTGAAAGACTAAACAGCGCCAACATTATAAGGAAGCTTTAACACATATTTTACACACTTTTTCTTATTTCGAATGCGCTTCTTATGGGTACTTTGGCATAAGTCGGTATAGCCGTCACAACTTTGACAGAACGTGTTATGTATCTCCCATACTTTTTTCTGTCCGCAATCGGCCATAATATTCCGTAAAGTTAGAAACGATCCAGGCTTTGTCCTACTTGTTTAGTTTTTTGTTAAGTTTTTGATGCAAGTGGGTCAATTTTCTCAACACAGTAATTTAGACTACTGCCACCTGCGATTTAATTCCGTTAATTACCGTCTAGTCTCGACTATTTACCTGTTTGCTTAATTCGTCTATCAGTCGCAATGCCTCATTTTAGTTGGTCTGGAGTAATTTTTGTTTTCTTTTTCTAAACATTTTCTGCCATGATTGTAGTTACACACTTCACCACAAAACTTCTCAGAGTTAAAAAATTGAGGAACCTTATGCTATCACCGAAATTTATTTTGAATCAACAAAATTTTGTTTGAAATTCTCTTGTTGCTTTTTCATTGTTGCTATAATTCCTTAAAGAAACTATGCATCAGCTTCCGCAAAACAATTCGCTATTCCGTTAAAAAAGAGATTAACAAAGCTTGACAAGAAGCATTGTGTGTTTGTGTAAAGAAGGAAACTCCTTATTTCCTTAAAGAATAAAATAAAACCGTTGAAGGGGTAGGTACCACAAAAATAAATCTAAGAAAAATGAAAAGAAGAAGAAAGACTTTCACACTTGGAATGTTTTGTTTTTACAGTTCCAGCTCATGTAAATAAGAAAACATAGCAGCTTTTTAGGCGCTACAAAGTATTCAAAAAGGGGACTTCAAATGCAAATTGCATTCAAAGTAATTTAAAATTGGCCTTTTAGTTGGATTAGCTCATTAATATTAAGGCTTAGCTGGATTTCATTTGAACATGTGTGGGTGTAGTACTTAAAAAAAATTCTTTTTAAGTAGGTATAAGAAAAACTTTTTCTTCTTGAGCAACAGCTAATCTAGGAGGAAAATTTTAATAATTTCGGCCTCTTACGGATTGTTCTCAGGCTTAAACGAGTTTACGAATGTAGAGTTATCTGTACATTCTTCGTTCGACGATTCCCAGTACAGAAAAAAAAAGCACTGACTAGAACATGGAACTCGACTCTTTTAACCCCAGTCATAGATTACACTGGTCCACAAGGATTTAGTTGTTTTTCTAAAAGTTGTGCTAAGCTCGAATCCGAAGTCAAATTAGTTCTAGTTTTTGAAATATTCGTGTTTCAAAATTACAATAAATGCGTTTTTCAATATTTTTGAAGAGATTTTATAACATGAGGTAAATCTTCGGTTCGCCTACACTAAGGCCTACATTGACTGACACTTTCAAACATATCCTGTTTGCATATAGTTTAAGTAAGTAAGGAATTGAGGGGACCTACAATTTGTATATGACACATTAGAAAAATTATATATGAAAAAGTGGGGTTGGTATCGAAAATCGTGTTTTTTTACGATTTTTATCAAAAGTAGACCTCCTATCGAAAAAAAATTTTAAATAAGAGTTTTAGGTAGTAAAAACAACTAGAGCTCTTGTGTAGATAATTTTTTAATATAACCTTAAAAATATTGTGAAAAATCTCAAAAAACTATTTTTTTTGTTTTTGTCTTTCTCAAAAATTGTTAAATTTTGATGAAAATTGGTTCTAAAGTAGATTGTTTTTTTACTCACACAATTTTTTCTTTAGCTAAATTTAAAATCTGTATTTTTAGCGAAATTTTGTGAAGGAATATCCCTATTTTCAATCAAAATAGTTGACAAAGTTGATTTTTGAAAGTTTTGAAATGGATTCTTTTTTGGTTTAGTCCTCTTTTTTAAGAGTAAGACGAAAACAACACATTTATTATGAAAAACATTGTCAAAAATAAAAAAAAAAACAAAAAAAAAATAAAAAAGAATTTTTAAGATCGATTTTTCCGTAAATGACAGTAATATCAGCCAGCGAGGAGGGCTTATAAAAACTATATTAAACTATTACAAACGATTTTGAGTATCTAAACTCAAATCTGGTATCAGAATTTCTCTATAATGTTTGTAGATATCGAAACACTGTTTTTGTGATATTTTGGTTAAAGTGATTTTTCATTTTCAGAAAGAAGACCATATTTTTAGCAAAACTTTCGAAGCTTTGAACACTGGTTTGAATTTGTGTAAACTGAAATTAATCATTTAGGCTCAAAAATTTTTGCAAAAATTGTAATTGTAATTATCACAAAAACAGTGTTTTTGGGAAATTCAAAACTCAATATCTTAAAAACTTTGAATGATAGAGAAATTCTGATACTTCATTCGAGTTTAGAAAGTCAAAATCTTTTCTGGCTGATTTTATTGTCATTTACGGAAAAATCTTAAAAATACGTTATTTTTTTTTCAATTTTTAAAAATGTTTTCAACAATCACAGGTTATTTTAATACATAGTCTTAAAAAAAAAGAATTATTCAAAAAAAAAAAAAAATCAATCTCAAAATTTTCAAATATTAAAAATTTTTTCGTCAACTTTATTTATTGAAAATATTTTTTTTCTAAATAAATGTACGTTAGAACCAAGTTTCTCAAAATCTAACTTTTGAAAAAAAAAAAAAATTAGTTTTTGGTATTTTTTATAATATTGTTAAAAATTATCAACAAAAAAGTTGTAGATCTTTTTACCATCAACAACTCTATCAAACTTATTTCGATAAAAGGTCTAATTTTAATAGAAATCATAAGAAACTAAAATTTTTGGCTTTTTTCCTTTTCATCCCATTCACCCCCTTTCTCCCAATCTTTTGTTGGGCAAATTATTATGTTTCCCCTTTAATATACCATTTATCCTAAATTTTACCACCGCCCTTGTCCTGCTAATAATTTTTTCAACTTTTGCCCTCTAAAAACTGGTTTGGTGCAGGTCTAAGTTGTGATAGGGCCTCCAGGAGCGGACTCAGGCTGATTGATTTTATGGCGCGGTAGGACATTAATAAGCCGGTATTATCATTAAATGAAGCACTCCATTGCCATATCTCAATATTCATAAAAGTATTTAGCGATATCCAGACTAACAAACTGTTAACCAAATTAATCTTGTTGCAATTCTAGTATCCTGAATATTCAAGCGTACTGTTCATATAAACTCGAATTACCTCGTGGTAGTACTTAAAGTTATTTAATTTGCGGAAACTGTGCTGCAGCTGATGTGTTGGATCTCACAAGGTGACCAAATTAAAGCCTCAGTCTAGTTCGGTTAAGAATGGATTCTAGCGCATGAAGTCAAGGACGAGGCCTGTGAATAGATTGTGAAGTTAAAGACAAAAACTAATTAGAGAGAAGGCAGCGAGATCTACCTTAAAAAACGAATACAGGAACACTGACTTCACAAACAATCGAGTCTATCCAGGGTTGCTATATGGAAACGATTATTTTCGAATGTTTTTTTCAATTATTGAAAAAATCAACCCAAGAATACCAGCCAAGAACAGATGTGTAATTGCCTAGACAGTCATATATTCAATGGTTCAAAGAATAGCTACTAATCCAACAAAAAAGCAAAAAGGAGATCATTGAAGTCGATTGTTAGCATTTTCGATACATTTAAACAATATTTGAAATATGAAGTGCAATAATATTACTTTCTTTAAACATATTTATATTAAGATGCACTGCTAGGTGTGATATTACATCAAATAACTTGTGGTCCACAGTTTGGACTATTTTCTACGAAAACCGTACTGCTAGTCATTAAGAATCTTTCGTTCCTTGAGGTATTTCTTGACCTAATAAAATTGATTAAACTTGGAAAGATAGGGGTTTCAGAGCAATGCCGCCCTCTACCCATGACTCTCCCGCCCCCTATATATTTACTCCAATGCAAAAATTTCATTCATTCTACCAAAATGTACCAGAATGTAAAGGGTTTTCCAATAAGAGGTGTTATTTTGATATTCAAAGAAAAATGGCATTTTTGGAGATAAATCGGATGTTTATTTCATTATAAAGAGGAAGGTATGCCGTTAATAATGGAACACAACATCAGCCAAATGGCCGCCAAGACCACGCTTACAGGACCATATCCTTTTCATGAAATTTTCCATAACCAAATCGCAAAGTGGCTGCCCTATGTCCTCGATAGCCTCACGAATTTCATCTTTGAGGTCTTGAATCGACGCTGGGCTGTTGACCTGGACGTAGACCTTATCTTTCACGTGGCCCCAAAGGAAGAAGTCGCAAGGTGTTAAATCACAAGATCTCGGTGGCCAATTGTGATCACCTCTTCGAGAGATAACACGGTCCGGAAACTTTTCCCGTAAAAGATCGATGGTTTCATTGCTTGTGTGGCACGTAGCGCCGTCTTGTTGAAAGCAAACGTTGTCCAGATCAATACCATCCAATTCAGGCCATAAAAAATCATTAATCATCTCTCGATAGCGCAATCCATTGACCGTAACTGTTGCTCCAGCCTCATTTTCGAAGAAGTAAGGACCAATGACCCCGCGGGACCATAAACCGCACCAAACAGTCACGCGTTGAGGATGGAGAGGCTTTTCAACAATAACTCTTGGGTTTTCCGAGCCCCAGATGCGACAGTTTTGCTTGTTGACTTAGCCTCCGAGGTGGAAATGGGCCTCATCAGTCAAGATGATTTTTCGATGAAATTCCGGTTCATTTTCATGCATTTCAAGGACCCAATCAGCAAAGACACGACGTTGTTGATGATCAGCCGGCTTGAGTTCTTGTGTTAACTGAACTTTATAAGCCTTAAGACCCAAGTCTTTATGCAAAATACGGTTTAATGACGTTTGTGGAATGCCTAATTCCAAAGAACGACGAGGAATGGATAAACCTGGGTTTTCTTCAACACTTTGGGCTACAACAGCAATATTCTCAGTTGTTCTTGAGCGACGTGCACGGGTTTTATTCTTCACATCACTAACTTGTCCCAACAGCTCGAATTTGTCCACCAATTTCTGTATTGCGGTCCGACAAGGTGCTTCACGACGACCCAAAAATGTTTTAGTTTTACGAACCGTCTCTGCCAAATTTTCACCATTTTTATAGTGAATTTTAATAATTTCAATGCGTTGTTGAAGCGTGTATCGTTCCATTTTTATTAATAGCGTAGTTTCTACTTGTCAAATGTCAAAAAATGACAGCTTCAAAAGTGACAGCTACCGAAATAGCGGGCTATTCAAAATAACACCTCTTATTGGAAAACCCTTTAGTAGATCAGTTAAGACTACTGCCAATCCTGAAAAAAAATGTTTATATCTTTTCTTCGCTGGTGCTGCCGTAGACGAACGCTAAAAAAGTCCTTTATTATATGTTTGCCAAAGCCAGATCCTCTCATATTTTTAAATATTAAAGTTAGTCATCCATTCAATTGTCTAAGGCGCCAAGCTATCACACGGCCGTCACCGCTACCATTAGAGTTCCATTCATACTACGATTATTTGAAGTGACTTTGTATATGCGACAGCTAAGATGAACAGCACAGACAACAGAATAAAAAAAAAATATGAAGAACCTTCAACGATTTGAATATTATAATTAAATGCAAATATGAAAAGCCAAACCTACCACACCATATTTATACAAAATATGTATGTACTTGTACATTATCATGCATAGAGACGTATATATGAAAGTATTCTTTCATTTTTCGTATTTTTCTTACGCTTTTTTACAATTTGTAACGTAATATTTTATATTTTATTCGTTCTGTGAAAGATGATGATGATGATGATGATGTCCTTCATCATCGTTTCACAATTCAAAATAAACACACGACAGGATGTTTCGTTCATATTTGTTTAACAATAACTTTTACAACCTTTAAAGAAAACAAAAATGAAGAAGAAATATTGTGCCAGGATGAAGTGACATCAAAAACAGGGAATCTTTAGAAAGAACAAAATGCAATTTCTTCTTCATATTTTCTTTTTTTTTTTTGTACATAATATTATGCTTATTGAAATGAGTCCTTGTGTTAACGTTTCAAATTTCAAACTCATGTGGGTCTATATTATGTTTGTATGCTAAGAAAAATCGAAAGGATAAAAGCAGCATACATACATACTCGTAGATAAAAATGGTTATAGGAAGCTCTTCAGCAAATCCGTTCGTTGCTGCATTCAGAAATAGAAAATTTGTAAGACGTCTTCCAGGATGTGTTTTTATTCATCGACTGGTAATTAAAGTTTACACACATGATTCACTATTATACACAGATACATTATACATGTGTCGAACAATAGTGCTAACTCGATATAGGCTTTTTCATTGTCAGCATGGAGAGAATACTCTGGTTTGTATTATTGTAGGAATATGTATTTCAAAGGTATTGCATAGTCTTGAAGAGATCTTGCATTTTCTTTTCTTTCTTTTTTTTTTTCTTTCATGAAATTTTGCACATATCAAAAGTAAAAAGAAACTAGATAGAGTTTAGCATTGAAATAATAAAGGTATTCTAAGGGAATCCTTTGATTTGAATGTATTATAAATTTTCCATTTTCATAATACCTACTCATTTTCAATGAATGAAAACCAACTCTTTGATTTTGACTGCTATAGCAGGAATAGGTATAGCTCAGGCACGTAGCCAGGGGGGGGGGGGGGGCTTGAGGGGCTGAAGCCCCCCCCGAAATGATTTTCATATATAAAATTTAATAAGGAACTGATAGGGTCCTTTAAGAATATTATAGAAAATGCTTTATTTTTTTTTCAGAGATGCTTTTGAATCTTGTGTCGCCTTGGCGAGAGCATATTTCAAAATGAAATAAAAGGTGTGTTTTTTTTAAATTTTAAAGTGTGTGCATTTAATGCTCTGGAATTTCTTTATAAATATGTTATTGAATTTATTAAACAAAAAATGCAAACAATACAACAAATCAGAAAAAGATTTTTGTTATTTATTTTTTGTTTATTTTATTTTGTAAATTGGATACATTTTTTTCATTTTTTTTTGACATTTCATTCGCAATGCTCCTAACTGTTTACGTTAAGCCCCGAGGCATTTTTTTCCTCCAACTTAGCCCGGGCGAACAAAAAAACACACCTAAGATCAAGAAACATCATCTTCTTAAGCCTTTTTTAGTATGTTTTCGAGTATAACTACTTATTTTTTAGCTCTAGAGCCGAACGCAAAATTTTTAAAAATCCAAAAAAAGAAATTTGTGCGCTTTTTTAGTAATTGACATTTTTAGCAATGAAGGACCAGTTTTTGACTTTGAATTATTGTATGGTTTCGCACTTTGTTAATTTCACTTCAATTTCATTTTTTAAGGGCCAACAGTTTGCAATATACAGCATTTCAAGATTTCGCAGTTAGAAAAATGTATATAACAGCAAGTAGAAGAAATTAACATTAAATTAAGAAATTTAGAATGCTTCTCATGAGATAAATCAAACTAGTAGAACGTGTTATTGTGCAAAGAAAAAAAATGAATAAACCTGTCATAAACATTCAGGCAGGGGGAGAATTAAAAAAAATGATTTCACACAAAAAATAACAATTCAAAGACAACATTAACACATAGAAAAGTATACTATAGATTACACTGGTCTGCAACGAAAATTGCCTTCAAACTAAAGTATACTTTTCTAAAGGATTTTGTACCGCTGAACACGAATCTGAAAATAATATGAAGATGTTAAAAACTGGTACATTTACCGTCGAATTTCTTTGCTGGTAAATACTTTATTACAAAACTATTAATGGGATGGGAATGAAATCATTCAAAAATTCGCTTTTGATGCAGATATTGCAGATTGAAATTTAGGATTTGTCCAAAATACTCTCTGTAGTAAAATTCAAGCGTTTTTAGAGGTGGAAAGTTCTGAAGTAATATGTTTTATAGCTAACTTTATGTTTTTTTGGGATGTTGAGTATGAATTTGAAGTTACCCAACAAAATTAATCACGGAAAACATGGGAAATCATTGAATAACTTACAAAAAATAGTTTTTTTTTTAATTGTTTTTGGTGCATATGCCAACATATAAACGCTAAAACCGTTAATGTAGAACAAATTAAGACAAAATTACCAAATTTATATCTTGGCCAATTTTTTGTATGACTTCTGGATTCCTCAAAAAAAAATTTGATAAATCCATAATGAATACCACAAAAACTTAATTTTTGCAGACCAGTGCTATCTTACAGCCAGAAACGTAGTGTTGAATTTTCTTTAAGAAAAATATTGAAACAAATTCATTTTAGCTTTAAAATTAATTTTTGTATCGAATTATTTCGTGGACTGGAAAATTTAAGGGCAAATGCCCAAACAACTTTAAAAAAAATATTTGAATCCAATGAAATTAGCAATTCTGAAAAGTAATATTTTTTTAAGCTACTCGCTTCACGAAGACATTTCCTGGCTCAATATGTAAAATATTATTTGACTTAAACCTTCTTTTTTTAAACTATAGGGTCTTAGTTCAAAATTACTAAAAGTCTGAAAATTTCTGAAAATGTCGCGTTCAAAACTTTAAAACTGCCAAAAAAGCTTCATTTAACTTGAATTTGCATGGTCTTCATCTATAGAATCGATAATGGGTATAAACATTATTTTTTCCAGGTATGGTTTTGTATTTTTTGTTAAATGAATTACTCGAAAAAATTTGAAGAAAGCCCCCCCCCCCCCCGAAATGAGATCCTGGCTACTGGCCTGGTATAGCTACAGGAAAAATGTCAATGACAAAGTTATAGTTAATTCAATTCAAATCTCTATTTTTGATACTCTTCTCGTTATAATTAGCTTTTTTTTTTGTATTATGCCTTGCTGTTTTGATGAATTTAAGAATAATTTCAAAGCTCATATCTCGAGAAGTACAGACTTTTTTATGAGAAATTTAATTTACTATAATTTAGTTTCTACACTTTTCCTGTAACTGCAACTTTTTATGGAATAACTGGCAAAAATCCAACAAAATCCTAGTAAACTTACCTTTAGTGGCATGTACTATCTCACGGGTGTAATTTACTGTTACGTCGCGTCGCCACAAACATTTTTGTAGATCCTTTAATACAAAGTTATTTACTTATTACCGTGTTGAAATACCCTTAAGTGCTGCTGAGTTATAGAAGTTTGAAAAAAAAGAACACAAGTTTATTTTTATTTTATATAGAAAATTTTCGCACAGTGTTGTATTCAGTCCAAAACCTGGCCAAAAATATTTTATGCCTTAAACTGCTACTTATTCTAGTTTTATATAAATTTTTTAGTTAAATTTCTATAACAGAGAGTAATCTATCAAAATATTAATTTATTCAAAACTGCTACTTTCATCGATATCAATGTTTACACAATGTAACTTTTTGGTAACAATTTTAAGGCATCTAGTGATAATGTTTTTGTATTATTATTGTTTGAGATGAACTTTACGGTCGTTATTGAGGTGATAGACGTTTACAGGAGCTTATTCAACATTTTCGTTGCAATTCAGACGGAAAAACTGAAATTGAGGTAGGTACTGCAAAAATTCGAGGTACCAGTAAAAATTATTGTTAATTCTGCTGATTCTTTCATAAATATCTTAAACATAAAGAACCTTTCATTACTAATTAAATTTCAAGACATAAATATGTTTAGAAATATACAAATATTTACACAACATTTAATAATAGCTAAGGTCCAGCCGGTACATACAAAAATTGGACTGTTATTTATTGTTTTAGAGCTGAATTAGCTCAAAAATAGTTTTTATTAGTTTCTAATAATTTTTTTTTTTATTAAAAATTTCAATTAAGTTTTAATTTCATTCAGTTTGTTGCTTATATTGATTCGAATGACGCAAAAAAGTTAAAAATTTTACAATGGCTTTTTTTCTGAAGGGAAAAAGTTTGTCTTCCTCTAACTGGACTAAGGGTGGACCAACGAAAATAAATTCTTACCCAGCAAGCCCAATGAGAAATCATGGATTCTCACACTTCAACAAAAAAAAAATTTGATGAATTTTAAGGTCACTAGAGTTTGAATCCGTAGTTTTTAGAAATATATGTGTGTGTGCGTAGTGTGTATGTACGTTTGTACTTTCGTGAAACTTTTTTTCGTTCGCCATATCTCAAGAACAACTCGACTCAGGAGAGCGTAAATTAAGAATTATTACAGATAAAACCTAGCATACACCCAAACTCGCGTCTATCCCAAATCCTATAGTTATCCCAAGTATTTGGGTTGCAGGGGGTTAGCATTGCTCCTCCAAAAAAATATCTCAACTTTGCACCGGAGTCGAGTTGTCTTTAGTCGGACTATACCCGACCCACCCCAAAACTGTTCAAAACTGACAAACGGCCTTGCTTCATATACAACTGAAGTCTTTCTGAACATCTTAAATTTGACATCTCTATAGTTGCCAAGACACCTAGTTTCTTAGGGTATCGATGGAGAGTTATCATTGTGGGTCACACCCAACCTCTTTTTTTTGATTTTGAATTAAGATTTTCATTAATATTTTTTTAAAGATGGCTTACCTACTTTTTAAATGTTATAGAATTTTTATTTAAGATTTTTTTTTTAACGGGTCAATTTTTTTTCTAAAAATTTACCTACTAATCTTTCTTAAAAACCAAATGACATAGGTACTTAGTTTCAAAAAAATAAAAAAAGAAATTGTTTATGTAATATTTGTAATGTATTTTATGTTTGTTTTAAATTTCTAAGCGACCCAGTCGTGCATTTTATTTCTTCTTTTACCCAATGTAATTTGTCCTCCGAATATTCCTTTCTAATTTTGTCTGTGATAGGAGCAATGTACTTTGTTGTAAGCTTGTTTAGTCAATTATAGTAAAAAGATTTGCAATTCATTTGCGAATTAACACCAATATCATGACACATGGATTTATTTACAATACCCAGATATGTATAATTTTTTCAATGGATAGCTTTTTTTATTTGTTACAAATGAAAAATATTATGATAAAAGGAATAACATTTCTCATAGTCATTGCCTGTTTAGATGTTTTGAGATATTATTCTTCGATCCTTTCCAGTAACAATGAGAAATACAAATTTATTACGAAAACTATCTTTTATATATAATACCTCAAGAAATAATCAGTCATGAACATTATAATACCTACATTTAGTTTGTTGTATATGCTTACAAGTTGTAAGTGCTCACAACATTCATGGTAATCAATAATATTGGGTGACTTGGCACACGTGTTAACCTATAAGTAGGTACGATTTGTTATTCCTATTAGCACCTCAGCAATCAGCACTATTTGCAATTTCATTGCATGTTGTATATCCTGAACAAAGATTATTATTGTTGTAGCAAATGGATGCAGAAGAAGAACAACAAAAAGAAAATAATTTATTATAAGTGGTCGAGCTTGTAGTTATTGTAGCTAAGCAAAAAGGAAAATATATAATACTGATCAGATATTCACTATCATTAATAAATGTCTATAAATAAATTAAAATCTGATTCAAAATTAATATTAATCACTCAAACAATGATTCGTATTTACGACGAAATGAGAATTTTAAGTGACAGTGTTCATTTCGACCTTATTTTTGAGTTAAAACATCAAAAATACGTGTTACACAAACTTAGTATAGTAAGTTATTTGAAAAACAATACTTACTTTAAATTGCGTTCGAGTCAGAAAGGCTTTCAATTGACCTAACCTGTTCCCCATATGCCCTTATGGTACTACGTCAAACATTCACACTAACCTCATTTTGTTCGAATAACCAATTACCTACTCTTGATTTATACAAAACAAAAACTCTGAAAAACTAGATTGTATGTAGCTTTGATGCAACTCGCTCATGGGCTCAGCCAGACCCGTAGCCAGGAGGGGCTTGCTTCAAGATTTTTCAAAAAATACTTTTATACAAAAAATATAAAACCATACACACGGAAAAATTAATGTTTATATCCCTTCTTGATTCCGTAGAAGCCCGTGCCATATGTAAGTCAAAAGAATAAGATTTAAAAATCTGAACTGAACTTTGCAGACGATATATCCACTGAAGTTCGAACGGCCACCACAGCCGGAAAACTTGTCTGATTTTAAATAACTAAACTGATATCGCCTTGTCTCGATTTTTTTTGTATTCGTCTTAACAAAAAAATTGGGTTGGGTACCCTATCCCCAAAAATAAAATCCCCAAAACAAAATCCCCAACACAAAATCCCCAACACAAAATCCCCAAAACAAAATCTCCAGCAAAAAAATCCCCAAGAAAGAAATCTCCAAGAGCGAAATCCCCAAGCATATAATCCCCAAAATCCAATGTCTGGCGCCAGACATAATTTCTTAGATTTATTCGAATTATGGTGAATCTGTGCTTAAGGATTCGGGTTTTGAGAATAATTAGGGACAAACTTTCAGTTTGCTTTTCTTCTTCAAACATTGTTTTTTAAGCGATAAAAGATTTAGTTTCTTTTTTCAAACTATTCAGGATAACGCGGTACATGTTTAACCTATCTCCACCTGTGTCATCAACAAGATAAGTTTTTGCATCTTAACTTGATAAGCAGTAAAGTTGTTAAAAAGAAAGAACTTTTAAACTTTGCAAGCAAAAGGAGTTTCGGCATTTGCCTTGGAAAAAAACTATTATTCGGCATTGATGCGTTAGAAAGTTTTAGACATGGGGATTTTATTTAGGGATTATGTGCATGGGGATTTTGTTCCTGGGGATTTTTTGTTGGAGATTTTGTGATTGTGGATAATAAATTTGTGGATTTTTAAAAGTGTGGGGATTTTGAACTTGGGTATTATACCGGTATCCCAAAAAAAAGATTCAAAACCGTCCAACAACATAAAAAAAAAAGATTTTGGACTTTCGTCAACACTGTAACAATGAACCGAATTAAGTGAAATTAACGGCAATCGATAGTCTTGGCAAAATCTAGGGGTAATATTTTTAAGCTTTATTTTATTCGTCTTAACAAAAAAGTCATCGTAATGTTGGTTTTGATTTAAGCCTCGACATTTTTTTGACACTTAACCAATACTTGCCTTATGGAGCAAGTAAAAATACAAAAATATCGCCCCTAGAGTTTTTTTTTTCAGACAAAGCGACAATAGTTAAGTTTTTCTTTTAAATCTGACACGTTTTATGGCTTAAGTGGCTGTCTAAACTATAGCGAACAAATTGTCTGCAAAGTTCAGGATCATAAAAATAGACGAATTTTTCAGTCTTTTGCTATATTTGGAACTATAAATCCTTAAAGCCCCCCATCTGACTGCGTGCCTATGGGTTATAGGGAATTATTTTTATGCCACTCAAAACTATTATTATTTTTTTTTTTTAATTATTTTATTCAAACAGGACTTCAAACAACAAATTTTAAATTGAAATTTATAAACATATTCAATTGGATGTAGATGTATACATAGTTCATTCAAAGTTGTATTGCAGTGTTTGTTTTTGGAGGATTTTAGTACAATATTTCTATATCGTGTTAATTAGTGTGTGAAGCTAGGTTTTATATATATGAGTATGTATATGAATAGATTTATCATTGTTTAGATTGTATCTGACACCTGGAAAATATTGAAACTACTACGTCATTAATATTCCTCATATAACTATATCCTCATTTTAAATTTTTTGATTGATTAGATATTCGTGTGTGGAAAATATGGCACCCCTTTTTCAAATCACTTAATCATCACATAGCGACATTATTATTCCACACTATATTCTAATTTTAAAATCATATTTCAAAAATTATTATTATTAATTATACGTTGTTTGTGAATTGTGTCGTTTAGCTAAACTAACATCGTTGCAAATGATGTTTGTATTCCCATCCTGACTTATCCACAAATATACATACAAACACAAAATTTCAGATACTATTTTCTGTCAGATGACAGAGGAGCTGGTGTATTCTATCTGTATATTGAAACTTCCATTTATGCAAATCACACAAAGGGATTTATATAATACGAGTGTTTATGTGAACCACAACATGGCAATGTTATGGCCCAATAAATTTTGTAAAATTAATATGAATATACTGTACCTACAATTCAAGAGATACAATTTGAAATTTATATTTAATAAATTGTTGATATTTTTTTGTTTTTTTTTTTTTATTGTTTTTTATACATTGTATTTTTGTATCTATGTACCTACCTATGTAGGTATGTACATACATTTTGATGTTGAAGGAAAGATTTTATTATATTTTATGTCAAACTATGTGTCTGGGTGCCCTGTGGTGAAATAATTACCGTTGGGAACATGCGTGACAGTTTGGTAATTATTATAGAAAACTTATGAATATACTCATAAATGAGTAACTTTTTCACTTTTTTTGTAACAATGGATTATTACAAAATAATGTAAGTTAAACAAAATTGACAAAAAGCCACATAAATGATGTACATGCACAGGCACACTCTTGTTTTAAACATACATTATTCATGATTTAAGTTGGAATTAAAAAAAACGTTATTTATTTGCTTTGATTTGACTCTGATATAGTAAAACCTAAAATGTTTATTTTTACTTACCTACAGTATGAATATGCTAGTATATGTTTGTTTTTCAAAAAGGTTATGGATAGAATCTGCATTCTACCCTTGCGTTTTCAATATTATAATGAGAAAAGCAATTTCGACAGATAAATTCTGAAAAATAAGAATCTTGTTAACAACAACTGTTAAATAAAGAGTTTTCATTTTTAATTGAGAAAGAAAGTACCTTTAATCTATTGGTTTTGTCTCAAATTCATTTTTTGAAGTTTATTAAATGAAAACCAACATTACCTACGATAATTAAAAATTCCAAAACAGTAGTTTTCGTCAAAGTGACAGTGTCTGTGGGCCCATCTTCATTCAGTACAAACGAATGAAAGGATTGGCATCAAATTTGGCTCATATGATATTTATGTAAATTTTAATAAATTCATTTCATATTTTTCATATATTTCATATATGGGTAATTCCATTTCAACTAAACCAAAAAAAATAAGGTTTTAGTCAAAACCAGCATTACAATAATGGACAAGTCCGAAAAAGTGGTTTTTGTCATGCTATCCATCGGTCTGTGCATCTGTGCAACTTTGTGTCCATCTGTACACATTTCCACTACCCAAACGCGTGGACATATTTTCTTCAAATTTGGTTCAGGTGGTTTTTACGTGATTTCAAAAGTTTTTTTTTTTTTGTGAACCAATACCTCCCATACAACGGTTTTGAGAGATTGGATATTTCTTGAAAGCAGCTCGAACGATTTTCTTCAAATTTGGTAAAGATGATTTTAATGTACCTGTCAAATGAAGGTTTTTTTCGTAGTTTTCCATCAATATTTTTTATTTTTCATTTTCTATCAATATTACCATACCAAAATTTTGAAATTCGTTCTGGACAGAGATTTGTGTACTCAGAAAAGGCTAGGTGATCTGGAGGTTACCAGGTACTTTATTATTTTGAAGATAATGCTAGACACTTATTACAGTGCGTTATTACAAGTGTTATCTTACATTTACTTTGGGGAACCGGTACATTGTATAAAATGCATTGTTTAGCTTGCCTATAGCTACATGCATCTATTATTATAGTTGGCAACAATTTTTACTTGCGATATAGGTACTATAAATCAAGTTATGCATTCGTACAAAAAAAAAAAGTTGAGATAACAATCAAACATGACATTGCGATGATAGAGAATGATAAGAAAATGGGTCCGACAATTCTGTCTATCTGTCTGTCTGTATGTATCACAGACCACAGCCTAAACGGATGGGTCGATTTACTTAAAACTTGGTATGTGGCGTTTTTTGGAGACTATCTCCAGACGTTTTTTGTTTTTTTTTTTTTTTTTTGACCCCAAATAACGGTACCGGTCATATATCGGTTTTAGAAAAACTCATTTTTCTAAAAACGGTGCCTACGATTTTGATTAAAAAAATCATGGTTAGTTTTTTAGATAAGGTCTATCTATAATGCAAACTATTTTTTTTTTTAACCGTTATTAACGGTAGGTACCTGTCATACCTGCTTTTAAGTTGCCGCAATAATATTTAGTAAAAAAAAATTCGAAAATTATTTTTATGAACTTTTAAAAAAAAATTGAAATTTTTTTTTGAAAAATCATTTTTTTCGAAAATATTTTTTTTCAAAATTTAGTTTTTAGATGTTGGTAAACAATATCTTAAAAATGGCGTACCAATTTTTTTTCTATAAAAATCCTTGCAAAATTTTATATAGAAAAAATAGTTTGTTTAAAATACAGCTCTAACGATTTTAAATTTTTTTTTCTAAAAATGTATCATTGCAGAAGAATTTAGATTGCATAATTCGTTTTGAGTTAAAATTCATTAAAGAAGCTGTTTTAGTTATTTGCAAATCGAATTTTATGCTTTTTATTTGCTCTATAGGGCAAGTATTGGTTTCGTGTCAAAAAATAAATTTGAGGTTTTAATCAAAACCAACATTACGATGATGGAGAAGACTAAAAAGTGGTTTTAGTCATGCCGTCCGTCGGCCTGTGCGTCTGTGCGTGTCTGTGCGTATGTAAGTCCGTGCGTCTGTACGTCTGTGCGTCCATCTGTACATTTCTCCACTGCGTGAACGGATTTTCTTCAAATTTGGTACAGATGATTTTTACGTAATTTCGAAAGTTGATAGTTTTTTGTTTTTGCGTATCTCATCTAGAACGAGTACATCCCATACAACATTTTTGAGTTATTTAAATTTTATCGAAAACGGCTCTAACGATTTTGATATGATTTCTTCAATAACGATAAATTTTTAGAATTTTTTTCAAAAAAATCTAACGAGGTGATTTTTTTTAAAAAAATATTTTTTTATTAAAAAAATTTCAAACGATTTAAAAATAAAATTTGGTATGCCATTTTGAAGATGGCTAATATTTATCAACATCTAAAAATAAAATTTTGAAAAAACACAAATCATTGACCCAACTTGGAAAAAAAATCCAAAAAGTGTTCCCGTTTGAAATATAATATTTATTTTGCTTATTTGTGCATATCTCTCAATACCAACCTACACACATCAGATGACCAAAAGCTAAGTTAATACATAAAATAGCTACATGAGCAAGTTCGTGCGATCCAGTCGTGCATTTTATTTTTTGCAGTTCAGTCAAAGGTTTGAGAACATCAAAAGCCTAACTTCTGGCAACCTGTGAGTTTTTCCCCTACGACAGGATACCCAAATAATAAATAAAATAATAAACCAAATCATAATAATCATCAGATAGAAAAACCTAGTGTTGATATAACCGTCACCACTACTCAAGCTCAAGGCGAAAAAACAAACACACGAAAACACCAAGGTGTCAACATCAATTTATTATTATTTCAATGGAAAATTGATTTGCCCGACATTAATAAATAATAATAATTATTTTTTTTTTTTATCAGAACTTATACCTAGATACTTCCCACGCACATGCTACTATTCATGTTTATTTAAGGCACACAGTGTTTTATGCACACATACCAGCCTTATAATTAGAGAAAATTATTTTTGATTGATGAAGTTTATCAAAAAGCTGTTAACATGTGTTATGTGTGTAGTATATAGATGTGTTACATAATTTAGTCAGTTAACTAGATTATATTCGACTCAATCATTTTCTAAGTATAAAGTAGGTACCCTTGTAGTGTGTACCTACTCTCCTACCTTTGTGGAAGCTTACAAATGGATATAATTGTGTATGTGTGTACATATTTTAATAAATATGAGACATTTTTGCTTTAAAAGACACGATAAGTAGATATTTTGAAAGAAAATATTTACTCTCCTTAAGAAAACAATTTCATACAGTTCCTTTGTACGTTCTGTTTCAATTATTAGCAATTTTCTTTAGCAAAATCAAAGAGTAAAAGGTATAAGGTATCGTGAGTTTTTTTGCTTTTGTTTGTTTCACTTCCCAAGTAAGATTGAGGTAAATATGAGTACCTACCTAATTAAAAACAAGAAAAACAAAAAAACTCAAAGTTTTTCGAGAGATAATGACTATAATGAAACCGTTGTATATAGTTTTAGTTGTTTTCTTATATGGAGGAATGTTTTTAATTTTGAAATATAGCTTTGCTTCAAAAATTTTTTTTTATTTTTTTTTTTTCTTCGAATTCGCTATGAAATGATTCAGTAATTTGACAAGTTCTGATTGGAAGATTAAAAGATGAAAACTTTTTATTAATCTTTGAAATGTATACTTAGTAAGATGTCAAACTTTTTTTTTCTATCTCTCAGATGAAAAAAAACTGCACAGCATAAATTCCAAATCATTATTTGTATCTCAAATATTTTAAGGTTATTAAAAGAATATTTGTTCTTATTTATGATTAAAGAAAGAGATGGGCAGTGAAACAATGAATGAATGAATTAATATTAGGGGAATTGCACTGCGACCTATAGGTCTATTGTACCCCCTACTTGGTTGAAGGAGATTTTCCTTTACAACTCTGTCTTCAAAATAATTCCTTTAAGGAATTTAAGAATTTGGAGTACGTCGAGAGATGGGAATTCTTTCTCTGTAATCTGGTGTTGTCCCAGATACTTGTGGCGTTGGTGCATGAGTGCCCCACAGTTAGCGAGTATGTGATTCGGTGTTTCGGCATGTTCGTTGCAGAATCTGCAGGTGGTGCTGTTTGACAGTCCAATGTTGTTGAGGTGTTTTCTCAATTTACAGTGGCCTGTAAGGAAGCCAGTTAGTATTCTAAGATTGTTTCTGCCCAAACTAATGCAAGCTTTGAAACGCTTTTGGTTGTAGTTCCCAAGTAGCGTTTTTGCCTGCCTTAATTCAAGAGTATCTTCCCAGATTTTGTTTCTATTGGCTTCCTCTTCATTCTTGATCCTATTTTTGATCATGTTTTCTCCTGTGCCGCAGTAGGGCTCAGGGCCTATAAGGGGTGCTGAGGCTCCTGCTTTTGCTAGAGAGTCTGCCTCTTCGTTTCCCTGTACACCAACGTGTCCAGAAACCCAGTATAGTGTTACTATGTTCTTTTTACCCAGTTCATTAAGCCTATCCACGCAATCCCATACTAACCTAGAGTTAATGGTGAAGGAGTTTATTGCCTTTAACGCGGCTTGGCTATCTGACATGATGGCAATGTTTAAGTTTTTATATTTTCTTTCGAGATTTCGTTCTGCACACTTGCCTATAGCGTTTATCTCCGCTTGGAATATGCTAGGGGACTTCCCCATCCGAATGGAAATTTTGGTTCTTGGCCCAAAAATTCCTGCCCCAGTCCCGTCGGAAGTTCTCGATCCATCAGTGTACCACTTGATGGCGTTTGCATTGAGAGTGTAATTCGTAGATTCCCCTACCCACTCTGCCTTGCTACTAAACTTTGTTTGGAAGTTTTTCTCGAAGGTTTTTAATTGTGGAGTTGGAAAGTGCGTCCCTCTCTCTGAGGTTAATGCATTTACCAGTCCCAATTCCCTCCTTGGCGAACCTCATTATTGATCCTTTAGCTGCACTTTGTATAACCACGTGTAGTGGTGTCATGTGGAGAATTCTTGCAGTGAGAAAAATGGAAATAGATTGAAACAACTAGTTCCGAACTTAAACAATGATTTTTATTGATAGAAGAATAATTAATTTGGAAAATATTAAAACAATATAACAAAAGCTTAATTAATCTGAATGAGTGAAGTTGTTTTTAAACAAGTAGTTTGATGTTTTCTTTAACACCCTTCCTCAAACGAATTGTACACTCCAGCTTTTGTTCTAAGCTTTTCGATTTTTGATGAACATAGTAGCTTGGTAAGCATATCAGCTATCATATTTTCACTCGGACAATAAGTACATACAATGTGGTTTTGATCTACGTAGTCCTTGACGAAATTAATTTTAGTGTCGATGTGCTTGGTCCTGTTGCTTAATTTTTGTTCTTTAATCATACGCAGACAGCTCTGATTATCTTCAAAAATTACGGTTGGAGATTTTTGTTGAATTTTCATATCTTCTAGCAGCCGACGAATCCATATAGCTTCTTTGCATGCATCGGATAGTGCAATAAATTCGGCTTCTGTGGATGAGAGCGAGACACAAGATTGCTTTTTGCAACTCCAACTAATGGTTCCACCATTTATCTGAAAGATATAACCAGAATTAGATTTTCTATCTAACCTATCTTCTGCCCAATTTGCGTCCGCGTATCCCATTAGGTCCTTGTCTTTTATTGCCGTATCACTTAATTTAAGATGAAAATCTACTGTGCCTTTTAAATATTTTAAAACACGTTTAATTTCGGTCCAATCTTCTTGGTTAGGACAGCTTACTTTTCTTGCCAAAATAGAAACGGAAGCTGCGATATCGGGTCTGGAATTCACACTCAAATATAAGAGAGAACCTATTAACTTCTGGTAATTTTTATTATCTAACAAGTTTTCTGAGTGAGTTTTTCCATATCCGGGGTCAAGAGGAAATCTAGATGTTTTTGATTTTTCAAGTCCGAATTCTCCTAATATATTTTTAATGTACTGACTTTGCCTAATGTTAAAATTTAAATTTTGATCTTGAAAAACTTCCATTCCAAGATAACAATGGACATCACCAAGGTTGCTTACTTCAAAATTTTGGTTGAGTAAACTCTCAACTTTGTCAATTTCGGTTTGTTTTGAACTTGCTACTAAAATGTCATCGACGTAAATTAATACGTATGTGTTCCCTTCCTCGATGGAACATTTTATGTAGAGGCAAGGTTCTGCTGTACTTTGGACGAAATCTCCATTGACGAGTACATTATGTAACGTCTTATTCCATACATGAGCTGCTTGTTTCAAACCGTAGAGGCTTTTCTTGAGTTTGCAAACATAGTTGGTATCCCTTTCCTCAAAGCCTGGCGGCTGCTTCATATAAATGTTTTCATCTAAGTGAGAGTTGAGGAATGCTGACTTAATATCCATATGGACAACTTTCATACCCGTAGAGCCAGCTATGGACAACATTGTTCGTAAGGTAGTTTGTCTCACAACGGGAGCGAATACCTCATCATAGTCGTATCCATATTTTTGACTAAACCCACGAGCGACTAAACGAGCTTTATATTTTTGGACGATTCCCTTTGCATCACGCTTGATTTTGTAAGTCCACTTACAGCCGACGATGTTAACATCTTTTGGAGGAATAACTAAATCCCAAGTGCTATTCTTCTTCAAAGCACCTATTTCCTCTTTCATAGCAACAGTCCACTCGCTTCGTTGCTTACATTTAATAGCTTCGTTGTAAGATTTAGGTTCTACCAGAGACGAATCTGAAGTTGAAGCTGTAAGGCCTAGTCGATCTGGTGGTTTACCCTTTGTTGACCTTTCGGACTTACGAACACGTCTTTCACCTTCACTTATTTGACTCCTAGGACTATCTGTATTCTCATCCAGACTTTTGAACGAATCATCATCTTCCAAAGGTAATTCTTGGTCTTGTATGCTTGTCTTGGGACAAGAAATTTTAACAAATGTTTCCGAATCTTCATTTACCTCAGGCTCAATAATTTTAGTCATTTCAGTTCCGTTCATGAATTTAACGTCTCTACTTATTGTAATTTTCTTAGTTTTTACATTGACTAAACGATACCCCTTTGAATTTTGATCATACCCAACAAATGTTAAAATTTGGGCTTTCGAATCTAACTTTCGACGGTTTTCTTTGGGAATTAAACAATAAGCTTTCGAACCGAAAATTTTTAAATGACTGATGTTTGGTTTTCTACCCTCCCAAAGCTCAAAAGGAGTAGACGGGATTGAACTCGATACCAACAAATTTTGTAAATAATTCGCTGTCATAAGGGCTTCTCCCCAAAAAACATTCGACAATTCAGCTTCAGTCAACAAACAACGAGCCATTTCCACAAGGGACCTATTTTTCCTCTCCGCAACTCCATTTTGTTGTGGAGAATAGGGTACTGTGTACTGATGACGAATACCTTTGTTCTCAAGATAACGTTTGAAATTGTTCGAGGTGTACTCCCCGCCATTATCTGAACGAATAATAGAAGGATATCTGCTGAACTTGTTTTTGACTTCTTCGAGAAAAATTTTGAGCTTGTCGAAAACTTCAGATTTTTCGTGGAGTAGATACACTACTGTAAAGCGGCTAAGGTCGTCTATAAATGTCAGAAAATAGCGTTTTTTACCTGGTGTCATGGTTTGCATAGGTCCACATACGTCCGTGTGGACCAAATCTAACACATGTTTGGATTTTGTTTCAGATTGCTTGCTAAATGGTATCCTAGTCATCTTGCATTGAATGCAAACCTCGCAGTTTTTTCTAACACCACAATCAGTAATATGAAAATCGCTTACCGTCTTTCCATGTTGCATCATCTTCACAGCATCAACGTCCCGGTGTCCAAAGATTTTGTGCCAATAGTGCTGGCAGTTTTGTAACTTGCAATCCACTGTTAGGGCCTTTTGGTCGGAAGGTTGGCGAAGTCGGAAAAGGCCACTGGATGAATCAGCAACTCCAATTTCTTTGCCGGACAGTGTCTGGATACTGCAACTTGTGTCTGAGAATAGTAATTTGAATCCCATCTTCAAAATTTTTGTGACAGAAAGCAGATTTCCTTGAAAAGAAGGAATGAACAACACATCCTTCACGTCAACGATAACCTTTTCGCCTTTGCTATTCAGAAGAGCTATTCGGCAAAGCCCTTTGCCACTGGAAACCACAGATTCTCCATTTGCCACTATTACTTTTTCACAAACGGACCTGTCCATTGTGACAAAATCTGACTCACGTGAGCTGATGTGACAGGTTGCTCCAGAGTCAACAACCCAAATGCTCTTGTTATTTGTCATTGAGAAACAAAAGTTAACAACCTGTTCCACATTGTCTTCTCGAGCTTCATTCACATGGTTGTTTTGCCTCAACTTCTTAAGCTTCCAACAATCTTTCTTGATATGTCCTTTGGCCTTGCAATGATGACAAACCTTTTTGTTACGTTCTTCTAGACTTGCCGATGATCTTAAAGCTGAATTATTTGCTGAAAACTGTTGTGATTGACGCTGGTACTCATCAATGAGGCTAGCTTCGACAACCTTAAGTGTCAGTTCCTCAACCTTTCGAGCTTCCAGAGCCGTCACCAACGTATCGAAGGAAGATGGAAGACTGCTTAGTAACATAGCCACGAGCCAACGCTCAGAAAATTGCTCACCTAATGCTTCCAACTTTTCGAATAAAAGTTTCAGTTCCATAATGTGCTCTGTTATGCTGGAACCCATGGAAAATTTCATCCCACAAATTCTTCTCATAAGGCGCACGCTGCTTCCCAACGTGTTCTTCTCATGGTGACTTCGAAGTGCTTCCCAAGATTCATATGCTGTTTTGGATTTCTTGATCAGCATGAGTTGACTGTCTTCCACAGATAATCCAATTATCACAGTCGCCTCATCATCAAGTTTCTTCCAAGCATCGTCTGGGTCTGCCGGTGGTGCCTTAGAAACACATTCCCATGCTCCTT
Organism: Meliscaeva auricollis; assembly: GCA_948107695.1. Taxonomy (NCBI): domain Eukaryota; kingdom Metazoa; phylum Arthropoda; class Insecta; order Diptera; family Syrphidae; genus Meliscaeva; species Meliscaeva auricollis. Next base: position 38,979,399 of record OX403616.1, on the reverse strand, counting down.
GCCTCTTCAATATAAGTTCGACCTTGTATTTCCATAAATGGTAATTTTCTGCATTAAGCTTGGTAAAAGTTGTCTTCAGAAAATCCATACTGCCTGGGCCCATAACCTCTTGCAGTGAGAAAAATGGAAATAGATTGAAACAACTAGTTCCGAACTTAAACAATGATTTTTATTGATAGAAGAATAATTAATTTGGAAAATATTAAAACAATATAACAAAAGCTTAATTAATCTGAATGAGTGAAGTTGTTTTTAAACAAGTAGTTTGATGTTTTCTTTAACAAGAATGACCTCCATTGCCGCTGTAGGACAAGTTCTCATTGCACCAGTGATACAAACACAGGCTAGCCTTTGAACTTTGTTTAGTACCTTTTTTGTCGTAACTAGCTCGGTTCTTTTGTGCCACGCAACCGCACCATAGGTGATGATGGGTCTCACCATCATGGTGTACATCCATCTGAGGATGTTTGGTCTACAGCTCCATGATTTGCTGGCCAATCGTCTGCATATCATTAATGCTTTTGTGGCTTTTCCGACTGTTATTTCTAAGTGTTTATTCCAGAGGAGTTTGCTGTCTAGTGTAATGCCTAGATATTTAACCTCCTTTCTGGTTTCTATGACCTTACCTGCTAATCGAATAGGTTTTATATGAGGTAGGAGTCTTTTCCTAGTAAATGGCATAATTGTTGTTTTTGATGGGTTGACGTTTAGCCCCACTGATATACACCATTTAGTAGTGACTGTCAGTCTCCTTTGGATTATATAGCAAAGAGTTTCTTCAAACTTCCCGTAAGCGGTTATGACTATGTCGTCAGCAAAGCCGATACATCGAATGCCGAAGGATGTAAGATGTTCTAATAGTTCATCAACTACAAGACTCCACAGTAAGGTTGATAGTACCCCTCCCTGTGGACAGCCTCTTGTTGTGATGATTTTCTGAGTTATATGCCCTGTAACTGCCTCTGCTGTGCGCGTACCAAGTATTTCACCAATCCATCTGGTAATGGTGGTGGGAACACACTTCCTTACAAGGGCCCTAGTAACCGAAACAATGAAACAAGCAAATTGGTTTCAAGACTTGTTGTCGCTTGGCTAAACGTTTGTCGTATGTGAAAAATTGAGTTTTTGAGGTTTAAATGCAGTTTTGGTAACAGAATTTTTGTCTACAATTCTGTAAAATACGTTTTTTATTTATCTATTTTAGTTCTCGAGATAATCAGTGTGCTTTTTGTCGTATATCCAAGGTCACTAATGATTTACAGGTATCGGATGACGAGTCTTCTGCTCCGATTTTGTCGGAAATAATTTATCCGTAATTACTATGCAATATGTTTTAAATACTTTTGTCTTGTGTGTTTGTTAATGGTTGAGTATGGGTGCAGAAATATTAAATTAGGAATCTATTGACTTTTTAGCCGACGGCAATGACAATGATCCATCTTACCGAAACACCTCTTACTGCAAACAAGAGAAACACGCTTACAACTTTTAAGAAGTGGACCTTAACCCAAAAAAATTCTGCCAAGGGACCAAAATGAGCTGTAAATCACTAAAAAGATCGACTAAAACTTGCTCAACTGCACTACGGATGGGAAATTGAGCAATGAAGTCGACTATGTCCTTGAATAAGTGCAAAATGTGTCCACATAGAAGCAATTATAGAGGAAGAGTAAACATACTTACTTATAGTTTGCTGGGGTCGTTATAGCAGAAGTCTCCTAGATATAGGCTTCGTCTTTGCGATATAGCAGGGCATGTACAGAGAAAGTGGGGAATCGATTCCTCTTCCTCTTCGTCTATGCAGCTTCTGCAGAAATCGTTGGAGAGAATTCCAAGACGTGTCGCGTGCCTGCCTATTAGACACTGTCCAGTTATAAGTTCACTCTTCTTTAAATAGTATCTATGTCTAGTTACTTTGTCTGTATATGATGAAATTTCGAGCACCACCATAGTACCTACTTTTGAATCTGAAAAATGATTCTACATTATTGATATTTTTCGAAACAATATCCTACAAAATCCGTACAGTTAAATTGTTTGCACCCTAATGTCATATTTTGGTGTTGGATGGCTTGGCTGACTTAACATCTAATCCTAAGACATCTAAATATCTAATCTAATCTAAATCTATATATCACTAAAATTTATACAGTGTGTCCGGTAAACATGGGTTATCCTAAAACAGCGTAAAGCCTACTTTATGACTGCTCAAAAAGGGATTTTAAAATAGTGCATTTTTTGCTCAGTAAATTTTTATTAGGTATACGTATTTTACATATTTTTGAATATCACGTGTAGGATAGATGCATTCCATACATCTTCTCTTGCAGAAAATTTTCAAACTATTCGTGCCAAAACATGGTAGGCTAAAAATTTAATCACTTTTTTTCTTAAAAATTAATTAAATTTATTTTTTATCCCGAAATTCGAAAAAAATAATATTATAAAAAAAGATAAAACATCTCGGTATAAAAAAATCGTACGGAAATCCAAGTGCAAAATTTCAAAATATTAACATTTTTTACTGGGTCTTGAGTGAATGTGTTGTAATTAGTGCTTATATGGCAAAAAAAAAAACCCATTTAATAAAATAATTTAGATTAGATTAGATTAGATTAGATTTATTGGTTCACATTTTTTTAGAGATTGTATACAATATATTAGTTACATAAAATCATTTGAGCATGGCTCTATGCCGTCTGCCAGATTGACAATCCAATTTATACTCTATATAAGTTTATTGCAGTTACATTTTTGATTTAGTATTTTAAACATTGTTTTAAGTTTGGAATAAATTTACAGTATTATATTTTGTTGTTGCTTTTTTTTATTTTTTGTTTGGTTTTTTGTACTCGTACTTATTTAAAAATCACCATTTATAATTCTGTACCTATATCTAAGAGCAATATTTAGAAATTCATACAATATTTTTACATTAATTTGATTTAATAAAAATATGCAATATTCTTCTGTTAAAGTATCGTTTCCCAATACGTTTCTTCTTATTTCTCGAAAAACTGGGCAGCACCCCAAGAAATGAATGATATCTTCCCGTTCCCTCCTGTTGCATAAATCGCATATAATTGGTAAATCACTTCTATGTGGTATGTAGTTGAGTTGCAGCAACTCGAGCGTACACGAAATATCATTGAAATCGCGTTTACACTGTTTTCGTCTTTAAAGTAGTTGTTTTCGTTGAGAGAGTAATCCAGGCGGTTATAAATCGATCGGTGAAGTGATCTTGTAGCTTCTTCCTCATGTTTTGCTCTATAGTTTTCGTTTACTTTGTTGTTCCATATAGTTGCTATTATCTTTTATCGGTGTTCTTTTCAGATTCATGTCAGTTTGATTTTTTGTTTAATAAAAATGGTAGACTCACCGAGTATTTTATTTATTTTTTGAGGTGCTTGAAACTTTAAATAGTTATCATGTAACAATTTAGATAGTTTTTGTTTTATTATTTATTATTTTAAGTATAAAAAAAATTTAAATTTAGGAGGTAAATATAAACACAACTTTCACTTGCAATACCAGGGTTGCCAATCAATAATTTACTTGTTGCATTAATTTATGTTTTTTGAGTATTAATACTCAAGCCAAAGCACAGAATGTATTACATTCAAACTAGCATTAAACATCACAAAAAATTATTAACAGGCTTTTCTTTGCATTTTATTGCTCCTTGAACATAAGAAATAAAATGCACGACTGGGTCGCATGTACTTGTTCTTTTAGATAAAGTTGCTATTATGCTAAGCCTTTTTAAATAAAAATATGTAAATTCAGTTTTCGAAAAAAAAATAAAAAAGCATAAAATTCGATTTTCAAATGACTGAAACAGCTTCTTTAATGAATCTTATCTCAAAACGAAGTATGTAATCAGATTTCTTCTATAATGATACATTTTTAGAAAAAAAATATTTGAAAATCGTTAGAGTCGTTTTTGAAAAAAAAACTATTTTTTCTATATAAAATTTTGCAAGGACTTTAAAAAAAAAATTTGTACACCATTTTAAAGATTTTACTTATCAACATCTAAAAACTCAATTTAGAAAAAAAAAGTATTGAGTAGTTTTCGAAAAAATTATTTTTCAAAACAAAAATTTCAATTTTTTTTTTTTTTTAAATCCAAAAAAATAATTTTCGAATTTTTTTTAAACATTATTACGGCAACCTAAAAGCATTCATGTAAAAAAAATGGTTGAAATTGATTGAGTCATGAAGGAGAAAATCAGAATTTAAAAAAAAAAACGGTTCTATGGCAGGTACCGTTAATAACGGTTTTATCTAAAAAACTGACCATGATTTTTTTAATCAAAATCGTAGGCACCGTTTATGAGATAAATGAGTTTTTCTAAAACCGGTATATGACAGGTACCGTTATTTGGGGTCCAAAAAAATTTTTTTTAAAATGTCTGGGGATATTCTCCAAAAGACGCCACATACCAAGTTTAAAGTAAATCGACCCATCCGTTTAGGCTGTGCTGTCTGATACATACAGACAGTTAGACAGACAGATAGACAGACCGACAGACAGACAAACATACAGACAGAACTGTCGGATCCGCTTTTTTCTCATTCTCTATCATCGTAATGTCATGTTTGATTGTTATTTTACCTTTTTTTTGTACAAATGCATAACTTGATATATGGTACCCATGTCGCAAGTTACAAAAGTGGCGTATCCCCCTCCCCCACTTTTTAATTTTTCATATCGATGTATTTCAAAATTCTACTAGTCAGAGAAAAAAGTTTATGAGAAACAAATATTCACCTTGACATTTTGAGCTTTTCATTCCATTGGTCCTCTATTTTTTTCACGGTTAATTCGGAGGGTAACTGAATTAACCGTGAAAAGGATAGAGGACAGCAAAGTTCTAAACAAATATTTTTTTCATATTTTGACCTGAAAAGCTATAAATACTCAAAGACTAAACACTAAACACCACTTGATTTAATTTAGTGTAGGTACTAACAATAATATAATTTAACTTTCCATAAAAGATTGATGAACAAAATAAATCGTTCACTTTTGACTAACATCGTGTTCAAAAGTTTTTTATTCTTAATTTTCTCGCAAACAATTTTCGCTTAATTTAAGTCAAAGTTTGAAAAAGAAATAAATAAAAAAAAATACGAAATATAATGTAAGATCTTGGATGCCCTTAACACCAAAAATTATAACGCACGACTTTGACTATGATGTCTGTTTTAGACAGGGTAAGCACGGTCTAAAACATTTTGGCAATAAAACATTTTAACAACCTAAACAAGCATTTTAATAAGTTTAGGCAGAGTATTGTGTTCAGCCCGCTGCGCTGCTCTGTTTTGCTTCCTTTTTCAACTTAAATTCTGTAAGTCAAGAAAATCCTTCGACATGACGGAGATCTATGCGATGGAATAAAATTCGTGCTTTCCATGAAATACAAAAAAAAAAAAAGCAAATAAGATTACTTTGGAGTGGGTTATTGGGTTAGGGAGATGTATATTCATTTTCATACTAAACCAACATCCAAAATAATCCTGACGAAGATTATGCTAGGGCCGTAAATAATAAAACACAAACACAAATGTAATAAATAATAAAATATCCCATTATCACGGTCGATACGATTGCCCAAAACTGGATTGTTGCAGGAATGGGAATAGAATTGATTCTGGTCTTTCTATAATCATCGAAATGGTATTAGAGATCAATTTAATATCCTAGGATGCTGCAAATTGAGCAAACAGACGCAGAATAAGAGAGAGTATTTTGATTGTCAGCAGTAGGTAATGTATACGTTGCGTTGGTAAAAAAAAAAAACACTTTTAATGGAAATCTAAGTGGAAGCTATGCACAACACATACTTTATCGAACATCAATAAATCCAAAGACACATTAAAATTGGTTTTAATATGAAAAAATGATGTTTGCACACACAAATTAAGTATTAGCGTGATGTGCCAATAAGAAAAGAAAGCTAATATTGGGTGTAAGTAGGCAAACCAGAGAGCTAAGAGATGTGCATAAATACTTGGAAACATCGACAAGTAGTGATGGCACTTGAATGATATATTTTTAAAATTTAAAAATATGAATTCAGTGACCAGTTGCAAGTGGAAAAGAAATATTATTCATTGATGGTTACCCAACAGTTTTGGAAAAGAGTTTCGAAAATTAACTGAATCCACATACTGAATCCATATACCTATACCTATTTGTTACTGTACGTCTGGTGCTCAATTAAAATCTATTCAGTATACTTTCCCGGAGGTAACACTTCTGTAAGTAAAAGGTATGATCTTAAAACTGACCTGCGTAAATTTGTTTCCTTAAATGAAGTTTTTTTGGTTGGGGGCGATCTCAACTGTAGACACAGGAATTGGGGGTGTGCAAGGGCCAACGCATGGGGTAATATATTGTCAGATATTAATGCAAGGCATCATTTTAGTATTTTATATCCTCCTAATCCTACGTGCATACCTCCTAATGATAAAACGAATCCTTCTACGATTGATCTCTTTTTAACAAACATGCCTGAGCTTTTCAGTCAGCCTGTTGCAATCGATGAATTAAGTTCAAATCATCTTCCTGTTATGTGCAGCGTCAATCGGACGCCTATGCAAAATTAAAACATAGTTTTAGATTTTAAAAATGCTGAGTGGGGCAAATTTAAAAAAAAGATGCAATTGAAGTTAGAAAATACTTCATTGATTAATCTTAATCAAGTCTCTTGTGAAGACATTGATGAGGCCGTAGATTATTTTACAAGTGTTGCTTTGGAAACGTGTTGAACAATCTGTTCCTAAAAAAAACACGTTTCATTGAAAACGCAAATTTGTTACCCTCCAACATCACTGAACTCATAAAAGTGAGAAATAGGTACAGGACTTTATGGATAAGAACAAGAGATGAAACTTACCTTACTGAAACTAAAGTCTTGAACAATTTAATTAAGTATTCAACAGCTGAGTGCAAAAATAGAGCTTGGAATAATAAACTTCAAACTTTAGATAAAGCAAGTAAACCCTTTTGGAACTTGATGAAACTAATAAAAAAGAAAAATAGTCGAATTCCTGAGTTAAAAGCTGGGACCTCTACGCTATTAACAAACGCTGAAAAAGCTAATGCCTTAGCACTTACGTTTGCATCTAATCATTTAGCTGCAAACAACATTATAAGCAGTGGCCATATAGAAACTGTTGTGCAACAATCTATGGTAATAGTCAGGTCTCAACATTCTCAGGTTGATGAAAGTATAGTTTCATTGCAAGATGTCCCTATCCAATGGAAAATAGCCAAGATTGTGCCCATTCAAAAATCGGGTAAAAATCCTTCTCTTACTAATAGTTATAGGCCCATAAGCTTACTAAGCTCTCTAAGCAAGTGCTTTGAAAAACTAATTAAAAACAAAATTGTGTTGCATCTGAATACACACGATGTCCTTCCAGCAGAACAATTTGGGTTCAGGAGTCATCATAGCACGGTTCACCAGGTTCACCGAATAACCAAAGACATTAAAAGCAACCTTAAATTAGGCAAAAGTACTGAAATGGTACTCTTAGATGTCGAAAAAGCATTTGACACAGTATGCCATGAGGGTCTTATTCATAAGCTCATGGTCCTTGATTTCCCACTTTTTTTTATACAAATTATTTATTCGTTTTTTCCGAAAGGTTTTTTAAAGTCTCTGTTAATAACTTTTTTTCTGATCTTAAATCAATCGTTGCAGGTGTACCTCAAGGTTCAGTACTTGGCCCTTTTTTATACATCATATACACATTTGACTTTCCACAATTCACAGGCTGTAAATCAGCAATTTTTGCAGATGATACTTGCCTGTTTTCGTCAGATTCAGTCGCTTTTAATCAAATTGCAATCTGCATTGAATACTGTGCATAATTATTTTAATGATTGGAAAATCAAAATTAATGCTGAGAAGACTCAAGCTGTCTTTTTTACACGAAAAAGAAACACTTGTTTCTTACACAATAGCAGGCTTCAGTTCGATGGTATACCAACAGAGTGGAAATCTAGTGTAAAGTATTTAGGAGTACATTTAGACAAAACACTTACTTTTGGGTTTCACATTCAGGAGACTATCAAGAAAGTCAACTTAGCCATTAAAATGCTGTATCCTTTTATTAACAGAAAATCGAAGCTCAGTACTGAAAACAAGCTTATAATTTTTCAAGTGATTTTTCATAGCATTATGTTATATGGTTCGCCTGTTTGGGGAAAATGCGCTAAGATCCACATACTAAAATTACCAAAGAACCCAGAACAAAATACTCAAAATGATGCTCAATTTACAGTGGCATTATTCCACTGACAATCTCCATACATTGGCCAATATTGACCCAATTTCGTTGAGGATGAGACACTTATTTCTACGATATAATATTTCTTGTACTTTATCAGAAAATTGCTTAATTTCAAATCTGGTTTTATAAAAAAAACCATAAAACAAATAAATTATTGAAAACAAGTTAAAATATTAAAAACATATGTACAAAAAAAAATGGTTTCTATGGTTTCTTATGGTTTATTGAATTATTTGTTTATTTATTTATTTTTTATTTTATTTAATTGTTAAGTTATTAAATTGTTATTTATAAAATTGTTATAATTGTAATTTAGGTATTTATTAACTTAGTTAACTATTTTTTAAATTATTTATTAATTGTCAATTTATTTCTGTTAATAATGAATTGTAAAGTCAGAATTTGAGATGAGAAATTTTTTGACTTTTTTAGCCTCCCCTTTTCTCCTAGTTTGGATAATGCGATACTATGTATAATATGAAGGTTTTTCTTGTAGCTTTTCCTTCGTTCTCTTCAATTTGTATACTATTATATTTGTAATAAAAATTATATTATTTTTCAGTAGTAAGGTAGAGTCATACCATATCTGCGTAAATTGTGCAATATAGTTTTCAAGAAAAGAAAAAAATGTGATAAATTTTAGCTAAATACAATAAAAATACAATACAATACAATACAACTGAATCTACATACTGAATCCATATACCTGTACCTATTTGTTACCGGCGATCTGTGTGTCTGTACGTGTGGTGCTTCCATCTAAGGACATTTCTTCTTATTGAGGCGGCTTAGCATTGAAAAAGAGTCAATTATGCACTTTCCGAAGTCAGCATCGTCCATGTATAATTGATTTGGATATATTGGGCCACTTTGGATTCCATCTGGGAGGGAAGATATCAGAGTTTTTCTTATGCACTATTTTGAATTTCGAGGTATCAAAAATGAAACGTGCGTATACTCATATGATACATGACTTTGGGGTATTTCTCAAAGCCTAATAAAAAAAAATCTAAAACCAATGTGATCCGACCATCACGCAAAAAGTTATTGACCTTTATGTGAATAGTCTTTTAGTTTAAGTACAATAGTCTGAATATTAGGGATTGTTACTCTTTGAAAATAAGTAAGTGATAGATCAAGGAAATTTAGTATGAACGTTTCATACACAATGCAAAATAAAATGCACGACTGTGTTGCACGTACTTGCTCTTGTAGATAAAGTTACTATTTATGCAAAGCCTTTTTAATTAAAAATTTGTAAATGCAGTTTTAGAAAAAAACAATTAAAAAAGCATAAAATTCGATTTTCAAATGACTAAAACAGCTTCTTAAATGAATTTAACCTCAAATTTGATTTCTTCTATAATGGTACATTTTTAGAAAATAAATTTTGAAAATCGTTAAAGCCGTTTTTTTAAAAAAACTATTTTTTCCTTATAAAATTTTGCAAGGACTTTTATAAAAAAAAAATTGGTACCCCATTTTTAAGATTTTATTTATCAACATCTAAAAACTAAAATTTGAAAAAAAAATATTGAATAGTTTTCGAAAAAATGATTTTTCAAAAAAAAAGCATAAAATTCGATTTTCAAATGACAGCCTCTTAAATGAATTTAACCTCAAAACAAAGTATGTAATTTGATTTCTTCTATAATGATACATTTTCAGAAAAAAAAGTTTCGAAAAACGTTAGAGCCGTTTTAAAAAAAAAATATTTTCCATATAAAATTTTGCAAGGACTTTTATAAAAAAAAATTAGTACGCCATTCTTAAGATATTATTTATCAACATCTAAAAACTAAAATTTAAAAAAAAAATATCGAAAAGTTTTCGAAAAAATTATTTTTCAAAAAAAAATCACTTTTTTTTTAAATCCAAAAAAATAATTTTCGAAATTTAGTTATTAAATATTATTACGGCAACTAAAAAGCATCCATGTAAAAAAGTGGTTGAAATTGATTGAGCCCTGAAGGAGAAAATCAGAATTAAAAAAAAAACGGTTCTATGGCAGGTACCGTTAATAACGAGTTTTTGAAAAAAATGGTACTCATTCAAAGATAGAATTTATGCAAAAAAATGACCATGATTTTTTTAATCAAAATCGTAGGCACCGTTTTTGAGAAAAATGAGTTTTTCTAAACCCGGTACATTTCCCCAGCAAAACCTGTACAGCAATTATTGTGCAATTTATGATAAAAGCATTGAATTTACATCATTGTTTTGTTAGTAAATTATATGAAAATCATTTCGAGATATTGGGCCACCTAGTAAGGAATAAACAACAACTCCTGCAACATGATGTAATGATCTTACACCGCCCCGGCTACACAACATGTTCTAAATGCAAACAAAACTGTTCAACATGAAATGTCGAAAACCTGGCCAAAAATATTTGGGCACATTTTTCATATCAAATAGGTACCAAATGACTAAAAAGTTATTTGGAAGGACAAATTTTCATTTTTTAGGTACAGTAAAACCCACTTAAATGCCCATCCCGATTAGCCGAAAGAAAAAAAATTATTAAAAATCAAAAAAAGCACGTACAACACTGCGCTACAATTTTTTTTAAGATAATATTTTATTCTTTGTTTTGTTTTTTGATTCAAGTTGTTTAGTTAAATACTATTTGAGAAATTAAGTTTTAAAGTTTAAATTTATAAATTTTTTCTTTTCGTTTTTTAATTTATTTTTTTTTTTTTCTTAAATTGTTCATCAAGGACATTTTTTTGTCAATATTCAATGACCTGATATATTCTTAGTGAAATACTAAAAATCTCATTCCGATAAATGTCATAGGTTATAAGAAATTAGAAAAAAACTGAAAGATACTTTTTCCCAAAAAATCCCTTTTTTCTTTCTTTCAAAACATCATCATCATCACTTGATTCCCCGAACTCTTTGCTTGGGCGACCTTTAGACCTTCCGGGAAGTATGCCAACAGGTAGTGTTACTTCATCGCTAAGCCACTCTTAATTCTTATCCAAGAAACGCTTTTCTGTGCAGTTGCAAAGTTGCCATCTCCGTTTATTGTTCGCTTTGAACGCCTTGATAATTTTTGTAGGTTCATCTATTTTCTCTGGGGGACAGTTTGTGATATCCATACCTTTTTTATCCAAATCTTTAAGTTTACCGTCAAGGAGTCTTTGTGAGCTTCCTCTTACCAACTCATGGAGATGTTTCCTGGTCAAAGACAAGGTGGAATTAGAGTCATCTGGAATAATATAAAAAATATTTAGTTATGGTCGCTTGTAAGAAGTTTTTTTTAAATGCTTTGTTTTTTCTTAGGTGAAAACTTGTGAATGGTTTTGGCCATATTATATTTTCTATTATGGTATTCGCAGTTGAGGAAGTTGCTTTGTATAGAAATGGTATATAAGTCTGCAAAGCGATAATATAGTTCACTTGGCTAAATCTATAATTGCTCCTGCTGCGAGTTCTGCAAATCAAACTGACTCAGAGGGAGGAAAATATTGAGCAAATTCAGTAATAGGCGTACATATTTGACATTGTAACAATGAATTTTAACAAAAAGTATTTTTAAATTTTTAAATGCAGAATTCTTCGCAATTTAGTCGTGAATGCATCCACAAAAATTCAAATGTCAAATTACTGAATTGTGCTACATAAAGTTTAAAACGTAAGATTTTTATGAAAAAAGTAATATTTTTTTGTGGCGAGTTCGTACGCGTTGTTCTATTATACTATTGGTTCTAAGGTTATGCCACAAAACATACAAATTGTTATTTTTGTACCCACTCTCCCCTACTTTATACTATTGACTTTCTTTTTTTTTTGAGGATACAAAATAAGTGCAAGGTCCTTTATCCAAAAAAGACAACTCAAATATTGTTGAACTAAACAATATTTTTGGGCATTGTGACATTTTTAGTTTTGGACGATTCAACCTAGCACAAATCATATTAAAACATAACCATTTCATTCAAAAGTCCTATAATTTTGTCAGATTGACAAGTCATTAAGTTTGTTTCAACAACAAAAAAAAAACAACATTTTCCACTTAAAAATTCATTTCTTTTTAAGCATTTCAGCAATTTTAATTTCAGCTACTTTATATCACAATGGAAAATTACTATCAATCATACCGAATTACTATCGACACAAACATATTATGATTTACCTACTCAATACAAAAAAATCCTGAATCACAACTCAAAAGCATTTTCGATTACATCACTTGTGAAGTACCACTTTTTAAAACAGAAACTTCTGTCTTCTGTTCGAGGACACGAATAATACTTTATTAAAACGAATTTCGTTTGTCCGCAAAAGAACCTTCAGATTTCACACGAAGTTTCACATTTAAATTTTGCATTAATTACCACCAGCTAGGTATAGGTATAATGAAAGATATTTCCGTGTCTACCTTATACTTCACTTATGTGTGTTTGTGTAAGCCAAAGAGGTCCTTTGCGCACGCATTATCCTTTTCCGCAAACAACTCCGCACTTTCCACCTTATTTACACCCAATACTATAGATGCCTTCTCTCTCTGCTTGTGTGATGCTTTTATTATTCCACTTCTTTTACCTTTCCTATCAATTACAGTAACGTAACACGATTTCGGGAATTAATTTGTCTCAAAGGACTATTTTCATGGATACGCAAGCATTAAAATTATTATCTTCATTATCATCATCACTAACAGTGGATTAACAAGAAGCACCATAACATATACTAACGCTATACAATATAGTACCGGCAGACAGTAGCTGATGCAAAATCTGAAGCAGGAGCATAATATCTACGTACTATACTATGGATCTATCTACAGACACAAGAGAAGCAGCAACATTACGAAAAGAGCCTTATTCAGAACAAAGTGGATCTGTACGAGTAGAGAGTAGCTATAAAGGTGCTAGGAATATGGTTTGGCGTAGTATGGTATGGTATGGCATTGCAAAAGCTTATAAATAACTCTAGAGCTTGTGTGATGGTGGTAATGGTTTTCATCCGTGAGCAACAATTAAGATGTATCACCAAAACCACACCGTTCCTCGTTGTCTTCGTCTCCACATACTTCGGTCGTCGCCATCTTTGTCGTTGGATCGAAATATGTTTACACAAATCCTAGAAATTTTAATGAGGAGAATACAAGGCAAATAAATGGAGCTGCTATACACTTGAACCAGGCTTCCAGGCCTTTACTAGGTTGGATAATTCTCGTAGGCTGAGTTTAAGAAGGTCGTAAATTATTTGCGGATTTGTACTAATAGTGTCAGGTGTGAAACAACATGGTGTGATCCTGAATGGCCTATAACTTGTTGTGGCATTTATGCTTGTGATTACTATACCAATGGACTTAAGGAATTACCAAATGGTGTGGACTTAGGCCATAGCACACGATAGGAAGAGATTAGTTTAGGGGGAAAAATGTATTTAACAATAGGGGCTGATTCAAATATTACTTATAGGTTCTGGGAATTTTTCAAAAGCATTATGTAAAATCAAAGTTAACAAACATGTTGATCAGATAGTAAATTTAGTTGTTTTACTATATTAATCTAATAATACCTACTTGTTTTTGACATGGATTGTTTTCACATAAAATGTTGAGTTTAAAATTATTTTGTTTCAAAAAGCGTTGGTTGAAATGACTTTATATATCATAAATTTATAAAAAAGACCTCTGTCTGAATTTTAAAAATCGTAGTTTTTTTTTATTATTAGTCTTGTCATTGTTATTGTATATTTTTTTTATTTTAAATGCTTTTATAACTCGTTTTAAAAAAAAACTGCCCCTCCTGCTGAAACGTAGAGATATAGATTCGATTCTTTCATAGAAAGACATGTTTGTATTGAACTCTTTTACGAAACTGCGCCTCAGTTATCGAATTCGTCACATTATACTGCACTTACTGTCGTTTTCGGTCCTAAAAATTTAATAACAGTTGTAGGGCATACCCAAAAACCACTTAATACACTGAGGGAAAAAACAACGTAGAATATAAACAAAATACTTTAAATTAAAGTAAAACTTCAATGTTTCCACTTTGAATACGAAAACGTAAACAAAAAAAAAGGCCACCACCAGTATACGAACCAGTGGTGGTTGAGTTATCAGTCGACAGTCTTACGTATTGTGCTATACTCGCGGTTGCAAATAACTTGTTTTTTAACCAAGTTATACCTCCACGTGCATTTCCCTGAGTGTACGGAGTTTTATAAAAATCGACCAAGCTGTTCAATCTGTTAATTGGTTTTTCTTCATTGTAATGTCTTTTTTGATCAAAATCTAAACTTCGTAATATTTCAAGAATGAAAAACTTGCCATATAGTAGGTAGGTACTAGGTACCAATACATTGCAAGTACAAAACATGCTTGTTACAAAAATCTACAAATAACTACAATCAATTGGTTTTGCCAATTTGTATAAAAAAAAAGTTTTAATAATTCATATTTGTAATTGTACTTATACCTATTAATTTACTTTGTTTTAATATTATTCTTATCTTTGTAAAAAATATAAATTAAAATTGTCAGAAAATATTATTTTAAGATTCATTCAATTTCCGATAATCAAATAATAAACAACTATTATTTATGTTCAATAAATATATTGAAATTGGAAAATTCAATTGCCTGGAAAATTTCGAACGAGCCTGTGATTCGGTAAATGGTGACGATTTTTACCGATTGAAGTCAGTTCGACGATTGATGAAAACAGATTCTGCTGCAGAATTATTTCTTAGTGTGGATAGTTCTACCAATTATCTTCAATTCCGTAATAATTTTCTGTCAAACTTTGTGCATGTGTATGTGTATTCTGTTTCGGAAGTGATTGATAAATTACGCAAAACCACTTTCGGTTCATCGAAGCTCTCCGTTATGGGATATACTTATTCTCAAAATGCAAGAATTGGCAGCAGCGAGTTCGAATTTTAATGAATTGCAAGTCATTCAATTTATAATGTAAACATTGCTGTGTTGTATTCGGGCTTGTAACATGCAACAACTGAAACAACTATCACATCGTTATAATCAATTATTGCGTAATCAAATGCAAGATTTAAATGAAGCCATCAAGACCTCGTCTACAACAAATGCGACTAAATTAAAAACACCAGTTTTGAAACCGAGCTCTGATCGTTCTAAGATACTGTGCTCCAATTGTTGGACATTTTGCAAGTTCATGTCCACATCCCAAACGAGAAAGAGGTTCATGGTTCCAATTTGGTTCAAGAGAGCATATTCTGAAAGACTGTCCAAAAAAATATACTAATCGAGTGGCATTAGTAGATGCTATTTGTGTTAAATAAATATATTGAAATTGAAAAATTCAATTTCCTTTTATTTCCAAAAGGTCATCTTAGACTTGAGCCTCTTCTTTTTTTAGTTATACCTACCTCTTTACCGGGTTTTATAAAAATATTCAACCAGTAATACCACATAGATTTTTTAAGCCTATTATTACTGTGTTTTTTTCACACACACACACTATAAGTAGGTAAACAGAAACAACACACTTACATTTTATACTGGATAAAATCGTTTTTTGAGCGACAGGAAATCCAATAAACAATAAACAATATTAGTTTTAGTCGAACACCTTAATTGATGTCACAATTTTTTACTTTTAACACGAATAACAACAACAAAAAAACACATAAACACTTTTTTTATTATTTATTATGCTAAAAGGAGTACCTTGAATGCATTTCGGAATGTTGTCATTCCATCCTAAGCTAAAAAATCTCGATGCAATCATTTAGTACTTGGTTCTTATGACAAATAAAACGTTCATGTCGAATTTCATGGCTGTACCATTATTGGAAGGTGGTTATCAGAAAAAAAATAAAAATACCTGTTGCACCGAAAAATAGAAACTAAATAAAAAAAGAGTAGTCGCATTACCTTCGTTTAATTTCAATAGCTTCTACGTGCAAATAGGCTTGTTTTGACATTTAAATAAATTTTCAAAAACAATTAGCTTAACAGATATAGTCAGTCCTCAAATTGCAATATTTATGCATTTTTTTCAAGATGGTGGCCTAATCTCGAATAAGATGCATTGCAACTTTTAGAATATGAGTATGGGTATTACTGCCAAGCAATTCCCACCAATAAAAATGCTTTAAAATATTGCTTATCGCTCAAAACCAAGAGATTCAAACTGGTGTCCATAGAAAACAATTAAGTACTAGTTGAGACCTTTTCTACAATATAGGTCATAATGTGTTACAACACCAGGGACGAATTCCCGAAGGAATAGTTAAAACATGCTTTTTCCCCCGGGGAATTAGGGGAAGAAGGGGTCATCAAGACCTTTCCAACGACATAGGTCACTATGTGTTACACCAATGGAACGGAACCGCCCATTCTCCTTTATTGTGTATTGCAAAATAAAGAAAAATGTACATGCCTATTAGTAGACTGGATTCGCGGTAAATTCGCATTCGCGATATTTGTTATTAGTGAATTCGACAAATGAACTATATTATCGACTTCTGAACTACTTTATTTTTTAGTGAAATATACTATCGCTGCTGTCATTTTTTGTTGACATGAAACGTCAAAACTCATTTTGTTGTCGGGAAAGGAATTAGAATAAATTACTTTAAATAAGAACATCAAGTGAAGAGTTTATTTAAACAGATACCTACATTAAGAGTGATTTAATTTTAAAATGGATTCTATTGCTTATTATCTGAACATGCGGAATATTTTTGATGTTTCTGATGCGTTGTAAGCACAACCTTTCATATTTCATCTCTTCCAGCCAAATCAAAAATTCTTCAAATATGATATAAAGGGTGATTTTTTAAGAGGTTTAGAACTTTAAAAAAAAAAACATAAAAATTCGAAAAAATGAATGAAATATTTATTTGAATCGATAGTTTGAACCTTGCAATTTAATGCTTAAAGATAATTTCATGCAAACGTTGACCGCGGCTGCGTCTCAGGTAGCCCATCCGCTGAGTCCAATTTTGGCATACTCTTTCACACATATCGGCCGGTATCTCACGAATGAATGCATGGATGTTGGCTTTCAGTTTGTTATCATCGCTCGGTAGCGTTCACCATTGACAGTAACGCTGCGATTCGCATCATCTTTGAAGAAATATGGCCTAATAATGCCGCCGGCCCATAAACCGCACCAAACAGTGGCTTTTTCGGGATGCATTGGTAGCTGTTGCAATGCTTCTGGCTGCTCTTCACTCCAAATGCGGCAATTTTGCTTATTTACGTACCCATTCAACCAAAAATGAGCCTCATCGCTGAACACAATTTTTCGATAAAAAAGCGGATCCTCGGCCAGCTTTCCAAGAGCCCATTCACCAAAAATTCGGCGTTGTGGTAGGTCGGCTGGCTTTAGTTCTTGCACCAGCTGTATCTTAAAAGGCTTTACGCCCAAATCCTTCCGCAAAATTTTCCACGTAGTGCTGTAACAAAGGCCTAACTGCTGGGAACGGGCGCTGAATCGACATTTTGCGGTCTTCTGTCACACTAGCTGATACGGCCGCAATATTTTCTTCACTACGCACAGTACGTAAACGTGTTGGTGGTTTAATGTCCAACAAAGTAAATTTGGTGCGAAATTTGGTCACAATCTTCCGAATAGACTGCTCAGAAGGTCGAGAATGCCAACCATAAAATGGAAGCAGCGCGCGATGAACATTTCGAACCGAGCACGAATTTTGATAGTAAAATTCAATAATTTGCAAGCGCTGTTCATTTGTAAGACGATCCATGGTTAAATTGCAAACCAAACTGAAGCTGTTTGACAGTGACACAAGGTACTAAACACACGTCAGCTGTCAAAACCAGTGTTGCCAAAACCAAACCAGTGTTGTGCCATTAAACTGGAGACCACACATGATTCCCAAGAATCGCTTACAAGACACATGACATAGTTCGATTATTGCTAAAGGTTCCTCATGTGTCATATGTTACACTTTAAAAGGAACAGCAATCGAACTATGTCAACCATACAGCAAAGCAACGACATGGGTCATATTGCAAACATAAACAATACTGACCCATGGAGTGCAAGTATGTCATAATAACATATGGTGCATTCGTTGTTTAAATAAACAAACTGTGTCAAGGCAAGGATCTAGGTTTCGGAATAGGTAACGAAGGAAATAATGATTAGAGTTTGAGTCACTCTCATTTTGATCACCAAATCGAATAGTTGTTTTTCTTGTGTTCGGGGAACACAACATTTGGTGGCAGCGGTGGGATATTCAAATTAAAGCATCTGATTTGAATCCCGTAAAAAAAAAAAAAAAAAATCCAATTCGATTCAAAAAAAAAAAATTCAAAGTGAATAGTTATAAAAAAAAAAAGAAGGAGAAGTGCTAAATCTAAAAAACTCGACATTAAAAAAAAAAAAAAAAAGAAAATACATTGCAAGAAAGTGAGAGTGAAAAATAATCAAAAAATATATAAAAAAAATAAAAGTGAACAATAATCAAAAAAAAAAATTAATAAAAAAATTAAAAGTGAACAATATCCCACAGAGGTAAGCGATTTCCTGTGGTCGAAAGAAGGAAGGAAGGAAGGAAGAAATTGCCACGCCGAGGCAATCAACATCAATATCAACATTAACATCATTTCACCACATCAAGAGGCATCAACAATGTCATTGTAAGAAATAATAGATATTAGTTATACCTAAGTTGTTTTCGACGTATACCAATATTTATAAATTTTAATTTTTGATATTTATATATTTTTTTGTTGTTGATGTAACC
Organism: Meliscaeva auricollis; assembly: GCA_948107695.1. Taxonomy (NCBI): domain Eukaryota; kingdom Metazoa; phylum Arthropoda; class Insecta; order Diptera; family Syrphidae; genus Meliscaeva; species Meliscaeva auricollis. The sequence continues at coordinate 38,960,373 of OX403616.1, read as the reverse complement.
AGTTTTTCTTTTGGTAATTAATTTATACACTGTCCTTTTTCGTTATCCTCATACAAAATCTGGTACAACTTCGTTTAAATTCGTTCAAATATATATGTCTGAATTGAATTTAAATATTTCACTAAGAACTAGAAAAATCCCGCGTTCTCGAAGATCATCAGAAAGTGATCTTCCTGTTCTCAAAACAAAAAAACCCGTACCGCCTCACACTCCGATTGAGATTAAATCAAATTCTGTCTTTTGTTCACCCAAAGTAATGACTTTCAAAGCAGCCCAAGCCATAAAACTCATTCCTGAGTTTAATGGAAGTGCTAAGGATATAGATAGGTTTATCCAATTAGTAGACCTACAATCAAACAAAACCTCTACGGAACCCGACTCAACCGATAAGGCTGAGCTTCTTGATATTGTTAAATCGAAATTAACAAGCCGGGCATATAATGTTATAATCAAATATAACAATTATAATGTCTGGGAAGAGTTAAAGGAAGCTCTTGTCAAGAACTTCCGAAAAACTAGGTCTGTACAAGTTATACAGACTGAAGTTTTTCAATTCAAACAAGGTTACAAGGAATCTGTGAGCTCTTACGCAGAAAGAGCTTATGCCTTGTTTGATGAACTGAATAATGCAAATGCCAGCACAAGGGACAACGCCGCTAATACAGCCATCAGGAGTTTGAATACTAAAACAATTCTAAATAGTTTTTGCAATGGGTTGATACCACAGTTGAAAACTTTGGTGAAAAGTGCCAGATGCAATGATTTAGATGAAGCTCTAGATATTGCGATGGAAGAAGAGAAACTTTTATCTAGTGCCACTGTTGACAACAAATACTGTCACAACTGCCGGACGAAGACACACAACACAACAGAGTGTCGTTTTCAGTCAAGTACACACAGATCCGCAAATACCAGAACTAACAGATCAAATTCTAATGCAAACGAGTCGGTGAGAGTCAACAACGTTCAAAACAATGTTTCATGTCGTTACTGCAAAAATCTGGGTCACACTATAGACCAATGCAGAAAAAGACAATATAACAACAGCAGGCAAGACAACCAAAACGGAACACAAAATTCGGGAAACTACCAAAGACCTGGCCCGACCAACACCCGGAACCAGGTAAAACACATAAATTAAGGTGTGAAAATTACTATAACACAATCAAAACTCTGTATCCACTGCATCAAGAATCTCAAAATGAAGATTCAAATTCTCTGCATCCACTGAATCCACTGTTCCAAGAATCTCATAATGAAGATTCAATTTCTCTGAATCCACTGAATCCTCTGAATCCACTGTCTCAAAACAACAAATCAGAAACACTGAATCCACTGTCTCAAAACAAAAATTCACAAACACTGAATCCATTGTCACAAAGCCAAAAATCCAATCAATTTCGTTCAAAGTCTCAAAATAAAAATTCAAATCATTCAAAATCAGAATCACTGTATCCAAATCCCAAATCTTCTATTTCAACAAGCTATCTTCCAAAATTACAAAATCAATCTCAAATTCATAAATCCTCTATTCAAAATACAAAATCAAATGAAGACAACTCTTTAAAAAAAATATCCAACCCTTTTAGAAACAAAGACGTAGAGTTGCCAAATTTTAACCAAAAAAAGAATAATATTCCTCTAAATCCTAAGAATAACAATGTAAGAAAATCAAATATGACACTAAACCAAAGTCACAGGCAAAATAGAAGTACCGCGCAAATAAATAATTTGCAAGATTTCCTAAACGGACCATTGAGCTCTGATCTAGATAATTATTATGACAAACATTCGCATACTCTTTCAAATATACAAAATCATAATGAAAAATCTAAACCTGTTGCTCATATCGGATGTTTAAATAATGCTTCTAGTTTCAAAAGCGAAATTAACATAACTTCTAAAGATACTATCTCCAACCAAAACATTATGCTTTTAGACACAGGCGCAAGCCTAAGTTTAATAAAAATAAATAAATTAAATAAAGAGCTTTGGGTTCATACTGACAATATAACTGAACTAAAAGGGATAGGTAATACTCCCACATCAACATTAGGCACACTTCTTCTGAATATAGAAATAACACCTGGAATTAATCTAAAATACTTATTTCATGTAGTGCCTGAAAATTTTCCAATAGCACAAGACGGAATTTTAGGTGAAGACTTATTTCGAAATTTTAACGCGATACTTAATTATAAAGATAATACTCTTATATACCACTTCAAAGATAAAAGGTATACAACAGATTTCATTAGTAAGCGAAAGTCTGTTACCATACCTGCTAGATCTGAAAAAATAATTAAATACGGACCTATTCGCGAACCAACAAATCAAATATATTTTTCACAAGAAATTCGTCCTCAAGTTTATACCTCTTCAGCTATAACTGAACCTACAAACGGATATATATATATATCCATTCTAAACGCCAACAATGAAGATGTCGTCTTACAAGAATTAAATTTAGAACTTGTAAATAGTAAAGACTACTTTATCTATAATCTTAGCTCATTCGATACTCAAACTTATATAAACGACAGATTGAGTAAAATACAAAATCAACTTCCACTAGATCATTTAAACAGCGAAGAAAAGAAATCAGTGATTGATATCTGCCGGAAATACAATCATTTATTTTTTCTCGATGGTGACACCCTGTCAACTACCTCTGGGATTACACATCAAATAAAGACAAACCCAAATCTACCCGCAGTTAACATTAGACCATATCGATTAGCACAAATTCACACAAATGAAATAAAGAATCAAGTAGACAAAATGTTGCAGGATGAAATAATTAGACCAAGTTCAAGTCCATGGAATTCCCCTCTTCTAGTCGTGCCAAAGAAAGGAAAACAGAAGTGGAGAGTAGTAGTGGACTACAGGAAACTTAACGAAGTGACAATCGCGGATGCGTATCCAATACCTAATATCGAAGACATCTTGGGACAATTGGGCGATTCAAAATACTTGACTACACTGGACCTAGCCAGTGGATTTCATCAAATTGAAGTTAATGAGGAAGACAAAGCGAAAACAGCATTCAGCACACCAAACGGACATTTTGAGTTTAACAGAATGCCATTCGGTTTACGTAATGCACCTCCAACTTTTCAGCGGTTGATGAATAAAGTCCTTACAGGGCTACAAGGTATAAAATGTTTAGTTTATCTAGATGATATAATGATATACGGGAAGAATCTGGATGATCACAATAAAAAATTAATTGAGGTATTTCAAGCTCTGGATAAATACAATCTGAAGATGCAGTTAGACAAATGCAAATTTTTAGAAAAAGAAGTCATGTATTTAGGACATGTCATCTCTGAGTCAGGTGTAAAACCCGATCCAGAAAAGATCTCTGCAATACAAAATATCCAACCTCCAAAAAATCAGAAAGATATTAAATCTTTTCTTGGTTTAACAGGATACTACAGAAAGTTTATACAAAACTTTTCTAAAATAGCAAATCCCCTAAATAAACTCCTGCGCAAAGATGTAGCCTTCAAATGGGATGCATTTTGCGATGAATCATTCAAACAATTAAAACAAGCAATCGTCGAACCACCTATCCTACAATATCCTAAATTTGAAAAAACTTTCTGTATCACAACTGATGCCAGTAATGAAGCAATAGGTGCAGTATTGTCACAGAAAGATACCGATGAAAACGATTTACCTATAGCATTTGCCAGCAGAATATTAAATAAATCAGAAAAAAACTATTCTACCATAGAGAAAGAAGCTTTAGCGGTTGTTTGGGCAGTAACTCATTTCCGACCATACGTTTACGGACGACACTTTGAAGTAATTACTGACCACAAACCACTTGTATGGATGTTTAACCTTAAGGATCCTTCCTCGAGAATAATGCGCTGGCGTATTAAACTTGAAGAATATGATTTTACAGTTTCGCATAAAGCAGGTCGTTTGAACACAAACGCAGACGCTCTCTCTCGTATGAAAACAGCTGAAGTTAATGTGGTAACACGCAGTAATAGTAAAGACTCGCAAAATCAACAAGATGTAAGTCAAAACATTGTCGAAGTCTCTAGTCCAGAGGAGATTAAGAAAATTTTACATGAATTTCATGACACACCTTTAGGCGGTCATCAAGGAGTCAAACGTACTCTCAAACGAATAAAAAAGACATACAAATGGAAAAATATGTATGAAGATATAAAAAATTACATTGCGTCGTGTGAACTTTGCCAAAAGAATAAGTTGTATGCACGTAACAAACTACCAATGGTCATCACAACAACAGCAAAAACTCCATTCGAAAGAATAGCTCTCGATATAGTGGGACCACTTCCTATAACAGAAAATGAAAACAAATACATACTAACGTTCCAAGACGATTTGACAAAATTTGCACAGGCCATACCTATACCAAATCAAGAAGCAAGAACTGTGGCTGAAGCACTTGTTAAGAAAATAGTTTGTACTTACGGAATTCCTCAAACGATTCTCACAGATCAAGGGACAAATTTTACTAGCGAATTATTTAAAAATGTTTGCAAAACTTTAAAAATCAATAAAACTCAAACTAGTCCGTACCATCCACAGTCAAATGGTGCTCTCGAAAGGTCACACAGAACATTAGGTGACTACCTCAGAAACTATGCAAGCAAGGATCAGTCAAATTGGGACAATTATCTAGAGTATGCCATATTCTGCTACAACACAACCCCACACTCCAGCACGAACTACAGTCCTTTCGAAGTTCTTTTTGGTTTCGAAGCACCAATTCCTTCTACGCTGAATAGAAGCGTACAACCAACCTACAACTACGATGATTATGTCTCAGAAATGAAAGCAAAAATGCAAAACGGTTATGAGTTAATTCGAAGTAATCAAATAAAGGCTAAAGAAAAATCTAAAGCGTACTATGATAAAAACTCTAGTCAGATAAGCTATAAAGTCGGTGACAAAGTATTAATGGAAATCAAAAATCGATCTAATAAAAAATTATCCCCAATCTTTGAAGGACCATACGAAATAACTGAAGTATTGTCCCCAGAAAATTCAAGAATAAAAGTAGGCAGAAAAGAAAAAGTTGTTCACAATAACCTCATAAAACACTATAACCAAAGAGACACAACACACACAACAATTTAAACACAATCACACTCAATTCACACTCACAAAACATAATTACAACACTCAAATACTTATACAATATCGGTGTTGTTCTCATTTCTAGTAATATCATCATAACCATCATAACAATGTTAGCAACATTTTCAAACACAGGCGAAGCAGAAGTGATGGTACAACCTCTAAATAAAACCGGAGTATACCTGGAACCAATTGGAATTCTAGAAAAGTCGCTCACAAAATGGACCTTTCTCTTCAACATTAATAACACTAATATCAAAACTAACACAAAGTCATTAGAGCAAAACCTAAACACCCTTTCCGAATTGTGTATCCTAAGCATAAAAGAATATCCTTTAGACCATTGCAAAATTACCCTACGACTGTTACAAAGTTCTCTCAAAGAAATCAATTATAATAACGAAATCCTTGATAGTATATTATTTAAAAACAAATTTTCAAAAAGAAGCATAGTAGACGGTGGTCTATTCAATGGAGTAGGGATGGCAGAGAAATTTTTATTTGGAACAATGGATTCTAAAGACGCAGAAAAAATAGATGATTCATTAAGATTAATTCAAGAAAATCAGAATAACTTGCATCACATAACAGAGAACCAAATGACAATAATCACTGACGTATTAGACGCACTGAACAAAACAGCTGAAAACATAAATAGTAATTTTAACTCTGTTACCGATGAAATTAGACAGAACACAATGAAACTTCAGAATCTTACTAGTTTCGAAAAAACACTGCATAACTTTGATCAAATATCTAATTTAGCATCTTCATTTGCTACACAAATTCTTTCAAAACAATCTCAAATACTTGACATCTTACAAGGAGCGAAAGTGAATAAGCTAGATAGTAGATTCCTCAATTCAGAAGTATTCATTTCTACATTAAAAGACATCCAATTAGAATTACCAAACAATATAAGATTCCCAATAAAAATATCTAGAATGAATCTTCCAATCATAGACAAAATCACTACGACGAGTCCGATTTTCGTAAATCAAAATCTCATGATACAAGTTAATATTCCATTGGTAGATGAAGAATTTAACTTAGTAAAACTTACACCATTACCTTCAAAATACAAAGAGAACACGTATAGCTATGTCTCAATATATAGTGAGTTTGTAGCTATAAACGAAAATTATAGGCGATATATATTTCTGAATAGCGAAGATCTAGATAAATGCATTAAAACAGACTCTAAACACTTCATATGCGAGAAAAACTTCGTAGTTCACAACCATAATACTAACAACTGCATTATTCAATTAATATCAGGTATGCAAAACTATGCTAGTTGTGAAACAAAAATATTTGCGCTTGAACAAGAGGTTTGGTTCAATCTCATGAGTAAGAATTCATGGCTGTATGTCATGCCAAAGCCAACGAACGTTAGGATTTTGTGCGGAGACGAACCAAAAACTATCAGAATATCCGACAGTGGAATTCTGAGTGTGGACCCATTTTGTAAAGCAATAACAAAAGAAGTCTACCTCCAAGCATCAAATACCATACAAAATAAAACTCCTATTTCATACTTTTTAGAAGAACAAACCATACCCGAAAACATAATAATTCCAACCAATTTATCCCAAATTTCACCCCATACGACCCATATAGAAAAACTGGATTTAGATAATTATAGCATAAATATTAAAGATTTGTTAAAGAAAAATAATTTGTTATTCCATGTTACACATGAACATGCCCATATTTCTGTTTCCATTATTTTTATTCTTTGTGTAATCTTAGCTTTGTACGTAATATTTAAAAAAATCGTTAAAATAAAATGTACATTTAGTAAAAAGCCAAAAGAAAATTTAAACAATACTGAAATGAATGTAACACCTGACCTTGAAGATACATCGCAGGTATAATAATTTGTAAAAAAATCCAAAAAACAAAACAAAAATGCTACCTAATCATTATTAAAAAAAAAAAAAAAAAAAAAATTAAACACAAAAAAAATATCAAACAAAAAAAAAAAAAACGATTACAAACAAAGAGAGAACAAAAATTGAAAAATATGTATTATAAGTAGGTATATATAAAACGAAAAAAAAAAAACAAAAAGATTGCAAATTAATAAATATAATGTTGTGATAAAGACCTATGAATTATTTACTTCCGCACCTGAAGCCGAAAGATCTCACTCGTCACCTCGTACGCCTTTCTTATTTTAGGGGGGGAGGAGTGTTGTGCCATTAAACTGGAGACCACACATGATTCCCAAGAATCGCTTACAAGACACATGACATAGTTCGATTATTGCTAAAGGTTCCTCATGTGTCATATGTTACACTTTAAAAGGAACAGCAATCGAACTATGTCAACCATACAGCAAAGCAACGACATGGGTCATATTGCAAACATAAACAATACTGACCCATGGAGTGCAAGTATGTCATAATAACATATGGTGCATTCGTTGTTTAAATAAACAAACTGTGTCAAGGCAAGGATCTAGGTTTCGGAATAGGTAACGAAGGAAATAATGATTAGAGTTTGAGTCACTCTCATTTTGATCACCAAATCGAATAGTTGTTTTTCTTGTGTTCGGGGAACACAACACCAGCTAAAAAATCACCCGTTATAATTATATAATTGACCCTAGTCGCATTTTCAGTCCTCTAAAACCCTACATTCATAGATTTTTCATTTGAAATCAAATAGAAAAAAAACAATCTCAAATGTGAAGTGAAACAAATTGTATGGAGTGCGAATGATCTGCGAATTCAGTAATACCAATAAGGTTGAATGTCGGTCGTGCAAAGTCTATTACCGACATTCGTTCAACTTTCTATCGTCGAATTCACAAATAGCAAAATTTTCGTAAATGATTGAAACTGTCACTTTTTACCATTCGTCGAATTCTATAATAGGGGTGATAAACCCAACATAAAATGTAGGTAAGAGTGTTGTTATCCTTTACTTACTTATAGTGTCTGTTTGAAAAAGCTGAAAAAGTCAATGTGTTATTACTGGTTGAATATTTTTATAAACGCCGCCGGCCGGTAAGGAAGTACAACTTCAAAAAAATTCAAGACCTGGTTTCTAGTTTTAAGATAAACTACATGTCTTTCTCTAGATGTTACAACTGCCTTTCTGTTAGTTTAAGTGAAGTTATTTTTTTGTTTGAAAATTTCCCTTCTTGATTAACTAGGGGATATACCCCTGGCACTCGAAGTTAAAAAATTGCTCTTAAAATCATTAACAACTCAGCAAAAAAACAAAATTACCAGATTTGACGTAAGGTCTCCTGCTCAAAGTTTTAAATTTCACTATGCGTTCCAAAGGTTGCCCGTAGTATCTTCCTATATTGCAAATGACGTTAACAACTAACTTAAAAAGATGTTTCTACATTTTGTCTATGTTATGCTAAATGTAAACTGATACTGATGATAACACACCAAGCAGAAATATAATCCATCAGCTCGGTTTATCCAAAAGAACATTAGACGAGCACCCCAACCAATTATTTTCATTTAAAAATTACATTAATCCCCTCAAACCACACATACATACATATTTTTTAGATATGAGAGGACTAGATTAAGGTCCAAGAATTTCACTTGAAGTACCCAATTCCAGTGACCGCAACTAAAATATTCCTTTGATGTGTCCCTGTCCATCTCTGTATTTTCTCTCACAATTTTTTTTTGTTGTTGTTGTTTGTCTTTTATATATTGTTGATTTTTATTTTCTCTTATTGTTTATTTATGTTTGTATTTTATTTATTTTTTTCGAAATTACTTTCGTTCTTCGACTAATGTTATAGCTTTATTCAAGGTTTATGTGTACGAAATAAAAACAAATTCCGTACATATAGTGGTGCCTCAGGCCCACCCTCAATTTGGAATAAACAATGTTCATTATTCGCTTTCGGAAAAAGTTATAATGTGGTAAGCCTACAACTGTGTCTCATGAATTTTCGCATTATTCTTGAATCTTGACTTGCTGTTGGAGTTTTTTTTTTTTTTTTTTGTTTTCTTTAGATACTAAAAGAGGAAATAGTGGAGTTCATTTCTTTTTCTAAATTATTATGCTTTTCATTTAGAATAAAATATATTCTACATGATTTCCAGTGAGATAAGGCCCATATCCTATAAAAATTTATAGGATTAGGGAGTAAAAGTTTTCAAAAATGTTTGCTCAAAATCTAACAACAAAAAATCTTACTGAGAAATTAATCAACAAATTTCTTGTCTCCGAAATCTCAGCAAATTATATGCAGCTGACAGCTGAAATTTTTGTGTCCCATTTAAAAAACCTCTTAGCCTTTAGACATCTCTGTTTTTTTAGACACACCTGTTGGATGAGTAAGTTATTTTTAATACAGACTACTTTTTTTTTGATAAACCAGTTTAAAATTGTGTAAAAAAAACTACTAATCCCGTACCTATCCCTAATTCAGCAAAAAAAAAAAAATATTAAAATCTAAAACGAAATATTGGTCACTGGACAGTGACCTTGCTTGAGATATTTTTGGTAATTTACATTGACCTCACGTTGCGTTGCTGGAAAAACGTGTTTCCGGGATACGCGTACGATAACGACATAAACAGCAACAGCTTCTTATGGGAATATGTTATTATTGAAGAATTTAATAACAGTATACAACAGGCCTGAAACTCACCATCGAAAAGTTCGTCTAGATAAGAATAAAGTGGCAACTGAAAGATAGCTCTACCAGACATTATGGTATGTAAAAGGGAACTACAAACGAAAACTAATAAAACTTAATGTGGCGGATTTTCAAATTTAGTCATTATGTCCAGTAAAATTACACCGTTAATTTTTTTAAGTTATTGATAATCTGACTGATTCATTTTCTACACTATAAGCGATAGAAAAAACTAAATACACCAAAAGATGGGTAGTATAATGTAAGAATGCGCTAAAACGGTTTTTTTTGAAGTTCCATCGTGAAGTAACGTTAAAGTGAGGAAAGTTAAAAAAAAAGTTTTTGTACATCTCGAAAAGTATGAGGGTTAGAATTATGAAATTAATTTAGGTATACAGGGTGTCCCGAAATCACCGCCGCAGAAGAAAACCATTGGTTCCTGAGGTCATTTTAGGTCGAAAAACTTAAGAGGTAATTTGCTCGTTCTCGCTCCGTTTTCGACTTAAACGGTTTTTATGATTTGTATTGGTTTTCCCTTTGACTGGCTCTTACTCTGCCAAAATACAACTGATTTTAATATTTTTATTATCAAACACATTTTTTAAGCATTTTTAGGTTGGTTTTCGACTTCGATATGATTTTTTTCACAAAAAACATGTTATTAGGTATTATTTTTTTTTATTATTATGAAAGTCCAATTTGTGTTCTTAAAAATACATAACGGTTTTTACCCAAAAATACATTTAAAATTATTAAAAAACTAAAAAAAAAAAACTAAAAAAAAAAACAAAAAATAAATTAAAATCAAGAAAATAAATAATAAAAAGAAAGTAAATAATAACGAATTCCTTGATTGATGTGTTTGATAATAAATTGTGGGAAAACCGTTATCCCCACAGAAAAAAGTTGTATGACAGATACAAATTCCTAACGGTTCTTGATTAAAATCAAATCAGTTGTATTTTGGCAGAGTTAGAGCCAGTAAAAGGGAAAACCAATACAAATCATAAAACCCGGTATAAGTCGAAAACGGAGCGAGAACGAGTAAATTAACTCTTAAGTTTTTCAACCTAAAATAAACCTCAGGAACCCATGGTTTTCTTCTGCGGCGGTGATTTCGGGACACCCTGTATACATATATTAATTGAAATGATGAACTTTTTTTGCTAACCATAACATGCTTAAAAACCACGGATTCGAAATATGCTATTTTTCGAAAATCAAATATTTTTTTTAAACCATTGAAAAGGATGTTATTGTGAGTAAAGTCGATTTTTTGTAAAAAAATATATAACACAAAAAACTTTGAACGAAATGTAAACAATTATATTATTTTGTAAACAATTTATTGCAATATTATTCTCAAAAGTTTCGCAATATCGTTAAATAATCTCAAAAATAAAATAATTAAATTCAATTTTGTAGGTAAATCTGTGGAAAATTAACAAATTCACTTTTTTTTAGACCAAAACTAACGGTACCTGACTTATAGCCATTAAGGAAAAGTTAACCTTTTTTCAAAAACGGCTCTAACGATTTTGATTAAAATTTGTGTATCTGCTTTTGTAAATAGGGTGATACTTCAAAAAAGAATGAAATGATTGCATAAATTCTACTAATAGTACCGCCCATAGAACCGTGTTTTTTTTTCAGTTTTGACTTTCACCTAAACGACCAATTTGGATGATGATTTCTTATACGGAAGCTTTTTAATAATTTTAAATTTATTCGATATAAAAATTTTCAAAAAAATTAGTTATAAGTTAAAAGTTTTTAAAAAATCCTTCACAGTTTTTACTTATGATATGGGTACCATATATCAAAAAAAAGTTGAGATAACAATCAAATACGACATTACGATGATAGAGAATGAGAAAAAAGTGGGTCCGACAATTCTTTCTGTCTGTCTGTCTGTCGGTCTGTCGGTCTGTCGGTCTGTCGGTCTGTCGGTCTGTCGGTCTGTCGGTCTGTCGGTCTGTCGGTCTGTCGGTCTGTCGGTCTGTCGGTCTCTCGGTTTGTCGGTCTGTCGGTCTGTCGGTCTGTCGGTCTGTCGGTCTGTCGGTCTGTCGGTCTGTCGGTCTGTCGGTCTGTCGGTCTGTCGGTCTGTCGGTCTGTCTGCCTGTCTGTCTATCTGTCTGTATGTATCAGAGACCACAGCCTAAACGGATGGGTCGATTTACTTCATCCTTGGTATGTGGCGTTTTTTGGAGAATTTTTTTGGACCCCAAATAACAGTACCTGTCATATACCGGTTTTAGAAAAACTCATTTTTCTCAAAAACGGTGCCTACGATTTTGATTGAAAAAAATCATGGTTATTTCTTTGGGAAAGGCTTAACTTAACTTTAAATAAGAACCATTTTTTTCAAAAACCGTTATTAACGGTACCTGCCATAGAACCGTTTTTTTTAATTCTGATTTTCTCCTTCATAACTAAACCAATTACAACCATTTTTTTACATGGATGCTTTCAAGTTGCCGAAATAATATTTAGTAAAAAAAATCGAAAATTATTTTTTTGGATTTTTTAAAAAAAATTGAAATTTTTTTAGTCATTTGAAAACAGAATTTTATGCTTTTTTAATTGTTTTTTTTTTTCTAAAACTGCATTTACAAATTTTTAATTAAAAGGGCTCAGCATAAATAGTAACTTAATCTTTAAGAGCAAGTACGTGCGACCCAGTCGTGCATTTTATTTTTTATAAATCAATATTTCGAAAGAGTGTATTTTTTTGAAATTTTAGCTTTAGAGGTGCATTAATATTTTCTTAAAAAATGGCATACCATTTTTTTTTTTTAAAAAGGTTTGAGAATTTTTATATAATATGTATAAATAATTAATTAATTTTTAAAAACAGCTCTAGCGATTTTCAAATTTTGTTTTTGTCTAAGAATGTATCTTTTTTAATCAAATTAAATTCCATACTTAGCTTGGAGCACAAAATAATTTAAGAAGTTGTTTATGTCATTTTAGTAGTAAATTTAAATCTTTTTTTTAATTTTTTTTATAGAATTATGTATTTATTTTTAAAAACTTGATATAAGAAGGTACGTCCACAGCAACTGTACTTGCGACCCAGTTGTTCATTTGATTTTTTTTTTGTGAGTTCAGTTACTAGCCGGAAAATGTATTTTGATCTTCTAACATAATATGTATATTATAAACTTCCTTTGTACCAAAAAAACTGCTTGAATTATAATTTTACATGTTATAATGATTGAACCTGTTTTATTATTAAAAGCTTCTTCACTTATGAAAATAAATATGTACATATGTAGGTAAGTAGATACTCGTAGGTCTGCATCTATGTTAGCTTTTTGGCTTCTAATGTTGATTAATTTCATCAAGGTAAAGGATTTCCGAACAAGTGAAACGTATAAAAACTTAGTTACAAATAGACATTTCTTCGTAAAATTTCTATGACTTTATTGATTTTTGATGGCTTTTGACATGCTCGTAGCTCGTAGGTACCTTACTTTGTGCTACATACAATTCACAATGCCAAGATCCAAGGAGAAAGCATTCGTGAAAATTTATTCATCGAATACGAAAAGCAAAGTACATTACTCGTTATACTCTTCACTTAACAAAGCATTAATGACATCCTCCTGCCCTTTTATTTGCCGAGTCATGTCTCTAAGTTTCCAGGTATAGTGCGAACGAAGTTCAATTTCTGGATGCGCGCTTTCTCTAATTAAAATGCAAGGACTTATCCACGTCAGGCAAAACCCGTCCGTCGTCGTCGTCGGCAATACCGTCTTCGTTGTAACCCTCTCTCTTCTCTTGGATTTCCATAAGCATTCTGCATCCGTGTTTATTTACGTGCGACCAAAATGTAAATAGAAAACCTTAAAATAACAACATAAAAAGAAGGAAGAAACGAAAATCCAACAATAATAATCTAAGTTCTCAACAGTGAGTTCTTTTAAGCAAGCCCTGGCAGCGATATACCGTAGCACAGAATTTCAAACATCCTTTTGCAATGCACTACTCAACATTGACGGATAGAAAAAAGCATATATCCTATATATTTTTTTTTTTTTTAGACTTCAAGAAGAAACAGAAAAAACTAATTTTTCAAGCAAATATGACTTATGAAAATGGCGGATTTATCAAAATACATACATACATTCCGGAACAAGACGTAAAGTTCAAAACATTAGATTTGTACTACACCCATAAAATATTAGATGCACCAAGCCCAAAAGAGGATTGCCAGGTTTTAATATTATAATGAAAGTTTTATTTTATTTTCTTGGTTAGGTACTTGTTAGGAAATGGAAGAGAAATTGATGGCATATGCACTGATGATTTTTCGAAAACTTTCAACTTAGAGACAATAGTATTATCAAACTAAAAGGTTTTCCTCCTTTTTATATTATGGATAAATGTAGTTATACCTTAAAATATATGCTATCAGGTAAAATTCAGAAATTGATCCGATTGTTGCTCGTTGAGGTGTACCTCAAGGAAGCCATCTGGGTCCACTTCTTTTAATTCTTGCTATAAATGTTGTAACATTATTTATACGTCCAATTGAGATTCTAACATTTGCTAATGATATTTGGATTTTCTAGACTATGCAATCTAGAAAGGATCACTTTTTTTTACATGCCATTATTTAAAAATTGCGTTTTCAGTGTGGAAAAAAGGATATTTCTCTTAACCCAGTCAAATGCCAGACAATTGCTTTCTTATAAAAACGAGTCACGAATTTTTTTGATTATTGAATTTTGCAGCAGATACTAAGTTGGGTTTTCGGTTTTAGGGACTTACTTTGGAGTCCGTTTTAGCTCTAGCACATCAATTAAATTACAAGTAAAGCGAAATCAATGATTGGCTTCTTATAACTTTGGGCAAAGGAATTCAACGATTCGTGTTTGTAAAATTAAAAAGAGGAAAGGGGGTTTATAGTGCTGTTTTTTTTTTGTTTCGCAATTATTATCATTTACCTGCATGAAAAAATGTTGTATGCAAAGTTTTATCAACTAAATCTCTTTTTTTCAGATTTAACTAGAAACTCCGAAATAGAGGCTACCAGGTAGACGCTACCTTAAAGGTTACTCAAAATATGTGAATTTTTCTTTTAGTGTATTTGTTTTTTACTTACTTTACGTTTTGGAATACAACAACTATACAAATGGATGAATTCCATCAGTTTTCTTGTGCAGCAGTTTTCTACACTATTGGTACCAAAACATAAAATTTGTAAAAAATTTCAATAACTCTTGGACTTTTTTTTTATTAAAAAATATTAAATTTGTTTTTTGTTCAAAAATTTGTAATAAATTTAAAAAATATTCATGCCTTTGATGGAATTCGCAATATTCTACTCTCGTTTGATTTGCATTCGCAAAAAAAAGAATTATAGAATTCATCGGATAAACTATACTATCGCTATGCGGAACTACCTTGCCATTTTCGTTTAAGGCACATCCGCAGAGTAACATTTACCCAATTTTAATTTCCCTATACACTATTAGTGTTTATTTCGTTCATCGGGAATAAACTAAATGTCATCTAGTTGTTTTTTTAATCACCTGTTTACGGAGCGATAAAAAAACTCTGAAAATTTCGGATTTTATTTATCTGGATTTAATAATTCGACATCGATTTACAAGTCAATTTGATAATTCATAGCTTGAGTGCTCCGAAATCAAATACATTTTGAACTTCGATCCAAATGTCACCCATTGCTCTAAAATTACATGTATCCGTAACAGAAAAAAACTTTTGAATTTTTTGTTGTTTTTAATCCTTCGAAATCGTGGCCATCCTCCAGAGACATTGGACAGTTTACGGCTTAACAGATCGGGAATGCACTATATTTTTAAAATTACATTTTAATCAAACTGCATTAAAAGAGCAAGACGTAGACGATAACAGTAGCCATTTTGAAATATGAATAAAATGTCTTGTGTATGGTTTCAGGGTTGTGGTAACGCTTTAAAATTTAAATAACAAATGATATAAGTTTGCACTATTTTGAAGGTGCTTTTGGTTCGTTTCTTGAACTGACTTTCAAAAATCCTTTCTTAAATTATTTAGTTTACCATTCCGACTGTCATTGTCAAACATACATACAAGCTTACCATATTCACCATGTTGACTTTACATTTAAAAAAAAAAAACTGTTTTGTTTTGGCCCATGGTATACTTTAACTGTTACAAAAGATTTTTGACAGATCCTTATCTAAAATAATTTGTTGTTGTCAATTTAAATTTCCCTTGACAGCATTTTTTAGAACCACTCATAAAAGGGTGTTTTAAAATGTGTGCGATTTTAAAACATAATTTAAGGACGTCACAAGAAAACACTTATAAAATTCTTCATTTTTGTTTAAAGTTGACACATAAAAGTTTTTTACAGTTGGCAGATCTGAAACCAATACATTTGAATGGGAAAAAATGAATTTCAAGACAATATTCTGAAACACCCTGTTAACCAATTTTCTTAAAACTTATCAAATTCATAGCCGTATGTATTATTAAAATGTCTCAACTTGTTCAAAAGTTATGAATTTTGCAATGAAAAATGAAAATCTGGACCACTGTGAGCCACTGGAACCATAAACATTATCAAATCAACTATATCCAAGGTTTATTATTTGTGCCAATGCCCAAAACGCACATTGTGTGTCGCACAAGCTCCAACCTAGAAGACCAATTCTGAAATATAGCTGGGGATGCGTTTAGCTGATTACCATAACCTCCCTTATGGCAATTTAAATTCCATTTTCTTGTGATTCTGTTTTTTTTTCACAACTTACTGCCACCACCGGTAACAAAAGTTATCATCTACTACTTTTCATAGAATTCTCTTTAAAGAAAAAAACTGTTAAGTTATTTTTGGTTCCAATTTATTTGAAGGTACCATCTTTCGAAAACCTTATCTTTTGTAGTTTCCCTGAGTTTTATAGAATTTTTACTAACAAACTGTTACAATTTTCGTAGAATGGCAGCCATGACAAAAACAAAAAATGCACAAAACAACGAAAAGTAGAGCTTGAAAAGTTTTTCGTTTTTTTGTTTGTTTTGTTTTCACGGCTGGTTAAGTTTCTCTGCATTCGCCTCAAATAATAATCGTCGAGGATGTCGACCCATGCCTAAACCTATATGTAGTTGCACTTCACCATCTCTACAGACTTCATAAGAATTATGAAATTAACTTTCACCAAGAGTTTTTGTCAGCATTGTTGCGGAATGCAAAGCCTCTGCCTGGTATATTAATATTTCAAGTGGTGCTAGAGCAGCACTCGAAATTTTCCAAAGTATATCGTGTATATATACTATCATCGTTTACCTATGTACACAGGTTCCATAATACCTTTCTAGTTAATAAATCACTAACAAACAAGTTTGCAGCAAAAATAATTCTCTTTGCTTTGCATCTAATCACGTACATACTCCAATGCGAAGTGGCATCAAGAGTTGCAGCAGTAGGTTGCATCTTCAGAATCTTCACCCAACTAATAGTTTTGACGAAGAAGATAGCCAAACTATAATAGTTCGGGCGTGAGTTTTGCATTATAATCTCTAAGAGAATTTAAGTTTTTATTTGAAAAATGGTTGTCCGCTTTTGTCGAGACTAAGGTAACTTTAACTTCGTTATAGTCTATGTTGCTCCCAGAGAAATGACAGTTGAATTCCGGCTTATGGGTCCGGTCCTGGCCTCCTTCAACAAGTCTCTCCACCTATCCCGGTCTCGAGCCGACGCCATCCAGTTGCGCACCCCAAGGCTTCGGGCGTCCTAGTCTACGCCATCTCTCCAGCGCAAGCATGGTCTACCACGCTGCCGTCTACATAGAATGTACCACAAAAGACTTTCCGAGCAGGTTCCTCTTCGCTCGTACGAGCTAGGTGCCCTCCCCACCGGAGTCTACCGAGCTTAATTTTTGTCACTATGTCTGCTTCAATGTAGATTGCGTACAACTCATGATTGTACCGTCTCCGGAATCGTCTTTCCTCACATATGGGGCCAACAATTCTCCGTAAGACTTTTCTCTCGAACGCGGCTAAGAGGTCACAGTGCCTTTTGCTAAGCACCCAAGTCTCGGATCCATACATGAGTACTGGCAGGACCATGGTCCTATACAGCAGCAGTTTTGAAGTTATGTTAGGATTTCTGGATTTGAATAGCTTTGACAGACTGTAGTAGGCTCTGTTGGATTTGAGAAGCCGCCCTCGTATTTCTTCTTCTATGTTGTTCTCGGCTGCTACTGTTGACCCAAGGTATTTAAAGGATTGCACCACTTCAAATTCGTGCTCCGCTACCTTGATTGTTTGACCAACTGTTCTTCTCGCATTCGACGCCACCATGTACTTTGTTTTACCTTCACTAATGTGCAGCCCCAGATTTTGTGCCTCCTGCTCGATCTGGATGAAGGAATCGTGTACAGTTTGTTCGGTTCTTCCGATGATGTCGATGTCATCTGCGTAGGCCAGTATCTGGCTGGATCTGTTGACGATGGTCCCTCTTGTTGCAGTGCCAGAGTCACGGATTGCTTTCTCCAACGCCAGGTTGAAGAGGAGGCAGGCCAAACCATCCCCTTGTCGGAGTCCATTAAAGATGTTGATTGGTCTGGATAGCAATCCAGCTATTTTAACTTGGCTTGTTACGTTGGTCAACCTACATAGTCGTGTCAATTTATTTGGGATGCCGAATTCTCTCATGGCTTTGTAAAGTTCTACCCTGGCTATGCTATCATAGGCGGCTTTAAAGTCTATAAACAGATAGTATGTTGGGATTTTAAAATCTAGACATTTTTCCATCGCCTGCCTAAGGGTAAAAATCTGATCAGTAGTTGATTTGCCTGGAATGAAACCACACTGATATTGTCCGATGATGGTTTTAGAGTATGGGGTTATCCGGTCTTGTAGGATAGAGGAGAGTATCTTATAGGCGGTACTCAACAACGTGATACCTCTATAACTGCTGCACGTTGTGACATCTCCCTTCTTATGTATGGGGCATATAATACCTTTTCGCCAGTCTTCTGGCATTTCTTCATACTCCCATACGTGCAATATGATATCATGAATTGCTTGACGTAATGCTGGCCCGCCGTGGTGGAATAATTCGGCTGTTATGCCATCGGCTCCCGGGGCTTTGTTTTTCTTGAGCCGTCCTATAGCCTCCTTAACGTCTTCTATGCTTGGTGGCGGTAGCATAGGGTGTTCATCTTGAAATAGTTGAGCCTCCACTTCTGCTGTGAATGATTTCACATAATGTGTTACCTTTATTCGTGATTCTGCTCACAAATTTTGACCCCTCGGCGGCGGCGATGGCGCTAGTAATAATAAAACATAAAAAAACACAGCTATTTCTATAAATTATCGCTGATAAAAGTACACTTCAAAATTGCAACGCAACCTCTCAAACTATGTATGAACCTAACGACAACTCGGTTTTAGCTTGAATATACAATTTGAATTTTCAATGTGATTAGGTGAGTTTTAGTTGATGATTTTGGTCATTGCATAGAACTTCGGGTCTTAGAAGGGTTGTTTGTGTTTCCATGAAAAAAAAATCCTCTTCTCCCCCTTCGTGCTGCACTTGTAATTTTGTATTCCCAAAGGACTTTCGGTACACCATGATAAAAAAAAATCTTTGTTTATTTTTATTTTCGATATTTTTGGGTCAACGAAAAGTTTTGCAACCAGTCTGCAATGACGCCAAAGATACACAAAAGTCAACAAGTCTTAGAATTTACAACTGTTTTTTTATTTGTGTATAATATATACGCCATGTTTTTTTTTTTCAAAGGTATCTAGATCTACTTACAGAAATTGTTTGTTTAACGGAACATTTCGGAAGATGGAATCTCCTGTTTTTTTTTTTTTTTTTTTTTTTTTGTTTGTTTATTTAACTTTTCGAACCGATAGCGATAGAATACATGATAAGTTTACTTTTGTTTTTGAATGTTTTGCAAGACGCCTTTGAGAATTTTAAAAGTATGACTTGCTGCAGTGATACGAGCCATGAAATCAAGGGACTATTTTATCATGCTTTTTCAAAAGTTTGTATTCGTATGTAGGTATATGTATGTCCTTTTTTTTATGAATCAGCCAAGAGAAAGCACTGTTTGTCAATTTAGTGCTTGTGCAAGTACATGAAAGAAGTATTCTAATTTGCTTACTGTACCTATTTTTTCTTCAAATGAAAAAAGTACTTTATTTAAATTTAAAACAAAAAATATTTTGTAAATATTTTAAATAATTTAAGGATCTTGCGAGCATAGTTACATAATAGGTATGCATAATTTCACGTAAGCTGATCACTTTTTCGACAAAAATTAAAGTGGCCTTTAAAGAAATCAAACGATGATACTTACATCCAGGCCCGTAGCCAGGATTTCATTGGGGGAGGGAGGGGGGGTTGCTGTGGGATGCTTTCTTCAATTTTTTTCGAGTTATTCATTTAACAAAAAATTCAAAACCATACCTGAAAAAATTAATGTTTATACCCTTTATCGATTCTATAGATGAAGACCATGCAAAATTCTAGTCAAATGAAGCTTTTTTGACAGTTTTAAAGTTTTGAACACAACATTTTCAGAAATCCATAAAAAGTAAAAGAAAAACGATTTTTTCAGGCTTTAAGTAATTTTGAACTAAAACCCTTGTTTAAAAATAGAGGATGTTTAAGTCAAATACATTTTTTACATATTGAGCCAGGAAATGTCTTCGTGAATTGAGTATAGTTTACAAAATATTACTTTTCAAAAATTGCAAATTTCGTCGGAATCAAATATTTTTTTTAAGTCGTTCGGGCATTTGCCCTTTAATTTGTTTGCCTCGAAGGTGAGCCCGCCCGCCGTGGCACTATTTGCCATTTACATACAACTAAAGGTGTAAAACAGTCCACGAAATAATTCGATGCAAAAATTAATTTTAAAGCTAAAATTATTTTTTTCCATATTTTTCTTACAGAAAATTCAACACTACGTTTCTGGCTCTAAGATAACACTGGTCTGCAAAAATTAAGTTTTTGTGTCCTTCACATATTTTTTTTTAAATTATGTAAGATTGGAATTTTATGGATCTAAATCTGGTTTCAGAAAAAATCTATCTCGTAATTTTTTTTTTTTTTATATTGATTTTAATTTTTGATTTTCCATTGTATTTATTTACATTTTAAACCGTAATTTAAAAAAAAAACACCATAAATTTCAAAATTTCGTAGTTTTTGGGATGTACACTGCATCCTATTTCTAAACTCTTGATACTGGCCAAATTAATTATGGTGTAAAGAAGGCAGTAATTAGAGAATTCCCAATAAAAAAGTATATTTTGTGCATTTCAAAAGGACTGATTTTTATGGATTTTTCAACATTTTTTTTGAGGAATCCAGAAGTCATACAAAAAATTGGCCAAGACATAAATTTGGTAATTTTGTCTTAATTTGTTCTACATTAACGGTTTTCGCAAAATTTATATATCTTATATGTTTTCCGTGATAAATTTTGTTGGGTAACTTCAGATTCATACTCAACATCCCAAAAAGAAATAAAGTTGGCTTTAAAAAGTATTACTTCAGAGAGTATTTTTGACAAATCCTAAATTTCAATTTGCAATATCTTTGCACCGAAATCGAATTTTTGAATGATTTCATTCCCATCCCATTAATAGTTTTGTAATAAAGTATTTACCAGCAAAGAAATTCGACGTTAAATGTAAAAAAAAAATAGTTTTTAACATCTTCATATTATTTTCAGATTTGTGTTCAGCGGTACAAAATCCTTTAGAAAAGTATACTTTGGTTTGAAGGCAAATTTCATTGCAGACCAGTGTAATCTATAGAATACTTTTCTATGTGTTACCGTTGTCTTTGAATTGTTATTTTTTGTGTGAAATCATTTTTTTTTTAAATTCCTCCCCTGCCTGAATGTTTATGAAAGTTTCATTAATTTTTTTGTCAATTTAATGTTAATTTCTACTACTTGCTGTTACATACATTTTTCTTACTGCTAAATTTTGAAATGCTATATCTTGGAAACTGTTGGCCCTTCAAAAATGAAACTGAAGTCAAATTAACAAAGTGCAAAAACATACAATAATTAATAGTCAAAAACTAGTCCTTCATTGCTAAAAATGTCAATTGCTAAAAAAGTGCACAAATTTCTTTTATTGGATTTTTAAAAATTTTGCGTTCGGCGCTAGAGCTAAAGAATAAGTAGGTATACTCGAAAACACACTAAAATAGGCTTAAGCAGATGATGTTTCTAGATTTTCGGTGTGTTTTTTTGTACGCCCGGGCTAAGTTGGACGAAAAAAACGCCTCGGGGCTTAACGAAAACGCTTGGCAGCCTTGCGAATGAAATGAAAAAAAATTTAAAAAAATGTTTCCAATATACAAAATGAAATAAACAAAACATAAATAACAAAAATATTTTTCATGCTTCAGCCCCGCAAGCCCCCCCCCCCCACCTGGCTACGTGCCTCGTCAGTAGAGTGCATAGAAGCGGTATTAAAAAGAGTTTATGGGTAGAAATAAAAGCTCGACTTTTGCCACCAATTTTCCAGTCGAATTATTCTACTATTTTTAATAAATATTAAAAACTTCAAAGAAATTAAATTTTGTTTAAGCTGTAATGTAAAAAAAATGATAAATCTTTCAATTTAAGCTAAGTGATCTCACATTTGTGCCCAAACTAAGTTAAAACAAAATTTGAGTCAATGTTTACTCATATTCCGACCGAAATTAATTAATTATTGCGTAATAGTACTTAATTTTTTGAAGGTTGAATCAATTTCATCATTATTTTTTCAATTTTTCTATATTCTACACATAGTTCTTAATAAAAATGTCACACCCGTAACAAAAATAATATTTCACACCCGTTACATTCTTGAACTGTTGTAAAATCAAATCTATACATCAATTTTATTCAAACAAAAGGCTTACTGCAATCGTAATAAAATTTTCTTTCATATTAAATACGAAGTCCATTACTTATCTTTCAAAAATTTACAATTTGGCTTCTATAAGTATCCGAATGAGTTTTAGCCGAATTTCTAACGTCACACCCGTTACACCTAATATTAAGAAATCGGGACGTTAAGCTTTTAAATATTTAATTAAGAGAATAGTAAACAAAATATGAACAAGAAATTTTATAATTCTGTCACACCCGTTGCAATGGAAATACCCATATATTATTATTATAAGTTTTGTATTCAAAGGAATTGAACTATAAAAATCAATCAAAATACATATCTATTCCAAATTCTAATATCGTCAGACGAAAATATTTATAGATATGAAGCTACACACATTGTATAATGTACATACACTAACAGCTATCATGACAAAATACTGTTAAAGTATATTTTTATGACAACAGGAGTAGTAAAAGTGCATTTATTTCATTTTCACCACGCCCGCCGCCATGCTATTGTTATTTTGAATTTCCAGAATTTAGATTAGGTAGTTGCAGTTTTTTTTTCAAGTGACAAAATACTGAATTCACAATAAAAACATAAACAATTTTAAAGGACTCAATATTTAAGCTTATAAATTCACACTAAAAAAAAAATTACATTCAGCAAATCAGGTAATAGTTTTCGATGAGCAGTGAGTTGGAGACAAAAGATTGTAGGTATTTACTTAAAAAAATGTTTTGGATTATGACGAGTTTGACACCTGGTTGACTAAATTTGAATCTATTCAATTAAAATAAAACAAAAACCTAACAAAAACAACAATTTTATTGTATTGTAAATTGGAAGTTGGCTATATAAAATGTAGATACCTAAGAGTGGATAGAAATACAAATAGCATGTGTCCTTGTTTTTGAAGTTGAAATTGTTTAGTTTTGGATTAATTGAAGAATTGAGAACACGTTCACACTGGGCTGTAAGGAGCTAACATTTTTACTTGCGACTTACTTAGGGAAAGTTAGGGATTCGAAAAAAAATCGAACTCGAGATAACCATATCAGACATGACATTACTATGATAGAGAATTTAAAAATAGGCCTCGCAATTCTTTCTGTGTGGTCTATGGTATGGTAATGCCCTACATCCCTGAAGCGATTTTTTTTTCATTTTTGAGTTTTTCTTAAACGACGCAACCGATTTTAATAAATTTGTGAATTTTTTTTTTTTTAATTTTGCTTTTAGATGTGCATTAAAACTTTCTTGTAAACGGCATACCAATTTTTTTCAAACAAGGTTTGATAAAAATTATTTAAAATTTTTATTTTGTTTTTTAAAACGGCTCCAACGATTTTTTTTCTAAAAATGTATCTTTCAATCAAATCATACTTAGTTTGTAGCTCAAAACAATTCAAGATGAAGCGTATGTCATTTCAGAAATGGATTTTATTTTTTCTTAAATTATTTTCAAAGATCTTTCGTATAAAATTAGTATTTATTTTTAAAAACTCTCAGAACTTTGAACTTACACAGCAACTTTGAATCTAAGAGCAAGTAGGTACGTGCTACCCAGTCGTGCGTTTTATTTAAAACTGTTATCAGTTAAAAATTATGCTTCACAACTTTTATATTTCTCATCATTATAGAGCAAAATTGAAAAGCGATCAGGAAAACGCATCAGGGAAAGTTGAAACTGTTTGAAATTGAACATTTTTTCCTGATATTCGTTTATAGCGATCGGGAAAATTATGGTGGGGGAAAAGAGCCAGCCTTTTCTTTTTCCTGATTGAAATGGACACGAAAAAGTTTTTCCAATGCAATTCTGTTAGTGGAACAAGGGAAATTGAAATCAAATCATTGGAACGATTTGTTCCATTTTGTTTGAAATCTCAGTCAGCTGGCACGATAAATAATATCTTAAAAATGGCGTTTACATTTTTACTTGCTCTATAGAGCAAGTATTGGTTTCGTGTAAGAAAATTGAGGTTTTAATCAAAACCAACATTATGATGATGGAGAAGTCCAAAAAAGTGTTTTTCGTCATGCCGTCCGTCGGTCTGTGCATCTGTTCGTCTGTTCGTCGGTTCGTCCATCTGTACAGGGAGCCACAGCCTAAACGGGTTGACGGATTTGCATGAAATTTGGTACAGATTACTTTTTTGTAATTTCCAAGGTTGGCTTTTTACTTGCGATATGGGTACCATATATCAAGTTATGCATTCGAAAAAAAAAAGGTTGAGATAACAATCAAACATGACATTACGATGATAGAAAATGAGAAAAAAGTGGGTCCGACAATTCTGTCTCTGTCTGTCTGTCTGCCTGTCTGTCTGTCAGTCTGTCTGTATGTATCAGAGACCACAGCCTAAACGGATTGATCGATTTACTTCAAACTTGGTATGTGGCGTTTTTTGGAGAATATCCCCAGACGTTTTTTTGAATTTTTTTTTTTGGACCCCAAATAACGGTACCTGTCATATACCGGTTTTAGAAAAACTCATTTTTCTCAAAAGCGATGCCTACGATTTTGATTAAAAAAATCATGGTCAGTTTTTTAGATAAGGTCTATCTTTAAATGGATACCATTTTTTAAAAAAAAACCGTACCTGCCATAGAAGCGTTTTTATAAAGTCTGATTTTCCCCTTCCTGACTCAATCAATTTCAACCATTTTTTTTATATGAATGCTTTTAAGTTGCTGTAATAATATTTAGTAAAAAAAATTTCGAAAATTATTTTCTTGGATTTTTAAAAAAAATTTCAATTTTTTTTTTTTTTAAAAACTACTCAATATTTTTTTTCAAAATTTTGTTCTTAGATGTTGATAAATAATATCTTAAAAATGACGTACCAATTTTTTTATCAAGGTCCTTGCAAAATTTTATATAGAAAAAATAGTTTTTAAAAAAAATGGCTCTAACGATTTTCAAATTTTTTTTTCTAAAAATGTATCACTGTAGAAGAAATCAGATTGCATACTTCGTTTTGAGTTAACATTCATTAAAGAAGCTGTTTTAGTCTTTTGAAAATCGAATTTTATGCTTTTTTCATTTTTTTTCTAAAACTGCATTTACAAATTTGTAATTAAAAATGCTTAGCATATATAGTAACTTTATCTATTAGAGCAAGTACGTGCTCCCATATAACGATTTCGAATTATTGGATTTTTCTCGAAAACGGCTATAACGATTTTGATAAAACTTGATGTGTGATATGTTATAAGTGATTGTTACAATACTGCGTTTTTAGTTTTTCTCAAAAAATACGAATAACGGAAATATGATGAACACGATTTTCGGGAAGTTTTACATTTTTTTTAGTTACTTCATTACTGGCTCAACTAATTTCGTTCAAAACATGTCACCAGGTCGTTTTCATCATTAAAAAAAAAAAAAATGAAAAAGAAATTAAACAAAAACAATGATTTTTGTTGGAAATTTAGTTTTCAATACACAAATACATTTATGATAATTTTGAGCTACAAGAGCAAGTTCGTGCGATTGAAAGTCCTTGCAAGATTTCATATAGAAAAACTAGTTTTTTTTTATCGACTCTAACGATTTTCATTTTATTTTTTTCTAAAACTGCATTTATGCAAGTACGTGCGTCCAGTCGTGCATTTTATGTCTATGTCACACACTAAATTAAAAAAAAATCCCTTTTCATGTTGTCTGATGGGTAAATATGATATCACACATTATATAGTAGGTATCCACGATTTTTTTTAATAGGTATTCATTGAGGTCATAGGTTCAAATCCTTGTTTTCCAACCAAAGGATATCGCAATCCTTTAAAGTAAGTTAATCATTTAAACATTTACATATTTATGTTGAGATATCGCAATTTGATTTATTTCCTTTTACTTCTTTTTGTATATTTCTTAATCCTCTTTCGTGATATTTCTGACTGTGCTACAAGTAGCGCTTTTTGACAACACCTTTGAGTTATTCAAAACCTGACCCTAATCATGTTCCTCTCCACGGAATTAAGCGAATATTTAAATTATTAAGAAGGGATAATTGCCCTTTGAATATTGAAATCACTGATAATGTTAAATTTATTCCGTATAACTACATACAGAAACAGATATAGAATTACATATAGAATACTTATATTTTCTTCATTCACTTTCATGCCATCACCAGCACCTCAGCAAGTTAAAGACCTAACAACGATGATAAATTTCATCCATGAAACAATCTCCATCACAAAGTCTCTTGTTAGTTTATTATAATATATTTTCTTCTTTTTTTTTTTGTTGTAGGTACATATTCCCCCAAAAACCAAACACACAAAATTTAACATGAAGGAATTTCATGGAGGTGTAGGTACCAACCTATAAAATAGCTATTCCTGAAGGGTGGCTTATTTAAATATTTAATGGCTTCTTGAATAATTCTCACCTTTTTTTTTTTTATTTTTGTTGTTGGTTTTGTTGTTATATTGTTGTGGGTGCGCGTCTTTTTTGCCGCAACGCGTTTCTATGTCGTGTTCTGCACAAAAAGAATAGGTACACGCGGATGCTCCTTTCTTCGTGCGAAACTAAATTAATATTCACGTTGCGTGTTTATTGTCTGAAGCTTGAGGCAAAGATGGCAGATTTTTCTGCATTTTTTTTTTTTTTATTTTGTGCTACAAGGACGATAGAGGTCAACCTTAATCAACTATAAAAAAGAAAGCGGAAAGCTTGCTTATAGGTATAATATAGGAAGTAGAAAATAAGTTTTTTGATTTGTTTTTTTTTTTTTTTATTATTATTATTTTTTTTATTCAACTACCTACATGTTAAATTTAGGTTTATGTAGTGTGCTTAAAGTTTTTTTAGGAACCATATTTACCACGTTTTATATTTTCATCGCATGAAAAGGAACGTTTAAATTACTTTCAGCTGCTAAATCATTCATAAGCACACTAATCTCTGTATAACACACTCCGCATCCGGTGTTTTCTTAAATTTTTATGCCTACAAGTTTTTTTTTTTTTATTTACCTAAAAATTTATTGTTGGAATATTTCTTCAAGGGTCAATATAATGAAAAAAATATTTAAAATCCAGTACCAAAAGAAACAATTAAAGTTTTGTAGATTAACTTTAGATAGAACGAGCGATTCGTAAGGATCCACATGAAGGCTTTATTCGCCAAAATAAGCTTTTGGTGTTTGTACAAGAGTTCTTAAAAATTAAAAAAAAACACAACTGATGTTCTCTACGTATGCTATTCGAATTGTCTTTAGCGATTCCAAACCAAGTTTGGAATAAAGTTGTTTTATTTAAGGCCTGAATTTTGTTCCTTATTTTCACTATTTTTTCACTTTCACAGAACATTCTCAGTTTTGAAATGCATATTAATTAAATGCACGACTACTTCGCACAGACTTGCTTGTGTAGCTTAAACTAATAATACATTCGTTTGTCATTGAACAATTCAGTTTTTGGTATTTTTCATTTTGGAAAAAAAATTATCAACAAAATAATTTTCTATGTAAACAATACTTTTAAAATCATGAAAAGAACCTGTTGCCAAATCTTAAAGGAAATCGGTTGAGCCAGTAATGATACATACGGAAATAACTAAAAATTATGGAAAATTTCCCGAAAAGCGTTTGCATCATATTTCCATTAGTGGATTTTTTTGAGAAAAACGAAAAAGGCAGAATTGGTAGATACAATAACTTACCTATTACATGACATACACCAAGTTTAATCAATATCGTTAGAGCTGTTTTCGAGAAAAAATCCAATAGTTATTTGAGTTATTCGTCATAATCGAGATATTCAAAAACAAAATAAAAAAAAACAAAACAAAACAAACTTGGAAATTACAAAAATAATCTGTACCAAATTTCAAGCAAATGCGCCAACCCGTTTAGGCTGACGGATTGAAGCACAGACGAACAGACAAAAGACCTACCAGACCGACACGCGACGGACGGCATGATGAAAACAACTTTTTGGACTTCTCCGTCATCGTAATGTTGGTTTTGAGTAAAACCTCGAATATTTTTGACACGAAATTGAGCAAGTGAATCGATGATTTTTAAAACAACATAAGTAAAATTTTAATTTTTTTTCGAAAACCCTCATTTTAAGGGAAATATAAATATACAAATAAATAAAATGCACGACTGGATCGCATGTAAATACTTGTTCTAATAGCCTTTTCACACCAACCAGATTTCACAACAAGATTACGAAATCGCGATGAACCGTTCCCATCGCCCATAATCTAGATTTCGTTTGACATTTCCCTTTGTTTCGCTGCTAAAAGATTCTATAACTGATATACAAAAGAGAACAATGTGTTATAAATGTGTCTCGGCGAACAAAATGAAGTAGATTTTGTAGGAGATTACAAACAAGATTTTGAAATTTGAGAATATACGGGAAATTTAGTAGATTTCGTTAAGATTTTAAACTTTTTGCACAAAATATAGATTATAATTCGGTGTGAAAGCCATATTAGGTTCAAAGTTGCTGTGAACGTTAAAGCTTCTTATATCAATTTTTTAATTAAAGATAAAATTTTAGAAAAATAATTTGTATTCAAATTCTCAAACCTTTTTTAATAAATAGATGGTATGCCATTTTCAAGATAGGTAATATTAATGCAAACCAAGAACCAAAATTTCAAAAAATACTGTTCCCGTTTTCAAAAAAATTATTTTTTTTTTGAAAATTTTGATATTAAATATGGAATTATAAGGTTATTAAAGCGTGTGATGTTTTGTGTAAACACCAACCAAAATGTGTGTAAAAAATTGTGAAATAAATATGCACAAAACCATAATTAACAACAAATTGAATGATAGAAAATTACATTATAAACAAGATTTGTATATGATTTGACGTCATCCGAAATTTAAACACCGTTCTGTTACATTTTCAGTCAATAAAAATATAAAATGCAAAATCAAAATCAAAAGTGAAAAAAAAAAACAATTTTTAAAATATTTTTTTATTGTTTTAATTATACAGTGACTCACATTGAAAATGGCCCACCCTTGGGCTAACATATTTTCTCACAAAATTGGTATTTTTCCAATAGTTTATTATGTAACGATTTTATTACAACAAGAAACTTAGTGATTGTATTACAAAAACAATTAAATAGCAGCAAGTTGTAAAAGGGGGAAAAAGAATTTAACCTCACAATGAAAATGGACCACCTTATAAAACCTTCTCAAACAACTGTAGTTTTAAATTTTTGAAGTTTTTTTTTTTGTGTGTATCTTTGATTTTACCGTTGCACAATCGATTTCCATTTATTTTTGTATTACTACGTGAGTTTAAAAGTAAATTTTTGCAAAATGGGTCCGGCAAACTTCAATAAATGTCCGAAAATTAGTAATTAATCATTTCAAAAGTGGAAAAAGCCAACGGAAAATAGCTGAAATACTTCAAAGACCACGTTCAACTGTAAGAAATATAATCAAAAGGTTCCAGAAAGAGAAACGAATACTGAACAAGGAGAAATAAGCCCCAAGAAGCTGTTTTCTGACCGTGATGAACGTTGGATAACCAATAAAATCAAAGTTAACCCCAAGTTGAGTGCAACCAAACCAGAGACAATTTGGAGAGTTATTCGCAGAGCTGGATTTAATGGTAGAATTGCCAGGAAAAAACCAGTCATCAGTAAGAAGAATAAGAAGGTTCGTTTGGAGTTTGCACATAAATATGCTATGAAGGATTTTTCGTTCTGGAAAAATGTTATATTTACAGATGAAAGTAAGTATAACATTTTTGGATCAGATGGTAGGGTCAACGTATGGAGAAAGCATTTGCGTCCTACTGTCAAACATGGCGGTGGCCATGTGATGGTTTGGGGTGCGTGCTCTGCTGGTGGGGTGGGAAAACTGCACTTTATTGATGGAATCATGGACAGATATCAATATCTTGAAATCTTGAAAAAAAATTTGTTAAGTAGTGCCCAAAAACTTGGCATAGAAAACAGTTATCATTTCTATCAGGACAACGATCCAACGCATTCAGCCAAAATTGTGAAGGAATGGTTAGGAAATAATTGTCCAAGGGTGATCAAAACCCCACCCCAATCACCGAATTTAAATATTATTGAGAATTTGTGGCATATATATATATGTGATATTTCTAATCAAAATGATTTAAAAAGGGTTTTGCTCCTAGAATGGAACAACATAAGTCCTGAATTTACGAAAAAATTGGTGGAATCTATCCCAAACCGACTTAAATCGGTCATACGGCAAAAAGGGTTTCCTACAAAGTATTGAGGTTCACCGAAAATCATTTATTCATCAGCTGGTCCATTTTCATTGTGACCTTTAATTGTTGATTTTTTTTTTAATTTTCTTATTTTTTTTTTTTATTTTAATGAATAGATTATGAGTTTGTTGATATTTTTTAAACAAAAATAAAATTCCTTATTAGATATAACCATTTTTCTTTTGGTTTAATTTTATTTCACAGTCTTTTTCCATGGTTAAAGAATTTTACTAGGTGAGCCTTTTTCACTGTGAGCCACTGTACATATTTAATTTTAATTTTTTTGTTGAAAATTTAATAAAATTGTTTGAGGTTATATGAAATATTTGTGCAAAAGTTTTAATCAAAATCACTTAAAACGTTTACGAGATATTCATACAAAAACAAAGAAAAAAAGAATAATTTTTGAGAAAATCCTTCCACGCGTTTTTGAATTATTATAATTTTTTTTTTTTTAGTTCAAACAAAACTAGATTTTGTTAATATGTGTTATCTTCCGATTCATTGATATTGCCGTTAGTTTCTAAAATTTAAGCTACAGGTTGCAAAAAATGTAAAATTTTACTTGCACATAATCAAGTGACCCAGACTGTATAGATTCTAGCAGAACCAAAACTTAAGACATAGGTTCCTTCATATAGATAATTTCAAACTCGTTTAGTAAAATTATTATAAAACTCTATCCTAGCATGTTTCATTTTCATGCTGCAATTTATAATCTTCGTCTTTGCTCCCTTAAACTTTAATACCTACACCGACTTTCACAATATCCAACATAAGTGTCAGCTGGTATTACGTACCACATTTATGGCAGCTCATACATGCACAAAATTTACGTTGTCATTCCAAGTTTATGTAAACTATACGTGTAACGTACTTAAATACTATATAATATAAACTAAACATGAACCCTCATACGAAAGCCCACAAAAAAAATTCCATAAGCTTCTCCTTCATCTTTGTTGTCTAATTCAGCAGTAGAAGTTCAAAAATGTATCTAATCTTCAATGGAAAAGTGTTTAAAACGTTCACCCTTCAGTCCCGACTCCTTCAACAAACGCCACACTACCACCTTTCAATATGCTTAACTAAACTTCATTTATATGTATAAATGCATAATCCTTGCTCTTTCCTCTCTATAAAGTGTTTATAACCTACTCGTAGATATTGTATGTGGAGTATATGAAATAATGTAACTTAGTCGGGTATTGAAACTCAGCAGGAGATTAGAAATATTCTCAGGGATGGATGCGTTATGAGCGTCTATTAAGGTTACCTTATGTGATGTGGAAGAGTTCTTTTGAAGTTGGTTAAGACAATTCCAAATAAACGGCAAACGCCTTAAGTTTACAATAAAGGTTGTTATGGTTAAGCTTAAAGTAGACGAAGAATTATTGGTGGGATGATTATAATTTAAATTTCGCCCAAAAAGCTTTACCATACAATCAGTGATACGGTGTGTGTATGTATATAATGAAGCATGAAGAAAAAGTGATTTTTTCTACGTTATATTTTTTCAGGGTGATTATGATTTTTGGCTAACAACATTATTAATGAAGGTCGAAAAAGTCTTTGAAGCTCAAATGCGCACTAATCACGCGAGAAAAAAGTTTTGTCGGTCGGGTTCATATCTTTATAAGGTTAAGTATCTACATGTTACGATTATTCAGCAGTGGTGATGAATTGATCGACAAAATAAAAGTCGACTGGTTATATGGTCGGTTTTGACCGATATGTTCGCTTATTTTAAGATGTCGACTTTTTTTTCCCGATTTCATGTTAAGAATCAAAGTTTCTTTAAATCCAGATTATTTAAATGCTGAAGAAATGTTTCATACGCCTAGCTTCGCACCTACCCAAAATACGGTATTTGGTTTAACGATATTTAAATTAGTCGGCCATATACGGTAAAGTGGGGCACATTCGGCAATTTTTTTTTTTTAGTACCCTATATTTTAGTTTTTATACTCTGAACACATTTTTGTTGGTTTAACACGTTTAATTCAATATTACTCTTTAATTTTAAGAAGAAAAAGTTTTTATTTTACTTACCAAAATCTTATGTTAACGCTTTTAAAAATTCAATTCTGTTTCATGAAAGTGCCCCGGGCCGGGGTGGTTTCAGCATTCAATGGGAAACATTCAACATTAAATAAAACTTTTAAGAATACGTGAACAAATTGTTAAAAACGTTTTTATATTTCTTTAAAAATACAATTTAAACAAAACTGATGTCCTCCATTGAGGACCTTGCTGCAAAAGTGAGTCAAGTCCAATTCGAATCGAAAAACGTTATTGAAAAATACAAATACAAAATACTAAGTCAATTCTATCAAAAAAACAAAGGGAGCTATAGCAAAATTTGTAACTGCCACAATCCACATACAACGAATGAACTTTTAAATAGCATTTCTCCTTTTTAAAACCTCTTCTCCAAATTGGACTTGTAGCTCCCTTTTGCTGCAAGGTCAACAATTGCCTTTTTCATTATTTTTTGCTTTTTAATTTCGAATAATATCTGCCTGTAAAATTGAAAATAATGGAAGCTTTTGAAAATGTGGGGAACATTCGTCATCTGCTGAATGTACCCCATCAAAGTGACGAATCTACCCCGAATCCTCAGAATAACATAGATATTTTTGCAAAAATTCTCTTACTTGTTGAACTAATGATCTAGTGAAATCTGAATTTCCAACAAAAACACAAAACAAGACACAACTTATTTTTGCCGCGAAACAGCAAATGTCAAACTAAGAGCGTGTTTATGACTGTAGCAATGGATGCCTTCTGTGTTATTTTCATTTCTTAATTCAGAGCGTATTCAATCGAAAATAGCTTTGACGAATGTGTCCGGTGCCCTGATGATGAATATACCTCAGTTTACCATAACTAATCGACATTTTTTTTGGCATTTTGATAGTCGATGTTATAAGCAATCGACATTTAAAAAGTCGACTTTTAGGATGCAACCCGCTGCCGAGAATTAACGCCGAGCTATATAACGCTGCAAATTCGGCGTTATTGTACTTTGCGAATATTAACGTTTAGCCTTTTTCACAATGACATGATGAAATAACGCGGATTTGGTGTTTTTTCACAATATCAATTTTTATTTTTTTTTCAATTTCTTAGGTGAAATTTGGAATTTTTGAAACAAATTTTAAGGCTGACCAAAAGAGTAGAAAATTCAAGCTTTTAAGTTTTTAAGAGAAAAATTTTAAGATCTATACTTTTTGATTAATGAACTTGGATTTTCAAATGTTTTCTCTCAAATTCTCAATGATGACCATCATAATTTTAACAGCACTGTGCTGTGCCACTGTGCGTCTCATTTTGTTTCTATTTTCTGTCATGTGCGATACGATCGCTGCGTTGTCCTCACCTTATCCATTTTGGAGTTGCACAACTTCAACCCAAAAGACCACAAGTGAATTATATTCAGTTTTTGTATATCTACACTCAACACACAAGAACGTGCCAACGACCAACACAAAGCACATTGGAGTATTTTAATCAAAAACCTGGACAAAAGTCGATTTTTTTTTTCCTTATTAAAATTTTGAAATAAATGGTATACATAGGTTCATATGATTTTAAAGATTTTGGTTTGTAAGTTTCCAGGATTATGGATTTTTGGGATTTTGTTTCTTGGGAATATAGATAAAACCTTATATTTGAAAATTGTTTTTAACTGCAGAAATAAAATCATTTCGAACAAAAATAAATTGTTTGACTTTGAAAAATAATTTTGTCCAGGTTTTCCATGCAAATACACCTATGTGCGATGTCGACGTGCGTCGACGACAACCATGACACCCACACCAAAAAGAAGGATATCCGAAATTCAGCTTCAGAATAAATGTCACCAAGGAGAGAGAATAAAATAAATTTCCACTTCGTTTTTAACTTTAATCTTTGCTTTAAAAACAAAACAAAAAAAAAAAAGCGCAGTGTGAAAAATGATGTCCAGGTAATATTAAATCCCATTACTCACTCTAACAGGAAAACGTCCTTTTAGTTGTTGCTGCACCGACATCGTGACCATCAGTAAAGAAGTACTTTCTGCAAGAATTATAACCAAGTAATATAAATATAAAACTTCTATTTTTTATTCTTTTTGCCTTCAGTATTATTAAACATCAATTCGAATAAATGTGAAAGTATACATATACAGTACATCCTCCTATCCACTCACATATACTCTTGCCATAATCGAGTACGTTTAAAATAATGAATGAACTTCAGCTGACTGTTTATTATTTAAGAAGAAATAATTCTGAAAAGCGAGCATAACTCATATAAAATGAGGAAGGAACAACTTTTCAATTTTTGTTCATCAATTTTGCGTCGAATACGAAATCGATTTTGTTTGTGTAGGTACATCTGTACATTTTATTTCATAATTTTGTTTCCCCTTATTGTTCATATTAATACAGATTTTCACTTGCCTAGGGTGAAATGATTGGATTTAATCATTTATTTTGTTTTTATGTGTAGGTACAAGTGAATGGGCATATTATTTAACTAATTAAATAAATACAAAAAAAAAAAAACAATTTAAAATAAGCTTTTAAAACATAATGGAAGTTTTGTTTTCATAATCCATATCAAAGATATTTTAAATATTTTCATAATTTAAAATTTCCAAAATTACATTAAAATTGGCATGACATGAAGTAAAATCAAAAAAAAAAAAAATATTTGTTTTGTTTGCTATAATAATTATTTACGGGTTGGGGTTCGCTCTAATCCCAGACCAAGTAAATACGTATTTTTTTTTTAAATATTATTTTCGAACTGGAATACAAAACCAAACTTAAATGGCACTAAAATATTTAACCCAACACGTACCTATATATTTTAGTTGAATAAATGATTATTAATTGTAATGAATATTATAAGAGTTAAAAAATAAATTCCAAAATTCATCTAGAATCACTGATATTTCCGAAATACATTAACACAAAAAATATTTTAGTTTTACTATAAATTATAGAAAGCCTTGAAATTGTATTTTTACTAATTAATTTTTACTTGCGATATAGGTACTATATATCAAGTTATGCATTCGTACAAAAATAAAAAGTTGAGATAACAATCAAACATGACATTACGATGATAGAGAATGATAAAAAAAGGGGTCCGACAATTCTGTCTGTCTTTCTGTCTGTATGTATCAGAGACCCCAGCCTAAACGGATGGGTCGATTTATTTCAAACTTGGTATGTGGCGTTTTTTGGAGATTATCCCCAGACGTTTTTTGAATTTTTTTTTTTTTAAATCAATGAAAAATCATTTGCTCGAAAACTATTCAATGTTTTTTTTTTTTCAAAATTTAGTTTTTAGATGTTGCTAAATAATATCTTAAAAATGGCGCACCAATTTGTTCTTATAAAAGTCCTTGCAAAATTTTATATGGAAAAAATTGTTTTAAAAAAAAAAAATGGCTTTAACGATTTTCAATTTTTTTTTTTTCTAAAAATGTATCATTTAAGAAGAAATCAAATTGCATACTTTGTTTTGAGGTTAAATTCATTTTAGGAGCTGTTTTAGTCATTTAATGCTTTTTTAATTTCTTTCTAAAACTCAATTTACAAATTTTTAATTAAAAAGGCTTAGCATAAATAGTAACTTTATCTATAAGAGCAAGTACGTGCGACCCAGTCGTGCATTTTATTTTTTTTTTTGTTTTTGAATATCTCATGCAGAACGAGTACCTCCCATACAACATTTTTGAGTTATTAGAGTTTTCTTGAAAACGGCTCTAACGATTTTGATTAAACTTTTTGATATAATTTCTTGTGTAACGATACATTTTTAGATTTTTTTTTTTTGAAAAATCTATCGAGCGGCTTTTTTTTTCAAACGTTTTAAAAAAAAAATTGTTATGCCCAATATCGAAAAAAATAATTTTCAAAAAAAAAAAAAATCAAAAAGTGTTCCCGTTTAAAAATAAATATTTATTTTTGCTTATTCTCTCATGTCTCTCCCTACAAAAATCAGATAGCCTTAAGATAAAATTTTCAAGCTATGTTAATACTTATAATAGCTTTGCATTACATGATCAAGTTCGTGCGATCCAGTCGTCCATTTTAATTATAAATTTATTTTTAAACTTGGTTTATAGCAAAATAATGAATTATTAGCTGTGTTTTATTTTCCCTCAGATAGGGTCCGGATTGGATCTTGTTTTCAAAATAACAGACTGTATAGCAAAAAAAACATATAAAAATGAATTTTGTGTTTTTTTTCTGTTACACATATCTGTAAAAATATATTACCTTTACTTTTTTTTGAGTTAAGGTAATACCACACGATTTTTGTAAAATTTTTGTACAAAATGTGTGTATTTTTGCACAAAACCAAATGAACCACAAATTCGATGACAAAAAATAATCACGATTTGTATATCATTTGGTGTCATCCAAATTATGGTTCAGATGAAATTGTGTAGTGTTATTGCAAAACTACACAAATTTTTGTGCAAACACAAGTCCTGTGATCTAAACTTTATTCTGTTATTAAAAATTTGTGTATTTTTGTAATAAAAATACACAATACCATCATCTAATTCAAGATTTGGATGGCACCTAATGACATGCAAATTTTGCCATCCAATTACTGACTTATTCTGGGGGTTTGTATGAAACAAATGTACACAAATTCCTGTGTTTATAAATATGATGTATATACAATGTATTTAACTACAACACTTTTTCGTTTGAACATTTAAATATTATTAACTTCCCATTTTAAGTTATTGTGATTGGTGCGATTGGTCGATGTGAAAATTTTGACATTCCTCGACGTTTTTTAGTCACTAGAGTCTGAATCCACCGTTTTTAGAAAGATGTGTGTGTGTGTGTGTGTATGTATGTACAATGTACAATGTACATTCGTACGTTCGTGACACTTTTTTTCGTTTACCATATGTCGGGAACGATAAACTTCGGCTGGTAAAGATAGCCCGGCTTACGACAACTCTACTCAAGAGAGCGTAAATTAAGAATTTTGGCAGATAAAGCTTTGCAAATTTGGGTTGCAAGCGGTCAGTATGCTCCTTAAAGAGATATTTCAACTTTGCACTTAAAGTTACCAGTGTGGATCACACCCACCATATTGACTGTTTATCTAATACCAAACTCCCCCTCTCATCTCGACAGGCTTCCGTTATGGACTTGTAGCCTTAAGTAGATCTTCTTACCCTTTGGTAAAATTTTAAACCTCACCTCTATCGGTACAGCCCCCAATACGCCGCCCGTTTTAAGTTGTCCCTCTTTTTATTCCGGAAAAGTTGATCCCAAGGTCTACGGGCCAAAAAAGGAGGAAAGACTTTCCTTTTTTTTGCCCGTGGAGCTCGGGGACAGCTCCGTTGCTGACACAATAAAAAAGAATATTAGATCGAGAACAGAGCCAAATTGTCTTTCTTTCCGTTAAGTTCAGGTTGATACAAATTTTAACCGGTCCAACTTGGTTTGTGCCTATCTTATTTAAAATATTTAATGATAAATTGTTTTCACCAAATTGAATCAATACATACAGGTTTGATTTTTTTTTTTCAATCAAACCAAACTCTGAAATCATGGTCAATTTAATTTCGCGCTGTGGTCGTTTTCTGGTCCTAGCACAAACCTATACACTTAACCAGCTCATCGCCTGCTGCTTTGAACATCGCAGCGGCAATCCCATCAGCATCAGCTCCAGCTGCTTTATTGGATTCCTGTAGTTTTGCTTCTACTTACTTCCCAGAAGCCGACGTTCCTCTAATTTCTTCCTACTCCGGTCCTTTTCTGCTACAGCGTTTTGTATACTTTCTGTTAAGCTACACGTACTTGTCGGCACTCGTCATCGATTAATCGAAATTCAAACGCAAAGGGACATGACGATCTTTAGCAGTTTTAGTCGACCGATGACGTCAAAATCCATCACAGTGTTTCATTCTAGGTATTGTTAATCGTCGAAATATCTGCATCATCTGTAATTGGCCATGGGGAGGTATAGCTTCCATTCAATGTTGGCACCTCAATAGCTAGCTGATGGACCACATGAAAAAGAGAGTTCATAATGAATTACATCAATGCACTTGATTTCTAAAGAAAGAAAAGTTGGTATATGAAATTAATTACAGAAAAAAATAAATAGGCGCATTTCTTCCAGAAATGCAATAACTGTTTGGCTCACTAGCAATTTATCATGGAAAACTAAAATGTTCTCATAACTACGTCACTATCAACGTATGGTACAAAAAAAAAAAAAAAATGTGGATGAATTCTTGTATCTCCAAGGTGGTTGACGTAGAAAATTACTTTAAGAGACTGTATATTATGGAAAAGTTGCAGAGGATAATAAATTATCCGATAATGCTTATAGTTTAGATAAACGAGCTTACGACAAAAAGTTGAATCCATTTAAGCAACTGAGAATGTAACGTGACAAGTGTCGCTTGTGCCATCAATCTACTTCCATTTACAAAGTTATATGTCCCAACAAAAAAATGCTTTAAAAGTTTTCGTCTTCCACCAACATCAACATGATTTTTTTTTTGTTTGTTTTTCTTTTTCCATTAAATTGAACATACATATGTTAAAAAAAAAAATAAAACAAAAAAAAATGGCTGCCTACAATGTCGAAACTTGTCAACTACATTACTTTTACATCATCCTTTTTAAATCTCTATAAATAAAATTATTACTCCAGAAAAAAACGTACCACCCGGAACGCAATTCCAACCCATATACATAGTTACATTCATTCATCACCCATCCACTCTCTCCCCCCCATTCGCGTTCAAAATCGAAAAAATATAGCACAAACAATTGGGGAGAAAGAATATTCTTCTCCCGTAATCCCGTAGGGCTATTGACAATTTCTTGATGTCGAAAACATGGACATTAAAACTGTCTCCCTTCACTGCAAATGCCAATTTATAACCCCAAAAAGGACATTTTCCATTCGTTACCCATTTTTCCATTCCAAAATTACTCTGCAAGTTTAAAATTTGAGCTTTTTTCATAGTACAGTATAGGATAAGAAGTATTAACCCAAATGCTTTGCTTACATTTTTGAACGACCAAACCGTTCTTGTTTTTTTTTCATGCTATTTTTTTTTTTTGTGTCATTTCA
Organism: Meliscaeva auricollis; assembly: GCA_948107695.1. Lineage (NCBI taxonomy): Eukaryota > Metazoa > Arthropoda > Insecta > Diptera > Syrphidae > Meliscaeva > Meliscaeva auricollis. The sequence continues at coordinate 38,920,385 of OX403616.1, read as the reverse complement.
GTACTCACTTCTGCAGACAGTCGTGGAAGCATGCCAAAAGAAGAAACACTGCAAATTCAACGGATCACCCCAGTTTTATGGGCTAGGAGCCAGCGGTGTTGGAGACACAAGTGGCAGCAGTAGCTACCACAGCAGCACATCGACATCGACGTCCGGCATCAGTATGGATCCGTGCCCGAAGCGGAGGAAAATTGTCGAGATTGCATATAAGTGCAGGCCATGTAAGTTCCAAGTTTTTGTTTTGTTTTAATCTTAAGTTTTCAGTGTTTCAGAACCAGTATGGCCTGATGTGATTCGTTACAAGGCGCGAAGGCATTAGGGCCATTTTGGGTGTTAGTTTTAAATTAAAATGTGATACAAGGAAATACAAAAACAAAAAGACTATCACGGCTTTGCATGTGTATGTGTAGTGATATAAGTATTTGAAACCAGAAATTTCCATATGTCATTCCAACGACTGGTATCCTTTAACAGCCATAAAGTTCACTATTGTATGAGAAGAAACGCATCGTGAGCATTTACTTAGTTATGCCCTTATTGACCGTTCAAATCAAATTTATCCTAGCTGATTCCATTTCAATGCTTTTAATGAGAGCTCCCTCAGATTCAGCTCGGGTTTCTTCTGATTTTGATAATTGAATAACCTTTGAAAATTTTTGTCTCTAGGAAATGTCGTAAAAGTTCTGTACTATGCTTTCTTTTTTGGTGTCAAAGAATTCACTTCTTCTTCTCTTCTTCTCGAGTTCATATCTAATACCTTTTATGGCATCAAAGCCAACGGAAACGTTTTTAAATAAAAAGCAGCCAGTGTGAGTTTTTAGAAAATAGGTTGTCACAAATAAACTGGGTTGTCACAAACGATGTTTTTGATAAATTCCAAGTCTTTGAACAGTTTTGAATGAAATGTGTTGAAATAAGTGTGAGTTTTTAGAAAATAAAAAATCCATGTTACTACAATTTTAAAATATATTATGGCTAACTGGTACTTTTTTTTTAAATTTGATAATAACTCAAAATCTAAAGAGTCACAAAACTTTTTAATGTTGTCACAAACGAATCACAAACGATTGGCGTGAAAAAAAATTTGAAAAGTCGATTTTTTTAAATTTGGAATGGCTATCTAGTATGACCTGGTGAGGACTATACCAACCGTGAAAAAGCGTCGTTCGTTTTCCAACGTTATCCTGGACAAACAAGCTTGACAAAATTTGATACAAATTCTTTTCAACAGCTTGATGCTTTCATACGCAGTGTTAATGTAGATGAAGATACGAACTCGAACTTATCAGTGGAGTTTGCCTCATCATCGTTGTTACACAGATTACGAAAATGATTTTTCGAAATAGTGCCAGTAAAATTACTTATATTCACTAACTTAAGATGCGGCACTAACAATAAAGGCCGGTCCCAAGGTAGCTGCTTTAAATTATAGACACCAACATGATACAGGGCAACTTGGTCACTAACTAACTAACACTTACGGCACGTTGTTCATTGCAGTTGGATAGATACGACGCACAGTGGGCCAACTTTTTAAAAGTCGTTGCAATAATCATGTGCTTAAAATTCAAAACTAATTTATTTACTGGGATAGGGAATATTGGAAGCTTTAAGAACCTCAAAAGATCGGTATGAGGACTCGGTAGTCAAAGTTTCCTTATTTTTAAAATTAAAGAAAACATTTTTTTTAATGAAAATTTTCAGAGTTTTGGTATAAAAATTTATAAACCTAGTTCAAAAATTAATACTTTTTTTAAGTTATGATCCAAGACTCCGAATCTTAAACAATTTTTAGTTGAGATTTTGGAACTTTTTACGTTACCTCCTTAAAACACATTTTGATATAAAACTTGTTTTGAAATTTCTCAATAATATGGAAGTAAGAGAATCAGCTGACGCTTTTTGCATTTTTGAGTTTTAGAGAGATTTTTATTGAAGAAGGTCATTTGTATTCATTTATGACTGAAATTCACATGATTTTGTTTATTTTATTGTATCCTTAAAAATACAAGAAAATTTTTTTTTTTTATTTTAAAAAAAAGTTTCAATGTTTTTTTTTTTGAAAAATCAATTTTTTTAAAATCGGATCACTGATTTAAAAAAAAAAAAAAAATATCATACATACATAAGAAAAGTTTCATTAAACTAATGACTTAATTCTAAAAACAGGAAGCTATTCCTAGAATTAATGTTAGAGTTTCTAAAAATATGAATAAAATCATAAAAACAAAGACCGATGTCATAAAATTAATGAAAAAACATCATGAATTTTATGAATTTTTGCTTAAATTGTATGAAATGACTCATACATTCGATGAAATAGATTTAAATAGAAATAGAAACATCGGATGAAAAAGTTCATTATGTTTTGTAAATTATAACAAGAAATTTTCAATGACTGCCGTTCATTAATTTAATGCAGGATGCATACGTAAATTTTAAGAACATTTCTTATAATTAAAAAAGCGTAAGTATGAACAAATTCATAAAACCTGTGTTTAAGTTTTATTTCTTTTAATGTACTCGATTGGGGGACCATTTTTAATGAATTTTTTCATTATAATTATGAAGTTTTTACTTCATGTCATGTACCTATTTGGTTCAGTGTACATTACCTTCATATATGCATTCCATCTTCGAAATAGTACAATCAAACTTAAAAAGACTTCTATTAATTGGACGATTTTTTGGATTTATAGAATTTGTTGATGTATTGTATGTAAACGCCAAAGTTTGCCGTACAACAACAAACGCGTAATACCTATTGTACCCTTACTTATCCTGTATCAATTCGTTGACCATCACTCGTTTTTCTAAGCATTTGAGTTGTTTTAATTTTTGTTTTTTTCTTACATACTTTTTCGTAGATTTTTTTGCACATAGACTTAATGCGGTCCTGAAAATTCCTTTTCATTTCTCTCAAAAACAATGGTGGGGAAGTTTATTCTTTAAAATTTCTATGTATGTGTTTTTTTCAAGATTTCTTGGTTTGGGTTAGCCTAGCCACATTTTCTAAGTTGGCATAAGCCAGGAAGTGTGCTTAATTTGGCTGTGAGAGTCTCATGAGTAGAAAGTAAACAATGGAGGAAAAAAGTATCTTGCATAAAGTATTTATGCAACCAGCTCTAAAGTGCGGTTTAAATCCCAGGTGGTTTGCCAAGCGAAAGTTATTTTAAAATGCATTTCAGCATTGTATTTATGTATTTTAAGAAAGAGTTTTCTTTTTTTTGTTTTGTTGTATGAATACCTACCTACAATTTAATGTGAGTCTTTTTAAGAGCAATAGTAGGTACTTGTATCTACTATCCATCTTACTAGGTCCCCTTCGTTTATTTGATATGAAGACCTATCTCCAACTTATGCATGTATTTATAATCCATGAATGTGGAAATAATTGGATGATTGGGCGAGAGATATTTCAAATAGAAGTTTCATGTTATGCATCGATAAACGGAATCTTTGATGTTCAAAGACAAACTAATAATAATGTTGGTATTTACGACTGTGTACCTATTATACATAATCCGATTAGTTCTATCTCGAAGAACATGCTTTAGTTTATACATAGTATCTATCTAATTACATTTTAATAAAGCTATTATAGTTTTATCAGCTGATTGATCTGGAAGTTATGGAGGGGTTTTAATAAAAATTTTAATGATATAATTTATTAGACTGTGTGAGTGTCTGCTAAAGTTTGCTTAATACGCAAACTTTAGTTAAAAATATATCTGCGATCTGCAGTACCTACATATTAGAAGGTATACCGAATACAATACGTTTTAGTAGTTATGGATTTTGTACCTAATCAATACTAAGGGAGGTGGCTATATTTAATTACCACTACTTATCAATACAAAAAAGTTATGTACTTTTGTAGCGTTAGCCAATATAAAAAAATAAATGGCACGAATAGCTTACGAAGAACCAAGGCCGGGTGACTGACTTCTTTCAGCCATTTCCTCTGTCCGTTTAAAGTTAGCAGGAATGGAGGGGATCCAAATTTGTTTGCTGGTTCCAAACGGAACCCTGTCAATCCCTGAACCTTTTGGAACAAGCAGTGCTTTGGAGGTTCCATCAATTACTAGCAAGAGTCAGTAGCTGCGAATCGAACCCAGACTTCGACGTAATAGTCCATCGCACTTACCATTATCCCAAGGGGTACTACTAGAGTTAGTCCATTTGTACGTAATTTGGAAAAGCTTTATCATCTCGTACGCCCCAAAAAAGTGTAAAATATTGATTTTTATCAAAACTTTTGGGAATCAAGTATTCCGGCTAGTTTTGAAAATCAGAACCATTGTTCATTGGAGCATTTAAAAAAGTGCAAATTTTGGGTACTCTTCATACAAAAGTAACAGAGTGTTTTTGTGTGAACAAGAAGGTTTTATTCAAAATGGGTGAACTTCGAACTACATCTAAGTTTACCAAAACTTGATTCTAATAAAAGTCGTGTTTAAAAATTTCCAATGCCAACCACGACGACGAACGCCAATGAAAACTGCGCACTCATATAAAAATGTCTCGAAAACGTGTTTTCTTTACTGAATGTTTGAACAACAACTTTCTTTACGTTTTACGATGTTTTATGATGAAAAATATTTATTCAGAGTTTCAGTTCGATACGATAATTTTAGGGAGGCTAAAATCCTTTTGGGGTGTTTTGACCCCCCAATACCCCTCCCCAGTGTTCGCACTGGCAAAATATTGCAACTACATCTAACTACATTATGTGTACGAAGTTTCATTTTGATACGATAATTGTATAAGCAAGCTCATATCGTTTTGGGGTGTTTCGAAATTTTTGGAGGGTTTTTGTATGAAAAGTACAAGAAAGATTTATTCAAAATGGCTGAATTTCGAACTTTACCTAAGCTTAGCTAATCATCAACTTTTTGGTCTTACAGATTCCAATTATCTTGATTCTAATTTCCTACGCCAACGACGACGACGACGACAGCACACTGCACACGCACGTAAAAATGTCTCAAAAACGTGTTCTCTTTACGTTTCATGATGTTTCGCAATGAAATAAACTAATTGTGAAAAAAAATTGTGCAAATTGCTATACTTTACACTGCGTGTACAGAAAAGTAAAATTTCTCACCAAATTTAAGCTTTTTATTGCAACGTTTAGTACTCGCTGAATGATTTTCAATTTTTCCATACATTTTGTATGGGAAATTCCTTAAGTTTTTTTTTTTTTCTAATGCTCAGCTCCCTTAGAACAGATTTTAATGAATATGAAAGAAAACTTAAGAAAAAATTTTGATCTTCAAAAATGCATTAAAAAAAATGTATGGAAATTTAACGGTTTTAATTAAAAATAATTAAAACAATGTTTAATAAATTTTAATGATATGTTCTATTTTCCTCGAAAAGTAGGGGAGAGTGGGTACGAAAGTAACGTGGAACGGTTGTAACATTGAGTTTTAACAAAAAACTGGGAACGTATGCGTTCATTTTTAAATGTAGAATTCTTCAATTTAGTCGTGAATGCACCCACAAAAAATCAAGTGTCAAAGTACTGAATTGTGCCACATAAAGATTAAAACGTAAAATTTGTATGAAAAGGTTAAATATTTTTTTGGGGAGTCTTGCAATTTATTTTTGTCAAACAATTATTTTTTAATAAAGTGGTAGCGGCCTAACTAAAGTTGATTTTGTTCTGAACTTAATGGAGTTAATCTTCCTATTATCGACCCAAAATTTTTTTTTCAATCGAATCTTTTATATAAAAAAAAAAGGGATGTGGACGTTTGTAACATTTTTTGAGTGGACGTTTGTAACGAAAACTGCATCAGCAGGATCAGTGAATTTCAGTCAAAAGATATATTAAGCATCGATTAAACGGGTTTTACAACTACTGTCTATAAACCAACAAAGATCATTAAAAAAATCGAAAAAAAATCAATTCGGAGCCATTTATCCGGAAATACCAAAGGAGGATCCGACGTCAGTATTGAAGCTGCTAATAAATCAGAATGGATGCAATCGGTGTTCATTAACCTAATGAAACACCTAACATTTTTAATTTTGGATTTGTGCAATAAATGTGAAGTTAAACCAATATTTCTCGTTTATTCTACTACATTTATGTGGTGTTACAACCGCCCTTTCATCGTGTTACAATTGGTACAACGAAAAGGACGATTGTAACATTCGACTTTCACCTCTTTTACTTAGCAGGGTTTCGTAGAACATAGAAAGGCAAAAATCAAATTAGTATTTAACGATAGCCAAATGTCCACTCATCAATATACGCGTTGTTTTGTTTGGCTATGCATTTTGGTTTTAAAGTTATGGCACAAAATGTACAAATTGTTACTTTTGTACCCACTCTCCCCTACTAAGCGTGCAGTAAAAATGCATCGGTAAAATATATTGAAAATTGATTTCATTAGACAAAACAAAAAAATGCCATGAATTTTCTATACAAAATGTATGGACAAAATTGAAAATTATTTAGCGAGTACCTACTAAACATTGAAATTAAAAGCTCAAATTTGGTGAGAAATTTTTATTTAATATCTAGAACAATCAATAAAAAAAAAACAATAAAAAAAAAACAGTCTAGTTTGGATGCGTAACGCCATTACTGGCCCACTATCCTTAGTTGTGTGGATGAAAACCATAAACTGGTGTCCCCAAACACAATTTTAACATTGTATTCCGATCAGTCTCCCTAAAGGTCCGCTTTTTGTAGAACTCGAAAAAGTGGTTTTCGTCATGCCGTCCGTCAGTCTGTGCGTCTGTACGTCTGTGAGTCCACTTCTGTACACTTCTTTATTGCCCAAACGCGTGGACGGATTTTCTTCAAATTTGGCACAGACCGACCGACGGACGGCATGACGAAAACCACTTTTTCGGACTTCTCCATCATCATAATGTTGGTTTTGATTAAAACCTCAAATTTTTTTTTGACACGAAACCAATACTTGCCCTTTAGAGCAAGTAAAAATAATCCCTAATGCAAGTAGGTAAATTAAATCCATGAAAAATTCAATTTTGAATTTTTTGACACACTCGTACTACCTACATCAAATGAAAAACTTAATTTCAACTTAATTGGCTTAGTAAATTCAATTTGTGCAGTTTGGTAAACATTTTTATTTGTTTCAACATCAAATGCAATCAATGCCCTTTTATTTCCACGAAATCCCAATAGTCTCCTTTTCTAATATTCCCATTTAAAAACAATGACTTTTTTTCGTTTAAAATATTATGTGTACACACATACATACACAGTTCGGTTTTTTGTGCTCGTTCTTTATGAAAAAAGGAAATATTAAATTTGCGTTTATTCAGGGATAAACCAACAAGAGAGTAAGAGGGAATATATAGGAAAGAAAAACTAAGAGTCAACCGCAGAGCTCACCATCATCAAGATCACAAAAGCCACAACCATAAAATTTGATAAAAATAACCCCTCAAGGACCCCAGACCAACCTTTATTCCAATCTACTCTGTAGGTAGGTACTCTTTATAAAAAACAAAAAAAAAAACATCATCAAGGGAAAAAAAACTTTCTCTTGTGGATTTTTGTTAACGCTCCATTTACTCAGCGTTCATGTTCAATGAACGGTGGCTGCAACTGCAACAGGAGTCGTCGAAAGACCACCCTACCGCCCTCCCGCCCACCTTGTACTACACTATTCACCATTACCATCAGTGTTCACCAAAGAACCAGTGTGCCTGGTGCACAGTGTGCAATGCCGCCACTGGGATAGGAAACTTTAGTCAGCTGCTGCCAGGAGAGAGTTCCCTAATGAATTTTTGTTACACTGTGGCAACAATAGACGATTGAATCGTTCGTTCCCTTTTCGACACACACCGATATTCGGTATGTTTTTTAAAGAAAATCTATTCCTATAGTATCATCATCAAGTTCTACCTCATTGCCTTAAAGCTAAGACTGTTCTTATTTTGAATTTCAGCCTTATAGGTACCTACTGTTCAAGGAGAGACGTTGTTTTGGAAATCCCAGACTCTTGCATTCCTACACATAATACTGAACTATTATAGTATATACCCAATGATGGACGAAAGTCCGGAAGAGGGTTTAAGTGTTGTTTTCTTCTTGTTTTTAATTCATCCATCTCGACTATACGAGGAGAACTGGAATTGAAAATTCTGCATTAATTTTGCAGTTTTAGCACATTTGAAGTTGCCTCTTGGCAGGTTAGGGCTATAGTAAACCCTTTGGAAATGTCTATACGTGTACATTAGCCCCCAAACCGTGATTTCAAAAGCATGCAATACTATGAAGTTTTCGTTTTCACATTTTTTTTAATAATTTCATAAATGGAATATTATTACTATTACTAAACAAAACTTTAATGGATTTTGTCAAAGGGTATGGAGTGCAGTTTTGAATGGTCCTATAGTGACCACTTGAAATACCCGGCAACGAACTTTTTTGAAATTCTGAATAAATGAAAGCTATAGCCACATTAAGAAAAAATAAAAATAATACTTATCCACAAAAATGAAGGTAAAATTCTTCAGCATAGGTAGTTTGAAAATGTGGAAGAAGTTGGATAAAGAAACAAACATAATCGCCCAGACAATTTTTTTCTATCTATTTTTCACAACGATGTGATGGTTAGCTGTGTTATTCCGAAATTGGCTTTGCAGAACTAGGTATAGTTTTCAGTCGTAAAAGTTTGAATATATTTTTTTTTTTTTTATTTAAACTTTGGACTTATTTCTTATTTCAAGATAGTTTTTTTAATGGATTAAGAAGTTAATATTTGTGGTATATTCCATAAAAAGTTTCGTTAGATTTTGATATTAAAGTTTAAACATAAATTCAAATAAAGATGTTTTTTTTTTTTGAAAAGGGAGTGATTGATTTCTTAGTGCTTGGTATCATGTTACAGAATAAATGCTGATTTTGGATAAGATGTGACAAAAACCAAGACTAAATCGCACGTAGCTACTTGCTTTTATTTCTAAAATTGCTTAAATTGTTAAAGCTTTTGATTTAAAATTTGGAAAACGTTTGAATGAAATTCGATGTCAAAATGACTAAAACTGATTCTTAAATGAATTTGAACTCAAAAAAAAAAAAAAAAAAAAATACAATTTGATTTAATGAATAAGGTTTAAAAAATACTTTAACCTGATTAAAAATTGCCACTTTAAATTAACATTTTTGTCAAAAACATTATTTTTAGGACTATTTTTTGATAAATTCTAATTATTAACTACGCAAGAAACTTGCCAGATCTGTTTCAGGCAAATTTTGATGGGAAGAAAAATTGTATCAAAAGTTGACAGAAAATAAAAGGCCCGACTTTGTCGCACGTATTTACTTTCTCTTAGGGTCAAAGTTTCTGTGGACGTTGATTCTTCTGATATACAATTTTTAAAAATAATAAATTTCATAAAAAATTTTTAAAAATAATAAATTTCATAAAAAATGTAAAAAAAATATAATTCAATACTAAAATGACACGACTTACTTCTTAAATCGTTTTGAGCTCCAAACTAAGATTTATTTAAAAAAAAGATATATTTATTAGCAACAAAATTTGAATATCCTTAGAGCCGTTTTTAAAAAAAATATTTTTTTTATGATTGAAAATTCTCAAATCTTGTTTAAACAAAAGTTGGTACCTATGCTATTTTCAATATACATCTGAGAACAAAATCGAACATCTAAAAACAAATACAGTGACCTTCGAAAAATTGATTTTTCAAAAGAAAGTTCAACTTTTTTTGTTAAATCCAAAAAATTATTTTTTTGAAAATTTTGATATCTAATATATTTAAGGTTATTTAAAAGCTTCCGTATAAAAAAGGTGTGTGTACACATGTACGCGCGCCAGAAGTAAACGCATTTTGGTTTGAATTTATTCATTTTGTTGACGAATGTGGGATCTATGTAAATTCTAATTTTGTTGTTTTTTCGAACCACAACCATAGGCGACACGGAGAGAGCAGCTTCTCTCATGAGCTCGATGACTCTTGACCATTCTATCGAGTTCCTCTTTAACATCGTCACGAATTTTAAATGGAATTCGTCTTGGAGGTGTAATAACGAATGAAGGGTTATCTACCAGGTCAATATCATATTCGTAGTCTTTGAGACAACCTAGACCTTCAAAAATGCTGTCATCTATTTTAATTTGGTTAACGCTGGTGACAAGTCCTAGTTTTTCGCAAGTATTGGCTCCAAAAATTGGTTTGATGTCTTCAGCTACAACTTTGAAAGATATTTTGCACAGTTGGGCTGCTATTGAGCATGGTATAAGTGCTTCGCCGAGTACCTTCATTCGGTGATTACTGAACGAGACGAGGTGCCTTACACTACTCGGTTTGAGGTTAGAATTGGTAGTTTCTATTACACGTTTGGGCAGCACGTTACACTGGGCACCCGTGTCCAGTTTAATCATATATGGCTTACCTTCTATGAATAATTTTTCAGTAAAGTTGTCGGTTTGCCGGTTGCCGTTTTCGGAAACTGCACCAATAAAAAGTGAATCGTCGTCATCTTCGTATTCTTCACAGATATTAATTTCCTTGGGCAAGGTTTCACTACTTTTCTGGTGAGTTTTCGCAGTTTTACTTCTGCAAAATTTTTCAAAATGATTTTTCTTATTGCACTTCCTGCAAACATGATTGTAGGCGGAACATTTGCGGATTTCATGGTTTTTACCACAATTGCGGCAGTCAAATTTTTTGCTTTTAGTGGTGTTACACTTTCTAACAAAATTAACTGCTTTTTCGCCTTCATTGATGATTTGGGCAGATTGTTTTCGAGCCATTTCTGTGGCCTGACATAGTTGGATTGCCTTTTCGAGATCTATGTCTTGAGACAACAGTTTTGTGAGAAGATCGTCGCTTTTGATACCGAGTATGAGTTGGTCTCTGAGAAGGCTGTCGTTGAGCCCTTCAAAAGCACAATTCTGCGCTTGTAAGCGAAGTCTTGACATGAGTTCGTGTATGGATTCGCCAGCCTTCTGAGCTATTTTGTGGAATTTGTACCTCTCAAATGTGGTGTTAATTTTTGGAGCGAAATATGTTTCAAATAAAGGGTTTTCCAATAAGAGGTGTTATTTTGAATACCCCCCAATTTCGGTAGCTGTCACTTTTGAAGCTGTCATTTTTTGACATTTGACAAGTAGAAACTACGTTATTTATAAAAATGGAACGATACACGCTTCAACAATGCATTGAAATTATTAAAATTCACTATAAAAATGGTGAAAATTTGGCAGAGGCGGTTCGTAAAACTAAAACATTTTTGGGTCGTCGTGAAGCACCTTGTCGGACCGCAATACAGAAATTGGTGGACAAATTCGAGCTGTTGGGACAAGTTAGTGATGTGAAGAATAAAACCCGTGCACGTCGCTCAAGAACAACTGAGAATATTGCTGTTGTAGATCAAAGTGTTGAAGAAAACCCAGGTTTGTCCATTCCTCGTCGTTCTTTGGAATTAGGCATTCCACAAACGTCATTACACCGTATTTTGCATAAAGACTTGGGTCTTAAGGCTTATAAAGTTCAGTTAACACAAGAACTCAAGCCGGCTGATCATCAACAACGTCGTGTCTTTGCTGATTGGGTCCTTGAAATGCATGAAAATGAACCGGAATTTCATCGAAAAATCATCTTGACTGATGAGGCCCATTTCCACCTCGGAGGCTACGTCAACAAGCAAAACTGTCGCGAAAACCCAAGAGTTATTGTTCAAAAGCCTCTCCATCCTCAACGCGTGACTGTTTGGTGCGGTTTATGGTCCCGCGGGGTCATTGCACCTTACTTTTTCGAAAATGAGGCCGGAGCAAAAGTTACGGTCAATGGATTGCGCTATCGAGAGATGATTAATGATTTTTTATGGCCTGAATTGGATGGTATTGATCTGGACAACGTTTACTTTCAACGGCACTACGTTCCACACAAGCAATGAAACCATCGGGAAAAGTTTCCGGTGATCACAATTGGCCACGGAGATATTGTGATTTAACACCTTGCGACTTCTTCCTTTGGGGCCACGTGAAAGATAAGGTCTACGCCAACAGCCCAGCGTCGATTCAAGACCTCAAAGATGAAATTCGTGAGGCTATCGAGGACATAGGGCAGCCACTTTGCGATTTGGTTATGGAAAATTTCATGAAAAGGATATGGTCCTGTAAGCGTGGTCTTGGCGACCATTTGGCTGATGTTGTGTTCCATTATTAACGGCATACCTTCCTCTTTATAATGAAATAAACATCCGATCATTTATCTCCAAAAATGCCATTTTTCTTTGAATATCAAAATAACACCTCTTACTGGAAAACCCTTTAGTGTCTTTACCTCGTCGAGCTTCCTTTCAGCATTCGTTGGCTGTGAATTGTATATTTGGAGGGCAGAGTATCTGATTGCGGACATGAACGTTGCTACTTGGACATTTTGAGGCTTGGTGTTCATGCCCGTAGCAGTTTCAAAGAATTCGTATTGCTGCTTCCAAAGTTTCCACTCGTTTGCCATGTCCTTGTCGTGTTCGATGACGATGGGCTTAGGTCACAATGCTGTTTAGGTTGATAATAATGTAGGATGGTGTTTCATAGGTTGACAAGTAGGAGTAGATGTTAGACCTGAGGGGTAGGCTACATTGCAAATAAACCTTGTACCGCACTATTTAAGAGAAATTGAATTAAAAATATATTCAAAATTATCAAATTTTTCATAAAATTTTGTAATTGCGTTAAAATTTCATAAAAAGCATATTTTCACTTAACGACCTCTGTGAAAATGTTTAATAAACAACATTTTTTAAAGATTTAAAAAAAAACCGCACGAAAAATGTGAAAGTTGTAAGACATTAAGTGATTACGCACCACGCCACGCGCCGCGCCGGGTTCTTCAAAAAAATATAGTTTTGACGAACAATATTGTTTTATTCTCCGATTTAACGCCCCTGTTTTGGACTAAAATGAATTGGAATGACTTCACTTAATTTCTTATATGTAAATTTCACATTTTTCGTGCAATTTTCATGACGTAAGACATTATAGTTTTTTAATACCATTATCTTTATCCTAAATTCTTAAACGAACGATTGAAATCAAATAATTTTCCAAAAAGGTCGAAAAATCATGTGTTTGTACACTTTGAGCGGCTGTCCGATAATCACAAACAATTTATCGTTAGAAAGAAGAAAATAATATCTTTTCAAGAAATTTAAATATTTTAATATTAAAATTACCGTTATTGATATTTATGCTAAAATATGAAAATAGAGCAAAAAAACATATTTTTTGCTGATGAGAACGCTTCTTTGGAAAAAATAAATAAATGTCGTTTTCTTGTTCAGCAACCCAAAATTAATCTAAAAAGTATCAAGTTATTAATAACAATGGCCAACTTCTGTAATTTAATAAATTTATTGTGTTCCACAGAAAATGCAAAATAAAAAATAAATAAATCTCAATATAAAATGTAAATGTGTTGTTACTCTTTACCTACTTGTATCTATTGTCTGTGTGAAAAAAGAACTAGTAAAAATGGTCTGAAAAAATCTAAAGAAAGAAGTATAACTTCAAAAATTACGAAAATATCGCTGTTCTTCGTAGACCATGCAGTATGTCCACGTCTGGATTTTAATCCCACTGCAGTGGTTACCTATCCTAGTAACATTCCAAAAAATCTTCATTAATGTGCAATTTTTTGTGTATTAGAATGTCTTGTCTCACTGGGCTACCAAAAGTATTCGTTCTATAAATTGATATAATCTGTATTTTCAAATTCCCAGGAAAACGACAAAGAACGAACGAACTGAGGTAATCCTTAAAGTTAAGCTTCTAATCTTCTATGAACAGCAATCAAATGAATAACTTATCCCGTATGTTACTTCAGTAAATTTTACATTTTCGTCCAATGTATATTTTATATCTATAGAATATATTTCATTCATTTTGGTATACAAATCGAAAACTTGTGCTAAAAAAAAATTGGGTTGAAAGTAACAGAGAAATAAACTCCAATTAAAGAAGATTTTTTTTGTAATCTTCCAATTCCAATACTTTCATGTACCTATAGGAACTCAAATCTGTTGGGTTATGTTTAGTTTTAATTATTCGTGGTTATTTTTTAATCCCTCCTACAAAGAAAGAAAAAAAAAACACTCAAAATCATACATTTTCAATTGATTCTTGTTAAACAAACTTGTTTCTCTTACTTATCCAGTTTGAATTTCAGTCTCTTTTTTATCTTTTAACCTTTTGACTGCATCGTTTTTCACAGTAATAAGATTCTATTGAAAACCTATATTATACAACCGGGGTTATCTATGAAAAAATTTCCAAAAAATGGTTCAAAAAAGGTGTGTAAAAGGAAAAAAAGTGTCCCATACAAGTTTTTAATTAAAACGCAACGACATTAAATTTAATTTTTGTATTTCACCTAAAACGAAACAATTATTAACTTTTAACTTGTTAGTCAACTTGATTTCTGTTAGAAAAAGTTTGGAAAACATACTTCCTGCTTACGCACTGATGCGAAAAGTCAACATTTAACTAACAAATTCGTACAAAACTGATTAAAAAAATTCATTCGAGTGGTTTTTTTAGTTTCTTTCCTTTTTATTTTTAAAATGTCTTCAAAACAAGGGTCATTTAGCATTTCTTCAAACAAATTTTCTTTTTATTTTGAAAAGTTTCCAAAAAGTATCCAAATTTCTAAAATGTGTCCAAAAGTGATTATTTTTAAAAAGAGGTGTCCTGGTGTCCGAGTGAAAAGGTGTCAAATTGACACTTAAGTGTCCCAAAGGTAACACTAGTATTCCGATTAATATAGCCTTTCCTAATTGAAAAGTTGTTGGAGCTAACATATTTTGGTTCTCATTCTTTTTTCCAGACAATTTTACAAAATTGATTTTTGATTGATTTTTTTTTATCTACTTAAAAAAATCATTTTTAATTTATTTCACTCCAATAATTTTCCAAAGAAATTGGAAAATTATTTATTCGAAATCATCCGTTTTCAATTCTAAATTAGAAAACTCAAGAGAGATACAAAGTTTTTGTTAAACTGCTTCAGAAAAAAAAAACAACTAAAGTTCCACTAAAACAGCAACTTAATTTTAAATAAAAATAAATAAAAAAAAAACAACGAGTTTTGGTAACCGTCAAAACGTGCTGTGGCTGTGTGAGTTCTTCTTCTCTCTTTAAGGATAAATTTAAACTTCCGCACACCATCAGGCCTAGTTAAATGATGCGTTCTATTAAAATCTACGCAGCCAATTAGGCCCAGTTTTGCTCTTCCTAATTGCTGAACAAACAAAAGTTGTGCTTTTTTTCTAAATTGTAAAACAAAACTACCTACCCCTCTTCGTTTGATGAACAAATTGGATTAAAATTAAACTTAAAACACACACAATTTTGAATAAAGTTATCAAAGTCATGACTGCGCGCAGACAAGAAGATATTCAACCAAAGAAACGAACACTTCTCGTTTGTACATATATTCTAAGTAAAAAATACAGTCCCGGACTTGGACTGAAAATCTAGGCGCTACACAAATTTTTCTTAGAAATGCTCTTGATAAAGTATATAAAAATGCAATTAAATTCCAAAAATTAGTTTTTAGTTTTACAAATAGGTGGAAAAAATTTAAACCAAGATTTAGTATCAATTCTGTTATTCACAATACTGACAGTGCCTTTTTGATGGTTTCTTATAAAAGCAATATTGAAATACTACCTTTTATAAATTTACTAAAGAAACATTTGTTTTGTTTTTTTTTTTCCCCAAATAGTCGGAAAGATGTTGGTAAGAAAATTTTTTAAGGCCATGATGAAAATTGTCCTTCCATAGCGAGTTTGGGATTGAATTACGAAATAAGAAATCGTTTCATGGTACCCTCCGGTGCATGAGGTAGGTGTTTGCAAAGTCTTATCAGTCATGATTCTTAATCGTACTCCTGACAAAAATAAAATTACTCGAGGTAGGCTCTTACTCGATATCAACGATTTTTTTAATAACAGTAATAAAGCTTAGTAACGTAATTTTTAACAAATGTTTTTTCTCTGATTTTTTTCAAACAAATTTGTTTTATTGAAAAATTAATTTATTAATTTAATGAGAAAATTAATTTTTGTTTATAAAAATTAAAAATATGTAATATTTTAGAAAATACAAGATCAAATTTTTTTTTATAAATCTTTTGGGTCGATTTACTTCAAACTTGGTATGTGGCGTTTTTTGGAGAATATCCCCAGACGTTTTTTTGAATTTTTTCTTGCACCCCAAATAACGGTACCTGTCATATAACGGTTTTATAAAAACTCATTTTTCTCAAAAACGTCTACATATCTTTAAATGAGAACCATTTTTTTCAAAAATCGTTATTACCGGTACCTGCCATAGAACCTTTTTTTTAATTCTGATTTTCTCCTTCATGACTCAATCAATTTCAACCATTTTTTGTATATGGATGCTTTCAAGTTGCCGTAATAATATTTAGTAAAAAAAATTTCGAAAATTATTTTTTTGGATTTTTAACAAAAGTTTGAAATTTTTTTTGAAAAATCATTTTTTCGAAAACTATTCAATATTTTCTTTTTCAAAATTTAGTTTTTAGATGTTGATAAAGTCCTTGCTAAATTTTATATAGAAAAAATAGTTTTTTTTAGAAAACGGTTCTAACGATTTTCAAATTCTTTTTTCTAAAAATGTATCATTATAGAAGAAATCAAATTCCGTACTTTGTTTTGAGGTTAAATTCATTTAGGAAGCTGCTTTTGTCATTTGAAAACCGAATTTTATGCTTTTTTGATTGTTTCTTTTTTTTTTTAAACTGCATTTACAAATTTGTAATTAAAAGGGCTTAGCGTAAATAGTAACTTTATCTTCAAGAGCAAGTACGTGCGACCCAGTCGTTCATTTTATTTTTGTGAAATTTGGTTAATTGCTTAAAAGAGGTTTTCTTGATTTTTTTTTTAACTTTTTCAATAATTATCAAATTTATAAAAATAAATTGAACAACTGGATCGCACGTACTTGCTCTTATGGATAAAGTAACCATGCTTAGCCTCTTTAATTAAAAAATTGTAAATGCAGTCTTGGAAAAAAAAATTCAAAATATATAAAATTTGATTTTCAAATGACTAAAATAGCTTCTTGAATGAATTTAACCTCAAAACAAAGTATATAATTTGATTTCTTCTATAATGATATAGCTATTTTTAGAAAAAAAAAAATTGAAAATCGTTACAGCCTTTTTTTTTAAAAAACAATTTTTTCTATATAAGATTTTGCAAGGACTTTCATAAAAATTAATTGGTACGCCATTTTTAAGATATTATTTATTAACATCTAAACACTAAATTTTGATAACAAATTTTGAGTATAAATGATATTTTTGTTTTTTAAATCCAAAAAAATAATTTATGAAATTTTTTTTACTAAACATTTTTTCTAAAACCGGTATATGACAGGTACCGTTATTTTTGGTCCAAAAAAAATAATTCAAAAAACGTCTGGGTGAAGTAAATCGACCCATCTGTTTAGGCCATCTGGTACATACAGACAAACAGACAGACAGAATTTTCGGACCCACTTTTATGCTATTTTATGTAGGTATTAACTTAGTTTGAAAATTTTAGCTTTTGGTCATCTGATGTGTGTAGGTATTCAAAGATATGCACAAATAAGCAAAATACATATTCTTTTGAAAAAAATTCTAAAAATTTATCGTTATTGAAGAAATCATATTAAAAGGTTTAATCAAAATCGTTAGAGCCGTTTTCGATAAAATTCGAATAACTCAAAAATGTTGTATGGGAGGTACTCGTTCTAGATGAGATATTCAAAAACAAAAAAAATCAACTTTCGAAATTACGTAAAAATCTTCTGTACCAAATTTGAAGAAAATCCGTCCACGCGTTTGGGCAGTGGAGAAGTGTACAGATGGACACACAGACGCACAGACCTACACGGACGGCATGACGAAATTTTGCTTACACACCTCGCACCCAATTCAAACCCTTTAACGACCCCAAGCAAAGGGGTTGCAGGTGGAGGGGGCAGCATGTCCCCAGATTGGGTCTTTTAAGTAGCAAACATCTCTTTCATTATTGTCTATATATCTATTAAACTTGTATGCAATTAGGTCATTTCGCCATCAAACTTTTATGAATTAAAAAGGAAGTGCAAATAACCAAATGTAAAGAAAAGCTATCAATATTTTCTTATGTCAGATCAATCCAACCCTGGTTATGTGCCATAATTTCATTATAATGTAAAAAAAAATCCAATTTTTCTTCACGAAGGCCTACGGCTGTCACTCTTCCACTCATTGAATAATAAATTTATATTATTTAATTTATTCACAAATCGCAATTCTATAGTATTTATTTAAACATGGTCAGGTCAGGTTGGTTGACAAGGGCACGGGGCAGGATGCGACGAGTTTAACTAGAGAGGCCCAAATTGAATTATCATGTAATTTTCTTTTATTTTAAATGCAGATGCCAAGGATGAAAGAAAAATCCAATTGAGTCCTTTATTTGATCTCGTTTGTGTTGTATGAAAGTCGCAGTCGTAGGTTAACATTTCGTTTGTTCATTCAACTGAATAACCAAGCAACTGTTATTAAATTAGTAGTCAACAACAACAAAAACAAAAAAAAAAAAAAATAACAATAACAACAACCAGCAGCAAAGGAATCGGACTAAAATGATATTGTGGTGTGGCATTGGTATAGAGGATGCTTACAAAAAGGCTATTGTGTTTGTGTTTGTGTTTGTGTTTGGCAATGAACCCCAACAGCCAACACCATCATCAACATCGTCATAGCCATCGTCACTCTTGTAAGGCCATAGGGATGTCCTTTCGAATTGTTGATTTTACTCATCGCTGTTGGGTGCTGTTAGTTGCTTATTTAGATTTTATCGTCCACAAAATGTTTTGAATCTTCAGCTACACACAAGCCAATGTGAGAAAATACTCGGCAATTGCCAGCTGTATCACAGAATCACATTTCTTGCAGCTAAAAGTTTCCACGAAGTAAAACGGTTTCAAGCTAATTGTTTTTGTTTGTTTTTTTGCACATAATGCGTATTTTTAATGAGAATCTATCTGTGAGAGTTTTTTTTTTTAATTTTTTTTTTATTTCACTGGGCTTTTATATTTTTGTATAATTTTGTATTAAAAAAAGTAATTATCTAAAAAAGTAAAAAATAAGTGTGTTCACACTAAGGAAATGAGCCTCATTCAGCTGGACCTCCTATTTTTTTTTTTGTCTGTAGACTTCGTTACCAATGGACTGAATATTAATTACTTCACAATTAAGTGCAGTGGGGGATATAATAAACATTTAAATTTGTAGATTATTATAGAATTGATTTAATGATGAAAAAAATTTGCGTTTAGATGTTGAATTTTGAAACAAAAACCATTTGCAATTTAGAATAATGAGTTATTGAATGAAAAAGCAAGTAAGTTAGGTGTTGCATTCAGATTTAAAATTGAATTCGAAAAAAGAACAATAATTGAGTCATTGAATAATTCAGATTTTGTTATATTATTATATATTGGAAAAAAAATTATTAAAATAAACAAATATTTTTTGTTAAAATAAATAATAAAAATATTTAACATTTTTTTTTCTTTTAAAAATTAAATGCAATATAGTTTCACCATATCATAAAAAAAACCTGTTGACAAGTTTTGAACGAAATCGTCGTATCTTTGTATAAAGATATATAAAGGGATAACAAACAATTATGGCGATTTTCACAAAAAGCGAATGAATCATATTTACATTATTCGATTTTTTTGAGGAAAAATAAAAAGACGGTATTGTTACAGTTACGCCTGAGACTCCACCTGAAACCATTATCCCGTTTCCCCGGAAACTCCCCTTCGCCTAAAGGCACATTACTAAATTCCTAACGGATTCCCACGCCATTTTTGCTAACACAGCAAAACCAATCCAGAACGGATACACCCCCTTTGTCCCTCCCAGTACCTAAACGTGACGAAACCTGAAACCTTTTAATAAATCGTGGGAAAGCTCAACCAAGCCAAACAATTATTTAATATTGTAAAATGATTGTAGTCTAAAGTCTAAAATTAACATAGCTATCGAGAGGTGCAGCCTTGCTTTGTACAGCGGCCTCTCTTTAGCATCAGAACAAAATAAATAAAAAGTTATAAAAATATTAATAAAGAAACAAAAAAAAAGAAAAGAAAACATTATTGTTTTTTTTAAGCTCAACGCGAGGCATGGCACGTAACTTTACAATCACTTATAACATAACATACACCAAGTTTAATCGAAATCGTTAGAATCGTTTTCGAGAAATAAACAATAACTCAAAACCATTATATGGGAGGTATTCGTTCTAATCGAGGTATTTAAACACCAAGAAAATCAACCTTGGGAACTACATTTAACACATTATAAGATTTGGTACGTTTACGGCCAATTTCTTGACAAAGCTCTAAAATCAGTTTCAAACTCTTATTTTTAGCTCTCAGTTTTTCTTATGAAAAAAAATAATAAAAATGGAACAATTTGAGTTCTAATTTTTCCTTAAACCGACTTTTAAGCTCTAGAACTTTGTCAATAAATTGGCCGTTAAAGAATTATTTATAGAGACTTAATAAAGTTTACCAAATTTTTAATTTACAAAATGGCGGTTTCAATATGGCGAACGGAACGGAAGCAATGAAAACGATAAAATGGAAACAAACCATTCTCTAAGTCCCCATAAATAATTCTCTTAGTGTTCCAAATTTCATCAATTTTCGTTAGGACATGGCCACGAAAATGAATTTTGTCGCTAAAACGTCTGTGCGTCCGTCTGTGGAGCATTCCATCGTTACGTGTGGGACAGTCATACAAGAAAACAGTAGGAAAATTACAACTGTCTCGAAAACTATTTATTTAAACTCAAAAATTTATTTCAATTTTTTTAAATCATACATTTTAACAAGTAATCCAACATTTTTTTTTCAATATTGGACAAATATTCGACGCAATTAATTTTTAGTTTTGTGTTACGTGTGGGACATGAAATCTAAAAACTGTAATGCAGTGGAGAAGTCCTGTTTTCAAATATATCTTGGTTTTTCAAAATGTTTTACTTATGCGAGTAAACTTAGGTTAGGTTATGTGGGCTGACAGTTGATATTGTTACCGTCACACTTAGATCAATGTAGATCCCTTGTGATACCCTGAAGTATTGTAACTTCATGAAAAAAGTGTTAACTTATGAAAGCTATGGTTGTTCGAGCCATTTGGAGGACTTGATAAAGTTCAGTAGGCTATTGCCTGAGAGTTCCGATAGTTCTTCTAATTCATTAAAGAAGTAGTTTCCGAAGAATTTTTTCCTAGTGCGACAGAGTGCTGGGCAATGACAGAGGAAGTGAACAGTGTTTTCCTGTTCGTCCTCATTGCCACAGCCTCTGCATAGGTCATCCGTACAAAGCCCCATTTTCTTTTTGTGGTATCCTAGTAGATTATGACCCGTTAAGACGCCTATTAGGGATCTTAAAGAAGGCTTACTGAGTAGTAAGATCTTATTTGATTTTTTCTCGTCGAAGTTCGGCCATAGTTTCCTGGTGTGACCGCAGGTTTCTAGGAGGTTCCATCTATCGTTGGTTTTTTGTGAAATCTTGTTGACGATATTTCGCTTTATTTCACATTGTGGGATTCTAATGTTAAGGTCTATGAGAGAGGGATCAAGCACTGAGCCCTCCCTTGCAAGCTCATCCGCTTTTTCGTTTCCGAACACATCACTGTGGCCGGGAACCCAGCAGAGTCTTACATTATGCTGCATACCAAGAACCCTAAGCTCTTCGCGACAGCAAGAAACAAGCTTAGACTTGATTAAGGTGGCAGAAATCGCTTTTATTGCCGCTTGGCTATCAATGAAAAAGGTGATGTCAGCAGGTGATATCACGATCATGGATATTTGTTTAGCGGCATTTTTCACTGCCAATACCTCGGCTTGGAAGACACTGCTGTGATCGGGGAGCCTGAAAGAACTGGCAAGGTTGAGGTTTTCTGAGTAAAAACCTGCACCAACCCCAGTGTTCATTTTCGAACCATCGGTATAGATGGCGATAGTCGACTCATTTGAGAAAGGTATACTGTTTTCCCAATCTTGTCTGTTAGGGAAACTGACATTAAAAGACTTGTTAAAGTCTAAGTAGGGGGTCATGTAATCTGTCCTAACGTTGTAGCCAACGTAGTTAGAAAGAATCGTAGTATGGCCGTTTTGACTAGTATTCCAAATGTTGGTTTGACTGAGTCGTAGGGCGCTGTTCGCTGCCAATTCTTGTACAAATAGATCTAAGGGAGTGAGGTTAAGGATTGCTTCCAGACCCGAGGTTGGAGTGGACCTCATCACCCCCGTAGTACTAATGCAAGCTGCTCTTTGTACTTTGGTTAGGGTCTTCAAGTTCGTGGATTTCTCCAGAGCTTGCCACCAGACTAAACTGCCATAAGTTAGAATGGGTCTGACAATGGCGGTATACATCCACATGATTATTTTAGGATTTGGTCCCCAGTTTCTGCCAAGAATTCTATTACATGAGTAGAGTGCAAACGTGGCTTTCTTATATCTTTCTTGAATGTTTGGACCCCAGTTAAGTTTCTTATCCAAGATCACTCCGAGATATTTCGCTTTATCCGAAATCTTAAGTGGGGTGCCATCAATTTTTGGCACTGCAAAAGGAGGAATTTTCCTTCTGTTTGTGAAAAGTACCAGTTCTGTTTTAAGGGGGTTTACTTTAAGACCGCATCTCCTGGTCCAGTTACTGACCTGGGATAATGCGCTTTCTAATTGTTCGCTTACAGTGGTTAGGTATTTACCTGTCGCTAGAAGAGCTAGATCATCTGCGTAGGCTATAACCTTGACGCCGCTGTTTTTCAATTTGATGAGAATCTCATTCATCACCAAAATCCAAAGAAGAGGTGATAGAATACCCCCTTGTGGGGTTCCTCTAGATGCGTACATTTTTATATGTGACCCACCTAGTTCACTATTTATTTGTCTGTTTCTTAACATGCACACGATCCATTTTATGACCGTGTCTTCTATTTTAAGATCGGTGAGTGCTTTTTCAATTGCGCTATTATGAACATTATTGAATGCTCCTTCTATGTCTAGAAATGCTGCGAGGGTATATTCTTTAACCACAAGTGACTTTTCTATTGTTCTGACTGCACAGTGTAAAGCTGTCTCTACACTTCTACCTTTTGTGTATGCATGCTGAAAGGGTGATATAGTCTCAGGTATTAAATAACTGCGGATATGTATATCGATTAACCTTTCAAGTGTTTTGAGTGTAAAAGAAGTTAGACTGGTCTGAAATCTTTGGGTTCTGTGTAACTGGATTTACCAGCTTTTGGTATAAAGACAACTTTGACTTCACGCCATATTTTTGGGACATACCCCAATTGTAGGCTATTTTGGAATATTGTGATCAGGTATGGAATAATGAATTCACTACTTTTTTGCAGCATCGAAGGGAAGACGCCGTCTAGGCCTGGAGATTTATAAGGAGAGAAGGAGTTGATGGCCCAGATCAACTTTTCTTTCGTAATAATTTCTCTAGGAATTTCACATATTGAGTGCAAAGAGTTTGTGGAATCATTGTCCACTTCAGAGTTACAACCTGGGAAGTGGGCTTCCACCAGGAGTTTTAGACTGTCTTGACAGGATTCTGTCCATCGATTATCAGGCCCCTTTAGGGACCCTATAGAAGTATTCGTCTTGGAGAGAATTCTCCTTAGTCTCGCCGAATGGTTAGTACATTCGATAGTACTACAGAAGTTTCTCCAAGAGCTACGTTTGGCTCGTTGAGTTTCTGTCTTGAACTTTCTCTGACTGGTTTTATAAGATTCCCAGTCACCTTCTGTTCTAGTGCGTTTAGCAAGGTTGAACAGTTTTCTTGTTTCTTTTCTTATGCTAGTGAGCTCAACAGTCCACCAGGGTGGTTTGTTGTTTTTCTTCGCAGCGGCAGTGAGAGGACAGCTTTTGTCCAATGCATCGCGTAGAATTCCTGTGAATTCCTCTGTCAGTTTATCAAGACTATTTGTGTCTAGGTTATTGTCATTGTTTAAGTGACTAATGTTTTTTACTAATTCCCTATTGAAGACATGCCAGTCGGTACGCCTATTATTCCTAAAAGGTTTAATGTGCCGGGCAGCATCAGGGACGTAGAATTCTATTAAGCGATGGTCGGAAAAAGAGATTTCATCTAAAACCTTCCATTGTTCTAATTGGCAAGTATCTGAATTACTCGTCAAGGTGATATCAAGAACTTCTTCCCGTGTTTTTGTAACAAAAGTTGGGGTGTTGCCTCTGTTAGCTACGAGCAAGTTTTTCTCGATAATAAATTCGAAAAGGGACTCGCCCCTGGTATTAGTATCAGTGCTACCCCATTGCATATGGTGTGAGTTAGAATCACAACCTAAAATAATATCAAATTTATTCTTACTTGCAAAAGATACCAACGTTTCAGTGATGTCTGCTGGTGGTCCTTCTGTACCGTCATACGGCATATAAGTAGACGAGAGGATGAGCATTGGGAGCCCATCTCGCTCCAATCTTACCGTGGTCTGGTCAGTGTTGCTGTAAGTAGTTAGAAGAAAAAGATTAAACTGTTTCTTAGCTACTATGCATGTTCTAGGGTTACTGTTTTGACTGTCAAGATTTGACTTGTACAGCTGTAGTTCTTTAGATTGTAGGCCCTTGATATTCCCTCTTACAACCCAGGGTTCCTGTATCAGGGCTACTTCGTATTGTCTACTCTCCATGAGGTAGACAAGGTTAGCGGTTGCGGCTTTACTATGATGAAGATTGATTTGTAAGATTTTCAATTCCATTTATATAATAAAGTTTAAGTTCACCGCTTTACTAACCTGTTTTCTAACGTTGTGAATCAACCTAAGTTTGCACCTAGTGATTCCAACGCGTACCTTGAAGTCAGCCTTCCTCAGGAGTGGTAAAGATTTGTGGCTCAATCTTACCACCACTTCGGTGCCATCATTTGTCCTATCATTCTTGACCACTTCCCACTCTTTGCTCAAGAGATCACTATTCAAAGATAGGATGTATCTCTCAAGCCGTTCGCTGGGAAGGGTCGGGCCTTTGACCAACAGCTTACCAAGAGGTCTGTTGAGATCTCTTATCTCCTTTACGTCAATGAGACGTAATTCGGCGCCTTGCCATGGAGCTGACGTTTTTCGTATGAACTCCCGGAGCCATTCGAGAGTCACGTCGTTCTCACAGTCCATCACCTTGAAACCGTGGACAGTCTTAAGGTTACCGAAAAGTGGAACTGTCCAGCTCTTGACGATAGCCTCATTGACTTCTTCCAGGATTCTTAGTTCAAGGAGATGCCATTCATCCTCAGTCAGCTTGCGTGTGGGCTTACCGTAGTCAGCTATAGCGACTTGATGGCCTTTTGCGCTAGCCCGGGAGGTCTTGAACTTCTTCTTCGTCTTGTTAGGCGAAGAGTTGGTTGGTGAATCAGTCTCATTCCTGGTTCTTTTGGAGGAGCTAGGTGCGTCTTCGATTCCTCGCTCGGCCGCTGCACGCAACCGCTGTTGAGATTTGTCCAGTGCGATTCGCTCTTTTGCTGTAAGGGACTCTGGAGTCCTTTTGGCAAAGCGACGGACAATCTTTACAGCGTTGCGATTCTGACGGCCCAATGCGAGTAAACTTAAAAAAATGTATTTTGAGCGTTACGTGTGGGACAAATACCTTCATTTTAACCTTAAATATAAAATGAAAACTGTGCTTAAAAAAAAAAGTATTCCTAATTAAGAGCTAGGATGTCTCTTGTTCGAGCAAAAAAAATGGAAGGTGATAACTTTTAAAGCCCCATCAGGGCAATGAAGATACTGCGATGACGAGTTTGGTTGGGAGACAATGGAAGCATATTAAGTAACGGAAAGTTATTTTTCAAAAAATCAACCTATTTTATTTAGACCTCGTCATA
The DNA here is from genome assembly GCA_948107695.1 of Meliscaeva auricollis. Lineage (NCBI taxonomy): Eukaryota > Metazoa > Arthropoda > Insecta > Diptera > Syrphidae > Meliscaeva > Meliscaeva auricollis. The sequence goes on along the minus strand of OX403616.1, from coordinate 38,894,433 downwards.
GGTTTCACATCTGCAAACAATTTTAGCTTTTTTACAATGTTTGAAGTTCCACTTAGGATTACCAGTTTTCGTGGAATGCTCCTAAATTCAATTTCTTTAGTAGGTACATTTTGTATGAACCATTCATGCATTTCAAGAAAAAATGGAAAAAAAAACTTCATGGGAAACAAAAGATGTAAGTGACAACATTCACATCACTTGATACAATATTTTTTTTTTCTCTGAAACAGTTCATCAAACAATTCTAATATCATGTTTTATTTTGAATTTTCGTTCAGCTAGATTGAATTATAGTTGAGTAAACCAGATAGCATAAATTTATCATGGAAATAACATGATGGTGGCTTTCTCGTTTTATTATCATCAGCCTCAAACAACAACATTTTTTGTTGCTTTCTTTTTTTTATTTTGGGCCTGCAGGCATCCAATCTGATTCAATAAGTATACAATACATACAACAAAGGAAGCAAATTGTGCCTCTTTAACATAATAAAATAAAAAAAAAAAAACAAATAGCACCAACAATGTTCAAAAAGTAGACCAGATTTATTTTTTTTTTTTATTTAATTACATATGTATATGTATTATTAAATTAAATGAAATTAAAGTATCTTTGTACTTTTTTGAAGATGCAAATGAAGAGCCATGGCAAAGAACGATCATAGTAACATTTAAGCTATTCTCCGTTACTTCAATTTTAAACTCTTACACATTAAAAAAAAAAAAAAAAAAAAAAAAAAATGTATTCGAAATGCAAAACAGCATGAACAAAAATGTTTTATTAAAAAAAAAAAAAACCATCGATGTTTTGTGACACTTCTTATGAATTATGACCAAAGATAATAGAATAAAATAGAATCTACTTATTCCATCTTTCTTTGGTTGGACATACCATCGGTAATTAAATGAAAGAGATACAAAAATTGTAGTATGTGGGTTGTTAAGTTGATTTTATGTGGGTGGTTTAATTGATTTTAAAAATCAGGGATAGAAGAAAATAATATTTTGTCAAAACGACTTTTAGATGTATGTGTTTTCTATACATGTGTGAAGAAATTAAATTTTTCAGCATTTTTTTCAATGAATAATAGTAAAAACAAGATTTTTTAGAATTTTTAAAGCCATTTAGATATTAGGTTAATACATTTTTCTTACTAAACTTTACAATTCTCTGTAGCCTGTGAGCCGAGATAACTGTAAAATGAGTTTTTTTTTTAAGGAGCGCTTAAATACTATTTATGTTCATAAGCCTCATAAAATTATGAGTTCATCAAAATCCAACAAAATTGTCTGCTTTGGTCGTCGGAATTCGATCAGCCAACAGTGAAGAACGGAACCGTTGGCTCACAAATGGAATTGACATGGTTCGCTTATAAAATTTGTTCCTTATTTATTTTCAGTCGGATTTTAAAGATTGGGGTGTTTATATTTTGCTAAAATATCAGGCTTTAACGTTGTGTAATTTTTGTATACACTTGAAACATAAAGATAATGAGAAAAACGTAATGAAGAGCAAAATCAATTTTTGTTTTCTTTTTCTTTTTAAAAAATTAAATGAAATATCTTTCAATTTCATAAAACAATGTACTGCAATATTGTTGGTACAAGTGTTTGTGATGGGCAATACAAATTTTTAAACATTTTAAATCCATATTTATGCAGAGATTTAAGAGAGAAAATTAAAATCAGAAAATTAAAATCAAAGAAAGCTTTTTCACGTCAAGTCAAAAAATTGCTTCGAAAATTGCGAAAAGGTTTTTTGTTTGTGATTTTCTAACGGAAATGTCTTCAAATGAGAGCTGATAGGAACATTTTAATTTTGGATTCGAGTTAATCACATCAAAAACTTTTAGAAAAGTAGTGTTTTATTTCTGCAACAAGAAACTTTATTGACTAGTATAAAATGAAAAACACAATAATTTTAACTTAAGATTTATCGAAGAAAAAAAAAGGTATTGAAATGATTTAAACTGAATAAAAAAGATGAAAACCAGTTCTTTTATAATCCGTTAAAATTCAAAACTCAGAGAAGTTACCTCACGATATAACATCGCTTCAAAAATATTGTAAAAAACCTACGATTAATGCAAATGTCACTTTTTACATAGAAGAAGGTTGTCGGATGAATTCGAAGTCCATTGTGGGGTCAGACAGGGTTGCATACTGTCGCCAATACTTTTCCTGTTAGTGATAAGTGATGTGCTGCGTGCAGCCCTGTTAAACGGAGATAGTGGAATTCAATGGAGTCTGACATGCCAACTAAAACATCTGGACTACGCGGACGACGTGTGCTTACTCCCTCATAGGATCATGGATCTCCATCAAATGACAACAAGGGTGGAGGGAGAAGCAGAAATCGTGGGGCTGAAAATTAACACGGCAAAAACAAAAATGATCAGCCTCGGAAGTAACTCATCCGTTCAAGTCAATATTTATGGACAACCGGTAGAGAATGTAGAAGACTTTCAATATCTTGGGAGTTTTGTCTCTACCAAAGGTGGAACCGAACAAGATGTCGACAGCCGTATCAAAAAAGCAAAGGCTGCTTTCGGAATGCTGTCCAAAATATGAAGAAACAACGCTATAAGCCTAAAGACCAAGCTGAGACTGTTCCGCTCCAATGTTGAATCCGTGCTTCTGTATGGGTGCAGCACTTGGAAAATCTTAACAACTGTCACAAGCAAGCTGCAATCGTTTGTGAATAGGTGTCTACGAAACATCTTGATGATTTTTTGGCCCAATCGTATTTCCAATGAAGAACTTTATAGAAGAACGGGTCAAGAATCCATTGACAGTACTAACCGCAGACGTAAGTGGCAGTGGATTGGTCATACGCTTCGAAAAGGCAACGATTGCATTGCTGGCCAAGCGATGCAATGAAACCCAATCACTCAGGCAGGTAGAGGGTCGGGTCGGCCGAGAAGCACATGGCGCAGAACAGTCGAAAGTGAATCTGCACAGCTGGGGAAGAGTTGGAAAGAACTACGTTATATTTCCAGAAACCGTACACGATGGCGCGTAGGAGTAGTGGAGGCCCTATGCCCCTTAAGGGGATCACAGCGGACTTTTAAAGGTCTGAGGACCTAAGTAAGTAAGTAAGTACAAGGGAAAAATTATCAATTTTCACACATTATCTACCATAATTTTTACATTTTTTCATTTATTATTTTGATTTAACAGAGTGATTAGCGGTTATTTTGAAGTATTAAACACAAATGTGGGTCAGCTACAATCTTTAACAAGACCATTTGAAATTTGCCAAATGCAAAAAATAAACCAATTTACAAGGGTTTGCTCTATAAAATATCAATTATATGAAATATTTGAATTCATTTCCCTTCTAGAACTTTTTACTACACTCTTAAAATAATTTTACATATCCAAAAAAACTATTCAAAAATAAATAATGATTTTGTGATAACGTGATAAGGAAGTATAACTTCTTGGGCGCGTACATGAGGAGGTACACACACCCTTTTTTTTATTTCGCTGGGAACATGGACGTTTCAAAAGCCGTGTACCTATAGCTATATTTCTATTTGATTCTCCAAATTCTGCTATAGTTCCAATATTTTGTCATCAAAAAAATTCCAGCTTCAAACCTTTCATCAGTACCAAAATACTTAAATAACTTTATAACTGAATAGGAAGCTCCTTTTTATTTCCTTTAACGTCCCATAGTAAATTCTCTGTTGTCAAAAGATGACCTCCTCCCTTATCGAACTATGGGAATTTTATCTAAGCAAGAGCATGAAATCATCGCCACTTGAGATAAAATTTTAATTAATTAAATAGTTCTCAAGGAAAAGAAAAGAAAAATAAGTTATCAACAAACAAAAAACAAAATTAATTCAAAAACTACTTCCTTCCTTCCTTCCATCCCCATCCTTTTTTTTCTTGAAAAATTCTTTACAAGTTATACAATTGAAAAGTATAGTTTCCATAAGAGATCGCTTCCTGCTGTGACCTTTCAAAGTTTAGAAACTGCCACCTTCTGCTTTCGTTAAGCATAAAACTAACTGAAACAAACAATTTTAAGAAAATAAAAAAAAAAAAAAAAATAATGTATATACAAAAAAACATCTGTTAACATCCTATTCACAGGCCAAAGGACGATGATTAATATGCCACCACTATGCTCAATGGAAATTCGGGATCTTATCGAGTCACGTCGTCGTTGCCTATCTGCAACCCTGACATTTTTTTTTTTATTCTTGTTGTTGAAGATTTGATCGCTATGAAGTGCTAAATAAAATCAATGTAAAGTGTACTCTTGGGTTTCTTGTTCATATTTAGGAATTTATTGGTAGCCTTGTTCCCTTGCATTTGTATTTTATGTTTTTAATAAAAATGAGTACAAAATTGTATAATACAATATATTATATTAATTAATTAAGTGGATATCTTTTGATTGCAGTTTTGTCCGAGATTAAAAAAAAAACTAAAACGTAGATAAGATAAGCGATATTACTAGGGTTTGGGGCAATTGAATGGCCGCGGGAAGGATCGATCATATTCACATTTTTATCTACTGAATTTACTGGGCTCAGGCTCAGGGTAGATAAATTACTTTTAACTTGTGGTGAGTTAATTAAAGAAGGCACATTTATTAAAATAAATAAAATGCAACGACTGGGTCGCACGTACTTGCTCTTGTAGATAAAGTTACTATTCATGCTAAGCCTTTTTAATTACAAATTTGTAAATGCAGTTTTAGAAAAAAAAAATTAAAAAAGCATATAATTCGATTTTCAAATGACTAAAACAGCTTCTTAAATGAATTTAACCTCAAAACAATTTGATTTCTTCTATAATGATACATTTTTAGAAAAAAAATTTTAAAATCGTTAGAGCCATTTTTAAAAAAAAAATATTTTTTCTATATAAAATTTTGCAAGGACTTTTATGAAAAAAAATTGGTACCCCATTTTAAAGATATTATTTATCAACATCTAAAAACTAAAATTAAAAAAAAAAATATTGAGTAGTTTTCGAAAAAAAATTTAATTTAAATTAAAATTTTTTTTTAAAATCCAAAAAAAATTATTTTCGAATTTTTTTTACTAAATATTATTACGGCAACGTAAAAGCATTCATGTAAAAAAAATGGTTGAAGTTGATTGAGTCATGAAGGAAAAAAACAGAATTTAAAAAAACCGTTCTGTGGCAGGTACCGTTAATAACGTTTTTTTAAAAACTGACCATGATTTTTTTAATCAAAATTGTAGGCACCGTTTTTGAGAAAAATGAGTTTTTTCTAAAACCGGTATATGACAGGTACCGTTATTTGGGGTCAAAAAAAAAAAATTCAAAAAAATGTCTGGGGATATTCTGCAAAAAACGCCACATACCAAGTTTGAAGTGAATCGATCTATCCGTTCAGGCTGTGGTCACTGATACATACAGACAAAATTGTCGGACCCACTTTTTTCTCATTCTCTATCATCGTAATGTCATGTTTGATTGTTATCTCACCTTTTTTTCTTGTACGAATGCATAACTTGATATACATATGGTACCCAACCCATATCGCAAATAAAAAGGTGTGCGTACTCTTGTAGGCTCGCCAGAAGTTATACTTCCTTTACACGGTATCACGGTATCACATATTATTATTTATTTTCGTATAGTTTTTTTTGGATATGTAAAATTATTTAAGAAATGTAGTGAAAAGTTCTAGAAGGGAATTGTTTTTTCAAAGAAACATAATGTGCTTATTTTGTGAAAATAATTCAAATATTTCATATAATTGATAATTTATGGACCAAACTCCTGTAATTTGGTATATTTTTGAGTTCGGCCAATTTCAAATTGTCTTTTTAAAAACATATAGCTGACCAACATTAATATTTGATACTTTAAAATGACCGCTGATTACTCCTTTATTATAATAAATTTAAATCAAAATAATAAATTAAAAAAAATGTAAAAATTACGGTGGATAATATGAAAATTGATAATTTTTCCCTTGTGGAGCCTATATTTATAGAGATTTAAAGTGTAGTCTTTACAGTCTTTGTTTTAATTTAATCTAAAACCTTTGTTTCCTTTCTAAAATCTTTAAAAATGCATTAATACATTTAAATTATTTTGCTGCTTATCAAGAACAATTGTACCAATAATAGTGTAGTGTACATTGTTTGATGAAATTCAAACTAATATGCATACCATTTTGCAAAAAGAATAGGAAAACAAAAATTGGTTTTGGTATTCATTACCTTTTACTCATTATTTTTATGTGAAACTGTATGAAAAAAATTAAACCAACTATTTTGTAGTCTGATATTAAAAACATCACTAAAATCTAACAATAAACAAAAAAGTTTTATTTTTTTTAAGCGAACCACCTAGAACCTTTTTTAAGATTACGATTACGTTCTCCACTTTTGGCTCAAAGCAGAAATTCTTGCTAGATTTTGATGAAACTCAATTGAAGATGGTGGAACTTATATAGCATGTACCGGTATGTGTAATATATCAAATTAAAGGTAATTGTGATGTTTAATAAAGTTATAAAGCCTAAATAAAAAGTAATGATGCAACGTGTAGTTTTAATCGTTATCTCCGCTTACAGACTACAAAAATTCTTTAATTTTGTTCAAAAATGTATTTTTTTATGTAATGGCTGCTTAAATTTCTAGTTGCAAAACCAAAATAAAGAAGTCAAAGATAAAAAAATGATTTGAAACGCTAAAAAAAACTTTAACAAAAAATCTTGTTTTTACTTTTACGGCCTCAAATTTTTTTTTTTTAATCCAGATTCTTAACAAACGTGTTGACAGGCACATAAAATTTAAAAGTCGTTTTGAAAAAAATATTTTTCCCGTTATTTCCTGACCTTAAAAATCAAAAAATCAAACCAGTATATATTTTTCAAACCACAAAAAACCCATTAATATCAATATGTTTAATTTGTTTTTCTCCAAAATAAATCTACTTTACTCACAATAACATCTTTTTCATGCCTTTTCAAGGGTCTTAAAAAAATATTTAATTTCCATAAAAATCATGTCTCGAAAACGTGATTTCTTATAATTTTATAATCAGTCAAAAATATTCATCATTTTGATTAGTCTATCTACCAAAATTAAATTTATAATTCTAACCTTCATAATTTTCGAGATTTACTAAAACTTATTTTTCAAAACTACCCCGATGGACTTTTAAAAAATCCCGTTTTATAGGAATCTAACATTATAAAAATTCATGGGCCCGAAAAATTGATTTAAAAAAAAAATCAAAGTCTTCTGGGTAAAAATCATTGACGTCGGTTATTGTTTAGGAAAGATCCAAAAATTGAAGAATACAACGGTTTCGTGGCAGGCAAGTACCATTAACAACAAGTAAAGCTAAAAATACACTGTTTCCATTTGAAGATAGACCTTGCTTAGGAAAATGCACATGATATCGTAGGAGCTGTTTTTAAAATAATAATCAAGCAAATCAGTATATGAAATGTACCTAACTCTTTGATAGTCTTCAAGAAACGTCAGATACCAAGTTTGAAATAAATCCATCCGATTAAGCTATAGCTGTGTCGGTCACAATCGCTGTAAGGCCTCGAAAACGTCATTAAATTGCCATTAAATTGTATCCTCCACTTCACAACGATGGACACTGACATTGAACCAAACATCAAGCAACCCAGTCCGATGTCCTGTCCATGTCCATGCCTCTGCCCCATCAGGACTTTGATGATTAAGGTCTACTTAATAGGGTCTCCTTGGTTCCTTGAGAGAAGACTTTTTTACTTTAATGCCTTACTTGCTCGAAAAAGTGTTTGGTATGGCTGAATCTATGTCTTGATAAAGTCTTCCTCGACATCAAAGGTGTCTGTGATGTCGTTACGGACTTTGATCAATTAGTGAGATTTCATCATTGTAATCGTGATTCTGGAAAATTGGATATACAGCGGCTAAGATGGTTAGTTCACCGGCTAACCAGCCTGACGACTTGACAAAAAAATAAATGGCGCGCACAGTGGAAAATGACGTTCTGGTGTCTGGTCTACGTAATTGAAGCCTTGATGCCAGCTATACTCTGCCCAACAAAAATTGTCAGTACTGACACATCATCTTAAAGGAAAGCTTTTTTCAAGATATGTTCATGCGATAGACTTATGTAATACGCTGCAACAAAACTGAGATGCAAACTTCCTATATTGTCTGTTACTGACAATCTTTATTGGACAGAGAATAGCTAGAGTCTAGGCACCACCCTGGCTGGAGAAACTTATGCTATAGATAAGGCCGCGATCCACCCATGGATTGTCATTTAGCTTTTCTTTTTTATTTTGATTTTCGATAATACAAAGTTTTGAATAAAGGTTGTTGTGTTTTTTTTAGTAATTAAAAATTTTAAACTTGTGGAAAAAAAAACTACTGACTATCTTATCTTTTTTATGAAACCAAAACATGTCCTTAAAGGACAAATATGCCAAATATAATAGCTCGAACCATAACCATCTTCCATAAATAAGGAATCATCAATTGGCAAACACAAGTAGTAGTGCCACTCTGAGTGAGACAAATATATACATACATAAATGTAAACATACAAAACGGAAATAGACGACATAGCCAAGAAATTAGGATTTTATTGATTTATGGCATCGTTGAAGGCGGTTGGTGTTTGGCTTCTTTTTAATACAATGTTATTTTGAATATTTTATTCGTTTTTCATGCCAATCGAGTCACACAAACACCCAAGCTGAGATAATTGTTGCAATTAATCATTCATCTTTCGCACCAAATGGAAGGACTTATACAAAAACAAAATATCTGTGTGGGGTAAAATCAAAGCTTTAGATACATAAATCTTAACGATTAACGTCAATTGTATTTTTGTTGTTGTACCTACACTTAAAAAGAGAGAGAGAGAAAATGAGAAAAATCAAAATTGGCCCAAACATTGAGCGAAATATACATACTATTTTATGTGATCGGGAAATACATGCATAATAAGAATGAAACAGTTTATTATTATTATTTTTTTTTTAATTTTATTGTGGTATGACTTGACCTTGAACATTGTAAAAAGCCACTGAAGTGAGAAAAAGTTTAGTTCAAAGTTATTTTTTTATCAGATGGGTCGATTTACTTCAAACTTGGTAGGTGGCGTTTTTTGGACACTATCCCCAGACATTTTTTGAATTTTTTTTTATTGGATCAGAAATAACGGTACCTGTCTTATACCGGTTTAAGAAAAACTCATTTTTTTCAAAAACGGTGCCTACGATTTTGATTAAAAAAATCATGGTCCGTTTTTTAGATAAGGTCTTTCTTTAAATGGAAACCATTTAAAAAAAACCGTTATTAACGGTACCTGCCATAGAACCGTTTTTTTTTATTCTGATTTTCTCCTTCATGACTCAATCAATTTCGACCATTTTTTTTACATGAAAGCTTTTAAGTTGCAGTTGCTCCCCCTGCAACCCCTAGGTATGCTTGGGATCACTGAAAGATTTAGGAAAAGTGTGAGGTTGGGTGTATGCAAAGTTTTTTTCCGTCATAATTCTTAATTTATTCTCACCTGAGTCGAGAGTCGGGCTATCTTGACCCTCCGAAGCTGATATATTGATTCGTTCTCAAGATACGAACGAAAAAAAGTGTCACGAAAAGTTGTACATAAACACACACACACACACATACACATCTTTTTTTAAACGACAGATTCAGACTCTAGGCTAGTAAACATTCATCATCATCATCATCGGCTCGACAACCGGGGTCCGGTCCTGGCCTCTTTCAACAAGTCTCTCCACCTATCCCGGTCTCGAGCCGAGGCCATCCAGTTGCGCACCCCAAAGCTTCGGGCGTCCTGGTCTACGCCATCTCTCCAGCGCAAGCATGGTCTACCACGCTGCCGTCTACCATAGAATGTACCACAAAAGACTTTCCGAGCAGGTTCCTCTTCGCTCATACGAGCTAGGTGCCCTCCCCACCGGAGTCTACCGAGCTTAGTTTTTGTCACTATGTCTGCTTCAAGGTAGATTGCGTACAACTCATGATTGTACCGTCTCCGGAATCGTCCTTCCTCACATATGGGGCCAACAATTCTCCGTAAGACTTTTCTCTCGAACGCGGCTAAAAGGTCACAGCTAAGCACCCAAGTCTCGGATCCATACATGAGTACTGGCAGGACCATGGTCCTGTACAGCAGCAGTTTTTAAGTTATGGTTAGATTTCTGGATTTGAATAGCTTTGACAGACTGTAGTAGGCTCTGTTGGATTTGAGAAGCCGTCCGCGTATTTCTTCTTCTATGTTGTTATCGGCTGTTACTGTTGACCCAAGGTATTTAAAGGATTGCACCACTTCAAATTCGTGCTCCGCTACCTTGATTGTTTGACCAACTGTTCTTCTCGCATTCGACGCCACCATGTACTTTGTTTTACTAAACATTAATATGTTTAAAAACAATATTTTTTTCAAAGAAATGAAATTATCCGTTAATTTTTAAAGTTTTTCACGTGTTCGCTCGGGTTCAAACTCATGCCTTGTATACTTATTTAATAATATTCATTTTTTGAAGCAAAAACTGGTAAAAATCGACTCAATTTAAATAAATACAATAAGTTCCACAGATGTATGCCAAATTTCAAGTCAATACTTTTTAAAATAGCTTAGTTCTGGCCTAAGACAAGACCATACCATTTTGTTTGCATTTTTTTTGCTCGATTCGTATATAACCGTTTGGTAATATTTGAAGAAACAGTTTGCACAAGGGTTGTCTAGAAATATAATAACACAAGGAATATTGTTGTCATGCGTTAAAGTTCAATTCTTTGATTTTGATCAGTTATCCAATTATAATGTTCGTATTCAAAAATACTTTAACAGTTATGGTTTAAAAATTACCGTTCCTATCGGATTTTTTTTTTACTTAACAAATAGATTTTAGTGAACAAATATTTTTGTTATCAAAAATGTTTGTTAAAAGTTTATAAAATAAACTATGCCAAAAATTTCCCAAATTTGTTGAAGGAAAGCAATTAGTAAATATGGGCCAGATTGAAGTTGAATACAAGATCATGTCATATTTTTACTTGCGATATAGGTACCATATATCAAGTTATGCATTCGTACAAAAAAAAAAGTTAAGCTAACAATCAAACATGACATTGCTATGATAGAGAATGAGAAAAAAGCGGGTCCGACAATCCTGTCTGTCTGTCTGTCCATCTGTATGTACCAGAGGACACAGCCTAACGTTTTTTTATTAATTTTTTATATACGGTATATGTCGTATACCGGTTTTAGAAAAACTCATTTTATCTCAAAAATGGTTCCTACGATTTTGATTAAAAAAATCATGGTAATTCTTCTGGCTAAGGTCAATCTTTAAATGAAAACCATTTTTTAAATTGAAAACCATATCAAAATACAACGGCAACGCCTACAGCGTCACATTACACCTTTTCTAAATGTCAAAAATCCATTCATTTATTTAATTTTAAAATGATGTTGTTTACTCACTCTGTTTTTGAAAAATAAATTTTTTTTTTTTTTAATTTTAAATTTAATTTAATTTTTAATTTATTGTTACTAAGTACCACTTCTGGAATGCAATGCCTGAAGTAATTTCATGTCAAAAACTGAAACCCAGATGGTGAAATGTTTTTAAATTTTACAAAAAGATCAAAAATAACCAAAACTCCTTCTTTTTTTTTTTCTCTGAAAAACAATTTTTTTTTATGTTGTCAATACGATTGGGCTTTAAGGCCAATTTATAATTTGTTTCCTTTTTTTGGGTAAATGTAAACACGAAAAATAATATAAATCCGTTCGAGAATTTGGATTTTTGTTTCTTTTCATTTAATGTAATCGAATTTAATGCTTGAAAAGTTTATTTAAAACAATTTACCTCAGAATTTTGTTTACAAAATATTGTTATGCCTAAAAGCCTTTAGACTTGCAAAACGTTTGAAAATAGAACACTTCAGAAAAAATGCATTTGACAAATGAGTGCCATATATGTAGTGTGGTAGATAAATTAAAGTGTGCGGTAGATAATTAATTAATTAATTATTTAGTTGGTGCATTCAGAACTTTGTATTATATTTGAGCTCTGTTTCTATTTAAAATACTAACTGTTTAATTATTTTTGAATACTAACATTAAAAAAATCATCTAAATCGGAGCAGTTTTGCCCGGTTTCGAGGTAAACTGGTGTAGTTACTCCACCACTTTTAGTTAAGAAAATAGATTTTCAAACTCTTTCTTATTTCACCCTCTACTGGGAATTTTAGATTTCTTAAAATCCAGAATATCCTAATTTTTAAATTAAGAGGTTCTAGTTAAATCGCGCTAATCAACAAAAATCGGTTAATTAGCTTAATCCATGATTAAAAACTCAAACTATGGATTCTCAGAATAAAAATTGTTTTTGTGGTTTTTCGACGATTTTGGCAATTGGGAAATTGTTTCGCGTTTATCTCTCGTTGACTTTACGAAAAAAAACGAAGGATCAATTGTACCTATGGGAAAAAACACATAATTTTTCGTCCTAATTTTTTTCATTATTTTCGCGTTTATTGGCGATATTAGCCAACAATTAATGTAGAAATTTACTTTTTAGGGGGGAAAAGTGAGAAGGATTCATCTTTCGACAAAATGTATTGACACTTTTTTGTGAAGGGAAACTTCAACAAAAACTAAACCTGCATGGCAAAATATACCAAAAACTGCAAAATCTTCGAAAATTTCACGTTTTTTTTCCCCATTATTGACCATGTTGCGGCACGAAATTTTGTTGGCAAACCAAATATTCGGATTCAGAAAGAAATCAAAACAACCCCAAAACTTTTCTTCTAGGAACCTCTTTGATCACAAGTTTACTGTAACAGTTTTCCTTGTCACAAAAAAGTAAGCAAACATCCTTGAAAAAATTCCTAATTCTATAATTCCGAAATCAGTTTAAACAAAGTTACTAACTCTCGGTCGTGTTTTCTGTTCAAACATTTTAAACGCACCAAGCTTAAACAATATTTTCGCTAAACGTACACTATAAAACAATTGGTAGTAAAAGTTTTTTCCAACTACAAATTTCGATATACTGCAATGTTATTCGGACAAAAATTTACTTTCACTCACATAAAATTGACGACACAACAATGCAATAACATGTTTTTCTCGATATTTCAATTCATCTATGCTGGGTTATATTATTATTATCATTCTGGTCCTTCTACCGTTGCAACCGTTGCGTTGTTCATGGTTGAATGTGAGAAATTTCTAACAATGTTACAAATAATTATGACTTTTATTATCGTGCAGCAAAAGTTCCCTCAGGGCAAACCGGAAGTAATTTAACAAAATGACGAGAGGGACAACACAATGAAGAGGTTAGAAAGTTCTACCAAAAAAGAATAAATAAAAAAAGAAATCAAGTAGAGGAGAGAAGAGGCGAGTACAACGACGACGACGACCGACGACGTTAAGTCAACTTTAAAGCAATTTGTAACACCACGCCATCCTTGAGCTGAAAGAAAATAAAATAAAAGTAATAGGACGAAAGGATAAACCGAGATGACCTTGTTTTATCGAAGGAAGAAGAAGTAAAGGCTTTTGCCATTTTCTGCCCTTCGCGCATCCTTTTTTTTTTTGTAGGTATATGTGTGTCTTCTGGTGGTTGCCATATCCTGCTTTGATAGATGACAAATTATTCGCATTTACACCGAAGGGGTGGCGAAGGCGATGGCATCGGGCAGGATGTTGATGTTTGATACACAAAAGGAAGCGTGTTGAAAGGAAATAAAGATTTTTGGCTTTTGTTTGTTTTTTTTTTTGTTTTTTTTTTTGTCGCGCTTCTGTTGGATGGTGTTAGGATGAAAGATGCTGATTGGAATGGTTGGGCTGGGCATGGTAAAATCCAACACAGCTAGCGCAGCGGGTGGGATATCCAGAGGTGTGTCATTTTTTTCTTTAGCTCGTTTTGTTTTTGTTGATCGGTTCATTTAAATTTTTGTACTTTTTCTGACGTTATATATAAGTATTTTTTTTTGTAGAAATATGGTTCATGTATATCGGACGACACAAATAAAAAAAAAACTAGCTGGGGGCACATAAAAATTCAAGTCACTGTGAAAAACATAAAAATGTGGTCGAATTTTTGTGCTGGTTGAAACTTGGGGGAGATGTCGTATGGTTTTAAATGAAGCTGTACCTACCTACACAATGGAAACATAAAAAAGCAGTCGCTGTGAAAAGAAATTGGATTTTTGAATGGTCCACAATATAAACAAACGCATACCTCAAAAGATATATATACAAAAAATGTATTTTTAAGATACAAACGTTTATGATATAGCTGAGAGCAGAATTATAATTGAAAAAGAAAAAGAAATTAAAAAAAAAAAAAAAATGATTTTATTGATCATGACTTTTCATGGAGTGAAAATAAACAAAACAACTTTGTAGTTCCAGAATGTTTCTTATAGTACCTTAATATATTGTTCCAATTATGAAATTATAGTCCACTTATACGCGTGGTAGAGATGATTTTTATGTAATTTTAGTTATTCGAGTTTTTTTCAAAAACAGCTCTAACGATTTTGATTAAACTTTTTGATATGATTTCTTCTATAACGATAAGTTTTTAGAATTTTTTTTTTGGAAAATCTATGGAGTCATTTTTTTTAAATATCTTTTTATTAAAAATTTTCCAAACAATTTAAAAAAAAAAATTGGTATGCCATTATAAGATATTATTTATCAACATCTAAAAACTAAATTTTGCAAAAAATTTACTGACCCAATATCGAAAAAATTATTTTTCAAAAAATAAATTCAAAAAAGTATATGAAGTTCTCAAAAACTAGAAGAAGTAAATTCAACGAGCACTTGAACAATTTAAAGGAAAAAAAGGATTGCAATTTTTCGAATATGTTTTCTTCAAAATTTTGAACTTCAAACATTTATTTAATAGAAAAATTAATAAACAGATTTTGTGTCAAAACAATTTTCTGTGCATTAATAAACAATAAAAGCAAAAGTGGTCCAATATGACTACCTTGAGGAATTATGCCGGACAGGACTAGTTTTGATTTTTACATTCTGCGTTTGGTTTTCAACATAAGATTTGGTCCAAGAAAGGACACACTCTGAGAACTAATTTTTTTCTTGTTGTTAAGGTCACATTATTGACTGGCAGACAAATTTCGAATAACTTTGGCAAACACGAAAGTTTTGCAATTCATCGATAGTTTTCAGCTTGGTTTTTTTCCAGATTTATAAAGAGGTAAAGTAAACGAAGTTTACACTACAAAGACTTATAAGTTTTTAAAAATATAGACGGAATGATATCGGAACCACATGAGTAATAATATAGTTATTCGTTATATTGTATTACTTTCACTTCAGTCAGCCTAAACAAATAAATATCATATCACAGTCTATTTCAATTTACATTAATTTAAATTATTGGAGTATTTTGGATTGCACTATTGTTGAAAAAAATCAGCAAATACTCGTATATTTGGGCTTATTAATTAGATGTTGTCTAAGCAGTTACTAAAAATGACTGGGGATATACTATGATATTTATAGAGGATAAACTTAAGTATTTCTTAATAACAGCATCTATGAATACGGCCCATTACTTATTTCTATATCGCAGGACGATCAATTATTTTTTTATTGCATGGATGATGAAAAAGATAATGATTTTCTTTAAAAAAAAAACTAATAAATTCCCAAAAAGATTTAGGATTAAGGTAATGATGTCAGTTTTTTATCCACTTTTTAAAGAATGTACTTTTAACGTTACTTGAACGTCTAAGGTCTTTACTAAGCCAACATACTTAGAACGAAACAGGAAAATTATTTTTTTTTACGAAGCGCAATTATAAAGAAAATTATTCAGAAAATTATATAGTATCAAAGGATAATGTCACAAAATTGCATTTTTTAATTTAATTGAGTGGAATTACATTATTCTCTTTCGTTTGGCATTAAAAACACAAATCTATAGCAAATCCTTCCTTAAAAACGTCGATTTGCATCCACTACTTAAATATTTAATCTCATGTTCCAGAAATTATTTCTTAATAACTTTCTAATATCTTACAGCAAGGAATTTATACACAATATTGTTTTACTTAAAAAAATATAGTTATAGGAACCTCATTATATTAAATCATGTTATATGCTTTCGAATTCAGTTTAAATCTTTCTAATAAAATAATAATTTCTTTACGTTTTGAAAATCCTTGATTGGTTGTCAGTCTTCCACACCCTTAACATCCCAATAACTTGCACTTTGCAAAAGTTAGCTTCTGAAACGATTTCATTTTAACTGAGGATTTATTGACGAAGAAAAATAAGTGGAATAAAATGTAAATTGAATTTGAAGGAAAATATTAATATTACTTTCTGATAAGTATTATTTCGAGATCCAGCATAATATTTCAAAGAAAAATATGAGATTTACAATGTACATGTTTAGAGTTGATTCAATCATTCCCTGCCACACCAATGTACTGCTATTCGTACCAATTAAAGTCGAATAACAAAATACATAAAGTGTTGATAAATAATAAATTATTCAAATAAGTAAATATTTCAAATTTATAGTTTGTGTTGTCTTTCGAACAGTATATTTACTTGTATACTCAAATTTCAAAGTCCAGTCAAAGAATATTTTGGTGTTAAATTAATATTATTGCACATGATTTGGAAGTTCGATTCACAGTTCAATGAAACTAATATCAAGACAATACGTACACATGTCGGAAATTATGTAACTTTTTCATGTTTTGTCTAAAATTTCATTACAAGGAATTAAAGGAAAAATTTTTTGTTTTGTGATTTTTGATATTATCTGCATCTCTGTTAAAAATGGTCGGATTGAAATGAATTAAAATGCATTTGAAAGCCATATTCCTTAAGTTTCCAAATCCTTTGACAAATTAATTTTTTGAGCTTTGATTATGTCGCAATCATAAGAAAATACAGAGGGACTGATTTTTTGTGTTTGAGTCAAAAAAAATTAACAATTTGTTTTTTTGATTGAATGAATACAAATTTCAGTTATCAAATTTATTAAGCTTTTGTTGTGTTTTTGTTTGGTTTCTGCAGGATTTTTTTTTTGGTCAGATATCCGTCTTCAAATTTAAAATTGTACTTTTGTTTTTATGACACTCAGTAACCAATTTTTGTACACAAAATTCAAGCCCAAATTCGAAAATTTCAATTAATTTTCTACAAATAAACTAGGTCAACTTTGATAAACAAAATGTATTTTTAACTTTTACTTCAATTTGAATGAGATACAAAAACAGGCGTTTTTACCTTAATTTTTTTAAGAAAATTGATAATAAGACTGATGTGAGGCTAAATTATTGAAGCTAAATATATTTTACATAATTGCGTAAAGTTGATTCATCGAACCGTTTTTCTGTTTTCTTTTGAGACGAATAAAAGTAATATTTTCTTGCTTTTAAACATTACGCACTAATAACCACTACAAAACTTGAAAAAAATTAATTATTTTGATTTTTGTTCGCATTTTCTCAATAGATTAAGCTGAAAATCATTAAAAATTAACAACAAGTTTAAAAATTCTCAAAAAAAAAACTCTCAAAATAGTCGTACAGAAACCAAACAAAAGCAAAACTAAAGCTTAAAAAAATTGTTAACTGTAATTTGTATTCATTTAACCAAAAAAAAATGTTAACCTTTTTTGACACAAAAACGAAATAAAATTTAAAAAAATAAAATGCACGACTAGGTCGCACGTACTTGCTCTTAGGGTCAAATTTTCTGTGGACGTTAAGCTCCTTATATAAAGTGTTTATAAATAAATAATTTTATGAGAAAAAAAAATTAAATTCACTCTAAAATGACATAAGCAACTTTTGAAATTGTTTTGAACTCCAAACAAAATATGCCATTTAATTTGATTAAGAAAGATAAATTTTTAGAAAAAAAAATTTGAAAATCGTTAGAGTCGTTTTTCAAAAAAAAATAATTTTTATACATATATAAAAAATTCTCAAACCTTGTTTAAAAAAAAGTTGGTATGCTTTTTGCAAGATAATATTATTGCACATCTAAAACCAAAATTTCAAAAAAATATAAACACCCATTTTTGAAAATTTTATTTTTTTACTTGCGATATGGGTACCATATATCAAGTTATGCATTCGTACAAAAAAAAAGAGATTCAAATAACAAACAAACATGCCATTACGATGATATAGAATGAGAAAAAAGTGGGTCCGACAATTCTGCCTGTTTGTCTGTATGTATCAGAGACCACAGCCTAAACGGATGGGTCGATTTACTTCAAACTTGGTATGTGGCGTTTTTGGAGAATATCCCCAGACATTTCTTTGAATTTTTTTTTTACCCCAAATAACGGTACCTGTCATATACCGGTTTTAGAAAAACTCATTTTTCTCAAAAACTGTGCCTTTGATTAAAAATGGTCATTTCTTTAGGTACGGTCTATCTTTAAATGAGAACCATTTTTTTTTAAAACCGTTATTAACGGTACCTGCCATTTTTTAAATTCTGATTTTCTCCTTTATGACTCAATCAATTTCAACCTTTTTTTTTACATGGATGCTTTTAAGTTGCCGTAATAATTTTTAGTCAAAAAAATTTCAAAAATAATTTTTTTGGATTTTTAAAAAAAAATTGAAATTTTTTTTTTGAAAATTCATTTTTTCGAAAACTTTTCAATATTTTTTTTTATTTAAGTTTTTAGATGTTGATAAATAATATCCCAAAAATGGGGTACCAATTTTTTTTTTATAAAAGTCCTTGCAAAATTTTATATGGAAAAAATAGTTTTTTTAAAAAACGGCTCAAACGATTTCGAAAACTTTTTTTCTAAAAATGTATCATTATAAAATAGTTTAAATTGCATACTTTGTTTTGAGGTTTAATTCATTTAAGAGACTGTTTTAATCATTTGAAAATCGAATTTTATCCTTTTTTAATTGTTTTTTTTTTAACTGCATTTACAATTTTTGAATAAAAAAGGCTTAGCATAAATAGTAACTTTATCTTCAAGAGCAAGTACGTGCGACCTAGTCGTGAATTTTATTTATATTTGAGATTAAAATGAAACCATATAAATGAAAACCATTTTTTCAAAAACTGGTATTAACGGTACCTGTCATAGATCCATTTTTTTTTATTTGAATTTTCTCCTTCATGACTATCCATTTTAACCATTTTTTTACATGAAAGCTTTAAAGTTGCGATAGTATTGTTTAGTAAAAAAATTTAATTTTTTCAAAATGTAGTATGTAGATGTTGATAAATTATGTCTAAAAAATGGTGTACTAATTTTTTTTTATGAAAGTCCTTGCAAAATTTTATATAGAAAAAATAGTTTTTTTAAAAAACGACTTTAACGATTTTCACAATTTTTTTTTCTTCCTAAAAATGTATCATTATAGAAGAAATCAAATTGCATACTTCGTTTTGAGCTTAAATTCATATTATTCATTTCAAAATCGAATTTTATGCTTTTTACTTCCTCTATAGGGCAAGTATTGGTTTCGTGTCAAAAAAAAAAATTTGAGGTTTTAATCAAAACCAACATTACGATGATGGAAAAGTCCGAAAAAGTGGTTTTCGTCATGCCGTCCGTCGGTCTGTGCGTCTGTGCGTCCATCTGTACACTTCTCCACTGCCCAAACGCGTGGACGGATGTTCTTCAAATTTGGTACAGATGATTTTTACGTAATTTCGAAAGTTGGTGTTTTTTGTTTTTGAATATCTCATCTAGAACGAGTACCTCCCATACAACATTTTTGAGTTATTCGAATTTTATCGAAAACGGCTCTAACGATTTTGATTTAACTTTTTGATATGATTTCTTCAACGAGAAATTTTTAGAATTTTTTTCAAAAATATCTATCGAGTCGTTTGTTTTTTTAAATATTTTTTTATTAAAAAAATTTCCAAACGATTTAAAAAAAAAAATTGGTATGCGATTTTGAAGATGGCTAATATTTATCAACATCTAAAAATAAAATTTTGAAAAAACACAAATCATTGACCAAATATGCTTTTTTGTGCATATCTCTCAATACCTACACACATCAGATGATCAAAAGCTAAAATTTTCAAGCAAAGTTAATACATAAAATAGATTTGCACTACATGAGCAAGTTCGTTCGATCCAGTCGTGCATTTTGTTTAACAAATCGAAGGCTAAAATCCTGAGAAAGCGCGGAGTGGGTATTGAGCACTTGAATAAAAAAAAGTAAGGTTAAAAATGAAAAAAAGAAAAACATTTTTTGTATGGTTTCAGTTAATTCTTAACTAAAAATATAGTAAATATATCTAATAATCTGTACAAAAAAACAAAAAAAAAAAAACAAAACAAATTATACGCGTCCTACCGTAATTGAAAATTAGTTTGATAATTTCGTTTCTATGCAGAATTTTTATCATAGCACTAACTTATTTCTCAGCGAAAACTGAACATGAATAACTTCTAGTACGAACCAGCTTAAAGTTCTGGACGCTAGAATCTTGTGATGATTTTGATGGTAATATTTAACAAACAAATACTGTCTTCAAGTAGGTACATCACCTTGGTTGTTATAAGTTCAGTAAATTTTTAAATCAAAATTGATGTTCTTACGTATTAAATATCTACCTTAAAATCTTTAACATTAAAACTTATAACTTACTACCAATACAAGCACTTGTTCATCTTTGTTCAAAACTAAATTTATGTGAATGCATTTTAAACATCTGTGAGCATTATTACAAAGTATACTTCTTTCACATGAAAATTAGTGCTGCATCACATAAAATAACAATCATCTCCTTGTCTTTTATAATATTCTGGGACTGCACTTAAAAGTTGGGTTAGAATATACACACATTTAGGTACAATTTCAATGAACTACCAATAATAATATATACAAAACCCAAGCCATAACTAAGTTTACTCATACCGCACCAATGCAAGTTGTTTTCATTCTCCGAATATGCCTGAGGCATTTTCACAACTTTAACACAATAGAAGTCTTATTATCCGTTCCAACTTCTATCCACAAGAAAAAAAAAATAAAAAAAAAAAAAACCAAGGAAACACAACGGTTGTGGCTATTTTGAGCTTAACTACAATAATACCTCAATGAAGTTCTTATAGTTCTTCAACAATGTTTGTTTGGAGAATGTTATGCGTATCCTGTTTTATGTACTTTACTTATATATTGATAAAGCGCACACATATCTATACATACCTATGCACATCCTTTCGTTGAAATCCTTTTTAAGTCTCAAAAACTTCCAAGAAGATGTGTTTATCCTCTTAAGCTCAACATGTAGCCGACTGATCTCTTTAGCTGCTTCGGCCTTGTCTTGAATTTCATCTTCATCATAAGGATGGATACGATGGGGGAACACAAATTGTGCAGGATTTCATTCCGCTAAGTTTTGTAATATTCCCAAAAGCTAATAAATTTAAATTCACTGGAGTGAAACGGAACGCAATACGAAAAATTGCATGGTTGCCAACATAAGCAGTGATTTTATTCGCTTTAAGATAATATACCTTCCTCCTATAGAGTCTACGGAGATTTCGGCTCTGTGCGTCTTCGTGGGGCTTCTTTGATTTCTTCTGGCGGCCGGCGGCGGGCGGCGGCGGTATAAGTCGTCATTCGATGCGACTGACTCTTCACTCTATAATGTTTTTTTGTATAAATAAAATATTTATTTAACATGTTGTTAAAGAGTACTCTTCCATCATAGTGTGTTTAAGACAAGGATATTGAAGAAGAGGAAGTTGTTTTTTTTTTTTTTTTTTATATATATGAATAGGAATTGGAATTGGGTTTGTTATCGTAGTTGTTGTAAATACAAACAATTTTAAGGATTTTTATTCGTTTACTTTGGTATACAGGGATATGATTCCATTAAAAAGCAGTTAAATTCAATTTAAGATATTGTTTATTTTTGTTGTTTTTGTTGTTGTTCTTCTTCTTTTATGGTCCTTGCTTGTTTGGATAAGATGGATAGCACAAGCAGAACTCAAGCTAGAGGTAAAGTACATGCAATAAGCACCAAAATACGATTTTATCTTTAAGTCTCTTTATGTTAACTTAGGGTAATTTTATGGGAGTTATTTGCTAAATGGGCTGTAAAAAAAGATTTAATTACTTTTTGAGATCTTGTTTTTACGGTCATCATGATTGATGGAACGATGAAAGTGAAATAATATTTTTTTTTTTTTTTTGCTTCGATTTACAATGCATAAACTTTGCTCCTTGCCTTTGCCTTGGTTGGGATGTGTTTGGTGGTGTCAGTGTGGTGCTTGGCAATGAATCAGTTGGAATTTCCTTGCGCTTGTTTCTGTGAGGTTGTACCTATGTACGTTAAGTTAGACTATCATCTGTCTAACATACTGTGTTTTATTGAGAACCTTTATGTGTAACTTCGTAACTTAAGAATACATACATACATTATAAGCACATAAAAAAGAGAAAAAAGTTACATATAGTCCTTTGAATCGTTTTAGATTTTGTTAATTTCATACTTAACTTTTTCTTTTGGCGTTATAGAAAAACAAATTACTAAATACACACATGCATAATGCCTCTCTAGATTATAGCGTTTAAAAAGTTTCAACCATTAACATTCACATTAAGTACCTCCGGTCCAATTAGGGTTTGACTTCACAAATATTATCCAAAGGGTTATATTTGCATAATTGTGTTCTTCGTAGTCTGAAAAATAAACAAAATAAAAATGGCGTGCCTATTTACTTCAATTCATATTAGTAGGAAATAAGTCAAAATTGTGCATTCCACATTTAAGGTACTCGTATGTCCAGTTTTTAAAAACGAGACTGAGAAATTATGCAGATGCAATTAAAAAAGGGTTGTTAGTTCATGTGCCGAGCGAAATAGTTGTTGTTTTAAGTTTTAAGTGAGGATGAAAAGAAGAGGACCTAAATAGCTGCCTTGAGGAACTCCGTTGATAGTTATTTTAAAATTCAAATTCAATTTTCACTTAAATGCTAAATTTTACAATGTTAAATAATTTAAGTAGAAAAGAGTAAATAGAATAGAATATAAAAGGAACGAAAATGCGGATCTGAAACAAATAATATGTGGTACAGTGGCGTATATATTTTACCACGTTTAGATGACAGGTGCAATTTTCTAAAAAAATATTACATAAAAAATATTAAAAAACAAGGAAAATGAAATACCAAATTATAACTTTTTCACAAGTTAGGTCGTCACCTCAGTATTGGAATGATCTAAACGACAACAACCAAGTTTCGAGAAAAACACATTTGAAGTTTTTATTTGGAATATATGCATTAAAAATCTTCAGTCGAACAACTTTAAAAAAAAAATCATAAAGTAGTGGCAATTAAATTCTACTTACACTTTTTTTTGTTTTTATCGGTCAGTTGGTTAATTTATAATCATTAATTGAAAAATAATTTGTTTGTATTAGTGGCATGTTTTTTCATGGCCAATTTTTTTTGGATAAGGTCTATATTTCAATGAAAACCATTTTTTTCAAAAATCGTTTTTATCTGTACCTGCCCCAGAACCGTTTTTTTTTTTTAATTCTGATTTTCTCCTTCATGACTCAATCAATCTCAACCATTTGTTTTACATGAAAGCTTTTAAGTTGCCATAATAATGTTTAGCAAAAAAAAAAATTCGATTTTGGATTTTTTTTAAATATTAAAAAAATTTTTTTCACAAATAGTTTTTTCGAAAACTACTCAATATTTTTTTTCAAAATTTAGTTTTTAAATGTTAATAAATAATATCTTGAAAATGGTGTATCAAGTTTTTTTTTATAAAAGTCCTTGCAAAATTTTATATAGAAAAAAAAGCTAAAAAAAACGGCTCTTACGATTATCAAATTTTTTTTCTAAAAATGTATCATTATAAAAGAAATCAAATTGCATACTTCTTTTTGAGGTTAAATTTATTTAAGAAGCTGTTTTAGTCATTTGAAAATCGAATTTTATGTTTTGTTAATTTTTTTTATAAAACGGCATTTACAAATTTGTAATTAAAAAGGCATAGCATAAATAGTAACTTTATCTATAAGCGCAAGTACGTGCGATCCAGTCGTGCAATTTATTTTCATTTTCTTTGTGCATATAGGGCATATTTTTATACAAAATTAAATTTTTTAAATGACCTTTACTTCTTATAAAGCTTATATTTTTTGCAATAATAGAGAAGGGACGGATCTGATTGCACTAATCGAAAGATCTCGTTTTGACGAGATGGCTAGGTATCTATTCTAAAGTTGTGTTGGCAAATAAAGTTGCTTTCACCAAAATGCAATTTTATTTGTGCAACTAAGCACTATTTTTGTTTTTAATACTCAATGCATTTCTTATGCCGGCCTTACACGACACAATATTATTGCACAATACTCAGTATTGTGCAATAATATTGACCGTGTAAGGGCTGTATTGCACAGTATTTTCGGTTTGTACAATATATTGAGTGATATTAAAAAAGTTTAATATTTTCTGAATGTTTACTCAATATTTTTCGTTTCCACAACGAGGTAGATACAAAATAAGCAAAGAGACAGAAATATTGCGCAGAAATATTGAGTCGTGTAAGGAGGACCCTTTTTCGCACATTATTTTTGGACAATATTATTGCACAGTAATATTGTGTCGTGTAAGGCGGGCATTATAAATATTAAGTCAAAATGTTAAAACTAGATATTTATGTTGAATATCTTACAGTTTTTGAAAAAAATCCATATAGCATATGCATTATGCATATAGCACATCTAAACCCGAAATTTCCAAAAAAAAATACAGTGACTGTTTTCGAAAAAAGGATTTTTCAAAAAAAAAAAATTAATTTTAATATCAAATAATTTTAAATTTGTTAATAAGCTTCCGTATAAAAAAAAATCGTCAAAATTGGTTCAGTCGTTTAAGAAAAAGTCAAAAATTAAATAAAACGGTTATGGGAGGTACCGTTAGTAGTAGTATGACACTGCTATCAAAAATATACACAAAAATTTTAATCAAAATCGTAAGAGCGGTTGTTGAAAAAAGTTAATTTTTCCTTAATTGTTATATGGTAGGTACCGTTAGATTTGGTCCTAAAAAAAAAACTTAAATTTTCCCTCTAGGGAAACATCCTTAACCACCAAATTTTAAGAAAATCGCTACACCGGTTTAGATTGTAGCTCGAGGTATACACGGACAGACAGACAGACAGAAAGACTGACGGACAGACAGATTTGCGAGACCCACTTTTTAAGCATTCTCTGTCATCGTATTGATCCGTCTGATTGTTATCTCGAGTTTGATTTTTTTTACGAATTCTAAACTTGCTCTAAGTATCTATATCGCAAGTAAAAATCAGTTTTGTGCAAAAAATCTTTAGTAACGGAACGGAAAAGCTTAGAATTACCAATATAATTCTTATATATTTTAGAATTTATCTTTTACAAAAAATAAAAACTTCATATCAAACGCTAAGAAAACCGTGTTTTGAAACATTTTACCATTCTTATCATTGCTTTCGTGTATCGTTGGAGTTGTTAATTTGCACAACGATAATTTTTACTTAGTTAAATCTTAGTTTCCAGGTTCAAATTTGAGGCAACTAAAATAAAACCTTCTTGTTCCTACTTTCTATATAAAACCCTACCAAAAATCCAAAGAACGAAATACTGGATTTTTTTGCATAAAACTCCTAAAACATATTCCTACCAATTGTACGGAAAAGTTTAGAATTTCAATGTTCATTATTCTTATTTTTTTTTTTAAACATTTTATGTGTAGGTAACTTATTCAAAATAACTGCAAATCAATCAATTTATTGCTCTAGACTAGAAAATTCTAAGAACAATAATCTCTTGTTATTGATACCCATTGAAACTCGACTGACCAAAAACTCGATTTTGTTAACGAAATTATATTTAGATAGTGCCCCGAAAAATTTGTACTCATCATTAAAAAAATTAAATATCCGACTGGATCGCACGAACTTGCTTATGTAGTCCAAAGCTATCATGTTATCGTTATTAAAGAATTAATATCAAAAAGTTTAATCAAAATCGTAAAAGCAAATTTCGAGAAAACTCGAATAACTCAAAAATGTTGTAAAATAAAAAAAAAACGAAGTTTCGAAATTACATAAAAAACATGTCTACCAAATTTGAAGACCTTCACGCGTATGGGCAATGGAAATGTGTACAGATGGAAGCACGGACCCACAGACCGAAGGACGGCATGACGAAAACCACTGTTTTAGTCTTCTCCGTGATCAATTTTTTTGACACGTTAGCAATACTTTACCTATAGAGGAAGTGAAAAATTAGTAAAAAATTGATGCAAATTTGATTCTAATTTAATGCTCCAAAACTGAATTTATTGTCCTATGTTTTAAGATTCAAATACAACTTAAAAGTTGCGGAAAAAAGCAAAGATTTGCATCAAAAACAATGATTATATCTTTGTAACATTAAAACTAAAAATCAAAATTTGTGCAGGTATCGTCCATGCAAAAGTGTCATTTTTTGTGTTTTTTTTTTTTGTATGAAAAGTACAAGAAGATTTTATTGGAAATGGTGTAAACTGGAACTAATTTTCCTAATCTCAAACTTCTTGCATTTATGGATCTAATTAATCCTAACAGGAGTGATCATTCATTCGTTTCACGATTTTCTATTGTAAAATCGAATAATTAAAAAAAAAAATAAAATTGAGAAAGTCGCTTTCATTTCATTATTCAAAAAAAATGTGTACGGAAATGTAATAATATTTGATTTTGGGCCCATTTAAAATTACTGGTGATAATTTGTTTCGCTATTCATTAGAAAATTTTTCCTGATTCGTTTTCCTGATCGCTTTAACCGGTCCCTTAGTTCGTCACTATTTACTCTGTGATAAAGGCTTGTGACTTTAAAATGAATAAAGAAATATTATGTTTGTCGATTTGGTATTATAACATTTTTTCTGCAGCACCTTACGAAATTTAAAAATTTGATTAATCGAATTTTCCCGTCTTAAACCACACTTATACAAGTCGACCAGGACCTTTGTAGTAACCGCAGTTATCCTATCCGTCACATTCACACATGCCGAATTCCCATTTATTAGTCATACTTTCTGCCGAACCGATTATACAAATGGGTTAATTTTCTTGAATTTCCTTTTCCCCAGTTGCTACATGTATATAAATTGAATACAATGAAAATACTTATTAACATTTTTATTTCTTAAAATCCAAATACAATATTTAAGAAAAAAAAAAAAAGAAATAAGTGAAAAATAGAGTGTTTGCCACTCTTAGCAAATTAATTTACCATAAATAATTTAAATGGGTGGGGTGACCCTTTAAAAAAGAATTATTAAAAAAAAAATAAGAAAAGGTATTAAAATAAGAGAAAAAAATACTTACTTAAAAAATTTACATTTTTGTTACAAAAAATTCAATTAAACTGAAAGTTAAACATTTGAAGAAAACATCAGGTAGAATCATACACAAAAAGATTCGATATTTTCGTTATCAAGACTAAGGAGCCAGTTTTTTACTCTTGTTTCAAAAATAGCAAATGAGAAGTCAGCATTCTGATTGATGGCGGAAGTTTATTAAATAAACGACAAGAGGAAACACAATAAAAATTTCGAAATACCATTGTTCGAAATACCGGTATAGTATAATCTATATAGAACTCTAATTGATATTCAAAACTATTGTCAATCAAGAATTTAGTCAAATATCTACCGCCCATTGAAAATCAATCCATTACATCAAGAGTGAACCTGTTCGCTTCAAATGTATTTTGAGGTGAATAGTGAATTCAACGTATCAATCTTAATGGTCAAAATGTTCTATGTATTAAATGTCAACTAGTTTTCGAAGTACTATCCATAACATCAGAATATAACAGAATAACCTTGTCCATCTGACTGAGAATCCTTCATTAGTTATCATGGTATTTCTACCTACCGCTACCCACATTTATACATCAAGTAAGTTTAACCCTTAAAAATGTCTCTATCTTGTAAACCAGCATCCTGTTGTATACCTACACTTATCTACATAAATTATATTCAAATATAGGTAGGTATCCTTAACAAAAGTATGGCTTACACTCCAGTAATTTAATGCTCTAATTAGAACGAAATGCAACCGAGAATTTTTCGGTAACATTAAAACCCAATAATTCTCTACTCTAATGAACACAAATTCACAACAACCTCATTTACTATATTCGGCTATATCGGTTCCCAAAATTTCTTGTAATCGTCGTCGGTCGTCGGCATCGTCATCATCGTGCGTCGTTCCTACAAGTGAAATCCTTCTCGAATCCAATATTCACCCAATAACCCAATTTAATTGGAATTACCATATTATAGAAGCTTTAGAAGGAGTATAGCAATATAAAGTTGGGATAACTATAAGGCATAACTATACGAAACGTTTTAGACAACAAACTTCTAGCTCTCTATTATAAAATCAGACTCAGGGAGCATCGGTATTGGCTTCGGCTTTATTCCCAAAATGAGATTTGCCTTTAAAGAGGTTTCGGGCATCCACAAAAATTCTTTT
Organism: Meliscaeva auricollis; assembly: GCA_948107695.1. Lineage (NCBI taxonomy): Eukaryota > Metazoa > Arthropoda > Insecta > Diptera > Syrphidae > Meliscaeva > Meliscaeva auricollis. The sequence continues at coordinate 38,865,892 of OX403616.1, read as the reverse complement.
AAAAACTTTTGCCATTTTCGGGCTTTTGTACAAAATCAGCCTATCAAAATAACTTTTTGAGTATCCGTTTCCTCTTTAAATTTTTGGAAAATCCCTATTCAAAAAAAAAAAAAAAAAAAAACAAAATATAAATAGGAGAAGAAGTGTACTTTTAAAGTTATTTAAGTTTAGATATAATGTTTTTGTGTGATAGTGCGGTGTATTGCGATAGTCATTTAGTTGGATGGGGTGTAGCTATGCTCTGTTCAGACCTAGATGTGATTGGCATGACATAAACAACTTGATTATTATATAGCTTTCACAATAATGTGTCAATGCTGTGGTGATACAGATAAAAAATATAAATAAAAAATGGAAACT